>BSYR01000056.1:9537500-10787500 GCA_030270665.1 Hibiscus trionum
CATGTAATTACCTTGGTTTGCCTCTCGGAAGTCCTAAGAATTCTGTTGCCCTGTGGTCACCGGTGGTAGAAAAGTTCAAAAGAAGAATGTCTGGATGGAAGGCAAGGCTGTTGTCTTTCAGTGGGAGATTGGTGCTAGTTAAGTCGGTACTGTCGAACCTCCCGGTGTACTATTTATCTCTCTTTGAAATGCCTGCAGTAATCTCTGAGCAACTCAATAAAATGATCGCTAGGTTTGTTTGGGGAAGTCCAGAGAGAAGAACAATCCACTAGGTCAAGTGGAAAGTCTTGTGTAGACCGAAAAACAAAGGGGGATTGGGCATGATGGACTTGAAACTCAAGAATAGGGCTCTTTTAAATAAATGGTTATGGCGTTTTGGTGCGGAAAAGGAGTCCTATTGGAGGAAAGTAATTCAAGCAAAATACGAGAAGGATTCGGATGGGCTTATGCCTCTTAATTTAAACAGAAATAAAAAATCATGGATTTGGAGAAGCATCATTTCTCCACTAAGCAACGCCGCTGATCCTTTTCCAAGTAATATAGTTCTTGCTGTGGGCGATGGTAAGACCATCAGATTTTGGGATGATGTGTGGGTAGGATGCGCCCCTCTCAAAGCTAGGTTCCTGAGAATACACGCTCTGGCAGTTAAAAAAGAAGGAAAATCGAAGACTTTGGCAGTATGGATAATTCGAGTTGGAGGTGGAATATTGCTCTTAGAAGGAACCTGTTTGACTGGGAGATCCAACTGTGGGAAGAGTTCATGAGTGCTATTAACTACGCTAAGCCCGGAAGGTTCCAACAGGACAGTGTGAGGTGGAAGGGAGCTTCAAACGGAGTATACAGTCCGAAAGACTTTAGCAGGCTGCTAGATGACACGAGCGTAGCAATGGATCAAGTTTGGGATATGGTTTGGGCAAAGCTAGCCCCTCCGAAGGTGGAAAGCTTCACTTGGAAGCTTGTACATGAAAGAATCCCTACAAAATCAGAGTTGATTAAGAGAGGTATGATTGCTAACTCATCTCCATTATGTGTATTTTGTGGGGTAGCTATAGAAACGCCCAACCATCTATTTTGCGAGTGTGGTTTCACGTGGTCACTATGGCAAAAATGGTGCAAAGTATGGCAAGTAAACTTGGTCATGCCAAGCAAGCCTAGGCAGCTACTGGTTTGGTGGTGTGAATTTCAGCCGAGCCTGAGTGAAACCAAAGTGTGGAGACTATCGTTTTTTTTGTATGGTGTGGACCATCTGGTTAGGTAGAAATGAAGCAGTGTTTAAAAAGAAATCTGCATCGGTTAATTTTCTTTTCGATCTGATGGTGCTGAGATTAGCCTGGTGGTGCAGAGCTAAGTGGCCTAACTGCTTAGGTCCCATTTCCGATGTATGTCACATGCCTGAAGTGTTCACTTCCATAAACATCAGGGAAACAAGGGTAACCATTAGTTGCTGGAGTCCCCCGTCAAAAGGATATCTCAAGTTTAATGTGGACGGTGCCGCCTTGGGTAGCTTTGGAGCAGCAAGTATCGGGGGTATCCTTCGTGACAGCGATTCCAAGATCCTAATGATGTTTTCAAAAAATGCTGGTATTTTGGATGCAACAACAGCTGAGATATTGGCCATTGTTGAAGCTTTAAAGCTCTACCGATCATCTAAATGGGCCACGACGGATCATCTCCTAGTTGAGTGTGATAGCAGTGAGGTCGTTAAATGGTTCCTAAATCCATCGTTGGCTCCGGGATGCTTCAGGAGGATTATTGAGCCAACTGTGATGGAGGCTGCTGCAATAACGTGGAGTATCAAAGCAATTGCAAGAGAGCTGAACCCAAGTGCGGATAAACTGGCGAAGAAAGGCATCAACAGAAATGCAGATTTAGTGTGGTCAGTGGAAGACCATAGTACCAGGCCCCTTGAAGACTTTCCAGGAGGATAGAAGGACCCGTGAAGACTCCTAGACTGATGGAATGTCGGGATGGAGAACGGTATGGGATGTTAGATATCGTCATTGTGTTTGCAACATAGGTGCAGGGGGCTAAAGTGGTGTACTGATAGGTTGAGTTGGTGCCTCACATATCTGAGCATAGTCGTGTCTAAACGTAGTGGCAACATCTAAGTAGGATGGGGTCCTAATTAGTATTTATATGTGTTAAGTATGTAGCTAAAAGGTAGTAGGTGGTATGTATGATCCGAGGACGCTGGAAGGTCAGAAATAATGTGGTTTTGGATGGTGTAATGGTTCCCCTGTGATTTTCAGGCCTCTAACTTGGTGCACTCTTTTTCCTCCATCTAAGATTAGGGGGGTTTTTTAATGAGGCACGAGTTAGGGGCACATTTGCAATAATAATATCTAAATCTTCAAAAAAAAATTATAAATACAACTCAAGTGTAAACAGCAAAAATCAAAACAACAGACCCCTATACAATATTGTAATTGTCCTTGTTATGCACGCAAATTTTTGAATAATTCGATACCTCTGTTGTGTTGATCAAAAGTAATATTTTTATTAATATATATTCAACGGTTGAAAGCTTATTAAATATTCAACGGTTGGATTGTATATGCGTCTGTATGGGGACGGATCTATTTACATTAATTTTAAAGCAATATAAATAGAGCTATTCTCATATAGATACATCATACATGCATGAAGTAGGATTCATTGACAGCCTCCTTTTTTTTTTTCCTTTTCTAAATTTTCACCCACTATGAATGACAAGTTGATGGAATTCAATGGCATTACATTCTGGAAATTAATCCAAATGTTTCATGGGTTAATATAATTCGAATAGAAATTCTTTACACCTTTTCGGTACCCTTATTTATGCCCTAACAATTTAAGTTTAGGGTTTAGAGTTAGGGTTTATGAAATTTGAGGTAGGTGTATTTTTAGGGTAAATGATGTAGGGTTTAAGATTTAGAATTAAAGGTTATAACTTGAAATTTAATTTTTTAATATTTTTTAGTGTTGAGACATAAAAAAACACCAAAAAAAGTTTTAGATAATTTTTATTCATATAATTCAACAATAGTGGAATTGGGCTCTCCCTTTATATTCCATTTTCTCTCTTTCTCTCTCTTTCTTGAAGAATTATATTCTTCAATCAAATAGGATATTACAACCAAATTTTTGGATAAAAATCCTCTATCCTTTTTTTTGGTATTCTTTTCTATTCCTCAAAACTAAAAAAAATTAAATTTTAAGCTCTAAACTTAAAATTTTAAATCATAAACCCTACACCTTAAAAAATACACTCTACCTTAAATTCTTTAAATCCTAACCCTAAATCCTAATCTTAAACCCTAAACCTAATTTTTAGTGTAAGCGCGTAAATAAAAACACCAAAAAAAAAAGAAAATTTCTATTCCCAAGTTCATGCGTACAATTTAACTCAGCCAATGCTTATGCAAATTAACCAAGACAAGCTAATGCAGTAACAATAGAAAGAAGTAAAGCGGATTAGTAATTCATAAATAAATTGACCGGAAGAATGCATTGTTGGAGCCAGAAAAATTAAGTTGAGGTCTTAAATTTAAAAATTTAAATTATGGTGTTAAAATTTAAAAAAAATGATATTAATATGCTTTTATAATGGTATAATTTTTTAATAGTTTTATATAATATATATATATATATATATATATAAACTTTTTAAAAAGATTTTTTGAGTGTCAAGATACCCCAATCACCTATAGTAGGGGTATGGTGCATTTTCGAATACGGATAATGTCAGTCTGTGATGTTTGTGCTGGTTTTTTAACATCGTTTGAGTTTTTTTTAATGCAAGAAGGAAGAAACGTAAGCAGACTAGATAGTTGTGCTGTTGTGCGAGCTCTCCCTGTCCCGGTTGAGTGCATTCGGTGGTTCCAAACCGGGGCTGATTTAGAATTATTTTTGAGAACGTGCGCAAGTTAAAAAAATTAAGAGTAGGCATAAATTATAAAAGTTTTAAAATTTTAAAGTGGAAATAAATCATAAAATTTAAAGAGTAATTCATAGAATTTAAAAATTAAAGTAAAATATGTAAATTTTAAAAAAGTCAGAACGAACATAAATCCATCCAATCATACATATGAATTCGTCATTGTTTGTTTGTTTGTTTTTTTTTACAATTATCCGAGTAAATTTTAAACTCCAAGTTGTTGGTCAGCCCCATAATAAGTGGCAAAAAATCCAACAGAAGTTTGGTCTAACCTATTCATTTTAGTCATGAAATAATATAAAGTTATTTCAGAATATTTTTATTAAATCCTAGATTCTTAAAGATATTTTTATTAAATCCGAGTAAAATTCAAACTCCAAGTCGTTGGTAACCCTTCTTATAGGCCCCATAATAAATGGCTAAAAAAAATCCAACAGAAGTTTAGTCTAACCTATTTATTTTAGTCATGAAATAATATAAAATTAGAATAAATTATAAATTTCATAATTCAACTTTCTTCTCACTCCTATTTTGATCACTAAAGTTAAAATTTTTTAAATTTACTTACTCAACTTTTGAATTGTTCTTATTTTGGTCATCCGACTGTTAAATAGTTAACAACATTATACATGACAGACGACACCAAAACGACATCGTTTTAAAATTTTTAAATTGACACCAAAACGACGTAGTTTTGAATCCTTTAAAAACCTAATTTCCCCCCATTTTCTCCTTATTTCCTCTTAGAGCTAACCTAGCCAACCCCTAAACTAAAATCCACAGCCACTATTCATCACTCTCGCATCACCCTCACCAACTTGTGAAGCAGTTGGCATCTCCCCTCAATATCCTACATCAAAACCAAGCAGCTCACCCTCATCCATTGCTGCCAATCAAGACCACATCTAAAAACTCCCAAACCGACCCAATACCCCTAAATTGAGCCTTATCTAAACCTCATCATCCTAAGCTCACACTAGCATTGTTGCCCACTCTCATCGAGCACCACACTCGCCATCACCCACCTCAATTCAACCATCGGGGTTCACCCTCACCCTTGCCTCACGAAGAAAGTAGTGTTGCTAGAGGAGATACTGGCTAACAACAGATGTTAGATTGAAGTGAGTTGACTCGATTTGTGATGAGTCAATGGGTTATGATTTACTTGGTTTTGGCTTTGTGGATATAGAATGCATTTGGTGCTTAGCTTTTTGTTTTGTGAAATAATATTAATAAAATATTATTTGGAGCTTATGTGGCAGTTCAAAATTAATAAAAACAATGTTATGTGACCAGAGTTAGAGAAATAACGGTAAAGTGACCAAAAAATTCAATCTTCAAAGTTTAGTGAGTAAATTGAAATTTTTTAAAGTTTATTGACCAAAATAAGAGTAAGATGAAAGTTAAGTGATGAAATTTGTAATTTACCCATAAAATTATTTCAGGATCTTTTTATTAAATCCTAGATTCTCAAAGATATTTTTTTTATTCTTTATTGTTTTTCTTAATTTTCTATTTCTTCTTAGATTTTTTTAAATTTCAAATTAAAACAAAATTATAAAAAATCTAAAAATTACCAAATGTCAAAATTTGTGTTTTTGAATTTACATTTTTAATATGTAATACTATTCAATTTATTTTCACAAAATTAAAAATTCACAAAAACTATAAAATATTTAAAACAGTTTTTTATTTTCGTTTATAATTTTTAATAATGTTTGATAGTTTTTAATACTTTCATTTTCTATTTACATGTGGCTAAACCTAATTGGGTTGCGTCATTTTTGAAAAAAAAAAGTAAAATGTCAATGATGCATATGAAATAAGGCTACTACGTATCAAAGTTATCATACGTCTACGTGTGGTTTTAAACTTACGATTTTATCCTGTAATCGATATTGAAAGCGTTTAAATAATAGTTCACACTATGCCAAAAAAGAAAATAGTTCACAAGATTTAAAATCATACAAAGAGTCACGAGAGAACCCAAATTATTTTATTGATTCAAACCTATGATTTACCTATAAAACGTTTTTGGGCAACATAGCATGTTACTCTACAAAAAAAAATATCTTTCTTTTCAATTTTGGTCGTTTAAATCCCTTTTTATCAGACAATTGAAAAGCTTGGAGGAGAAAAGAAAGGGAAAGGATTGTGATTGCGACTGCGATCTCCATTAATGGACATGTTTGTACATGCATTATTTCCAGCTCTTGTGTAGCAATAAGATCAATTTGGCCCACCTTCCCATTTTCACCATGAACACAGAATCTTACTGTGCAATCAGGCTTAGTGACAACCAAAGAAAATTGGAAGAGATAAGCTCAACTTTAGAGTATCAAGTTTTACAGTTCAATTACGTGGGTGGAGTATTGTAACACCTGACAATACATGTTCTCGAGATCATTCAAGTCACCAATAAGAACTGATGTCAAGGGCTACTTTCGGAGTCGCTAGGTGCGATTGCACTATAGACTATTTTCGAAACATTTCGGATGTGGAGGTGCAATGTATAACATTTATGAATTTCATTTTTAAATGATTAAAAAAATGTTTCATTTATTTTTTAATTTAATTTTAAAAGATTTAAATTTTGTTTTGCAATAATATTTTATTGTTTATAATTTTATAAATAAAATTATACATCTTTAAAATGTATATACGTATTGTAATTAAAAAGTAATTAAATAAAACAACATTATTAAATCTCTTGACTAGGGATGTAATGGAGCCAAACCTGACTTGAATAGTGATAAGCTTTTGATTTTCAATTCGACTGAAAATTTGGGGTTTGACACTCGGATCATGTTCGATCAAACATCATTTTCTCAGCTTCAATTCTATTAAGCTTGTGTACTTATTCCCAAACTCAGAATTTGTGATTCGGAAGGCCCTATCTTCGACAGTATTACGGGCTTATACATTGTAAAAACTAAATTCCAGAAAAATATCATAGATAATCCCAATCCTAACTACAGAGGAACGCCAGAAATCCCCACCGTTAGAAACAAGCCTCGGATTCAGACAACAAGGATAAGCTCACTGAACTTAAGAGAGAGTGTCTCCCCTACTGCTTTCCAGGCATCTCTGCGTTCGTGTTCCACTAATCACCTGGATAATGCCATGGCTAGGGCTAAAGTTCCGTTACCTTCCCAGCACTCTACTGACTTGGACAAAGCGGCCGAAGCTCGAATTTCGGTGGAAATATGCAATTCTTTGGGCTTATGCTTCGACGCAAATGAAGAAGAAGTGGTAAAGAGATTTATTGAGATCGCGAGCGACCACACATCGGGAAATCATTGATTCGATTGGGGATCTCCAGGTCGAAGGTGTGTATTTTCTGAATCCTTTATGAAGAAACAAGATTTAACCTGCTATTTTATTACATGGAATGTTAGGGGATTGGGTCGAAGTGAGAAAAGGTCTGCTTTGCGAAATCTGGTTAGAAATAACAGACCAAAGATGTTATTCATTCAAGAAACTAAATTGTCGTTGATGGAGGATAGGCTAGTTAAATACTGTTGTGGGAACGACACGAACCTCAGGTCACTTAGCTCTCCCTCAGAGGGAGCTTCGGGTGGTTTGACAACTATTTGGTGCAATAGCTTCTTTGAGAAAGATAGTGATTCGATAAATAGGTACTACATCATACTTCAAGGTCTCCTGAAGCCTCTCAAGGCTAGATGCAATATAATCAATGTATATGCACCAAACGACCAAGGAGAGAGGCTCACAATCTTTAGAGAATTGATCTCCTTTGTGCATCAGTCGAATCTGCCCACGATTCTTGGTGGGGATTTAAACACTGTTCTATGCCGTGAAGAAAAAGTGGGAGTTACTTTTAATAAATCAGCTGCTAAGGACCTGAAGGAACTCATAGACTGTTTGGAGTTTCAGGACCTCCCACTCAGCGGGGGTCGTTTCACTTGGTCAAACACGAGGGAGAGGGTATCGGCAAGCCGTTTGGACAGATTCCTTTTCTCCACAGACTTCTCAGAACTGTGGCCTAATTTAGTCCAAAAAATTCTTCCCAAGAGCCTGTCTGACCACAATCCAGTAGGCTTATTCCATTCAGATTTCGATTGGGGGCCAAAACCATTTAGATGGTTTGATTACTGGGCTGAGGACAAGGGTCTGGTAAATAATATAATTAATTGCTGTAAACACAGTTCGGGGCAAGGAATAGCCGCCACTCTAAGGTTGTGCAAAAGTGCTTCAAAAGCTTGGGTAAAGGCGAAGAAGAGTAAAGATTATGAGACTGTCCAGAGTCTAGAAAGAAAATACGCTGAAATGGAGGACCAGATGGTTCAGAATGGGACTGATCCTACATCGAGGAAAAATCTTGTCTCCTTAAAGGAGAAACTGTGGGGGAAATATAGAGAGGAGGAACGGGAATGGAAGCAAAAATCAAGAATTAAATGGTTCCTAGACGGTGACCGAAACACCAGATTTTTTCAAGCGATCACATCGGCAAGAAAAAGGAAGAATAATATCAGTTCGATCCACATCTAAAACTCAGTTTGTGAAGATCCAGAAGACATAAAGGCTGGCATTGAAAACCACTTTAGGGAAACGTATAATACCTCTGCTGTGATTCCGGTTAAGTCTTTTGACGTTGATATTAGAAGACTATCGGAAGCATCAGCTTCTCTGCTGGAACGAGAATTTACATTGGAGGAAATTAAGTCAGCACTATTCTCTATGGATGGGTCTCGAGCCCCAGGCCCAGATGGTTTCAACCCTGGTTTCCTACAACGATTCTGGGAAAACCTGAAAGATGCGGTATGGGATTTGTTCCAGAAATTTTACAATAGAGGAGTACTGGATACTTCTTTAAATCACTCCTTTATTTTGTTAATACCAAAGGTGCAGAACCCAGTGGCTATTGGTGACTTTAGGCCTATTAGTTTGGTCGGGAGCGTATATAAATTGTTGACTAAAGTTTTATCGAGAAGACTCAGTGGATGTCTTGAGGAAATAATTGGCGAAACACAATTTGCTTTCTGTCCAGGAAGACAATTGCTGGATTGCTCGATGATTGCAAATGAGTTGATTGACTTACTGAAAAAAAGAGGTCTATCGGGCGCGATATTAAAGGTGGACTTTAACAAAGCATACGACACAGTCCATTGGGATTTTTTATTCTTAATGTTGGAGAAAATGGGGTTTGGGAGGAGGTGGCAAAATTGGATTCGGAGTTGCGTTTGCTCAGCTTCGATATCCGTTCTCATTAACGGCTCTCCAACTAAGTCTTTCAAGATACGAAGGGGTATCCGCCAAGGCTGCCCGCTTTCGCCGATGTTGTTTAATCTAGTGGCAGAGGGTCTGAGTTCGCTCTTGACAAAGGCTTCGGCCGGAGGTTATTTCAGCGGGGTCAGAATTGGAGACAGTGATTTGAAGATCTCCCATCTACAGTTCGCAGACGACTTGATCGTTTTCAGTGGGAGCAGTGAAACCGAGTTAAAAAATATTGTCCGTATCCTCAGAGGTTTTGAGATCGCATCGGGTCTTAAAATAAACTTGACTAAGACAAAGCTGATAGGAGTTAACGTATATCAGGATGAGGTGGATAAATGGGCAACGTCTATTCAATGTAAATCAGAAAAATTGCCAAGTAAATATTTGGGTTTGCCACTCGGTAATCACAAGAAGGCAGCGGATCTATGGACACCCATCATTGAGAAAGTTGAGAGTAACTTGGGAAGCTGGAAAGGGAAACTTCTTTCCTTGGGTGGTAGAATTACGCTGGTCAAGTCTGTGATCTCTAGCATTCCAATTTTCTATATGTTCATGTTTAGTATGCCCGCTGCTGTTGCAAATTCTCTGAACAGATTGGTTGCCAAATTTATTTGGGGGGCTCTCGATAAAAGAGCTATCCATTGGCTGAGTTGGGAGACTTTATGCAAACCTAAGAATCAAGGAGGCCTGGGGTTATGCGACTTGAAACTAAAAAATCGAGCCCTTTTGAATAAGTGGCTATGGAGATATGGTACCGAGTATAAGAAGTTGTGGCGTCAGGTTATTAATGCTAAGTATGAAAGATGCAACAGCCGAGTGATGCCAGTTAACTTAACAGGGTCCAACAAATCTCGGATTTGGAAGGGGATCATCAAACCTCTTCAAGGACAAGGAGATAGGTTCACGATGAATCTTAGATAGGTGGTTGGCAATGGTAAGAGAGTGGATTTTTGGAACGGCATTTGGTGCTCGAACATGCCTCTTAAACTGACTTTCCCGAGGATGTTTGCGCTGGCAGTCCACAAAGATGGTAGAGTAGCAGACTTCGGCAGTCTCTCAGATGAAGGTTAGACCTGGGATGTAGCGCTTAGAAGACAACCATTTGACTGGGAAGTGGAGGAATGGAATGTAATGAGGAAAACTTTACTTGATACCCGGATGGGATGTTTGAAGGAAGACTCAGCAAGATGGTTAGCTGATTCCAGTGGAGTGTATACTCCATCATCTTTTTGCAGGTTTATGACTTCGGGACATGAGTTAAGAAGCAACGTTTGGGACTTGGTGTGGTTGAATCTAGCCCCATTTAGAATAGAAGTTTTCCTTTGGAAACTTATCCACGGTAGAATCCCTACCAAGATCGAGCTGTTGAAGAGAGGATGCTATAATATTAGAGACGTTGAGTGCCCGTTTTGCAGAAAAGTAGAGGAGTCGGTTAACCACATCTTCTGTGAATGTCCAATGACGTGGGAAGTTTGGATGAAGTGGTGCTGCATGTGGAATATCAACCTAGTAATCCCAAACAATCCGAAAGATTGGTTGATATTTTAGCAACAGATGTACAGTGGTTTCAAGGAGAAAGCGATATGGTCGATGATTTTTCGTTGCATAGTCTGGTCGGTTTGGACAGTCCGAAATGATAGAATCTTCAACAACAGGATAGCTAATTCGAGTGAGACGTTCAACCTTTCAGTGATTAGATTATGCAAGTGGGGTGGGGCAAAATGGGGAAGCATCTTTCCCCAGACTTCGTTGATCATAAGCAATGTTAATGCCTTGAACTCAGTTACTGTTATATCGCAGGTCATTGCGCAGAAAACTTGGAAAAGACCCTCAATAGATTGCATGTCGTTTTGCACTGATGGAGCGGTGGTGAATAGCTATGGGAAGGCGGCGATATGGGGTGTTAAGGGACCATGAAGGATTGACATGGTGCTATTTTTCTAAGAAGATTGGAATTGCGGATCCTCTTACGGCGGAACTTCTGGCAGTTAAAGAAGCCTTGATATTGTTCAAATCCTCTCCTTACTCTCAGAGATCAGCGTTGCGACTAGAATGCGACAGCAGCATCGCGGTCCTTTGGATCAAAAATGTTCAGACAGTTCCGGAAATCTTCAAGGACATCGTCAATACTATCCTCAAGATAAGGAGTGAGTTGGAATGGGGCATCTTCCTAATTCCCAGAGAAGAAAATGGGTTTGCTGACTATTTAGCTAAGAGGGGACTGTCTAATGATAAGGACCTCCTAGTTTGGAAAAAATAAGCTTGTAACCCCCTCGTCCCGGTCTGGCCGGATGACCGGTCCGAGAGAGCCACACGGGGAAAACCGAAGTGAAACCCGTTAAGGTTCCCCCTCGGTTAGCAACCCTATTTTTTTTTTCATTAATTAATCTTGCCTAAATGCCTTATTAAGTCCTATGTGAAACATGACAGCGGGAACACAAGCACCATAGCAACGACCAACCAAAACAGCACCTTAAAACAGCCCATTTATCCTGTATAGGCAGGTCGTATCGATACGCCTTCAGAGGGTATCGATACGCCTGACCAAGGTCAACACCCTACAGTCAACATAAGAAGACCGTATCGATACAGCCCTTAAGCGTATCGATACGCCCTTCTCGGTCAACACCACTTGGTCAACTAGGTTGGACCGTATCGATACGCTTGGGCACCGTATCGATACGCCATGCACTCTACAACTCCCCAAGATTTCAGAGAGTTAAAAGGGTATCGATACACCCTTGTGTATCGATACGCCCAGCCTAACCTGAATTTCAGAGAGTTGGGACCGTATCGATACACCCCACGTATCGATACGCCCAGCCAAAACTGTTTCCTATGAGCAAGGCCGTATCGATACAGCCCTTAGGCGTATCGATACGCCCTGCACTGCAAGTCCACAATTTTTAGCTAAACGACCTCAAACACGACTCTAGATGCAATTCTCGACTCACCTAAGCATATACAAACATGTAAGCACACATATTTAAGCCAGAGGAAACACTCAAACATGGATTAAAGCATTCATACATGGCATTCTAACAAAAGAGCAATTTATGCATATATGGTGATACAAGCACTTAAGATTTCATGCCTTAGCAACCAAACGTATAAGCATACAAGTCATGCATCATAAGCAAGCTTTACAATTCAACAAGACATCCAAAAGCCACACCACTTCAACATACAACAAGGCATTTAAATCAATAACACATATCGACATACATCAAAACTCAAATCAATGACACCTATCCCATTGCTTAACTATTACATTCTATTACTTAAAACTCATACATTGAGCTCACCAAAAGCAACACTTGGAGACCTTTCCTTGCCTTTGCCACCCTCAAGCTATTTATCTGCATTGTCGAACAAAAGAGAGCGTAAGCATAAAAGCTTAGTGAGGGTAAGCTCATAAAACAAACCTTCGACAATACAGGGTCCAAGCTCGAGCAACTATCATGATGTAATACACGATTCTACTTTTGATCCACATGAGCCATAAATATAAATGATGCATGAACATATTACCAAATTCATGCCATGCTCAGCAACTTAATAGTTCAACATACAATGATATATAACTCGAAGTATTAGCCACATCACATATCGTTTCACATTGAAATTCACATTTCATATTACATTGATACACATATCAATTCATATTATCATGCATGCATAACTTCATATTGGCATAAACATACTTTCTCATATTGGCACCTAGCTATGACTCGAATACGCGGATAACATGTTGGAACGCATTTCCAACAACAACATTACCTCGGTGGGATTCCACTCATCACCGGTCTCGCATGGACGGGATTCCACTCATCGCCACATGCCCTACGTATGGGATTCCACTCATCATCACGTAGAATATATATAAATTTCCGGTGGAATATTACATCACCGTACTCCTCCTTGGTGCCTTAACGCCACCAAGGCCACGTACGTTTTGACTCAATTTGTGTGCACACTAATCCTAATGATCGATCATTGTACCCAAGCATACTAGTGCCAATAATAATCAATTTTCACAACCTTTGATATTCAGAGTCATAATATGGCATCTTACATCATATTAAGCTCAACATCAAATATCTCAACAACATAATATCATTTCAAGAGTCATAATATGGCATCTTACATCATATTAAGCTCAACATCATCATGTACAATTTACAATCCAAACCACATGCATAGCAATGCATCAAACCATGCCTCAACAACATGTATAACACATTATACATAATCATCATAACACAAATCATCATGAGGCATAACATCAATTAAAAAGATCATCCAATGTCTCTAACTAAAGCTTAGGATTAGGCTACCACCCTAATCCTAACTCTAGGTGAGTCTACCAATCTCCACCTAGTCCACATGCTCGAACCAACCACTTAAAATCATTTTAAAAACATTAACCACTCACCGACAATTCCAAGCTCAACCATACTAGCCGATCAATCTTCCAACGATTCCGGATTTGTTCCCGAGGCTTCACCAACACAAAGTCTTGCATCTAATCATCTCAACACAATCAAAACAACCTCAAATCAATCCACCAATTAAGGTAGCAAACCCGGAACACTATTCAAGCAACCAACACAATAGTTCAAACCATGAACAACCCCCAAAAATACCAAATCCGAGCAGCCCTTATACCCAGCCCGAAACTTGTGATTTCAACCTTTTTAACACATCTAAATGCTCCCAAAACAGCCCCCAACCATTACCCTAACATCCACCCTCAATTTCCAACACAAACCATACCCAAAATTCATCTAAAAACCCTCCTAAAACCCCACCAAAACCCAATTTCGGGAATTTGCATAAAACCATGTAAAAATTAACTATGTTGGACCTTAAGGATAGCAAACAACTTATACAACCTCGGCAAAACGAAATCTTAAGTTAAAGACACTAAAGATGCCATTTTTAACCAAAAATCTCAAAACCCCAAAATACAAAACCCATGAGCTTTATGAAAAATAATGGCACTAGCTTGTAGAGGAAAGATAGGACAAGTCAAAAGTGGTTTTACCTTTCAAAAATCACCAAAGATGAGGAAGAATGGTGATGAAGAAGTGAACACAAGGGAGAGAGTGTTCTTGTCGTGGAAATGGGGAGAGTGGGTGGGGAAGAAGATGACAAAGCTCACATTAGTGAAAAAGAAGGGGTTTTAATTTTGAAAGCCCACTTATTTACCCTTTTGCCATTAATGAGATGGCAACACCATCTATTTGCAAATTCCATGGAAAAAGGTGTTTCAATTAAATTTTTGGTCCAACATAAAATATTTGTGTTAAAATATGAAGATTAAAATAATACTTTATTACTTTAATTATAAAACCGAAACCTGAGCCATTATTTAAATAATATTTTCATCCGACCCCCAGACCCGGGTGTTACAACTCTCCCCCACTTAAGGAAATTTCGTCCCCGAAATTCATCGATCACGGAGGACCACTGAAATATGCACCTCCACGCATTCCTCTCTCACCACAACATACTAACCAACACGAAAGACTTACCACGCAACACTTGCTATCCTACACTAAGATCTCAACTGATTCTTCAAGGCATGCCAATTTCAAACTCAACTCAATCTCTTCAACAATCATAGCACAAAGCAGATCTGACTCACATTTCTGAATCATAGATACACGGAACACATCTCAAACCCCTTTCTAACTCTGGTGGTAACCGCAACAGACAACAACAGAACTAGCCCGATTCACAAACTCATACAACACTGTCTGAACACTTGACTCATGACTTTCTCTAACTGACCATCTGGCTTCAATCAGGCAATCAAACACTATACCAACGTCTTCAAAAATAATCTAGTTGAAATCTCGAATCTTTATTACTCACTTCCATTGTGAACCTTCCACGGATGTAAAAGAAACTAGAAGAAGACTGAAGCTCGGTCTTGACACGCTGGCAATTTACACACTTACTCTCATACTGAACCACACTATTCACCCACTCATTCCGGAAGTACTTATCTTCAACCCGAAATACGTCTTCATACTACTCAGACGCAATACAAATGAATTACCGTGTGCTTCGACCCCAAACAACACGTCCCAAAGCACTATGTCAATCAGTACAACAATTCTATCTCTAACAATACAAACTCTATCATCTCTGAACTGTATTCTGAAGGTCTTCTTCCCGCTATGTCTTGCACGTGAGGTGTCAAGAATCTATCTTGCAACTGTTTCTCTTCAAACATTCTGACTCAAAGTATGTTTAACATGAACTTGGCCACAAAACTACTATCATTCAGTAAGCTGAATTCGGCAAATACAACTCGCAACTCAACTACTAAGCTAACAACAACATAGCTCGGAACATCGGTTTCTACGTTGACTATCTTCGGATGGTACTCAATCTTGATATTACAGTCTTCAAGCATTTCTAACACTTTATACGGTTCAAGTTTCAACCCTTCCTAAGTCTTCAAATATTTCGAGTTCTGATGATACGTACATATACACTGTGCATTTCCTACCATTCAAGTTTGTCTCTAAGTCTTCGAAGCAAATACAACTGTAACTAACTCTATGTCTCATATTAGATAACTCTTCTCACAGTCTTCCAACTATCTCGATGAACAAGTCACAATCTTCCGTCTTGCATAAGCACACAACCTAACTCTACAGGTACTGCATCACTGCGGTTCACAACTCTTTCTCTGACATAAGTTGATTCAAGGTCGAAGCTCTCTTCAAGGTCTCTTTCAGTTTCTCAAGGCTCATTGTCTCGCATCTAACCGCACAACTGAACATTCTTCTGTAGCAATCTATCAATGGAGCAACTATCTTCAAACACTATTTACAATTCTCTGAGAGTAACAAGGCTAGACCTAGGAACTATAGATATCTGTCACAGTCTTCGATTTCTTCCAACTCACATCTTCTTCTGCCTACTTGGGATTTTCTCTAACACACTCGGCTGAACTACATGTCCTAGGAGAACATCTTCATTAACCCGGAGTTCACGTTGGCTCAATTTGGCATACAACTGATTCTCTAATAGAATCTACAATACTAACTCTAACGCTTGTCATGGTCTTCTTCGGTACTTGAATATACTCGTGTATCATCTATGAGGACTACTATAAACTGATCAGGAAGCTTAGGAAAATATTCTGTTTAACATCTCTATAAAAGTAACCAACACACTAGTCCAACAAGACAGCATAACTCGGAACTCAAAACGGTCACGTCTTGCCTCAAAAGTTGTCTTCGGTACTTCAAATTTTCTCACTTTCAACTGGTAGTAAACGGATCTCAAATTAATCTTCGAAAGACTGAAGCACACACTACTGACCAACTAATCACTGACATTTAGAAACAGATGTTAATCATTCACTGTCATTTGTTTCAATTATCTGAAATCTAAACACATCCTCGTACTGTCACTCTTCCCTCTTCACAAATTACACTGTAGAACTCTGAGATGATGCACTAGGCCTAATGAATCTAAGGTCTAACAAGTCTCGAAGTCAATTCTTCAACATTCTCAATTCTTCTGGGATTCGTAAGTCACAGAGCAAACAAAACAGAAGCAACCTCGAAAACGGTCTCAATAACAAACTCTTCTCCTCTAGCAAGAGGTAAACCGGCAATTCTTCCAGACACTTCTAGGTAAAGAAAACACAACTATTCTAACATTCTGTGATTTAATCTTCATTCAAAATCAAATCCATCACAATTGCTAAGCAACCCTGTCGACTAAACTCAACCAATCTTTGACCTCTAAAGCTGGGTCAACATTCAATAAGGAGTTCGTCTCCTCACCTACTACTACAGTCACACAGAAATCTGCAACTTCAAGGCAACTCTCTCTTCATCTCAACGTATACACTAACTCTGTGCTCTTCAAGCCAAACCTCGTCAAAAGGCACATCAAAACCGTAGGAAGACGATCACTTCACCTCTACTAGAAACTAGTAACTCTGAACCACCAACAACATCTTCTGTACATCTTTTTGATCACTACTATCTCCCAAAGGCTAGTCACAGATGTCCCTACATCTAAGGTCTCAACTAGGATATCTAATTTCTTACATGCTCATGCAAAAGGAGGTATTTGCAGAAACTGTAACTTCACATGCACACAACTGATAGTCTTCGGTCCTCTTGTTTTCAGACTGGTTCTTCAACAGAATCCAACTCCTCTAAACTGTTCTTAGAGCATCTCGTAACTTCAAGATTCAATTCTGATCACACACACAAACAGTCATTTTGGACTTGTTCTACCCCTAGCAAACAATCTGGAGTCAAGGCTCGAGACTCCCTTCTCGGCTCAACTACATCGAAAGTGGCTTCATCTCTTCCGCTTGCTGGAAGACAACTCAACGTACACCGACCCAATCACACAAACTAGCTCCCACTCACGAACACTGACCGACTGTCTTGCATTAAAATCGTAGGCCGAACCCCAACGGTCACCAACTAACACTTCACCAGGCATGTTCCACTTGCATACTTGCTAACAACGTACAAAGATACGGATTCAGAGTCAACTGGAGGAAACAACTTGAGACTGTACCAAGGGCTCATTCGATAAAATAATCAGACTACTCTGACCCCCACTCATAGACCTTCACTTCTTCTTACCAACTGATGCCAGAGTTGATCACACCGTCCCTCATCCACAAGAATCAACCCATATACACACCGTCTCAAACGGACAAATTGTACCTCAATTCCGGTACGACCACACCTCTCTAACTAAGGCGATGGACTCCCTCAACATCGTCCACCCTTTCAGAAACTACGACTTCTACTTACCGAAAAGCAATTAAAATCAGCAACAACATCAACAGTAAATTAACATACAAACTGGGTTAGCAAAGGAGAAGGTCCAAGTGGCTCAAGTATGATTCCCTCACTTAAAATCTCTTTTTCGACGTAATAGTAGCAATGGGACTCTACTAAACATGCTTCAAACAATTCAACACCCATACATGCTCAACCAAGCATATAACAAGGCTTACTTGCCAAACAAGCAACCTATGCATACGATCAAACAACATACATTCTCAATCAAACGATCATACATCACAGCATACGCGGATAACAAGCAAAATGCTTTTAAACAAACAATCAACATTCTTGTCACACAAGCAATCATACTTACAAAGCAAGCAATCATTCATTTCAACATACTCGAATAACAAGCAACATGCTTATATGATAAGCAAACACCGTGCATATCAATCATAAAACACAACTTACTTCACTTACCTGCCCAAGGTCTCGGTAACCTTAGGCTCTGATACCAACAAATGTAACCCCCTCGTCCCGGTCTGGCCGGATGACCGGTCCGAGAGAGCCACACGGGGAAAACCGAAGCGAAACCCGTTAAGGTTCCCCCTCGGTTAGCAACCCTATTTTTTTTCATTAATTAATCTTGCCTAAATGCCTTATTAAGTCCTATGTGAAACATGACAGCGGGAACACAAGCACCATAGCAACGACCAACCAAAACAGCACCTTAAAACAGCCCATTTATCCTGTATAGGCAGGTCGTATCGATACGCCTTCAGAGGGTATCGATACGCCTGACCAAGGTCAACACCCTACAGTCAACATAAGAAGACCGTATCGATACAGCCCTTAAGCGTATCGATACGCCCTTCTCGGTCAACACCACTTGGTCAACTAGGTTGGACCGTATCGATACGCTTGGGCACCGTATCGATACGCCATGCACTCTACAACTCCCCAAGATTTCAGAGAGTTAAGAGGGTATCGATACACCCTTGTGTATCGATACGCCCAACCTAACCTGAATTTCAGAGAGTTGGGACCGTATCGATACACCCCACGTATCGATACGCCCAGCCAAAACTGTTTCCTATGAGCAAGGCCGTATCGATACAGCCCTTAGGCGTATCGATACGCCCTGCACTGCAAGTCCACAATTTTTAGCTAAACGACCTCAAACACGACTCTAGATGCAATTCTCGACTCACCTAAGCATATACAAACATGTAAGCACACATATTTAAGCCAGAGGAAACACTCAAACATGGATTAAAGCATTCATACATGGCATTCTAACAAAAGAGCAATTTATGCATATATGGTGATACAAGCACTTAAGATTTCATGCCTTAGCAACCAAACGTATAAGCATACAAGTCATGCATCATAAGCAAGCTTTACAATTCAACAAGACATCCAAAAGCCACACCACTTCAACATACAACAAGGCATTTAAATCAATAACACATATCGACATACATCAAAACTCAAATCAATGACACCTATCCCATTGCTTAACTATTACATTCTATTACTTAAAACTCATACATTGAGCTCACCAAAAGCAACACTTGGAGACCTTTCCTTGCCTTTGCCACCCTCAAGCTATTTATCTGCATTGTCGAACAAAAGAGAGCGTAAGCATAAAAGCTTAGTGAGGGTAAGCTCATAAAACAAACCTTCGACAATACAGGGTCCAAGCTCGAGCAACTATCATGATGTAATACACGATTCTACTTTTGATCCACATGAGCCATAAATATAAATGATGCATGAACATATTACCAAATTCATGCCATGCTCAGCAACTTAATAGTTCAACATACAATGATATATAACTCGAAGTATTAGACACATCACATATCGTTTCACATTGAAATTCACATTTCATATTACATTGATACACATATCAATTCATATTATCATGCATGCATAACTTCATATTGGCATAAACATACTTTCTCATATTGGCACCTAGCTATGACTCGAATACGCGGATAACATGTTGGA
This sequence comes from Hibiscus trionum, assembly GCA_030270665.1. Classification (NCBI taxonomy): domain Eukaryota; kingdom Viridiplantae; phylum Streptophyta; class Magnoliopsida; order Malvales; family Malvaceae; genus Hibiscus; species Hibiscus trionum. The sequence continues at coordinate 9,557,454 of BSYR01000056.1, forward strand.
ACGCATTTCCAACAACAACATTACCTCGGTGGGATTCCACTCATCACCGGTCTCGCATGGACGGGATTCCACTCATCGCCACATGCCCTACGTATGGGATTCCACTCATCATCACGTAGAATATATATAAATTTCCGGTGGAATATTACATCACCGTACTCCTCCTTGGTGCCTTAACGCCACCAAGGCCACGTACGTTTTGACTCAATTTGTGTGCACACTAATCCTAATGATCGATCATTGTACCCAAGCATACTAGTGCCAATAATAATCAATTTTCACAACCTTTGATATTCAGAGTCATAATATGGCATCTTACATCATATTAAGCTCAACATCAAATATCTCAACAACATAATATCATTTCAAGAGTCATAATATGGCATCTTACATCATATTAAGCTCAACATCATCATGTACAATTTACAATCCAAACCACATGCATAGCAATGCATCAAACCATGCCTCAACAACATGTATAACACATTATACATAATCATCATAACACAAATCATCATGAGGCATAACATCAATTAAAAAGATCATCCAATGTCTCTAACTAAAGCTTAGGATTAGGCTACCACCCTAATCCTAACTCTAGGTGAGTCTACCAATCTCCACCTAGTCCACATGCTCGAACCAACCACTTAAAATCATTTTAAAAACATTAACCACTCACCGACAATTCCAAGCTCAACCATACTAGCCGATCAATCTTCCAACGATTCCGGATTTGTTCCCGAGGCTTCACCAACACAAAGTCTTGCATCTAATCATCTCAACACAATCAAAACAACCTCAAATCAATCCACCAATTAAGGTAGCAAACCCGGAACACTATTCAAGCAACCAACACAATAGTTCAAACCATGAACAACCCCCAAAAATACCAAATCCGAGCAGCCCTTATACCCAGCCCGAAACTTGTGATTTCAACCTTTTTAACACATCTAAATGCTCCCAAAACAGCCCCCAACCATTACCCTAACATCCACCCTCAATTTCCAACACAAACCATACCCAAAATTCATCTAAAAACCCTCCTAAAACCCCACCAAAACCCAATTTCGGGAATTTGCATAAAACCATGTAAAAATTAACTATGTTGGACCTTAAGGATAGCAAACAACTTATACAACCTCAGCAAAACGAAATCTTAAGTTAAAGACACTAAAGATGCCATTTTTAACCAAAAATCTCAAAACCCCAAAATACAAAACCCATGAGCTTTATGAAAAATAATGGCACTAGCTTGTAGAGGAAAGATAGGACAAGTCAAAAGTGGTTTTACCTTTCAAAAATCACCAAAGATGAGGAAGAATGGTGATGAAGAAGTGAACACAAGGGAGAGAGTGTTCTTGTCGTGGAAATGGGGAGAGTGGTGGGGAAGAAGATGACAAAGCTCACATTAGTGAAAAAGAAGGGGTTTTAATTTTGAAAGCCCACTTATTTACCATTTTGCCATTAATGAGATGGCAACACCATCTATTTGCAAATTCCATGGAAAAAGGTGTTTCAATTAAATTTTTGGTCCAACATAAAATATTTGTGTTAAAATATGAAGATTAAAATAATACTTTATTACTTTAATTATAAAACCGAAACCTGAGCCATTATTTAAATAATATTTTCATCCGACCCCCAGACCCGGATGTTACAAAGCTGGTGCGATATGGTTCAGCAGAAACACTATGGACAAGAGTCGTGTTGGTGCCTCGTTTTTGCTTCGCCTCGGCTTGGTATTTCTGGTTAGACTATTTCAGACAGAATCAAGCTATCCCTAACCCCACTCCTGCTTATTTGTTTCTTTGTATTGTGAGTCTCGTTTGGGTTTCATAAATCTTTGGCAAGTGAGTGTACGTCAATCCGTCTACTTGAACCTTGGTGTGTTTTTTGGTCTTTTGGTGTCTTGTAATAAAACCTTGGTAGGCTGCACTCTTTTTCCTCCATTAGGTCCTAGGGAGGTTTTTTAATGAGGCGCATACCAAGGTTCCCCAAATCAAATAAAATTTATGTGTTTCAAAAAAGAATTTGTGAAAATAAGAGGAATTTTTAATATAGTTTTAGGGATAATAATATATAATGAAGGTAAATATGTAATTTAATAATGTAAAATATTCTTAAAATGAGAATATTTCATGCACTGATTAATTTTATTTACAAGCGACTTCTAAGTTTATCATGTGTCCTATTTAAGATTTAGTAATAAGATGTTTAAATTAGTGTTAGGATTTAAAATTCAAATAAGACACATAACAACCTTAACACTGCTATTGTAAAAAAATTCCTACCCTAAGTGTATGAAATAATTGAACGCTTAAATAGATTCATGAGCTATATGAATCGGGTGTTCAAGTGTTTGAATTTGACTTCTCTATAGTTCTAATGGTTCAAAAGCAAGCTCTACTTAACTATTATGTTAAGTATCAAAACGGATTCAATTATTCTTTTTTAAATCAAACTCAACCAACTTACAAATATAAATATCTCAAACTGATTGTGCAGTGAGATTCTGTGTTTATGGGTAGAAATGGGAAGGTGAGCTAAATACATTTCCTTTTTCGGTACTTTTACTTATTTTGTTATTAAAAAATTAAATTTAAGATTAAAATTTAAAATATTAAATATATAGTATATTTTTTAGAATTTAAAATTCATAATTTAAAAATTAAAATTAATATTTAAAATTTATTTCTTTAACGATGAGGAAAAAATACAAAAAAGAAAATAATTTTTATCCCAAATTGATCTTATTGCTACACAAGAGCTGGAAATAATGCATGTACAAACATATCCAATGGACCCCGCCAGAGGTCGCAGTCGCTATCCTTTCCCTTCTTTTCACATCCAAGCTCTTCAATTGTCTGGTAAAAGGGGACAACTAAGGTACTTTTAACGACAAATTGAAAAGAAATACTATTTTTTTTTTGAAGAGTAACATGCTAAGTTGCCCGTGAGTCTAACGAGTGGCTAAAACATCTTAAATTTTAAAATTTATCTTTAAATTAAAATGTTAGACTTCTTAATAATATTTTTGATTGATTTTTTAAATTTTTTCTGCAAGTATCAATATTTATTTTGTAAGTTTCGATACTTTGTCTTAAACTGAAAATTTATCAAAAAATTAAATATCGAAACTTGCAAAATAAGTATCAATACTTGCAGGAAAAACTAAAAAAAACGAACCGAAAATATTATCAAAAAATCTATTATTTTCAGTTCAAAGATAAGTTCTAAAACTTGTCATCTTTTAACCACACCTCAGACTTACCCGCCCAAAAACGTTTTATATGCCAGGCATAGGTTTGAATCAATAAAATAATTTAGTTCCTTTTACTGGGATTTCTCGTTACTACTCTCTCTTTATGATTTCAAATCGTGTGCATTATTATTTAAACACTTTTAATATCGACTTTAGGATTAGAAAACAAAATCCTAAGATTAAAATCACACGGAGACATATGATAACTTTGATACGTAATAGCCTTATTACATGCATCGTTGACCTTTTTAACATTTTTTTTGTTATAAAATGATGCAACCCAATCAGGTTTTGCCACATGTACATAGAAAATAAAAGTATTAAAATTTATCAAAGTTTATTAAAAATATAAAGAAATTTAAAAACTATATATTTTTAATGTTTTTGTGAATTTTTAATTTTTTTAAAAATAAATTGACAAATATTACATTTAAAAATATATAAATTTTGACTTTTTGGTATTTTTTCTGGATTTTTAAATTTTTTTACAGTTCTGTTTAAATTTTGAAATTTAAAAAAATCTAAAAAAATAGCAAAGTTTGAAAAACCATAAAGAAACAAAAATATCTTTAAAAGTATAGAATTTAATAAAATTATCCTGAAATTATTTTATATTATTTCATGACTAAAATAAATAGGTTAGACGAAACTTCTGTTGAATTTTTTTATTATGACAAAACTGGCTTAGGAAAGGCAATTTGAGTACCGATGTTACTTAGAAACCTGCAGCGAATCCATATGTATGATTGAGTGAGTTTATTTTAACTTTTGACTTTTGGTAATTTTTCTGGATTTTTTAAAATAAATTGACCAGTATTACATTTTAAAAATATAAATATTGACTTCTGGTAATTTTTCTGAATTTTCAATTTTTTATAATTTTGTTTAAATTTTGAAATTAAAAAAAATATAAAAAGAAATAGCAACGTTTGAAAACCATAAAGAAACAAAAATATCTTTAAAAATTTAGAATTTAATAAAATTATCCTGAAATTACTTTATATTATTTCATGACTAAAATAAATAGGTTAGATGAAACTTCTGTTAGATTTTTTTATGATGAAAAAGTTGGCTTGGGAAGGGCAATTTGAGTAGGGATGGGCACGGGTCGGGTTTTTGGCCCACCCGAACCCGACCCGAAACTAATTATCCTAAAACCGACCCGATCCAATTCTTTTAAAAAACTCGACCCGACCCGACCCAAAAATAAATATTCTAGACTCGACCCCGACCCGACCCGACCCAACCTATAGAAAAAAAATAATTTTAGGGACCTAATTATAAAAAAATAATTTTAAGAGGCATAATTATAAAAAATAATAATTTTAAGGACTAAAATGTAAATAAAAAAATTAATTTTAAGGACCTAATTATAAAAAATATATAAAGAGGGGGTATTATTACAAATATCACTAAAAATTTAAAGTAAAATTACACTATTAGTCCCGGGTTGGGTCGGTCGAATTTTTTCACACTAAAACTCGAACCCGAACCGACCCGACCTCACCCTACACAAAAACCCGACCCGACCTGAACCCGATTTTTTCATAAAAATACCCGACCCGATCGGGCCGAGTCGGGTCGAAACCCATCGGGTCCGGATACCGTGCCCATCCCTAAATTTGAGTATCACGCTACTTAGAAAACTGCGGGAAATCCATTGTATGATTGAGTGAGTTTATTTTGACTTTTGGTAATTTTTTTGGAATTTTAAAAATAAATTGACTAGTATTACATTTAAAAAATATAAATTTAGACTTTTTGGTAATTTTTCTGGATTTTTAATTTTTTTATAATTTTGTTTAAAATTTGAAATTTAAAAAATCTAAAAAGAAATAGCAAAGTTTGAAAAACCATAAAAAATATCTTTAAAAATCTAGAATTTAATAAAATTATCCTGAAATTACTTTATATTATTTCATGACTAAAATAAATAGGTTAGACGAAACTTCTGTTAGATTTTTTTATGATGACAAAGCTGGCTTAGGAAGGGTAATTTGAGTATTGACGTTACTTAGAAACCTGCGGCGAATCCATATGTATGATTGAATAAGTTTATTTTGACTTTTGGTAATTTTTCTGAATTTTTAAAAATAAATTGACCCATTTAAAAAATATAAATTTTGAATTTTGGTAATTTTTCTGGATTTTTAATTTTTTATAATTTTGTTTAAATTTTAAAATTAAAAAAATTAAAAAGAAATAGCAAAGTTTGAAAAACCATAAAGAAACAAAAATATCTTTAAAAATCTAGAATTTAATAAAATTATCCTGGAATTACTTTATATTATTTCATGACTAAAATAAATAGGTTAGACGAAACTTCTGTTAAATTTTTTATGATGACAAAGCTAGTTTGGGAAGGGCAATTTAAGTACCGGCGTTACTTAAAAACCTGCGGCGAATCCATATGTATGATTGAGTGAGTTTATTTTCACTCTAAACTTTTCAAAGTTTATATATTTAGTTTTAATTTTTTTAAATTTTATAAACTAATCCTTAAATTTTATAATTTATTTTCACCTTAATATATAAAACTTTTTTATGATTTGTACCTAATTTAAAAAATTTATAACTTATGCCCATCGTAAAAAATATTAATTTTTTGATCCATCGCTGCCTGAAACCGCCGAATGCACTCAATCGGGACAGTCAGAGCTCGCACTGTTGAAACATCTCTGACGTAGTAACGGCAGTCATTATACGACTGAGGAAGACGATGGTGCGATGAGATTTAGGTCAGAGATAATTTTAGGAAAAATGTGTCTACTTCTTTTATTTAATTTCAATCAAAATGAATCAATCATACAAATGGACTTGGTTGGGCTTTTTTACCCAACAAAATATTTATACTAAGATTCTAGCAGCCTGCTAATGTTAACCATAACAAACTTTACTAACAGCCTAACAACTCCAGCTCAGATATAGCTGTAACAGGCCTAACCAACATGGGCCGAATATTCTAGACTTCAAAAGAACTTTTTTGATCATTCTGGACTTACTTTAACATTCACCCTACTTTTTTTGTCTTCTTTGAAAAATGTAGTAGGCACAACATTTAGCTTTTGGCGCATGGAAACAAAATGATGAGAAAACAATGGCTTGGTAAAAAGGTCTGTAATCCGGCAACTTGCTGGCACATAACCAACCTGTAGAACATTGCCCAACACCTTCTCTCAAACAAAATGCAAATCCAAGTCTATGTATTTCGTCTTGGCGTGCATTACGAGATTAGCGGTCATTGCTATGGTGCTGGTATTATCACACCATATTTTTGGTAAGTCATGTAGAGAAACCTCCATATCTCTCAACAAGTTCCTAACCCACATGACCTCATATGTGGCATCTGCTAAACTCCTATACTCAGCTTCGGCAGTTGACCGCGACATGGAGTGTTGCTTCTTAGAGCTCCAAGAAAGCAAATGATCACCGAGATATATGTAATACCCCGAAATAGACCTCCTGTCATCGGCATCCGAGAAAGCAACGAGATTAGGTAGATTATGTTGATGAGCAGAAAACCATAAACCGAAATCAAGAGTACCTTTGAGATATCGTAAGATTCTCTTGACTGCACACCAATGGACAAAAATAGGGCATTGTATATATTGTGCTACTCTATTAACAGCATGTGATATATCGGGACGAGTTTAGCAAATATAAAGCAAGGCACCAAATATGCTACGAAACTGTGTAACATTAGAAAAAAGTTCACCATCAAACTTACTTAGCTTTAGTGAGGTAGCCATAGGCGTATCAACAGACTTAGCATCCTCCATCTGACTCCTCTTCAACAAGTCTGAGATATACTTCTGTTGAGTGAGCAAAATTCCAGCCTTGCTTATCGAAGCTTGAATGCCTAGGAAATAGTCCAATACCCCAAGACCCTTCAAGGAAAATTGATCATGAAGTTGTTGTTTGACTTGTCGAATATGAACTCAGAATTTCTTGAAAGGAATATATCATCCACATACACAAGAATATAAGTGACCACACTGTCAGACTTATACTTGAAGAAAGAGACATCAGCCAATGAGCACTAGAAATTGGGAGAGACTAGAAAATTTTTGAGCTTAAGGAACCAGCTTTGAGGTGCTTGGCGCAAACCATACAAAGCCTTCACCAACTTACACACAAGTGGAGGTCTAGTAAAATTGTGTTGCTCAAATCTGAGGGGTTGGTGCATGTAAACATCTTCATGAAGATCGCCTTTTAAAAAGGCATTGTTAACATCGACTTGGTGTATCACCCATTTATTCGCCATAGCCAAGGAAATTAACACATTAATTGTAAGTGACTTTACCACTGGACTAAAAGTGTCGGTAAAATCATGCCCCAGAACTTGAGAGTAGCCCTTCGCCACAAGCCGAGCTTTGTATCGACTGATCGAACCATCAACATTCTTTTTAATCTTAAATAACCATTTACACCCGATTACTTTACGATCCAATGGTTCCTAGACCAGTCGCCAAGTCCCATTAGACATCAAAGCTGAGTACTCCTCTATAACAGCGTTCCTCCATTCCTCATACTGCATAGCTTCATATATAGTGGAAGGAGTATCTTCACAACTCGTTAAAAACACTTTGGGCTTGAAGATGCCGTGTTTGCTACGAGTTACCATAGAATGCGTGTTGCTGGCGACATTTGAATTTGAAGTAGCACTTGCTTGGTTTGATATTTCCTGTTCATGTGACCCAGAGAAAGAGGAAACGACATGTGGTTCTTCATGTACTGCATCGTATGTACCCTCCAAGTCATCACAAGGAACCGATGCATCATCAGTTTCCAAATTAGCTGCACCAGCTTCCAAGTCACAAGGTGTTGCACCAGCTTCCAAGTCACAAGATGCTGCACCAGCTTCCAAATCACAAGGTGCTGCACCAGCTTCAAAATTACAGTGTGCTGCACCAACGCCCAAAACACGTGTTGCTGCAGTGGGAGACTCCAACCTGGTCTCAGTATTCACGGGAGCAACATAACTCTCTTGAGGGGAGGATGTTGCAGCAGCAACAAAATCTTTAAACGAATCATGAACTGGGACTGGTTCGGACTCAAAACCAGTCTGATCAGAAGAAAAAGCAACTGGTGGCTGTTGAACAACAGATGGAAAACCAGTAGCAAATGGAAAAATGCATTCGTCGAACTTTACATGAAGAGTAACATAAATTCTCCCATGTGAATCAAGACACTGATACCCAAAGTGCTTTGGAAAATATCCGAGAAAAACGTATTGACGGGAGTGAAAATCCAGCTTGTGTCGATTATATGGCCTGAGATATGGATAACATGCACAACCAAATGTCTTAAGAAACTGATAATCTGGCCTTCGACCAGTCAACTTCTCATATGGGGACTTGTTGTCAAGAGCCACATAAGGTAAACGATTTATAATGTAAGTTGCACTTAATATAGCATTAGACCAGTACTTCAATGGAACCGAGGCTTGCGCAAGGAGGCAGAGAGCAGTCTCAACAATTTGGCGATGTTTACGCTCAACCACGTCATTTTGTTGAGACGTATGGGGACATCTGACTCGGTGTTGTATACCCAAAGTTTGCAAATGTGTGAACAATGCTTGAAATTCACCTACTCCATTAGTTTGTACAGCTCGAACCATGGAGGAAAACTGAGTTTTAACCAACGCAAGAAATACATCAAAAGTTGCAGAAACTTCACTTTTATTTCTAAGAAGGTAAGCCCAACAATTTCTTGAACACATATCAACGAAAGAAATGTAGTAAGAAAAACCACACGAAACTACTGAAATAAGGCCCCACACATCTATCTCAACAAGTTCAAATGGATTGGTGTAGACGGTGTTGGAATGCTTAAACGACAAGGCATGTGCCTTTCCCATTTGACACGCTGCACACACCACCTTATTATCAAGGAAAAGCTTATTGTCTAAGCCAAGCTAACCACCTCAGGAGATGGATGGCCAAGTCGCTTGTGCCAGAGCCAATAGACAGAACTGTCCTTATTTGCAGTGATATTGTGAACCGAAACTGACCGAGCTGCCATACTAACAGGAAAGGAATACAACCCGTCTTCTTGCACACCTCGCAAAAGAACGTCGCCTGTCCTTTCATCCTTCACGCAACAATCATCTGAATGAAACTCAAAATATACATTGTTGTCAGTAGAAAATTTAGAAACAAACAAAAGACTTCGAGAAATCTGTGGTACATGCAAAAGCTTATCAACAATCAAATTTCGAGCAGAGGAATCAGAGGTGTGAATGAAAGAATAACCAGTATGTGTGATATTAAGAGTAGTGTTGTCACCCAGATAAACCTTACCCAGACCATTATAGCCCGTACTTGAGGACATAGAGGACTTACAGTGGGTGATGTGATGAGTCGCACTAGAATTCGGGTACCACTGAACCGATCCACTTGCAACACCAGATGCAGTCAACGAGTTGACTTGTACAGATTCCCCTAACTGTTGATTCTCAGATACATCAATCTTCCCAGCCGAGGCATCAACAAATGGTTCATAAGCCTGCTCAAATAAATCACCACGGCAATGGCAGATATTAGCATAAATGGCACCAGGTTGTCGAGGTTGTTGCGATGCAACTCCTTTGTAGCCTTCATCGAAATGATGCCAACAAGCATTGGCCATGTGACCAAGTTTACCGCAAATCTGGCAATATGGTCGCCTGGAGGAACGACCTCGATAACCTCTGCCACGATATGAGCCAGGACGTGAGCCTCTGCCACGATCCTGCCCTCTAAATGATTGAGCGTATACAGGCTGGCCTTGCGAGTCCTCATTCGTAGCTTGAGTCAGATTTATACCAAGAGGAGAATCAATAGTATCAAGCAACCGTGACTCAACATCAACCAAGACCGATATCACACCATCAAAAGTATAGGGCACCTGATTGGCTGTGATAACGACCACAAATGGAGCAAACTCAGACGGAAGGCCATTGAGAATTGTGGCAATATGCTCTACCGAAGAGACCTTATTTCTAGACAAAGCTAGCAAATCACAAATTTGTTTGATACAAATAGTATACTCCCTCATTCGAAGAGAGCCTTTCTTCATAGATCGAAGCTGACAATGAAGATGCATAATATTTGTCGTGGATAACTTGGAATAGAGACCGGTGACGACGAAACGAATTTCGGCTGAAGTCTCAGCACCGACAAGCTGAGGAAGCACAGTGGAGCTCACAGTGGACAAAAGCCACGACGCCAGAGAACTATCCTACTGCACGAATCTCGTATAAGTTGGATTCACAACCCTCTCACCAGCACGCTCGATAATCTTCACAGGCTTAGGAGTATCCGGATCGATATGTTCTTCCAATCCGAGACCTCGAATCGTACGGATTACCTGCTGCTTCTAAAGGAGATAATTTTTGTCATCCAAACAGACCTTGATTTGTTTGTTAGAGAACAATTGCGACGAATCGTTGCTACCAAGAGTCGCGCCATCACTGTTGCCGACAATTTCAATAATATTAACCATGTTCAGAGGTAGAAAAGGAACGGCCCACACATCCATCTCAACAAGTTCAAATGGATTGGTGTAGACGGTGTTGGAATGCTTAAACGACAAGGCATGTGCCTTTCCCATTTGACACGCTGCACACACCACCTTATTATCAAGGAAAAGCTTATTCTCTAAGGCCAAGCTAACCACCTCATGAGATGGATGGCCAAGTCGCTTGTGCTAGAGCCAATAGACAGAACTGTCCTTATTTGCAGTGATATTGTGAACCGAAACTGACCTCATGCCATACTAACAGGAATGGAATACAACCCGTGTTCTTGCACACCTCGTAAAAGAATGTCCCCTGTCCTTTTATCCTTCACGCAACAATCATCTGAATGAAACTCAAAATATACATTGTTGTCAGCAACAAATTTAGAAACAGACAAAAGACTTCGAGAAATCTGTGGTACATACAAAAGCTTATCAACAATCAAATTTCGAGCAGAGGAATCAGAGGTGTGAATTAAAGAATAACCAGTATATGTGATATTAAGAGTAGTGTTGTCACCCAGATAAACCTTACCCAGACCATTATAGCCCGTACTTGAGGACATAGAGGACTTACAGTGGGTGATGTGATGAGTCGCACCAGAATTCGGGTACCACTAAACCGATCCACTTGCAACACCAGATACAGTCAATGAGTTGACTTGTACAGATTCCCTTAACTGTTGATTCTCAGATACATCAGTCTTCCCAGCCGAGGCATCAACAAATGGTTCATAAGCCTACTCAAACAAATCACCACGACAATGGCAGACATTAGCATAAATGGCACCAGGTTGTCGAGGTTGTTGCGATGCAACACCTTTGTAGCCTTCATCGAAACGATGCCAACAAGCATTGGCCATGTGACCAAGTTTACCGCAAATCTGGCATTATTGTCGCCTGGAGGAACGACCACGATAACCTCTGCCACGATATGAGTAAGGACGTGAGCCTCTGCCATGATCCTGCCATCTAAATGATTGAGCGTATACATGTTGACCTTGCGAGTCCTCATTCGTAGCTTGAGTCAGATTTATACCAATAGAAGACTCAATAGTATCAAGCAACCATGACTCAGCATCAACCAAGACCGATATCACACCATCAAAAGTATAGGGCACCTGACTAGCTGTGATAACGACCATAAACGGAGCAAACTCAGACGGAAGGCCATTGAGAATTGTGGCAATATGCTCTACCGCTATTTCTAGACAAAGCTAGCAAATCGCAATCCTCTTTGATACAAATAGTATACTCCCTCATTCGAAGAGAGCCTTTCTTCATAGATCGAAGCTGGCAATGAAGGTGCATAACCTTTGTCGTGGATAACTTGGAATAGAGACCAGTGACGACGCACCAGATTTCAGCTGAAGTCTCAGCACCGACAAGCTGAGGTAGCACAGTGGAGCTCACGGTGGAAAAAAACCACAACGCCAGAGAATTATCTTACTGGACGAATCTCGTATAAGCTGGATTCACAACCCTCTCACCAGCACGCTCGATAATCTTCACAAGCTTAGGAGTATCTGGATCGATATGTTCTTCCAATCCGAGACCTCGAATCGTAAGGATTACCTACTGCTTCTAGAGGAGAAAATTTTTGTCATCCAAACAGACCTTGATTCGTTTGTTGGAGAACAATTGCGACAAATCGTTGCTACCAAGAGTCGCGCCATCACCGTCGACGGCAATTTCAATAACATTAACCATGTTCAGAAGTAGAAAAGGAACGACCCACACATCCATCTCAACAAGTTCAAATGGATTGGTGTAGACGGTGTTGGAATGCTTAAACGACAAGGCATGTGCCTTTCCCATTTGACACGCTGCACACACCACCTTATTATCAAGGAAAAGCTTATTCTCTAAGGCCAAGCTAACCACCTCAGGAGATGGATGGCCAAGTCGCTTGTGCCAGAGCCAATAGACAGAACTGTCCTTATTTGCAGTGATATTGTGAACCGAAACTGACTGAGCTGCCATACTAACAGGAAAGGAATACAACACGTCTTCTTGCACACCTTGCAAAAGAATGTCCCATGTCCTTTCATCCTTCACGCAACAATCATCAGAATGAAACTCAAAATATACATTGTTGTCAGTAACAAATTTAGACACAAACAAAAGACTTCGAGAAATCTGTGGTACATGCAAAAGCTTATCAACAATCAAATTTCGAGCAGAGGAATCAGAGGTGTGAATGAAAGAATAACCAGTATGTGTGATATTAAGAGTAGTGTTGTCACCCAGATAAACCTTACCCAGACCATTATAGCCCGTACTTGAGGACATAGAGGACTTACAGTGGGTGATGTGATGAGTCGCACTAGAATTCGGGTACCACTGAATTGATCCACTTGCAACACCAGATGCAGTCAATGAGTTGACTAGTACGGATTCCCCTAACTGTTGATTCTCAGATACATCAGTCTTCCCAGCCGAGGCATCAACAAATGGTTCATAAGCCTGCTCAAACAAATCACCGCGACAATGGCAGACATTAGCATAAATGGCACCAGGTTGTCGAGGTTGTTGCGATGCAACACCTTTGTAGCCTTCATCGAAACGATGCCAACAAGCATCGGCCATGTGACCAAGTTTACCGCAAATCTGGCATTGTGGTCGCCTGGAGGAACGACCTCGATAACCTCTGCCATGATATGAGCCAGGACGTGAGCCTCTGCCACGATCCTGCCCTCTAAATGATTGAGCGTATACAGGCTGACCCTGCGAGTCCTCATTCGTAGCTTAAGTCAGATTTATACCAATAGGAGACTCAATAGTATCAAGCAACCGTGACTCAGCATCAACCAAGACCGATATCACACCATCAAAAGTATAGGGCATCTGACTGCTTGTGATAACGACCACAAATGGAGCAAACTCAGACGGAAGGCCATTGAGAATTGTGGCAATGTGCTCTACTCAGAGACCTTATTTCTAGACAAAGCCAGCAAATCGCAAATCTCTTTGATACAAATAGTATACTACCTCATTCGAAGAGAGCCTTTCTTCATAGATCGAAGCTGACAATGAAGGTGCATAACCTTTGTCGTGGAAAACTTGGAATAGAGACCAGTGACGACGGACCAGATTTTGGCTGAAGTCTCAGCACCGACAAGCTGAGGTAGCACAGTAGAGCTCACGGTGGACAAAAGCCACGACGCCAGAGAACTATCCTACTGGACGAATCTCGTATAAGTTGGATTCACAACCCTCTCACCAGCATGCTCAATAATCTTCACAGGCTTAGGAGTATCCGGATTGATATGTTCTTCCAATCCGAGACCTCGAAGCGTAAGGATTACCTACTGCTTCTAGAGGAGATAATTTTTGTCATCCAAACAGATCTTGATTCATTTGTTGGAGAACAATTGCGACGAATCGTTGCTACCAAGAGTCGCGCCATCACCATCGCCGACAATTTCAATGACATTAACCTTGTTCAGAAGTAGAAAAGGAACGAGAAGCAGAGAAAGGAATGAGAAACACACACCGGAGACAGAACACACCAGAACAAAGAAACACAGATCGGAGCTAAAAAAAGCGAGAAAGAAACGAACGCCACCGAGAGATTCGTAGAACGGAACAACAAGAGAAACAACGGAAGCCAAATCGGAACCAGGACGATGAAAGGCGAATGATACCATGTTGAAACATCTCCGGCGTAGTAACGACAACCATTATACGATTGAGGAAGAAGATGGTGCGGTGAGATTTAGGTCAGAGATTATTTTGGGGAAAATGGGTCTACTTCTTTTATTTAATTTCAATCAAAATGAATCAATCATACAAATGGACTTGGTTAAGCTTTTTTACCCAACAAGGTATTTATACTATGACTCTACCGGCCTGCTAATGTTAACCATAACAAACTTTACTAACAGCCTAACAACTCCAGCTCAGATATAGCTGTAACGGGCCTAACCAACATGGGCCGAATATTATGGACTTCAAAGGAACCTTCTTGATCATTCTGGGCTTACTTTAACACGCACAACAACACTAATATCTAGTATGCTTGTGTTTCTTCTTCGAACGAGGTTAAAAAATCAGCACAAACATCTCAAACTGACACTAAAAGGTAAACGATATATACTTACAAATATAATTCAGAGAGTAATTCTTATATCAAATCATAAATAAAATCGAACCAACAAGTATTTTCAATGGAAAAAATAGGGTAAACTACATAAATGACCACATACTATTGGAAAAGTCGCGATTTGACCACCTTACTTTTTTTTGAAGCAATTAAACCACCATACTATTAAATTGGATGCAATGTGACCACTAGTTGTTAGAGGTTAACTGCAAGGTGACGTGGCAGTTAAAAAAATAGGGGTATAATTACACATTTGGTCATCGTTACTTATACACTATAAATTTGGTCCTAATTTTAATTTGATAAAATAAATTAATTATTTAATTAGGTGGTGACACATGTCGCCATCTTATTGAAGGACTTTAATTATTTTTATTTAATTTAATTAATTAATTTCCACCTCCAATCAGGTGGTGACACGTGTCACCAGATTGGAGGAAAAAAATAAAAGCAAGGAGGATCTTACCTTTGGTAGGATTTGAACCAAGTTTACCTTGGATGAAGGTATATAATCTTACCGCTAGGCCAAGTGGATCTTTGCGATGTATGGTGCAAAATTTAAACTTTAACAGATAAAACACTCTAATGAAAGCGATATGCAATTTTCCATCTCCCTAAACACCATTCTTTATCTGCAGCGTTAATTAAAGTGATAGGTGTCTATCAGCTTTTTTTAGACATGCTGGTAATATAATTCCTTTTGACAAATCTTATGTACTTTGTAAATTATAGATAAACTTGAGGGGTCTGGATGGCATTCAAGGACCTGTTTATGTCGGTACAGGATGTGTCTTTAATAGAACAACATTATATGGATATGACCTCCACTTAAGCCTAAGCATAAAAGAGCAGGGGTGCTGTCTTCACTGTGTGGAGGTTCTCGGAAGAAGAGTTCAAAATCAAGTAAAAAGGGATCAGAGAAGAAATCTGGAAAACCTGTTGATTTTACTGTGCCAGTATTCAGTCTAGATGACATAGAGGAAGGTGTTGAAGGTAAACTATGAATTTTCTTGTCTTTTGAGTTAAGTGTGATGATTATTAATTTCATTTTTTTGGCTTAATGAGGAAAAGCCCCATCCATATCCTACATTTTTCCTTGATATCACACTCTACATTGTGCGTATGTGAAATCAGATGCTGGGTTTGATGATGAAAAGTCACTACTAATGTCGCAAATGAGCCCGGAGGAACGTTTTGAGCAGTCTGTTGTTTTTGTTGCCTCTGCCCTGATGGAGAATGATGGTGTCCCTCAATCTGCTATGCCAGAAAACTTGGAACTAAAATGAAAACACTGCAGATAAAGAACGTGGGAGAGAGAATGGTGTTTGGGGAGAGGGAAAATTGCATATTTCTTTCATTGGAGTCTTTTATCTGTTAAAGTTTAAATTTTGTACCATTCATCACAAAGATCCACTTGGCCTAGTGGTAAACTTACATGCCTTCATCTAAGGCAACCCTGAATTGAATCCTACTAGGAGTAAGATGCTCATTGTTTTTATTTTCTTCCTCCAATATGGTGACACGTGTTACTACCTAATTAAATAATTATTTTATTTTATTAAATTAAAATTAAGACCAAATTGATAGAGTGTATAAGTAACGAGGTCTAAATGTGTAATTATACCCTTATTTTTTTAACTGCCACGTCACCCCGCCGTTAACTTCTAACGGATGGTGGTCATATTGCATCCAATGTAATAGTATGTTGGTTTAATTGCTTCGGAAAAAAAGTAAGGTGGTCAAATCACGACTTTTCCAATAGTATAGTGGTCATTTATGTAGTTTACCCAAAAAATATGATGTTCATCGAGATCAGAATTCGAACAACTTTGTCTATAAGATACATGGGCGGAGCCACCCTTTGGAAAAAATTTAGAAACTTATTTTTTCTATATAATTTGTTTATAAAAATTAAAAATATAGACAAATGATACCTCTTTTATGAATAAAATGACACACATTTATAAATAAAACGACACTCCTTTATAAATAATTAACCATCCTTGAATATCGTTGAAAAAATGACACCCCTTAAATAAATCTTTAGCTTCTCCCCTGATAAGATATTTGTTTTATCAAAAGATTAAAGAATAATATGAACAAAGCCTACATTGAAATCACTTCAATATTTAAAAGCGAATAAAAATCATCCGGAATCCTCTTTTTTCACCGCCGGAATCCTCTTATCCCCGGTTCTGCTCGCCGGATCCTCGATGCTTGCTAGACGAGAAGATTATTGAGGGCTCGGTTGATTGCTGGCATCCAAAGGAGTTTAAATTTCGGTAATTTCTTTCTCCTTTTCCATCCCCCTGTTGGCGCTCCCCCGCTTCTGGTTTGCTTTCCCTTCCCCCGCCTTATCCCGACTCCTGGTGGCTGAATCCCATTCCTTTGGATTTGAATGCTGTCTTGGTTTGTTTCATGCTGTGTTTTGCTTTTATCTGGTTTGTCTCGCGAGATTGGTGTTTGTTTTTGCCTTTGCGGTGCTCTCTGGTTGTGGTTATCTTGATAGTTTGGTTTTTCAACGGTTTATGAGCTCTGGTTGTGAAGTCTATCTGATCAAGGGAATCCTTTCTGGTCGGTTTATGCATCTTTGTGGTCTCTTGTAAGCTACGGGAGGGTAGCCTCTGTGAGCACTATTTTCCTTATTGATTGGATTCTCGGTGCTGCCGGAGGAGTTGTATTGTTGGGGTGCTCTGTTTTCCTCCTTACTTCCTGACCGCGAAAAACGGTGCTCGAGAAGTTCAGAGCTCTTGTGGACTGCTTTGCCTTTATCCTCCGTCGGTTTGGGGGTCCTGTCCTCTTTGCCTAATTATGTCAATCCTTGCGTGGAATGTACGAGGCTTGGGGAACCAAGGTACGGTTAGAGCTCTACGGAACTCGGTTGCGAAGCACAAGCCGTACATTGTGTTCCTTAGTAAAACAAAACAAAAACGACGTTACCTGGAAAAGATTAAAATGAAGATGAAATTTAGCTCGTCCTTCTACGTTGATCCAAAAGGCATAGCGGGTGGACTAGCGATATGGTGGAATGAAGAAGTATCCATCTCTGTGCTCGAATATACCACGAACTTCATTGATACGCGGGTGGTGTCCCAAAACGGAGATAATTGGTTCGGTACCTTTATTTATGGACCCCCTTATAGAGACGAAAAGCAACCTTTCTGGGAGAAGCTTGCTAATCTCAGAGAAAACAACAAAAGCAAATGGCTCATAATAGGGGACTCCAATGTGGTACTAAGACAAGAAGAAAAGACGGGTGGCAAACCGGTTAACCTTGAGGAGGCGAAGCACGTGTACGAATTAATGAACTCCAAGGGGCTAATTGAGCTGCCCATTAAAGGAGGCAACTACACATGGTTCAACCAGAGAGGTGGGGTAAATTCCATCCTTGAGAAACTTGATTGCATAATATGCTCTGCTGAATGGAGTCTCAGCTTTCCTAAAGCTCTGGGTATAATGGAGATAGCGGTTGCCTCAGACCACGCCCCACTTATACTCCTCACCAAAGGGCTCACCAGGAAGTATAAGAAAGATTTCAAATTCGAGTCGAAATGGCTTCTCGAAGAGACTTGTTCCCAAACTGTGACAGAAGGATGGAGGACTTCACCTGGGGAGAAGGTTACCTCTAGGTTTGGCAGAAAAATCCGTAACACCAGATCTTCTCTTATCAAGTGGAGCAAAGATAACCAGAGAAGGAGAAATGAGAAGAAACAGAGATTAGAAGATGCCATCAAGAAATTGCAGGGACGAAGACTCTCAGATGCTGAACTGGAACAGTTTAAGACCCTAAGGAAGGAGTTGGATGCTGAATGGGAAGGCGAGGAGAGATATTGGCACCAGCGTTCCAGAATTAGCTGGTTGAAATGGGGAGACAAGAATACCAAATTTTTCCATGCTACGACAATTCAACGCCGCAGAACTAATGCAATAATCAAGCTGAAAGGCGAAGATGGTTCATGGATTGAGGAACCGGACCATATTGCTCTCCACCTTCAAAACCACTTCCAGAAGGTGTTCAAAAAAGATCATTCTGTTGATTTTCAAAGCCTTCATGAGTACATCCCAAAAATGATAACAGAGGAAATGAACCAAGAGCTCACAAAGGAGATCACACCAGAAGAGGTGAAAAAAGCTGTGTTCGCTATGGGCGCAACAAAAGCCCCTGGCCCTGATGGTTTTCCCGGTTGTTTCTATCAATCCTTCTGGGAAACGGTGAAGGACGATCTTATTGAAATGGTGCTAGCTTTCTTCAGGGGAGGAGAACTGGGAGCTGGGCTAAATAAAACAAACATCGTCCTCATTCCCAAGATATCTAACCCTACGGAAGTCTCACATTTCAGACCAATAAGCCTCTGCAATTTCTCCTTTAAAGTCATCACAAAGATCCTCTCAACAAGATTGAAGGCCATTCTTCCAGACATTATCCCCCCTCTCAGTCAGCCTTTGTGCATGGCCGCTCAATCCATGATAATGTTATCCTTGCCAATGAAGCTTTCCATGCCATAAAACGAGCAAGGAAAGGTGACAGGAGGATTATGGCTCTAAAGATCGATCTTGAGAAAGCCTATGACAAAGTTGATTGGGACCTGCTTCGCTTTGTTATGAACAGGATGGGGTTTGACGATTGGTGGACCACTAGAGTTATGCAATGTGTCACAACGGTTTCCTTTTCTCTGATTGCAAATGGGGAACGATTTGGGGATGTCCTTGCTGGCAGGGGGCTTAGGCAAGGAGACCCACTTTCACCTTTTCTCTTCATCTTCATATCCAGTATCCTCACTTGGATCATTGAAAAAGAATCTGGGGGAAATAAGTTTACAGGGCTAAAAATCAAGAGAAGATGCCCAGAACTAAGTCACTTGCTCTTCGCCGATGACTGCCTCATGTTTTCCCAGGCGAACAAAGATAGCTGCGAGGCTGTTTTACGGATCCTTCATCTCTTTCAATCTTCCACAGGTCAATCTGTGAATTTTCAGAAATCTTCAGTTCTTTTCTCCCCAAATACAAGTGCTACTATGAAAGCTCAGCTACACAGCATTCTGGGATTTAAACCAATGGAGGAAGATTCTAAATACCTGGGTTTACCGTCTATATGGGGAAGAAGTAAGAAGGAAGCCTTGGGGTTCATTAGAGATCGTATGCAAAACAAATTGAAAGGTTGGAAAGCAAAACTTTTGAATCTTGCGGGTAAAGAGGTTCTCATCAAAGCAGTAACACAGGCTATTCCTTCCTATATCATGCAATGTTTCCTCCTTCCTGGAACTTTTTGTGATGAGCTGAGCTCAATGGTTGCTAAATTTTGGTGGAATAACTGCTCTGAAAAAGAAAAAAGCATTCACTGGATGTGCTGGAAAAACCTTTGCAAACCGAAAGACCAGGGGGTATGGGATTCAAGAATCTGAGGGCCTTCAACAGAGCCCTTATCACTAAAGTTGCTTGGAAAGTGATCAAGAACCCGGAGTCCCTTCTAGCCCAGAACCTTAGGGGAATCTACTTCCCAAGCGGGAATATTTTTGATGCACCTAGAGGCGCAAACCCCTCGTGGGCGTGGGCTGGAATTAGGGAAGGAGTTAAAATCGTTAAGGAAGGGGCTTTATGGAGAGTTGGAAATGGTAGATATATCACCACGTGGAAGGACAACTGGATCCCAGATCTCCCTACCTTCAGACTCTCGACTCCTATCCCGCAAAACAACACTTCCCTAACAGTCAGCAGCCTAATGGAAACAGATGGCCGATCATGGAATGAGCCTAAGATTAGGAGGCTGTTTAGTCCAAGTGAAGCTAAGGCAATTCTTTCCATTCCGATTGGAGGGCCACAGATTCAAGACTCACTCATCTGGTCTGGGACAAAAAACGGTGATTATTCAACCAGATCAGGTTACAGATTCATTGAGGCTTCCTTTGGAACTCAAAACACACCCTCTCCAAGTGAGGACCTAGGTAACAGTAAAAGATTTTGGAGTTCCATCTGGAGGCTGGGAGTCCCTGCAAAGATACGATCCTTCTTATGGAAGTTATGTCATAACATCATCCCAACAAAAGGTAATCTAGCAGCTCGGTTCCATGGAAATTTCAAAGACTCTGACTGTTGTCCACGATGCGGTGAGCAAGGAGAATCGGTCGAACACCTTCTGTTCTTCTGCCCTTTTGCACAGGGAGTATGGAAGGCTTCAGGGTTAAGCTATTCCCCATCTTTAATTGGCTTTCCGGGATTTCCGAAATGGTGGTACATGATCAATGAGATGCAAAAGCTGGGTATGGCCAACGATGGATGTGCGCTGATTGCCTTCATCCTGTGGACTCTTTGGAAGTCTAGGAACATGCTGATCTATGAAAATCTTAGGGATCAACCTTGGGAGGTATGGCTGAGAGCGGAAAGAGCCTTTACTGAATTTAATATCATGCCACCTTTGTGCCAAGTAAGAAAACCTAGGTCGGTTCTGGAACAAAAGGTTTGGACACCACCACCTTTGGGATCAGTCAAGATTAATTGCGATGCTGCTTTCGACCAAACCCTCGGGGTTGTATCTGCGGCGGCTATTGCTCGAGACAGCTCCGGATCCTTTCTTCACGGGCTCTCTCACTCTTTTGTTGCTTCCAGTGCTGTCACAGCGGAAGCGCTGGCCATCAGGCTTGGTATGTCCATGGCTACCAACTGCGGTTTCGATAACATCATTGTGGAATCTGACTGCAAAGCTATAATTGAAAGGATCAATAAGAAGACCCCGGCTGATTGGACTACAGCTGCTATGGAGGAGGACATAAGAATGACTTCTGCCTTTTTCAGTTCTTGTATCTTTTCTTTTGTTCCTAGATCTTGTAATCAGGCAGCCGATCGGCTTGCCAAGCTTGCAAAGGACTTTAGGGGATTTAAGGAGTGGGACCTTGAATCCTCACTGTCTTGTTCTTTCCCTGATGTTTTCTCCACTTGATTTTGAATGAAAGTTAACCTTTGAACAAAAAAAAGAACAAAAATCATCCCAAGAATCAAAGCCCAAATTCATGTTCATTGCACTATTGCCATTTATAGATTATGTTAAACCAAACAATATTTTTTTTTAACTTACTTCGAGTAAATCTTGAGCTCCTCCCAAACCAAAATCACTGATCAAACTCTAAAAAATTACCTCTAATTTCTCTCTTAATAAAAATCTTGAATCAAGTCTCGGCGTTTTGAGTGGCGTCGCTCTTGGTTTTAAGCGGCAATCACCCTTTGTTCCTCTTTTCCTTTTTTTTTTCTCTTTTTGTTACTTTTTTAGCTTAACTGTCAAATAAGTGTTTAAACTATGCTTTTTTTCAGTTAGGTGCCTAAATTATTTTTTGGGCTAAATTGGAACATAAAGTTTTATTTTGTGACCCATTTAAGGTTTGCCGTTAATTTTTTCCGTTAAAAGACATGTGTCGAAAAATCCAAAATTATATTAAAAATAAATAAAATGAATAAAAAAATAAAAAAATAAAAATGTATTATGAAAGTTTTAAACATTCTCAAAATAGTCCCCAAATCCCTAAACCCCCTAAATCCGACCACTCTCGCCGGCGGCGGTCGCGTTGCCGGAGACAGAATGAAGCACCCTCCCCTCGCCAAACAACCCACACGCCGTTCATCGCCCATCTTGCAGCCGTTCATCGCGAATCGTTCGAAAGAACCATTCGACAATTCCGTCGATTCGCACATCGTCAGTTGATTTATGGCGATAGGGTGGTAGGGGAAATGGTCGTGATGGTCCGACGACCGATTTGGTGAGTGGCGACATGGCAATCGACGGTGGAATTGACCCAAATCGGGATTTAGATTTTGGGGGTTTAGGGATTTTAGAATTTGGGGTTGTTTTGTAAAATCTGGAAAATTTAGAGATTTTTGAAAATTAATTAATTTTATTTATTTTAATATAATTTTAGATTTTTCTGGAGGTGACACGTGTCCTTTAACGGAAAAAATTAACGACAAACCTTATATGTGTTACGGAATGAAACTTTAGTTTCCAATTTGGCCCGAAAAATAGTTTGAGCACCTAATTGGAAAAAAAGACATAGTTTAGGCACCTATTTGACGGTTAAGCCTACCTTTTTTTTGTTTTCTTCTTTTTGCTTCGGTCATCTTTTGGCCACTTTGTTATGGAACCCCCTACTCAAGTGTCCAAGGCTCTGATCGGACCCTATTTTTGTGTAAAAAAGGGGAATCATGGACGAGAAGGGTTTGACGCCTTGCCTTTGGTCCTACTAAGCCTCTCTAACGATGGCCTTGTCCTTTGCCTCCTTCATTCAGTTGTCTCTGCCTCCTCTATTGTCCTTCTGTAGTTCACCAATGAGTTCTTATCCAGACGCGATGATTCAGTGGGATTTTTTGTTGTATCACCTTCAACATTTTCATCATTATGTGTCTCCATGAGTGGCTATGGAAGTTTAAGATTAGTAGCTGGCATGGTATTCTTGGTCTCTCCCTCGTCGGGTTTGGCTTCCTTCTTTGTGTTGGGGTGTTTGCGTTCCTTTGTTCTATTGTGTCTTTTTCTCTGTTTCTGTTGTATATTTTTATTGTTTGTTCTGTTTTTCGTTTGTTTGTTCTTGGTTGTTTTTGTTTTTTATTTATTTGTTGTTTATGTGTCTCGTCTCTTCTCTTTCCTTTGTATTTGTGTTTCTCTCCTTTTGTATGTTTGTTATGTGTATGAATAAATGCCGACTTTAGTTCCAAAAAATAAATCTTGAGCTCAATCAACTGAGCGTATTTACTCAATCTAAACAGGTTCAATAATTTATATCATTTTCCCTCTCAAACTAGATGGGTAAAAAATTTATGGATAATGGTATATTTGATATTTAAATTTTAACAAAATATCTAATATGGTACTTATATTTTTAATATTTTTCCTCAGCGAAACGTATGATTTTATTAATGTTTAATTATACAAAGCTTACACTATTACGAGTCTCACTAAAATCTCCCTAAACTTAAATGGAGTAAAAGAATACTCATGAGAATGTGTAAAAAAGAGCGAAAGGCCCGAAATAACACGATGAACGAATAAACACCAACCAAACAAACAATGCAAGAAAGCACAACTCTACTCTATCATTTCATACCACGCCACTTCTGTACTAAATCTATATGCAATCCAATTGAAGTTAACCCTACCCATTCTTTCTCCATTGTTTTCACATACCTCTTCGACGACATTCATACAATCAAAAAATAGAATGGATTTGGTTCCCCATCAGCTTTCGCGCTATGTAACAGGATTGTCGTTTGGTTCGACAGGCCCATTGACAGCGTCATTGCGTCCAAAATTTTAAAATGTTCAAGCAAATCTTTTGAAACCAAAAATATCGAGTCATCAGCGCACGTTCCTATCGCTCTTTTGGATGCAACACTATTGAAGATTAATCCAGAGGTTTCCTGTATGTTCGATGGAGTAATGGAGTGTAGAACCTTCTGGGCTAAGTCTGGTTGTTAGTCCAGCTGGGTTTTCTGTTATTCAAGCCCGCTCTCTCAACATATTGAAGTTTTTCTGTTTGAATTCTGTTGGGTAAGGTTTGGGCTATAAAAACCACTGGAAGTGGTACTGGCCCATTACTAATTTTTGAATATATTGGCCTACATTTGTATTCAAATCCTTTTTCCTTTTCTTTCTGTTTCTTCCGTGTAACCCTAACCACCGCAACCTTCTTTCTTTGTAATCGCCGTCTTTCTATTTTCCGATCACCGGAGATATTTTCATATGGTATCAGAGCTTTAGATCCACCGTTCGCCGTTCTTTATTTCGTGTTCTCAGTTGTTTCTTGATTTTTTTCCCTGTGTTGTGTTGTCTTTTTCGTTTCTGTTTGTTCGATGGCTATCATCAGAGAGATTCCAATCGAGCCGTCTGTCGAATCAACAGTTGATCAGGTGCCGAAAGTATCTGCCGATCAAGCTTTCGCCAACAAACATGTAAACGTTCGACTAGATGACACGAATTTCTTGCTCTGGAAGCAGCAAGTAATTCTCATGATACGAGGGCATGATCTGGAGTTTTATCTAGATAAGTCATATACAGTCCCGCCGAAGTTCGTTGTTGGATCTGATGGACAACGCACTCTGAATCCGGCTTACAGAAGGTTCAAGAAGCAAGACAGCTCACTTGCTTCGTGGCTGTTGTCGACGATTAGCCCTAATATTCTGCCGCAGCTAGTCGGAGCGGAGACTTGTGCTCAAATCTGGGAGGAGGTATTCAATCTCTACTCTAATCTGTCTACTACGAAAATTATGCATTTACATTGTCGTTTGAGAGGATTGAAGAAAGGATCGTATACGATTCGTGAATATACCACTCAAATTAAAAAGATCTGTGATCTCCTAGCTACGAGTGGTAGTCCTATATCGGAGGTGGAACGTGTTGCTACGGTTCTGAATGGATTGCCAGTGGAGTATGACCCGTTCATTGCTGCTATTACGGTTAGTCGTACGTATACATTTGATGCTGTAGTTTCTGTGTTGATGGATGCTGAAGCTCGGTTGTTAGATCCGGTGCGAATTCTTGTTGGCATCAATCTGGCTCGCTTTGATGGTGCTAAATCTCTTGAGGCTTATGCCACTGATTGTGAAGTGTCGAGGCCCTATTCTGAGTCACAGTTTAGGGGATAGAGATCTGGAGAATATACTGGAGGCAGATTTTGTGGTCGATCTCGACCTCAGTGCCAGCTTTGCGGGAAATTAGGCCACCTGGTGGATCGATGCTGGCATCGTTTCGATCAGAATTTTAAGGGAGTCTCGTCTCAATAACGTCAACCTGTTAATGTTTCACAGGCCAATTTATGTCAATACACTACTGAGAATGTTGATGGTTGTTATGATCCGTTTGTTAGTGTTCCTGCAGGTGCAACTAATGGTTCAGCAGAGCACACATCAGACACTGCACAGATTAATTCTCTGATAGCTCAAGGAGTGATTTCTACAGACAATAAGTGGTATCTGGATTCTGGTGCTACGCACCATGTCACTTACATTCCACCAAATGGTCAACCAGGCTCTTCTTATTCAGGTAATGATAAAGTTTACCTTGGTGATGGGTCAGCTTTGTGTATACAACAAATTAGTAAAGCTTTTGTGTCTACATCTGCTCGTCCTCTTACTTTGAGTCATCTTTTGCATGTACCTGAAATAACAAGGAATTTGTTGTCTGTTTCTAGACTTGTGCAAGATAATTCTGTTTATCTGGAGTTTCACTCTAATTGCCGTTTTGTGAAGGATAAGGGCTCTGGCAGTATACTTCTTGAGGGAAGATTAGAAGCTGGTTTGTATTGTGTTGAGCTTTCTCAGACTGCTACTGTTAATTCTGGTTCGACCTGTCATGTTACTTCACCTCATTCTTCTATTGTTTCTGCTCAAATAAATGATGATGTCTACTGGTTGTGGCATAGACGTTTAGGACATCCGACTCCTAATGTTGTTAGTCTTGCTTTAAATAAGAAGGTTTCTGTTAGTCATTCTAGTTTGTGTACACCTTGTCAACTTGGTAAAAGTCATAGATTACCATTGCCTGTGTCTACTACTGTTTTTGCAAAGCCTTTTGAATTGGTTGTGGCTGATGTATGGGGCTCTTCTCCTGTTAAGTCATGTGGTTTTCAATACTATGTTTCTTTTGTTGATTTGTATTCTCAAAACTGTTGGTTGTTTCTGTTAAGGAATAAAGGTGAAGTGTTGCCTGCTTTGAAATCTTTTGTTGCTACTGTTAAAAATCAGTTTAATTCTAATATTGTTGCTTTACAAACGGATGGTGGTGGTGAGTTTGTAGCTTGTGTTTATGAACTGGCACAGTTGGGTATTCAGCACAGAGTGTCATGTCCTCATACCTCTCAACAAAATGGTGTTGTTGAGAGGAAGCACAGACATATCATTGAAACAACTTTAACTCTTTTAGCTCAAGCTGTCTTACCATTTCAGTATTGGTCATATGCTGCTCTTAGTGCAGTTTATTTAATTAATAGGCTTCCTACAACAGTCTTAGGGGGAATATCTCCCCATCAAAAGATTTACAACAGGGTTCCTAACTATGAATTTCTAAAGGTGTTTGGCTGCCAGTGCTTTCCTTGGCTTAGACCCTATAACAGGAATAAATTTGACTATAGATCTAAACCATGTGTATTTTTAGGATATTCTCCAAAGCATCATGGTTATCAATGTATGAATGAAACAGAAAGAGTATTCATTTCTCGGTTTGTGAAGTTTAATGAGACATGTTTTCCTTTTGCAGCAAGTAAGAAAAATGCATCTCATAAGTCTACTGGTCATGTGTCTGGGTCCTTTCCCACTATGAAAACAGATGGCTTTCATTCTGAAGTAACATATGTTTCACCAATTTCAAATCAAGTGGCTCAACCTAAGGTTACTGGTCCTCTTCCAAATTCATCATCTATTGAGAATGAAGTCATTGAAGAAGCTGTTGAGAACACTGGTGCAAGTGGTGATGCTCATGTTGCTGCACCTGACAGTGAGGTTGAAGGTGCTGTTGCACAAGCTGATACTGGTAGTGCACAAGGTGATACTGGTGGTGCTGATAAACACGGTGTTGAATTTTCTGGTGATGAAGGTGATGATATTGATGAACATGGTGTTGATTTTTCTGGTGGTGAAGGTGATGATACTGATGAACATGGTGTTGATCTTTCTGGTAATGGAAGTGAAGAAGTTGTTGAACAAGATTTTGTACCTGATATTGATATAGAGCCAGTTTTACATAGTGAGATAAATGAAGAACATGATGAAGGGATTCATGTTTCTTGTGATGAAGAAGTGCATGAAGAACATGGTTCTGCAAGTGGTTTGAAGGCACAAAATACACACTCCATGACAACTAGAAGCAAGGCTGGGATTTTTAAGCCAAAGTTATATCATGTTGAGTGTCATGAAGAACCTTCTAATGTTTATGAAGCTCTTGAACATCCACAATGGCGTGAAGCAGTTCTGGCAGAATATAGGGCTCTCTTAGAAAACAACACATGAGAACTTGTCAGCTTACCTTTTAATCGACATGCTATAGGCTCAAAATGGATTTTTAAAGTCAAGTTAAACTCGGATGGGTCAGTTAAAAGGTAAGCTGACAAGTCAAGCTTTTCTCAAATACCAGGATATGAATTTTTTGAAACTTTTAGCCCAGTTGTTAGATTTTCTACTGTTAATGTGCTTCTTTCTTTGGCTGTTACGAATGCATGGCAGGTGCATCAAGTGGATGTCAACAATGCGTTTCTGAAGGGGGATCTTCTAGAATATGTTTACATGACACAACCATCTGGATTTGAGCAATGTGATGAGAAGGGTAAAGTTCTGGTATGCAAACTAAAAAAGGTATTATATGGTCTCAGGCAAGCACCGCGAAATTGGTTTCATAAGCTTTGTGAGTTCCTTTGTCAATTAGGATTTCGTTCATCTAGTGCAGATTCATCATTGTTCATTTATAGAAAGGAAAATGTCGTTACATATTTAGTTGTATAAGTGGACGACATACTTATTACTGGAGATTCATTAGAGCATTTGTTACATGTGAAAGATGCTCTTCATAAGAAGTTCTCTCTGAAGGATCTGGGCTTAGTTCACTATTTCTTAGGTGTTCAGGCTATTCAGTCTAAAAAAGGATTATTTTTAACGCAACGGAAGTTTATAGATGAGTTGCTAAAGAACACTAAGCTAAATGAAGCTAAATATCTTGAAACACCTATAGTTGTTTGTCCAAAACTAAGCAAGCATGATGGTATGGAATATTCTGATGCTAGTCAATATCGAAGTACTATAGGATCATTGCTTTATATTTGTCATACCATACCAGATATTTCGTGTGTTGTTAGTAGAGTAGCTCAGTTTATGCAGAAACCTAGAGATGTACATTGGATAGCTGTTAAGAGGATACTTAGATATCTAAAAGCCACCTCTGATTATGGTTTGTGGTT
This sequence comes from Hibiscus trionum, assembly GCA_030270665.1. Classification (NCBI taxonomy): domain Eukaryota; kingdom Viridiplantae; phylum Streptophyta; class Magnoliopsida; order Malvales; family Malvaceae; genus Hibiscus; species Hibiscus trionum. Next base: position 9,586,240 of record BSYR01000056.1, read on the forward strand.
TGGGAAACAAAGTGTTCAGAATGGATTAGTTGAGTTACATGCCTTTATAGATGCTGATTGGGGCAGTGATGTGGATGATCGCAAATCAGTATCTGGTTATTGTATTTATCTAGGAGTACATTTGCTATCTTGGAGCTCGAAGAAGCAAAGGTCAGTGTCTCGATCAACTGCAGAAGCAGAGTATCGAAGTCTTGCTGATATTGCATCAGAATTGTTGTGGGTAAAGTCCTTACTGATAGATATGCATGTTCGACTTGAGAAGATTCCAAAAATATGGTGTGATAACACCAGTGTTGTTGCTATGGCAGCGAATCCTGTTTTGCATGCCAAAACAAAGCATGTTGATTTAGATCTTCACTTTGTGAGGGATAAAGTTCATACTCGTCAGTTTGAAGTTAACTATGTACCAGGACAGTTTCAGAATACAGATGTTTTAACTAAGCCTCTACCTCTGATCAGATTTCAAGAGTTAAGAAAACATCTTTGTGTATGGTCTCTACAACAAACACAAGAAGGAGCAAAAAACGGGGTGAATATTAAAGATTAATCCAGAGGTTTCCTGTATGTTCGATGGAGTAATGGAGTGTAAAACCTTCTGGGCTAAGTCTGGTTGTTAGTCCAGTTGGGTTTTCTGTTATTCAAGCCCGCTCTCTCAACAGATTGAAGTTTTTCTGTTTCAATTCTGTTGGGCAAGGTTTGGGCTATAAAAACCACTGGAAGAGGTACTGGCCCATTACTAATTTTTGAATGTATTGTCCAACATTTGTATTCAAATCCTTTTTCCTTTTCTTTTTGTTTCGTCCGTGTAATCCTAACTGCCGCAACCTTCTTTCTTTGTAATCGTCGTCTTTCTATTTTCCGATCACCGGAGATATTTCCATAAACACAACATTAAAAACCCATCCTAAACACCAAGGTATAGAACGCTCCTTGATTTAGTTCCTGTCATAGTTGCCTTTTTTCCTCTACAATGCATGGGGCGTAAATCCCCACCAGACCACAACAACACTTAACCACAATCCACATCCTTTCAACCATAACAAATCGAGAGCCCTTCTGCACTACGGACATACAAAAGCGAGTTGTATCCCAAATCACCAACACTCCACCAGATCTTCCAAACGAGGGAATATACGCAACATCAAAGTTTTCCGAATGCCACAGTCGACCAACAATAGAACCATTCACCATCTCCAATTTTTTTTCCAGTAAAAAATACCAACTCACAACGATGTTGTCGTACTATTGAATGCACCGCTCATCTCTTCGATGCCGCGCTTAAGCCCCTAGTGTTCCACGACAACAGTCGCATCACTCGATGCTATTGTCTCGATTCCCTCGCCTCTATGAGACCGGCAATATACTTTACTATATATTTTTAAAATATTTAATATGATATTTGTATTTTTGATAAAGATATCTAATATGATACTTGTACTTTTAAAATTTCTAATACGACGCATGTACTTTGAAAAAACAACCAAAGTGGTGTATGAATTATCATTATGTATATTGTTATGTTACAAAAGGGGTTCACTTACACTAGTGTAAGACTAAGTGAATTTTATACATTTTCACAATTTTTTACACAACTAATATTTCAACAATCCAACAATTGAATTAAATAATGTAATTGTCTTTGTTATGCATGTAAATTTTTGAATTATTTGGATATTTCCATCATGATGATTTATAGCAATGTCCTTATTAATCTATATTCGACGGTTGAAAGCTTTTTACTTATTCAACAATTATATATATGTGTGTGGATCGGGAGGGATACATTTCCATTAGTTTTTAGATTAATATAAACATATCTCTCCTCATATATACGATGCAGTGTCTATTAACCCAATATACAACTTTTTAAATTTTGAATGAACAAAAATGAATGGCTAAAATCTTGTTTTCTTTTTCTTTTTCTTTTCTTATTTGGCACCCACTTTGAATGACAAAGTTGATGGAATTCAATGGCATTACACCATAGAAATGCATCCAAATGTTTCATGGGTTAATATAATTAACCAATGGTGGATTTGGGCTCTGCCTTTATATTCCATTCTCGGCCAATCAAGTTGATGCGTACAATTTAACTCAGACAATGCTTATGCAAATTAACCAAGTCCAAGACAAGCTCTAACTATATGTTTGAATTAGTTCACAAACTAGAGCAGTAACAATAGAAAGAAGTAAAGCAGATTAGGGATTCATACATAAATTGATGTGAAGAAGGAAGATTAGCTGTGAGAAAGGGGCCATGGTGGCCGGAGAAGATAGAACGACGGTGGTGATTTTTATGTAAGGGAGATAAACGGGGCTTATGGAATTTAGGAAAATACAAAGAAAATGTAATATTCTGATTTTTTATTAAACTGATATATTTGATTGTATTTGACCCATTACATATGTTTAGCTTATATAGCCCAAGTATAACAGCTAACCCAACATACCTAACAGACTAATAACCAACAGACTAATTAACAAACTCAATATCAACTAATTACAGTTCTAACATTCACCATGCTTTCTATTTTTTTCCTGAATTTTAACATTCTTCAATGAATTAAATCCACGAGCTCAGAATGAAATGAAATCGTGAACTGCTGGGATCTGTGAACTTCTTCAAATTGAGCTGCTTAGAAACAAACAGTGAACTGAAAAAATACTTTCTTCCTTCAATCACCATTCTTTCTTATGGAATTCCTTTAAAAAATGTATTTCTTACTTAGTGGCTTACTGAGAATCGAAGGAGTTTATTTTTCTTCCTTACGTTCTTCTTAACTCACCTTTCTGTATACAATTTTTCATCTGAAATTCCTTCCGAAAATTTTCCTTCATCTTCATTGTCTTCCTTCCCACTTATTTGAACCTTCTTTTTGTTGGAAGCAATGTTGTTACGCATCGAGCTTTCGAGTGTAGTCTGAAGCCCTCTTTCAAACAAGAAAACACTCCATTTTGTCCGGTTAACGGAATGTAAGGTTGTTAAACACTATACACTCTCCAAAGATTTTCTTCCATGGACACTTGACTATGAAGCATCAAGTTCCAGGTTGCCTTGTGAGAAAATCAGTTGGCAATGAAGAAATAAAATTCAAAATGTTTTTGAACACAATTCCATCATTCCCCAGCTTCCAACAATAATCAGTAACTTGTAGCACCAGTAATAACAACCAAAATAGATGTATAATAATTTCCAACAACAACAAATCTATATAATAATTTCTAGCAGCAACAAATCTAGCTATAGCATAGTAGTTCCAACAACAACAAGTGTAGATATTGAACCAAACACTACATTAATCTGTTTCAAGTAATAGCCAACAAGAACCCAACAGAAATCACAATTAGAAGTGGAGAGAAACCAACGCTTGATATAAGCAGAAACATATGCTAAAACCAATCACCATTTTTCAACACTATTTGCTCAAAAAATTAGACTGCAGAGTGAACGAAAAAACTCATACTACCATCCAAAGTAGCTCAACAAATTGCAAAGTACTATAACCAACTACATAATTGGAGAATAACTAATCTATGAATTGTAACGAAGAAAACAGTTCAAGATGAACCATGTAACGCCCCGATTTTGGGCTCTGAAGTTAGCCGAGTTGGCTAGGAAGTTCGTTAGAATCGGTTCGAGCAAGTTAGACTAGTTTCGGGAATAATTTGGAATAAATTGTTTTTGAATGAGATAAAATATATGGGAAATGGTTAAAAATCATTATTTTATAAATGTATGATTTTGGTGAAACCAATTTTTGAAAATGAGTTTTGGAAGAAAGACATTTTAGATTTCGTGACTAAAATGCGATTTGTGAAAACTATTTTTTAAGTGACTAAATTGTAAAAGGCTATAACTTTGAATCTTTAAGGAGCAATTGACCAAGGGTCTAATTCAGCCTTTTCCTCTTAATTGATTTATTTAAAGATGGTTTTAATAAATAAAATGAGTTGAAGAGGATTAATTAGCCTTTATTTTCCAAAAACACATTTTACGTAATTAACTTTTCTCTCTATCATTTTCTCTCAAATTCTCTTCAACCAAACATTGATTTCCTCTTCAGAGATTTAAGCTAAACATTAGATTTGGTTTATCTTTTCATATTAGCTATTGATTTACTATCAAAATCTTATGTTTGTATCTTTGGTTTTCTCATGAAAATCTATTCAATTGGAGGAAAAAGCTAACATTAGAGGTAATTTCGTTCTTCTCCTCTAATGATAAATTCTTTATTAAAATTCCCAAGTTTTTGGTCTTTTATGAGTGTTTTCTATTGGGTTTTGAGATTATGTTTGTGGAAAATGGATTTAATTGATGTTTGTTGGGGTTAACCAAGAGATCTTTGTTTCAAACAGATTTTGTGGGTTTATAATGAGATTTAGCTATGATTATGATGTGTTGGAATGTTGATTTAATGAGTTTAAGAAATGGAAATCCGAAACTAGTTAGATTGCTTGATTTCTTAATTGAAATCTATGAGATTATGGGTTGTTTGTGTGGCTAATTGATAGTTGGAGGTTCTTTGGTGTTGAGATGACGTGTTTAGATGTAAATCGATGTTGTTTAGAGTGTAATCTAGCTGGGTAACGACTGGAGATTAATTAGAGAGGTTTTGTGATAAGTTCTCAAATATGACATACTTCATTTGCTATTTTTCTAGTTATTAGGACTTCTTGCTGCTTCATACATGCCGTTTTTGTTATATTTTGTGCAGGGACCCAATTCTGGAAATAGGAGTGAGAAGGGGGCATTTCTGCAGTTTTTATTATTATTCTGTCATGACTGGCATCGTGGGCACGACACTGGGCATGACGCGTCTGACGTGGCAGTGACGTGGCAACTTCTAGAAGATTCTGGACGATCAGGAAGATCTTATCATTTTATCCGTTTCGTTTTGCTGTAAATTTCAAAACATTTGAATTATTTATCTTTTGTTTATTGTTTTAAATTATCACATCACCTTATCTTTGTAAATCTAAGCCTATAAATACCACCCCTTGGTAAAGGCTTAGATCATCAATCATCAATCATTTTAGTTTTCATCTTCTAGCTTGAAACATTTTTAGCTTTAATAAAAGTTATTTTACTTTATTTTCCTGTTCCATTTTTTATGCTATTTAATTATTTTCCAAAAACCAAGTTAAGTATGATAATTAATATCATACTTAGCTAAATTTCTTGAGCCAAGAGCTAGCCAAATCAATTTTAATCGTGAGGATTGAACATTGCCTAAATTCCTTCGGGAACACATTTTTATCTTTCGGTTTAGATAGTTTAGCAATCGGTCTTACTAAAGTTTTTAATCGTTTTTCAAATAAAAAAGAGCTCGTTGGTCTGGAATCGTTTAAAAACATAATTGGGAGGAAGGATCGGCCTGTGGCAATTTTCGACTTCCTGTGAACACTCTTAGCGGCGGTTCGCTAAGGAAAGATAAAATCAGAAGCGATTCTTTTTTAAGACAATTTCTGAGTCGGGCTTTTCCTGTTTTTAAAACTAAATATTTTAACGGCGATAGATGTGGTTAATTTGTTTAAGAACCAACCTTCGAAGATAGACTTGGGAGGATTGGTTACTCGAGAGAGAAGCAAGTTGCGACGGGTTGGGCCTCGCAGACTGTAACCGACATGATCCCCGGAGTAAAAATCCATTTCAATGATCGAAGGAATTGACAAGGCTAGCTCGAGGCTAATTTGCATATTTGGTTTTTCTTACTATTTTCTTTAACTCTTGCATTTTATTTTATTACTTCACTCAATATCAGATCACCCCTTTTTTATTTCCTTGTTTTTACAGATATTCCTGGGAATTCAAAACCGATAAGATTCAAGTCAAGAATTTCGACTAATCTCCCAGTGGATCGACCCTCTTTCCCTATACTACTTAATTTCTTTATTTTATTAATTGTTGAAAGATGTTAAATATTTATTTATTTTGACCGGTTAAATGACGATTTGTCATTTTGCCGACGTTTTCGGTTGTTTTCAAATGCTAATTGCTTGGTGATTGTGGGTAGAAGTTTAAATGTTGTGTTTCTGGGGATTTTGGTGCAATGTGGTGCACTAATTCTCTGTTTTTCTTTGGTTAGAAGCAGGGGATGATGTTTCGTTAGCTTCGGAAGGAGTTGCGGTTGATCCGGAAGCTTGATTACGCTTCGACAAAGCAAGCGAGGCGTTGTCGGCGAGTGGAATTGGTTTTTAAAGCTTTTCAAAGGTTTGAAACCAAGGTTTTGGGGTTTAGATTAAGCTTGAAACGCTAATCTAAGCTCTAAAGTAAGTATGAGATGTTTCACTCTCGTTTCTCGATTTTTATTCCATTGTTTTATGTGACCATGCTCATGTTTTGAAGATAGAATTAAACCTACTATTTTATGCATGTTTAGAGAAATGATTTGATGATTTATGCGATCCCATGAGATATATTTATGATTTCAAAGAGATAGAACTTGTTGAGAAAATGCTATGCATTGTTTATGCTTTTGAAATAGGAGGAGAAATGGTTTATGTTTATGCATTGAAAAAACAATAGTTATATGATGTTTAAAGGTGTAGTATTGGCATGAGATGATATTATTTTTACCGGATATAATTGGTCGACCAATAGGAAGAGAAGTGCACTATAATATACAAAATTCGTACGTGCTCTTTGGTTCAGGTAATGGGGGTAGTGCCATCCCGTTCCGTAGTAAAAGTGTGGTGATTAGAGATTCCACCACGGTAGGTCTTGATGATGTGAGATTCCATCAAGCTTTGTGGCGATGAGAGATACCGCTATGAGAATTTGATGATGTGAGATTCCACCGAGGTAGGACTTGACGATGAGAGTTTCCGTCAAGCTATCCGTATATCTGGGTAATGTTGCTAGAATGACATTATATGAGATTCACATGTACCTTGATTATAAATGATTTTATGCATTGTGTTTTGTATATGAGAACATGTTTTGAGAAATGCTTTTTGAGAGACAAGCATGAGTAAGCTTTGCTTTGAGATTTTTGCATTATGGTTAATGCATGAGATAGATGGTACATGTGGTTTTAATGTTGTTGATTTCACTTTGAAAATGGTTTCAAGCATGAGATAGAATGAGCATGATAAGATAGAGTTTTTAATTGAGAAAATGATTTTAAATGCATTGTTGTGGTTGGTTTTGTTTGAGCATCCATCATTAAGCATTTGTGCTTACGCTCTCTTTTACCAACAATGCAGAGAAATAACTCTTTTGGGGCAGCATGGAAGTGAGAAGGAATTCAAGGGAAAGTGCTAGCTCAAGTATGGTTTGTGATTTATATAATAGTAATAATCGGCAATGGGAAAACACTCTATGTTTGGGAGTGTATGTTTTGGAACTCCCTGGATGTTGGCATGTTTTGAATGCCTATTTGGACTTGTAAATGGCCTTTGGTTTATGATTCTTGCTTTGGTATGATTTTGGTATCTTGCTTGGCTTATTGCCTAGGTTGTATTCCTATAGTTTACTTTTGTTGAAAATTGCCATGAAATGATGTTTATCATGCTTTGGATGATTGAAGATTGATGTTTGGACATGTTATATATAAGTGGGAAGCATGCTTGGATGTTTATGGTTGCTTAAAAGTGAGAAAAAACAACAAATATGTGACATTTCAGGTCAGGCGTTTCGGTACGCCTAAGGTTGTATCGAAACGATGACTCTGAAATAGGCATGGAGTTTCGAAACGGGGCAAGGTGTATCGGAACATGCTCGTGAAGTTTGGCTATTGGAATTTCGTGTTTCGAAACAGTCTTGAAGGTGTTTCGATACGGGCTCAGGTTCTGAAACTTCAAGACTCGTTCTGAAATAGAGCGTATCGATACATGGCTGAGCGTATCGACCCTCTTTCCCTATACTACTTAATTTCGTTATTTTATTAATTGTTGAAAGAAGTTAAATATTTATTTATTTTGACCGGTTAAACGACGACTTGTCAAAATTGTCGCCGTTGCCGGGGAGATTTATTTACGGTATATTGACTGATTTCGTTTTTTTATGACCAGGAGGAATCCGAGTAATCTTGTTCCATACAACCCGGAAATCGAAGCAAGCGCTCGTAAGAACCACGGTGAAACTGTCAAACCGAAGAAAGCACAAGTCTGATATCTATACCTACACCCGACCCGATGGCTGACCAAACCATTAGACAGCTCAACACCGCCCCCGCTGAACAACAACCCCTTTGTATCGCCTTTCCTCATGGCGATACCCCTTTCCAACTCAAAACGGGCCTAATTCACCTATTACCCACCTTTAATGGCCTCCCTATTGAAAGCCCACATAAACACCTTGTCGAATTTCACATGGTGTGCAGCAGCATGAAACCGCAAGGAGTTTCGGAGGATCAGATAAAACTAAGGGCATTTCCTTTTTCTTTAGCCGGAACGGCTAAAGAATGGTTATTTTATTTACCTCCGAATTCGATTAATACATGGGCTGATCTTTCTCGTGTTTTTCTTGACAGGTATTTCCCTGCAGCGAAAGCGACTGAACTTAGGCGAAGCATTTTGGGTATCCAACAAACGCATGACGAGTCCTTATACGATTATTGGGAAAGATTCAAAAAGTTGTGCGTGAGTTGTCCGCAACATAACTTATCCGAGCAAACGCTCCTTCAATATTTCTATGAAGGAATGTTGCCGATGGATAAGAAAATGATAGATGCAGCAAGCGGTGGAGCGCTTGTCAACTTGACCCCCGAAAATGCTCGAAATCTGATATCTACGATGGCGGTGAATTCACAGCAATTTAATTCTACGAGTGAACCCGACCGACGGGTTCACACAGTAAGCACAATTTCATTAGAGAATAAAATTGATAACTTGACTAATATTGTGAATTCTCTTGTTTTAGGGAAATTAGGAGCTGCCAAAGTTTGTGGAGTATGTACCATGTCCGATCATGTAACTGATCTATGTCCCTTACTCCAAGATCCATCTAGTGCCCAAGTCAACGCCATACAAAACTTTCTAGGACCTCCCCAAAGACCCTATAACCCTCAGAGCAATACGTTCAATCCCGGTTGGAGAGATCATCCAAACTTGAGCTACGGTAATCAGAACCCGAATTACCAACCTAGGCAACAACCTCCCTACCAAAACCAAGCACCCCAAAAATCCTTGCTTGAGTCTATTGTTGAGAGATTGGCAGTTTCGCAGGAAAAATTCCAAACCCAAACACAATCCCATCTCCAACAAATCGACAAACAAATAAGCCAACTAGCTCAAGCTGTTAGCCGTCTAGAATCCCAGGGAAAGTTACCATCCCAAACCGAAACCAACCCAAGGGAAAACGTTAGTGCAATAACTTTGCGTAGTGGAACAGTAATAACGCCTAAACCGCCCAAGCAAGATGAGCGAAAATCTGACGAACCGGGAAACTCTTCAGAAGACCAGAACGACAAGTCTCCTCCCACCGCAGGTAATGCCAAATCTAAAATTTCTGTTTCTACTTATGAACCTGTTCCTCCTTTTCCAGGTAGATTGGCGAAACGAGATAAAAAGGAGGAAGAGAAGGAAATTTTGGATATATTCAAGAAGGTGGAAATTAATATTCCACTTCTTGATGTTATTCGGAAAGTGCCCAAATACGCAAGGTTTCTGAAGGACTTATGCACAAACCGAAGGCGACTATCCGGAAATGAAAAAGTTAACCTTGGTGAAAATATTTCGGCCATCTTTCAAAAGTCGTTGCTGCCAAAGTACAAGGACCAAGGTATGTTTGCGATTCCCTGTAAAATTGGGAATGTTGGGATAAAAAAGAGCGATGTGCGATTTAGGTGCGTCTATCAACGTCATACCGTTAAGCGTTTACAACAAAATTTTGACTGAACCATTGAAAGAAATGCGAGTGATGATTCAATTAGCCGATCGATCAATCATATACCCCGAGGGAGTACTAGAAAACGTGTTGGTACAGGTAAAAAATCTTATTTTTCCTGTTGATGTTTACATTATTGACATGGAAAATGATCGCAGCAACAACGGATCAGAAATCATGCTTGGCCGACCTTTCTTATCAACCGCGCATACAAAGATTGATGTCCGCGACGGCATCTTAACTATGGAATTTGATGGGGAAGTAATTAAATTTGATATGTATAAAGCTATGAAGTATCCTGATTCGGTCGCAAGTTTAAATTTCGTTGATATTATAGATCCGTTAGCTGATGATTTGATCGAAACTAATTTGTGTTATGACTTTTGTAGGGAATTCGCAGATCTCGACGATGAAAATATAGGCGAAATCATTTCAACTCTTTCTTCCCTTTCTGATTTTCGATTAATTCCAACTCGATCTAAACATTTTCCCTCAATTTTGCAAGAACCAAAGCCGAAGTTAGAGCAATTTAATTATATATTTTTAGGCGACAACCAAACCTTGCCAATCATCATCTTGAGTAAGTTGTCGCATCGGGAAGGAGGTAGAAGCTTAGTTGTTATTTTGCGCACAAATAAAAAGATGAAGAAAGGTGTTAAAACGACAAGGGATGGACATCATTCTTTATTTGAAGACCTTTCTTTTGAAGAACCAAAAATTTAGCAAAGGTCGTCGAGCTAAACGATGTTAAACAAAGCGCTACACGGGAGGCAACCCATTGGTTTATTTTTCGTCAATTTTTACTTCCTTTTTTTAATAATTTAATTTATGTTTCTTTATTTTTCATTCTCTTTTTTTTAATTGCCTTAATAAATTTTTCTTTCCCTCTGCAGGATTCTTTTCGCACACAGCAATCCAAACATCACACTCCAGCTGAAGTGCATTGTTTCATTAATGAGGTGCATTTTAGCACACTCAATGAGCGGTGCACGTTAGCCCAACCCCTTTCCCCTTGGCATATCATCCCGATTTTCCCTTTTTCCCCTTCCATTTTTTTCTTTCCCGTGAAATACCAAAACCCTAAAAAAACACAACCAAACACATTTGTTTTTTTTCACTCAGCCATGCCGACTTCACCATGCCCCACACCTCCTCCTCGCTGTGGTGGTCGACAACGGCAAGCCCCCAGCCCCCGATCAAGAATCCCACTCCTACAGCTTCTATCGCCCCTCCTCCTCATTCCCCAACCGTCATCCGCCGTTCGCGTCTCTCCAACAGCACCGCCGGACCAAGCTCCAGTCGCTGTTCACCCCCCACGATCTCCATCACCGTCATTCCAGTCAATGCCAACGGTGGACTCAATTTCATCACTCACGGGGAGTATTTTTTTACCCTTATTTGTTCCTCATTTTCTTTATTTTTATTTTGAATTAGGGCAATTCATTTAAGTGAGGGGGAGGGTGCAAAACCACTTGTCCTATGCTTGTTTGATGTATGATCGGTTTAGACTTAACCTTTAGTATATTTCCAATTGCCATCACTTGCTTGCTCTCCAACATGTTTAAATTTTTGAAAATGGATTTTGATAATCATTTGCAGTTTGACATTTCTCCCTAATTGCCTTACTTGTGTTAGAATTATCGCCTAGCTTAATCTAATTAACTCAATTTTGTAAGATTTGAGCCTTGAGCATGCATTCTTCATATTATGCTCGTTTTTTTCTTTGCTTGAGAGTGTCGTCTTGAATTTTAGGAATCTAGAACTTGTGGCTTGCTTACGATTTGAGACTACACTAGAATGAGGTGCTTTAAAATGATTTAGGCATTAGGTTTTAACCTCTTCCCTCCTTTTCATTTTAATTTACCCTTTCTCATCGCCTAGTGAGCCTTTGTGAGCCTTACATCCCATTCCTTTGACTTAACCATTTCAATTGATCAAATGCTAGAATCTTTATTAGACATGAAGGAGACACTTTTCAAATAAGGGCAGAATTTTTTCCAGACAAAAGAATAAAATGAAGCAATTGCTTCGAAAAGAAGAAGAAAATTGAGAAAAAGAAGAAAAACAGTATTCGAGAAAAAAAAGAGAAAATATGTGTTTGCTTGCCCATTTTTAGCTCCTCTTTTTGTCTTCACTGCTTATTGTTTGAAATATCTTGCATTGATCATCTTCTTTTGTTTTTTTTTCATCTTTCTATCCTTTTTCTAAACCCACGTTACACCTTGAACAAAAGACCTAATGATTTTTGCACCTCAATTCTATTAAAGTAGTGGAGAATTGAACTTGTTACAAGCCTATGGAAACCTTTATTCATGATTGACTTTGAGTGTTTCTGCTTCATCTTTCCCTTAAACACTTTGAGTGTTCTTGAGTGTATCTTTGTGAGGATTAAGACTAGGATGAGTTAGACTAATGCTTGTTAGGTAATTAGGAGGGTGAAGGGCTGTAATGATTGTCATTGCTTGCATGTTGTTCTTTTTCAAATATTTCCGATGCTTGTGATGGTTTGAGGATTACATTCTTTGGTTCATGTTTTTTCGAACATACTTGAGGACAAGTATGAGACAAGTGAGGGGGAATTTGATAAGTTCTCAAATATGACATACTTCATTTGCTATTTTACTAGTTATTAGGACTTCTTGTTGCTTAATACATGTCGTTTTTGTTATATTTTGTGCAGGGACCCAATTCTGGAAATAGCAGTGAGAATGGGGCATTTCTGCAGTTTTTATTATTATTTTGTCATGACTGGCATCGTGGGCACGACACTGGGCACGACGCGTCTGACGTGGCAACTTCTAGAAGATTCTGGACGATTAGGAAGATCTTATCAGTTTATCCGTTTTGTTTTGCTATATTTAAATTTCAAAACATTTGAATTATTTATCTTTTGTTTATTATTTTAAATTATCTCATCACCTTATCTTTGTAAATCTAAGCCTATAAATACCACCCCTTGGTAAAGGCTTAGATCATCAATCATCAATCATTTTAGTTTTCATCTTCTAGCTTGAAACATTTTTAGCTTTAATAAAAGTTCTTTTACTTTATTTTCTTGTTCTATTTTTTATGCTATTTAATTATTTTCCAAAAACCAAGTTAAGTATGATAATTAATATCATGCTTAGCTAAATTTCTTGTGCCAAGAGCTAGCCAAATCAATTTTAATCGTGAGGATTGAACATTGCCTAAATTCCTTCGGGAACACATTTTTATCTTTCGGTTTAGATAGTTTAGCAATCGGTCTTACTAAAGTTTTTAATCGTTTTTCAAATCAAAAAGAGCTCGTTGGTCTGGAATCGTTTAAAAATATAGTTTGGAGGAAGGATCGGCCTGTGGCAATTTTCGACTTCCTGTGAACACTCTTAGCGGCGGTCCGCTAAGGAAAGATAAAATCAGAAGCGATTCTTTTTTAAGACAATTTCTGAGTCGGGCTTTTCTTGTTTTTAAAACTAAATATTTTAACGGCGATAGATGTGGTTAATTTGTTTAAGAACCAACCTTCGAAGATAGACTTGGGAGGATTGGTTACTCGAGAGAGAAGCAAGTTGCGACGGGTTGGGCCTCGCAGACTGTAACTAACATGATCCCCGGAGTAAAAATCCATTTCAATGATCGAAGGAATTGACAAGGCTAGCTCGAGGCTAATTTGCATATTTGGTTTTTCTTACTATTTTCTTTAACTCTTGCATTTTATTTTATTACTTCACTCAATATCAGATCACCCCCTTTTATTTCCTTGTTTTTACAGATATTCCTGGGAATTCAAAACCGACAAGATTCAAGTCAAGAATTTCGACTAATCTCCCAGTGGATCGACCCTCTTTCCCTATACTACTTAATTTCTTTATTTTATTAATTGTTGAAAGAGGTTAAATATTTATTTATTTTGACCGGTTAAACGACGACTTGTCATTTTGCCGACGTTTTCGGTTGTTTTCAAATGCTAATTGCTTGGCGATTGTGGGTAGAAGTTGAAATGTTGTGTTGCTGGGGATTTTGGTGCAATGTGGTGCACTAATTCTCTGTTTTTCTTTGGTTAGAAGCAGGGGATGATGTTTCGTTAGCTTCGGAAGGAGTTGCGGTTGATCCGGAAGCTTGATTACGCTTCGGCAAAGCAAGCGAGGCGTTGTCGGCGAGTGGAATTGGTTTTTAAAGCTTTTCAAAGGTTTGAAACCAATGTTTTGGGGTTTAGATTAAGCTTGAAACGCTAATCTAAGCTCTAAAGTAAGTATGAGATGTTTCACTCTCGTTTCTCGATTTTTATTCCATTGTTTTATGTGACCATGCTCATGTTTTGAAGATAGAATTAAACCTACTATTTTATGCATGTTTAGAGAAATGATTTGATGATTTATGCGATCCCATGAGATAGATTTATGATTTCAAAGAGATAGAACTTGTTGAGAAAATGCTATGCATTGTTTATGCTTTTGAAATAGGAGGAGAAATGGTTTATGTTTATGCATTGAAAAAACAATAGTTAAATGATGTTTAAATGTGTAATATTGGCATGAGATGATATTATTTTTACCGGATATAATTGGTCGACCAATAGGAAGAGAAGTGCACTATAATATACAAAATTCGTACGTGCTCTTTGGTTCAGGTAATGGGGGTAGTGCCATCCCGTTCCGTAGTAAAAGTGTGGTGATAAGAGATTCCACCACGGTAGGTCTTGATGATGTGAGATTCCTTCAAGCTTTGTGGCGATGAGAGATACCGCTATGAGAATTCGATGCTGTGAGATTCCACCGAGGTAGGACTTGACGATGAGAGTTTCCGTCAAGCTATCGGTATATCTGGGTAATGTTGCTAGAATGACATTATATGAGATTCACATGTACCTTGATTATAAATGATTTTATGCATTGTGTTTTGTATATGAGAACATGTTTTGAGAAATGCTTTATGAGAGACAAGCATGAGTAAGCTTTGCTTTGAGATTTTTGCATTATGGTTAATGCATGAGATAGATGGTACATGTGGTTTTAATGTTGTTGATTTCACTTTGAAAATGGTTTCAAGCATGAGATAGAATGAGCATGATAAGATAGAGTTTTTAATTGAGAAAATGATTTTAAATGCATTGTTGTGGTTGGTTTTGTTTGAGCATCCATCATTAAGCATTTGTGCTTACGCTCTCTTTTACCAACAATGCAGAGAAAAAACTCTTTTGGGGCAGCAAGGAAGTGAGAAGGAATTCAAGGGAAAGTGCTAGCTCAAGTATGGTTTGTGATTTACATAATAGTAATAATCAGCAATGGGAAAACACTCTATGTTTGGGAGTGTATGTTTTGGAACTCCCTGGTTGTTGGCATGTTTTGAAAGCCTATTTGGACTTGTAAATGGCCTTTGGTTTATGATTCTTGCTTTGGTATGATTTTGGTATCTTGCTTGGCTTATTGCCTAGGTTGTATTCCTATAGTTTACTTTTGTTGCAAATTGCCATGAAATGATGTTTATCATGCTTTGGATGATTGAAGAATGATGTTTGGACATGTTATATATAAGTGGGAAGCATGCTTGGATGTTTATGGTTGCTTAAAAGTGAGAAAAAACAACAAATATGTGACATTTCAGGTCAGGCGTTTCGGTATGCCTAAGGTTGTATCGAAACGATGACTCTGAAATAGGCATGGAGTTTCGAAACGGGGCAAGGTGTATCGGAACATGCTCGTGAAGTTTGGCTATTGGAATTTCGTGTTTCGAAACAGTCTTGAAGGTGTTTCGATACGGGCTCAGGTTCTGAAACTTCAAGACTCGTTCTGAAATAGAGCATATCGATACATGGCTGAGTGTATTGATACACCTAGCTGTTAAGTTGGTGAAATAAAATCTTTGGAAATTCTGCTTCTTTACATTTCAGTCCTTGAATGTTGTGATTGCAATTAAACATGTTTGAATGATCGGATTGAGCTAAGTTTTGACACAGTGGGGTGTAATGTGACTAATTGATGGTTGGTAACTTAAAAATTAAAAAAGTCAATATAATTTGCTAAAATTATAAAATGGTCCCTAAAACGCGTTTGTAATCAATTGAGTGCCTAATCGATGTTTGATTGAGATGTTAATTGTTCTGTTGTGAGTCTTAACTCTTAGGCTAATGATGTGCATCTAGAAAAGATAAAAAGAAAAAATGGGTCGTTTATTGAGATAAACCTTCCCGGTTTACTTCAATATTCCCCGTGTGACTCGTTCGGTTCGATTTTTCACCCAGACCGGGTCGAGGGGCTTACAAACCAATATCATTATTCCATCATTCTAAACTGGGTAAAAATCTCAGATTAATGAAAGACTTGCAGATGTAAAACAAGTTTGAACAGACCTCACCAAACCATCTGAAAACGGATGAAATAATAGATCTGCCGAGAAACGTTCACATGCAACATATAACGATGAAACAAATCTCCACTACACTAAAGTATGATTTGAGAGCAACAACAGAAGAAACATGAAGATTCAGGGAAAAAGACGAATCAAATAACTTTGATCTGAGAATGAAATCAGAATTTCCATCAAATGCAGATCAGATCTCACCGTAGAACAAATCAACCGCTAGAAAACGAAGAACAAAACTCCAATTTAAAGAGCATCAATAGCATCGGTGAATTAGATATGAAATCACAATCAACAGTGGAAGGGATACGTGAAGCGCAACAAACGAGATCTTTGAAGGAGCAACAGAAAGGACGAACTTAGGACCGTTGATGGCGAATGATACCATATGAGAAATAGGTCATGGTGGCCGGAGAAGATGGAACGACGGTGGTGGTTTTTATGTAAGGGAGATGAACGAGGCTTATGGATTTTAAGAAAATACAAAGAAAATGTAATATTCTGATTTTCTTATTAAACTGATATATTTGATTGTATTTGACCCATTACATATGTTTGGCTTATATAGCCCAAGTATAACAGCTAACCCAACATACCTAACAGACTAATTAACAAACTCAATATCAACTAATTACAGTTCTAACATTAGCAAGATATACAAGTTTGTTATACCTCATATTATGCCCTAAAACTCTTAGTCTTCGTACCACACCTCAGCATGCGAAGCATAATGGCCTCCGAAGCTTTCACCTCCAAATTATTTTCGACATGATAGCCATCAAATCTGTTTGTCCCGTCAGCTGATCCTATTACCTGACAGTCGAGTCTACTGTGTCAACCCAATATTGTGAGCGCATCGATGCACATGCCTCCAAATGCAGCAGCTGTGGGAATGTAACGGTTCCGCTCTTTTTGTAAACTTGCCAGGCATAACCATTTGTTGTTCCTGCAAAATAGCAGAAGAAAATGATTCATCAATCAGTAAATGAAGCGTAATTGCGCTTCAGTTGATGATCTACATGCATAGAATGTTCATTTTCATAGTGTACTCAATAATCCCATGCAGGCACTGCAAAGATTAATCCAAATGGGATTTTGGTCGAAGTTTACTTATGAATGATAAATTTACTAAGGAAATGAGAAAAGAGTTGTTTGAGTTCAAGGATGCTGAAATTGCTGATTGGCTATTGTAGGAAAATAAGATGCCGAAAGAACTAGCATCTCAGAATCAATAGCAGCTGAGAACCCTTGAAGCTAGCCTCATGAACTCAACTTTTGATTCATATGGGAAGTTGGAAAAATGCAAACTGCTAAGATTTTAACCCATATAAGATGAAATAACATGAATATTTTTGATCATTCAGTCAATTAGTGAATCTTGATGAAAAGACACATTTAAATGATCATAGTAGTCAAATAATAAAGAAAGATGAGGAATGAGAATGAAAAAAATGTAGTGGTGTTGGAGGATTTAAGAGCATGTTTTGTTTATAAAATATCCTTTATTAATTTTTAATACTATTTTAGTTATTAAAATATTCTAGGGAAAGGAAGGGGATGCTCCTAGTAGGTCTAGAACTCATAACCTAAGTGAATACGAGGAAACAAAGATGAGCAGCTTGGCTAATCGGCCAAGTGTACTTGCTCATACGCTGTTTTGAATTATTCAAAATTAAAATTTAGTTACAAATACAATTGAAAATAAAAATTTTGATCAAACAAAAAAAGTAAACTAGAGATTTAATGGTAAAATTTAATGAATCTAGTTAGATTTGTAGAATTTGATGCATTTTTCGATGAAACGGATATTAAATTCGTGTTCAAAAGGCAACAAATAGATGAACTTCAAAATCTAAGGTCTAACGGTGATTGTTGATAGTGATTGACGACAATAATAAACGACGATCGACGGTGGAAGATTTTAATTAAAATTCAAGGATTAAATTAATATTTTATATAAAATTTAGTAGTTAAATCAATATTTCATCTAAAATTTAAAGGTCAAATTAAAATAAACTCTTTTAATTAAAAAATATATTTTTTCCAAAATTAACGAGCAAAATTAAACATAACACTATTCAAAAAAAATTAAACATACCAGAGATAAGGACCACCAGTTCTGTTTACCGATAAAAGAAAAAAAAGGAAAATAAAGTCACGAAGAAGGAACACGACAGCCAACTACCATTCTTAATCGATTCACGATTATTATTTTATATATTTTCACTTTTTATTCCATTATTATTTTACTCAATCATCAATCAAATCATTATTTTCCCTTCAAAAATTTAATTAAACTCACCGGAACACCGCAGGCTTTCTATCACCGGAGCACATTTCATCTCCTTCTCTCTTCTCAAACAAACTTTGACTTCAATCAAATTCAATTGAACAAGAATTTGCTTTGAAAAAGAAAAGAAAACTCCCTTTTTTGAGCTTTGAAAATTGTGAGATTTTGGGGTTTTAGAAGAAAAGCAGAATGGGCTGTGCTGGATCGACGCCGGCCAAAGGAGACGGTAAGGCTATTTTTCATTCTTTGCTTTTGGTTTTTCTTTGTTTGGTTGCTGAGAAAATCGTGGGGAAGTTGGAAGCTTAAAGAACAATGATAATTGAATTGTTTGAGCTCAAGAAAACTTTGAGCTAAACTAGTCAAATGGTAGATTAACTAGTAAAAGTTTCTGATATTTTCTGAGCAGCTAAAAAGCTGCCGCTTGAATTTCATTTAATACTTTCTTTTTTCTAAAAAAAAGAAAGAAAAATTGGGCCCGAGAGTTGCTAAATTTGGGATGACTATTTGATTGTTTGATTATTAGCTTGCAATTAGTACTCAATCTGTTTTCCTGAGGTTCTGAAAATTTTCTTATGCTCCATTTAGCTTTTTCAATAAAGAAAAATGGCATTTTTGGATTTGCAAGAAACCACATTGTTGATTTATTTTTTACTATTCTGCTATTGTGCTGAGATTCAGTAATTGACAGTTTGAAGATTCATGGTCAAATTATGCAAAAAAAAAGAAGAAGAAGAAGAAAATGCCTTGGCTGCATGAAATGAGCTATATTTAATTATATTTTCATTAATGTAATTGTCATATGTATATCAGTGGATCACTTTAGTACAATTAATAATCATATAGGAAACTTTATTTTGGTCCAAAGAAGGTCTCACTATGGGGTGAGATTGAGAAAGGATTGTAGATGTTGGATTCTAATCTTGGACTTGTTAAATGCCGCTTGTTAAGGCTTTCTACATGGACCGGTTGAGTTAAGCACCGAGTTCGTATCATGTAGGAAACTTTTCTCCTTGTAATGACATCTTCAAAAGAATTAGTCTCGAGTATTTGGGTGGTTAGCTTCTTGTTATCGTCTGTTAACTGCTTAACTAACTCTTTCTGTAAACATACAGTATGAACTTGTGCTTTTAGATTTGCGTTCGAAGTTTGTGTAATGATACAGTGAACTCTTTTGGATCCAACAGGGAATGTGAAAAAGATCCGGAAGCCAAAACCCTGGAAACATCCTCAGCCGATAACAAAGTCTCAACTTGTGCAGATGCGTGAAGAGTTTTGGGACACTGCACCTCATTATGGTGGCAGGAAAGGTGATTGCTACCTATAACATATAACCACCGATGAGTTTGTTACTAGAAATCAACTGTTTGCTTTCTATGCATAAGATTACTATCTTTCCACAATTATCAATTTTGTAGGTGAGAAGAAATTTTGTTAATCTTGAGTTGACCGAATAGAGAAAAAAATTTCTTTTTACTGTATGAGTTAAGGGAACTCAGAAAATGCTGAAGCACCGAATGGATAATCTGATAAAGGCAACTAACACACCAATATGCTTACCTAGTTATGTCGGGATCTGTTTTTACGGAAAACTGAATCAGACTGAATTGATCTATAACATTTCAGGTTGGTTCTGAAGTCAGACCTGGAATTGTAAACGTAAAATTGTAATTTAGATACTTGGATTGTATTTTCTTGTTCATCCTGTATGTTCCTCTCCCCCATATGCAACAATAAGAGCTTGGATTATCAGCAATATTATTTAAGCATGGGAACCAACTGCAACAGAAATGTATAAACTAGGTAGGCCAACTCTATCAGGTGGCTAATTTTTATATCCCAAAAGGAAAAGAAAAGAAAAACCGAGACAAAGACATGAATGTTCAGCTGGCTTAGGTTCCCCGTAGCAATCTTCTTGTCATTTGTAATTTTTTCTGGATTTAGCTATAAATTTTTTATTATGTGAAATATATATCAGTCTTGGAGCACATAACCGGTCCATTAAAACATGAATTCTGAGATTGATTAACTATATTAACTTGTTTTAGTGTTGATTGATCAAAGTAGAGATGTTAATGTGAACGAAAGGTCTCATAGAAGGTTCTCCGTGGATGTGATTGTCAAACTAAACATTGATATATTTAGGAGATTCTGATTACAATATCAATTCCCAGTTAAATACACAGATAGAGTAAGTTGTATCGAGTGAAAGTTGACATAGTTTGTAACTCTTATGACACTTGTGTTTTAGGAAAACAGCCTTTTTAGTTACACTTGCTGAAAACTTGCATTGATTTTTGAAAACCACTAGACTGAGTACTAACTCTCTGTACTTAGTGACAGCATTTGAGATTCTGATAGTCGACTAGATTGCAAAATAGATGTATGTCTTTCCAAGGGAGGGAAAAACAGAAATTGTAGTTACAGGAAAATCAAAGAAAAGAATCAGAGGAACTAAGGGGAGAGTTTAAAAGAAAAGGAGAAGAAAAGAGAGAACCGAGGAGGAAACCTCAAATAATAAAACAAACTTTTTCATTTAAATATAGGAATAAAACAGGCTGTAGAGCTTCAATTTCTAGTCTCAACAAGACATCCGGTTCCTTTGCTAAAATGCTATCTAGTTTTACTGTAGAATCGGAACATCAGCAGTATATGATTGAAAGTGAATGGAACAGTTATAGTTTTCTTAATAGCCTTGTACTTTGGATAAAACGTTTTTACTTTTAATCTGTATAATGTAATTAGTTTGCTTTTCTTCACATGGATTTGGATCTTAAATGTCAACTTCCTTGACACTAGAGATCTGGGATGCACTTCGAGCTGCTGCAGAAGCTGATTTAACCCTTGCTCAAGTTATTGTGGACAGTGCAGGGGTCATAGTGCAATCTGCTGATTTAACTGTCTGCTACGATGAAAGAGGTAAATCTACTATGTTGAATCGAACTTTGATAAATGATAACATTTTGAGCACCCTTCAAAACCTCTATGATTCAACCTCCTTGAAAATGATTAACTTCGAAAATGTCACATTTTCTGGCTTGGAATTTCTTCTAACATGCCTTCGCCAACTCTTTTTTTACAGGTGCTAAGTATGAATTACCGAAGTATGTTTTGAGTGAGCCGACCAACTTGATCCGGGAGAGTTGAGAATTGAGAGAATACAGAGTGCAATGTATGCAAAGGTTGAATGTAAATCATGTACATTATTCTCTCATCTTCTTTGCAACCCTTTGTAAACTTTAGGGCCTCTCACTTGTGTTCTTTTTAACTCGTGTTTACTTTCGATGTTCACTAGGTTGATGTAAGTCCCTCCTATGAAAATGACAACATTGGTATGAATCAAAGATGTCACAGTTTTTGCTGTTTGACCCTTGTATGACTTGAAGACCATGTATAACACTTTACCGAAACAAATTAAGTAACTGAGTTGAATCAAGAGTGTATGCAATGGCTTAATATCTCTAATTTATGAGCATTGATCACTCGAGGTGCAGATTCCAAATTTTGCACTCTGATCATTTAGCTCGTTTACTGCAGATTTTTTGTCTGAAATTTAAAGTGTATGTTCAATGAAAAAGTGTTGAATCCCAGAAAGAAATCATTAACGCACTGCTCTTCGTTCGAAAGAGCAATAAAATGCATTCCTGACATGTTAAATCCTCATTTTGAAGCTTCCATCAAACTATCCTGCATGTAGATGCAATATACATCTATTGTTAAATATTTAAGCTTCTTTATAACCCTAGTAAGAGATTTTGATTTTAACCATTCTCATTTAAGAATTTCAGCTAATAACAACAAACATTACAAATTTCATTTATAAAAAATACCCATTCATGTATATGATCAAATGAGTATTCCATTGGTGGCAATCATCCAGTCCCAATCCATAACTTACATATACGAAGAGAGGAATCGGGTTCAGAACTTACAAACCATAAAAGCACATATAATGTCAACAATATATACATATATCCAGCACCATGCATCTTTAGCTTCTGATAACAACGGATCTGTACTCAAGAGCAACCCTATCAAATTCGAGCTTGACGTTGTGTAAAGATGTAGACCTCATCGAAGCCCCTCCTACAGCATTTGAATACATGAACATGTCAATCAGCTTACATTCAAATATGAATTACTAATAGCGTCCAAAACTCGAAAGGATCTTATCAGCTTACCCGGCTTTTCCACAATATGTGGGGCTATAGTTATAAATAAGGTTATCAAGCACTTTTCGAGCAGGTGGCCTGTTCAGCGACTTCCTAGCCTCTCTGTACCAGAAGAAATAAAATTACCTCAACTTCCAAACAGATAAAAGAGACGCTGAGATGGTATAAATAATACTACAACAAGAAATCAACAGAAATAGTTACAAAGGCATGATTTTAGGTGCTTAAATTTTCAATTAACCATTGCTCCACAATAGACTGGCATTCTTTAAATGAAGCAAGCTTCTTTCGTTCCCTTTCATCCTTTTTATATTCGTAAAGCTTCCTTTATTAACAATATAGAGAGAACTATTAACATTCCTAACCTGATTAAGAAGTTTGCAACATGTTGTGTCACTTCAATGGCGTCTTCTGAGTGTGGAATCATAGTCGGGCCCCATTCAAAAGCATTTTTCTGCAATATGGTCAAGACTATTCATACTGAAATGAAGCTTATTGGTGGACCATAAAATAACACTACAGTTTTGCAAACAAAGTTAAAAGAACCAAGAGAAACAGAGGCAGAGATACCAAAAGAAGTTAACAAGGAGAAAAGAGACCAATTCCTTGTAGAGGTCATAGATAGGATTATCCTTATACAAGAAAAAAGAGACCAAAATGTTGGGAGGCATAAACAGGAGGATGATTAGAAAGCACTAAAAGAAGTACCTCTGGATGCCATTGGAAGGCAGTGATAGGATAACTATGTGCTTGCGCGGTGGAGACATATACCTGTTATTAACACTTCAATGGAAATAAGGGCACTTAAAGCAGCGATAAAAAGTAATGAGATAAATCTAGTTAAGACATGCCTAAGGCATGGTGATGATAAGATTCAGAACCTGGTTATTTTCATCTCTGCTCGTTGTTAAGATCTTGAAGAATCTGGCCAGATTTGGAGTATTTTTAAGTTTCTCTGGTGAAATGCCCCACTGTAAACGTGAGACATTGATTTAGGCAATGCTAATTAGTTCGTAAATTTAAGCATAAGATAGACAATGTGCCACTGAATTCTCTTTATATGCACATGAAAGAAGATGAAATTTTTAGTAGGGATTCATTATCTTTGCCCCTGAACAGATATTAGCATCTTTCTTCTTTAATAGCTATCTACTCTTAGCAAACTATTCACTGAAGGACATCTTGTCTGTTGAGTTTTATTCTAATTTAGGCTTTACGAGACCAAGAACGAGATCCAGGGAACTCATATTACAGATTAGCAGAACAAAAAGGCATGAACAATCTATCGTGCCTTAAAATACATTTCATCTCTCAATGATAATATGCACAAGTTGGAAAAAGAAGAAGAAGACATTGAATCAATTAAAACATAGATGCTTCATTATCAGTTCATGGTTTTAGGAATGAACCAGAGAGGTGATGCTAGAGAAGCAAAAGACTACAAGGAAAAAATTGTGGGACCGAGATCCACTAATTGACCTAGTGGCTAAGGATGCTCATATTGTCCCATCTTGTAATGGGTTCGAATCTTGGCATGAGAGTGTAATACCTTTCTATTTAATAAAAAAAATTGTGCAACTGATTTAAACTATCAATGAAAGGAACCAATGAGACTCACCCTGTGGTTCTGCATCACTAGGCAATCTGTTTCTAGCTTTTGCAGCAAAGCTGGAGGAAATCTGCAAAAAGAGAAACTAAGAAGCTGTAAAAGTGTATCCACTGACTAGAGCAATTAACATATATAATTACACAGATTATAAGAAATCACATAAGCTCCTAACAAAACAGATCTCAACCAGGTCGGACTCAGTAGAAAGTTTTTGACAACATCTTTCTAGACGATCAAAATATGATTGCAACTAGGACCAAACTACAAATTATCAGCTTAAAATCACCTCACCTCTGCTACTGATTGAAAGGTTAGATATTTGAAATATATAATTTGAGCAAATCATTATTAGACAAATGAAATCAAAATAAAACATTATGTAGGTACTCTGAAAGGTAATAAAGGTTATGTACCTTTGAAATACTGTTCCTTCAATATTAACGTTTTGCACAAATTGCAGACTAGAGGCCTGATTTGATGCAGCAAATGGTTCAAGAATATTTTTGTCCTGCCAGCCAGAAGAAAAAATGTATGCAAAACAAGACTTCGTTAATCCTTTTATAATTCAGCAAAGAAAATCCAAAAGTAAAATAAATAATCAGATAAAGTAACATGACTGGAATTAAACTAATTTGAAATGAAGTGATTGCTATAAAACCAAGAGGTGATCAAATCCATCATAAAATGTTTTCCAACAAGGTCGAACATTGGTTTGGATGGGATGCCACAAACAATGTAACCATGAAATCCAAACAGATCGAATACTGCAATAAGGCGAACATCAAGGATTGGCATTGTTTAGCCAAGTGGGCCAAGAGTAATCTCTCACAAATTCAAACTACAAAGTTCCTTAAATCAAGAAATTTGAAATCTCTTATTTTGTTATATTGCCATGAGACATGAATTATATGCAAATAGTACAGAGGGCCAAGTACAACATAGTGAACAAAACTTAACCACGTCAAGGAAAGAGAGTAAAATAAAAGAGAAGAGGTCAGATAATGCAACAGTGCTTACTTCGCTGATCATCATTGTTAAAAGTTCAAAACCCAAACATGTGGCATATAATGGGAAATGGTCTCCCCTGTCATTCTTCTCTATAACTTTCTGCAAAAAAAGAGAAATAAATTATATGCAAATATTACAGGCAATCAAAGTGTAAAGGGAAAAACTGAATTTTGATCTTTTTCCCCCTCAATAAGCCAGGGAAAATTAGAAATATAAACAATAGAAAATAACTTGAAGAAATAGAAGACTCGCTTGTTAACACCAATCTCTTGCCTATACTTGGTGTTGATTTCATGTTAATTTCATAAAACCAAGTGACAAACAAAAACAAAAACAAATTACCTTGAAAATTTTTTGAGCCACCTCAAAGTAAAAGCCGAATTTAGCCCACCCGCCTGTAAAAAGCAGGCCATTAACCAGTTCAAGCTTCTGCAATACAATGGTGGAGAAGACTCAGCTAGATAACAATAAAGCTAAATCAGGTAATTTAGCATCATACAATTGTCTAGTCGTAGCAAATGAAAGTGAGAAAATGAAAAGAATAGGCAATCAAAATATCTCTTCATATATTAAGACGCTAAAGAAAATACCCAAAAAAATCCACAAAAATGTATCTAAGCTAAAAACCAATCATTTGCATAGAGAACAACAAGATTGTAACAACTGGTATTCCTGCAGCGGCCTAACTTTGTGATTATTAACTAATATTTTAGCTAAAATGAAAGGAAATGACGATTTTTTGAGCAGATAAGTGAACTAAGATTCTAAACCAAAAACCAGGAATTTAATTTTCCAAAAATAGAGACAAACTATCTAATTATTTAAAAAAGCAAACGTCAAAACACCAACTACACAAGTCAAAATTCAGCCTTTAGAAGGAAAGAAGAATCGTGATTACCTCGAAAAGAATCTCTTCCGGCTCATTATATATAAGAGGAATCACGCGAGCCCCGGCTGCTTCCACGAACTTCACGTACGACGCAGCTATGTACGAAGCGTTCGTGTCATTGTTCAGCCTCCCCGACGCGCCGTCTCCTGGATGAGTAAGAATCCCGATCACCGGCCGATAATATAGCTTCGGGTCAAGAACCGTGCAACTCGGGGAGGAAGAACTCAGTGAATCGGCGGACAAGCCGTCACCGCGTTGACTCGGGAGGAGGAGTCCAGTGGAAGTTTGAGCTTTAGCAAGGGGGAGATCTTTGGAGAGGTAGAGGAGGATGGGGACGAGAAGGTAATTCCACATGTCGTCGGAGGAAGGAGTCTCGTTAGGCGGAGCGGACGAGGGAGGGGTTAGAAAGAAATGATGAGGGCATTTTGGGGAATTGATATGGACAGAGAGCGGACACCATTAATTTTTTTTAGACTAAAATTATAATTTTAATAGGTTAGAATCAACACAAGAATTGACAATTTGACATCTCTTATATGCAGATAATTTCCATCCTCTTTTGACTATGGAAGGATTACAGATTAAATATAAGAGGCTTCAACTCAATCTTTCCGATCTTCAAGAATTCGATGCAGAGCTGCCCTGGTATATGCCAATTACATAAACCACTCTGTCAACTAGCAAACTCATTGTCATTACTTCAATATAATATGAAACAGGTTAAAAAGGAAAACAAAAAGAATCCACATTTTGCTTGATTTATGTGTATTCTGATAGCTAGTGTCAAATCCCTGCTGCAGTAATTCAGTGTTGGTTTTAACATCTTCTAAATATTCTTCATTTTCCAAGACAGCTGGATGCTTGGCAAGCAATCAATATGCTTTGCAATAGATTGACAGCAATCATCAATATCAACAATGAAATTCTGGAGCCTTCCATGCTCAATGCATTTGCTCCGGGACCTACTTTTTCCCGGCAACGGGTATCGCTCCTTCAAGGCCTCACATTGTCGGCAATTTCTAGGCTTCTCGTTTCTCAAGCAATCCGCATCCCTTAATATTTTTTTTTAATAGGTTAGAATCAACACTGATTTATATATTTTTTTAAGAGATTAATTTTGTTAGGGTTTAGAAGAATTGTGTATATTTTATTTTAACCTATTAAAAAATATTATAAAGTAACTATTAAATTTGATTTTTATTTTTTAAGAAATAATTTTAATTATAATTTTAGTTCTTTAGATTTTTAAAATTTAAAAAAAAATTAATGGTGTTCATCGTGATATTCATCGATGTTCGTCGCCCGTTGTAGAATTTTCCCTATAAAAATCAATGCTTTCTTTTTTAAAAAATATGAAGAGTTAACTATTGAGATTATCATTTATATTTTGTCAGTATTGAATTGGTCACTAATTTTAAAAAATAATCAGTAAACGTTTTTGGAGGCGTAAATTTTTAGTCACTCAGTCATTTATTGTCGTTAAATGTTAACGAGAGATTAATCTGAGATAATAAAATAAGATAAATTACCTAAACAGTCCCTAAATTATTACTTCACTCTTATTTTGATTATAGAAATAAAAATAATTTGTATAATTACACATTTAATCTTCCACATTTACATTTTTTTATTTCTTCATTCTTCCACCATCTTCCATATTCTTCTTCAGTTAACTCAATCTTTAATTTTCTATTATATTAATCATCAATTCACACCGTATATTATAATTCATCACTGTATATGTCCATATTTCAAATAATGTTTGTAATTCTTAATATGGTTCAGTACAAAATAATGCCCAATTTACGTGCAACATTGTTTACATAGCATATTCGAAAGACTTAAATGAAAATAGGTGCCTAAAGTATACCTTTTTTGAACTTTAGCTACCTAAAGTATTTTTTTTGTAAAAATATGTGCTCAAAGTTTTAACCGTTATAATTTTAGGTGCCAGACCGTTAAAGGGATGTTAAAAATTTATCAATCAATCAATGCTCTACATGTGGCACTATTTTTAATTTTTAAAATCAATCTAATGAAAAAACTCAAAATTTTTAATCTTTAATCCAGAAATTTTGAAAATTTTACAAAACAGCCTTCAATCTTTAAAATTATCCAAACCTAAACCCCCCAAATCAATGGTGGAAGCGGAGGCGATTTGGGGGTTTGGGCAATTTTAAAGATTTGAGGACTGCTTTGTAAAATTTTTAAATTTTCGAGATTTTTTGAAAGATTAAAAATTTTGAGTTGAGGATTACAAACATTATTTGAAACATAAATATATATATGGTGATTGATTATAATATACGACGTGGATTGAGGATTAATATAGTAGAAAATTAGAGATTGAGTTAGATGAAGAATAAATAAAAAAATTATAAATGTGGAGGATTAAATGTGTAATTATACAAATTATTTTTATTTCGGTGGTCAAAATAGGAGTGAAGTAGTAGTTTAGGGATTGTCTAGGTAATTTATCTTATTTTTGTTTCAGATCAACCTCTCGTCAAAGGTTAACGACAACAAACGGCTAAGTGACTAAAAGTTTATGCCCAAAAAACGTAAGTGACCGTACTGGTCATTTTTTAGAATCGGTGACCAACTTTGTACTGGGGGAAACATAAGTAACCATCCCAATAGTTAACTCAAATATGAAAGGAGATAGTTGAAAATTTTTCAAAATAATTTTAAAATAAAAACAAAATATCTTAAAAAATAAATGAACGAACATACAAGTAGTTTCGATGAATATAAACGAATATGTTAGCAGACATATAAATGAGCATGTTCACAAATGTTAAACGAACATGTCCGCGAACATATACATGTTCACGAACATGTTCGCAAACGCTAAACAAACGAACACGATCACCTTACAAAATAAATAAATGAATATGAACATGGTATTAAAAATTAAAATGAACGCAAATCAAACACGAACGTGGTGATTCTAGGATGAGGCTAAAATGAGGCAGAAATTTTTGAACTATATAAATATTGTAAGGATTTGTGTAGAAATGGATAATAATTTGTGTAACTACATAAATTCTTATCAACTCGGTAAGAATTTGTGTAGATTTTACCTTCTTATATTATAACTTAAATTCTTACCATTTTGATAAGAATTTGTGTAGATTGTAAATGGTTTATGTAACTACACAAATCTTTGCCAATCTAGTAAGAATTTGTGTAAATCCGCATCATTTTAACCTCACTCTAAGAGTGTCTTATTTTAGAATTTTTCACATGAACACCTCCAAAAATAAATAAATAAATAAACATGAGTAAAATCTTGTTCGTTCAAGCTCGGTTCATTTACACCCCTAGACAACCATTTTTTTTTTGAATTTGAAGGAGATCTATGCCTTCCCACAAAAAGAATACAATATTAAACTAAGGAAATATTTTGGATAACTAGAAGTTGAATTGCATAAGGAGCATCATTGTAGATGGACAAATCTAACATTACAAAGATCAACGGCTTTAAACACCACAAATTGCATCCAATCCAAGGCAGAATGGAAGGATTACCGCTCACCAGGTTTATTTTAGATAAATCAATGACTGCCTGTTCGTTGAACCAGTTCAATATCCTTTAATAACTTGACTTTGATCTTCTTTAACTTCGTAAGAATCTCTTTCATATCAGGCCTTTCATTTGGTGATTCTGCTGAACATTCTAAGCCAACATTCAAGATGGATAAGGCACAATTGTTGGCAGCTGAACAATCCCTCCCAGTAGTGCTCAACAAATTGGTGTCTACTATTTGATTTAGCGGAGCTGATATCGACTCTTCAACCCAACTCTTCAAGCTTCTTTCCCCTCCAAACATTTCATCCGTGGGCTTTTTTCTTGTGATGATTTCCACCATAAGAATACCAAAACTATACACATCACCTTTTGTTGAAACAATTCCTTCAATTCCATACTCTGTGTACGAATTTACAAGAACATCATCAATATTCAAAGATATGTTGATTGTGAAAAAGAAATGTTATATGCATGAATCATGAATGCTAGAGTTGTATTTGAACTTAATCTACATGCCTCCTTGGAAGTGATATTCAATAGGTCTAAAATTCAAGTATTAATACATATTATCCCTTCCCTTATCCACATGCTACATTGACATTTTTTAAAGGAAGAAAATGGAGTTTAAATAGAAATCTCACCTGGTGCCATATATCCAACTGTTGCTATGGTCATGGTTTGTATCACTGAATCCTCCTTACATAGGAGTTTCGCAATGCCAAAATCACTCAAGTGTGCAACCATATCTTTATCTAATAGAACATTGCTGGGTTTTAAATCACAATGCACCACGGGTGTTGCATTACTATGATGGAGATATTCCAGCGCAGATGCAACATCTATCATTATGTTCAACCTTTGTAGGATATCCAAAGAACTGTGATTGGAATACAACCATTTATCAAGACTCCCATTAGGCATGAACTCAAGCACTAAGGCTTTGAAATCATGATCATTAGAGCAACTACTAATGACTTTGATTAAATTTCGGTGACGAGTATTACGGAGAACTTCGCATTCAACATCAAAGCTCTTAAACACTCCTTCTAACTCCAACTTGAAGACCTTGACAGCAACCATCAACCCATCTGAGAGAACCCCTTGGTATACAGAACCATAACTCCCATTACCAAGCAATTTGTCTTGATTGAACCCATCAGTAGCTTGATGAAGGTCATGATATGAAACTCGTCTCCATGTTTCTAAAGGTAAAATCTTTTCTTGAGTTGGTAACTTGTCTTTCCTTTTCGTTCTTCTCAAGATAACGACAATTAAAGCCACCGCCAAAATTGTAGAGGCAATTGGAAGTGTTACATATGCTACGAGCTTAGCTCCTGCCTTGGAATTCCTAACATGTTTGCAGATTGGAACATGAAGTTGAGGTGCACCACACAATGCTTCATTCCCCTCAAATGATTCAATTGAGTAGTTTCCAAATAATCCTCCTTTGGGAATTTCTCCTTGAAGTCTATTAAAAGAGACATTGAAATATTTGAGATAATGGAGATTCTCCAAAGTTTTGGGAATTTCACCGGATAGATTATTTCTTGACAAGTCCAATTATTCCAGACTCAATAAATCACCAAATGACTGAGGAATAGAACCTGTGATTCTGTTATTGGATAGGGAAAAGTGAGCGAGGTCTTTGAGATCTGCAACCCCATTTGAGATATCACCCGAGAACTGATTGTTCGACAAATCCATATACGTTAAAACTTTCCACTTTCCATTGTCAATTGGAAGTGTACCACTTAGAGAATTTGAAGACAAGTTCAAGATGAGGAGGTCCTTAAGCCCTGTCAAGGTTGAAGGTATTGAGGAAGAAAACATATTGGAGCCCAGAAATAAGTTCCTCAAAGAAAGGAGATTACCCAAGCAAGCAGGTATTGGTCCAGACAATTTGTTGCTCGTTAAGAACAAGAAAGCCAACTTGTTTAGATTACATAATTCAGATGGGATGGATCCTTCTAACTTGTTGTCCCAAAGAGAAAGACTTTGCAGCTCTTTTAATCCTCCAATAGAAGCAGGAATCGTTCCCGTCAATTTATTATGGTCTAGCTGCATGCTTATCAAGCCAGTTAAGTTTCCAATTTCGCTCGGGATGCTACCGCTGATGTTACATTCAGAAGCAGAGAACTGCTGAAGAGAACCAGAGAGATTTCCTACCAAACCCGGGAGTTTACCACTAATCAAAGGGTTGTTGTCGAAAGCCAAGATTTCCATGCCTTTACAGTTTGTCAAAGAAGACAGAAAGCTCATTTCTGATGAAGTGAAATTATTCAACTCCAGGTTGAGAAACTTCAAATTTCTTAGATTACCAAGGGTGTCCGGAACTGACCCCGAAAAGTAGTTACTTGACATTTCAAGACTAGTAAGCTTGGAGGCATTGGAAATGGATATTGGGAATGGACCAACGAGGTTATTTAGATCAAGATATAATCCTTCTAGATTTGGAAGCCAAAGTCCCATGTCTGATGGAAGTTGTCCAGAGAGCCGATTTGATGCAGAAGAAAAGATCGTTAGACTTGAAATGTTAAATACTTGTGGAGGAATTGAACCAGCAATATTGTTAACTTCCAAATCCAAGAATATAAGATTCTTGAGGTTGCCAATCTGATATGGTATTGTACCTGCGGTAAAATTTATCAAACACGTTGTCTTTGGAATATTTGGAAGTAAATCGGTTGTCTTTTATCTATTTACCTGTGAAATTGTTACCCGCACAATCAAACACGTTGAGAAGAGTTAAATTTCCAATTTCTTTTGGAATTTCACCTGCAATTAATTTAATTCACATATCAAAGTCGGGACTCATCTAGTAGCAATAAATTAAACAAACTACTTTGAAAAAAAAAAGAAATACTGCTTAAAACTGGTTTGTATACATTACCTTCAAAGTGGTTGTAACCGATACTGAAGTTTTGAATCATACTCAAATTCCCAACTTCTATGGGTATACTCCCCTCCAATTGGTTATATGCTAAGGTTAAAGTTTGCAACTCATTGCACTTGAATAAATTAACTGGAATTCTGCCAGAAAACAGGTTACCCTCCAAGTATAGTACTTTCAAACCGGAAGATTATCAAACATATCCTTTGGAATATGGTCAGTGAGATTATTGAAGGCGAAATTAATGTAATACAGCGAAAGCAAACCGCGTGAAATAGAGGGTATAGAACCAGAGAGCATATTATTTCCAAGATCTATTGCTTGTAGCGAAGATATATTGAAGATGGAGGAGGGTATTGAACCTGAAATCCGGTTCTCATACATGCTCAAGATCTCTAGATTTGGCAAATAGCCTAAAGAAAATGGAATAACACCCTTGAAGTTGTTATGGTACAGATACAACTCACGGAGTTCAGTTAATGATCCCAACCGTGATGGGATTTCTCCACTGAAGTTGTTGTTACCGAGGCTTAAATATTTCAGCCGGTGTAGATTCGATAATTGGACAGGTAAACTTCCATAAAAACTATTGTTTGTGAGGTAAAGAAGAGAAAGGAATGATAAATTTCCCAAGTGTGGAGGAAGCGTGCCTACGAGTCCCAACCCTGTAAGGTCTAGAGCTCTCACTCTTCGGTGTTTGGATCCGCAACTGACACCAATCCAATTGCAAACAGGGGTAGAAATTGACCAATTATTTGTTAAAACATTTTGAGGATCACGTATAACATGGTCTTTTAATGCAAGAAGAGCCGATTGGTCTGTAAATATGGTGGTTAATTCCATGGAGAAAGTAAATATAGAAAAATGGAAGATGATGAGAAGAGCTAAGTTGAGGACAGTGTTTCCCATTTGAATTTGGGTGTTGAGTTTTTCAAGGAAGACACAACTGATGTAGAAAGATTGATATTCCAATTCTTTATACACGCTTGAATGGATCCAATAATTGAATGATCACTCTAATATATATGGTTCCACCGGCAATAAAAATTGCTTATTTAAGTAGATAGATACCTATAAATTAACATGGATAAAAAGGATTGGCCAGGTTTTCAATTTTCATGACCTTTTGCCGTCTTTTTTATTAAATAATGGCTGCTTTACTTTTTTGTGGAATCTAGTCTTTGAACTTTGTCGTTTCAAAGGCCGGCACCTCGGAGAATATTATAATTGGCAAAGAATCATATATAACGATTGTTTTACGTTAATTAAAATTTTATTTATTATTTAAAAGCTAATTAACATTTTGAAATAAATATTCATATTGAGCCATCTCAGACAAAATACTAGAACGGTGAAAGAAAAATGAAGAAGATGAGGGTTTAGGAAATAAAAGGGAAAATGAGAGTAATTCCAATGTAGGCAAAAAATACATGATCTGGGCCAAAACCATCAATCGGTTTTTAGCTCATATACTCTAATAGAATGACCCTAGAAAGTTCATATGTTATTAGAGAAGATGAGTCATTACCTTTAACCACTCATCTTTGGTTAGTTACAACTAACCAGCTGAGGAAGAGTGAAAGTTACCTTCCCTCCAATATTCATCTTGCTTATTTTTTTTCTTGAACTTGCTGAATAGACCAGATACCAAGCTGCTTACGCAGATCTTAGGGTATTATTACTTTGAATTTGGCTGGTGTGTTGAATGAAGAGGTTAGAAGAAGATCTCAGGGTTCTACATCACAGTCTGATGTGTTGGTTACCGAGAACAGGGGGAGAAACAAAGACAAAGATGGCAAGGGCATAGATAAAAGTCGAAGCAAGTCAAGATTGAGATATAAGAATCTTGAGTGTCATCATTGTGGTAAGAAAGATCATATCAAAAAATATTGCTACAAGTGGAAGAGAGAGAACAAAGGCGATGGTGATAAAAACGATCGTAATGATGATGAAAAATCCGAGTGCATTGCTACTACTACTCGTGAAGATCTATTGGTCATTTGTGCTAAGAATTTGGTCAACCTAACATGCAACGAGACTAGTTGAGTGATTGATACTGGTGCTTCAATTCATGTCACGTCGAGGATGGATTTCTTCACATCTTATACTCCTAGTGATTTTGGAGTATTGAAGATGGATAATGACAGTTTGGTTCTAGTTATTGGCATGAGAGATGGTAGCTTGGTGAGCAATAATGGAATAAAGTTAACTCTCAAGTATGTCAGACATGCATCAGATATCCGTTTGAATTTGATTTCTACAGAAAAGCTTGACGATGAGGAATTTTGTAACACCTTCAGCGAAGGGCAGTGGAAGCTGACTAAAGGCTCATTGGTTGTGGCTCGAGGAAAGAAGAGCTGAAATTTATACTTGATACATGCTTCGACTTCCAGAGACATTGTGAATGTGACAATAAATGACTCAACTAAGTTGTGGCATAAACGGCTTAGTCACATGAGTGATAAGGGGCTTAATTGTTTAGCCAAGAAGAATCAACTTTCAGGTTTGAAGAATGCCACATTGAAGAATTGTGCTCATTGTCTACCAGGAAAGTAGAGAAGAGTTTCTTTTAGAAGACATCCTCCTCATAGAAGATCAGAGTTGCTAGAGTTGGTCCATTAAGATGTTTGTGGTCCGATAAAGGTAAGGTCCTATGGTGGTGCACTTTGTTTTGTGACTTTAATTGATGAGTGTTCAAGAAAGCTGTGGGTCTACACTTTGAAGTCGAAAGACCAAGTTTTTGAGGCATTTAAACAGTTTTAAGCATCCGTTGAAAGAGAAACAATGAAGAAGTTGAAGTGCATTCGTACTGGTAATGATGACGAGTACATATAGCTATTTCATGAGTATTGTCTGCGCCAGGGAATCAGACATCAGAGGACACCACCTAAGACTCCACAGTTAAATGGGTTAGCTGAAAGAATGAACTGGGCATTGATTGATAGAGTTAGATGTTTGCTGTCAGATGCAAAGTTGCCAAGATCGTTTTGGGCTGAAGCCTTGAATACAATGGCACATGTGATTAATCTGTCTCCTAGTGTTCCTTTGTGAGGTGATGTACTAGATAAAGTTTGGTTTGGTAAAGATATGTCATATGATCACCTACGTGTGTTCAGTTGTAAAGAATTTGTTCATGTTCCAAAAGATGAAAGATCCAAGTTGGATGTCAAGACTCGTCAATGCATCTTTATTGGTTGCGGTCTAGATGGTGAGTTTGGTTATAAACTCTACGATCCAGTTTAGAAGAAGCTTGTGAGAAGCCGAGATGTTGTCTTCATTGAGGATCAGACCATTGATAACATTGATAAGATAAAATAAGAGGATTCACAAGATAGTGGTGACCTGACGATATGAATCCAGTTCCCTTAGATCCTTCATCGAATCCTATTCAGGATGATGTACACGGTGATGTTAATGATGACCAGCAGAACATAGGTGACTTTGATGCTCTCATAGATGATGATGATATGAATGACTAACAACAAGCACCTATAGCTCCACCAACAGTTCCACTTCGGAGATCTTCTAGAGATCGATGATCTTCTGTCAGGTATTCTTCTGATGATTATGTTCTTTTGACTGATGGGGGAAAACCTGAATGTTATGAAGAGGCTATGGAGAGTGAATGCAAAAATCAGTGGGTTGAAGCGATGAAAGATGAACTTCAATCCTTGCATGATAACTGTAGAGCGTTTTAGTGTTCTCTAAATATGAGCGCAAGTGTACACTCATGTCAAGTTATAATATAAAAGATATCGTCTCCCACAGGGATTGGACAGCTTGACTCGAATCGTAGTTCCTGCACAAAGAAAATTAAATGCACAAAAAAGTTGGTTGTTTGAGATGAAAATAAAATAAAAACACAAGCAAATAAAAGGGAAGATATCAAATTGATAGAATGGGCCAGGTTATGTTGTTATTTAGTGTGAAACTGCGTTGAATATGACAAGTTGCTTTGCGCTGCCAGACTCTGCTGCCTCGGCGGGGGATGGCAGTTAGGCTGTTGAGATGCTCTCGCTGCCTCAGCAAGGGAATGGACCTGTGTCTCGGCAGAACTACAAGGCTCGATAGAACGCTTCGAAAGTGATCCCGCTTATGTCTAAGTCAGAATGCTATTGATGCCCACTGCAGATAATACCAGTCGCGTCGTGAATCGTGCAAAGACAACAGTGTTTGATTCGTCCTTTTTTTAGCCGCCTTAAACCCTAACCTATGTCTATGCTGGATTGATCAACACCGTCTACAGATGAGATCGTACTTACTCATTTCGTGAGTTCGACTCTCTCGATACCGAACAAATGGATAGCAATAAACTAATCTTTCGCCTTAATTAAAAACTATGAAGAACATGGAATAAGCAAACCTTGAAGCTTTATTGCAAAAACAAACTTAAAATCCTAAACAACCGTTCTCACACTAATTACAACATAACCCAAACCCAAAGAGAATTTTAGAACATAATGGCGGCAAGAAAACCTAAACTATGCCTAAGGGAAAACCTAAGTTGTTTTGAAGTAAAAGTACAATGGGTATATATAGGCATTAGCTAGGTCTAGTCCTTCTTGGAGTAGAAGTCTTCAAAGTAGCTTTTGCATTAAATGCAATTTTAAATGCTGACTTCTTTGAGTTGAATGTGGACTTTATCATGTTGCCTTGCTTTGCAAGTAATCTCGAGCTCCTCTTCGGCGGCTCTGCCTGCTGCTACATTCATCGGAAAATTGAATGGACATCATTGATAGAATTAGGATTTTCTACTCTACAGATCGCACTCCAATTCTCAAATTTCTCAGTTTGTTGTCTTGGGCGGTAGGTAGGGTGGCGGTAGCTACTCGACAACTGATGTCTCTGTCTGGAACTGCATCAGTACAACTCATTGGTCTGCTGCCTCAGCATCATGTCCTCAGCTCCTCTCTCCTTCTGTCAGCCTCTAGTACCTGAAACTAAAACTAAACTAAAACATTATCTTTTCCTTACCAAATAAAAGATATTCAATAAAAAGCATGGCAAAGTAAAGAATACTGTAAAATGTAATGCATGAGCCTAATTATGCCTAAAATGTACTTAAAAACATCAATAATATGAGATGGAATGTGCATGAAATATAGAACTTATGGTCACTTTACACCCCCCAAACTCGAACTATTGCTTGTCCTCAAGCAATGCAACCTAAACATACTTGCCCTTTAAACTAATCAAAAATAAAATTTTTGTTTTAAACTTGATTTAATACCTCAAGGCCGTGACACCTATCATTAGATTAGTGAGAGGGGAATAACACGAATTACCTCAGAATTAAACTAAAATTCCAGTGATGTGTGTGCAGAACTGTGTACAGGCTGAATCTAAAGAATATTCTAGATAAACAAAGATGTTGTCATGATATATGAGGTTGCTGCCGAGACAACATGATTAAGCACAATTTAAACAATCATGGCAATGAAGGCTTCAGCTCATCACAACTACTCTTCTAGGTATGAAATTAAGATAAGAGCAAACTACAAAACCCCGAACCCATGGAGTAGAGTCATCTCGTGAAGACTTTCATTCACTCATGCTAATTTGTCCATCACTTCAAAATTTTCAGATTCATAGACTTTGATAACAGCGGAGTGTCCTCGCACATGATTCTTCCTAGAGCCTGTTTCGGGCACCTCCAGGGGTAGACATCATAAAATTTTCTTTTGCCTGCCTTAGTAGTGCTTTTGTTTTTCCTGTTTCTTGCCTGCCGCGGCAGCTTCTTGCAATCATGTGAGAATTTTACAAACAATTCAACGGGCAATGTTTATCGGAAACTCAAACAAATTCAACAACTAACAGTGGTGTTTTAATTTTTTTGGCAATTATAGAAAAATCCTAAGTTTACTTCATGCTTTTCCCCAAAATTAAGTTCATTTTAACTTGGTGCAAAAATATAAGTCGGCTATCCTATCATAGGCACAAGTTCTAACAAATTTTTTTTTCTAAGGCAAGTATATTATGCAACCTAATATGAACTAAGATATGCCTAACAAATTAATGAGAGCTATCCCCCCAAACTCGAGATGGGCATTGCCCTCAATGCACAAAATAAAAACAGAAAAACTGAAATAACAACAAAATGGCTGAAAAAATATATAAGAAAAAATATATAAGAAAAGGGAAGAAGGCTGAAAAAATATAACAACAATGAGGGCTTCAGCTTATCACAACTACTCTTCTAGGTCTGAAATTAAGATAGGAGCAAACTACAAAACCTCGAATCCATGGAGTAGAGTCATCTCGTAAAGACTTTCATTCACTCATGCTAATTTGTCCGTCACTTCAAAACTTTCAGATTCCTGGACTTTGATAGCAGCGGAGTGTCCTCGCACATGATTCTTTGTAGAGCCTATTGCGGGCACCTCTAGGGTAAACAACAATGTTCTTTGTTTTTACTTCTACTGCCGTGGCAGTGCTGTATTTTTCTATTTCTGTTTTCTACCTCAGCGGCTACCTGCAATCATTGTTAGAACTTTGCAATGAATTCTAAAAATAAGCAGGCAATGTTCATTGGATATTCTAATAAATCCAGCAAGTAGAAGTAGTGTTTAACAGTTTGGGCAAAAAAAAATTCAAGTCATTTTTCATGTTTTCCCCATATTAAGTTCAATTTATTATTGGTGCGAAAATAAGTAATCGGCTAACTATCATAGGCACAAGTTATATAACAAAATTTTCTTTTCCAATTATCACTAAGGCCAGTACATTGCAATTTATATGCAATTAAGATGCCTAAACAAAAATATGAGAATTATACCCCCCAAACTCGAGATGGGCAATGCCCTCAATGCATAAAATAAAATTAAAACCGAAAAATAAATATGAGAAAGGGAAAGAAAACTCAGGCTTAGTTGCTGTCAGATGGCGGAGAAGATGTGGAGGAATTATCTGCTCTTCCCCAGTTGCGGGTTGCGGCAGTGCTACCCCTGTTGTGCTTGGCAGCTCGATTCCTTAGGGTCTGAATCTGGGTAAGTAGTTGTGAGACGGGAATAAAACACAAATAAAATATGGTCCTAAGTAGGTAAAATCTACTCCTAAATAAAACAATAAAGATGTGGAAAAATAAAAACTTATACAAAATTTTGTTACTCTAGGAGTGCATTGATATGCATCTCCTAAAGTAACTACTCCCTTATCGGTTTAGCTCAAGAGGGTCATTTTTTATACTTCTTGTAATCCACCCGCACCCTCCATCTAGTGATTATCCTCATGGTGGAGGAGTCCTTCTTCCTCGTTCCCTTGTAATCCATGTGAACCTTCCTTCTTGTTCCTATTCCTGAAGGCATGAACATGTGATTAGAAAAAATTATATAACTACCTAACCATGTACTTACCTCCTTTTTGTCGAAGTTTGTCAAAGGGGAAAGTTTCTTTTGCTGCCGAGGCAGCTGGTGCAGCAACCAGCTGTTGTGGTAGTCTTCTGTCATAGTGCTGTGCCGGTCAAGGGAAAACTCTTTAGGCTCCTCGAAAATCACCATCAGTAGAGATTTTGACGGCTGTAAATTTGCATGCATCGGCTTCTCTAGATATATATAATCCATAGTTGCCGAGGTGTCTGCCGAGGCGGGCGTCATTATGGAGGCTTCTGTCATGGCGGGCCTCTCTGTTGAGACATAGCTTTGCTCAGGCGCTGTCAGTTCGTCCTCAGGGCAGGGTTCTAGGTAGCTGCCAGAACATACGTGAATCTTGATGTCTGGGCATCGTTCTGCATCCTCTTGGCTTAGAGGTTTGAATTGATCCGTATACATTAGAGATCTTTCCTCGCATTGCTCTTCGTCCTCTTTTCCTAGGACATCAGTATCCCTTAATTGTGGAGGTTCATCCATAGCATTAATGAGGACTGAATTGCTCAGACGTGCATCCATCTTAGCGATGCTGGCGTCCATATAAGCTACTACTTTGTCCGTGAGCGCAAGGAAAGCTTGAAGTGTGTCCTTCAAGGAGTTTGATTGTTTTTGCCAGGGCATGTCGGTTTCTGCAGCAAAACTGTTATGGTATTTTTTTGAGATTTTTAATCATACCATGAAAAATCTTGCTGCTGTGGCGGCATCTGCTATCCCTGTTGCTGCTACGGCGGCATCTGCTGTCCCTGTTGCTGCTGCGGCAACATCTGTTGTTCATATTCAAACATCCACACCCAAGTGGTTTTTCTCGACATGTCTGCTGCAAAAAGATGGGGGCAACTTTCGAACACATGATTGCCTTCACAAAATTCGCAAGAAGTCTCCCAAATATTACTGCCCTTAATTCGTGGGGAACCTGAATAAGCACTTCCCCACATAGTTTTTTTCAACTGAAATTAAATGCAAATAGAATTAAGAGTGCATAAAAATTAAAACGAATTTCGCTGTTACCAATCCCCGGCAACGACGCCAAAAACTTGTAGAGCATTAGGGTGTTCTCTATTTATGAGCGCAAGTGCACAGTCCTGTCAAGTTATAGTATATAAGATATCGTCTCCCACAAGGATTGGACATCTTGATTCGAATTTTTGTTCCTGCACAAGTAAAGTAAATGCACAAGTAAGATGGTTGTTGAGAAGAAAAGTAAAATAAAAACACATGTAATAATAAGGAAGTGATCAGGTTGATAGAGAGGGCAGGGTTATGGTGTTGCTTAGTGTGAAACTGCGTTGAATAGGTCAAGTTTTTTTGCGCTACCACGATCTGCTGCCTCAGCGGGTGATGGCAGATTGAGGCGGCGGCAACTTTCGCTGCAATGGTACTCTGCTCTTCCAACTTTCGCTGTCCCGGCAGGTGAGCTGGAGAGAAGTCCCAGCGGCAAGTCTGGCAGATACTCCAAGTTCGGCGAAGCAATTATGAAGTGATCCTACCTATGTCTAGGCTAGGATTCTGTTGCTGTGTGATGTAGGCAATACCTAGCAATCTCAGCGTAAACCTAACACAGGCAGTCAACGTTTGGTTGCTCCTTTTAGCCGCTGAAATTCTAACTTATGTCTAAGCCGAATTAGTCAACACCTCGTCATGATGAGACCGTGCTTAATTCTTTCGTGAGTTTGACACTGCACATGCCTGACAAATGGATTCTTCAACTAGACTTTTGGAACTAATTGAAGGAAGTGAAGCACATGAATTAAGCAAACTAAGAGTATTTTATTGCAAAGAACAAACTTGAAAACCTAAACAACCGTTCTTACAACTAATTACAATATAACCCAAACCCAAGAGAAATTTAGAACATGTCGGCGGCAAGAAAATCTAAACTATGCCTAAGGAAAACCTAAGTTGTGTGTCTTGATATTCTAAATACATGAGGTT
This sequence comes from Hibiscus trionum, assembly GCA_030270665.1. NCBI lineage: Eukaryota > Viridiplantae > Streptophyta > Magnoliopsida > Malvales > Malvaceae > Hibiscus > Hibiscus trionum. The sequence goes on from BSYR01000056.1 coordinate 9,628,091, forward strand.
TATATAGGCAAAGGTCTAGTCTAAGTCCTTCTTGGAGTAGAAGTCCTCAAAAGGCTTTTGCATTAAATGGAACTTTAAATTCTGACTTCTTTGAGTTGAATATGGACTTCTTTTCCCGTTGCCTTGTTCCACTAGTAAGCTCGTTCTTCTCCTCCGACGGCTATGTCCGCTGCTCCAGGCGTCAGAAAATTAAGTGGATGGCATCGTTAGAATCAGGATTTTCTGCTCTACAGATCGCACTCCAGTTCTCCAATTCCTCAGCTTGCTGCCCTAGGCGGCCGGTATGGCGGCGGTAGCTACTCGGCATCTGCTGTCTTTGTCTATATCTCGGCAGCTGATGTCTCTGTCTCTGTTCGGTGGCATCTTGCTGTCGTGGAAGGGCAGACTCACTTTGTTGTGCTGGGCGGCTGCCCCAACATCCTCTCATTTGGTCTACACTCCTTCCAACAGCTTCTAGCCCTAGAAAACTAAATCTACACTAAAACAACATCTTTTCTTCACCAAATAACAAATATTCAATAAAAGCATGGAAAAACAAAGAATACTGTATTTATGCAATGCATGACCTAATATAACCTAAAATGCACTTGAAAACAACAATAAAATGAGATGGAATGTGTACCCAATATAGGACTAATATGCACTTTACACTACCGCGGCAAGGTGTCTATCGACTTGAACTGGTTTGGAAAATTCTATTTCTCTCGCAGCAGGAATAGATGGCTCTTGTAGTGTTATCCCACTTCTGGTTGTTATAGCTTTGCACTGCTCATGGAATTTCCCTTTCGTGGTTCCAGTATCACTAGGTAATCCACCCATTGTCCTAGTGTTAATAATCTGGGCAAACTGAGGAGTGTCCACGAGTTCTATATTTTGTACACATTCCAGCCCTTATTATTGTTGTTCTTAAGCTCATTTAGGCTCTTTTAGGTGCATTGTATGCATTATAACACTATCTTCTCTTTTACCATGCTTTTATTGAATATTTTATATTTGGTTGAGAAAAGTTACTGTTTTAGTTTAGTTTTTATTTTCAGTTGCTATAGCAAGGAGAGGATAGGAGAGGAAAAGAAAGCTGGAACAAAAGGAGCTGTACTGAAGCTGTTCTAGATACCGCCAAGGACACTGCCGAAGCAGCATTTCCGCCAAGTGCCGCCCCGTGAAGGAGTTACACCGACTTAACCAAGATGGGTTGCGATTGAAAGAGGACAATTTCCTAAGCCCAATAAGCCTAGTCTTGCAATTTTCTGAAGCCTGTAGCGGCCGGTAGAGCTGATCCAAGACCGATAAGTAGGAGCACTTATCTTTACTTGCGGAAGAAGGCAACCTCTAAAGAGTCCATATTTAAGTAATAAAGGAGTATGTATTTAATGTAATTTACTTTTAGAACTCCTATTTCAAGGAGGACTCAAATTTAGGCCACGAGCCCTCTATATACCCAATGTATGTAAGGGTATAGGGGTATGGCGAGGGTGAGGGGATGCGAGCCTGAGCAGCCGCACAACGAAGATGTAGCTAGATAGGTTGGAGTTGTTGGGGGTCGCGGCCCAACTCTCTTAGGGTTTAGGTGCGTGTATGTAAAGTGGTTTGAGGGAAACAATTGTAATAGTTTTGAGTTGTTTTCAATAAAATTCCAAAGTTTGCTTAATCTATGCTCTTTGTTCTTTCAATTAATCTACACCAGTCAGTTGAGAGAAAATCCATTTGTCGGGGACGAAAGTGCAAGGCTCACGAAAGGGTTAAGCACGGTCACAACCTGTTGGGGCATGACTAACTTGGTTCCACAGTAGTCCACAAGTTTCAGCGGCTAAGAGGGATCACCAATCGAATGGACTTGCCTGTGTTAGGTTGACACTGAGATTGCTAGGTATTGCCTACATCACGTGAGTGTTCGAGCATCCTATCCTAGAAATAGGAGGGATCACTGTCGACTATCCTGACGAACTTGGAATGTCTGCCAGACTTGCCGCCATGACTTCTTTCCGTTCCACCTGCTGAGACAGTACACTAATACAGTGGTAGTGACCTGCTGTGGCCGCGTGACAGGGTCGTAGTTTTCCGCCCGCCATACCCACCGAGGCAGCAATTTATGGAAGCGCAAAACCTACTCAAACTTTACAATGCAGTCCACATGCTACTGAGCTACATTAGTCTTACCCAATCTATCGCCCAAATATCTCCCTATCATTCCTCTCATCACTATCTTTATTTTATTTGTGTTTTTATATTTCCACATCGTGAGATTTAATTGCACATTTACTAAATCTTTGTGCAGGAAACCATTCATAGGAGCTGTTCCAATCCCTGTGGGAGACGATATCTTTTATACTATAACTTGAAAAGAGTGTGCACTTGCACTCATAAATAGAGAAAACCTAGACGCTCTACAAGTTTTTGGTGCCGTTGCCGGGGAATTGGCAACAGTAACTACGTTTGAATTTCTGCACTTCTATTTTAGTTTTTGCACATTAAATCTCTTCTTATTTAATTGCTTAAAAAAGCCTCTTTGTTTTCTTTGGTGTATGTCCCGCTAGGGCAGCAAGGATGACAAAAACATCCACCTGAGGAGGGGAAGGACATGCCCAGATGAAAAGTCAAACATAAAGCCCTCAGGAAGTGGTTATGCTTGGGAAAAGCACAGCCCAACATAACCCAATTTTTAATTTTTATTTTTACTTTTAAATTATTTTTATACATTAGGATTGGATTTAATTTTTATTTAATTCTTGTATTTAATTTATTTCAGGTTAGGAATGAAGGAAAGATCAAGAAAGATGAAAGAATAAAGGAGAGGCCCAACTAGCGGCCAAGGCAGCCCAAGGCAGATAAACATAATAGCTAGTGGCTTCATAACGGCTAGCCGCAATGGCTATATTTGCGCAACGAGTGGAACAAATATCTGCGTAACGGCTAGAATCCCGTTATTCGCGCCGCAATAATTGCCGCCCGTTGACAGTGTGCCCGCCAAGGCAGTGGAGAGAAGTGGCTATATAAAGCCAACTATTCTCCCCCATTCTTAACTTTGCTTTCTCCTTTACTCTGAATTCTTTCTGCAATCTTTGCTTCCAAGATTTCCCTTGCTTTATTTTCTTTCACATTCTTTCTTTTCTTTCTTTAGGAAATACAACTATCCCACAAACTATGGCCTCATCACAGCAGCCCGTCGCCACCTCCAAAACCCCTTACAAAAGGTTCTTGAACCCAACTGTCAAAGAGACCTACAAGAAACACTATAGAGAGCGACAACTATGGGAAAAGATGGGTTTCCAATATACCCGATCTGATGGGGATTTTGGCTTGGAGCTCTCCCTATTTGAAAGGATCCACAATATGGGCTGGGACCAGTTCGCATGAGAGCTAGAATGAATCAACAGAAACCATGTGCGAGAGTTCTACGCCCACAGACCGACACCGGCAAGCCCTTTCGTTTATGTCCATGGAGAAGGTGTCAAGTTTACAGCTGACATGATCAACTGCTTTTAAAACATAGAAGTCAGCGACAACCCACATGAGGAATGTGAGTCCTACTTAACGGGGGCTGACTACAATAAGATCAAGAGGGAAATCTGTAAGCCAGACACCAAGTGGCTAACAGGTAAAAACAACGGTCAGCAGCACAAAAAGGCTATTGGGTGGACGATAGCTGATATCCAAGGCATCAGTCCGGCATTATGCATGCATAAAATCCTCTTAGAGGATGATCACAAGCCGACCATTGATGCCCAGAGATGTTTGAATGATGCTATGCCAGAAGTGGTCCGAAAAGAAATTATCAAATGGCTAGATGCTGGGATAATTTATGCCATCTCGGATAGTAAGTGGGTGAGCCTGGTGCAGTGCGTTCCTAAGAAAGAAGGAATAACCGTGGTGACTAACGAAGAAAACGAGTTAATCCCAACTAGGACTGTGACCGGTTGGAGGGTTTGTATGGACTACCGGAAGATTAACAAAGCTACCCGGAAGGACCACTTTCCCCTGTCTTTTATTGATCAAATGCTCGATAGATTAGCGGGAAAGCCTTATTATTGTTTTCTTGATGGTTACTCAGGTTACAACCAAATAGCCATCGCACCGGAGGATCAAGAGAAAACGACCTTCACTTGCCCATACGGTACTTACGCTTTTCGGAGGATGCCATTTGGACTTTGCAACGTACCAACAACTTTTCAGAGGTCTATGATGGCAATATTCTCCGACATGGTGGAGGATTTCCTGGAGATATTCATGGACGATTTCTCTATCTTTTGAGACAATTTTGAAAGCTGCCTAGGCAACCTACAGAAAGTGCTCGAGAGATGCGAGAAAGCGAACTTGGTATTAAACTGGGAGAAATGTCACTTCATGGTGGATGAAGGGATAGTCCTAGGCCACAAAGTAAGCTGCCGCGACATAGAGGTCGACAGGGCAAAAATTGAGGTAATTGAAAAGCTGCCACCACCCACCACAGTCAAGGGAATTCGAAGTTTTTTAGGGCATGCTGGTTTCTATCGAAGGTTTATAGCCAATTTTTCGAAGATCACCAAGCCGTTATGCCACCTATTAGAGCAGAATCGCCCCTTCAACTTCAACACTGAATGTACTGAGGCATTCAGAATTCTGAAAGAGAAGCTAGTAACAGCCCCGATTGTACAGCCACCGGACTGGAAGTTGCCATTCGAGATCATGTGTGATGCCAGTGATTATGCTGTAGGGGCAGCACTTGGGCAGAGGAAGGACAAGCTATTCCATGTAATTTACTATGCCAGCAAAACACTCAACGATGCCCAAGTGAATTACACCACAACAGAGAAGGAATTGTTGGATGTGGTGTTTTCAATTGACAAGTTCCAATCCTACATACTTGGAATGAAAGTGTTGGTCCACACAGACCACTCTGCACTGAAATATCTGTTTGCTAAGAAAGACGCAAAGCCCAGATTGATTCGTTGGATTCTACTGCTGTAAGAATTCGACATAGAAATCAAGGACAAAAAGGGGACAGAGAACCAAGTTGCAGATCACTTGTCAAGATTAGAGAAGGGAAAGAGTCTCCCAACAGACGAGACACACATACTGGAGACCTTCCCAGACGAGCAGCTGTTCGTTGCCACAAGCACTGCCGCGATAGCCATGGCGGTAGGTAAGTTTTCTGAACTCCCCTGGTATGCTGATTTCGTTAATTATTTAGTTAGCGGAACATTTCCTCCTGACCTTAACTATCAAGCTAGGAAGAGGTTCCAAAATGATGTTAAGCATTATTATTGGGACGAACCTCTTCTTTTCAAAATATGTGCAGATCAGATCATCAGGAGGTGTGTACCACAGGATGAGCAAGAAGCTGTGCTTCATCACTGCCATGCTTCACAATATGGAGGACACTTAGGTGGTAACAAAACTGCTGCCAAGGTTTTGCAGTCTGGTTTTTATTGGCCTTCACTGTTCAAGGATGCCCAGGCATTCTACAAAAGCTGTGACAAATGTCAACGGACTGGAAACATCTCAAGGAGACATGAGATGCCGCTGCAAAACATTCTTGAAGTCGAAATCTTCGACGTTTGGGGGATTGATTTCATGGGACCATTCCCAGCATCATGTGGGAATCTTTATATCCTCCTGGCGGTGGACTATGTGTCCAAATGGGTTGAAGCGATCGCCACACAGAAAAACGATGCAAAGACCGTTCAGAGATTTTTGCATAAAAACATTTTCTCTAGATTTGGTATCCCAAAGGTGATCATCGGTGATGAAGGGAGGCATTTTGATAATAGGGTAATAGCTGCTGCCTTAAAAAAGTATGGTGTCAAACATCGGATCGCAACAGCTTACCACCCTCAGACCAATGGACATGCCGAAATATCCAACATAGAGGTAAAGAACATTCTCGAAAAGATGGTTAAACCAACTCGAAAGGACTGGTCTCTACACCTCAATGATGCCCTATAGGCCTACAGAATAGCGTTTAAAACTCCATTGGGAATGTCACCCTACCGGCTGATTTATGGAAAAACATGCGATTTACCTGTTGAGATTGAGCACATAGCATACTGGGCCATCAAGGTAGTGAATATGGACTTGGAAAAGGCAGGACAGAAAAGACTACTTGACTTGAATGAGATCGAAGAAATTCGAGCAATGGCCTATGACAACGCAAGGTTTTACAAGAACAAGACAAAGAAGTGGCATGACAAGAAACTGCTGCCACGACAGTTCTACCCAGGGAAGCTTGTGTTGTTATTCAACTCTAGGTTGAAACTCTTCCCAGGAAAGTTGAAATCTAGATGCTCCGGCCCGTTTCAAGTGGTGCAAGTTTTTCCTCATGGTGCCATCACGATCAAATCCTTAAAAGACGGGCACCAATTTAAAGTCAACAGACAGAGATTAAAGCATTATCAGGGGACTGAAGCCCCAAGAATGTGGGAAGTGGTTACTTTAGGAGATGGCCCTCCTGGCATCCCTAATTTAACCTAATTTTATTTTTATTATTTATTATATATATATATATTTATTAGGAAATTAGAATTATTTTATTTTTAGGAACTAAGTTTTTATTGTTATTATTTTTAGGAAATAAAGGAGACAAGGAGAAGAGAAGAAGTGAACTCAGCCCATCATCTCACCATCAGCCCAAAAAGCCCAAAATAGGAGCCTGTCGTTACAGTTGTCGTGGCAGACGCGGAAAATCCAGCCTGTCAACATGCTGTCACGGTAGACACGCAAACGCGTAACAGACGCGCAACAGACACAGAAACGCGTGACAGACGTGTCAGAAACCGCGTAACAGCTAACCCCGTTATTCGCGCCTGCCGTTACAGCTCCAACGGGCAGCAAACTCCTCATCTATATAAACCTCGTTTTACTATTCATTTTTCACTTCACTTTTACTCTCTCTACTTGTTTCTTCTCTAGAATTTCATTTGCTTTCATTTTTTTTCTACAATCCCTTGCAACCATGAGTACCAGAAACACCAGACGCAATGCTGCCTCAGGCTCTGCTCCAGCAGCAGCCACTTCCAGCTCCTTCCAAGGCAGAGACATGTGGGAGGAAAAAGGCCTCATCTACAACAAATGAACGGAGAATCTCGGGCTCAAACCATTCATATCCCGTAAGATCAGAGCTCTACATTGGCAGATGTTTGCTGAGCAACCTGAAGAGATGAACGTCACCCTAGTCAGAGAATTTTATGCTGCCGTCGATAACAGAGATGAGACAGCAGTGACAGTTCGTGGGAAGGAAGTCCCCTTTGAGCCAGAGTACATCAACACCCTTTATGGACTCTACGTCGGCAGAAGGGAAGATGGACATCAAAGATTCCTGGAAAGTCTGGAGGCAGCAGATTATGATGTTGTCATGGCAGAACTCACCGAAGAAGGTACCTAGTGGAATACCGATCCCAAACACCCAAGGACGGTGAAACGAGTTCAACTCACTCCCGAGGCGAAACTGTGGAACGCCTTCGTGAAAAAGAGGATCATGCCATCCTCACACAATAGCAAAGTGGATCAGCCCAAGTTAGCTCTTATTCATTCAATCTTAAATGAGAGACCCATAAACGTTGGCCGCTACATTCGGGAGGGGATTCTGGATTGTGCATTTCGGCCATCGGGACCACTTGTCTTCCCCTACCTCATAACAGCCCTCTGTCGTGGCCACAATGTCCCTGAAGTTGCTGAGGATTTGAGAATCCAAGGAAAAGGATGGACGGGGAGGAACATCCTTAGTTTGATGGAGCTGAAAGCTGCAACGCCAATCTCCAGCTTCAATCCGTCTGCAGCGGCATGTGAGCCGACAGAGCCCACCCAGACAGAGCCTGCCGCCACAGAACCAAGGTAGCCCACAGCAGCAGCTCCCCCAGTCGACTCCTCTACCCAAATCCCTTCCACCCTGCAGAAAATGGAGGAACAAAAGCTAGGTCCGATGAGCTTTATTCGGGACTTCACAACAGCAACGATACATTTCATTAAAAGCAATTTAAATTTTCCCGATGTACTGTTTCCTGCTTTCCCCGATCACTATTTTGCTGCCCCCACCCCTGCCCATACCCCTACCCCTGCTGCCACATCGAGAACACCGTCTGCCGCATCCACCCCAACCCCGGCCACGACAGCTGCAGGTGGCAGCCACACTGCCACAATATTTGCCAGGGGAGAGAAGAGAAAAGAGCCCATGTCCGACCTTGACACGTTCATAGCTGGTTTCTCCTCTTCTTCAATTTGGGAGGAATTCGATGACGAACCCTCTGTCAAGAGGAACCTGTCCAAGGAATTCACCCAGATTAAATGGCAGAAACCCAACACCGGAGTCGAATCATCCGGCCAAGGGAAATCCGGCAGCAACAGCAGCAGCAGCGGTAGTAGCAGTTCTTCCGAGGAGGTTCAGGTGCTGGAGAAACCACCCCAGATCTCACTGACCCGCATCCAGCCTCCGAGGGAAGCCAAGAAAAAGACCACCTCTACCTCTCCCAGCCATCTGCCGGCACCAACGAGGAAAGTAACTGCCCGCCGGCAAATTCAGATCAACAGCAACAGCAGCAGCGACGACAACGCTTAAAATTTAAGTTTCTTTTCTTATATTTGTTGTCTGCTATTTTGTTATAATTGTGATGTCGTTTTATTTTCTTTTTATCATTTTGTCATCATGCATTGAGGGCAATGCAACCCTTGAGTTTGGGGGTGGCATCCCTTCATTAATGAAGTGTCTTTATGTTTAGAAATTGTGTCTAATGTCTAGTTTATTTTTGCATTAAAAAATGAAAATTTGGCTTAAGTCTTTGAACTGAACTTACCTGCCGTGACAGCCTCTGTCATGGCAGTGCCTTTAGGAGAGTTTTAGGAGCAGTTTAGAGCCTTACTATAGTTCTGATTCTTAAACACCCTTTGTGACTTTTATACTGTCTAGAACTCTACTGGTAAACTAGTATAGGAAAAAGCTTAACACTTGAGTTGCCCCTAGAGGTGCCTAACACTGGCTCTAGGAAAAGAAGTTAAGAAAAAGTAGACTCAATACATCTAGAAGTGCCTGAAACCGGCTCTAGGAAGTTAGCTAGAGGTGCCCGAAACCGGCTCTAGTCAAACTTAAAAAAAGAGAATCGAGTCTAAATAAAAACTAAAGGAGCCTAAGAATTGCCTCCAAAAACATGAAAGTTGGCATAAAAATTCAAGTTAGAAGCTTAGCCATTCTAGTAAACTAAGGGAGTCTAGGCATATAATTGTTCACAAAACATGCACACACTACACGAGAATTATAGCAAGGTTCTGAATGAATCATGAATTATCCAACAGGGTGTTGTTCACAATAGGGAATGACTAGTAGGTAAGGCAAAGTTCATTGTTTTAAGCCAAACAATTTTTTTTCTTTTTAGGTTCTAATTGCTTGAGGGCAAGCAAAAACTTGAGTTTGGGGGTATGTTGAGTGTGTAAAAGTTCTATATTTTACCCCCCATTTAACCCATATTTCTGCTGCATACAAGAATATTTCATTGCATTTAGGATAGATTTTAATTATACATCACAATTATACAAAAAGGCACAGTTGCTGCTGATTTTGGTTACTTTTTGCAGGTAGCTGTTGTAGCAGACTCAGGGCAGTGGAGAAGCAGAGCTGGAACACTGGACTGCAGCCGAGAAGGACGATGCTGCCATGGCAGCTGTCGTGGCAGCCATGGACAACAACAAATGGTGGGAGGAAAAAGTAAAATGGAGCTCGACAGTAAGAGGAAATTAAGCCGGTCTGTCGTGGAGCACTCCTATATTATTCCGAGCCCTAGATCAGAACGAAGGACAAGCCCAAAGTTCAAGGAAGAAACTCAAAGCAAGAAGAAAGGACGAATTAAAGACATCTACTCTGAAGATTTAGTCTTTAATAAAGTTGTACTTTAATTTAAACTTGTATTCTTGCCACAATAGAAAACTTGAACCCAAGGCCTATATAAAGGCATGTAATTTGACTTAGGGAAGGATATCTTATTCTCTAGCCGTCTTCCCCTAAACCCTAGTCGTTTTTCCCCTTCTCATTATGTTCTAAACTTCCCCTAGGGCTAAGGGTTGATTCTGTAAAGTAGTTGCAAGGGTTACATTGTTTTAAGAATTTTTTCTATTCAATAAAATAGACTTCAAGTTTGCTTATTCTGGTTTTCAACATCTTGCAAGAGTATCGGGAGAGCATTGTGAGATTACACATTTACTTAATATCAGGAGAGTTAAGTATACGAAAGGAATAAGTACAGGTTCTCCAGTTTATGGTTGAACTATCTCGGACCTAGGGATAGGACGAGGTTAAGTGGCTAAGGAAGAAATCAACAACATCGGTGTTCATCCTTCGATTCACACCGGGAGGTATCATCAAAGACGTGTTCATCGACATACTTGGACCTAGGGATAGGCCAAGGCACAACAGGGATTCTTGCCAAGCTTGAAGTACTGAGTTGTGTGTTCACTGCCGCGACAACAACAGACCACTGCCGCAGCAGGTGCTACCGCGATAGGCGCTACGATAGAACATAGAAGTCCTAGACAGTGCAAACACCTGCACTACAGAGCATATCAATACCGGCCTACTCTTTACTCTGAATATTTTCATCTTTTATTTCCAGTCTTCTTTATTATTTCGTGACAAACAAGTAAACTCTTTCTTTCCCCTCTTGTGCAGCGATTCAAGGTTAAAGCTATTAGCCCAGTTCCTGTGGAGACGATATCTGATACTTACGTATCACTTACTACTTGCGTCGTGTACACTTGCACTACATCGCGATAGACTCTTTTACACGTAACAAGTAGATTTACTAGCTAGGTTGCATTGCTTGAGGACAAGCACAAACCTTCCGAACTGGGTCTCCAGCTTCTTTATTGCTGCCTCTTGGTTATTCATCCTAATTTCAGTCCTATCCATGAAAGATTTAGTTTTGTCAATAAATTTATTCGTATTAGCAATAAAATCATTAGTACGTGATATGAAAGTATGTAACGTAGATTCTAATGAAGTAGTGTTCATATTATGTTGCTTCTAAGGCAGCTGTCATGACAGGTACTGCTGGTAGTCTCTATGTTGCTGTTGTGGATTGGCAGCAGTTTTAGGATTGCTCCAGGAGAAGTTGGGATGATTCTTCCATCCAGGGTTGTATGTGTTCGTGGTGGGCCCGTTGTTCCTCTCGTATCCTCCCATGAAATTAGCAGATGTCATACATTCAGAGGAATCGTGGTTGCCTCCACACTCATCACAGAATGGCTCTACAGCCTTGGCTTCATAAACTTTCCCACTGGGTTTTACTATGTTCATGACCAGCTCCGTCAGTTTGTCAAGGCGGGCATTGAAATATTCTGAGGCTTCCACTTCGTTCACAGTAGCTGGCCGCCTAATTCCGCCTCGGTGGGCTGTTGGGTACTTATAATCATTCTTGGTGCCTTCGTTCAGGATCTGTAGTGCCTTCTCTGGTGGTCTGTCGAGGATGATTCTATTGGCTAAGGCATCAATCATCATTCGAGTGGGGTAGTTCACCATGTCGTAGAACATTGACACATGTGTCCAAGCTGGAAAACCATGGAGCGGGCAGTTGTTAAGCATATGTTGGTACCGCTCCCATGCTTCATACATTGGCTCATAATCCCATTTTCAAAAGGCTATGATCTCGTTTCTCAATCTGTCTGTGACATTGGATGGGCTGAAATGATCTATGAATTCCTTTCACAGCTCTGTCCATGTGTTGAATGACCCTACTGGCTGGTTCTTCAACCACTGCTTTGCCCTATCCCTTAGTGAATAGGGGAATAATCTCAGCCTTCAGTATCTCTACGAAGGGGATGCTCCCGATGGACAAAAAGATTGTGGATGCTGCAAGTGGCGACGCACTCGTCAACAAGACGCCGGAAAATGCAAGAACTCAGATTTCCAGTATGGCCGCAAACTTGCAATAGTTTGGCTCCTTAAGTGAACCTAGTCGACGGGTTCACGAAGTAAGTACCATTTCTTTGGAAAATAAAATAGAAAAATTGACTGATATTGTCAATTCTCTTGTTACAGGTAAGTTAGGAGTCGCGAAGGTATATGGAGTCTGCACTATGCCGGATCACCCGACCGATTCATGTCCACTTCTACAAGATGAGTCGGGCGCACAAGTCAATGCCATAAATTTCCCAGGACCTCCCCGAAGGCCATATAATCCTTACGGTAACACTTTCAATCTCGGTTGGAGAGATCACACAAATATGAGCTATGGTAAAAAGAATCAAAATTACCAACCAAAACAACCTCCCTTCCCAAATCAAGCGCCACAAAAAACATCACTTGAGACCATTGTCGAAAGGTTAGTTGTTTCACAAGAGAGGTTCCAAACCGAACACAATCCCATCTCCAAGAAATTGACAAACAAATAAGCCACCTAGCTCAAACCATTGGTCGCCTACAGTCTCAAGGACGATTGCCCTCTCAAACTGAAACAAATCCGAGGGAAAATGTGAGTGCGATTACTTTGCGCAGTGGTAACGTAATTTCACCAGAACTGCCAAAGAGGCCCGAGAAAAAATCCGACAACGACAAACAAGGCAGTTCCTCGAAGGACCAAGAAAGAAAATCTTCACCAACCTCAGGTAACATCATTCCCAATCCATCTTTTTCTACTTACGAGCCTACTCCGCATTTTCCAGGTTGACTAGCTAGACGTGACAAAAAGGAAGAGGAGAAGGAAATTTTGGATATATTCAAGAAGGTGGAAATCAATATTCCACTTCTTGATGTCATTTGAAAGGTGCCGAAATACTCAAAGTTTTCAAAGGATTTATGCACAAATCGTAGGCGACTATCCGAGAATGAAAGAGTTAACCTCAGCGAGAACATTTCGACAATCTTTCAAAGATGCTTTCCACCAAAATATAAGGACCAAGGGATGTTCGTGATTCCTTGCAAGATAGGAAATGTCAGAATAAAGTGGGCAATGTGCGATCTAGGCGCATCTATTAATGTCATGCCATTGAGCGTCTACAACAAAATTTTGACTGAACCATTGAAGGAAATGCGAGTGACGGTTCAATTAGCTAATCGGTTAAATATCTGCCCCAAGGGGCACGAGAAACGTGTTTGTAAAGGTAAATGATCTTATTTTTCCTGCTGATTTTTACATTATTGACATGGAAAATGACCGCAGCAACAACGGATCAGAAATCTTGCTTGGCCGCCCTTTCTTGTCAACAACACATACAAAAATCGATGTCCATAACGGTATCTTAACTATGGAATTTGATGGGGAAGTAGTTCAGTTTGATGTGTATAAAGCTATGAAGTATCCTGATTCGGTCACAAGTTTGAATTTCATTGACATTATAGATCCATTAGCCAACGACTTTATCGAAACTGATTTGTTTTATGACTTTTGTAGGGAATTGGCGGATCTCGACGATGAAAACATAGGCGAAATCATTTCTACTATTTCTTCAATTTCTGATTTGCGATTAACTCCATCTCGATCTAAACCTCTTCCCTCAATTTTGCAGGCACCACAATTGGAGTTAAAGCAACTCTCGTCGCATCTCAAATACGCATTTTTGGGCGACAACCAAACCTTGCCAATCATTATTTCGAGCGAGTTATCACAACAAGAAGAAAAGGAATTAGTTGCTATTTTGCACACTCATAAAAAGGCAATCGGATGGACATTATCCGATATCAAAGGCTTAAGTCCATCCACTTGCATGCATAAAATTAAAATGGAGGAAGGCGCGAAACCTACAAGAGAAGGGCAACGACGTTTAAACCCGCCCATGATGGACGTTGTGAAGGAAGGAATACAAAAGTTACTCGACGCCGATATAATCTACGCCATTTCTAATAGCAAATGGGTGAGTCCAATCCATGTTGTGCCAAAGAAGACTGGAGTCACAGTTGTCGAAAATGCCGATGGTGAAATGATTCTAAAGAGAGTACAAAATGGGTGGAGAATGTGTATCGATTATAGGAGACTCATCTCTCAAACCCAAAAGGACCATTTTCCTTTACCGTTTATCGATCAAATGATCGAAACACTTGCTGGAAAATCACATTATTATTGTCTTGACGGATTTTTTTGGATTTTTTCAGGTTCCGGTGGCACCCGAAGACTAGGAAAAAACGATGTTCACTTGTCCTTTCAGAACTTTCACCTATAGGAGAATGCCTTTCGGGCTTTGCAACGCGCCAGCCACGTTCCAACGCTGTATGTTAAGCATTTTCTCCGACCACATCGAGCGAGGAATTGAGGTATTTATGGATGATTTTACCGTTTACGGTGATTCATTCTCCCAATGTCTTTCCAATCTTTCTTATGTTCTTAATCGATGCATTGAATTTAATTTAGTCCTAAACTATGAGAAATGCCATTTCATGGTAAGTAAAGGATTAGTACTTGGTCATGTGGTTTCTGCTCAAGGAATTGTTGTTGATAAGGCAAAGGTCGATGTAATTCGCTCACTCCCATACCCCACTTCGGTGAGGGAAATTCGTAGTTTTTTGGGCCATGTAGGTTGTAACGCCCTGGTTTTGAGCCTAGATGTTTTAGACATCAGTTCAGGCCGGTCGGAAACGGTTCGAATCGTATTAGGTGGTTTAGGGAAATCAAGGATCGGGAAATGATAAAAATATGATAAAATTGCTAAAATCCTCTAAAATCATGTTTAAAAGGTTGGTCAAATCAATTTTACAAAAAGAGCTTTGGAAGTGGTACATTTTGGGTAGTGACCAGAATGTAAAGTTTCAAAACTGTGGAAAAATGCAATTCCAAAAGAGGAGTAAAAAATCTTAGAATCTTTAGGGAGCTTTGGTGCAATTACACCTTCCTTAAATTGACATGTGTTTTAAAATGATTTTTAGATGATTAAAAAAATGATTTTATTTTATTAAATTGCTAAAATAGAAAAATAAGGAGTTTTTGACGTAACTAACTCTCATTTCAGCAAAATTCATTTTCTCAACTCTTTCTCCAGATTTCTTTTCTCCCAAACACTCTCTTTTTGATTCCTAAATAATTTCCAAGAAATCTCTTCAAGTTCTTCAAGTTTTGTGAAGCAAAAACTTGTTAATCCTTAAGGAAGGCAAGGATTGGAGGTAAATCTCGTTCCCAACCTTCAATCTAGGTTCTTTATTGAAATTCCCAAGATCTTTGGCTCCTAAATGTTGTTTTTGGCTGAGTTTTGTTTATAGTTTTGATTTAAGATCAAAATATTGCAAAATCATGGTTTAAATCTTGATTTTCGGAGTTTTTATGATGAGCTCTGTTTTGGATTGATTTTAATTACATTTTGAGATGATTATTATGTTGGAAAAGAGTTTTGATAATATAGATCCCGAAATCCTTGAGATCCTTGAGTTTCTTGATCGTTTTAGTTGGGTTTTTGTGGTGGTTAGATGGTGTTATGCTTGCTGGAGATATAAGGAAGGGTTTAGGTTGTTTTTAGATGTGTTTTGATGTTTATTATTGGTTGGAAGTGATGTATGTTGGTTGAGCTTGGTTTAAGAAGCAATCGATTGAGTTTTCGGTTGTTTCGAATGGGTAAATTTGTGTAGTTTTGGTGAGCAACAAGTTTGTGTTTAGTTGCTGGTGTTGAAATGCATTTTAATGCATTTGGATCTCTTTTTTGATGCTCTAGAAATAGGGGATCTTGATCCGGTAGCAAGCGAAGCATCTTTGGAGGCTTTGGAAGGGTGATCTTCGCGTCGGCGAGCGAGGTTTCGCGTATTGGTGAGTGGAAATGGATTTTCCAGCTTTGTAACACTTTGAGCATGGTGTTGGGAGCTTAGTGTAAGTTTGAAACACTTAGCTAAGCTCAAGAGTAAGTAAATCGAAATTCTCTCTTGGATTGTGCTATGTTTTTGTTGGAAATGCACTTGAGTTAAATGTGGATTGATTACTGTTTTAAAGCATGTTTTGAGCATTGATGATTCTGGTTTTTAATGCCATTTTGTTAAGGATGCACATAGTAAGTGATCCTTGTATTTATGTGATTAATGCATTTGGTATTAAGCATGTTATGCTTGTGTAAATGGAATTGTGATTTATGCTTGTAAAACAGTGAAATAATGATGTAAATGATTATATTGGCAAGTGATGGAAATGGTTTTTGGTTACTTTAATCGGATATAGTTAGCCAGCTATAGGATTGGGTGCACCGTGAATAAAGTCGCCTTGGATGTCGAGGGGTTGTAATTGTACCGTACACTCCATCCAAGTACCCTAACGATCGAGATTAAGATCACAACGGTGGATGGTTTAATCCCGTGTGTGGATCTTGTGGTATGTGTCCCGTGCTCTCGTTAGTGGAATTATACAACTACTGATGAGTGGTGTTGAGGGGTTGCGATTGTTCCATTAACTTCACCACGGGTGTCACAACGGTTGATGGTTTAATCCCATGTGTGAGCCTTGAGGGTCCGATAGTGTGTATGAAGCATGTAGAACAACGCTTGTAATTCGTGTATCCGATTGTGTAAATTGTTGGTTTTGATATGGATTGTTAATGATCACTTGCGAGCCAATATAATGATGTTGAGAAATGAATTAAGCATGTGATGCTTGGGGAAATATGCTAGAATGCATGTGATGCTTGGTTTAAGCATGAGCAAAGGATTTTGCTGTTATTTTAATGATGCTATAAGCATGTTGTTTTAAAAGTGCATTGATGCTTTAAAGAGCAAGTTTTAAAGGAAGGCATATGTTGACAAATAATGATGTTTTGGTTTTACAAAATGCATTGATGAATGTTTGGTTTGTAGCGATCCTCACTAAGCTTCATGCTTACACTCATTTATTTCATCAATGCAGAGAATTGAGCATTAGAGGCAACAAGAAAGCAAGGGGGAAATCCAAGTATTTGGCTAAGCAATGTATGTGGTTTTACTTTAGTGTAATAAGAGGCAATGAGTAGGATTTCTACTCTTGGTTGTTGGGTGATGTTAAACCCTTTATGCATGCTTGGTTTATGTTTTTGGACTTGTAAATGGTCTTTATTTGGGTTGTGGCCTTGCTTATGGTATTTTGAATATGTTATGGCTTATATTCTAAAGCATGCTTGAGTAGCTAATATTTTCACCATGATTTGATATGCTTGATGATTATGTTATGTTGTTTGTTGATGCTTATGTGTTTGGTAAGTTGCTTATAACATGTATGCATGTTTTAAGCATGTTTAGATGTTGTTAAATGTGTTTAAATGGATATTGAATGTGCAAGTCTGGTATGCATATCGATACTCGGGAAGGAGTATCGATACACTAAGGCAAAATTCAGGCTTTTCAGCTTAGGTGTACCGATACGATTTGCCCGCGTATCGATACGCCTAGGCAAAAGATTGAAGGTCGTATCGATACGGGCTTGGGCGTATCGATACCTTTTTCCAAAAACTCGCTTCTGTCAATTTGCGTATCGATACAGGATGAGGTGTACCAATACAGGTTCGTTAATTTCAGTTAATGGAATCTTTTTAAGTTCTGAATTGTTGCATCTTGGTCCCTGAATGTTGTATGTTCAATTGGATGAGTTTGGATGATTCGTTTGAGCTTAAATTTGGCATGTTGGTATGTTACTTGACTGATTAAGGATTCGTAACTTTAAAATATGAAAAGTCCCTGTATTTTCTAGAAATTACAATTTAGTCCTTATAAGTCAAATGTATGCAATTGAACCCCTAATCGAACTCCGATCGTTGTGTTGTTTTCACCTAAACGCTTTGCTGAACATATAGGATAGTAATGTGCATCTAGAGAAGATAAAAAGAAAAAAGGTCGTTAATCGAGGTTGACTTTAACGAGTTGACTTCAATTTTCCCCGTGTAATCTTCTTAGTTCGGGTCGGGCATCTAGGCCGGGCTAAGGGGGTTACACAGGTTTCTACTGACGCTTCATAAATGACTTCTCCAAGTTAGCACAACCTCTTTGCCGATTGTTACAAAAAGATGCGAATTTTGTTGTAGACCAAGCTTGCAAAGATTCATTCGATGAGCTTAAGGAGAGGCTTATATCTGCACCAATCATACAACCACCGGATTGGAAATTGCCTTTCGAAATTATGTGCGATGCATCTAATCTTAGCGTGGGCGCAATCCTCGACCAAATAAGTAAAGAAGGACCACATGTGGTAGCCTATGCTTCTAGGACCCTCGACTCGGCTCAACAAAATTATTCGACAACGGAAAAAGAGCTATTTGTTATTATTTTTGCATTAGAAAAATTTTGTTCTTATTTATAAGGCACTAAAATTTTTGTTTTTTCTGATCATGCAGCGCTAAAATACTTGATAAACAAAAAGGACGCGAAGTGAAGGTTGATACGATGGATTCTCTTATTGCAGGAGTTTGATCTCGAAATCAAAGATAAAAAAGGAAGCGAGAACTTGGTGGCTGACCATCTAATCCGTTTGCCTACATCACCGGTCGAACCTCCCTTACGAGAGCAATTTCCAGACGAAGCCTTAATGGAGGTACACACATCATTCCCATGGTTCGCCGATTTGGCGAATTATCTAGCTATTGGTAAACTTCCTAACAACCTATCCCGATCTGAGATTAAACGCATTAAAAGAGAGTCTAGTTATTATATTTGGAATGATCCATATTTATGGAAAATTGCTCAGATCAAATCATCTGACGATGCGTAAGTAACAGCGAGGTAAAATCCATACTTGAGTTTTGTCATTCCTACTATTATGGTGGACATTCCGGCCCTAAACGTACCGCACACAAAATTCTTAAGTGCAGATTTTTTTTGGCCAACCTTGTTCAAAGATACTTACAAATTTTGCAAAACATGTGACATGTGCCAAAGAGTTGGAAATCTAAGACGAAAGAGCGAGATGCCATTAAATCTGATACACATCTGTGAAACTTTCGATGTGTGGGGGCTTGATTATATGGGGCCGTTTACTTCATCATATGGAAATTTATATATTATTTTGGCTGTTGATTACGTTTCGAAATGGATAGAGGCGAAAGCCACCCGAGAAAATGATGCGAAAACCACAACTAATTTTTTGCGTGACTTTATTTTTTCCAGATTTGGAACTCCAAGGGCGATCATTTGTGACAGAGGAACACATTTCGTTAACCGAGTCGTCGAAACTTTAATGAAGAAATATGGCGTAACACAGCGGATATTGACATCCTATCATCCGTAAACAAACAGACAAACGGAGGATTCAAATCGAGAAATCAAGTCAATCCTAGAGAATATCCTTAAACCAAATCGAAAGGATTGGAGTTTGAAATTAGTTGATGCGTTGTGGGCATATCAAACAACCTACAAAGGACCTATCGGCATGTCACCTTACCGGCTTGTTTTCAATAAACCTTGCCATCTACATGTCGAGCTTGAGCATAGAGCATTTTGGGCAGTAAAAGAGTGTAATATGGAGATGAACGCGGTTGGCGAAGCGCGGAAACTTCATATTCAAGAGCTCGAAGAGATTCGCAGAAATGCTTACAATAGCGCACAAAATTATAAAGAGCAAACAAAAGCGTTTCATGACAAGCACATTTCATTTAAATCTTTTTCAGTTGGACAAAAAGTTCTCCTATTTAACTCAAAGTTAAACATTTTTGCAGGAAAACTTAAGTCCAAGTGGAGCGAACCATTTACCGTAGTCAACACTTTTCCTCATGGAGCCGTAGAAATTTAAGATGGCTCGGGTACATGATTTAAAGTATATGGACATCGGCTAAAGCCTTTCTTCGAGAACACACCAATCGAACAAAATGAGGAAATCAGTTTGGAAGAGCCGAAAATCTGAACAAAAAAATTGTCGAGCTTAACGAAGTTAAACAAAGCGCTAAATGGGAGGCAACCCATCCGTTTCCTTTTCGTTAATCTTGATTTTCTTTCTTTTAATTTTTAGTTTGTTGAGATTAATTTTCACTTTAATTTTTCTAACTCCCCCAGTTTTTTTCCAGGATTTTATCAATTCCAGAACAGTATCTCAATCGCATTTTCAGATCTCTCACAACAGCACAATTCAAATTTTGGAAATTCGGCAGTGAAAATGCACCATTTCATTAAACGACGCAAATTAGCACAACCCAAGAGGGCTGGCGCACGTTAGTAAATTCCCTTTGAAAAAATTTTACCCCTTTACCGCCAACATTTCCTCTTTTCCTAGGTCAAACCTATCATTATAATTAAAAGAATCTCCTTTTCCCTTTTCTTTGTTTCACGTGACCTACCACAAACCTAAAACAACTCAGCCATCAACCAAACCTAAAACAATCACTCAACTGCACCACCTCCTCCTCCTCCTACCACAACTTAGTTGCGCCTCCTTCACAACTCAGCCGCGCCTACTCCTCCTACCATAACCCGTGCATCGCCCCCTTCCCCAACAACCACTCTTGAAAATGGTACGAACCCGACGCCAAGGCTGCACCGGCCCCACTATTCCACCCACTGCTTTCAGTGGCCAACGGCGATTCGCCGCCCCTGCGGCTTTTGTGGACGTGCCCAATGACTCTGACCTAGTTCCAACGCCTCCTCCTCGCTGTAGTGGTCGACGACAGCAAGCCTTCGCTCCCCCAAACGTGGATCCCGATGCTTTCATCGCACCTCCGCCCTCTCCTCCATCCGTCAGCCGCCGTTCACGTCCCTCCAATATCGTTGGACCAAGTTCCACCCGCCGTTCGCCTCTCCCACGGTCACCATCCCCATCATTTCAATCTATGCCAACGGGGGATTCCTCTTCATCCTCTCGGCCACGCTACTCCAACACTCACCTGAGACACTCGAGCATACCCTCATTTTCAATCCATTCTGCCGAATCAGAGTACATCCCCAACGTAAATTCTAGTTTCGTTTCCATTCAACCTCTACTGATGTACCATCCTTCGTTTGGTTTTACAGAGGACTTTTTGGCCGAGTATTCTCTGGGACAACAACCAACCTCTGCACATTCGTATTCCGGGAATCATTCATTTAACTTCCAAGAGTCGGGTTCCAACAATTTTGCATCACCACCGGGCAGTTCGTCGGCAGCATTGGCGAACCCCGAGCGCAACTGACATGGGCGACACTACGCAATGCATGCCGAGGAAGAACTTAGAGGTTACCTCCATTTTGACAACGACCAACTGGTCCATTTTCATGACATCCGACATCGCCCCTTTAGGGTATGTAAGTTCATTCCTCCAACAACACTGGAGAATCTTCATATATATGATTTTGTATTTAATTACTTCACTACTATTGGTTGACAACCATTTTCTGAAATCAAAACTAGAACCTTTTACGAGTTGGTTTTCGAATTTTACTCAACCTTTTCATTTACTGAATCCTGCTGCATTTCTATTGATTCTCCTGCTGTTATTGGTTTCCGCTTGTGTGGAACTTAGTTTAACATGTCTGTCACTGAATTTAATCTTGCCATGGGGTTCGTGACGAATGTCACGGATCCAGAATATTTAACCTCCTTAATTAAGTTTCTTGCAACATTCGAAGAAAATGAGGCCTATTCTGCTCTCACCGGCCTCGTTGATGTGTCGTTCGATCCTTGCTCGACTAAGGCAATCCACCTCCACGACCCGGCATTGAGATACATTCACCGTTTTCTGTCTTACAACTTCTCACGACGAAATGACTCTTCCGGCACTTTAAGTAAGACTGAATTATTTTTTATTTGGTGCATGTTCATTGATCTCAAGGTAAATCTTCTGGCACTTTAAGTAAGACTGAATTATTTTTTATTTGGTGCATGTTCATTTAGCTTCTAGAATTGCAAATTTCGATGTCACCAATTTCACTTATGCATTTTCTATAGATGCTTTAGATGAATGGTTCTTGGATTCAATGGGCTTACTCGACGGAACTCCTAACGCTCCTTATCTCAACCCGCCCGGAGTAATGACATCACGATTAAGACGGGTTTTCAATCACTGTAATACGCCGCGACAAGTCCCACCTTCTCCACCACAACTGAACCGAAATGCGCAAGAAGTTCCCAACTTTGCCGAACGACTCCATACCCTCGAGGATAACATTGCAGAAATACTCTCCTACTTTCGTCCTAGCCGCGGTCGCCCTTAATCATGGGGAGTATCCTTTACCCTTCTTTGTTTTTCATTTCCTTTATTTTCTTCGCATTGGGACGATATGATTAAGTGAGGGGGGGGGGGGTAAAGGATGACATTAATTTCGCCTTGCTTGTCATATTTTCTTGATGGTATGATTGTTTGAATTGATTAGAAGAACATCTCCTTTGCTGTTACTTCTCATTAAGCATGTTATGATTGTTTTAGTTCATTAGAATACTTGAATTCTAGCATGCCTGATAATCGAATGATATGACTAAGTCCAGTTTGACATTCCTTGCAACTTGTCTTGATTGTGATAGTTGAATTCCTCACCTAGCTTAATCAATTAGCCCATTTTGTGAGAACTTGAGCCTTGAGCATGTACAACTATATTTTTATGCTCATTTTCTTGATTGAGAGTGTCAATTTGGATATTAGAATCTAGAACTTGCGGCTTGTATGCAATTTGAGATTACATTAGAATGTGATGCATTAATATGATATAGGCACTAGGATTCACCCTTTCTTTTTACCCTAGTAAAGGCCTACCCTTTCTTTTCCCCTAGTGAACCAAGTTGAAGCTTAATTCCACTTTCTTTGTTTTCACCAAAATATTAAACCCAAGCCTTTTTCATTTATCACTCTCTTTCACCCTTGATAAGACAGAAGTATGAGTTTTGA
This sequence comes from Hibiscus trionum, assembly GCA_030270665.1. NCBI lineage: Eukaryota > Viridiplantae > Streptophyta > Magnoliopsida > Malvales > Malvaceae > Hibiscus > Hibiscus trionum. The sequence goes on from BSYR01000056.1 coordinate 9,650,753, forward strand.
GTTATGCAGTCATGTTCCACGAAAAAAAGAGGGCAGCAGAAAAAAAGAGCAGAAACTTTCGAAACAAAATAAAAAGGTTTGATGTTGTTCATTATAGTTACCTTTGTTGCTTATGTTGCCTACATTTTCTAAGGTTATGGACATGATTTAATTACTTGTTGGAAACTTCTTTTCTTGATTTTTCTAGCCTTATTTTAGCCTTTTTCATACCCTTACCTAAGCCCCCATTACACCCATGATTTAAGTCCTAATGATTTTTGCATCTCATTTCTTAAAAGTAGTGGATAATTGATCATGCCACAAGCCTATGGAGACCCTTGTTCAATTTTGGCTTTGAGAGAATTTGCTTTCTACACCCGAAACACTTTGAGCGATTTGAGTGCCTCTTGGTGAGGATTAAGTTTAGGTTGGAATTTTATTATCACTTGATATGAAATTGTAAGGGTGAATAATTGTTCTTACTTGTATCCATTCGTTTAGATTCATGCCATTCTTGGTGCGCTTGAACTCTCATGATTTTGCTTAAAGCTTGCAACGGTTTAGGAAGATGGATGCTTTTGATTAATTTTTTTCAAACATACTTGAGGGCAAGTATAAGACAAGTGAGGGGGAATTTGATAAGCTTTTATAAATGACACTTTTTGCTTGCTATTTTCTTTGTCTTGATGACTTTTCATTACTTAATTGGTTGCGTTTATTTCATTTTCTGTGCAGGGACTCAATTCTGGAATTGGCAGTAGAAAGGTGCATTTCTGCAGTTTTTTTATTTTTCTGGTCGTGGCTTGCATCATGGGCACGACGCATCTAACATGGTAGTTTCTAGAAGATACAGTCAGTACAAGGAAAAACTCTGGAAGAGTCTTGAAGATCTACTCATCACAATCCGAACTTAGGATTTTAGTTTTTAAATTTTAAACCAAACATTTTAAATTATGTTATCTTTTTGTTATCTTTAGTAAAGTGTAGAGCGTTTGGATGTTCTCTATTTATGAGCGCAAGTGCACACTCTTGTCAAGTTATAGTATACAAGATATCCTCTCCCACAGGGATTGGAACAGCTCCTATGAATGTTTTCCTGCACAAGGAAATAGTAATTGCACAATTAAATTTCTGAATATTGAAAAGCATAAAAATAAAAAACACAAGTAATTTAAGATAGAAAGAAGAGCGAGAGATAGGGTGATAGATTGGGCAAGGTAGTTGTAACTCAGTAGTGTGTAGACTGCGTTGTAAAGCCTAAGTGTGTTTTACGCTGCCACGATCAACTGCCTTGGCGGGTAATGGCAGATTGAGGCTGCGAAAACTTTCACTGCCATGGCGGAACTCTGCGCTTGCAACGTTCGTTGTCTTGGCAGGTGAGATGGAGAGAAGTCCCGGCGGCAAGCCTGGCAGATACTCCAAGTTCGGCGAAGCAATTCTGAAGTGATCATTCCTATGTCTAGGCAAGGATTCTGTCACCACGTGATGTAGGCAATACCTAGCAATCTCAGCGTAAACCTAACACAGGCAGTCGACGTTTGGTTGCTCCTTTTAGCCGCTGAAATTCTAACTTATGTCTAAGCCGAATTAGTCAACACCTCGTCATGATGAAACCATGCTTAATTCTTTTGTGAGTTTGACACTGTCGTGCCCGACAAATGGATTTCATCAATTGGACTTTTGGAACTAATTGAAGAAGTGAAGAACATGAATTAAGCAAACTTGAGAGTATTTTGTTGAAAACACACTTAAACTAATACAACCGTTTCTCACAACTACTTTACATACAAAAACCTAAACCCTAAAGAGAATTGGGACGTGATCTCCAATACCCCCACTTAATCTATGCCCCTATACCCTTACAAGCATAGGTATATATAGGGCTTGGCCTAAGTTTGAGTCCTCCTTGGAGTAGAAGTCCTTAAAGTAACTTTACATTAAATGTCGACTCCTTTTTTACTTGAATGTGGACTCTTTGGATGTTGCCTTCTCCAACAAGTAAAGATAAGTCACTTTACTTATCCCTCTTCAATCAGCTCTTCAGGCCGCTACAGGCTTTAGAAAATTGCAAGACTGGGCTCATTGGACTCAAGAATTTGTCTTTTGTCAATCGCAACTCAGCTTGACTAAGTCGGTTTAACTCCTGTCTGGGCAGCAGTCGACGACAATGCTGCTACGGCGACATCTTTGGCGTCAACTGGAACTGCTTCAGTACAACTCCTTTTTGCTCCATGTTTTCTTGTCCTCTCCTCCTCTTTACAGCTACAACACCTGAAAATGAAAACTAAACTAAAATAGTTTCTTTTCTCAACCAAACATAAAATATTCAATAAAAGCATGGTAAAAGAGAAAATATTGTTATTATGCATGCAATGCACCTAAATATGCCTAAATGAGCTTAAGAACAGCAATAATAAGGGCATGAATGGGTACAAAATATAAAACTTGTGGACACTCTACACACGCCCAAACACGAACTATTTCTTGTCCTCAAGCAGTGCAACCTAACTTGTAAACCTGCCCCTTGCACAAAATTTACATAAACTTAGCTTTTAACTTGATTTCTTACCTCAAGGCCGTGGCACCTATTTTATGTTATTAATAGGGAATGGTATGAAATAACTTAGAATTTAATTTTCTTAGTGCTAGAGGTCTGTGTCCATGCTAAACATGCTGAGTATACCAAGTAAACAAAGAATGCTAAAAATAATTAAATTACAAAAAAGGATACGAGTTGATGCCTTGGCAGCACAAATAAGCACTTCTTTCCTCTTTTTCTGATCATGGCCTTAAGGGCTTCAGCTCATCACAATTATTCTCCAGGTTTGAAGCTAAGATAGGTGCACACTACGAAACTCCAAACCCTTTGAATAGAGTAATCCCGTGAAGGCTTTCATTCACTCTTGCTAATTTGTCCGTCACTTTAAATAATTTCAGATACTTAGACTTTGATAGCAGCGGAGTGTCCTTGCTCATGATCCTTCCTAGAGCCTGTTTCGGGCACCTCTAGGGTATTTAACATCTTTGTGCTGCTGCCCTGTGCTGCCGCGACGGAAAACCTGTGTCCAATTAAGAAATTTTCATTAAGTAAAGTAGGCAGTGTTAAGCTTAGAACTCAAGCAAAACTTAGCACTTAACAGACATTGTAAGAATAATTGGAAAAAAAGAAAAAAATTCTAAGTATTTTTCATGCTTCTTCCCATGGTTAAGTTAAATTTTAAGTATGGTTCGAAAATAAGTAACCGACTAATCTATCATAGGCACAAGTTTTTAAGCAATGACTTTTCTATTTTATTAAGTGTTAGGGCAGAATTTACATATGCTGCTAAATGAAAACAAAGAAATTAAAGAGGACTACCCCCTAAACTCAAGGTTGGCATTGTTCTCAATGCCTTACACAAAATATAAAATAAAAACAGAAAAATATAACATAAAAAGAAAAAGAAAAACAGAAAATTAAAAGAAAATATAATAATAAAGAAAAATAAAGAAAAAGGTGCTATAAACTGGAGGAGTTCCCCTTCGTTTCTGCTGCTGCGTCGGAGGAGGATTCTGAGGAGGCGGGGAGGACGAGGCGGCGGGTGGTGGAAGGTTTGGTGGCTGGGCTCTTCTTCGGGCCGCGTGGTGGCTGGATGCGGCTGGGAGTGGGCCTTTTGGCTGGTGCCTCTGGTTCAGTATCAAACCCTTCACCTTGGGGCTCAGTCGCAACGGTGGGCCGCTTCCTTTTTCTTGTTGCCTCGGCCAGTTCATCATCGGAAGAATAAGATATCTCCATGTCTTGAGTCCTTAGCTTCTTTGGTAGCTGCCTCCTTTGCTGTTGGGGAGGTGGCGGTAGTCTTCTCCTTTTTTAGAGTCAGATGAGAAGGTGAGGTCGTATGGTTGGATGGGAGTGGGCGATGTCCTTCTCTTGGGGCAGATGTGCGGCCCTTCGCTGTCGGTGGCGGCTAGTCTGGGAGTGATCTGGGTTGGTTTAGAGGCTGCTAACTCCGATGGGAAGGTTGGCAATTGTGGGCTGGCGTCGTGGTATTTATCTAGCAAGTAGGCCACAAAGGCCTATTGCACCTCCGTGATGTATCTTGTGAAGATTACCTACTTATGCTCAATCCTCTGGCAGCTTTCTACGAGGCTTCGCAACAGAGGAATCACGACGGAGGAAAGGGAAGCATTAGTACTGCCCACTGCGGCTGGGGTGGCGGCAGGTTGGGACGGCGGCTGGGCGGTTGTTGGCGTTTCCGGTTCGGGCTCCTGCATCATCTGGAGGCGTGCCTTCCTTTGCGGCAATGATGGTATCTTTGGGGTGCGGCGGCACACGGAAGTTGGCGCAGAGGCCTGTGATGAGTGCGGGAAAGACAAGAGGTCCCTTGGAGTTGAGTTTGGCTGCGTGGGCATAGATCTCTTCAAGAATTACTTCCCCAACGTTGTGTAACCCCCTCGTCCCGGTCTAGCCAACTGACCGAACCGAACGGGTTACACGGAGAAAACCGAAGCGAAACTCATTAGGATCTCACTCCGATTAGCGACCCTATTTTTCATTTTACATTTTATTTATCTTTCCTAGATATCACATTAAATCCTAAGCGTGAAGATAACAGCGGGAAGCGAGAACGAAAACCATTCCAGCAGAACATACGATACTTAACTTTACTGAGTAGTTCGTTAGTCAAGATTACATGCATGCGAGGCAAAAACATCACAAGGATCATATATGAAACTCGACGGGGAAACATACATTCATTAGGGACTAAAATACAACATCCGGGAACCTTTGAAAGTGTCATTTAAGTGTTTCGACTACCTACGTTTCGAAACAGGCTTGCCCATTTTGAAACGCGGGCTTCATTTTAAAAGCTAGACCAAGCCGTTCCGAAACGATCCCACCTTGTTCCGGTACGGGGATCAACAGTAACAAATGTATCGGAACGGGTTCTGAAACGGGGGCTCACAATCCTGAAACGTATCGAAACGAGTTTCGAAACGGGGGCTCACAGTGTCAAATCGTATCGAAATGGCACCACCCCCGTTCTGATACAAGTATCCCTGGAACTACACCCATTTCGAAACCCACTCGAGCGTTTCGAAACACCTGCACACAGATTGGCCCGAAATTATACTTAAACACCTCCAACTGTCCCCAAACGTGCCCTGAATCATCAAAAACCACATGGCAAACCATCATATATATACATTCTAGATACGAAAAGTCCTAATCAAAACATTTGACATGCATTCAAGCAATAATTTAAAATTCAAGCTATAAGCTCACATGAACACTTAGATACGGAAACACTAGCAAGTCAATATGCTTAGCAATCCATACAAGACCACACCAAGTCTCAATTTAACATAGTATCATCATTTAGGACATGCTTGAAACATAAACAAATGATAAGCTCTCAAATGTGACACTTTTTAATTGCTATTTTTCTGGTTTTTAGGATTTCTTGCTACCTAATCCATTTCATTTTGCTATATTTTGTGCAAGGGACCTAATTCTGGAAAACAGCAGCAAAAGAGGGCATTTCTGCAGTCTTTTTATTATTCTGGTAATGACTGGCATCGTGGGCACGACACTGGGCACGACGCGTTTGACGTGGCAGATGCGTGGCGACTTCTAGAAGCTTCTGGAACGTTCTGAAAGACCTTATCAACTTATCCGTTTAGATTTTCTGCATTTAAATTTCAAAACATTTGAATTGTTTTATCTTTACTTTATTATTTTAAATTTTCTTATCTTTTATCTTTGTAAATCCAAGCCTATAAATACCACTCCTTGGTAAAGGCTTAGGCATCAATCAATTTAATCTTCATCGTTTAGTTCGAAAACTCTTGTTATTTCTAGTCTTTAATCAAAGTTCTCTTTTCTTTACTTTTGTTCTTTATGTTCTTTAATTATTTTTACGAAATCAAGTTAAGTATGATAACTAATATCATGCTTAGCTAAATCTCTTGAGCCAAGAACTAGCCAAGTCAATTCAAATCGTGAGAATTGAACATTGCCTAAATTCCTTCGGGAATACATTTTTATCTTTCTGCTTAGATAGTTTGGTAATCGGCCTTACTAAAGTTTTTAATCATTTTTCAAATCAAAAAGAGCTCGTTGGTCTGGAATCGTTTAAAAACATAGTTGGGAGGAAGGATCGGCCTGTGGCAATTTCGACTTCCTGTGAACACTCTTAGCGGCGGTCCGCTAAGGAAAGATAAAATCAGAAGCGATTCTTTTTAAGACAATTTCTGAGTCGGGCTTTTCCTTCTTTCAAAACTAAATATTTTAACGGCGATAGACGTGGTTAATTTGTTTAAGAATCAACCTTCGAAGATAGACTTGGGAGGATTGGTTACTCGAGAGAGAAGCAATTTGCGACGGGTTGGGCCTCGCAGACTGTAACCGACATGATCCCCGGAGTAAAAATCCATTTCAATGATCGAAAGGATTGACAAGGCTAGCTCGAGGCTATTTTATTTATCTGGACTTTCTTATTATTTTCTTACTTTTGCATTTAAATTCTTTTTCACTCAATATCCGATCACCCCCCTTTTTCACTTTTCTTGTTTTCACAGATATTCCTAGAAGCATTAATCAAAGCAACCTTCAGTCAAGAATTTCGACTAATCTCCCTGTGGATCGACCCTCTTTCCCTATAACTACTTAATTTCTTTATTTTATTATTTGTTGAAAGAGGTTAATTATTTATTTATTTTGACGGGTAAAACGACGCTTGTCAACAAACCATAGTAAGGGAGTTTGAACACCAACTCCATAACATACAATCTAGCAATCCCATTGTCTAAGTGTCATTACAAAAAACATAAACCATACTTTGGGCCACCGAGAACTTCGAGGATTCCTTCCTTGCCTACTTGCCTCCCAAAGCCTCTAATGATCTGCATTGTTGGAAAAGAGAGAGCGTAAGCTAGAAGCTTAGTGAGCGGAGCTCTAAAACAAAACAACAATGCAATCTTTAAAGCATAAATTTAGATTTAAAGCAAAACCATTAAAATGGAATGATATAGTGAGACACAAACATGAACAATACATGGTATGCACATGCATAACCAAAACCCTGTGGGACTACACATCACCGTTCAACTAGTAGTTTTCCGATGGGACTACACATCACAGTACTCTCCTACTAGTCACTACCGGTGGGACTACACATCACCGTAGTAACAATAACCATCACGTGAGGCTCGACACCAACAACGACTACACAACAACATTAGATGGAGAGTAAAGACAATCCATAATTCACGCAACAAAACAAACATTCACACGCATCAACACTTAACGGACAAGATGAATTAGCAAACTTACACTTGGGTTTAGGTTAGCCCTAAAGGCCCCACCCAAACCCCCAAGTATCCACTTGAAATCATTTAAAATTCCAAAACGTTCCCACTCACCGATTGTGTCCAACGGAAGCCGAAACACCGCTCTCAAGCCTCCGTAGTATCCGATATCGCACCCAAAGCACCCTAACCCGATTCCTCTATTTAAGGCAATCCAAAACATACTATTAGGACACTAATACACTTGTAACCCAGTAGCAACCCGAAAACTCACTCTTGCAACCAAAACACACCAATTCGAATCCAAATTTCATCCAAACTTCACCATTTTCGTTATAAACAAACCCCACACTGAAATCATCCATCCCAACCATCAAAACGCACCCAAAAACATCTAGAAACATCCCCCATCATCAAAGGAACCACCGGCCACGTTTTCAACCTAAAACCAACCCAAAACCCCAACCTTTTCAACCTAAAAATCTCATTTTTATACCCATTTCGGGATTTCCATAAAACACCACCATTTGAACATATAATATACTTAAGAGCAAGTCTAAAACATATATTATCTTTACCAATAAAAAACTTAACAAAAACCCACTAAAGCTTCCACCTTTTCCCCTAAAATTTGAATACTTGAAATGTCACAAAAATGGAGTTTACTAAAAACTAAAACAATAAAAACCTTTGGAAAGATGAGGAGAAGTCAAAAACACATTTACCTTGATGAAAGCTCTTGAAAACGTGAGGGGAGGAGATGGAACAGTGATTGGGTTGAAGGGGGGTTTTAGGTCATGATTTTGGATTGAGGGAGGAAGATGATAGCTTAAAAAAAGGTTTCCTTTTTACTTAAAATCTCATCTTCCATTTCATTAATGGCATTTTAGTAAATAAAAGCAACTTTCATAAAGTCATCATTTTAAATCCCATTTAACCCGAACTAATCCTAGATCAAAATCAATAAACTCCCGAGCCCTAAACCGGGGAGTTACAACTCTCCCCCACTTAAGGAATTTCGTCCCCGAAATTACCTGACGAAAAGAGATACGGAAACTATCTTTCCATGTCTTCCTTTCTCTCCCAAGTAGCCTCTTCCACACCTCGGTGTCTCCACAAAACCTTGACTAATTCGATAGACCTCCCACGCAACACTTTCTTGTCCGTAGCAAGAATCTCAACCGGCTCTTCATCATACGACAAGTCGGGGTTCAACTCAATCTCTTCCACTGGCATTACATGATACGGATCTAATCTATACTTTCGGAGCATCGATACATGGAACACATCGTGGATCTTCTCTAACTCGGTCGGGAGTCTCAATCTATACGCAACGAGACTGATCCTCTCAACCACCTCGTAAGGTCCAATGAACCTCGGACTCAACTTACCTTTCCTACCAAACCTCATCACCTTCTTCCAAGGTGAGACCTTCAAAAACACTTTCTCGCCCACGGCATACTCTATCTCTTTTCTCTTCAAATCGGCATACGACTTCTGTCGGTCTGAAGCTGCCCTCAAGCGATCACAGATCAGTTTTACCTTCTCGGTAGTGCCCTTAAGCAAGTCGGGCATCGGTACAAGCTTATGTCCAGCCCCGGTCCAACAAATAGGAGTTCTACACTTCCTACCATACAGAGCTTCATACGGTGCCATCTGAATACTAGCCTGATAACTGTTGTTGTATGCAAACTCTACTAACGGTAGATGCTTCTCCCAAGACCCCTGAAATTCGATAATACAACACCTCAACATGTCCTCCAACACCTGAATCACCCTCTCCGACTGACCCTCTAACTGCGGGTGATACGAAGTACTGAAATTCAACCAAGTACCTAGGGCACGATGCAAACATTCCCAAAATCTAGCTGTAAACCTCGGATCTCGGTCTGACACAATCGATTTCGGTACCCCATGCAGTCTCACTATCTCACATATATACATATCGGCCAACTTATCTAAGGTGTAGGTGGTATGAACAGGTATGAAGTGAGCACACTTAGTAAATCTATCGACTATCACCCACATTGAATTCTTCTTCGAAGGAGTCAACGGTAAGCCCGACACAAAGTCCATGGTGATACGTTCCCACTTCCATTTCGGAATCTTCAACGTCTGTAACAAACTTGAAGGAAACTGATGCTCAGTTTTGACTCTCTAACATACCATGCACTTACTCACAAACTCGGCTACATCCTTTTTCAACCCAACCCAGTAGTACTCTTCTTTTAACACACGGTACATCTTCGTACTACCCGGATGTATAACAAATGTAACACCCCAAATTTGGGCCTAGATGTTTAGAGTCTGAACTGGATCGGTCTGGAAAACGGTTCGAATCTAGAAGGGAGTTTTAGGGAACACCTAGTTCGGGATGCTTTAAAAATATAGAAAAATATCTAAAAATCCTCATTTAATATATAAAAGAGAATGGTGAAATCAATTTTACAAAATAAGGTTTGGAAATACTACATTTCGGTGTAGTGACCAAATCGCAGTTTTTGCAAAGTTAAGTAGTGACTGTTTTGTAAAGGATTGAAACTTTGAATCTTTAAGGAGCTAATTTTGCCAAAATGTTTTCATCAGATTTTTCCTTAATTTGGGTGATTTAATTAATGTTTTAATTAAAGGAAATGAAGGTGATTAAATTAGGAAACCACCTTTGACTTTTCAAAACTACTTTTCACAAATTTTCCCTCATTTCATTTTCTCTCAAATTCCTTTCAACCAAACACTTTTTCTCCAGCAAATACACTTTGATTTCCACTTCATTTGATGAGATTTCAATCACTCTTTGATTCCTAAGCAAATCCTCATCAAATCCACTTGATTTCTACATTGAATTTTCAAGAAAACTTGCCCAAATCAAGGAGAAATCATCCATTAGAGGTAAGCTTCGTCCTTCTCCTCTAATGATCAGTTCTTTACTGAAATTCCCAAGTTATCAATCCTTTATTAATGATTTTTAAGTGGTTTTAATGTTAGAAACAAGAAATTGGCTTAAAACTCAAGATTTTGGAAGAGATCTTGAACATTTTCGTGGTGATTGATTGGGCTCTATTTTGAGATGGTTTTCTAATATATTTTGGATGCTAATTGATGTTATAAATGAGGTTTTATCAATCCAATCCCGAATAGGTTGTTTTTCCTAAGTTTTGCTTGTTAGAATGATGGTTTTGGGGTGATTTTTGTGTTCTGCTATAGCTGGAGGTATAAGGACGTGGTTGTGTCGGTTTTTGATGTTAATTGATGTTTATAAATTATTAGAAGTGATGGATCTTGGCTGGGTTTGGTTTTGGAAGAGTTTCGAGGTGATTTCGGTAGTGTTTGGTAGCCGAAATGTGGTTTTTGAGTAGAGCAGCGAGTTTAGGTATGTGGCTGATGATTTCAATGCATGATGATGCATTAACCCTCTGCTCTTATGTGTTTAAAACATGGGAGACATCTTCGGACACCTTTAGAGTTGATCTGGAAGCTTAGATAGCATTTTGTTGTGCAAGCAAAACGTAATTGGTGAGTGCGTATGGTTTTAGAAGTCTTTGAGGGAAAAAGGCTCAAGGTTTGGGGATTTAGGAAAGGTTTGAAACACCTTCCTAAGTCCGGAAGTAAGTATTGGCTAGATTTCTCTCATAGATGTGGTGATTGCCCCTAAAATGCTTTTACATGCTCATGGTTTTAGATTGATAAATTTCTACTGTTTTTATGCATGAATTATAGCATGAGATGATGCTTGAAATGATTTCATAAAGTAACATGTTGCATAGTTGAGATTTGAGCTTTTATGTTGAAGCATAGAAAATGTTATGATTTTGAAATGAGATGAGAATGATTGAGATTTAATGTATGAAAAACAGTATGTGAGATGATGATTTGACATAATATATTGGCATAGATGTTGAGATACTTACCGGATATAATTGATCGATCAATAGGATAAGAGTGCACTATAAACTAAAAATTCGTACGTGCTCTTTGGTTAAGCCAAAGGGAGAGAACTGATGATGGGCATTCCATCGGGTAGGACTTGGTGAAATACCCAAGCTTTGTGGCGATGAGAGATTCCGCCATGTGAGTACGGTGATGTGAGATTCCAGCAGAAACTATGTTGCTAGACGAGTGAGTACGGTGATGAGAGATGCCACCGGAAGTGTCTAGCGAGATGTCTATATATCCGAGTAATAAAGAGATGTGAAATGCCAATATAAAATATGTAATGGTTTTTGATTCACATCTACCTTTGATGAAATGGTTTATGCTATGAGAAATGCATATGTGGTTTGTTTATGAAATGCTTTAGAGTACAAGCATGAGTATGGCTTTGCCATGAGATTTGCATTGGTTTTAATGCATGAGATAGAATGAAGGTACATGTGTTTTCAATGAGAAATTGATTTGAAGGTTTTCAAGCATGAGTTAGAATGAGCATGTGGTTTAAAACCTTTTGAGAAAGTGTTTTCAAGATATGCATTATTGTGTTGGTTTTCTTTAGAGCATGCCTCACTAAGCATTTGTGCTTACGCTCTCTCTTCTACCAATAATGCAGATAATTGAGGCGTTTTGAGGCATCAAAGAAGTTAAGATCATCCAAGGAAGTTCAAGCTCATGTATGGTGAAGTTTTCACACACTTTAGTTTTGATATAATGGCAATGGGAAACCAAGAATTGTATTTGGGAGATATGTTGAACTCCCTAAGGTTGTGGCATGTTTGTGTTGGCTTGTTTGAGTTGTAAATGGCCTTAATTGTTTGGTTTGAGGTTGGATTGCTCATTTTGGGTTTGTGATAGGAAGCATGCCTCTAGAATAATGAGATTTTGTGTTTGATGCTATGTTTGTGTTAGGATGTCCCAATTATGTTCCTTATATGTAAGATGATTTGCTGGTATGATTTGGGAGTCTTTGGGGCATGTTTGAGTGTGTTGAAGGTTGAAAAACCAGCATTTGCTGCTGTTTCTTGGCAGGTCGTACCGAAACACCCTCTAGTGTTTCGGAACGGGGGCCTGAAATGGCCTTTGCGTTTCGAAACGGTGGAGGCTGTTTGGGAACATTTTGGCTACTGGAATGTCATGTTTCGGAACTGGTCTCGGAACCTACCCGCATACCGAAACGGTCAACACCGTTCCGATACAGTGTTTCGGTACGGTGAGTAGGCGTTTCGAAACGGGTTACCGTTGGACCCATATTTGAATTGTTTTGAGTCTACATGCTTTACATTTTAGTCCTAGATGTTGTGATTGCAATTGCTTGAGCTTGAGATGTCTTTTCAAGATGAAATTTGGCAGAGAAGCATGTAACATGATTAATTTCATAATGGTAAACCTAAAATCAATGAAGTACCTCTAATTTATAGAAATTACAATTTGGTCCCTAATCTTGTGTGAAGTGCAATTGAGTCCCTAAATGTTTTCCGATCGCTGTGCCTCTCTCAATCATTATTCGTGAGTACTCACTTAGGTTTAACATGTATTTAGACAAGATTAAAATGTAAAAAAAGGGTTGTTAATCAAGGTTGACTTTCGGGTTGACCTTGGTTTTCCCTGTTTAATCTTCGTAGTTCGGGTCAAACGTCTAGGCTGGGCTAAGGGGGTTACATTTTTTGATCAAGGTTGACTTTCGGGTTGACCTTGGTTTTCCCTGTGTAATCTTCGTAGTTCGGGCTAAGGGGGTTACATTTTTTGGTATCAGAGCCAGGTTATCGAATAATTGGGGTTTGATATGAGGGTGATGTAAGTGTTTATGCATGATGTGTCTTCTTGGTTAAAGAATGATGTATGGTTAGAGGTGTATGATTCAATTGAGATGATTTTGTGATGCTATGCTATGTTTGGGGTGTGATTGGGGATCCCATTGCCATATCAAAACTAATGAGAAGAATTGTTTTTGAAAATGAGCTTAAGTACTTGGATTACTTACTTTATTGTGCCTAATTGTGTTTATTGCATTTTTGTCAGTGCATTGCTTTCTTTATAATGGGGCCGCGTAGAGAGCTGAGAATAAATACTAGATCGATGGCCGATAATGAGAATGCTGAGAATGTTGAGGATTTACCTCCTCCCCCTGGTGGTGGACCACCTGATGGTGGTGGTGCTGGAGCTGGTAATGCTAGTGCTGGTGCTGGGGTTGCTGGACCCGAGGGTGTGCAGGGGCAAGCTGCTCCTGACATGACCATGTTGATTCAGGCTATTGCTGGAGCTTTCCAGGCAGCAGTAGCTGAGCTCATGGAGCTGCGCATCAGGATGATGCTAATGTGAGGTTGCCTTTGGAACGTCTTCGCAGTCTAGGAGGGACTGAGTTTAGAGGCTTATCTCCGGAAGGATCTGAGTCTTGGTTGGAGAGCACCAAGAGGATTCTGGGTCAGATGAACTGCAACAATGTGCAGAACTTGGGTTGTCTTGTGTCACTGCTGCATGGTGATGCTTATACGTGGTGGACGACCACTATCTCCGGGATGGAGGATGACGAGATGACTTGGACGTTCTTCTTGAATGCGTTCAAGCGGAAGTATCTTGGAGTACTTTACCTCGATGAGAAGAAAAGAGATTTTATGTCTCTCGTGCAAGGCAACATGTCAGTAGCTGAATATGAAATTCAATTTGTTCGCCTCAGTCAGTATGCGCCTGAGCTAATCCCTAGTGAGTGGGAGAGGTGTGAACGATTCTGTTATGGGCTAGTAGCGGATGTCAAGACTTATATGCTTGCGGCTGACTATACGGATTTCGATGTCTTGGTCACTAGAGCCAAGGACATTGAATCAAATCTTGGTTTGGCTGGCCGAGTTGGTGGCTCTAGCTCAGGGAAACGAGCTGCGGAATGCGATTATGGTAGAGATCGCAACAAGAGGCATAAGGATAGGAAGCCGCATTATGATGCTAGGTGTGGGGGTGGTAACCCTGGTAGAAGGCATGGGGTGAGTGTTGGGGTAACCTTGGGACATGCTGGAATTGTGGTAACCGAGGGCATTTGAAGAAAGATTGTCCTCAGCCGCTGAGAGAGGGACATGCTCCATTCAGAGCAGTTGAGCCACAAAGAGGTCGTGGGCGCGGCCGTGGTAATTTTCAGCGTATGGATGATGGTGGTAGGAACGTAGCACATATGGTGGCCGTTCAACCTGAGGGTGGTGGTCAAGCTCGAGTGTACGCCCATCGTGAGTGAAGGAATGATACGGATGTGATCGCATGTACCTTTACTTTGCAATCCTTTTCATTACTTTCTTTGATTGATTCCGGACCTACACACTCGTACATATTGCGTGAACATGCTCAAATGCTTGGTTTACCTGTTGAGTCTTTGGATGTTGGTATGCGTGTGACTAGTTCCTTTGGTGAGGCGGTTGTAACGAGGAAGTTGTATAGGAGATGTCCCTTGAGAGTGCAAAATCATGTTTTTCTTGTTGATCTTATGGAATTGCCATTCTATGGCTTTGATGTAATCCTTGGTATGGATTGGCTTGTTGAACATAGAGCCGTGGTGGATTTCGAAAGCAAGCGAGTTTCGTTGAAACTAGCGGATGATTATGAAGTGGTGGTAGTGGGCGAGAATGTGAAGTTTCTTGCCAATGTGGTGTCTACATTAGAAGCAAGTCGGATGTTGCGGCAGGGTTGCGAGGCTTACCTAGCCTTTGTGATGAATCCTAGTTCAAAGGATTTGCTTGTTTAGGATATAAGAACTGTACGTGAGTTCCCTGGAGTGTTTCCGGAGGAGTTACTTGGATTGCCGCCTAGTCGAGAGGTGGAGTTTGGGATTGAGTTGTATGAGAGCACAACTCTGGTGTCCATTGCTCCCTATCGCATGGCACCCAAAGAGCTGAAGGAGTTGAAGACGCAAATTCAGGAGTTGCTTGACCTTGGTTTCATTCAGCCTAGTGTGTCGCCTTAGGGTGCACCGGTCTTGTTTGTGAAGAAGAAAGATGGCACGATGAGAATGTGCATCGATTATCGTCAGCTGAACAAGTTGACTATCAAAAACAGGTATCCTTTGCCGAGGATTGATGATCTTTTTGATCAGTTTCGAGGAGCGGCTGTGTTTTCAAAGATTGACTTGAGGTCAGGGTACTACCAGCTTAAGGTGAAAGATGTGGATGTGCCGAAAACAGCCTTTAGAACGAGGTATGGGCATTATGAGTTCCTTGTAATGCCGTTTGGATTGACGAATGCTCCTGCTGCTTTCATGGACATGATGAATAGAGTGTTCCATGAATACTTGGACAAGTTCGTTGTGGTGTTCATCGACGATATCCTTGTGTACTCTCGTACTGAGGAGGAGCATGAAGGTCATTTGAGAGTTGTCTTCCAAGCGCTTTTGGAAAATCAGCTTTATGCTAAGCTGAGCAAGTGTGAGTTTTGGCTAAAGGAGGTTGTGTTCCTTGGTCATGTGGTTTCGGCTGAAGGGATTCGAGTTGACCCTCAGAAGGTTGAGGCAGTGATGAATTGGAAGCCTCCTAAGTCTTTTCATGAAGTCTGTAGTTTCCTTGGGTTGGAAGGATATTACCGGAGGTTTGTGGATGGATTTTCTAAGATTGCTGCTCTTTTAACGAAGTTGTTGCAAAAAGATGTTAAGTATGAGTGGACGGAAGCGAGACAACAAGCTTTTGAGAAGCTTAAGGCGGCTTTGACGCAAGCTCCTATCTTGGTTCAACCTGAATCAGGAAAAGAGTTTGTGGTGTACAGTGATGCATCCTATGTTGGTTTGGGGTGTGTGCTAATGCAAGAGGGTAAGGTGGTGGCTTATGCATCGCGACAGTTGAAGGTCCATGAGCGCAATTATCCTACGCATGATATTGAGTTAGCTGCGGTGGTTTTTGCTTTGAAAATCTAGAGACATTATCTTTATGGTGAGAAGTGTACTGTGTACACGGATCACAAGAGTTTGAAGTATCTGATGTCTCAGAAAGAGTTGAATCTTAGGCAACGGCGATGGGTAGAGTTGCTTAAGGATTACGATCTAACGATCGAGTATCACCCGGGAAAAGCTAATGTTGTGGCGGACGCCTTGAGCAGAAAAGTGGCGGTAGAGTTAAATGCTATGTTTGCTAGCTTGAGAATTTCGCGAGATGGAGGTCTTGTTGCTGAATTACAAGTGAAACCATCTCTAGTTCAGTTGATAAAGGATAAACAATTGTTGGATGATTCCTTGGTGCCACATGTTCAGGATATTGCTGAGGATAGACCATCGGATTTTTGTTTTAATGATGATGGAGTTCTATGTTTTGGAAGTCGGATAGTAGTTCCAAATGATGTGGAGTTGAGGCGTACTATTCTGGCCGAAGCTCATAGTAGTCCTTTTGCTATGCACCATGGTAGTACAAAGATGTATCATGTTTTGAAGGATGAGTACTATTGGGTGGGTTTGAAGAAAGATGTTGTGGAATATGTGAGTAAGTGCATGGTTTTTCAGCGGGTTAAGGCTGAGCATCAGTTTCCTTCGGGGTTGTTGCAACCGTTGAGGATCCCTGAATGGAAATAGGAGAGGATCACCATGGACTTTGTGTCTGGTTTGCCTTTGACGCCATCAAAGAAGAATTATGTGTGGGTGATTGTGGATCGCCTTACGAAGTGTGCACATTTCTTACTTGTGCATACTACGTATACCTTGGATAAGCTGGTAGAGCTGTACATTGTTGAGACTGTACGTCTGCATGGTGTACCAAAATCTATAGTGACAGATAGAGATCCGAGTTTCACGGTAAGGTTTTGGGAGTGTTTACATCAAGCATTGGGTACGCGGCTGAATTTCAGTACTTCTTATCATCCGCAGATGGATGGACAGTCTGAGCGTGTTATCCAAGTGCTTGAGGATATGTTGAGGTGCTGCGTGATTGAGTTTTAAGGCTCTTGGGAGAAGCACTTGCCTTTGGTGGAGTTTGCTTATAATAATAGCTACCAGGCAAGTATTCAAATGGCACCTTATGAAGCCTTGTATGGGAGGAAGTGCAGAACTCCTCTTTGTTGGGCTGAAACGGGACAAAATTTGGTCTCGATGACGGCTTTGTTGAAAGGAACCAACGAGAAGGTGAAGCTCATTTGTGAGTGGTTAAAGGCAGCTTCTGATCGGCAGAAGTCTTACGCGGATTTGAAGCGTAAGGAGATTGAGTTTGTGGTGGGTGACCGTGTGTTCTTAAAGGTTTCACCTTGGAAGAAGGTGATGAAATTTGGCCGGAAGGGTAAGTTAAGCCCTAGATATATTGGACCATACGAGGTGATAGAACGTGTGGGTCCTGTTGCTTATAAGCTGAGGCTACCACAATAGTTAGAGAAGATACATAATGTGTTTCATGTATCCATGCTTCGGAGGTATAGATCGGATCCTTCGCATGTTATGCACGTGGAGGAAGTTGAGTTGAATCCAAATTTGACCTATGATGAGGAGCCAATTGAGATTTTGGATTTGGACAGTAAGGTTCTCCGGGCTAAGACCATTGAGCTGGTTAAGGTGTTGTGGAGGCATTGTGGTGTTGAGGAAGCCACGTGGGAAAGAAAAGATGACATGAAGAAGCAGTTTCCTTACCTTTTTCCTCCAGGTAAATTTCAAGAACGAAATTTCTTAAGAGGGGGAGAGTTGTAACACCCCAAATTTGGGCCTAGATGTTTAGAGTCTGAACCGAATCGGTCTGGAAAACGGTTCGAATCTAAAAGGGAGTTTTAGGGAACACCTAGTTTGGGATGCTTTAAAAATATAGAAAAATATCTAAAAATCCTCGTTTAATATATAAAAGAGAATGGTGAAATCAATTTTACAAAATAAGGTTTGGAAATACTACATTTCAGTGTAGTGACCAAATCGCAGTTTTTGCAAAGTTAAGTAGTGACTGTTTTGTAAATGATTGAAACTTTGAATCTTTAAGGAGCTAATTTTACCAAAATGTTTTCATCAGATTTTTCCTTAATTTGGATGATTTAATTAATGTTTTAATTAAAGGAAATGAAGGTGATTAAATTAGGAAACCACCTTTGACTTTTCAAAACTACTTTTCACAAATTTTCCCTCATTTCATTTTCTCTCAAATTCCTTTCAACCAAACACTTATTCTCCAGAAAGTACACTTTGATTTCCACTTCATTTGATGAGATTTCAATCACTCTTTGATTCCTAAGCAATTCCTCATCAAATCCCCTTGATTTCTACATTGAATTTTCAAGAAAACTTGCCCAAACCAAGGAGAAATCATCCATTAGAGGTAAGCTTCGTCCTTCTCCTCTAATGATCAGTTCTTTACTGAAATTCCCAAGTTATCAATCCTTTATTAATGATTTTTAAGTGGTTTTAATGTTAGAAACAATAAATTGGCTTAAAACTCAAGATTTTGGAAGAGATCTTGAAGATTTTCGTGGTGATTGATTGGGCTCTGTTTTGAGATGGTTTTCTAATGTATTTTTGATGTTAATTGATGTTATAAATGAGGTTTTATCTATCCAATCCCGAATAGGTTGTTTTTCCTAAGTTTTGCTTGTTAGAATGATGGTTTTTGGGGTGATTTTGGTGTTCTGATATAGCTGGAGGTATAAGGACGTGGTTGTGTTGGTTTTTGATGTTAACTGATGTTTAGAAATGATTAGAAGTGATGGATCTTGGCTGGTTTTTGTTTTGAAAGAGTTTGGAGGTGATTACGGTAGTGTTTGGTAGCCGAATTATGGTTTTTGAGTAGAACAACGAGTTTAGGTGTGTGGTTGATGATTTCAATGCATGATGATGCATTAATCCTCTGCTCTTATGTATTTAAAACAGGGGAGACATCTTCGGACACCTTTGGAGTTGATCCGGAAGCTTAGATAGCGTTTCGGCGAGCAAGCAAAACGTAATTGGTGAGTGCGTATGGTTTTAGAAGTCCTTGAGGGACAAAGGCTCAAGGTTTGGGGATTTAGGAAAGGTTGGAAACACCTTCCTAAGTCCGGAAGTAATTATTGGCTAGATTGCTCTCATAGATGTGGTGATTGCCCCTAAAATGCTTTTACATGCTCATGGTTTTAGATTGATAAATTCCTACTGTTTTTATGCATGAATTATAGCATGAGATGATGCTTGAAAAGATTTCATAAAGTAGCATGTTGTATAGTTGAGATTTGAGCTTTTATGTTGACGCATAGTGTTGCGTGTAAAATTGTCTATCGCAATTGAGTGCAAGTGTACACGTCGCAAGTAATAAAGTGATACTAGAGTATCGAATATCGTCTCCACAGGGACTGGGCTAACCCTTTCCTTCGCTATCTGCACAAGGGGAAAAGAAGAGATTTAATAGATTGATTAAGTTGTCACGAAAATAATCAAGTAAAAGAGGAAAATCATGATAATAAAATAGGCAGGAATTGAATTGCTCAGTAGTGCAGGTATTGCACTGTTCAAGGACTTCTGTTCTGTGTCTGGCTCCTGTCACGGCATCACCTGTCGTGGTAGCGGTCTGTTGCTGTCGCGGCAACGATAAGCAACTCAGTTTCTTCAAGTTCGGCAAGAATCCCTGGATTGACTTGTCCTATCCCTAGGTCCAAGTTCTATCGATGAACACGTCTTGGATGATACCTCCCGGCGTGAATCAAAGTATGAACACCGATGTTTATGAATTCTTCCTTAGCCGCTTAACCTCGTCCTATCCCTAGGTCCGAGATAGTTCAACCATAAACTGGAGAACCCGCACTTATTCCTTTCGTATACTTAACTCTCGCGATATTAAGTAAATGAATAATCTCACAATGCTCTCCCGATACTCTTGCAAGATGTTGAAAACTAGAATAATCAAACTTGAAGTTTATTTCATTGAACAGAAAAATCCTAAGAACAGAACAACCCTTACAACTACTTTACAATATCAACCCTTTGCCCTAGGGGAGGTTTAGAACATGGCGAGAAGGGGGAAAACGACTAGGGTTTTGGGAAGAAGGCTAGAGATAGGTGGTGATCTCCTAGGTCGAATTACATGCCTTTATATAGGCTTTGGGTCCAAGTTTTCTAATATATCAAGAATACAAGTTTAAATTAAAGTACAACTCTAATAAAGACTAAATCTTCAGAGAATATAGCTTTAACTCGTCCTTCCTTCTTGCTTGGAATTTCTCTCCATGAACTTTGGGCTTGACCTTCATTCTAATCTAGGGCTTGGAAAAATATAGTGGTATTCCACGACAGACGGGCTTAATTTTCTCTTTCTGTCGAGGCCCACTTTGCTTCTTCTCCTCAAAACTGTTGCCGTCCTTTGTTATCACGGCGGCGACCATGGCAGCATCGTCCTCCTTGACTGCTCATCCAGTTCCAGCTTTTCTGCATCACTGCCCAGGGCCTGCCACGACTGCTGCCCTGGATGCTATCACGACTGCTGCCCTAGATGCTGCCACAGCAGATACCTGCAAAAGTAACCAAATTTAGCAGTATCTGCGCAGTTTTATCTAAATGTGATGTTGATGCAAAACTTAACCTAAAATGCAGTTAAACATGCTTGAGTGCAGCAAAAATAAGGATAAATGATGGGTAAAATATAGAACTTTTATGCACTGATCACACCCCCAAACCCGAATCTTTGCTTGTCCTCAAGCAATTCAGACCTAAAAGAAAAATAATTTTTTTTTGTTTTGGCTTAAAACAGTGAACTTTCCCTTACCCTTCATTCATTCTCTATTCACAGCAGCACCTTGTCGGGTAATTTAGGATTTGTCCGGAATCTTGCTATAGTCCTCGTGCAGTGTGTGCATGCTTGTGAACAATTATATGCCAAGAATCCCTTAGTTTCACTAGAATATTCCAGCTTCTAACTTGAATTTTTACGCCAAAGTTTATCTTTTTGAAGGCACTTGTTATGCTCCTTTAATTTTTTTGTTTAGACTCGATTTTTTTTAAGCTTAAGTTTCACTAGAGCCGGTTTTGGGCACCTCTAGCTAACTTCCTAGAGCCGGTTTCGGGCACCTCTAGGGCTATTGAGTCTATTTTGCTAAACTTATTTTCCTAGAGCCAGTGTTAGGCACCTCTAGGGGCTATTCAAGTGCTAAGCTTCCTATTCTAGTTAACTAGTAGAGTTCTAGGTAGTATAACAATCACAAATGGTGTTTAAATTTCAGAACTATAGAAAGGCTCTAAACTGCTCCTAAAACTATCCTAAAGGCGCTACCACGACAGAGCTGTCACGGCAGGTAAGTTCAGTTCAAAGACTTAAGCCAAAATTTTCAATATTTCATTTTTTTGCATAAAAATAAATGCGACACAATTAAAACTAAATGCAATATTATATTAATAATTAGGAGGACTGCCTACCCCCAAACTCAAGGGTTGCATTGTCCTCAATGCATGACACAAGACATAAAAATGAAAAACAGAAAATAAAAATGACAGAAAAGTGAAACATCACAAAAAGATAATATATACAGCAGGCGGCAGAGAAAAGGAAAAAGAAAACTTAAGTTGTGTGGCTGTCGTCGCTGCTGCTGGAGGTTTGGATGAGGAGCTGTCGGTGAGCAGTCTCCTTGAACTTTTTCGGAGGAGCTGTGGGTGCTACCCTGAGAGTATGAGTGCTGACGCGGCAGGGGTGGAGGCAGAGCTTCCTCGGGTTTCTTGTATCGTCATTGCAAGGGTTTTTCTCTGTTTACCTAATAACAAAAACAAACTAAAAACTAATATCAAATTTCTAATTCCTAAATAATAAAGATAGAATAAGATAAAGATAAAATATAATAAAATAAATTAAGTTAAATTAGGAGTGCCTTGAGGGGCATCTCCTAAAGTAACTGCTCCCTGTTCTATTGATGCTTGATGGGTCGTTTCCGGTACTTCTTGAAGTCCATCCGTACCCTCCATCTGGTGATTATTCTCATGGTGGGGGCTCCTTTCTTTCTCTTCCCTTTGTAGTCCATGAAGTCCTGCCTTCTTGGTAATGTTTCTGAGGGCATGAATATATGATTAGAAAAAATCAAATTGACATTCGGCCACAAACTTACCTTGTTTTCGTTGAATGTTGTTGTGGTTGAATGTAGCCCTTGCTGTCGTGACTGCTGCTGCGGCAGCCAGTTATTTTGACAGTCCGTTGTCAGGTTACTTTGCAGGTCAATGGGACTTTGGTAAGTGCCATCACTCTCTATACCAAATTCTGTTGACCACTCGTAGATCTCCATCAGTAGAGACTTTGATGATTCTATGTCCACCGGTGTTGGTTCCTCTAATACCTGCAATGGAATTGGTGAGTTTTTAAAGAATTCAACATGTTCGTTTATTACCTGCTCATATTCCATCGGCGAGACATTGTCATTTGGTAGCTCTTTTAGGTGGTCGTGCGAGTGCCATGACAGGGATGGATGTGTGCAATCTTGGTCGAGCATAACCGAGGTAGTGGGTTGAGAGTTTTCCTCGGATGTGGTTGCTGCCGTGACATTCTCTTGAATTTCACTCAGCGTTGTCGTGGTGTTGCTCCATTCCGGCTCCTCGATCATTGCCATGGCAAGTTGTTGCTCAGACTCATCATATGTTGGGTATTCCTTCACATGGGCATCCTCGTCACCTTGCCTCAGGATTTTAGGTTCATCTGTGGCATGAATGAGGGCCGGTCTGCTCAAGATTTCATCCATCTTGTCGATACTTGCGTCCATAGAAGCTGACAATTCTTGAGTGAGTGCCATGAAGGCTTGCAGTATGTCTTCTAAGGATTTTGACTGCTCTTGAGGATGATGACATTGCCAGGGCAGGTCGGGTTCTGCAGCAAAACTGTTATGGTATAAAAAAATTTGCGGGTTTTGATCGTACCATAAAAGATTTTGCTGCTGCGGCATCGGCATTTGATGTCCCTGTTGCTGTTGTGGCAGCATATCTTGTTCTTGTTGGTTCCATCGTTGGTTGTCCATATATTCACCGAAAAAATAGGGACGACTTTCGAATGCATGATTACCTTTACGGTAATTGCAAGAACTTTCCCACATCAGCTCTCGAATGGTTTTTCCTGGCATGTCGATGCTCCTTAAACCTGTATTTCACCTGAGTTTTTTTTTTTTGATAAAAATAGAAAAAGAAAAAGAAAAAAAGAAAAAAGAAAAGAAAAGTGCAGAAGCTAGGGTAAGAGTGTGTTGCCAGTCCCCGGCAACGGCGCCAAAAACTTGTTGCGTGTAAAAGTGTTTATCACAATTGAGTGCAAGTGTACACGTTGCAAGTAATAAAGTGATACTAGAGTATCGGATATCGTCTCCACAGGGACTGGGCTAACCCTTTCCTTCGCTATCTGCACAAGGGGAAAAGAAGAGATTTAATAGATTGATTAAGTTGTCACGAAAATAATCAAGTAAAAGAGTAAAATCAGGATAATAAAATAGGCAGGAATTGAATTGCTCAGTAGTGCAGGTATTGCACTGTTCAAGGACTTATGTTCTGTGTCTGGCTCCTGTCATGGCAGCACCTGTCGTGGCAGCGGTCTGTTGCTGTCGCGGCAGCGATAAGCAACTCAGTTTCTTCAAGTTCGGCAAGAATCCCTGGATTGACTTGTCCTATCCCTAGGTCCAAGTTCTGTCGATGAACACGTCTTGGATGATACCTCCCGGCGTGAATCGAAGTATGAACACCGATGTTTATGAATTCTTCCTTAGCCGCTTAACCTCGTCATATCCCTAGGTCCGAGATAGTTCAACCATAAACTGGAGAACCCGCACTTATTCCTTTCGTATACTTAACTCTCCCGATATTAAGTAAATGAATAATCTCACAATGCTCTCCCGATACTCTTGCAAGATGTTGAAAACCAGAATAAGCAAACTTGAAGTTTTATTTCATTGAACAGAAAAATCCTAAGAACAGAACAACCCTTACAACTACTTTACAATATCAACCCTTTGCCCTAGGGGAGGTTTAGAACATGGCGAGAAGGGGGAAAACGACTAGGGTTTTGGAAAGAAGGCTAGAGATAGGTGGTGATCTCCTAGGTCGAATTACATGCCTTTATATAGGCTTTGGGTCCAAGTTTTCTAATATATCAAGAATACAAGTTTAAATTAAAGTACAACTCTAATAAAGACTAAATCTTCAGAGAATATAGCTTTAACTCGTCCTTCCTTCTTGCTTGGAATTTCTCTCCTTGAACTTTGGGCTTGGCCTTCATTCTAATCTAGGGCTTGGAAAAATATAGTGGTATTCCACGACAGACAGGCTTAATTTTCTCTTTATGTCGAGGCCCACTTTGCTTCTTCTCCTCAAAACTGCTGTCGTCCTTTGCTATCACGGCGGCGACCATGGCAGCATCGTCCTCCTTGACTGCTCATCCAGTTCCAGCTTTTCTGCATCACTGCCCAGGGCTTGCCACGACTGCTGCCTTGGATGCTGTCACGACTCATACCTGCAAAAGTAACAAAATTTAGCAGTATCTGCGCAATTTTATCTAAATGTGATGTTAATGCAAAACTTAACCTAAAATGCAGTTAAATATGCTTGAGTGCAGTAAAAATAAGGATAAATGATGGGTAAAAATAAGGATAAATGATGGGTAAACTTAACATAATATATTGGTAAAGATGTTGAGATACTTACCGAATATAATTGATCGATTAATAGGATGAGAGTGCACTATAAACTAAAAATTCGTACGTGCTCTTTGGTTAAGCCAAAGGGGGAGAACCGATGATGGGCATTCCATCGGGTAGGACTTGGTGAAATACCCAAGCTTTGTGGCGATGAGAGATTCCGCCATGTGAGTACGGTGATGTGAGATTCCACCGGAAACTATGTTGCTAGATGAGTGAGTACGGTGATGAGAGATGCCACCGGAAGTGTCTAGTGAGATGTCCGCATATCCGAGTAATAAAGAGATGTGAAATGCCAATATAAAATATTTAATGTTTTTATTCACATGTACCTTTGATGAAATGGTTTATGCTATGAGAAATGCATATGTGGTTTGTTTATGAAATGCTTTAAAGTACAAGCATGAGTATGGCTTTGCCATGAGATTTGCATTGGTTTTAATGCATGAGATAGAATGAAGGTACATGTGTTTTCAATGAGAAATTGCTTTGAAGGTTTTCAAGCATGAGATAGAATGAGCATGTGGTTTAAAAGCTTTTGAGAAAGTGTTTTCAAGATATGTATTATTGTGTTGGTTTTCTTTAGAGCATGCCTCACTGAGCATTTGTGCTTACGCTCTCTCTTTTACCAATAATGTAGATAATTGAGGTGTTTTGAGGCATCAAAGAAGTTAAGATCATCCAAGGAAGTTCAAGCTCATGTATGGTGAAGTTTTCACACACTTTAGTTTTGATATAATGGCAATGGGAAACCAAGAATTGTATTTGGGAGATATGTTGAACTCCCTAAGGTTGTGGTATGTTTGTGTTGGCTTGTTTGAGTTGTAAATGGCCTTAATTGTTTGGTTTGAGGTTGGATTGCTCATTT
Source organism: Hibiscus trionum (assembly GCA_030270665.1). NCBI lineage: Eukaryota > Viridiplantae > Streptophyta > Magnoliopsida > Malvales > Malvaceae > Hibiscus > Hibiscus trionum. Next base: position 9,676,350 of record BSYR01000056.1, read on the forward strand.
TGGGTTTGTGATAGGAAGCATGCCTCTAGAATAATGAGATTTTGAGTTTGATGCTATGTTTGTGTTAAAATGTCCCAATTATGTTCCTTATATATATGATGATTTGCTGGTATGATTTGGGAGTCTTTGGGGCATGTTTGAGTGTGTTGAAGGTTGAAAAACCAGCATTTGCTGCTGTTTGTAGGTAGGTCGTATCGGAACACCCTCTAGTGTTTCGGAACGGGGGCCTGAAATGGCCTTTGCGTTTCGAAACGGTACAAGCTGTTTGGAAACATTTTGGCTATTGGAATGTCATGTTTCGGAACTGGTCTCGGAACCTACCCGCATATCGAAACGGTCAACACCATTCTGATACATTTTTTCGATACGGTGAGTAGGCGTTTCGAAACGGGTTACCGTTGGACCCATATTTGAATTGTTTTGAGTCTGCATGCTTTACATTTTAGTCCTAGATGTTGCGATTGCAATTGCTTGAGCTTGAGATGTCTTTTCAAGATGAAATTTTGCAGAGAAGCATGTAACATGATTAATTTCATAATGGTAAACCTAAAATCAATGAAGTCCCTATAATTTACAGAAATTACAATTTGGTCCCTAATCTTGTGGGAAGTGCAATTGAGTCCCTAAATGTTTTTCGATCGTTGTGCTTTTCTCAATCATGATTCCTGAGTACTCACTTTGGGTTAACATGTATTTAGACAAGATTAAAATGTAAAAAAAGGTTTGTTAATCATGGTTGACTTTCGGGTTGACATTGGTTTTCCCCGTGTAATCTTCGTAGTTCGGGTCAAGCGTCTAGGCCGGGCTAAGGGGGTTACAATAAAAGGGCTGTTATGTGCTTCATTCAAGATAGTACGCCTCAACTCGGAATCTTCCGGAACCACTATCCTATCCTTGAAACATAGGACCCCATTCTCACCAAAAAAAATCTGTTGGTCTATCATCGGCTATATCTTGCACGTGAGGTGCCAATGACTCATCTAGCAATTGTTTCTCTCGGATCAACTGAGCCAACGAAGATTTAACTTGCAACTCGGCTATCAAACCATCATCCCGTGACACACTCAATCTCGCAAACATAGCTCGTAACTCAACTGCCACTTTTCTACTCAAAGCATCGGCCACTACGTTTGCTTTACCCGGATGGTACTCTATCGTGAGGTCATAATTCTTAAGAAGTTCTATCCACCTACGCTGCCTGGGATTCAACTCTTTCGGAGACATCAAGTACTTTAAACTCTTGTGGTCGGTATAAACGGTGCACTTCTCACCATAAAGGTGATGTCTCCAAATCTTCAATGCAAACACTACTACGGCTAACTCAATATCATGAGTGGGGTAGTTCTTCTCGTGAACTTTCAACTGTCTCGAAGCATAAGCTATGACCTTACCTTCTTGCATAAGCACACAACCTAAACCTACATATATATGATGGATCACTGTAAATCTACTCTTTTCCCGATTCCGGCTGAATCAAGATGGGAGCTTCGGTTAAAGCTTTCTTCAACTTCTCGAACGCTTGGTTTCTTGCATCTAACCACTCATACGGAACATTCTTCTGAAGCAACTTGGTTAGAGGAGCCGCTATCTTTGAAAATCCCTCGACAAATCTTCGATAATATCCTGCCAAGCCTAGGAAGCTACAGATTTCCGTCACTGACTTCGGTTGCTTCCAATTCACTATTGCTTCTATCTTCTTGGGATCCACACCAATCCCATTGGCTGAGATCACATGACCTAGGAAGACTACCTCCCTAATCCAAAACTCACATTTACTTAACTTGGCATACAACTGATTTTAAAGAAAATCTGAAGCACTAACCGCAAATGTTCATCACGCTCTTCCTCGGTCTTAGAATACACTAAGATGTCATCTATGAACACTACCACAAACCTGTCTAAAAACTCATGAAATACTCGGTTCATCATATCCATAAAAGCAACTGGAGCATTAGTCAAAATGAAAGGCATTAGCAAGAACTCATAGTGCCCATAACGTGTACGGAAAGCTTTCTTCGGTATGTCCACATCCTTCACCTTCAACTGGTAGTAATCGGATCTCAAATCAATCTTCGAAAACACTGAAGCACCTCTCAACTGATCAAGCAAGTCATGTATCCTAGGCAAAGGGTACTTGTTCTTCACTGTTACCTTGTTCAACTACCTATAATCTATACACATCCTCATACTACCGTCCTTCTTATTCACAAACAAGACCGGAGCACCCTACGGAGAAATACTAGGCCTAATGAAACCTCTATCCGACAACTCCTGAAGCTGTGTCTTCAACTCTTTCAACTCTTTCGGTGCCATTCTATGCGGAGAAATAGACGCGGGTGTAGAATCGGAATACGTCTCAATAACAAATTCAACTTCTCTATCCGGAGGCAAACTCGTCAACTCTTCCGGAAAACACTCGGAAAATCACAAACTGTCATGATGTCTTGCAGTCTAACCTCACTCATATTTGGATTCATCACGTAAGCCAAGTAAGCCTGACAACCAGAATCCATCAACTTCTGAGCTTCCAACGCAGAAACAACATTGGACAAGAAACTAACATTCTCGCCAACTACCACAACCTCAAAGTCATCTGTAAGCTTCAAGGAGACTCTCTTGGTCTCAAAGTCAACCCTAGCTCTATGCTCTACGAGCCAATCCATGCCCAATATCACATCAAAACCGTAGAATGGTAACTCCATCATGTCAACCGGAAACATGTGGCCCTGAATCCTCAAGGGACACCTCCTATACATTTTCCTAACTACTACGGTATCACCAAAAAAACTGGTAACATTTACACCTACCTCTAACCACTCATACGGTAAACCTAGGGACCTTGCGTATTCACCCAAAATATACGAATGTGTCGACCCCGAATCTATCAAAGAAAGCAAAGTCAAAGACTGTAACGAGAAATTACCTACAATGACATCCGTGTCATTCCCAGCCTCTCGCTGTGCATACACCCTAGCCGGTCCTCCACCCTCAGGCTGGACTGCCACTACATGAGCCAAGTTCCTATGTCCATCATTCCTCGGCTAGAAGTTACCACGACCGCGCCCACGGCCTCTCTGATGCTCAAAACGTCTAGCTGGAGCCGGTCCGCCCCTAGCTGAGTGTGGACAGTTACGCCTCAGATGATCTCGAGAACCACAGTTCCAACACATCCCATAGGCCCCCATACACTCGCCCTGATGGCACCTCCCGCATCTAGCACACTCCGGAGTGTGTACAACAGCTCCTTGTCCCTGGTGGCCTCGTCCATAGTTACCACCCCTATGCCTCGAATCGGGCTGATACCTCCTATCCCTATACCTCTTGGCATGGTCTCTATCCCAATCCGCGTGTCTCTTCCCGGAATCGGGCCCATTAGCACGAGCATTGGAGCCTAAGTTCTGCTCGATATCCTTGGCCCTAGAGACCAAAACGTCAAACTTGGTGTAATCAGAGGCAAGCATGTAAGTCTTCAAATCTCTAGTCAACCAATATTGAAAGCGCTCACAACGTTCCCTCTCACTGGGAACCAACTCGGGTGCATACTGGCTCAATCTCACAAACTGAACCTCGTACTCGGACACGATCTTTCTACCCTGAACCAATGCCATAAACTCTCTCTTCTTCTCATCAAGATACCGAACTCCGAGATACTTCCTCTTAAAGGCATTTCTGAAGAATTCCAACGTGATATCCACTTCGGCCATACCCGAAGTAATAGTGGTCCACCAAGTATATGCGTCCCCCTAAAGCAAGGAGACAGTGCAACCCAGCTTAGGAGTGTCTGAGCACTCCATCTGACCCAAGATGCGTGTCGTACTCTTGAGCCAAGCCTCTGAACCCTTGGGAGTCAAACCACGGAACTCAACTCCTCCCAAACTACGAAGCCTCTCTAGGGGTAATCATTTCCCCGCACCCTGAGGTGGTGCTGCAGCTTGCATACCAGCCAAAGCTGTTTGAAAAGCTCCGGCTATGGTATGTATCAAATGGGTCATGTCCGCACCTGCCTGACCCTGACCCGCCTGGGCTCCATTACCTCCAGTATTAGCACCGGCCTGAGGCCCATTACCATCACCTTCGACTTGCGCACCAGCCTGATGCACATTACCTTCACCACCCACTCCATCACCATCGGGAGCAGGAGGAGCAAGAGGCTCACCCCCAGGTGCCTGGTCACCCGCTCTAAGCCGCCCTCTCGGTCTCACCATAATGGGATAAAATCTAAAACAGACAACACATCACACACAAAAGAAAACATGAGGTTAGCAAGGGCAAGGATTCAAGTTCTCAGCCAATTAAACCAAAATATTTTTCCGATAACAACACCTAGCAATGGGAACACTTGACTAGACTTCAACCAACAACAAGAACATCTAAAAGCATGCATTCATATACCGTGCAATAGCAAACAACCATACAAACCAACTTACCTGACTTACCTTTCCCGGGAGACCTCGTAACCGAGGCTCTGATACCACCAAATGTAACCCCCTCGTCCCGGTCTAGCCAATTGACCGATCCAAACGGGTTACACGGGGAAACCCGAAGCGAAACCCATTAGGATCTCACTCTGATTAGCGACCCTATTTTTTTCATTTTTCATTTTATTTATCTTGCCTAGATGTCAGATTAAATCTTAAGCGTGAAGATTGTTGAGTGCATAAAAGTTCTATATTTTATCCCTCAATTACCCATATTTTTTGCTGCAGTCAAGCATGATTGGTTTCATTTTAGGATAGATTTTTGCATACACTTCACAATTAGATAAAACTGCACAGATGCTGCTGATTTCGGTTACTTTTCGCAGGTATCTGCCGTGGCAGCATCCAGGGCAGAAAAGGAGCAGAGGCGAGTTGCAGAGCTGGGGCAGAAGGACGTAGAACACTACATGTCGTGGCAGCGATGACGACAATGGAACATTGAGGAGGAAAAACAAAGTGGAGCTCGACAGATAGAGGATTTTAAGCTGGTCTATCGTGAACTACTCCCATATTTTTCTGAGCCCTGAAGTAGAAAGAAGGTCGGATCCAAAGTTCAAGGAATAAAGTCAAAGCAAGAAAAGAAGACGAATTAAAGACATCTACTCAGAAGATTTAGTCTTTAATAGAATTGTACTTTAATTTAAACTTTTATTCTTGCAATATTAGAGAACTTGGACCCAAGGCCTATATATATGCTTGTAATTCGACTAGGCAAGGGATATCTAGCTCGTAGCCATCTTCCCCCAAAACCCTAGTTGTTTCTCTTTCTCCATCATGTTCTAAACTTTCCCCAGGGGTACGGGTTGATCTTGTAAAGTAGTTGTAAGGATTGTACTGTTTTTAGGTTTTTTTGTTCAATACAATAAAAGCTTCAAGTTTATTTAGTCTGGTTTCAACATCTCATAAGAGTATCGGGAGAGCATTGTAAGGTTATCCATTAACTTAATATCGGGAGAGTTAAGTATACAACAGGAGTAAATACGCATTTTCCAGTTTATGGTTAAACCATCTTGGACTAGAAATAGGTACAAGGTTAAGCAGCTAAGGAAGAATTCACAAACATCGGTGTTCATCATTCGATTCACACCGGGAGGTCCTAGGGATAGGACAAGTCATAACAGGATTCTTGCTGAACTTGAAGTGCAGAGTTGTTGATCGCTGCCGCGACACAACAGACCTCTACCGCGACAGGTGCTGCCGCGACAGGCACGACGACAGCCGCAACAGAAAGCCTTCTAAACAGTGCAACACTTGCACTACTGAGCAAATCAATACCAGCCTATTTCCTAAATCTGATGACTTTCTCTTTCACTTTAGCTTATTCTCAAGATTTCTTCAAACGTTTTATTAAACTTATTTCTTTTCTTGTGCAGCAATCTAAGGATAGAAGTATTTCCAATCCCTGTAGAGACGATATCTGATACTTCATATCACTTTAGTACTTGTGACATGTACACTTGCACCTATTTGCGATAGACTCTTTTACATGCAACAAGTTTTTGGCGCCGTTGCTGGGGACTGGCAACATACCTTTACCTTTTATTACTGCACTTTTTCTATTTCTTTTTGTTTTTTGTTGTTTTATTTTCCCTCTGCTTTTCACAAGGTTTCTCCATTGCTTATGCGCAGATCGAGACGAGGTAAAGAACCTGAGTACGAATTAGATCCAGAAATTGAACACACATATCAACAATAACAACCCTAGGGAAAGACTGGAAGCAATGGTGAACGGAAGACAACGCAATGGGGAAGATGACAACAACAACAACAACAACCCTAGGGGTAATGTTGATCCTCCTAGTGATGCCTGAAACGATCGGCCGCCGCCTGCTGCCCCAGCAGCACGAAAAACTTGTCGAGAGTACATGGATAACAACCATGTTGAACTGGAAACTACGCTTATGTAACACCCCAATTTTGGGCTTAGAAGTTTAGGGTTTGGTCGGACCGGTCTGAGAAACGGTTCGAATATAAAAGGAGGTTTTAGGGAAAGCCTAGTTCGGGATGCTTTAAAAATATAGAAAATATCTAAAAATCCTCTTTTAATATATATAAGAGAGTGGTGAAATCAATTTTACAAAATAGGGCTTGGAAATACTACATTTCGGTGTAGTGACCAAAATGCGATTTTTGAAAAGTTTAGTGGTGACTGTTTTGTAAGGATTGAAACTTTGAATCTTTAAGGAGCTAATTTACCCAAAAATGTTTTCTCCAGATTTTTCCTTAATTTGGGTGATTTAATTAATGTTTTAATTAAATAAAAAGAAAAGGGAAACTACTTTTTTTTGGATTTTCATAACTACCTTTTCCTAATTTTCTCTCATTCCTTTTTCTCTCAAAATCCCATCATCCAAACACTTTTTTCTCCAGCAACTTTTGAATTGATCTTCACTTCAATTGATGAGATTTCTATTATCTTTTGGTTCCTAATCAATCTTGCATCAAATCCTTTTGATTTACTCATTGAATTTTCAAGGAATTTGGCCAAAATCAAGGAGAAATCATCATTTAGAGGTAAGATTGTTCTTATCCTCTAAATACTCAGTTCTTTACTGAAATTCCCAAGTTGTCGATCCTTAATTTAAGTTTTATAAATGGTTTTAATGTTAGAAACATGATTTTGGCTTAAAACTCAAGATTTTGGAAGAGATCTTGAAGAATTTCGTTGTGATTGTTTGGGCTCTGTTTTGAGGTGGTTCTTTAATGTATTTTGGATATTAAATGATGTTAGAAATGAGGTTTTATCAATGCAATCCCGAATAGGTTGTGTTTCCTAAGTTTTTGCTCAAGAAAATGGTGGTTTTTGAGGTGTTCTTGGTGTTCTGTTATAGCTAGAGGTATAAGGACGAGTTTAGGTTTGTTTTAGATGTTAATTGATGTTTATAAATGTTTAGAAGTGATGGATCTTGGCTGGGTTAAGTTTTGGAAGAGTTTGGAGGTGATTTCGGTTATGTTTGGTAGCCGAAATGTGGGTTTTAGGTAGAGCAGCGAGTTTAGGTGTGTTGGCTGAAGATTTCAATGCATGATGATGCATTAATCCTCTGCTTTGATGTGTCTAAAACATGGGAGACATCTTCGGACACCTTTGGAGTTGATTTGGAAGCTTAATTGGCGTTTCGGCAAGCAAGCGAAACGTAATTGGTGAATGGAGATGGTTTTCCAACTTTGAAACGATTATTTGGAGGTTTTGGGAGCTTAGTTTAAGTCTAAACAACTTAGCTAAGCTCAAGTGTAAGTTTTCGGAAAAACTCCCTCGGGTGTGCTAAGATATGGTTTGATGCATTAGTTATAAAATGCATGTTTAATTCTTGTTTTGAAAGTATGTTTTAGCATGATTAATGCTGGTTTTGAAAGCCATGTGTTGAAGGATGCTCAAGGTAAGAGATTCTTGGTTTGACATGTTATTAATTTGGTTATGATGCATGGAGTTGCATGTTGATAAATGGCTTTGATTAATGCTTTAAAACAGTGAATTGATGATGGTATTTGATGTATATTGGCAAGTGATGAAATGGTTTTAAAGTACTTGAATCGGATATAGTTAGCCGGCTATAGGATTGGGTGCACCGTAAGTAAAGTCGCCTTGGATGTTGAGGGGTTTTGATTGTACCGTAAACTCCATCCAAGTACCCTAACGATTGAGGTAAGATCACAACGATGGTTAAAAGTCCGTGTGTGGATCTTGTGTTATGTGTCCCTTACTCTCGTTAGAGGAATTATACAACTACCGATGAGTGGTGTTGAGGGGTTGTGATTGTACCGTTATACTCCACCACGGGTGTCACATCAATGGAGGAATTGCTCTTGAGTGTGAACCTTGTGTAGTCCGGTAGTGTGTATGAAGCGTGTGGGACAACGCTTGTAATCCGCGTATCTGATTGTGTTTTGTGTTGAAATGGTTATGAACTATCACTTGAAAGCCAATATAATGTACTTAAATGTAATGAAGCATGAGATGCTTGGAAATGATGCATGGTAGCATAAGAAAGATTTGAGCATGGGGTTTTTAAGCCTTGTTAAAAGTGTTTTCTAAAAATGCATTGTTGTATTGGTTTAGTTAGAGCTTGTCTCACTAAGCATTTGTGCTTACGCTCTCGTTTACCAATAATGCAGATAATTGAAGTGTTTAAGGGCAACAAGGAAGCTAAGAGTGTCCAATGGAAACCAAGCTCATGTATGGTGATGTTTTCATACACTATTAGTTTTGGTAATTTGGCAATGGGAATCTATATTTTGTTTTGGGAGATGTTTTGAACTCCCTGTGGTTGTGGCATGTTTGCCTTGGTTGTTTTGAATTGTAAATGGCCTTTAAGACTTGTTTGTGGTTTGGATTGCTTATTGGGTTGCTTGACTAGGTAGCATGCCTTTAGAAATATGAATTTCCATGGTTGATGCTATGAATGTGTTTGGGGGTTCTAAACATGTACCATTTGTGCATGATGATTTGTAGACATGATTAGGGAGTCATTAGGTAGTGTTTGAATGGGTTTATGCTTGAAAAACCAGACTTTGCTGCTGAATCTGGGCAAAGCGTATCGAAACACCCTTTAGTGTTTCGAAACGGGGGCCTGAAATGGCCTTCGTGTTTCGAAACGCTAAGGGGCGTTCCGAAACGATTTAGCAACTAGAAGGCCTTGTTTCGGAACCAGTCTCGGAACCAACCTGCGTTTCGGAACGGTCAACGCCGTTCCGATCCTGCGTTTCGATACGGCAGGTGGGTGTTTCGAAACAGGTGACCGTTGGGCACTGATTTGAATGGTGCTGAAGTTGCAAGCTTTACAATTTATTCCCAAATGTTGAATTTGCAATTGCTTGAGTTTGAGATGTCCATTTAAGTTGAATTTTGGCAAAGAAGCATGTAACTTGCCTAGTTCTATATTAGTAACCTTAAAATCAACAAAGACCTTCTAATTTTTAGAAATTACGTTTTAGTCCCTAAATTTGTACATTGTGCAATTGAGTCCCTTCTTGAAATCCGATTGTTGTGTCTTTCTCTACCGTATCTTGTGAGTACTCACTTAGGGTTAATGAGCATCTATACAAGATTAAAAAGAAAAAAAAGGTCGTAAATCAAGGTTGACTTTGGTTTTCCCCGTGTAATCTTCGAAGTTCGGGCCATCCGTCTAGGCCGGGCTAAGGGGGTTACATTTGTTGGTATCAGAGCTTAGTTCTCGTGTATTTGGGAATGGTTATGTGGGTGATGTATGTGTATTTTCATGATATGCCTTTTGGGTGAAAGAATGTTGTATGAATAGTGATGCATGGTTTCAATTGTGATGTTATGCTATGTTGGAATGTGTTAGGGGATCCCATTGCCATATCAAAACTAATGAAAGGAATTGTTTTCGAAAAAGAGGTTGTGTACGTGGATTACTTACCTTGTTGAGCCTAATTGTGTTTATTGCATTTGTGTCAGTGCATTGTTTTCTTGTAAATGGGGCCGCGTAGAGAAATGAGAATGAATACAAGAGCTATGGCTCAGAATGAGAACGAGGAGAATTCTGAGAATGTTGTGGATTTACCTCCTCCCCCTGGTGGTGGACCACCCGGTGGTGGTGGTGCTGGAGGTGATGATGCTGGCCTTGGTGCTGGTGCTGGGGTCGCTGGACCTGAAGGTGTGCAGGGGCAAGCTGCTCCTGACATGACTGTGTTGATTCAGGCTATTGCTGGAGCCTTTCAGGCAGCAGTAGCTGGAGCTCATGGAGCTGCGCATCAGGATGATGCTAATGTGAGATTGCCTTTGGAACGTCTTCGCAATCTGGGAGGGACTGAGTTCAGAGGTTTATCTCCGGAAGGATCTGAGTCTTGGTTGGAAAGCACCAAGAAGATTTTGGATCAAATGAGCTGCAATAATTGCAGAACTTGGGTTGTGTGGTGTCATTGCTGCATGATGATGCTTTTACGTGGTGGACGACTACTGTCTCTGGAATGGAGGACAATGATGTGACTTGGACGTTCTTCTTGAATGCGTTCAAGCGGAAGTATCTTGGTGTGCGATACCTAGATGAGAAATGTTGCGTGTAAAATAGTCTATCGCAATTGTAGTGCAAGTGTACACGACGCAAGTAGTAAAGTGATACGAAGTATCGGATATCGTCTCCATAGGGATTGGGCTAATAACTTCACCTTGTTTACTGCACGAAAGTAAAGGAAATAATTAAGAGTTGTCACGAGAATAATAAGGTAAAAACGTAAAATAAAGGATTGAGAAATCAAGATAGAGAGAATGGGCTGGTATTGAGTTGCTCAGTAGTGCAGGTATTGAACTGCTTAGGATTTCCAGTTCTGTCGTCGCGCCCGTCGCCGACAGCACCTGTCGCGGCGGCTGTCCGTTAGCTGTCGCGGCAGCGAACACTAACTCCGTACTTCAAGCTTGGCAAGAATCCCAGATCTGCCTTGCCCTATCCCTAGGCACAAGTCTGTCGATGATCACGTCTTTGATGATACCTCCCGGCGTGAATCGAAGGATGAACACCGATGTGTATGAATTCTTCCTTAGCCACTTAACCTCGCCCTATCCCTAGGCACGAGATGGTTCAACTATAAACTAGAGAACGCGCTCTTATCTCTTTCGTATACTTAACTCTCCCGATGCTAAGTAAATGGATAACCTCACAATGCTCTCCCGATGCTCTTGCAAGATATTAAAATCAAGATAAAAGAACTTGAAGTTTATTTTATTGAACTTGAAAAATCCTAAAACAAAGCAACCCTTGCAACTACTTTACAAAACAACCCGTAGCCCTAGGGGGAATTTAGAACATGTCGGTGACGGGTGGACGGCAGGGGTTTGGTTTCGGTTATGGGGTAATCGATTCTGCCCTAGGTTTAATCTATGCCCTTATATAAGCTTTGGGCTCAAGTTATCTAAGGTAACAAGGATTACAACTTTAATTAAAAGTAAGATTCTAATAAAGACTAAATCTCTAAAGTCTCCTACTTTCCAGCCGCATCCTTGTTTCTAGGAATTTCTTCTCCTTGAGCTTTGGCTTGACATATCTTTTGATCCGGGGCTTGGAAAAATATTTGGCTTCCACACGACAGACGAGCAGATTTTTCTCTATCTATCGAGATCCACTTTACTTTTCCTCTTCATAAGTCTGCTGTCACCTTGCTGTCACGACAGGTCCATGACAGGTTCGTCTTCTTCGGCTGCTTGTCCAGTTCAGCTCTTCTGCTTATCTGCCCTGCGCCTGCCTTCATCGTCAACCATGGCAGCTACCTGCAAAATACGCCATCTTTTAGTAGAATCCGTGCCTTTTATATAATTGTGATGTTTTATTGAAAACTAACCTAAATGCAATGCAATTATGCTTGAATGCAGCAGAAATATGGGTTAAAAAGGGTGTAAATAATAGAACTTTTACACACTCAACACACCCCCAAACTCAAGTCTTTGCTTGCCCTCAAGCAATTAAACCTAAACGAAAAAATGAAAACAAGAAAAATTTTTGTGTCGGCCTTCAAACAGTGAACTGTCCCTTACCCGTCGCTCGTTCTCTATGGCGGCAGCAACCTGTCGGAAAGATTAGGATCTGTCCGGAATCTCCCTATAGCTCTCTTGCAGTGTGTGCATGCTTGTGAACAGTTATATGCCAAGACTCTCTTAGTTTCACTAGAATATTTGACTTTAGCTTGTTTAGAGTTTTTCCTACGAGACTGTTTTCTTTCTTTTTCTTACTAGAGCCAGAATTGGGCACCTCTAGTTATTTCCTTTTTTCAAACTTCTTCTCTTTTACTAGAGCCAGTATTTCAGGCACCTCTAGTTAACTGTCTAGAGCCGGTGATAGGCACCTCTAGAAGTTTTTCTCTGGTTATCTGCCTAGAGCCGGTGGTAGGCACCTCTAGGTTTCCTGAGATTCTAGTCTCTTTTCTACTCTAAGTGCTAAGCTTTCCTATTCTAGTTTGGCTAAAAGAAATATAAGCAGTATAACAGTCACAAAAGTGTTTAAGTTTTCAGAACTATAGAAAGGCTCTAAACTTTTCCTTAACCTGTCCTAAAGATGCTGCCACGATAGAGATGTCATGACAGGTAAGTTAACTTCACAGTTTTAAGCCAACAGTTTAATCTTTTCTAATTTTTTTTTAAAAACTTTAAAATAAAAGACACAACAAATAATAAAAAGATGTACTTAAGACTCCATTAATGATAGAGGGTTGCCACCCCCAAACTCAAGGGTTGCATTGCCCTCAATGCAAAATGACATGAAACAAAAATATGAAAAGAGAAGTACATCACAAAAGATAAAAGCAGGCAGCAATAAAAGAAAATAAAAACTTAAATTTTCAGTCGCTGTCCTCGCTGCTGCTGCTGACTCGGATCTGATGGCGGCGTCTGCGCTGTGGGGGAGGCTGGGCAGGTTCAATAGCAGGTTGAGCGGCAGGATCATCGGCATGTGGAGGGGCAGTTTCATCGGCAGGTTGAGGGGCAGGTTGCTCCACTAGCCGGACGTCAGAACTGCTGTTGCTATTCCGGCTGCTGCTAGTGGTGGTGCTGGCTTTGGGCAGCCGTTTCTTGTCTGCCACGTGCTTAATTCTTTTCACCCTCGTAAAGTCCCTCTCCAAATTCCTCCGGAGAAGAGGGCTGTCATCAGTGGCAGGTCTTTTGGTTCCTCGAGGGGAGGTGTCTGCCGGAGAGTTGCCGGCTGCCGTCTGGGCAGGGGATGGTGTGGAAGTGGCAGAATGGGTATGGGGGGAAACAGGTGGTGTAGGTGTGGGGGAGGGGATATGGAAATAATGGGATGGGAAGGTGGGGAAGATGACATCTGAATAATGTAAAGTATTAGTAATGAAATTTACCGTTGCATTTGAGAAGTCGCGGATAAAAGTCATCAAACCCATTTGGCGCTCCTCTACCCGTAGAATTGCAGCCAGGATGTTGGCAGACTGGTCTGTCGGAGTGGTGTCGGCGGCAGCATCTGGGGCAGGGTTGGTGGCAGGTTCATCATCGGAGTCAGCAGGAGGGGCATTTGGGTCGAAAGCGTTGATGGGTGATACGACTATGACCTCCATGAGGCTGGAGATGTTGTTGTCAGTCCAGCCACTGCCCGACTTGATTTTGTCGGAGGGTCTCTCTGGTACGGCAGCACAGCGGCAGAGGGCGGTGATTGTGAACGGCAGGCAGAGTCGTGAGTCTGAACGGAAGGCACAATCAATGATGATGTCCCTCATGTACTTGCCCACATTGATGGGCCTGTCATGCATGATAGAGTGAATGAGGGCCAGCCGCTGTCGGTTGACTATCGTATGGTGGGACGAGGGCAGGATACGCTTTTTGATGAAAGCGTTCCACAGTTTTGCTTCAGGGAGGAGCTGCCCCCTATTGACGGAGTGGGGGTTCTTCTTGCTGGTGGTCCATGTCGTACCAGCCTCTGTTAGCTCCACCATGATGGCATCATAGGCAGCAGCGTCGAGAGTGTCCAGAAATTGTTGGTGAGCATCACCATCGGGGCCAAAGAACAGGCCGAACATATGGTTGATGCTGTTTGCTGTAAAGGGCACTTCCACTCCTCGGACGATGACAGACGTCGCCGTTTTGCTGTCGACAGCCTCGTAGAACTCCCGGACCAAAGTATCATTTAGCTCTGCCGGCTGCTCGGCAAAGTCCTCCCACAGCTGTGCCGTTATGGCCTTCACAATGAACGGCCTGAGTCCCATATGGGGGGCATCTCTGTTGTAAATGAAGCCACGCTCCTCCCATAGTTCCTTGTTGGCGAAGGGGGATGCTGCTGCTGACGAGGAAGCGGCAGCAGTGTTATGGCCGGTTTGTCTCGACGACATATTGGTTGCAAGGGCTGTGAAAGAGAGAAAACAAATAAAACTAGAGGAGAAAAATAACAAGAGAGAAAAATCAGAAGTGATGAAAAATGAAAATGGGAAGGGGTTTATATAGCGGTCGAGGGGCTGCCCATTTAATGCCTCAACGGCAGGCGGGAATAACGGGGCGGCATATTGGATGTAGCGTGTCTGACGCGTCTAACACGCATTTATGCGTCTGCTGTGCGTCTGCCGCACGCTTCTGCGTCTGCAGTGTCAAACTGTTGACAGCCTGTCAAGTCCGTCTGCGCCGGCAGCTGAAACGACATGTTATCATAAATGGGCTTTATTGGGCTGGTGGATGGGCGGTGGGTTTGGGCCACTTCTTTTTTTTCTTCTTGACTCCTTTATTTCCTAAAAACTGAAATTGGAAAAACAAAACATTATTCGAATAAAATAAACCTAATTCCTAATAAATAATAATAATAAAAATAAAAAAAACTTAGGTTAAATTAGGGGTGCCTTGTGGGGCATCTCCTAAAGTAACCACTTCCTGAATTCCTGGGGCTTCAGTCCCCTGATAGTGCTTGAGGCGTTGTCCATTGACTTTGAATTGGTGCCCGTCTTTTAATGATTGAATTGTGATGGCACCATGGGGAAAGACTTGAACCACTTGGAACGGGCCAGACCATCTAGACTTTAGCTTTCCTGGGAAGAGTTTAAGTCTAGAATTAAATAACAACACAAGCTGCCATGGGCAGAACTGTCGTGGCAGCAGTTTCTTGTCGTGCCACTTCTTAGTCTTTTCCTTGTAAATCCTTGCGTTGTCGTAGGCCATTGTCCGTAATTCTTCAATCTCGTTTAGATCTAATAACCTTTTCTGGCCGGCCTTGTCCAAGTCCATATTCACTGCCTTGATTGCCCAATATGCTTTGTGCTCGATCTCGACAGGCAAGTGACAGGTTTTCCCATAAATCAGTCGGAATGGAGACATGCCCAATGGAGTCTTGAAAGCTGTCCTGTATGCCCATAATGCATCATTCAGAAGTAAAGACCAATCTTTCCTAGTTGGTTTAACCATCTTCTCAAGAATGTTCTTTACTTCCCTATTGGAAATCTCAGCCTGTCCATTGGTCTGTGGGTGGTATGCTGTCGCGATCCTGTGCTTGACACCATATTTCTTTAGGGCAGTAGCAATTACCCTATTATCAAAATGTCTCCCCTCATCACTGATAATCGCCCTAGGAATGCCAAATCTAGAAAAAATGTTTTTGTGCAAAAACTTTTGGACTGTTTTGGCATCATTCTTTTGAGTTGCGATTGCTTCAACCCACTTGGAGACATAATCCACTGCTAGGAGGATGTACAAATTTCCACATGAAGATGGGAATGGTCCCATAAAATCAATCCCCCAAACGTCGAAGATTTCGACTTCTAGAATATTCTGCAGTGGCATCTCGTTTCTCCTCGAGATGTTACCTGTCCGCTGGCACCTGTCACAGCTTTTGTAAAATTCCTGTGCATCTTTATAAAGTGTCGGCCAGTAGAACCCTGACTGCAGCACCTTGGCAGCAGTTTTATTGCCTCCTAAGTGACCTCCATATTGTGAAGCATGACAGTGATGGAGAATGTCTTCTTGTTCTTCTTGTGGTACACACCTTCTTATAACCTGATCTGCGCACATTTTGAAAAGAAGAGGTTCGTCCCAATAATAATGTTTAACATCATTTTGGAACCTCTTCCTTGCTTGATAATTAAGATCAGAAGGTAATATTCTGCTAACTATAAAATTAACGAAATCAGCATACCAGGGAAGGTTAGAAGACTTACCTGCCGCCATGGCTGTCGCGACAGCGATTGCGGCAGCAAAGAGCTGCTCATCTGGGAAGGTCTCCAGTATGTGTGTCTCATCTAACGGTAGACTCTGTCCCGTCTCCAACCTCGACAAGTGGTCTGCCACTTGATTTTCTGTCCCCTTTTTGTCTTTGATCTCAAGGTCGAACTCTTGTAATAGCAAGATCCATCGTATCAGCCTAGGCTTCGCGTCCTTCTTTGCGAACAAATACTTTAGGGCAGAATGGTTGGTGTGTATTATTACCTTCGTTCCAAGTATGTAAGAACGAAACTTGTCGATGGAGAACACCACAGCTAACAGCTCCTTTTCTGTGGTGGTATAGTTCACTTGGGCATCATTTAATGTTTTGCTAGCATAATATATGACGTGAAACAGCCTGTCTCTGCGCTGCCCAAGTGGTGCCCCGACAGCATAGTCACTAGCATCACACATGATCTCGAATGGCTGTGTCCAGTCTGGTGGCTGTACTATGGGGGCTGTCACTAACTTTTCCTTCAGAACCTTGAATGCTTCAGTACATTCCTCATTAAATTCAAAGGGTCGGTTCTGCTCTAGAAGATGGCATAGCGGCTTGGTGATCTTTGAAAAATTTGTAATAAATTTTCTATAAAAACCAGCATGCCCTAAAAAACTCCTAATGCCCTTGACTGTGGTTGGCGGCGGCAGCTTCTCTATGACTTCAATTTTTGCCCTGTCGACTTCTATCCCACGGCAGCTAATCTTATGGCCTAGAACTATCCCTTCATCTACCATAAAATGGCATTTTTCCCAATTTAGAACAAGATTAGCTTTTTCACATCTTTCAAGTACCTTTTGAAGGTTGCCGAGGCAGCTCTCAAAATCGTCTCCAAAGACGGAAAAATCATCCATGAAAATCTCAAGGAAGTCCTCTACCATGTCGGAGAATATTGCCATCATGCACCTTTGGAAGGTGGCAGGTGCGTTACAGAGGCCGAACGGCATCCTCCTAAATGCGTATGTTCCGTAGGGGCATGTGAAAGCCGTTTTCTCTTGATCTTCCGGTGCAATAGCAATTTGGTTATAACCTGAATAACCATCAAGAAAACAATAATAAGATTTACCCGCTAATCTATCAAGCATTTGATCAATAAAGGGTAAAGGGAAGTGGTCCTTTCGGGTAGCTTTGTTAAGCTTCCGATAGTCCATACAAACCCTCCAACCGGTCACAGTCCTGGTTGGGATTAGTTCATTGTTTTCGTTGGTTATCACGGTCATGCCTCCTTTCTTGGGAACACATTGCACCGGGCTTACCCATTTGCTGTCGGAGATGGCGTAAATAATACCAGCATCTAACCATTTAATGATCTCCTTACGCACTACCTCCTTCATCGCATGGTTTAGCCGCCTTTGGGCATCTATAGTCGGCTTATGATCTTCCTCAAGGAGGATTTTGTGCATGCATAACGCCGGACTAATGCCCTGAATGTCTGCTATCGTCCATCCAATCGCCTTTTTGTGCTGCCTTAGCATGTCGATCAGCTGTCGTTCCTGTTCCTGCGGTAGCTTAGCAGAGATGATTACGGGCAGTGTGTCATCACAACCAAGATAAGCATATTTAAGCTGCCCTGGCAGGGGCTTAAGTTCTAAGACAGGTGGTTCAACAGTAGAGGGCTTTTGGATTAAATGGTTATCCGAAGTGTAATTCAAGGGTTCGAATAACTTACCTGGACAATGGTCTAACCAGTTTACCTCCTCTTGACCTTCAGTATCAGATGTTTCGGAATCAGAGGAGTCGCTGTCGTCGGTGCTGTCGTCGTTGCTGTCGTCATCGCTGTCGTGACAGGCCTGTAGGTGGCTGTCGCAGCAGTGACCAATTTTTTTATCACGGCAGCCCGACCTGATGCAGGGGTAATCAAAGGTCACCTCAATGATGGCCTTGCATTCCTCGTCCACATCAGCATGTTTCATTGCTTGGAGAACATTCAACTTAATTTGTTGATCGTTTACGCGCATGGTGAGTTCTCCTTTCTCCACATCAATCAATGATCTTCCCGTGGCTAAGAAGGGTCGCCCAAGGATGACTGGTGCGTTCTCATCTGCCTTACAATCTAAAATAAGAAAGTCAGCAGGAAAAATAATCTTATCCACTCTTACCAAAATATCTTCAATTTTTCCCTCGGGGTGAACGTAAGAGCGGTCGGCTAGCTGTAGGGTAACTGTCGTGGGCCGCGCCTTGCCAATACCTAATTTCTGAAAAACAGATTTGGGCATTAGATTAACACTAGCTCCAAGATCACAAAGTGCCTTACCCACAAATTTGTCGCCGATTACGCAAGGTATGATGAAGCTCCCCGGATCCTTCTTTTTCTGGGGTGGCTGCCGATGAAGAATACTCATGCAACCTTCTTGCATCCTTACCGTTTCAAATTCCCCAAGTTTAGATTTTTTCGACATAACATCCTTGAGAAATTTAGCATAACCTGGCATCTCCCTAACAGCATCTAACAACGGAATATTAATATGAACCTGTTTAAAAATATCATAAATCTTTTTAAGTTGAGATTCATGCTTAGCTTGCTGTATCCGTTGAGGAAAAGGTGGTGGGGGACGGTAATCAGCAATACGTCCTTCCCACTGCATGCGAATCTGAGGTCGGTAATCATCTTTTTTCTCCTCTGTCGCTTCTGCTGTCGTGACAGGCTCATCGGCAGCAGTCTGTTTATCACCTGTCGGAGCAGCTTCCTCGGCAGGTTTTTCCAAGGCATGTTCCTTTTCTGTTTCAGCTTCTTTTTCCGGTCCTGGTAACTTTTTCCCACTCCTAGTAGTAATCGCCTTACATTGCTCATGTGGGGGCGGTCTAGCATTTTCAGTATTGCTAGGGAAACCTCCATTCTGCCATGGCTTAATATGCTGCGACACCTGACCCATTTGTGTCTCTAGAGATTTCAAGGTAGCCTCATGATTTGTCATTCTCATCTTGGTTTCATCCATAAAGTTTTCCGTCTTCTTGACAAACTGATTAATATTCTCCATATACGTACCAGTCTGAGACATAAAAGTGGCTAGAGTCTGTTCCAATATACTACTCGTGGCAGGTGGTGGCTGCTGTTGCTGTTGCGGCGGCAGGTTCTGCGGCTGCAGTTGCTGACACGTCAACAATCTAGGACCCCCTGATTCTGATGATGTGCTTGCGGATTCAAAGCATTGTTGGGGTTACTCCAAGAAAATTTGGGATCCTTCCGCCAATTAGGGTTGTAGTTGTTGGAATTGTAGTTCGGCTTGTAATTTCCAACATATTTTCCCTCTTCTACATTTATAGGGCACTCATCCCTACTATGATTTCCCTCACAGATAGTACAAACTTCCTCGACAGCAAATCCTTGTAGTTCATCTTCATTTAATAATCGTTTCATTGCTTTAGTAAGGAATGCTACCTGTGATTTCATAGTGCTGTCGGCCTCATAATCCTTGACAGCAAGTACCCGTTTACCCCCTCTTCTTGCAGTCGGAAACTGCTCCTCATTCTTAGCCAGATTTTTCAAAACTTGCAGCGCCTCGTCTGGATCTTTATCCAATAATAGTCCATTTGCTGCAGAATCAATTCTAATGCGAGTTTGTAAGTTAGCAGCATTATAGAATTTAGTTACCTGATTCCAGACGGGGAATCCATGCATTGGGCAGTTCCGAAGAAGAGTAGTAAACCTATCCCAGGCCTCGTGCATTGGCTCGTCATCTTCCTGTTGAAAAGTAGCAATTTCGTTACGTAATCGCTCAGATAAATGCGAAGGATTAAAAAGAGATAAAAATTCACGAGTTAAATCTGCCCAAGTCATAATGGAACCCGGTGTTAGTTTATTCCACCAAGTTTTAGCTCTGTCCCTCAAGGAATGGGGAAATAACCGAAGCCTCAGTATCTCCGGACTAACTCCTGGCAGTCTAAACGAACCATAGATCTCCTGAAACGTTTTGAGATGCTCCCTAGCATCTTCTGTCGCAGAACCACTAAACTGTCCGGCGTTGTTGATCATACTAAACATGACAGGTTTAAGCTCGAAGTTATCAACATCAATATCCGGCAGCGTGGTCTCCAGCTCTACATGATCATTCAGCATGTAGTCACGACATGACCGTCGTCCACCTGCTGCGGGCGGATCGCCGACAGGTGGGTTATTATTGCCAAGGGGTGGTATGAAACCACCAGCAGGTTGGTTATGACCCATTTTCTCTAGCTGTTCCTCGAGATATTCGTTTCTGTCTAAAAGTCGGCGAAGTTGTTTCTTGAGATTGAAGGAACGTTCGATTTCCGGATCTAATTTATATTCAGGATCTTCGCCTCTTTTAGATCTGTGCATAAACAAGAAAACCTCGTGAAAAGCGAGAGTTGAAAGCACAAAAGAAAGATTAAAGAAAAATAAAAATAAAAACGAAAAAAAAGGATGATAAAAATAAAAGCGAAAAGTGCAATAAAAGAAAGATGTAGTTATGTTGCCAATCCCCGGCAACGGCGCCAAAAACTTGTTGCGTGTAAAATAGTCTATCGCAATTGTAGTGCAAGTGTACACGACGCAAGTAGTAAAGTGATACGAAGTATCGGATATCGTCTCCACAGGGATTGGGCTAATAACTTCACCTTGTTTACTGCACGAAAGTAAAGGAAATAATTAAGAGTTGTCACGAGAATAATAAGGTAAAAACGTAAAATAAAGGATTGAGAAATCAAGATAGAGAGAATGGGCTGGTATTGAGTTGCTCAGTAGTGCAGGTATTGAACTGCTTAGGATTTCCAGTTCTGTCGTCGCGCCCGTCGCCGACAGCACCTGTCGCGGCGGCTGTCCGTTAGCTGTCGCGGCAGTGAACACTAACTCCGTACTTCAAGCTTGGCAAGAATCCCATATCTGCCTTGCCCTATCCCTAGGCACAAGTCTGTCGATGATCACGTCTTTGATGATACCTCCCGGCGTGAATCGAAAGATGAACACCGATGTGTATGAATTCTTCCTTAGCCACTTAACCTCGCCCTATCCCTAGGCACGAGATGGTTCAACTATAAACTAGAGAACGCGCTCTTATCTCTTTCGTATACTTAACTCTCCCGATGCTAAGTAAATGGATAACCTCACAATGCTCTCCCGATGCTCTTGCAAGATATTAAAATCAAGATAAAAGAACTTGAAGTTTATTTTATTGAACTTGAAAAATCCTAAAACAAAGCAACCCGTGCAACTACTTTACAAAACAACTCGTAGCCCTAGGGGGAATTTAGAACATGTCGGTGACGGGTGGACGGCAGGGGTTTGGTTTCGGTTATGGGGTAATCGGTTCTGCCCTAGGTTTAATCTATGCCCTTATATAAGCTTTGGGCTCAAGTTATCTAAGGTAACAAGGATTACAACTTTAATTAAAAGTAAGATTCTAATAAAGACTAAATCTCTAAAGTCTCCTACTTTCCAGCCGCATCCTTGTTTCTAGGAATTTCTTCTCCTTGAGCTTTGGCTTGACATATCTTTTGATCCGGGGCTTGGAAAAATATTTGGCTTCCACACGACAGACGAGCAGATTTTTCTCTATCTATCGAGATCCACTTTACTTTTCCTCTTCATAAGTCTGCTGTCACCTTGCTGTCACGACAGGTCCATGACAGGTTCGTCTTCTTCGGCTGCTTGTCCAGTTCAGCTCTTCTGCTTATCTGCCCTGCGCCTGCCTTCATCGTCAACCATGGCAGCTACCTGCAAAATACGCCATCTTTTAGTAGAATCCGTGCCTTTTATATAATTGTGATGTTTTATTGAAAACTAACCTAAATGCAATGCAATTATGCTTGAATGCAGCAGAAATATGGGTTAAAAAGGGTGTAAATAATAGAACTTTTACACACTCAACAAGAAGAAAAGAGAATTTATGTCTCTTGTGCAAGGAAGAATGACGGTAGCTGAGTATGAGGTCCAGTTTGTCCGTCTTAGTCAATATGCACCTGAGCTAATCCCTGATGAGCGGGAGAGGTGTGAACGTTTCCGTTATGGATTGGTAACGGATGTGAAGACTTTTATGCTCGCGGCTGAGTATACAGATTTTGATGTGCTTGTGAGTAAAGCGAAGGACATCGAGCAGAACTTAGGTTTGTCTTCCAGAGGCGTTAGTTCTATCTTGGGAAAAAGAGCTGCTGATCATAGTTCTGGTGGTAGACGGAACAAGAGAGGACGAGATAAGAGGTATCAGTCTTCTGCTAGGCGTGGTAATGGAGGACATGGTATGCCTGTTCAAGGAGATAGGACGAGGGCTGATCAGAACACGTGCTGGGCGTGTGGATCTCGTGGCCATTTGAGGCGAGATTGTCCTCGGGCGGCGGGGGAGGTTCAGGCTCCTGTTGCAGTGACAGGTAACTCATGTTGGAATTGTGGTTCGGCAGACCACATGAGGAGGGAGTGTCCTTTGTTGGTCGGTGGTGGTCAGGGACGTGCTCCTGGGTAGTTGCACCACAGAGAGGTCATGGGCGCGGTCGTGGTAACTTTCAGCGCAGAGATGATGGTGGGAGGAATGTGGCACATGTTGTGGTTGTTCAACTTGAGGGTGGTGGCCAGGATCGAGTGTATGCTCAGCGTGAGGGAAGGAATGATACGGATGTGATCGTAGGTACCTTTACTTTGCAATCCTTGTCATTACTTTCCTTGATTGATTCTGGATCTACACACTCGTACATATTGCGTGAACATGCTCAAATGCTTGGTTTACCTGTTGAGTCTTTGGATGTTGGTATGTGCGTGACTAGTTCCTTTGGTGAGACAGTCGTAACACGGAGGTTGTATAGAAGATGTCCCTTGAAAGTGCAAAACCATGTTTTCCTTGTTGATCTCATGGAATTTCCATTCTATGGTTTTGATGTAATCCTTGGTATGGATTGGCTTGTTGAACATCGAGCTGTGGTGGATTTTGAGAACAAGCGAGTTTCGTTGAAACTTGCGGATGGTTATGAGGTAGTGGTGGTGGGTGAAAATGTAAAGTTTCTTAGTAATGTGGTGTCTACCTTGGAAGCAAGTCAGATGATGCGGCAAGGTTGCGAGGCTTATCTAGCCTTTGTTATGAATCCAAGTTCGAAGGAGGTGCGCGTTCAGGATATAAGAACTGTTCGTGAGTTCCCTGGAGTGTTTCCGGAGGAGTTACCTGGGTCGCCGCCTAGTCGAGAGGTGGAGTTTGGAATTGAGCTATATGAAAACACAACTCCAGTGTCCATTGCTCCCTATCGCATGGCACCTAAGGAGTTGAAGGAGTTGAAGACGCAACATCAGGAGTTGCTTGATCGTGGGTTCATTCGGCCGAGTGTGTCACCGTGGGGTGCACCGGTCTTGTTTGTGAAGATGAAGGATGACACTATGAGAATGTGCATTGATTATCGTCAGCTGAACAAGTTGACTATCAAGAATCGGCATCCTTTACCGAGGATTGATGATCTTTTTGATCAGTTTCTGGGAGCGGCTGTGTTTTCCAAGATTGACTTAAGGTCAGGCTACAACCAGCTTAAGGTGAAAGATGTGGATGTGCCAAAAACAGCCTTTAGGACGAGGTATGGGCATTATGAGTTCCTTGTAATGCCGTTTGGCTTGACGAATGCTCCTGCAGCTTTCATGGACATGATGAATAGAGTGTTCCATGAATACTTGGATAAGTTTGTGGTGGTGTTCATTGATGATATCCTTGTGTACTCTCGTACGGAGGAGGAGCATGAAGGTCATTTGAGGATTGTGTTGCAGGCACTGTTGGAAAATCAGCTTTATGCTAAGCTGAGCAAATGCGAATTCTGGCTTAAGGAAGTTGTTTTCCTTGGTCATGTGGTTTCTGCTGAGGGGATTCGTGTTGATCCTCAAAAGGTTGAGGCGGTGATGAATTGGAAGCCTCCTAAGTCTGCTCATGAAGTCCGTAGTTTCCTTCGGTTGGCAGGATATTACCGGAGGTTTGTGGATGGATTTTCAAAGATTGCTGCTCCTTTGATGAAGTTGTTGCAAAAGGATGTCAAGTATGAGTGGACAGGAGCAAGGCAGCAGGCTTTTGAGAAGCTTAAGGCAGCTTTGACGCAAGCTCCTATCTTGGTTCAACCTGAATGAGGGAAATAGTTTGTGGTGTACAGCGACGCATCCTATGTTGGGTTAGGGTGTGTGCTGATGCAAAAGGGTAAGGTGGTGGCTTATGCATCGCGCCAATTGAAGGTGCATGAGCGCAATTATCCTACGCATGATATTGAGTTAGCTGCGGTGGTTTTTGCTTTGAAGATTTGGAGACATTATCTGTATGGTGAGAAGTGTACGGTGTACACGGATCACAAGAGTTTGAAGTATCTGATGTCTCAGAAAGAGTTGAATCTTAGGCAACAACGTTGGGTGGAGTTGCTTAAGGATTACGATTTGACGATCGAGTACCATCCGGGAAAGGCTAATGTTGTAGCGGATGCCTTGAGTAGGAAGGTGGAGGTGGAGTTAAGGGCTATGTTTGCCAGCTTGAGTATTTTGCAAGATGGAGGTCTTGTGGCTGAATTGCAAGTGAAACCATCTTTGGTTCAGTTGATAAAGGATAAGCAGTTGTTAGATGATTCCTTGGTGCCACATGTTCAGGATATTGTCGAGGATAGACCATCGGATTTCTGTTTTAATGATGATGGAGTTCTATGTTTTGGAAGTCGGATAGTAGTGTCGAATGATGCGGAGTTGAGGCATACTATTCTGACTGAAGCTCATAGTAGTCCTTTTGCTATGCACCCTGGTAGTACAAAGATGTATCGTGATCTGAAGGATGAGTACTATTGGGTGGGTTTGAAGAAAGATGTTGCGGAGTACGTGAGTAAGTGCATGGTTTGTCAGCGGGTTAAAGCTGAGCATCAGTTTCCTTCAGGGTTGTTGCAACCGTTGAGGATTCCTGAGTGGAAGTGGGAAAGGATTACCATGGACTTTGTGTCTGGTTTGCCTTTGTCGCCATCAAAGAAGAATTCGGTGTGGGTGATTGTGGATCGCCTTACGAAGTGTGCGCATTTCTTACCTGTGCACACTACGTATACCTTGGATAAGCTTGCAGAGATGTACATTGCTGAGATTGTGCGACTGCATGGTGTGCCAAGGTCTATAGTGTCGGATAGAGATCCGAGGTTTACATCACGTTTTTGGGAATGTTTGCATCAAGCTTTGGGTACACTGTTGAATTTTAGTACTTCTTATCATCCACAGTCGGATGGACAGTCTGAGCGTGTTATTCAAGTGCTTGAAGATATGTTGAGGTGCTGTGTGATTGAGTTTCAAGGTTCTTGGGAGAAGCATTTGCCTTTGGTGGAGTTTGCTTATAACAATAGCTACCAGGCAAGTATTCAAATGGCAGCTTATGAAGCCTTGTATGGGAGGAGGTGCAGAACTCCTCTTTGCTAGGCTGAAACAGGTCAGAAGTTGGTCTCGATGCCGGCTTTGTTGAAGGGAACCACCGAGAAGGTGAAGCTCATTTGTGAACGGTTGAAGGCAGCTTCTGATCGACAGAAGTCTTACACGGATTTGAAGCGTAAGGAGATTGAGTTTGCGGTGGGTGACCGTGTGTTTTTAAAAGTTTCACCTTGGAAGAAGGTGATGAGGTTTGGCCGGAAGGGTAAGTTGAGCCCTAGGTATATTGGACCATACGAGGTGATTGAACGTGTGGGTCCTGTTGCGTACAAGTTGAGGTTGCCGCAAGAGTTGGAAAGGATACATGATGTGTTTCATGTCTCTATGCTTCGGAGGTATAGATCGGATCCTTCGCATGTTATGCATGTGAAGGAAGTGGAGTTGAATCTAGATTTGACTTATGATGAGGAACCGGTTGAGATTCTGGATTCATACAGTAAAGTTCTTCGAGGTAAGACCATTGAATTGGTTAAGGTGTTGTGGAGGCATCGTGGTGTTGAGGAAGCCACGTGGGAAAGAAAGGAGGACATGAAGAAGAAGTTTCCTTACCTTTTTCCTTTAGGTAAATTTCGAGGATGAAATTTCTTAAGAGAGGGAGAGTTGTAACACCCCAATTTTGGGCTTAGAAGTTTAGGGTTTGGTCGGACCGATCTGAGAAACGGTTCGAATATAAAAGGAGGTTTTAGGGAAAGCTTAGTTCGGGGTGCTTTAAAAATATAGAAAAATAACTAAAAATCCTCTTTTAATATATATAAGAGAGTGGTGAAATCAATTTTACAAAATAAGGCTTGGAAATACTACATTTCGGTGTAGTGACCAAAATGCGATTTTTGAAAAGTTTAGTGGTGACTGTTTTGAAAGGATTGAAACTTTGAATCTTTAAGGAGCTAATTTACCCAAAAATGTTTTCTCCAGATTTTTCCTTAATTTGGGTGATTTAATTAATGTTTTAATTAAATAAAAAAAAGGGAAACTACTTTTTGGATTTTCATAACTACCTTTTCCTAATTTTCTCTCATTCCTTTTTCTCTCAAAATCCCATCATCCAAACACTTTTTCTCCAGCAACTTTTGCATTGATCTTCACTTTAATTGATGAGATTTCTATTATCTTTTGGTTCCTAATCAATCTTGCATCAAATCCTTTTGATTTCCTCATTGAATTTTTAAGGAATTTGGCCCAAATCAAGGAGAAATCATCATTTAGAGGTAAGATTATTCTTCTCCTCTAAATACTCAGTTCTTTACTGAAATTCCCAAGTTGTCAATCCTTAATTTAAGTTTTATAAATGGTTTTAATGTTAGAAACATGATTTTGGCTTAAAACTCAAGATTTTGGAAGAGATCTTGAAGAATTTCGTTGTGATTGTTTGGGCTCTGTTTTGAGGTGGTTCTTTAATGTATTTTGGATATTAAATGATGTTCGAAATGAGGTTTTATCAATGCAATCCCGAATAGATTGTGTTTCCTAAGTTTTTGCTCAAGAAAATGGTGGTTTTTGAGGTGTTCTTGGTGTTCTGTTATAGCTGGAGGTATAAGGACGAGTTTAGGTTTGTTTTAGATGTTAATTGATGTTTAGAAATGTTTAGAAGTGATGGATCTTGGCTGGGTTAAGTTTTAGAAGAGTTTGGAGGTGATTTCGGTTGTGTTTGGCAGCCAAAATGTGGGTTTTAGATAGAACAGCGAGTTTAGGTGTGTTGGCTGAAGATTTCTATGCATGATGATGCATTAATCCTCTTCTTTGATGTGTCTAAAACAGGGGAGACATCTTCGGACACCTTTGGAGTTGATTTGGAAGCTTAATTGGCGTTTCGGCAAGCAAGCGAAACGTAATTGGTGAGTGGAGATGGTTTTCCAGCTTTGAAACGATTATTTGGAGGTTTTGGGAGCTTAGTTTAAGTCTAAACAACTTAGCTAAGCTCAAGTGTAAGTTTTCGGAAAAACTCTCTCGGATGTGCTAAGATATGGTTTGATGCATTAGTTATGAAATGCATGTTTAATTCTTGTTTTGAAAGCATGTTTTAGCATGATTAATGCTGGTTTTGAAAGCCATGTGTTGAAGGATGCTCAAGGTAAGAGATCCTTGGTTTGACATGTTATTAATTTGGTTATGATGCATGGAGTTGCATGTTGATAAATGGCTTTGATTAATGCTTTAAAACAGTGAATTGATGATGGTATTTGATGTATATTGGCAAGTGATGAAATGGTTTTAAAGTACTTGAATCGGATATAGTTAGCCGGCTATAGGATTGGGTGCACCGTAAGTAAAGTCGCCTTGGATGTTGAGGGGTTGTGATTGTACCGTAAACTCCATCCAAGTACCCTAACGATTGAGGTAAGATCACAATGGTGGTTAAAAGTTCGTGTGTGGATCTTGTGTTATGTGTCCCTTACTCTCGTTAGAGGAATTATACAACTACCGATGAGTGGTGTTGAGGGGTTGTGATTGTACCGTTACACTCCACCACGGGTGTCACATCAATGGAGGGATTGCTCTTGAGTGTGAACCTTGTGTAGTACGGTAGTGTGTATGAAGCGTGTGGGACAACGCTTGTAATCCGCGTATCCGATTGTGTTTTGTGTTGAAATGGTTATGAACTATCACTTGAAAGCCAATATAATGTACTTAAATGTAATGAAGCATGAGATGCTTGGAAATGATGCATGGTAGCATGAGAAAGATTTGAGCATGAGGTTTTTTAAGCCTTGTTAAAAGTGTTTTCTAAAAATGCATTGTTGTATTGGTTTAGTTAGAGCTTGTCTCACTAAGCATTTGTGCTTACGCTCTCGTTTACCAATAATGCAGATAATTGAAGTGTTTAAGGGCAACAAGGAAGCTAAGAGTGTCCAAGGGAAACCAAGCTCATGTATGGTGATGTTTTCATACACTATTAGTTTTGGTAATTTGGCAATGAGAATCTATATTTTGTTTTGGGAGATGTTTTGAACTCCCTGTGGTTGTGGCATGTTTGCCTTGGTTGTTTTGAATTGTAAATGGCCTTTAAGACTTGTTTGTGGTTTGGATTGCTTATTGGGTTGCTTGACTAGGTAGCATGCCTTTAGAAATATGAATTTCCATGGTTGATGCTATGAATGTGTTTGGGGGTTCTAAACATGTACCATTTGTGCATGATGATTTTTAGACATGATTAGGGAGTCATTAGGTAGTGTTTGAATGGGTTTATGCTTGAAAAACCAGACTTTGCTGCTGAGTCTGGGCAAACCGTATCGAAACACCCTCTAGTGTTTTGAAACGGGGACCTGAAATGGCCTTCGTTTTTCGAAACGCTAAGGGGCGTTCCGAAATGGCTACTAGAAGGCCTTGTTTCGGAACCAGTCTCGGAACCAACCCGCGTTTCGGAACAGTCAACGCCGTTCCAATCCTGCGTTTCGATACGGCAGGTGGGTGTTTCGAAACAGGTGACCGTTGGGCACTGATTTGAATGGTGCTGAAGTTGCAAGCTTTACATTTTAGTCCCAAATGTTGAATTTACAATTGCTTGAGTTTGAGATGTCCATTTAAGTTGAATTTTGGCAGAGAAGCATGTAACTTGCCTAATTCTATATTAGTAACCTTAAAATCAACAAAGACCTTCTAATTTTCAGAAATTACGTTTTGGTCCCTAAATTTATACATTGTGCAATTGAGTCCCTTCTTGAAATTTGATCGCTTTGTCTTTCTCTATCGTATCTCGTGAGTACTCACTTAGGGTTAATGAGCATCTAGACAAGATTAAAAAGGAAAAAAATGTCGTAAATCAAGTTTGACTTTCGGGTTGACTTTTGTTTTCCCCGTGTAATCTTCAAAGTTCGTGCCATCCGTCTAGGCCGGGCTAAGGGGGTTACAGCTGCCAGATGTGGAAGCTGAACACTTCGAACTGAAACATGTGATGTTTAGCCTGATAAACTCCGCCGGACAATTTGGTGGTTCTGCTACAGAGGACGCGCGTGAACATCTGAAAACTTTCCAGGAAATCTGTGGATCATTTAGACAGCCAGGAATACGCCCGGAAGTACTGAGGCTCCGTCTATTTCCTCATTCATTGAGGGATAGAGCGAAAACCTGGTGGAACAAGTTAACGTCGGGTTCAATAAAAACTTGGGCGGACCTTTGTCGCGAATTTCTCTCTCATTTTAATCCTTCCCTCTTATCTAAAAGATTACGTAACGAGATTTCTACTTTTCAACAAGAAGATGACGAGCCAATGCATTAGGCATGGGACTGATTTAAAACACTATTACAAAATTGCCCGATGCACGGATTCCCTGTGTGGAATCAAGTTGTCAAATTCTATAATGCTGCCAATGCACACACTCGGATGAGGATTGATTCAGCATCAAACGGCTTGTTATTGGACAAGGAACCAGAAGATGCAATTTTGGTGTTGAAAAAGTTAGCTAAACCGATGAGAAGTTTCCTACAGCTCGAAGAGGAGGAAGACGAGGATTATCTGTAATGGAATATGAATCTAACATCTCGGTCAAAACTCAGATTGCATACCTCACTAAGATAGTTGAAAACCTACCACGGAAGGACTCTAAAGCTGTATTTTCTGCCTTATAGGTGTGTGAAACATGTAGCGGAAACCACAATACAAATGAGTGTCCCTTACAGCTTGAAGAAGGGATGTATGATGGAAACTATAACAAGCACAAAAACTATGATTCCAACAACTACAACCCAAACTGGAGAAAGGACCCCAAATTTTCCTGGAGCAACCCTGTAACCCCCTTAGCCCGGCCTAGACGCTAGACCCGAACTACGAAGATCACACGGGGAAAACCAAAGTCAACCCAAAAGTCAACCTTGATTAACGACCCTTTTTTCTCTTTAAAACTTCTCTAGATGCGCATTTAACCTATGTGAAAGCCCAAGAACCTCGGAAGATAAAAACACAGCGATCGGAAACGTTTAAGGACTCAATTGCAAGAAATACACTTTTAGGGACCAAAATGTAAATTTTGGAAAACAAATGGACTTCCAAGATTTTAGTTTTACCAAACCTCAATTAATCATATTACAAGCCTCTCCGCCAAATTTCAGCTTAAAAAGACATCTCAAGCTCAAGCAATTGCAATTACAACTTTCAGGACTAAAAACGTAAAGCAAGCAGAATATGTCCAACGGTCTCCCGTTTCGAAACACTGACACTCGTATAGAAACACCCTTGTCGTTCACCCGTATCGAAATGGTGTTGATCGTTTCGAAACGCAGGTATGTTCCGAAACTAGTTTAGAAACGGACACCTCCAGTAGCCAAAGTGTTTCGAACCACCTCTAGCCCGTTTCGAAACGCCCAGGCAAATTCATGCACCTGTTTCGAAACAGCCAAGGGTGTTTCGATACACCCTGCCCAGAAACAGCAGAAAATTCTGATTTTACACATCCAAACACCAACAAACATACTTTAAACCATTCCTCAACATATCAACAACATGCCAAGCATCATAACTACCAAATTGCATTAAAAACTAGATACAAATCAAACCTTAGGTGCACCAACTCATTCAACACATCCAACACTTGATCATGCTTTTAAAACAAGAAGCATAGCATAAAAACTTATGAAGAAGAGGATTCAAATGTTGCAAAACGATAATCAACAAGATTTAAACTAAAAACCGAACATGGTCAACATACACAAACTCATTACACATCAATATAAAAGACTCTCCCCCATTGCCTTTATTATCTATAGCTAAAACCAAGACATACTTCTCAAGTGGAGCTCTTCTTGAATCCCTTGCTTCTTGCTGTCCCAACTTCAAATATCTGCATTGATGGACAAAAAGGAGCATAAGCACATAATGCTTAGTGAGGAATGCTCAAAACCAAAACACCATCAATGCAGCGAATCATAAAACCCTCTTTAAAAGTAGATGCACTTCAATAAACCAAAGCATTGTTTGAAAACCTCTTTTGAAACAACATGCTTTAAACCATGCATTGCATAACATGAAAATCCAGCCTTTAGCTTAGAAAAGCTAAACAACTTACTCCAAACACATTCTTGCAAAAACCATTGTTTAAACCCTTCCATGCATGAACACCACATGCAAAGCTAAACTCAATTCCTTGGAAAACACTTCCACTTCACAACATACTTTCCTCATGCTTGATGATCATTTCAAAGCAAAACCTTTCGAAAACCATTTGTTCCTTCTAACTATCTCATGCATCCAACAAATGCTAAACACATGAACTACCAAAAGCAACATTGCATTACATGCCTTTTAAAACAAGTCTTCACAAGACTTCAATACACTAAAAATATTCCATGCACATATGCATCATTCACAATAGAGGATAAACACATGTTCAAGCTTAACAAGTAATACATGCACTCTTAGACCATTACACATCTCCCATGCAACCTTGCATCATTTCAAGCACCACTAACTTCATTACGTTCAAGAACATTACATTGGCTTTCAAGTGATAATTCACAAACCATTTCAACTCAAGACACAATCGGATACGCGGATTACAAGCGTTGTCCCACACGCTTCATACACATTACCGAACAACACAAGGTGGAGTTTACCGGTACAATCACAACCCCTCAACACCCGTGATGGAGTTTAACGGTACAATCACAACCCCTCAACATCACTCATCGGTAATTGTATAACTCACTAACGAGAGTACGGGACACATAACACAAGATCCACACACGGACTTTTAACCACCGTTGTGATCTTACCAAGATCCACACACGGACTTTTAACCACCGTTGTGATCTTACCAAAATCCTCACCCGGACTTTTAACCACCGTTATGAGCTTAACAAGATCCACACACAGACTTTTAACCACCGTTGAGATCTTACCCAAAATCCTCACACTGACTTTTAACCACCATTGTGAGCTTACCAAGATCCACACACGGACTTTTAACCACCGTTGTGATCTTACCTCTCTCGTTAGGATACTTGGATGGAGTTTACGGTACAATCACAACCCCTCGACATCCAAGGCGACTTTATTCACGGTGCACCCAATCCTATAGCCGGCTAACTATATCCGATTAAAGTAACCATAAAACACTACATCACTTGCCAATATACATCAAATACCATCATCAATTCACTGTTTTAAAGCATTAAACAAAGCCATTAAACACCATGCATCACCATGCACCACTACCAAATTAACAACATGCCAAAACAAGGATCTCTTACCTTGAGCATCCTTCAACATTTAGCTTTCAAAACCAGCATTAAACCATGACTAAACATGCTTAAAAACAGTAATTAAAACACAACCACCCCAAGTGTATTTGAAACCAAATCATAGCACAAACCAAGAGAGAAGTTCCATTTACTAACTCTTGAGCTTAGCTAAGTTGTTTAGACTTAAACTAAGCTCCCAAAACCTTGTCCAAAATGTTTCAAAGCTGGAAAACTCTTTTCCACTCACCGATACACAAAACTATGCTAGCCGACAAGCCTTCCAAGCATCCGAAACCTCCAACGCCACCTCTATTGCTTCCGGCTCATACTCCCTGTTTTAAACACATAAAAACAGAGGATTAATGCATCATCATGCATTAAAAACACCAGCAACACAATCCAACTCGCTGCTCTACACAAATCTAACATTCCGGCTACCAAACACAACCGAAATCACCTCCAAACTCTTCCAAAACATAACCCAGCCAAGATCCAACACTTCTAACCATTACTAAACATCATTTAACATCCAAAATGAACCCAAACTCGTCCTTATACCTCCAGCATTAACAGAACACCAAGATCACCCCAAAAACCACCATTTTCACAAGTAAAAACTTAGGAAAATCAACCTATTCGGGATTGCATTGATCAAACCTCATTTACACATCATTAGACATCCAAAATACATTTAAAATCCACCTCAAAACAGAGCCCAAACAATTACCACGAATTTCCTCAAGATTTGATCCAAATCTTGAGTTTTAAGCCAAAATCAAGATCACAACATTAAAACCTTTCATAAAAATTAATTTAATGATTGAGAACTTGGGAATTTCAATAAAGAACTGAATATTTAGAGGAGAAGAACATCCTTACCTCTAAATGTAGATTTCTCCTTGTTTAGAGCCAAAATCCTTGAAAATTCAATAAGCAAATCAAGAGGTTTTGATGTAGAAAGGATTAGGAATCAATTGATGATTGAAACCTCATCATTTAGTGTGAAAATCAATAGAAATGTTGCTGTAGAAATGTGTTTGGCTGAGGGAATTTTGAGAGAAAATGATATGAGAAAGTTTTAACAAAAGTTAGTTATGAAAATCCAAAATATGGTTTTCCACTTTTCATTTAATTAATTAAACATTAATCAAGTCATTTAAATCTAAGAAAAATCTGGAGAAATCAATCTTGGGTAAATTAGCTCCTTAAAGATTCAAAGTTTCAATCCTTATAAAACAGTCACCACTGAACTTTTCAAAAATTACATTTTAGTCACTATTTCGAAATGTCACACTTCCGAACGTTATTTTGTAAAATTGATTTCACCACTCTCTTATATATATTAAAAGAGGATTTTTAGATATTTTTCCACATTTTTAATGCATCCCGAACTAGGCTTTCCCTAAAACCACCTTTTATATTCGAACCGAAAATCAGACCGGCCCGGTTCAGACCCTAAACTTCCAAGCCCAAAATTGGGGTGTTACAAACCCAAACAACGCATTGAACCCTCCAATCCAAAATAACTAGAACCAAGGGGGTCCCAGAATTCTTTCACGACAGAAACCACAGCAGCAGCCACAACAGCAGCCAGCAGCCACAACAAGCATACTGGAACAGACCCTGGCAACATTCATGTCTCAAACAGGAGCATATATGGCAAACATGGATCACTTTGTCAATAAAACTGAATTTTTCATGGATAAGGAAGAGATGAGAATGACAAACCATGAGGTCACCCTAAAATCCCTAGAGACATAGATGGGCCAGGTTTCACAGTTCATAAACCCAAGGCAGAATGGAGGATTCCCTAGTGATACTGAGGTCACTAGAAAACCCACACATGATCAGTGCAAAGCTATTACAACGAGGAGTGGGAAACAATTACAAGGGCCGAGAACATTGCCCCGGCAGAAGCAAAACAGCCTGTTGTCGCCACACCTGCCGCGACAGTAGAAGAAATAGAGGAGCAGATAGAGGAAACAACAGACTGTGAGCCTCCTCAAATCTGATTCCCATGTGAAGGACGCCTCGAAGAGTGCCGTCCTCCACCCCCTTTTCCGCAGCGGTTGAAAAAACAGAAATAGGAGTACCAGCTTAAGAAAATGTATTATGTTTTTAAGCAAGTGCACATCAACATCCCGCTGTTAGAAGCCATTAAGCAGATGCCTAGTTATGCAAAGTTCCTTAAGGATGCAATGTCCAGGAGATCCAGACCTTGGGAGTTTGAAACTGTGATGATGACAGAAGGATGCATGACAATCCTACATAAGCGTCCACCCCCAAAGAAGAAGGATCCTGGAAGCTTCATCATACCATGCATAATTGGTGACAAGTTTGTGGGTAAGACACTTTGTGATCTTGGTGCTAGCATTAATCTAATGCCCAAATCTGTATTCCAGAAGCTAGGTATTGAACAAGCAAGACCCACGACAGTCTTGCTGCAATTGGCAGACCGCTCTTACGTACAACCGGAAGGGAAGATAGAAGATATTTTGGTAAGAGTGGATAAGTTTATATTTCCTGTTGACTTTCTTATTTTAGACTGTGAAGCAGATGAGAATGCACCGATCATCCTAGGGCGACCCTTCCTAGCCACAGGTAGAACAGTGATCGATGTAGAGAATGGAGAACTGACCATGAGAGTCAATGATCAACAAATAAAGCTCAACGTTCTCCAAGCTATTAAGCAAGCTGATGCAGAGGAAGAATGCAAGGCAATATCAGAAGTCATCCTAGATCAACCCTACATCAGATCTAGTTGTCATGACATAAAATTTGGTCACTGCCACCGCAGTCACCTTGAGGACTGCCACGACAGCATTGACGACAATGACTCCTCAGATAATGAAGCATCTGATACTGAAGGTCCTGAGGAGGTAAATTGGATAGGCACACGACCAGGTAAGTTCTTCGAGCCTTTGAATTATACCTCGAATGAACATGTGATCCAAAATCCTTCCATTGAGCAGCAACATGTTTTAAATCTTAAACCCTTGCCAGGGAAACTTAAATGTGGTTTTCTTGGTCTTAATGATACGTTGCCCGTAATCATCTCTTCTAAGTTGATGCAGGAACAGGAACATCAGCTGATCAGAATGCTACAGCAACATAAGAAGGCGATTGGATGGACCATTGCCGACATCCAAGGCATCAGTTCGGCACTCTGCATGCATAAGATCCTCTTGGAGGATGACCATAAGTCGACGATTGATGCCCAAAGACGACTGAATGAAGCTATACGAGAGGTGGTACGAAAAGAAATCATCAAGTGGCTTGATGCTGGGATAATTTATGCCATCTCGGATAGCAAGTGGGTGAGCCCGGTGCAATGTGTGCCCAAAAAGGGAGGCATAACCGTGGTAACAAACATGGACAACGAGCTAATCCCAACCAGGACTGTGATCGGTTGGAGGGTTTGTGTGGACTACCGGAAGCTTAATAAGGCTACCCAGAAGGACCACTTCCCCTTACCCTTTATTGATAAAATGTTAGATAGATTAGCGGGGAAGCCTTACTATTGTTTCCTTGGTGGTTACTCGGGTTACAACCAAATCGCAATTGCACCAGAGGACCAGGAGAAAACAACCTTCACATGCCCCTACGGAACATACGCCTTTCGAAGAATGCCATTCGGACTGTGTAATGCACCAGCAACCTTCCAACGGTGCATGATGGCAATATTCTCCGACATGGTGGAAGATTTCCTGGAGATCTTCATGGATGACTTTTCTGTCTTCGGAGACAATTTCGACGATTGCCTAGGCATTTTAAAGAAGGTACTTGAAAGATGTGAAGAGGCAAACCTCGTATTAAACTGGGAGAAATGCCACTTAATGGTGGACGAGGGCATAGTGTTGGGACACAAGGTCAGCTGCCGCGGAATAGAGGTCGATAGAGCCAAAATCGAAGTTATTGAAAAACTGCCACCACCCACCACAGTCAAGGGCATAAGAAGTTTCTTGGGACACACTGGGTTTTATCAAAGATTTATTGCAAATTTTTCTAAAATTACTAAACCCATGTGTCTCTTGTTGGAACAAAACAAGCCATTTGACTTTTAACTCTGAATGTACTGAAGCATTCATGATACTGAAGGAGAAGCTGGTAACAGCCCCTATAGTACAGCCACCAGACTAGAGCTTACCATTCGAGATAATGTGTGACGCTAGTGATTATGCTGTCGGGGTAGCACTAGGTTAGAGGAAGGAAAAACTCTTCCACATTATATACTATGCCAGCAAGACCTTAAATGATGCCCAAATAAACTACACCATAACAGAGAAGGTATTGCTAGCAGTGGTGTTTGTAATTGACAAGTTCCGACCATACATACTTGGAACAAAAGTGGTGGTCCATACGGATCACTCAGCACCGAAATATCTGTTCACAAAGAAGGATGTGAAACCTCGGTTGATACATTGGATTCTGCTCTTGCAAGAATTTGACATTGACATCAAGGACAAGAAAGGGATAGAAAACCAAGTAGCTGATCACTTGTCAAGACTGAAAATGGGAAAGGATAAAAACAAAGACAAGATTAACATACAGAAGACCTTCCCAGATGAGCAATTGTTCGCTGCCACCAGCACTGCCGCGACAGCCATGGCGGCAGGTAAGCTTCCTGAAATCCCTTGGTATGCTGACATAGTGAATTACCTTGTTAGTGGTTTATTACCCCCTGAACTTAACTACCAAGCAAGGAAGAGGTTCCAAAATGATGCAAAACATTATTATTGGGACGAACCTCTTCTATTTAAGCATTGTGCAGATCATATCATCAGGAGATGCATACCAGAGGAAGAACAGGAAGAAGTGCTCAACCACTGCCATGTTGCCTCATATGGAGGACACTTTGGAGGAAACAAAACTGTTGCCAAAGTTCTGCAATCTGGTTTCTATTGGCCTACACTGTTTAAAGATGCACAAGCCTTTTATAAGAGTTGTGATAAGTGCCAAAGGACTGGAAACATCTCAAGAAGACGTGAGATGCCCCTGCAGAACATTCTCGAAGTCGAAATTTTTTATGTCTGTGGAATCGACTTCATGGGACCATTCCCAGCCTCCTGTTGGAATTTGTACATATTGTTGGCAGTAGACTATGTGTCCAAGTGGGTAGAGGTTATCGCCACACAAGAGAATGATGCCAAGACTGTGCAAAGATTTCTCCACAAACATATCTTCACAAGGTTTGGCATCCCAAGGGCGATTATTAGTTATGAGGGTAATTGCTAGTGCGTTAAAGAAGTATGGAGTAAAGCACGGGATCACAACAGCATATCACCCTCAAACCAATGGGCAGACCGAAATCTCAAATAGAGAAGTGAAGAACATCCTAGAAAAGATGGTCAAACCAACTCGAAAGGAATGGTCTCTTCACTTGAATGATGCACTCTGGGCTTACATGACTACATTTAAAACGCCATTGGGAATGTCACCTTACCGACTCATCTATGGAAAACTTGCCACCTTCCTTTCCTGTCGAGATAGAGCATAAAGAATATTGGGCTATAAAGACAGTAAACATGGACTGGGACAAGGCAGGGCAGAAAAGGCTACTAGATTTAAATGAAATTAAAGACATTCAAGTCATGGTCTACGACAATGCCAAAATCTACAAGGACAAAACAAAGAAGTGGCACGACAGAAAACTGCTGCCACGACAGTTTAGCCCAAGGCAGAAGGTGTTGTTGTTCAACTCTAGGTTGAAGCTCTTCCTAGGAAAGCTAAAAATCTGGGTGGTCTGGCCCTTTCCAAGTAGTCCAAGCTTTTCCCCATGGTGCCATTACAATTAGATGAATCAAGGACGGGCACCAATTCAAAGTCAATGGACAAAGGCTAAAGCACTATCAGGGGACTGAAGCCCCAAGGGTGTAGAAAGTAGTTACTTTAGGAGATTACCCTCAAGGCATCCCTAATTTAACTTAGCTTTATTTTATTTATCTTATTTTATTTTATTTTATTTTTATTGTTTTAGGAAATAAGATTTTAATATATTGTTTATTTTAGTTTCCAGGTAAATAAAGGAAGCAAAGCAAAGAGGAGGAATGAACTAGCCCACCACACTCACAACAGCTCAAGAAGCTCAATGGAATAAAACTGTCATGGCAGCCTGTTACCAGCTGTCACGGTAGACGCAGAAAATACAGCCTATCACGGAGCTGTCGCGACAGACATGAAAACGCGTAACAAGCGCGCAGCAGACACGGAAATGCGTGACAGACGCGTCAGGAAACCGCGTGACAGATGTCTCCATTATTCACGCCACCCGTTACAGTTCCAACGGGCAGAAAAATCCCGTTCTATATAAACCTCCCTTCCCATTTCATTTTTTTCACCTCATTCTATTCTCTCTACTTTGCTCTCAAGAATTTTAGCTTTTCAGAATTTTTCTTTATTTTCCACAGTTTCCTTACAATGACTACTCGATCAACCCGAATGAGTGCTGCCTCCACCTCTGCCACGTCAGTCTCTGCACCAAGCCACAGCAGAATCCCCAGAAGGTTCGCATCGGCAGATTCGGAGAAGATATACTACGACTCCTTCCAGAAACGGGAGATGTGGGAAGAACGAGGCTTTACCTACACCAAAAAGACGGGAGATCTAGGGCTCGAAGGCTTCATCTCCAAGAGGATTATTGCACTGAAGTGGCAGATGTTTGCTGTCCAACCAGAGGAGATCTCCCTTGAACCAGCTTACATCAACACATTGTATGTCCTTTATGTGGGCAGAAAGGAGGATGCACACGGTAGATTTGTCAGCAGTCT
The DNA here is from genome assembly GCA_030270665.1 of Hibiscus trionum. Lineage (NCBI taxonomy): Eukaryota > Viridiplantae > Streptophyta > Magnoliopsida > Malvales > Malvaceae > Hibiscus > Hibiscus trionum. Next base: position 9,715,747 of record BSYR01000056.1, read on the forward strand.
GTCGCCGACATATTATGATAGCATCATGGCAGAATTGACAAAAGCAGGCACCACCTAGAACGATGATCCCAAGCATAGATGGACGGTACGAAGGACCTAGCTCTTACCGGCAGCCAAACTCTGGAACCACTTCGTGAAGAAGCATCTTATGCCAACATCACACAACACGACAGTGGACCGGCAGAGACTTGCCCTCGTGTATTCCATCTTCAACGAGCGGCAGATCAATTTTGGCAAATACATACTCAATGGCATCCATGAGTGTGCAACAAGAATAATGGGCCCCCCTTTTCTTCCCCTACCTCATCACATCCCTTTGTCGTGCCCATAAAGTGCCTGAAATTGCTGAATATGTGAAGATTCAAGGTGAAGGGTGGGCGCAGTAAAACATCTACAGCCTCATGGAGCTGAAGCCTGCCACCCATTTGGCATATGTGGACCCCTCTGCTACGACAAAGCCAACGACAGAGCTAGACTCCACTGAATCTGTCGCGGAAGAGCCTGAACAGACCGAGACCGCACAACCGGTAGACACCTTCTCCAACCAACTCCTTCAACTGCTGAAACAAGATGGAGGCCAGACAGCTGGGATTCATGGAATTCATGAGGGACTTCACCACTGCCACGGTAAATTTCATTAAAGTTGATTTAAGTAATCCAAACGTGTAGTTCCCCTCTTTCCTAGAAAACCTTCTTGCAACCCCTACACCTGTTTCCAGTCCTAGGACACCCACGCCAATTGTTGCCTCCGCTACACCCCCTGCCACGGCCAGAGACGGCGACAGGCGATCTACCACTCCCCGAGGAGCAAAACGGAAGAAACCACTACCAGAGATTGATCTGAAGTACTTCGAAGGTTTCTCATCTTCCTCAGTATGGCAGGATGACTCTGACTCGGAGCCATCTACCGTTCAGGAGTTATCCAAAGACTTCCTTCCAATGAAGAAGAAGAAGCTGAATGTAACTGTTGAGGGACCCTGCCACAACAGAGCGAACGGCAGCAGCAGCAGCAGTAGTGACAGCGAACTCGAGGTTCTGGACAAGGCCCCAAAGATCTCACCTACCCGAGTCCAGCCACCTCGAGAGGCCAAAAAGAAGGTAGCCTCACCATCCCCCACTCCGAAACCAGCCTCTGCCATAAAGGTGACTGCCCGCCAGAAGCTCCGCATCAACAGCAGCAACGACGACAGCTCATCAACTTATGTTCTTTTCTTTTATTCTTGTTGTTTCTACTGTTTATCTTTTCTATTTGTGATGTTTTTATTTTTCCTGTTTTTCATTTTTATTTTTTATCATGCATTGAGGACAATGCAACCCTTGAGTTTGGGGGTAGGCAGTCCTCTGTTATTTAAATGAACTTTTTAATTTGTGTCTCATTCTAGTTATCTTTGTGTCCAAAAAAATGGCTTAATTCTTTGAACTGCACTTACCTACCGTGACATTCTCTGTCGTGACAGTGTCTTTAGGATGTTTTAGGAATTATTTAGAGCCTTGCTGTAACACCCCGGTTTTGGGCTTAGAAGTTTTGGGCGTTGACCGGTTTGGTCAAAGTGCTGTTCGAATCTAAAGAGGTGAAATTAGGAAAGCCTAGATCGGGTTGCATTAAAAATGTGGAAAAATGTTCTAAAATCATCTTTTAATATAATTAAGTGAACTGTGAAATCAATTTTGGAAAATGAGTTTCGGAAGGGTGACATTTTGGCTAGTGACCAAAATGTAATTTTTTGAAAGTTTTGTGACTGTTTTAAAAAGGATTGAAACTTTGAATCTTTAGGGAGCTATTTACCCAAAGGGGAGTTTCTCCAGATTTTCTAGAATATTAAATGATTTAATAATGGTTTAAAATAAAAGTAAAAAGGAGGGAAAAATATTTTTAGTCATCTTTAACTAACTTTCTAAATTTTCCATTCTCATTTTCTCTCATCTTTTCTCTCAAACCAAACACATTCTCTCCAGATCTTTTCCTCTGATTTCTATCACCTAAATACTTCTTTTCAATCCTCATTTGATTCCTAATCATCTCCTCATCAAAACCTTTGTATTTGCTACTTGATTTATCAAGCTTTTTGGCTCTAAAAGAGGAGAAACTCAAGTTTGGAGGTAAGAACGTCCTTCTCCTCTGAACTTCAAGTTCTTTAATGAAATTCCTAAGTTCTCAATCCCTAATTGATGTTTTATAAATGGCTTTTAAGATTGTTTAGTGGATCTTGGCTTAAAATGCAAGATTTGGTGTTTTTGATGAAATTTCGTTGGATCTGTTTAGGCAGTGTTTTAAGGTGCTAAAATGATGATTAATGAATGTTAATTTGATAAGGGAATGAGTTTTGATTAATGCAATCCCGGATAGGTTGTGTTTCCTAAGTTTAGCTTGTGATTCTTGGATGTTTTTGTGGTGATCTTGTGGATCTGATGTTGCTGGAGGTATAAGGATGTTTATAGGTTGTTTTTAGATGTTAAATGGTGTTAGTGGATGTTAGGTTTTGCTGGTTTATGGCTGGGCTTTGTTGAGAAGTGGTTTTGATGCAATTTCGGTTGTGTTTGGTGGTCGAAATTGGGGTGTGAATGAGAGCAGCGAGTTTGAGTGCTTTCATTGAAGCTTTTGATACATGATGATGCATTAAATCTCTGCTTTAATGTGTTTAATCAGGGGAGGCATCTTTGGATCCAAGAGTTGTTGATCCGGAAGCTTGAATTGGTGCTTCGGCAAGAGGCGTAGTGGAATCGGTGAGTGAAATTGGGTTTTCGGCTTTGAAACCAATGTCTTGGGAGCTTAGTTTAAGTCTAAACAACTTTGCTAAGCTCTAGTGTAAGTTTTCGGAAATTCTCTCTAGTGGTGGCCATGATTTCGTAGTGATGCAATGTGGTTTATTGCATGTTTTGGTTACTGTTTTGAAAGCATGATTTAGCATGGTATTTGCTGTTTTGATAAGCCATATGTTTAAGGAAGCTCAAGGTAAGAGTTCCTTGTTTTTGAACATTGATTAAATGTGGTTTGATGCTTTTAAATGCATGATGAATATGGCTTGGTTTAATGCTTTAAAATAGTGGATAAATTGATGATAATGATGTATATTGGCAAGTGATGTTTTGAAAAGGTTAAGGTCACTAAGGTGGTTAAAAGTCCTTGAGTGAGCCTTGTTTACTTAAGAACATCAAGGTGGTTAAAAGTCCTTGGATGGTTCTTGTTACGGACACAAAGGTGGTTAAAATTCCTTGTGTGGTCCATTCTATGGTGTTTAAAAGTCCATAGGCCAAGGTGTTTAAAAGTCCTTGGGATCAAGGTGTTTAAAAGTCCTTGATGTGATACATTTCATGGTGTTTAAAAGTCCATGGCCAAGGTGTTTAAAAGTCCTTGGGGCCAAGGTGTTTAAAAGTCCTTGGGGTGAAAGTTGATGAACTTGTTTTTAAAGAAATGGAACTTATCACTTGAGGCCAATATGACATGTTGTGATGTGATGCATGAGATGCATGTTTAAGTATGCTTTTAAGCATGTACAATTGTTGTTTTGAAGCATGATTTATAAATGTTTTATAAATGCATTATTGGATGGTTTTATTGAGCATTCCTCACTAAGCTTTTGCTTACGCTCTCTTCCGTTTTCTTAATTCAATAATGCAGAGCATTAGAGTACTTGAGGGCAGCAAGGAGGGCAAGCATCCAAGTGGAATCTAAGCTCTAAGTATGGAAGGTTTTCTATGTGCATTTTAGCTTTTGGTAATTTGGCAATGGGGGACCAATGTATATGTTTTGGGAGATGTTTTGTACTCCCTAAGTATGTTGAATGTTGTTGAGAATGCTGGTTTTTGTGGTTGGTCTTTTCATGCTTGTTTTGGAAGTTTGTGCTTGAATGGCTTGCTTGTGTAGGAAGCATGCCTATAGATTTGGGGCTTTTTGCTTATGATGTTGTTTTGCTGAATTGATGATGCTTATATGTCCCTTATATGTTGAATTGCAAGTTGGCAAAGTTTGGTGGCATTTGGAGCATGATTGGTTGGTCAATTGCATGTTTAAGTATGCATTTTTTTAGGCAATCTGTGCAGGGTGTTTCGGAACAGCACCTACCGTTTCGGAACGGGTGCCTTATTTGTGCCCAGGCGTCCGAAACGGGAGGGGCCGTTCCGAAACGGAAAGGCCACTGCCAGACCCCCGTTTCGGTACGCGTTGCGGAACGGCCCCGAGTTTCGAAACGGGCTATGCCTGTTCCGGAACGGGTGACCGTTGGGGGCTGACATTGGTGGTTATATGTTTTGGAATGTTTGCGTTTTGGTCCTGAAACTTGTTTGTGCAATTGTATGAGTTTGGGAAGTCCTTTTGAACTGAAATTTCACAGAGAAGCATGAAACATGATTAATTGCAGGTTGGTAACTTCAATTTGGGTTAAGTCCTTATAATTATCGGAATTTACAATTTGGTCCCTAAAGTTGTATTTTGTTCAATTGAGTCCCTGTTTGATCTCTGATGTTTGTGATCTTTTAGTATGATGTTTGTGTGATCACAATTAGGTCTAAAGTGCATCTAGACAAGGTTAAAAAGAAAAAAAAAGGGTCGTTAATCAAGGTTGACTTTCGGGTTGACTTTGGTTTTCCCCGTGTGACTTTCTTAATTCGGGTCAACCGTCTAGGCCGAGTTAAGGGGGTTACATTTGGTGGTATAAGAGCTGAGTTCTCGAGTAATTGGGAATGTGTGTATGCATGATTGAAGTATGTATGCCTTGTATGCTTGTTGAGTGAAAGCATGTTTAATGGCTTGTGATTTTGATGCAATTGAAGTATGTGCTGTGGTGTAGCATGTGTGGGTACCCATTGCCAAATCAAAGCTAAAGGAAAGATGTTGTTTTGAAATGAAATTGAGCTTGAATACTTGGATTGCTTACCTTGCTGGGCCTGACTTTGTTTTATTTGTGTTGTGATTGCATGGTAAAAGTATGGCACCACGTAGAGAGTTACGAGGTAATGTGCGAGCTACGGCTCCTAATGAGAACGAGAATGAGGAAAACACGGGTAGTGCGATGTTACCTCCTCCTCCACCTGGTGGTGGTGGTGCTGGGGCTGAGGAAGCTGGAGCTGCAGCTGGCGCTGGAGCTGCTGGACCTGGGGCTGGTCAGGGGCAAGCTATGCCTGATATGACGATGTTAGTGCAAGCTATTGCTGGTGCTTTTCAAGCAGCAGTAGCTGGGGCTCGTGGAGCAGGGCATCAGGAAGATGCTGGTGTCAGACTACCTTTGGAGCGTCTGCGCAGTCTTGGTGGGACTGAGTTCAGGGGTATGTCTGCTGAGAGTTCTGAAGCTTGGCTAGAGAGTACTAAGCGAATCTTGGGCCAGATGAGTTGCACTGATGTGCAGAAGCTGGGTTGTGTTGTGTCCTTGCTGTAGAAGGATGCGTATACGTGGTGGACAACCACTATTGCTGGGATGGCAGAAGCTGATGTGACTTGGACATTCTTTCAGAGTGTGTTCAAGCGGAGATATCTTGGTGTGAGATATCTTGATGAGAAAAAGCGTGAATTCATGTCCCTTACTCAAGGGAGCATGAGTGTGGCTGAGTATGAGGTGCAGTTTGTGCGACTCAGTCAGTATGCACCGGAGCTGGTACCTGATGAGCGGGCAAGGTGCGAGAGGTTCCGTTATGGTTTAGAGACGGATGTAAAGATGTATTTGCTGGCCGCCGAGTATGATGATTTCGACGTATTGGTGGGCCGAGCCAAGGATGTTGAGATGAACTTGGGATTATCTGTGAGAGGTGCTGGAGCAAGTGCTGGGAAGCGATCAGCTGAGTTTAGTTCCGGAGGTGGACGGAACAAGAGGGGACGTGATCAGAAGTATCAGTCTTCAGCCAAGAGAGGTGGTGGTGCACCTGCTAGGGGTGGCAGTGCTAGAGCTGATCCGAGTGCTTGTTGGATCTGTGGTTCACGTGGTCACATGAAGCGTGACTGTCCTCGTGCCGAGAGAGTGGTGCAAGCTCCTGTTGCGATTTCTGGTAACGGGTGCTGGAGTTGTGGATCCGCAGACCATTTGAGGCGTGATTGTCCTAGGTTGGCTGGTGATCAGGTGCGTGCTCCTGTTGTTGCTGCACCGCAGAGAGGTCGTGGGCGCGGCCGTGGTAATTTCCAGAGAAGAGAGGAAGGTGGTCGTGGAGTGGCCCATGTTGTGGCTATTCAGCCTGAGGGTGGAGGCCAAGCGAGGGTGTATGCTCAGCGAGAGGGCAGGGATGATGCGGATGTGATTGCAGGTACCTTTACTTTGCAATCCTTGTCATTGCTTTCTTTGATTGATTCTGGATCCACGCATTCATACATCTTGCGTAAGCATGCTGAATTGCTTGGTTTGCCTGTTGAGTCTTTTGATGTTGGTGTCCGAGTCACTAGTTCTTTTGGTGAGACTGTTGTGACTAGGAAGCTTTATAGAAGGTGTCCCTTGGTTGTTCAAGAGCATGTTTTCCATGTTGATCTTATGGAGTTGCCCTTCTATGGTTTCGATGTGATCCTTGGTATGGATTGGCTTGCTGAGCATCGTGCTGTTGTGGATTGTGAGAACAAGCGGGTTACGCTTAAGCTTGCGGATGATTATGAAGTGGTTGTGGTTGGTGAGAATGTGAAGTTTCTTGCCAATGTGGTGTCTACCTTGGAGGCGAGCAGGATGCTGAGGCAAGGTTGCGAAGCTTATCTAGCTTTTGTGATGAATCCTAGTTCTAAAGAGTTGAGGGTGCAAGATATCAGAGTTGTGAAGGAGTTTCCTGGTGTTTTTCCTGAGGAGTTGCCTGGTTTACCTCCTAACCGCGAGGTGGAGTTTGGAATTGAGCTGTATGAGAATACAACTCCTGTGTCCATTACTCCCTATAGAATGGCACCTAAGGAGCTGAAGGAGTTGAAGACGCAGTTGCAAGAGTTGCTTGATCGTGGGTTCATCCGGCCGAGTGTGTCACCTTGGGGAGCACCGGTCTTGTTTGTGAAGAAGAAGGATGGCACTATGAGAATGTGCATTGATTACCGTCAGCTGAACAAGTTGACTATCAAGAATCGGTATCCTTTGCCGAGGATTGATGATCTTTTTGATCAATTTCGGGGAGCTGCTGTGTTCTCTAAGATTGACTTGAGGTCAGGGTATTATCAGTTGAAGGTGAAGGATGTGGATGTGCCTAAGACAGCTTTCAGGACAAGGTATGGGCATTATGAGTTCCTTGTGATGCCGTTTGGGTTGACAAATGCTCCTGCTGCTTTCATGGACATGATGAATCGTGTGTTTCATGAATACCTGGACAAGTTTGTTGTGGTGTTCATTGATGATATCCTCGTGTACTCGCGTACTGAGGAGGAGCATGAAGGGCATTTGAGGATTGTTTTGCAAGCTTTGTTGGAGAATCAGCTTTATGCTAAGCTGAGTAAGTGTGAGTTCTGGTTAAGGGAGGTGGTGTTTCTTGGGCATGTGGTTTCAGCGGAGGGGATTCGTGTTGATCCTCAGAAGATTGAGGCGGTGATGAATTGGAAAGTCCCTAAGTCTGTTCATGAGGTCCGTAGTTTCCTTGGTTTGGCGGGATACTACCGAAGGTTTGTGGATGGTTTTTCCAAGATTGCTGCTCCTTTGACGAAGCTGTTGCAAAAGGATGTTAAGTATGAGTGGACGGAAGCGAGACAGCAGGCTTTTGAGAAGCTTAAGGCGGCTTTGACGCAAGCTCCTATCTTGATTCAGCCTGAATCAGGGAAAGAGTTTGTGGCTTACAGTGATGCATCCTATGTTGGTTTGGGGTGTGTGTTGATGCAGGAGGGTAAGGTGGTGGCTTATGCATCGCGGCAGTTGAAGGTGCATGAGCGCAATTACCCTACGCACGATATTGAGCTGGCTGCAGTGGTTTTTGCTCTGAAGATCTGGAGGCATTATCTGTATGGTGAGAAGTGTACTGTGTACACGGATCACAAGAGTTTGAGGTATCTGATGTCTCAGAAGGAGTTGAATCTTAGGCAGCGGCGTTGGTTGGAGTTGCTCAAGGATTATGATCTGACGATTGAGTATCATCCTGGAAAAGCTAATGTTGTTGCGGATGCCTTGAGTAGGAAGGTAGATGTTGAGCTGAGAGCCATGTTTGCTAGCTTGAGCATATCGCGAGATGGTGGTCTTGTTGCTGAGTTGCAAGTGAAACCCTCTTTGGTTCAGTTGATCAAGGATAAGCAGTTGTTGGATGATTCCTTGGTGTCTCATGTTCAGGATATCGCGGAGGGTAGACCTTCGGATTTCTGTTTCAATGATGATGGTGTGTTGTGTTTTGGGAGTCGGATAGTAGTGCCTGCTGATGCTGAGTTGAGGCGTGCTATTCTGACTGAAGGTCATAGTAGTTCTTTTGCTATGCACCCTGGTAGTACTAAGATGTACCGTGATCTTCGTGATGAGTACTATTGGGTGGGTTTGAAGAAGGATGTTGCGGAGTTTGTGAGCAAGTGTTTGGTGTGTCAGCGAGTTAAGGCTGAGCATCAGTTTCCTTCAGGGTTGTTGCAACCGTTGAAAATCCCTGAATGGAAGTGGGAGAGGGTTACCATGGATTTTGTATCTGGTTTACCTTTGTCTCCATCGAAGAAGAATTCGGTCTGGGTGATTGTGGATCGCCTGACGAAGTGTGCGCATTTCTTGCCTGTGCATACCACGTTTTCTTTGGATAAGCTGGCAGAGCTGTACATTGCTGAGATTGTGCGGCTGCATGGTGTGCCTAAGTCGATTGTGTCGGATAGGGATTCGAGGTTCACATCGCGGTTTTGGCAGTGTTTGCATCAAGCTCTGGGTACAAGGTTGCATTTCAGTACATCCTATCATCCTCAGTCGGATGGTCAGTCTGAGCGAGTTATCCAGATTTTGGAGGATATGTTGAGGTGCTGCGTGATTGAGTTCCAAGGTTCTTGGGAGAAGCATCTGCCTTTGGTTGAGTTTGCTTATAACAACAGTTATCAGGCGAGCATACAGATGGCGCCTTATGAGGCTTTGTACGGGAGGAAGTGTAGGACTCCTCTTTGTTGGGCTGAGACTGGTCAAAAGTTGGTTTCGATGCCGGCTTTGTTGAAAGGGACCACAGAGAAGGTAAAGCTCATTTGTGAGCGGTTAAAGGCTGCTTCTGATCGGCAGAAGTCTTACGCGGATTTGAAGCGTAAGGAGATAGAGTATGCGGTGGGTGACCGTGTGTTCTTGAAGGTTTCGCCTTGGAAGAAGGTGATGCGGTTTGGCCGAAAGGGTAAGTTGAGCCCTAGGTACATTGGACCATATGAGGTGGTTGAGCGTGTGGGTCCTGTTGCGTATCGGTTGAGGTTACCTCAGGAGTTGGAGAAGATTCATGATGTGTTCCATGTCTCTATGCTCCGGAGGTATAGATCTGATCCTTCGCATGTGATGCCTGTGGAGGAAGTGGTTTTGAATCCGGATTTGACCTATGATGAGGAACCGGTGAAGGTTCTGGATTCGGATAGCAAGGTTCTTCGTGGCAAGACCATTGAGTTGGTGAAGGTGCTGTGGAAGCATCGAGGTGTTGAGGAAGCCACGTGGGAGCGAAAGGAAGACATGCTGAAGCAGTTTCCTTATCTCTTTCCTTCAGGTAAATTTCGAGGACGAAATTTCTTAAGGGGGGGAGAGTTGTAACGCCCCGGTTTTGGGCTTAGAAGTTTTGGGCGTTGACCGGTTTGGTCAAAGTGCTGTTCGAATCTAAAGAGGTGAAATTAGGAAAGCCTAGTTCGGGTTGCATTAAAAATGTGGAAAAATGTTCTAAAATCATCTTTTAATATAATTAAGTGAACTGTGAAATCAATTTTGGAAAATGAGTTTCGGAAGGGTGACATTTTGGCTAGTGACCAAAATGTAATTTTTTGAAAGTTTTGTGACTGTTTTAAAAAGGATTGAAACTTTGAATCTTTAGAGAGCTATTTACCCAAAGGGGAGTTTCTCCAGATTTTCTAGAATATTAAATGATTTAATAATGGTTTAAAATAAAAGTAAAAAGGAGGGAAAAATATTTTTAGTCATCTTTAACTAACTTTCTAAATTTTCCATTCTCATTTTCTCTCATCTTTTCTCTCAAACCAAACACATTCTCTCCAGATCTTTTCCTCTGATTTCTATCACCTAAATACTTCTTTTCAATCCTCATTTGATTCTTAATCATCTCCTCATCAAAACCTTTGTATTTGCTACTTGATTTATCAAGCTTTTTGGCTCTAAAAGAGGAGAAACTCAAGTTTGGAGGTAAGAACGTTCTTCTCCTCTGAACTTCAAGTTCTTTAATGAAATTCCTAAGTTCTCAATCCCTAATTGATGTTTTATAAATGGCTTTTAAGATTGTTTAGTGGATCTTGGCTTAAAATGCAAGATTTGGTGTTTTTGATGAAATTTCGTTGGATCTGTTTAGGCAGTGTTTTAAGGTGCTAAAATGATGATTAATGAATGTCAATTTGATAAGGGAATGAGTTTTGATTAATGCAATCCCGGATAGGTTGTGTTTCCTAAGTTTAGCTTGTGATTCTTGGATGTTTTTGTGGTGATCTTGTGGATCTGATGTTGCTGGAGGTATAAGGATGTTTATAGGTTGTTTTTAGATGTTAAATGGTGTTAGTGGATGTTAGGTTTTGCTGGTTTATGGCTGGGCTTTGTTGAGAAGTGGTTTTGATGCAATTTCGGTTGTGTTTGGTGGTCGAAATTGGGGTGTGAATGAGAGCAGCGAGTTTGAGTGCTTTCATTGAAGCTTTTGATGCATGATGATGCATTAAATCTCTGCTTTAATGTGTTTAATCAGGGGAGGCATCTTTGGATCCAAGAGTTGTTGATCCGGAAGCTTGAATTGGTGCTTCGGCAAGAGGCGTAGTTGAATCGGTGAGTGAAATTGGGTTTTCGGCTTTGAAACCAATGTCTTGGGAGCTTAGTTTAAGTCTAAACAACTTTGCTAAGCTCTAGTGTAAGTTTTTGGAAATTCTCTCTAGTGGTGGCCATGATTTCGTAGTGATGCAATGTGGTTTATTGCATGTTTTGGTTACTGTTTTGAAAGCATGATTTAGCATGGTATTTGCTGTTTTGATAAGCCATATGTTTAAGGAAGCTCAAGGTAAGAGTTCCTTGTTTTTGAACATTGATTAAATGTGGTTTGATGCTTTTAAATGCATGATGAATATGGCTTGGTTTAATGCTTTAAAACAGTGGATAAATTGATGATAATGATGTATATTGGCAAGTGATGTTTTGAAAAGGTTAAGGTCACTAAGGTAGTTAAAAGTCCTTGAGTGAGCCTTGTTTACTTAAGAACATCAAGGTGGTTAAAAGTCCTTGGATGGTTCTTGTTACGGACACAAAGGTGGTTAAAATTCCTTGTGTGGTCCATTATATGGTGTTTAAAAGTCCATAGGCCAAGGTGTTTAAAAGTCCTTGGGATCAAGGTGTTTAAAAGTCCTTGATGTGATACATTTCATGGTGTTTAAAAGTCCATGGCCAAGGTGTTTAAAAGTCCTTGGGGCCAAGGTGTTTAAAAGTCCTTGGGGTGAAAGTTGATGAACTTGTTTTTAAAGAAATGGAACTTATCACTTGAGGCCAATATGACATGTTGTGATGTGATGCATGAGATGCATGTTTAAGTATGCTTTTAAGCATGTACAATTGTTGTTTTGAAGCATGATTTATAAATGTTTTATAAATGCATTATTGGATGGTTTTATTGAGCATTCCTCACTAAGCTTTTGCTTACGCTCTCTTCCGTTTTCTTAATTCAATAATGCAGAGCATTAGAGTACTTGAGGGCAGCAAGGAGGGCAAGCATCCAAGTGGAATCTAAGCTCTAAGTATGGAAGGTTTTCTATGTGCATTTTAGCTTTTGGTAATTTGGCAATGGGGGACCAATGTATATGTTTTGGGAGATGTTTTGTACTCCCTAAGTATGTTGAATGTTGTTGAGAATGCTGGTTTTTGTGGTTGGTCTTTTCATGCTTGTTTTGGAAGTTTGTGCTTGAATGGCTTGCTTGTGTAGGAAGCATGCCTATAGATTTGGGGCTTTTTGCTTATGATGTTGTTTTGCTGAATTGATGATGCTTATATGTCCCTTATATGTTGAATTGCATGTTGGCAAAGTTTGGTGGCATTTGGAGCATGATTGGTTGGTCAATTGCATGTTTAAGTATGCATTTTTTTAGGCAATCTGTGCAGGGTGTTTCGGAACAGCACCTACTGTTTCGGAACGGGTGCCTTATTTGTGCCCAGGCGTCCGAAACGGGAGGGGCCGTTCCGAAACGGAAAGGCCACTGCCAGACCCCCGTTTCGGTACGCGTTGCGGAACGGCCCCGAGTTTCGAAACGGGCTATGCCTGTTCCGGAACGGGTGACCGTTGGGGGCTAACATTGGTGGTTATATGTTTTGGAATGTTTGCGTTTTGGTCCTGAAACTTGTTTGTGCAATTGTATGAGTTTGGGAAGTCCTTTTGAACTGAAATTTCACAGAGAAGCATGAAACATGATTAATTGCAGGTTGGTAACTTCAATTTGGGTTAAGTCCTTATAATTATCGGAATTTACAATTTGGTCCCTAAAGTTGTATTTTGTTCAATTGAGTCCCTGTTTGATCTCTGATGTTTGTGATCTTTTAGTATGATGTTTGTGTGATCACAATTAGGTCTAAAGTGCATCTAGACAAGGTTAAAAAGAAAAAAAAAGGTCGTTAATCAAGGTTGACTTTCGCGTTGACTTTGGTTTTCCCCGTGTGACTTTCTTAATTCGGGTCAACCGTCTAGGCCGGGTTAAGGGGGTTACACTTGCTATAGTTCTGAACTTGAAGAAAAAAAACCTTTGTGACTTATATGTTGTCTAGACTATTGTTAGTAAACTTAGAGTAGAAAAGCTTAACCACTTGACTGCCCCTAGAGGTGCCCAACACTGGCTCTAGAAAAAGGAAAAGAAAAACTTAGACTTAGTTGCCCCTAGAGGTGCCTAACATCGGCTCTAGGAAAATAACTAGAGGTGCCCAAAACCGGCTCTAGTAAAAATAAAATAAGAAAAACTTGGGTCTTAGTCAGAAAAAACTAAAGGAGCCTAAGAATTGCCTCCAGTCAAAAATTATTTTGAAATAAAACTTAAGTGAATACCATAACTATTCTAGTTGCTAAAGAGTCTAGGAACATATTTGTTCACAAAACCTGCACACACTTGCACGAGAATTATAGTATTGCTCCGGATAAGCCCATAAACACTCGAAAAGGTAATGCTCTTGATAGTGAAGGTGTTGTAGGTAATGATAGTTCATTGAGTTAAGCCAAACCAAAAACAAGTTTCACTCTTAGTTAGGTTGCATTTGCTTGAGGACAAGCAATAACGTGAGTTTGGGGGGTGTGTTGAGTGCATAAAAGTTCTATATTTTATCCCATCAATTACCCATATTTTTTGCTGCACTCAAGCATGATTGGTTGCATTTTAGGATAGATTTTTGCATACACATCACATTTAGATAAAACTGCACAAATGCTGCTGATTTCGGTTACTTTTCGCAGGTATTTGTCGCAGCAGCATCCAGGGTAGCAAAGGAGCAGAGGCGAGTTGCAGAGCTAGGGCAGAAGGACGTAGAACACCGCCTGTCGTGACATCTATCGTGGCAGCGATGGCGACAGTGGAATATTGAGGAGGAAAAACAAAGTGGAGCTCGACATATAGAGGATTTTAAGCTGGTCTGTCGTGAACTACTCCCATATTTTTCTGATCCCTGAAGCAGAAGAAAGGTCAGATCCAAAGTTCAAGGAATAAAGTCAAAGCAAGAAAAAAGACAAATTAAAGGCATTTACTCATAAGATTTAGTCTTTAATAGAATTGTACTTTAATTTAAACTTGTATTCTTGCCATATTAGAGAACTTAGACCCAAGGCCTATATATATGCTTGTAATTCGACTAGGCAAGGGATATCTAGCTCCTAGCCGTCTTCCCCCAAAACCCTAGTTGTTTCTCTTTCTCCATCATGTTCTAAACTTTCCCCAGGGCTACGGGTTGATTTTGTAAAGTAGTTGTAAGGATTGTACTATTTTTAGGTTTTTGTTGTTCAATACAATAAAAGCTTCAAGTTTATTTACTCTAGTTTCAACATCTCATAAGAGTATCTGGAGAGCATTGTGAGGTTATCCATTTACTTAATATCGAGAGAGTTAAGTATACGAAAGGAGTAACTACGTGTTTTCCAGTTTATGGTTAAACCATCTTGGCCTAGGGATAGGTACAAGGTTAAGCAGCTAAGGAAGAATTCACAAACATCGATGTTCATCATTCGATTCACGCCGGAGGTATCATCTAAGACGTGTTCATCGACAGAACTTAGGCCTAGGGATAGGACAAGTCATAAAAGGGATTCTTGCTGAACTTGAAGTGCAGAGTTGTTGATCGTTGCCGCGACACAACAGACCTCTGTCACAACAGGTGCTGCCGCGACAGGCACGATGACAGACGCAACAGAAATCCTTCTGAACAGTGCAACATCTGCACTACTGAGCAAATCAATACTAGCCTATTTCCTAAATCTGATTACTTTCTCTTTCACTTTAGCTTATTCTCAAGATTTCTTCAAACGTTTTATTAAATTTATTTCTTTTCTTGTGCAGCAATCTAAGGATAGAAGTATTTCCAGTCCCTGTGGAGACGATATACGATACTTCGTATCACTTTTTTACTTGCGACGTGTACACTTGCACCTATTTGTGATAGACTCTTTTACATGCAACAAAGATAACAGCGGGAAGAGAGAACGAAAACCAATCCAGCAGAACATATGATACTTACCTTTACCGAGTAGTTCGTTAGTCAAGATTACATGCATGCGAGGCAAAAACATCACAAGGATCACATGTGAAACTCGACGGGGAAACATACATTCATTGGGGACTAAAATACAACATCCGGGAACCTTTGAAAGCTTCATTTAATTGTTTCGACTACCTGCGTTTCAAAACAGGCTTGCCCGTTCTGAAACGCGGGGTTCATTTTAAAAGCCAGACCAAGCCGTTCTGGAACGATCCCACCTTGTTCCGGAACGGGGATAAACAGTAACAAATGTATAGGAATGGGTTCCAAAACTAGGGTTCACAGTCCTGAAACGTATCGAAATGAGTTCCGAAACGGGGGCTCACAGTGTCAAATCATATCAAAACGGCACCACCCCCGTTCCGATATGAGTATCCCTAGAACTACACTCGTTTTGAAACCCTCTCGAGCGTTTTGAAACACATGCACACAGATTGGCCCGAAATTATACTTAAACACCTCCAACTGTCCCCAAACGTGCCTCGAATCATCAAAAACCACATGGCAAACCATCATATATACATTATAGATGCAAAAAGTCATAATCACAACATTTGACATGCATTCAAGCAATAATTTAGAATTCAAGCTCTAAGCTCACATGAACACTTAGATACAAAAACACTAACAAGTCAATATGCTTAGCAATCCATACAAGACCACACCAAGTCTCAATTTAACATAGTATCACCATTTAGGACATGCTTGAAACATAAAAAAACCATAGTAAGGGAGTTTGAACACCAACTACATAACATACAATCTAGCAATCCCATTGTCTAAGTTTCATTACAAAAACATAAACCATACTTTGGGCCACCGAGAACTTCGAGGATTCCTTCCTTGCCTACTTGCCTCCCAAAGCCTCTAACGATCTGCATTGTTGGAAAAAATAGAGCGTAAGCTAGAAGCTTAGTGAGCGGAGCTCTAAAACACAACAACAATGCAGTCTTTAAAGCATAAATTTAGATTTAAAGCAAAACCATTAAAAGGGAATGATATAGTGAGACACAAACATGAACAATACATGGTATGCACATGCATAACCAAAACCCGGTGGGACTACACATCACCGTTCAACTAGTAGTTTTCCGATGGGACTACACATCACCGTACTCTCCTACTAGTCACTACCGATGGGACTACACATCACCGTAGTAACGACGAACATCACGTGAGGCTCGACACCAACAATGACTACACACCAACATTAGATAGAGAGTAAAGACAATCCATAATTCACGCAACAACACAAACATTTACACGCATCAACACTTAACGGACAAGATGAATTAGCAAACTTACACTTGGGTTTAGGTTAGCCCTCAAGGCCCCACCCAAACCCCCAAGTATCCACTTGAAATCATTTAAAATTCCAAAACGTTTCCACTCACCGATTGAGTCCAACAGAAGCCGAAACACCACTCTCAAGCCTCTGTAGTATCCGGTATCGCACCTAAAGCACCCGAACCCAATTTCTCTGTTTAAGGCAATCCAAAACATACTATTAGGACACTAATACACTTGTAACCCAGTAGCAACCCAGAAACTCACTCTTGCAACCAAAACACACCAATTCGAATCCAAATTTCATCCAAACTTCACCATTTTCGTTCTAAATAAACCTCACACTGAAATCATCCATCCTAACCATCAAAACACACTCAAAAACATCTAGAAACATCCCTCATCATCAAATAAACCACCGGCCACGTTTTCAACCTTAAACCAACCCTTAAACCCAACCTTTTCAACCTAAAAATCTCATTTTTATACCCATTTCGAGATTTCCATAAAACACCACCATTTTAACATATAATACACTTAAGAGCAAGTCTAAAACATATATTATCTTTACCAATAAAAAACTTAACAAAAACCCACTAAAGCTTCCACCTTTTTCCCTAAAAATTGAATACTTGAAATGTCACAAATATGGAGTTTACTAAAAACCAAAATCATAGAAACGTTTAGAAAGATGAGGAGAAGTCAAAAACACATTTACCTTGATGAAAGCTCTTGAAAACGTGAGGGGAGGAGATGGAACAGTGATTGGGGTTGAAGGGGGTTTTAGGTCGTGATTTTGGTTTGAGGGAGGAAGATGATAGCTTAAAAATGTTTCCTTTTTACTTAAAATCTCATCTCCCATTTCATTAATGGCATTTTAGTAAATAAAACAAACTTTCATAAAGTCATCATTTTAAATCCCATTTAACCCAAACTAATCCTAGATCAAAATCAATAAACGCCTGGGCCCTAAACCGGGGCGTTACACGTTGATTGGCTGCCCCTTCATTATGTTGTGGATAAGGGCCAGCCGTGGCCTGTTGACTGTTGAGCCATGTGAAGTGGGCATTAGGTTGCGCTGGACGAAGTTACTCCATATGATCACCTCCGGCAGCAAGTCGCGGCGGTTGACTGAGCCGTTATTTTTGCCGATGAGCCACTTGGCATTGGGCTGGCAGATTTCTCTTTTAATCTTCTCGTAGCCTGCTGCCGTTAAACCTGAACTCCATTCTTCGTGCGGGTTCCCTTTGATTTCTATCCCATAGAAGCTATTGATTGTTGTCGCTGTGAGCTTGACACCTTCGCCGCGGACGTAAACGAAGGGGTTTCTCGGGGTAGGCTTGTGAGCATAGAACTCTCGCACTAGATTGGTGTTTATCTCCTCTGGCTGTCGTGTGAAAATATACCATTCTAAGGTGTTGACCCTTTCGAATACGGTGGGCTCAAGGCCAAGATCCTCATCTTGCCTTGTATATTGGAAGCCTATCTCTTCCCATATTTGTCGCTCGGCGTAGTACTGCCGGTAGGTTGCCGCTACATCATTATTCAAGAACCTCTGGAAGGTTGGCTTGGAGGTTGAGGTGGTTTGTTTTGATGTTTCCATATTTATGAAAACGGATGTGTTTCCTAAGAAAAGAAAGAAAATGCAAGAAAGTAAAGCATATGAGACCTTGAAAGCAAAGAAGACAATAAGAATTGAGAGCAAAAGAGAGAGCAAAGTGAAGAATAAGGAGAGAATAGTTGGCTTTATATAGCCACTTCTCTTCGTTGCCTTGGCGGGCACGCTGCCAACGGGCGGCAATGATTGCGGCGCGTATAACGGGATTCCAGCCATTACGCAGATAGTCGTTCCTCTAGCTATTGCAAATGTAGCCGTTGCGGCTAGCCGTTATGAAGCCGCTAGCCTTTATACTAATCTGCCTTGGGCTGCCTTGGCCGCTAGGTTGGGCCTCTCCTTTATTCTTTATCCTTCTTGGCCTTGCCTTCATTCCTAACCTAAAATAAATTAAATGAAAAAATTAAATAAAAATAACTGAAAATTAAATATGATCCTAACGCATAAAAATAAATTTAAAATAAAATTAAAAATTAGGTTATGTTGGGTTGCGCATCTCCCAAACATAACCATTTCCTAAGGATTTTGCGTTTGGCTTTTCGTCCAGGCATGTCCTTCCTCTCTTCAGGTGGGTGTTGGCTGCCATCTTTGCCACCCTGGCGGGACATACACCAAAGACAAACAAGAGGCATAAATTTTTTTGAAAAATAAAATAAACAGAAATTTAAGTGCAAAAACTAAAAGTGCAGGAATTCAAATGCAATTGCTGTTGACAATCCCCGGCAACGGCGCCAAAAACTTGTAGAGCGTTTGGGTGTTATCTATTTATGAGCGCAAGTGCACACTCTTGTCAAGTTATAGTATAAAAGATATTGTCTCTCACAGGGATTGGAATGGCTCCTATGAATGTTTTCCTGCACAAGGAAATAGTAATTGCACAATTAAATTTCTGAATATTGAAAAGCATAAAAATAAAAATACAAGTAATTTAGGATAGAAAGAAGAGAGACAGATAGGGTGATAGATTGGGCAAGGTAGTTGTAGCTCAGTAGTGTGTAGACTGCGTTGTAAATCCTAAGTGAGTTTTGCGCTGCCACGATCTGCTGCCTTGGCGAGTAATGGCAGATTGAGGCTATGGCAACTTTCGCTGCCACGACGGAACTCTGCGCTTGCAAATTTCGTTGTTCCGGCAGGTCAGATAGAGAGAAGTCCCGACGGCAAGTCTGGCAGATACTCCAAGTTCGGCGAAGCAATTCTGAAGTGATCCTTCCTATGTCTAGGCAAGGATTCTGTCACCACGTGATGTAGGCAATACCTAGCAATCCCAGCGTAAACCTAACACAGGAAGTCGACGTTTGGTTGCTCCATTTAGCCGCTGAAATTATAACTTATGTCTAAGCCGAATTAGTCAACACCTCGTCATGATGAGACCGTGCTTAATTCTTTCGTGAGTTTGACACTGTCGTGCCCGACAAATGGATTTCTTCAACTGGACTTTTGGAACTAATTGAAGAAGTGAAGAACGTGAATTAAGCAAACTTGAGAGTATTTTTATTGAAAACACACTTAAACTAATACAACTGTTTCTCACAACTACTTTACATACAAACACCTAAACCCTAAAGAGAATTGGGACGTGATCTCCAATACCCACACTTAATCTATGCCCTTATACCCTTACAAGCATGGGTATATATAGGGCTTGACCTAACTTTGATTCCTCCTTGGAGTAGAAGTCCTTAAAGTAACTTTACATTAAATGTTGACTCCTTTTTGACTTGAATGTGGACTCTTTGGACGTTGCCTTCTCCAGCAAGTAAAGATAAGTCACTTTACTTATCCCTCTTCAATCAGCTCTTCAGGCCGCTACAGGCTTCAGAAAATTGCAAGACTGGGCTCATTGGACCCTGGAATTTGTCCTCTTTCAATTGCAACCCATCTTGACTAAGTCGGTTTAACTCCTGCCTGGGCAGCAAACGGCGGCAATGCTGCTGCGGTGGCATCCTTGGCGCCATCTGGAACTGCTTCAGTACAGCTCATTTTTGCTCCCTGCTTTCCTATCCTCTCCTCCTTTTTATAGCTACAACACCTGAAAATGAAAACTAAACTAAAACAATATCTTTTCTCAACCAAACATAGAATATTCAATAAAAGCATGGTAAAAGAGCAAATATTGTTATTATGCATGTAATGCACCTAAATATGCCTAAATGAGCTTAAGAATAACAATAATAAGGTCATGAATGGTACAAAATATAGAACTTGTGGACACTCTATATAAATCTAAGCCTATAAATACCCTCTATGGGTAAGGCTTAAGATCATCATCTATTGTTTTAGTTCTTGTTGCTACTTGCTTTCATTTTAATAGAAGTTTTTATTTGTTTCATCTTTGCTTCATATTCATTTTATGCTTTTTAAACACTTTGTCAAAAACATGTTAAGTATGATAATCAATATCATGCTTGGCTAATTTTCCCAAAGCCGAGAGCTAGTACAAATCAATTCCATGCGTGAGAATTAAATATTGTTTAAATCCCTTCGGGATACATTTTCATCTTTCTATTTAGATAGTTAGGCAATCGGCCTTGCTAAAACTTTTAAACGTTTTTCAAATAAAAAAGGATCCATTGGTCTGGAATCGTTTAATTATACAGGTTGGAGGAAGGATCGGCCTGTGGCACTTCAACTTCCTATGAACACTCTTAGAGGCGGTCCACTAAGAAAAGATGGAATCAGAAACGATTCTCAATGAGACAACTTTTGAGTCGAGTTTTTCTTGTTTTTAAACTAAGTATTTTAACGGCGATAGACGTGGTTAAATTATTTAAGAATTGACATTCGAAGATAGGCTTGAGAAGATCGGTTACATGAGAGAAAAGCAAGTTACGATGGGTTGGGCCTCATAGACTGTAACCGACATGAATCCCGGAGTAAAAATCTATTTTCAATGATCGTGGGAATTGACGAAGCTAGCTCGAGGCTGCTTTCATATTTGTGATTTTTCTACTTCATTCCTCACTTTATTTACTACATTTTTTTAATTGTTTATTATTTTCTCGTTACTTCAATCATGCCAAACCCCCCCTTTATTTATTTATTTATTTTTTAGCTACTTTTGGGTTCTAAATCACGACAAGGTTCAGTCAGCGATTCCAACAGAACTCCTTGTGGATCGACCCTCTTCCTCTATTCTACTTTAATTTCTTTATCTTATTATTTGTTTGAAGAGATTTGTTTTAATTTATTTTAGCGAGTAAAACGACGCTTGTGTGTCCCTGTGAATTGACCCTTACTCTCGCTATATTATTTTTAATTATTTATTTGATTTTAAGGATTTATTTTGATGCAAGTAACGACGCGTGTCAATATGCAAGGATCATAGGCAGTCTATTGTACCTCATGAGATGCACTAGACCAGATATAGCTTTTACTATGAGCAGTTTAAGCAGATTCACAAGCAATCCAAGTGAAACCCACTAGAAAACAATTGTGAGGATACTGAGATATCTTAGATATAATTGACAAGCATCGTGAACTGTCAAATAAATATCCTTAATCTCAATTAAAGGAATAAATTAAGTAGAACAGTGAGAGTAAGGGTCGATCCACATGGACTAAGGAGTTCCCAATATCGATTTGAGTTGATCTTTATCCAAGTAATCTGCAAGTGACAAAAATGGGGTTTAGTGAAATAATTCGAGAATATTTGGAAAAATAAACAAAGAAAAAGTAATAATTGAAATCAATGATGATAAGAGTTACCCTCCAGCTTTGCTTCGCCTCAACTTGTCTCGATCAAGGAAAGGGATTTTACTTCGAGTTCTTGTCGGTTACAGTCTACAAGGCCCAACCCTTGTAACTTGCTTCTCTATGGTAAACTAAGTTCCAAGGCCAATCCTTAGAATCCAATATTTGTTTGATTAACTTCGGCAATCGATGCTAACGCAAATTATGTGCTTACTGCTGGAAAAGTCCGTGCTCGGATGGTCTGTCTCGATGAGAATCATATTCAATCTTGATTCCCCTTAGCAGACCACCACTAAGTTTCTTTTTAGGGAGTCGGATCTACTACAAGCCTATTCTCGCCCCCAACGGTAGATCAAAACCACGTTCAATCCGATTCACGCTTTCAGAATGAAGTAATCGAGATGCCTAAAGGAAAGGCCGATTGCCAATCTAATGTTGCTGAAAATCAAGAAAGAAGTTGAAGGTATGAAGAACTTTTCTATTCTTATGAAATAAGTTGGCTTTAGCTTAGCTTTGGCTAATGGTGAATTTAGCTAAGCATAGCTTGCGAAGAAACCATACTTAGCGTTTTTTAGCAAAGGAAAGATAAAAGAAAACGAAAATGGAGAGAAAGGAAATTTATAAACTCAAAAGTAAAAATGAAAACAAGAGAAAGTGATTATTTGAGTCACACCCCAAACGAGGTATTTAGAGCATCCTAAAACCCTAAAAATAACCATAAAGAGATAAAAGATAAATCCCAAATATTTTTAAATTAAATACAAAATATAATTTCAAAGTTTGAATTTAAAATCCGGCTCATAAGTCATCTGATATGTGGCTGATAAGATATCATCGATGTTGACGTCATCTTCTAAAAGCCGCTGACGTGTCGTCCAATCAGCACTTTCATGCCCCAATTCATGCCCACTAATCCAGCTAGGAATCCAAAAAACTTGCAGAATCCAGCCTTTTACAATATGTTTTCCAGCCACGAAGTCTTGCACAAAAAGCACAAATAAACCACAATTTGGCACCACAAATCAACCATTTCAGCGTAATTAGAGCTAAATTAGTGACCAAACTAGCTACTCATCAAATTTCCCCTCACTTATTTGATGCTTGTCCTCAAGTATCTCAAAAAATTAAACAAATCTAAGTTCAAGTTCTCATCCCTCATTTCACGAAGTCTCTAAGTTTTCGGTGTGACTTAGTATCTAAACAAGTATGAAACCTGAGAAGCAATCGGAGAACGGCAAGACTAGAAACAATTTTATCAAAATGTAGACATTCCAATAACTTGTTAATATCAATGGTGCAAACCCTAGTACCCTCATAAGGATTTACTCATCTCGCTCAAAGTGTTTAGGGTAAATGATCACTCAAGCCACAATTAATCAAAGCATTTCCATAGGCTTGTAACTAAATCCTATCTCCACTACTAAGTATTAATATGATGCAAAAATCAAGAGGTCTTTTAAAAGAGTTGTAATTGGGGTAAGGTTCGGGTAGGATAAAAGGCTAAATAAGAGGTTAAAAATTCAAGACAAAGAATGAGTATTCCAAAGGAGATAAAAGAAAAAAGAGAAAAACAAGAAAGCAAACCAACACTTATTTCCATTTTTTTCTTTTTTCTTTTTTTTCTGTTCGAACAGTTTCTGCTTTTCTGCACTTTTTTATTGTTTCTGCAGTTCGAACCAAACTGGATTTTAATTGTTCGAACAGTTCGATTTTGTACTGTATTTTTATGCATTGTTCAAACAAAACTACACTAGGTTTTTTCTTTGCACTGCACTGTGTTGATTCGAATCTTTTTTTTTTCTGCATCAATTTTTTTAAACTTCCCGCTTTGGAATAACCAACTTGCGCTAAAGAAGGTGACAAAAAGAGTGGGGATAAAATAAAATTGGTTTGGGCTAAAAATGTGGTAAATTCAAAGAAAAGGTCAAGGAAATCCTTCGATGCCAGTTGGATATCTGATATTCAAGATATCAGGGCACAAGTGGATATGTCTTCACTTTGGGAGGAGGAGTCGTGTCATGGAAATCCTCAAGACAAACTATTATAACTAGATCCATGATGAAATCTGAGTTTGTTGCTCTGGATTAATCCGGAGAAGAAGCCGAATGGCTCAAGCAATTTCTTGAGGATATTCCTGAATGGCCAAAACATGTGCCCACGGTATGCATGTACTGCGATAACCAAGCAATGATTGCTAGGGCACAGAATTGTATGTACAACGGTAAGTCGAGACATATGTGTCCCCGACATAACACCATTAGACAACTGGTCTCAAATAGAGTTATCTCTGTTGATTATACAAAATCAAAGGATAACGTTGCAGATTCGCTAACCAAAGGGTTAAACCGAGATCAAGTTGAGAAAACATCGAAAGGAATGAGACTAAAGCCCATGGAAATTTAAGGCGCTATGAGAAGGAAAACCCTACCTAGTTGATTGGAGATCCCAAGATCTAGGTTCAAAGGGACAACCTAATAACATAGACCTTGTGCGGTCACTGTGGGGGGTTACTCTCCCAAGGCCATTCCTATGATATAAACAGTGACTAAAAATGGAATAGGCTAAGAAATGCTTTTAATAACCATTGTGTGCATCGGTGAACCGAGCAACATAAGTCACCTCTGTAAGAGTGAAGTGGGGCCACTTCAAGAAGACTATTTGGCATAGTTCTCTCAAACTCTCGCAGAATCAGGTGATGTCCACGACCATATGAACATAACCATGAGAACTAAACTCATGCCAAAACGGTAGTTGTGTGGAGTATATCATCGTTTACACAAACGGCAGGACAGTTCAAGGACACCGCGTCTACTGGGCAGCCAGTAAAGTAAATATACTTTCACAAGGGAAGGTTCAAGGGTGGATTCCTACCTATCCTATGCAACTATCAATTGTAGAAACTATCGCCACATTGAGTCAAAGTGTTTTGATAAAATGCATCAATTTCATTCATGTGAGGGATTATTGAAAAAACGTGAGAAAATGGTAAGTTTGAGCCATAATTCGAATGAGTAAAGGTGGAGATTCAAATAAGGATTGGATTGGATCTTATTCTACTCCGTGAGACCTTTACAACGATATCCCATATTGTTGAGTGTGTAAAAGTTCTATTATTTACACCCTTTTTAACCCATATTTCTGCTGCATTCAAGCATAATTGCATTGCATTTAGGTTAGTTTTCAATAAAACATCACAATTATATAAAAGGCACGGATTCTACTAAAAGATGGCGTATTTTGCAGGTAGCTGCCATGGTTGACGATGAAGGCAGGCGCAGGGCAGAAGAGCTGAACTGGACAAGCAGCCGAAGAAGACGAACCTGTCATGGACCTGTCGTGACAGCAAGGTGACAGCAACCTTATGAAGAGGAAAAGTAAAGTGGACCTCGATAGATAGAGAAAAACCTGCTCGTCTGTCGTGTGAAAGCCACATATTTTTCCAAGCCCCAGATCGAAAGATATGTCAAGCCAAAGCTCAAGGAGAAGAAATTCCTAAAAGCAAGGATGTGGCTGGAAAGTAGGAGACTTTAGAGATTTAGTCTTTATTAGAATCTTACTTTTAATTAAAGTTGTAATCCTTGTTACCTTAGATAACTTGAGCCCAAAGCTTATATAAGGGCATAGATTAAACCTAGGGCAGAACGATTACCCCACAACCGAAACCAAACCCCTGCCGTCCACCCGTCACCGACATGTTCTAAATTCCCCCTAGGGCTACGGGTTGTTTTGTAAAGTAGTTGCAAGGGTTGCTTTGTTTTAGGATTTTTCAAGTTCAATAAAATAAACTTCAAGTTCTTTTATCTTGGTTTTAATATCTTGCAAGAGCATCGGGAGAGCATTGTGAGGTTATCCATTTACTTAGCATCGGGAGAGTTAAGTATACAAAAGAGATAAGAGCGCGTTCTCTAGTTTATAGTTGAACCATCTTGTGCCTAGGGATAGGGCGAGGTTAAGTGGCTAAGGAAGAATTCATACACATCGGTGTTCATCCTTCGATTCACGCCGGGAGGTATCATCAAAGACGTGATCATCGACAGACTTGTGCCTAGGGATAGGGCAAGGCAGATCTGGGATTCTTGCCAAGCTTGAAGTACGGAGTTGGTGTGTTCGCTGCCGCGACGATCAACGGACAGCTGCCGCGACAGGTGCTGTCGGCGACAGGCGCGACGACAGAACTGGAGATCCTAAGCAGTTCAATACCTGCACTACTGAGCAACTCAATACCAGCCCATTCTCTCTATCTTGATTTCTCAATCCTTTATTTTACGTTTTTACCTTATTATTCTCGTGACAACTCTTAATTATTTCCTTTACTTTCGTGCAGTAAACAAGGTGAAGTCATTAGCCCAATCCCTGTGGAGACGATATCCGATACTTCGTATCACTTTACTACTTGCGTCGTGTACACTTGCACTACAATTGCGATAGACTATTTTACACGCAACACATATGCTCAAAATGGTTGAGTAATGAATGAGAAATTGATGGTCAATGTAAGGAGGTTGAGAATTAGGAAAAAGAAGGAAATGGAACCCCATATCTCACATGGATGGGGTAAATGGATTGGGAAGTGTTTATATACACTTACCCTACATGCGGTACTTGAATGACTTGAGATGAATTTGTGCCTCGCGCCCAGGGGGTGCGAATCCAATCCCATTTGGGTTGGGGCGCACCCGCATGACGTGGACGACGTGAATGTCTGGACTGATCAGGCCTTACATGGACCTGTGGATATTTTACCACGTTCGAATTAATTTTTTCCTTTTGAATAGCATGTTATCCCGAAAATTAAGGGATATTTTCGGATTTAAAATTCTAATATTTTCTTGCAGCCCACACAATAATTTGATTAGGGGCAAAATCGGAATAATGTTTTTTCATGTTTAACCTAATTTTCTCCTATAAATACATAGATTATTTTTTAAAACACAATTTAGAAAATCTCTTCTTCTCCCAAAAATTGCATTATTTTTTGTTGATAGTCAAAGGCACGAGTACTGTTTGTGATTTCTTCAGTAGTGCTGCTGTCGAAAATTATCTGTTGTTGTATCCTGGGAGACTGACGACTAAAAAACTCAAGCATTGAGGAGTGGTCGAATCTTTCTTTAAAAAACTATGTTCGTGCAAGCCTCAGCAATTATTTTCGGTTATTTCAAATATAATAATTTTAGTATTTTGTTTAACTTAAATTATTTTATTTTATTTATTTCGAATTTAACCTCATTTGTCCATGTCATGATAATAAAATTATGAGATCATTTGATAACAGCTTTATTATTAAATACAAGATGTGTAATGAAAGGTCATTTGTGCAGTCACTTCGAAGATATATTTATTAGGAAAATACTTTGATGCACAAGATATATTTAGTTTACACAAGCTCTTTAATTTTAGGGTTTAGGGTTTAAGATTTTAGGTTAGGGTTTAGGGGTTTAGTATGTAGGGTATATAATTTAAGGTTTATGGTTAGAATTTAGAGTTTAGGGTTTAGGGCTTAGGGTTTAGGTTTTAGGTTGCTAGGGTTTGTGATTTAAATTTTAAATTTTATAAAAGGGTTGTGTAAAAAAAATTTACACAGCTTGTGCATCAAAATAAAACCCTATTTATTATACGAGGTTGAAAGATTTTATTTTAATATTTTTGGCGTTTTATTTCCTTTCTCCTAACAGTTATTTTCAGCGTCACTGATCCTACCACCATAAATATAAGAATTTTTCTCTGCCAAAAGTCGTATTATAAATGATAATAAAAAAAATTTGTCGCTCTAATCACTAAGCAGCAGCATTACAGAGAGAGGCCAAGACCAGCACAAAACAAGTCATAACAGCAGAAACAACCGAAAACAATGTTCCAGTGATAATAAAATGGGTAAACTACCTGGTTAATCAATGAACAGCTCTTCTTCGAATCAGTTGAATATCCTTTAATAAATTCACTTTGATCTTCTTTAGCTTCGTAAGAATCTCTCTCATATCAGTCCTTTCATTTGGTGGTTCTGCTGAACATTCTAAGCCAACATTCAAGATGGATAAGGCACAATTGTTGGCAGCTGAACAATCTCTCCCAGTAGTGCTCAACAAATTGGTGTCTACTATTTGATTTAGCGGAGCTGATATCGACTCTTCAACCCAACTCTTCAAGCTTCTTTCCCCTCCAAACATTTCATCCGTGGGCTTTTTTCTTGTGATGATTTCCACCATAAGAATACCAAAACTATACACATCACCTTTTGTTGAAACAATTCCTTCAATTCCATACTCTGTGTACGAATTTACAAGAACATCATCAATATTCAAAGATATGTTGATTGTGAAAAAGAAATGTTATATGCATGAATCATGAATGCTAGAATTGTATTTGAACTTAATCTACATGCCTCCTTGGAAGTGATATTCAATAGGTCTAAAATTCAAGTATTAATACATATTATCCCTTCCCTTATCCACATGCTACATTGACATTTTTTAAAGGAAGAAAATGGAGTTTAAATAGAAATCTCACCTGGTGCCATATATCCAACTGTTGCTATGGTCATGGTTTGTATCACTGAATCCTCCTTACATAGGAGTTTCGCAATGCCAAAATCACTCAAGTGTGCAACCATATCTTTATCTAATAGAACATTGCTGGGTTTTAAATCACAATGCACCACGGGTGTTGCATTACTATGATGGAGATATTCCAGCGCAGATGCAACATCTATCATTATGTTCAACCTTTGTAGGATATCCAAAGAACTGTGATTGGAATACAACCATTTATCAAGACTCCCATTAGGCATGAACTCAAGCACTAAGGCTTTGAAATCATGATCATTAGAGCAACTACTAATGACTTTGATTAAATTTCGGTGACGAGTATTACGGAGAACTTTGCATTCAACATCAAAGCTCTTAAACACTCCTTCTAACTCCAACTTGAAGACCTTGACAGCAACCATCAACCCATCTGAGAGAACCCCTTGGTATACAGAACCATAACTCCCATTACCAAGCAATTTGTCTTGATTGAACCCATCAGTAGCTTGATGAAGGTCATGATATGAAACTCGTCTCCATGTTTCTAAAGGTAAAATCTTTTCTTGAGTTGGTAACTTGTCTTTCCTTTTCGTTCTTCTCAAGATAACGACAATTAAAGCCACCGCCAAAATTGTAGAGGCAATTGGAAGTGTTACATATGCTACGAGCTTAGCTCCTGCCTTGGAATTCCTAACAGGTTTGCAGATTGGAACATGAAGTTGAGGTGCACCACACAATGCTTCATTCCCCTCAAATGATTCAATTGAGTAGTTTCCAAATAATCCTCCTTTGGGAATTTCTCCTTGAAGTCTATTAAAAGAGACATTGAAATATTTGAGATAATGGAGATTCTCCAAAGTTTTGGGAATTTCCCCGGATAGATTATTTCTTGACAAGTCCAAGAATTCCAGACTCAATAAATCACCAAATGACTGAGGAATAGAACCTGTGATTCTGTTATTGGATAGGGAAAAGTGAGCGAGGTCTTTGAGATCTGCAACCCCATTTGGGATATCACCCGAGAACTGATTGTTCGAAAAATCCATATACGTTAAAACTTTCCACTTTCCAATGTCAATTGGAAGTGCACCACTTAGAGAATTGGAAGACAAATTCAAGATGAGGAGGTCCTTAAGCCCTGTCAAGGTTGAAGGTATTGAGGAAGAAAACATATTGGAGCCAAGATATAGGTTCCTCAAAGAGATGAGATTACCCAAGCAAGCAGGTATTGGTCCAGACAACTTGTTACTCATTAAGAACAAGAAAGCCAAGTTGTTTAGATTACATAACTCAGATGGGATGGACCCTTCTAACTCATTGTCCCAAAGAGAAAGACTTTGCAGTTCTTTTAATCTTCCAATTGTAGAAGGAATGTTTCCTGTCAATTTATTACTGTGTAGCTGGATGTTTATCAAGCGACTTAAGTTGCCAATTTCACTCGGGATGCTACCGCTGATGTTACATGCAAAAGCAGAGAGCTTCTGTAGAGAACCTGAGAGATTTCCTACCAAACCTGGAAGTTCACCACTAATCAAAGGGTTGTTGTGGAAAACCAAAAATTCCAAGCCTTTACAGTTTGTCAAAGAAGGGAGAAAGCTCATTCCTGATGAAGTCAAGTTAGTTGTCGCCAGGTTGAGAAGCTTTAGATTTCTTAGATTACCAAGAGTGTCAGGAACAGACCCTGAAAAGTAATTATTTGACATATCAAGAATAGTAAGCTTAGAGGCATTGGAAATAGATATTGGAATTGGACCAACGAGGTGATTTAGAGCAAGATATAGTCCTTCTAGATTTGGAAGCCAACGGCCCATGTTTGATGGAAGATGGCCAGAGAGCCGATTTGATGCCAAAGAAAAAGTCATCAGAGTTGTAATATTAAATACTTGTGGAGGAATTGAACCAGCAATATTGTTAACTTGCAAATTCAGGTATCCTAGATTCTTGAGGTTGCCAATCTCATATGGTATTGTGCCTGCCATAAAATTTATCAGACAAAGATATGAGACAAATATGAACATTTTTTTTTATAAAAAAAGTCTTTTTAATGCACTTGTATACCTTTTATTTGAATAGTCTAAAGGTGATTACAAACTAGTAGATGTTCATATACAATAAATCCTCTGTAAATTAATAATTCCAATAAATTAATAAGATAATAATTTTTCGGAAGACCCTTATATAAATTTATGGTCCTTCAATATTATAAATTAATAATTCTATAAAATTACAAATATAAATAGGATAACTTAGTAAAATATGATTCTATTAGGGGTATGTATTATATTTAATCAGTCACATTGTACGTGAACATCATTCAATTAGTCAACACAATGTAAATGTTTTATTTATGAAGAATAATGTAGGTTCAATGCACTTGTATACTCTATGAAGAAACTAAATTTATTGATCGTATATTGAATCCAATAAGTGGTCTCAATGAAAAAACAGATAATGTTCATCCTAGGAGACTTAGATTCAAATCGCTTTGTCTATAAGGTGTGCTTTGTTTGTCAAGAAGTTAAGAATATGTATGA
Source organism: Hibiscus trionum (assembly GCA_030270665.1). NCBI lineage: Eukaryota > Viridiplantae > Streptophyta > Magnoliopsida > Malvales > Malvaceae > Hibiscus > Hibiscus trionum. The sequence goes on from BSYR01000056.1 coordinate 9,746,171, forward strand.
ACATATACTACCTTATAATCACCTTAAGACTATTCAAAAATTTATTGACCGTATATTGATTCGGTACTTATTAGAGACTCATTTTATGTTTCTCTAACCATTTTGGTTAGTATACCCATTTGAGTTATTAATTATATTGACTTCTATCCTCAAATACGAATCTAAAATAAATTTGTTTTTACAGAGTTATTGCAACTATTAATGTAGTTTTTGTAATTTTATAATGATTTTTTAGAAAATTGGAACAAATTTAGAATAAAAAAAATTAATGAAATCATAAAGAATAAAAATAGTTTATTAATAAAAGAGAAATAATTTACTTCCAAATGATTATGAATTACTTAAAACAGATAATGTTACATTTATTAGTAAAAATTAGTCCTTTTATGTTAAAAAGAGAAGATTTTAAGTTATGAAAAATTATTTGGAAGTAAATTACTTATCTTTTATTCATTCACCTGTTAAATTGTTAACCTGGCACTCAATTGCGGTGAGAAGAGTTAAATTTCCAATTTCTCTAGGAATTTCTCCTGCAATTATAAAATACACATATCAAAATTATAACTCATCTACTAGCAAGAATTATTACAATAAATTAAATAAAGCACCATTAACAATATTTCCTTCGCGTCATATGAGATCTCATTTTTTTTCTGTTTATTCTTCTATCTTTATTTGAAAATTTTAAACTGTTTTATTCAGTGTAATAAATAAGTTCACGTTTTTTCAATCTTAGTTATTATATTCATCAACTCAAGAAAGCATCACTTCTTTTCACATTCTCAAAGCACTTTGGAATGAAAAAAAAAAAAACACTTGAAAATGGTTTGTATACATTACCTTCAAAGTGGTTGTAACCAATAGCGAAGATTTGAAGCATACTAAAATTCCCAATTTCTATTGGTATAATCCCCTCCAATTGGTTATTTGTTAGGAATAAAACTTGCAACTCATTGCACTTGAATAAACTGGCTGGAATTCTGCCAGAAATCAAGTTATCATTCAAGTATAGCTCTTTCAAATTCGGAAGATGATCAAACATATCCTTTGGAATATCGGCAGTGAGATTATTGAAGGCGAAAGCAATGGAATATAGCGAAAGCAAACCTCGCGAAAAGGAGGGTATAGAACCAGAGAGCATATTATTTCCAAGATCTATTGCTTGTAGCGAAGATATATTGAAGATGGAGGAGGGTATTGAACCTGAAATCTGGTTCTCATACAAGGCCAACATCTCTAGTTTTGGCAAATAGCCTAAAGAGAATGGAATGACACCCTTGAAGTTGTTACGGTACAGATACAACCTTCGAAGCTCAGTTAATGATCCCAACCATGATGGGATTTCTCCACTCAAGTTGTTGTTACTGAGGCTTAAATATTTCAGCCGGTGTAGATTCGATAATTGGACAGGTAAACTTCCATAAAAACTATTGTTTGTGAGGTAAAGAAGAGAAAGGAATGATAAATTCCCCAAGTGGGGAGGAAGGGTGCCTACGAGTCCCAACCCTGTAAGGTCTAGAGCTGTCACTCTTGGGTGTTTGGATCCGCAACTGACACCAATCCAATTGCAAACAGGAGTAGAAACTGACCAATTAGTCGCCAAAACATTTTGAGGATCATGGACAACATGGTCTTTTAGTGCAAGAAGAGCCGATTGGTCTGTAAGTATGGTGTTTATTTTCATGGAGAAAGCAACCATAGAAAAATGGGAGATGATGAGAATAGATAAGTTGAGGAAAGTCCTCCCCATTTGAATTCGGGTGTTGAGTCACTGGAAATGGAGTTTTTCAACAATAACACAACTGATATAACAACATAGATATTCCATTCTTTATATACACCAGAGTTTATACATTCCTAGATAGATACATTATACATATAAATTAACATGGATATAGAGGATTGACCAAGTTTTCATGACCTTTTGCCGTCTTTTTGTGGAATCTAGTATGTTTACTTTGTCGTTTCAGAGGCCTGCACCTCGGAGAATATTACAATCGGCAAACAATCATATATAACGATTATTTTACATTAATTAAAAATTTATTGGGACCACTCTTTGAGTTCATATTTACTGGGTTAATCTTTGTCGATCATCCAACCCAAGATAGGCTCCTCGAATTTAAATTGTCGATAGCCTCGTGAACAAGAAGAATCCGACACTAATCAACAAATGCAATTGCTTTGCTCATTTAAATTAGATCGCTCGTTCCCTATATTAAAAGCCAAAAACTAATTTTGTTTTATCAAGGCTCATTTAAAAAAAGGAGCAAGTAGTGAGAATATGCTTATACAAAGACTGAAATGGGATAAGTAATATTTTGATATTGAGCATTAAAGAAGTCATAAATGTCTAAATTCATACAGATCTCCAATGCCGTTTTAATTGCAGCAATTTTAGCACTGGTCACATACTGGACTGGAGAATAACAATTTCTCACCTTCATCTCTAAGAATGCCTCCATAGCCACCTTTCCTCGGATCACCCTTCATCGAACCAGTTCAATATCCTTTAATAACTTCACTTTGATCTTCTTTAACTTCATAAGAATCTCTTTCGTATCAGGCCTTTCAATTGGTGATTCTACTGAACATTCTAAGCCAACTTTCAAAATGGATAAGGCACAATTGTTGGCTGCTGAACAATCCTTTCCGGTAGTGCTCAACAAATAGGTGTCTACAACTTGATTTAGCGGAGATGAAATTGACTCTTTCACCCAACTCTTCAAGCTTCTTTCTCCTCCAAACATTTCATCCGTGGGCATTTTTCCATCACAAGAATACCAAAACTATACACATCACCTTTTGTTGAAACAATTCCTTCATTTCCATACTCTGTAAGAATTTAAAACAACGTCCTCAATATTCAAAGATATGTTGATTGTGAAAGAGAAATGCTATAAGACATCTGAAATGTTATATGCATGAATGCTATAATTCAATTTGAACTTAATCTATATGCATGAATGCTATAATGCTATAAAACATCTAAAATGTTGATTGCAAATCTGTGAACTCCCCCTGGCTACACTAACATTTTAAAGGGGAAAGAAATGGAGTTTAAATAGAAATATCACCTGGTGCCATATATCCCAACGTTGCTATGGTCATAGTTTGTATCATTGAATCCTCTTTACATAAGAGTTTCGCAATGCCAAAATCACTCAAGTGTGCAACCATATCTTCATCTAATCGAACATTGCTGGGTTTTAAATCACAATGAACCACAGATGTTGCATAACCATGATGGAGATATTCTAACGCGGATGCAACATCTATCATTATGTCCAACCTTTGTAGGATATCCAAAGAATGGTTGCATGAATGCAACCAATTTTCTAGACTCTCAGTGGGCATGTACTCAAGCACTAAGGCTTTGAAATCATGATTATTAGAGCAGCTACTGATGATTTTGATTAAGTTTCGATGACGGGTGTTATGAAGAACTTCACTTTCAACGTCAAAGCTCTTAAATGCTCATTCTAAGTATAGCTTCAAGACATTTACAGAGAAAGTCATCCAATCTGAAAAAGGCCCTTGGTATACAGAACCATAACTCCCATTACCAAGCAATTTGCTTTGATTGAATCCATCAGTAGCTTGATGAAGCTCCTGGTATGAAACTAGTCTCCATGTTCCTAAAGATAACAAGTCTTTTTGGATTGGTAATTTGTCTTCCCTTCTCCTTCTTTGCAAGATAAAGATAATTAAAGCTACCACCAAAATTGTAGAGGCAATTGGAAGTGTTACATATATTATGAGCTTAGTTCTTGCCTTGGAATTCCTAACAGGTTTGCTGCTTGGAACATGAAGTTGAGGTGCACCACACAATGCTTTGTTCCCCTTAAATGATTCGATTGAGTAGTTTCTAAATGATCCTCCCTCGGGAATTTCTCCTTGAAGTCTGTTGAAAGAGATATTGAAATATTTGAGATAACAGAGATTCTCTAAAGTTTTGGGAATTCCTCCGGTTAAATTATTTCTTCACAAGTCCAAGACTTCCAAACTCAATAAGTCACCAAATGACTCAAGAATAGAACCTTTGATTCTGTTATTGGATAAGGAAAACTGAGTGAGGTCTATGAGATCTGCAACCCCAATTGGGATATCATCCGAGAGCTGATTGTTCGATAAATCCAATACGGTCAAAACCTTCCACTTTTCAATGTCCACTGGAAGAGGACCACTTAGAGAATTTGAAGACAAGTTCAACATAAGGGGTCGTTAAGCCCTGTCAAGGTTGAAGGTGTTGCGGAAGAGAACATATTGGTGCCAAGAAATAGGTACCTCAAAGAAATGAGATTACCCAAGCAAGCAGGTATTGTCCCAGACAATTTGTTATTCGTTAAGAACAAGAAAGCCAACATGTTTAGATTGCATAACTCATATGGAATGGATCCTTCTAACCTATTATCATAAAGAGAAAGACTTTGCAGCTCTTTTAATCCTCCAATTGTAGGAGGAATCGTTCCTTTCAATTTATTGCCTCCTAGCCGGATGCTTATCAAGCGACTTAAGTTGCTCCTTGGGATGCTACCGCTGATGTTACATGCAAAAGCAGAGAACTGCTGAAGAGAACTTGAAAGATTTCCTACCGAACCCGGAAGTTTACCACTAATCAATGGGTTGTTGTGGAAAGCCAACCATTCCATGCCTTTACAGTTTGTCAAAGACGAGAGAAAGCTCATTCTTGATGAAGTTAAATTATTATCTGCCAGGTTGAGAAAAATTAGATTTCTCAGATTACCTAGAGTTTCAGAAACGGACCCTGAAAAGTAATTATTTGACATATCAAGATTAGTAAGCTTGGAGGCATTGGAAATAGACATTTGGAATGAACCAACGAGATAATTAAAATCAAGATATAGTCCTTCTAGATTTGGAGGACAAAGTCCCATGTTTGATGGAAGATGGCCGGAGAGCTGATTTGATACCAAAGAAAAATCCCTCAGAGTTGAAATATTAAATACGTGTGGAGGAATTGAACCAGCAATATTGTTAAATTCCAAACTCTTGATGTTGTCAATCTGATGTCGTATTGTACCTGCCATAAAATTAGTCTATTTGTGTAAAAAAAAAAATGAGTTATGAAAGATTATTTGGAAGTAAGTTATTTCTTTTCTATCGGTTTACCTGTTAAACTGTTCTGTTACTAGTACAATCAAACACGTTGAGAAGAGATAAATTTCCAATTTCTTTTGGAATTTCACCTGCAATTGTTAAATTCACAATCATATATGAAAGTTGGAACTCATTTCCATTAACAAGATTCTTCAAGCACCACGCAAATGCTTCATTCCCTTTAAATGATTCAATCGAGTAGTTACCAAATGATCCTTCTTTGGGAATTTCTCCATGAAGTCTATTAAAAGAGACATTAAAAGATTTGAGATAATGGAGTTTCTGCAAGGACTTGGGAACCTCTCCGGATAGATTATTTTTTGACAAGTCCAAGAACTCCAAACTCAACATGTCCCCAAATGACTCGGGGATAGAACCTGTGAGTCTATTATTGGATAAGGAAAACTGGGCGAGGTCTTTGAGTTCTGCAACTCCAGTTGGGATATCACCCGAGAAATGATTATTCGACAAATCCATACTAGTCAAAACCTTCCACTTTCCAATGTCAATTGGAAGTGCACCGCTTAGAGAATTTGAAGACAAGTTCAAGACTAGGAGATCAGTAAGCCTTGTCAAGGTTGAAGGTACTGAGGAAGGCAACATATTGGAGCCTAGCAATAGGTTTCTCAGAGAAATGAGATTACCTAGGCAAGCCGGTATCGGTCCAGACAAGTTGTTACTCGTCAAGTTTAAGTAAGCCAAATTGTTTAGGTGACATAACTCAAATGGGATGGATCCTTGTAACTTTTTTTCTATAAGAGAAAGACTCTGCAGCTCTTCTAATCCTCCAATTGAAGCAGGAACCCTTCCTGTCAATTCAGTACCGTCTAGCTGGATGTTTATCAGGCGACTTAAGTTGCCAATTTCAGTCTGGATGCTACCCCTGATGTTGCACTCGAAAGCAGAGAATGTCTGAAGAGAATCTGAGAGATTTCCTACCAAACCTTGAAGTTCACCACTGATTAATGGGTTCATGCCGAAAAACAAAGATTCCAAGCCTCTACAACTTGCCAGAGAAGAGAGAAAGCTCATTCTTGGGGAAGTTAAATTATTACCCGCCAGGTTGAGATTCCTTAAACTTTTTAGATTGCCCAGATTTTCAGGAATGGACCCTGAAATGTAGTTACTTGCCAACTCGAGATCGGTAAGCTGAGAGGCATTGGAAATGAACCAATGAATTGATTTTCTCCAAGGTATAATTCTTGCAGGTTTGGAAGCCAAAAGCCCATGTTTGATGGAAGATGACCAAAGAGTTGATTTGATGTCAAAGCAATGACCTATAGAGTTGAAATATTAAATATCGCGGGAGGAAGAGGACCAGCAATGTTGTTAACTCCCAAATTCAAGTACTCTAGATTCTTTAAGTTGCCAATCTGACTTGGTATTGTACCTACCATTAATTTCATCAAACAAATACTATATCAAACATGTGGGGAATAAAAGTGTTCAAATTTGGTATATTTATATACTGTAACTGACTATGTATGAAATTATATACTTTAATTGTATCAAATACAAATCTAAAATAAAATTATTTTTATGGAGCTCTTGCAAATATAGAAATGCATCATGAAACTTTGAATAGAAATCTCATTATCTTTTTTGGTACCCCATTTATGTCTCATACTAAAAAAATAGATTTAGAGTTTAGAGAATTTGGAATATAGTATATTTTTTAAGGTTTAGGGTTTAAGATTTAGGATTATAACTTAGAATTTAATTTTTTTAGTGTTGTAATATAGAAAGGGAACCAAAATGAGGCAGAGAATTTTTGTCTAGGAAACTTTAAACTGAAGTTTTTTTCTTTAAAGATTGAAAATTTCATAATATAGAAAATAATGACTACAAATTAATAGGAACACAAAATGTATTATCTGTTTTGGAATTTCACCTGTGAAATTGTTATAGGGACCATCAAACTGCTCAAGAAGAGTTAAATTCATAATTTGTTCTGGAATTTCACCTGTAATGATAAAATTAAAATCAAAATTCATCAAGCGGAAAGAATTATTGTAATAAATTAAATAAAGCAACATTAACAAGATTTTCCTTGCATCATATTAGGTCTCATTTTTATTTTATTAGTTTATTCTTCAATCTTTATTTGAAAATTTTGAACAATTTGTGATAAGCTCTCAAATTTGACACTTTTTAATTGTTATTTTTCTAGTTTTTAGGATTTCTTGCTACCTAATTCATTTTGTTTTGCTATATTTTGCGCAAGGAACCTAATTCTGGAAATAGCAGCAAAAGAGGGCATTTTCTGCAGTCTTTTTATTATTCTGGTCATGACTGGCATCGTGGGCACAACGCGTCTGACATGGCAGATGCGTGGCGACTTTTAGAAGATTTTCGAACGTTCTGAAAGACCTTATCAGCTTATCTGTTTAGATTTTCTGTATTTAAATTTCAAAAAAAAAACATTTGAATTGTTTATCTTTTCTTTATTTTGAATTTTCCTTATCATTTATCTTTGTAAATCCAAGCCTATAAATACCATTCCTTGGTAAAGGCTTAGGCATCGAATTTAGTCTTCATCTTCTAGCTTGAAACACTTGTTATTTCTAGTTTTTAATTAAAGTTCTCTTTTCTTTACTTTTATTCTTTTATGTTATTTAATTATTTATTTTATAAAGTCAAGTTAAGTATGATAAATAATATCATGCTTAGTTAAATTTCTTGAGCCAAGAACTAGCCAAATCAATTCAAATCGTGAGAATTGAACATTTCCTAAATTCCTTCGGGAATACATTTTTATCTTTCTGTTTAGATAGTTTGGCAATCGGCCTTACTAAAGTTTTTAATCGTTTTTAAATCAAAAAGAGCTCGTTGATCTGGAATCGTTTAAAAACATAGTTGGGAGGAAGGATCGGCCTGTGGCAATTTCGACTTCCTGTGAACACTCTTAGCGGCGGTCCGCTAAGGAAAGATAAAATCAGAAGCGATTCTTTTTTAAGACAATTTCTAAGTCGGACTTTTCCTGTTTTCAAAACTAAATATTTTGACAGCGATAGACGTGGTTAATTTGTTTAAGAATCAACCTTCGAAGATAGACTTGGGAGGATTGGTTACTCGAGAGAGAAGCAAGTTGCGACGGGTTGGGCCTCGCAGACTGTAACCGACATGATCCCCGGAGTAAAAATCCATTTCAATGATCGAAGGAATTGACTAGGCTAGCTCGAGGCTATTTTGCATATTTGGACTTTATTATTATTTTCTTTACCTTTGCATTTAATTCTACTATTTCATTTTCACTCAATATCAGATCACCCCCTTTTTTTTACTTTTCTTGTTTTCACAGATATTCCTGGAAGTATTAATCAAGCAACCTACAATCAAGAATTTCGACTAATCTTCTTGTGGATCGACCCTCTTTCCCTATAACTACTTAATTTCTTTATTTTATTATTTGATGAAAGAGGTTAATTTATTTATTTATTTTGACGGGTAAAACGACGCTTGTCAAAATTGGCGTCGTTGCCGGGGAGGTTTACTTTCGGCACTTTTGACTGATTTTTTTATGACCAGGAAAAACTCGGGTACTTTAGCTCCATACAACCCGGAAATCGAAGCAAGCGCTCGTAGAACTCACGGTGAAACGCTTCGGCGAAAGAAACAACAACGAGAACAAAGCACACAACAATCCAATCAGGAATCCACTTCTGAAACTACACCAGTCGAGGAACCTACACTAGAACCAGAACCGATGGCAGATCAAACGATTCGAGAACTAAACGCAACCTCTACTGTGCAACAACCACTCTGCATCGCTTTTCCTCAAGGTGATACTCCCTTCCAGCTCAAAACGAGATTAATCCACATACTCCCTACTTTTAAAGGCCTCCCTACTGAAAGCCCACACAAGCACCTTGCCAAATTCCATATAGTGTGCAGCAGTATGAAACCGCAAGGGGTCTCGGAGGACCAAATAAAATTAAGGGCTTTTCCTGTTTCTTTAGCCGGAACGGCTAAGGAATGGTTATTCTATTTACCTCCAAATTCGATTAATACGTGGTCTAATCTCTCACGTGTTTTTCTTGACAGATATTTCCCTGCGGCGAAAGCAACAAAACTTAGGTGAAAGATTCTGGGAATTCAACAAGTGCACAATGAGTCTCTATACGAATATTGAGAGAGATTCAAAAAGCTGTGTGCAAGTTGTTCGCAACATGGCTTATCCGAGCAAACACTCCTTCAATACTTATACGAAGAAATGTTGCCAATGGATAAAAAGATGGTAGACGCAGCAAGTGGTGGCGCGCTCGTTAACCTAACTCCTAAAAATGCTCGAACCTTGATATCTACGATGGCGGCTAATTCGCAGCAATTTGGTTCTGCAAGTGAACCCAACCGACGGGTTCACACAGTAAGCACAATTTCATTAGAGAATAAAATAGACAATTTAACTAATATTGTGTATTCTCTTGTTTCATGGGAGTTATGAGCTGCTAAGGTATGCGGAATATGCACTATGCCAGATCACGCTACCGACTTATGCCCATTGCTGCGGGATACATCTGGTGCCCAAGTTAACGCCGTACACAACTTTCTCGGACCTCCCCAAAGACCCTATAACCCTCAGAGCAATACGTTCAATCCCGGTTGGAGAGATCACCCAAACTTGAGCTACGATAATCAGAACCCAAATTACCAACCTAGGCAACAACCTCCCTACCAAAACCAAGCACCCCAAAAATCCTCGCTTGAGTCTATTGTTGAGAGATTGGCAGTTTCACAGGAAAAATTCCAAACCCAAACACAATCCCATCTCCAGCAAATCGACAAACAAATAAGCCAACTAGCTCAAGTCGTTAGCCGTCTAGAATCCCAGGGAAAGTTACCATCCCAAACCAAAACCAACCCAAGGGAAAACGTTAGTGCGATAACTTTGCGTTGTGGAACAGTGATAACGCCTAAACCGCCCAAGCAAGATGAGCGAAAATCCGACGAACCGGGAAACTCTTCGGAAGACCAGAACGACAAGTCTCCTCCCACCGCAGGTAATGCCAAATCTAAAATTTATGTTTCTACTTACGAACATGTTCCTCCTTTTCCAGGTAGATTGGCGAAACGAGATAAAAAGGAGGAAGAGAAGAAAATTTTGGATATATTCAAGAAGGTGGAAATTAATATTCCACTTCTTGATGTTATTTGGAAACTGCCCAAATACGCAAGGTTTCTGAAGGACTTATGCACAAACCGAAGGCGACTATCCGGAAATGAAAAAGTTAACCTTGGTGAAAATATTTCGGCCATCTTTCAAAAGCCGTTGCCGCCAAAATACAAGGACCAAGGTATGTTTGCGATTCCCTGTAAAATTGGGAATGTTGGGATAAAAAGAGCGATGTGCGATTTAGGCGCATCTATCAACGTCATGCCGTTAAGCGTCTACAACAAAATTTCGACTGAACCATTGAAAGAAACGCGAGTGACGGTTCAATTAGCCGATCGATCAGTCATCTACCCCGAGGGAGTACTAGAAAACGTGTTGGTACAGGTAAAAGATCTTATTTTCCCTGCTGATTTTTATATTATTGACATGGAAAATGATCGCAGCAATAACGGATCCGAAATCTTGCTTGGCTGACCTTTCCTATCAACCGCGCATACAAAGATTGATGTCCGCGACGACATCTTAACTATGGAATTTGATGGGGAAGTAGTTAAATTTGATATGTATAAAGCTATGAAGTATCCTGATTCGGTCGCAAGTTTAAATTTCGTTGATATTATAAATTCGTTAGCTGATGATTTGATCGAAACTGATTTGTGTTATGACTTTTGTAGGGAATTCGCGGATCTCGACGATGAAAATATAGGCGAAATCATTTCAACTCTTTCTTCCCTTTCTGATTTTCGATTAATTCCAACTCGATCTAAACATTTTCCCTCAATTTTGCAGGAACCTAAGCCGAAGCTAGAGCAATTTAATTATGTATTTATAGGCGATAACCAAACTTTGCCAATCATCATTTCGAGTAAGTTGTCGCATCGGGAAGGAGGTAGAAGCTTAGTTGTTGTTTTGGGCACAAATAAAAAGATGAAGGAAGACATTAAAACGAAAAGGGATGGACATCACCGTTTATTTGAAGAACTTTCTTTTGAAGAACCAAAAATTTAGCAAAGGTCGTCGAGCTAAACGACGTTAAACAAAGCGCTAAATGGGAGGCAACCCATTCTTTTCATTTTCGTTAATTTTAATTTTTCCTTTTTTTTTAAATTTTTAGCTTTTTTTTTGCTTTCTTCCAAGCTTCCAATAGAAATCAACCGGTGGCAGGCAAAATTTGAAAGTTTGGGTTAAGGAGCAAAGTGCACCGTTTCATCAAACGGTGCACGTTAGAAATGCCCATATCATGTGGTGCAGTCGATCCCCACCAAAACCCCACCACCACCAATGGTCCGCATATAACGCCAAGATCGGGTCGAGCCTCTACCCACACACCGTTCTCGGTGGATGATGATGATTCGTTGCGTCGGCGGCCTTCGTGGAGGTGCCCAGTGATTCCGACCAGTCCTCATTCCTCCTCCCTACCGTGGTGGCCGACGACCAGCAACTATTCGACGGGTGCCCAACAAAAATGTCGAATCGCCCTTCGTTGCACCTTCTCCAGCACCGTTCGTCAGCCGCCGTTCAAGGCTTTCCACCACCGCTGGCCCATGCAACTCCCACCGTACTCCTCCTCCTCGTTCACCGTCTCCCTCATTCCACTCTATGCCAACGGTGGACTCAATTTCATCACTCACGAGGAGTATCTTTTACCCTTATTTGTTCCTCATTTTCTTTATTTTTATTTTGAATTGGGGCAATTCATTTAAGTGAGGGGGAGGGTAGCAAAACCACTTGTCTTTCTTGTTTGCTATATGTTTGACTTTGATTTGACTTTGAGATGAATTTTTTCTTGTCATTACTCGATGTCCAGCATGTTATAATTGCTATAGTGCGTAGGAATATTTGAATGTTGACATTTTTGATAATCAAATGACATGAGTAAAATGATAGTTTGACATCTCTTTTCAATTTTCCTTGATTGTGATAATTGGATTTCTCGCCTAGCTTAATCAACTTAGCCTAATTTTGTGAGAATTTGAGCCTTGAGCATGCATCTTATTCTTTATGCTCGTTTTTCCTTGCTTGAGAGTGTTATCTTGAATTTAGGAATCTAGAACTTGTGACTTGTATGCGATTTAAGACTACGCTAGAATGAGGTGCTTTAAGATGATTTAGGCATTAGGATTTAGCAATTTTCTCTCTTTTACCTTTTTCTCATCGCTTAATGAACTCTCTTGAAGCCTTATATCCCATTTTTTTGGCTTAACCTTCAAATCTTGTTCTTCCTTGACCATATTTTTTTTATTGATCAAATGCTAAAAACTATATTACTAGACAAATAAGGGGCTGCAATTCGAATAAGGGCAGAATTTTTCCGGAAGAAAAATGAAAAAAGAAAAGAAAAGAAAAACAGAATAAAAGGAAGCAATTGCTTCGGAAAAAAAGAAGAAAAGAAAAAAGAAGAAAAACAGTTTTGAAAAAAGAAAAAATAAAAATGTGTGTTTGCTTGCCCATTTTAAGCTCCTCTTTTGTCTTCACTGTTTATTGTTTGAAATATCTTGCATTGATCATCTTCTTTTTCTTTTTCTTTCCATCTTTCTACCTTTTTTCTAAACCACATTACACCTTGAACAAAAGACCTAATGATTTTTGCACCTCGATTCTAATAAAGTAGTGGAGAATTAAACTTGTTACAAGCCTATGGAAACCTTTGTTCATGTATGACTTAGAGTGTTTTTGCTTCACTTCTACCTATAAACACTTTGAGTGCTCTTGAGTGTATCTTGGTGAGGATTAAGACTAGGTGAGGATTTGATTAATACTTGATAGACAATTGGAAGAATGAAGGGTTGTTCTTTGCTTATATCCACTTGGTTTGATTTGTGTTACTTTCATGATACTCCTTTTGTACTAGAACCCTTATAATTATGTTTGATGCTTGTGATGGCTTGAGAAATGCATTCTTGGGTCAATATCTTTTTCGGACATACTTGAGGACAAGTATGAGACAAGTGAGGGGGAATTTGATAAGCTCTCAAATGTGAAACTTTTTAATTGCTATTTTTCTAGTTTTTAGGATTTATTGCTACCTAATCTATTTTGTTTTGCTATATTTTGCGCAAGGAACCTAATTCTGGAAATAGCAGCAAAAGAGGGCATTTTCTGCAGTCTTTTTATTATTCTGGTCATGACTGGCATCGTGGGCACGACACTAGGCACGACGCGTCAGACGTGGCAGATGCGTGACGACTTCTAGAAGATTCTGGAACGTTCTAAAAGACCTTATCAGCGTATCTGTTTAGATTTTCTGTATTTAAATTTCAAAAAAACATTTGAATTGTTTATCTTTTCTTTATTTTGAATTTTCCTTATCATTTATCTTTGTAAATCCAAGCCTATAAATATCATTCCTTGGTAAAGGCTTAGGCATCGAATTTAGTCTTCATCTTCTAGCTTGAAACACTTGTTATTTCTAGTTTTTAATTAAAGTTCTCTTTTCTTTACTTTTATTCTTTTATGTTATTTAATTATTTATTTTATAAAGTCAAGTTAAGTATGATAACTAGTATCATGCTTAGCTAAATTTCTTGAGCCAAGAACTAGCCAAATCAATTCAAATCGTGAGAATTGAACATTGCCTAAATTCCTTCGGGAATACATTTTTATCTTTCTGTTTAGATAGTTTGACAATCGGCCTTACTAAAGTTTTTAATCGTTTTTAAATCAAAAAGAGCTCGTTGATCTGGAATCGTTTAAAAACATAGTTGGGAGGAAGGATCGGCCTGTGGCAATTTCGACTTCCTGTGAACACTCTTAGCGGCGGTCCGCTAAGGAAAGATAAAATCAGAAGCGATTCTTTTTTAAGACAATTTCTGAGTCGGGTTTTTCCTGTTTTCAAAACTAAATATTTTGACGGCGATAGACGTGGTTAATTTGTACTGGACCTCACTAACTTGGGCCGAATATTCTGGAGATCCAAGGAACCTTCTTGATCAGATTGGTCTTGCTTTAATAGGTATGGAGCTAGAGAGCATATTATTTCGTAGATTTATTCTCTGTAACGAAGATATATTGAAGATAGAGGAGGGTATTGAACCTGAAATCTGGTTCTCAAACAAGCTCAACATCTTTAGCTTTGGCAAATAGCCTAAAGACAATGGAATCACACCCTTGAAGTTGTTACGGTATAGAAACAAACTTCAAAGCTCAGTTAATGATCCTAACCATGATGGGATTTCTCCACTGAAACTGTTGTTACACAAGTTTATAAGTTTCAACCGTCGCAATTTGGATAACTGGATAGGTAATCTGCCATGAAAACTATTGTTTCTGAGGTAAAGAAGAGAAAGAAATGATAAATTTCCCAAGTGAGGTGGAAGGGTGCCTACGATCCCGAACCCAGTTAGGTCTAGAGTTGTGACTCTACGGTGTTTGGATCTGTAATAAAGGTTTTTAATTTGAAAAAACAATGATGGTATTGAAAAATATATTGAAAATGGGGGAAATGGAAAAAATGTAGAAATGAGTGTTGGAGTCGCCACCGGCCACTATGGTAGGCCAGACACCGTTAAAAATCAACCAGAGATTCAAAATATTTGGGTTCGGGAGTCGGTTACGCGTGGGAAAGGATTAGCACCCCCACAGCGCCCAAAATTGGTACCGCGTTGATTAAGTGTTGTCTTGCAAGAAAATAAAAATCCAAATTTAATTTAAAATTTAATCCCGTGAAATATTGGGTAAGAGAAATATTTCTTTATTTACGATAGTCGAAGAAGATGACACCTGAATAGGTCAGGATACCACTTTCAAATCGGTTTCCGAAATAAAGTGGAAAATATCCTTTAAATACCAAAATAAATTTAAAATTTTTAAAATAAATACAAAAGTATATTCAAAGGAGAAAATACCATATGTGACAATAATATGACATAATTTACATAGTTATATATATATATATATATATATATTATATGTTTACAATACACATATATTATATAGTAAAATAATATACACATATTATCATATATACGTGATGTATGAAATATGCACAAATAAGTACATAAAATTAAATAGGGAATTATATGAGCAAACAATCTAAATAAGGTATAAAATCAATAAGATATTATATCTATATGTTAATGATAGATTCTAAATTATACTATATGTATTTAATTTACTTCCTTAATTATATATTTAAAGCATGTTTGCATAAAAAATATATATATATATATATATACACGTTTACATATAAAAAGAAAAGGGGAAAGAATACATGATATAATAATAATAATAATAATAATAATAATAATAATAATAATAATAATAATAATAATAAAACAGTGACTAAAATGAAATAAAATGCAAGCGAAGAGACAAAACTGTAAAGAATAACAAAGTAGGAGAACTAAACACGTAATTAACCCATCAATTGAAAATACGCGGATCCATCAGGCCAGGTCAGGCTCGAGCGCGCGGGTTGGGATTCAAAACGGCGTCGTTCTGTTTGGTATATAAATACCCTATTTTGCTAAAAAATTCATTTTTGCTTTGATAACCAAAAAAACTCTAAATACACTATCAACCTCATCTGCCCAAGCCCGGTGCCGGCCACCATCTCTGCCGCGAGCGCCGCCGTCATCAGCGTCGGAGACCGCCGCCTCCGGCGGCCGGAACTACATGCAAGGACGCCGTTTCAATCGGGTAAGCCTCCTAAACCTGAATCTCAACTTTGTTTTCGGTAAAACTTAATCGAAAATCCTAGATCTAAGTTTGAAGCTTTCGGATTTTTATCACCTTTTTTGTAGTTTTTTTCTTCGAAAATGGCTTGCTTTTTTTATATATATTTTTGTTCGAATCCGAAAAATCTCCCTTTTTTATTTCATCCCCTCAAAAAAGTCCCCATTACATTTTGATTTGGGTTTTAAATACCCATTTCGAAATAATAAAAAAATAACAAGTGGTTCTGACAAGATTTTCTGCTTTTTCAGGTTTGGGCGGTGCGAGTGACGTGGCGGCTGCTGGTTGGTTGCCGGGACGATGGTGACTAGATTCAGCGACGGCGGCTCGAACGGTTGGCGGCGGCGTGGCTTGGCAGATGAGGGGTTGGCGGCGGCTAGGGTTTGGATGTTTAGGATTAGGTTTTTTTTTAAGATTTAGGTTAGATTGTGTTTTTGGTATTGGGCTTGTATAAGTATTGGGTTTGTATAGGTATTGGGTTATATGGGTTATTGATTGGGTTGTAGATAATAAAGGCTTATTTATTATTTAATTTGAATGTTGGGTTGGGCTGGTTTGGGTTTAGGCCCGGACAAAAAATGGGTATTACAGCTGCCCCTCTTTGCTCATTGTTGTGTAACAGAAATAGAGCAAAGACAAAAGAATAACCATTTTTGTCCGGTCAGGTTTGGGTTTCTCATTCGACCACCGCTTCTTGAGTTTCACTTGATCTGCTTGGCCGCTCTTGTAGGCAAAATATTCAAACCGGGAGATCCATTGGGGAGACAAAATGAGTTTGACATGCTTCGAGGTGACCTAGCTGCAACACTGACGAAGAGGCAAGGTCTGCAAAACTTGATCCAGTTGATTTGAGGTGACATAACCAAATGATGAAGGTTCTAATCTCCGATTCAGCTGCAACTCCGACGAAGAGGCAAAATCCAAGAAAGAAAGCGTTGACATTGGATCCAGAAGATGTCCCCAGCATAGCTCCTAGATTGCTTTTGCATTTTTCCCAAATGCACAGGGATCAACGATTTTGACTTGCCTTTACCAGTAGCCGTTTGCTCTGGGCTAGTTGTACCATTCCCCTAGGTACAATCAGTTTGTAGCAATCGTGACATTGGATTTTTTAAAGGATTTATTTTTCTTTGACCATTCGTGAAAATGGATTTTGGATGGACATTTGAATTGTCCATTGTCTTAAACTTTACCGTGTTTAAGCACGTTGTGCCGACATTTCTGTCGGACTTACTTTGATCCAGCTACAACTCCGACGAAGAGGCAGGATCATGGGTTAATGAAATTGGTCCAGCTACAACACCGACGAAGAGGCAAGACCAGGAGTTAGTAAGGTTTGACCCAGCTACAACACCGACGAAGAGGCAAGGTCTGAAGTTAGTAAGGTTGATCCAGCTACAACACCGACGAAGAGGCAGGATCTGAAGTTGGGGGTTAGTAAATTCGGTCTAGCTACAACACCGACGAGGAGACAAGACCGTGAATTGATAAAGTTTGACCCAGCTACAACACCGACGAAGAGGCAAGGTCGAAGTCAAAAATCTTGATCCAGCTCAACACTGACGAAGAGGCAAGATCTGGAGAAAGTCTTGATCAAGCTACAACTCTGACGAAGAGACATGATCGAAGAAGAAGTTTTTTTCTTTTCATCTTTTTTCTTTTTTCTTTTTTTGATTTTTTTTTAATTTTTTCTTTTTTCTTCTCTCTTTTTCTTGATTCTTTTTTCTTTTTTCGTTTTCTTTGATATTTTTTCTTTTTTTGATTTTTTGTTTGCTTTTTTCTTTCTTTTTCTTTTTTCTAACTATAATTTTAAGGTAATATCCGAGGAGTAAAGTTTGGTCTAGCTGCAACATCGGCGAAGAGGCAAGACCAAGATTCAACCGAGCTACAACACCGACGAAGAGGCACGGTCTAAAAGAATAAATTTTGATCCAGCTACAACACCGACGAAGAGGCAGGATCAGAAACGTGGTCCAGCTACAACACTGACGAAGAGGCAAGACCAGGAGTTGACCGAGCTACAACACTGACGAAGAGGCACGGTCTAATAAATTTTGATCCAGCTACAACACCGACGAAGAGGCAGGATCATAAATGTGGTCCAGCTACAACACTAACGAAGAGGCAAGACCAGGAGTTGACCGAGCTACAACACCGACGAAGAGGCACGGTCTCAAGGTAAAATTTGATCTAGCTGAAAAAGGTTTGATCCACTGCACCACTGACGGAGAGACTAGGTCAGAATGAATTTTGATCTTGCTACTCCACTGACGGAGAAGCTAGATCAGAAAGATTTTTGATCTTGTTACACCACTGACGGAGAGGCTAGATTTAGAAATTTTCATCTTCTACTCCATAACAAAGAGTATTGACCTGAAAAGGAGAGAAAACACTAGTCAATATTTGTTCAAAAGATTTTGGATGCTTACGCTTCTGCGTATTCGGCCTCTTTTGGGGCTAAAAGTTGGTCATCATGTTGTTGCCCCCATAGTTGAGATTCTTTGGTCTCTTCCTTGGACCTGTTCGTGTGCTCAAATGAATGTGTTATGGATAACATGTGATATGTCTAAATACATGGTGACTTAAATGCAAGTATGATGTATGCAATTAATGAAATGATCTCAATGGGCATGTGGATGACATATTCTATTTTGCCCCTTAAAAAGATGCCCCTAATTCTATGGTGGTCAGATTTTTTCTTCCTATTAAACAGTGCTCGATGCCTTATATGTAAGGATGCCCCCAATGTGAAATTAAAACATTACTTGCCTTGCAGCTGTGGGTCATCAAGCTTGTCATAATTTTCATCGGTTAGGACATCTTCTTTTTGAAAAACGGGTGACCCTTTATTCTGAACTAATGTGATGATAAATAAAAAACATGCATGCTTCTAAATGCAATATTTATATATAAATGCATATATATATATATATATTAATGTAAGTGAATGGATAATTAAAATGATGTAATGCAACTATCATGTAAATGAATGAAATAATGTTTCGAAAATGTAATGTAAAAAAAATCAAACACCAAAATAAGTTAGTACAGTTAAAGATAATCAAATAAACAAATAAGTTGAATAAATCAAATAGCAACAATGCCAAATTGAAGCAATTAAAATTATATACATAACATATAAATGGCAAACAAATGTATAAATAAATCAAGCAACGCTTAACAAGGTTACTGCTAAATGGGCAGAGTTTCGGTATGACTCTAAAAGGTGGGCTCTATGGGCCAATATATGCAGTAAGGATCTAGAGTGCTAAAAGGTACCCGAACTGTCGCTATTACCTTCTAAGATAATAAGACATCGATTCGGGATGATATGAGTTCTTATACCATACGAGGGCGCAAACCCCACGAAATATAAGGATCATATCCCGAAAGTGAATTACAACATCATACGGAGGTGGCCACCCCACGAGACAAAGTAATCACTCCCACTTAAGGGTTTCGGAGCCCGGATAGCTCATGCATGAATGCAAAGGGATTAAAAATTAAATTAAAATCGAATTTTTACTTTCCTGCAAGACAACAAAAAATCAACATTGGCCTGACTCTTTTAAAAGATATCCCCAGCGGAGTCGCCATCTGTTATAAAGATTTTTATTTTTGAAGAAACAATGATGGTATTGGAAAATATATTGAAAATGGGGGAAATGGAAAAAATGTAGAAATGAGTGTTGGAGTCGCCACCGGCCACTATGGTAGGCCAGACACCGTTAAAAATTAACCAGAGATTCAAAATATTTGGGTTCGGGAGTCGGTTACGCGTGGGGAAGGATTAGCACCCCCACAGCGCCCAAAATTGGTACCGCGTTGATTAAGTGTTGTCTTGCAAGAAAATAAAAATCCAAATTTAATTTAAAATTTAATCCCGTGAAATATTGGGTAAGGGAAATATTTCTTTATTTACGATAGTCGAAGAAGATGACACCTGAATAGTTCAGGATACCACTTTCAAATCGGTTTCCGAAATAAAGTGGAAAATATCCCTTAAATACCAAAATAAATTTAAAATTTTTAAAATAAATACAAAAGTATATTCAAAGGAGAAAATACCATATGTGACAATAATATGACATAATTTACATAGTTATATATATATATATATTATTATTATTATATGTTTACAATACACATATATTATATAGTAAAATAATATACACATATTATCATATATACGTGATGTATGAAATATGCACAAATAAGTACATAAAATTAAATAGAGAATTATATGAGCAAACAATCTAAATAAGGTATAAAATCAATAAGATATTATATCTATATGTTAATGATAGATTCTAAATTATACTATATATATTTAATTTACTTCCTTAATTATATATTTAAAGCATGTTTGCATATAAAAAGAATATATATATATATATACACGTTTACATATAAAAAGAAAAGGGGAAAGAATACATGATATAATAATAATAATAAAAAAAAAACAGTGACTAAAATGAAATAAAATGCAAACGGAGAGACAAAACTGTAAAGAATAACAAAGTACGAGAACTAAACACGTAATTAACCCATCAATTGAAAATACGCGGATCCATCAGGCCGGGTCAGGCTCGAGCGCGCGGGTTGGGATTCAAAACGGCGTCGTTCTGTTTGGTATATAAATACCCTATTTTGCTGAAAAATTCATTTTTGCTTTGATAACCAAAAAAACTCTAAATACACTCTCAACCTCATCTGCCCAAGCCCGGTGCCGGCCACCATCTCTGCCGCGAGCGCCGCCGTCATCGGCGTCGGAGACCGCAGCCTCCGGCGGCCGGAACTACATGCAAGGACGCCGTTTCAATCGGGTAAGCCTCCTAAACCTGAATCTCAACTTTGTTTTCGGTAAAACTTAATCGAAAATCCTAGATCTAAGTTTGAAGCTTTCGGATTTTTATTACCTTTTTTGTAGTTTTTTTCTTCGAAACTGGCTTGCTTTTTTTATATATATTTTTGTTCGAATCCGAAAAATCTCCCTTTTTTATTTCATCCCTCAAAAAAGTCCCCATTACATTTTGATTTGGGTTTTAAATACCCATTTCGAAATAATAAAAAAATAACAAGTGGTTCTGACAAGATTTTCTGCTTTTTCAGGTTTGGGCGGTGCGGGTGACGTGGCGGCTGCTGGTTGGTTGCTGGGACGGTGGTGACTAGATTCAGCGACGGCGGCTCGAACGGTTGGCGGCGGCGTGGCTTGGCAGATGAGGGGTTGGCGGCGGCTAGGGTTTGGATGTTTAGGATTAGGTTTTTTTTAGATTTAGGTTAGATTGTGTTTTTGGTATTGGGCTTGTGTAAGTATTGGGTTTGTATAGGTATTGGGTTATATGGGTTATTGATTGGGTTGTAGATAATAAAGGCTTATTTATTATTTAATTTGAATGTTGGGTTGGGCTGGTTTGGGTTTAGGCCCGGACAAAAAATGGGTATTACAGGATCCGCAACTGACACCAATCCAATTGCAAACAGTGGTAAAAACAGACCAATTAGTTGCCAAGACATTTTTAGGATCGTGAACGATATTGTCTTTTAATGCAAGAAGAGCAGATTGGTCTGTCAGTATGGTGAGTTTCATAGAGAATGTAGACATAGAAAAATGAAAGACGATCAGAAGAGTTAAGTTGAAGAAAGTGTTGGTGTTAAGATCTCAGAAAGATCTTAGAAATATGTGAGATTGAACTTTATGAGAACAATGAATGGAGGAAGGAGTGTCGGTATTCTCGTTTATTATTTTATGTTAAGATCTCAGAAAAATCTTAAAAATATGTGAGATTGAACTTCTTGAGAACAGTGAATGGAGGAAGGAGAGTCGGTACTCCCGTTTATTATTTTATTGATTAACAGCCCTAATATTTCCAAATAGAGAATCGGCCCTTTATATACAAAGATTAAAAAGTTAGGATGAGATAACGGTGCTAACAAATTCCTAACTATTACTCTACCAGACTTTTCAGTAACTACAGTTACATAAATGGTGTAGCACACGTGTCACAAGCTACACTCATCACAGACCAATTATACTAAACTAATCCTTAGTAGCTAAACTAAGTACCTTACCTTTACTCTTGACAGTTGGCCATTTGATTTAGGGTATTGAGACACTGGAAATGGAGTTTGTGAAACTACCAACAAAGGCACAAGTGAGATAGCTACATAGGTTTGGCCTTCTTTATATAACACTAGCATGGAACCCATACTTTATTATAAAAGATTTTTTTCTCTCTCAAAAGTTTTCCCTTCATCTTTTCATTATCTCCCGATTTATTCTTTACTATTTATATATTTTGTCAATTATGTCTTGATTTTAATTTAATTTTATAAATTTAATCATACAATAAAATGGTAATACATGTCATCATTTTATTGAAATAATTTAATATTAATTTTATTTAATTCAGAAATTTAACCATTCAAACCTAATATAACATTTGGATTAAGGTCATAAAGAGTATGTCAAATTAGTTTGTCAGTTGTCCTGTGGTGAAGTGATTGTGTCTGTCGAGCTTTCACATCTATTAATTATTGAGTTGAGGGATAGTAGCATGAAATATGACAGGTGGTCAGATGGTGCAATGTCAAAAATTTTAAACATAAAAGAGTTTAATTTTTTTGAATTATGACCAAATTGATAGAATGTATATGTTTTAGGACTAAAGTTGTTATTATACTAGGTCATGTTTCAATTTTAACCACATAGTGACTTGTTTATCACAATTTTTGTAATTGAGTGACTAAATTGTTACTTTTAAAGAAAAGTGACTTATTTGTCACAAAATATTAATTGAATGATTAAATTATTACTTTTAGAAGAAAAATTGTATGATTAATAACAGAGTATCATACAATAAAGACGATGAAACGTGCCGCGTTAAAAAAACTCCTTAAGCCTAAATGGAGGGAAAAGAGTACAACGTTGTAAACTCATTGCGAGAAAACGACTACAAACCAGCAAAATTAAACAGTTCACTAGCCAACAAAACTCGAAAAATTCTCGGACTCAGTTATTACTAGATCCACATTTTGACCATATAAAGATTCAATAATGGCTCCCAAATTTTCTAAGACTATTATTTTTCGTACTCCTTTGTTGTTTTGGTTTTGGTCGTTTCTTCACTTCATTGGGTAATCTAAAGTCTTTCCACTTAAATTAAAGGGTGAACTGCACTTTTAGTCACTAAGCTTTTAGTATGATTCCATTTTAGTTTATCTAAATATAAAATTTCTAATTTTATCATCACTAAAATTTTCGAGCTCGCTTTTTAGTCACATTGTCATTAGGTCTAAAATATTTTTTCCTGATATGGCATTTATCTTATTTATTTCATTTCATCTTTTTCAAGAAAAAAATTATAGATTGTTGGAATTTGGAATCGTCATTCTCTGATTATTGTAAGCACCGACGAACTTGATTTATCCTCCTCTAATACTTCACTATTTTTGGACTTTCTTAAAATTTATGAAGCTTCAACCCAAAACACGAAGGAAAACTAACTTGATCCGCAATCTCCACCTTCCGATAAGTATGAAACCAGGATATATTGCTCTTCTTCTACGTCTCCACCTCCCCATTCCAGCATCAGAGAAAATGATTGAGCCTTTCTCTTTATTTAAAGATTTATATATAATTAAATTAAATATAAATTTCAAATACTTAATTTTAATGGAAGTCAAATACAATTTAATCAATTTTATACTCCGTAATACGTTCAATATAATTTTAGGGTAATCTTCACCAGTGGTCCCTTTCGTTTAGAATTTGGTCACCAGAATTCAAAAAAGATTATTCTGGTCACTTACGTTTAGAATCGTTTCTATTTTGGTCCCTTGGCCGTTAGTCTCCGTTACTTCAAAAAATTTGTTTCTAATTTAACCCCTAAACTTTCAAAATTTTATTTTTCACCATCTTCCCCCAAAATTATAAAACTAAAACTCAGAAAATTAAATCAATGGCTATAACCCAACACCACAACCCATTCCCCAAGATTAAAAGCATCAACTTCTATTGCAAATGAGTTCTAATATACTCGCATATGGGGCATCAGATGGGACTCTAGTAGTTTGCAACATCTCCGACCCGCCTTCAATTATCAACCGATGTATAAAATATTCATCACTTCTCTCACGGTATCTCACATGATTCTATCACTTCAGTCACTGCTTTATGAGTCTCAAGAAAAATCATGTTTAATGTAAAATGAAATGCATGCACGAGAAAAGGAAAGTTTTAAAAAATTATTAAATTGTGTAATTGTGTTTCGAAGTTAATAGATGACTTCTCAACTCTCAAGAACTAAATGCAGTAAATTGCTTGGTTTGCAAGGAAGATATCACATAGCAGTGGAATCACATCCATGGGCCTCCCATCTCTTAATCCTTTTGAATTTGGTAAGCAAACAGAAGCTACTGCAAGCCGTGATATGCATAGAAGTATGACATATAATTGTTAATGCGACTGTTATGAATATAAAACAGTCATAAAATGACCTCAACTCTGATTTGAAAGCCACTGTACTGAATACAAAGGAGGCATATCAACCTGTTATGTTCATCCTTGTAACCCCCTAGACCCGCCTATACGCTACCACGGATCCTAGGGAGTTACATTAGGGCCACCGGAGCGACCCATGTTAAAATTTTAAATAAAACAGATTGTTAAACTATTAAAATCATGAATTAAGCTTTAAATTAAAATACAATTTCATAAATCTTTTAGACAATAAAACAAAATCGTGATACAAGTTACGAAAACATATTTTAGACTCATATAACACAAGACGTGACATACATGCCCCCTAATTACACAGATACCATACTCCGCGAGAAAGTCGAAGAAACTCCCGTACCAACATTGGTAGTTGCAACCTGGTCGATCCTTTAACCTGTGATGGTAAAAACAGCGTGAGCTTCGAAAAGCTCAGTAATACAAACTACCAGGAGATGCTAAAAGCACAAGCAGGTATATGGTAAGCTTAACACTGTCATGAAGAACTGGGTAATGGTAAGCTCAAATTACGATTCGATATTTTAATGGAGAAGTATACTAGAAGGTGACAGAGTTGTTCTTTATTTGCTTACTCGAATCTTAAGAGATGTGTCTAAAGCCAGAGATTCAGATTTCAGATGTTTAATCAAGGAGTTCAGAGTGGTTCATTAAGCACAAATTGTAAGTTTACGGAGAGTTCAACTTTGATGCATTAATAATAAGGTATGCTTTAGAAGAGTGCAAAAAGTTTTATTATTTACTTAACTATCCTCCAGCCGAACTCCAGAATGCAATTCCCCCTGAACTGCATACAGAAGGTCTTACCCTAGGCCGGAGGCGTAGGAGCCTACCTAAGGGAATGCCTTAGGTCCAGAAAGACTTACCCTAGGCCTGTGGGCGTAGGGGCTTAGGTCCAGAAGGACTTACCAGCGCTGAGCCTACAGATATTCATTCATATCCCAGATACTATACCCAAATGATTTCAGTTTATATTAAGAAGACAACATTACAGAAAATAAATATCAAATCTATTTTTATACCAGAAGACAGATAACAAATTTATTTTATTATCATTTTTATTATTTCGTATTCAATGTCATATATCAGATATATTTTTCATATCAGAGGTCAGAAATCAGAGAATTGCTTTTCTTTCGCGTTACAGTATCATACCTTTAAATTTTAAGCATATGGTCTTGGTTTAGAACAGAAAGTATTTACAAATACATGGTACACATTTTATGGCCCAAATCATTTCTTAGAGATAATTGATAGATATTAGAAAGGTGACGTTTGACAATTTTGGACTGATTTTTAGAACGAGGTCCCTACGAATAGGGGAGTTCGATGAGACGGGTCGAATCAACATCGAAAGTTGATGCATCAGAATCATTGGGATTTCAGATATATCGAGAGCGATTCGACCGTTAAAGCTTTCAATGGTATTATTGGTTATTCTGACCTTTGGGGGTAATTTGGTAAACTGAACCAACAAGGTAATAATGGTGATGTACCGAATTCATTAAATCTAGCTGCTCATCAAGCTTTCGAGTCCCTCTGAACTAATTGAAACCATTAACACAAAGTCTGAAATATAATCAGATAAGTATATCTTAAGCATTCATTTCCAGAACTGATTACAGCGTAACAACAAAGCAGTTCGTCTTCACCCTATATCCACTGAACTTACTACAAGAGATCAAACATGTATACAAGCAGTAATTTTTCCAAATTCCTGAACATGCATATAACACCCGAACTTGTTCCATAGCATTGAATTTATCTTTTTGAGGAAACATGTTGCTCTTACCGATTGCTGAGTACTTTCTCCAAATAACCCGAACATGTCGCCACATGTTATCTTTCCAAAATTAGGATAGTATCAGAAATGGCCAACAAACACGAACTATGAATTACCACTTTAGAGTTGTTATATTGTCTAGCTTTATTGGTATTCCTTATTCCAGTCTTTGAGGTAGTTTCAGTCATTTCAACATTCGCAGGTATTTCAGATGCTTCATATCTGAAGGTGTTCCAAAACAAATTATGAGCCTTTCAGTCGTTTCAACTATTCAATCCTTTCCGATATCGAGGGTATATTCGTCATTTCGATTAATTTGGCAATTGGTGCCGAGGGTACATTATTCTTTTTAATCATTATGGATATTCTGACCGATTCAGCTTTATCAGTATTTCCAAACATTCCACTCATCTCGATCAATTCCACAATTTACGCGACTTTGTCTAATCCAAACATACAATTGTTTTCTCGCAAATGTCTTCAGAGAATATTCAATCTCAAAAAGGAAACTGAGCAATTTACAGACTCAAACGTGAAGCCTCACTACTATAACTTCCCAAGCAAATTTCAAGATTTTTAGCAGGCTTAGATGGTTTTACCGGATCTGGTGTAGATTCTCAGACCACTTCCTTTAATATAGGTATTTTAGTCGTTTTCATACATCAAGGGCATTTTTGTAACTCATTAGCCAAAATAATCAGACCTAGAGATCAAACATTTTTATTAATCGTTTACTAAGCTCGGGAGTCCTTTCGATTTATCAAACCACTTATTCGAATAATTGCCTTAGCCATTATTATTTTTATTTCATACATGATCGACATAATCGGAAATAATCATATGCTCAAACATGGTCTTGTAAAAATTTAACCGAATACCAACATGTTGCAAAAGCATGCAGAAGGTAGTAATGTATTACCTTGGCTCCGAGCTACAACGATCGATATGCGAACGACCTTCGAACACCCTTGAACCAGGATTTGACATCCCTCAACAATTCGTATTCCGAGAATTATGAGTACCTTCAATTACACAAATCCCAAGATCAGACCTCATTCACAAAGCACTTAACCAATTAATTAAATACATATACAAGTTCAGGTTCGAGGTCAGCTTTAGAGGCTTTCGGGTTGGAATTTTACGAAACGGGCTTCAAAAGCGGACTCAGGACGTCGAAAAACATAAAATAAGAGTTTTCGGAAAATTTGACTTTTTGGTCAACGGTCAAAGTCAACACTGACGTCAGCATGTCAACGCTGACGTCAGCAAGTCAACGGTCAACAGGGTCAGAGTCAACTGGTCAAGGTCAATGCTGACGTCAGCATGACGTCAGCAGTCAACATGGGTCAACTGAGTTGACTCGGGGCTGACTCGGACGAGTTGACTCGGCTGACTCGGACGAGTTGACTCGGTTCAGATTTTTGGATCGGGCAGACGAGTTGGGTTAACGGGTCGGGTTCGGGTACAGTTTGGGTCAGACTCGGGTTGGGTTCAGACCGGGTTGGACAGGTTCAGACCGGTTCAGACCGGTTCACTCACCCGAAATTTCTGGTCACCGGACGGCCGTCGGAAAAGTCGTCGGAGATGCCCTTCAGTGCCGATTCTGCCAAAAATAAAGAGATTATCAAACCCAAAATCATATTTACCCTCAAACCCACTCATACATGTCGGAATTTGGTCGGAAATTACCCCAAAAGTTCAATAAGGGTCGGATTGTTGCGTAACGCCGATGAAGCCCTTACCGGCGTCAGATGAGTTGTCGGACGGTTGGGTTTTGCTTGCCTCCACGCCGTGAGCACAGATCCGGCGTTCGCTTCTTGAACGGACGGCGTATGCGCCCGGAATCAGACAAAAATAGGTGCGATTTTCGGCAGCTACAATCGCGATTTCACGGCGATGGGTGCAATGGAACGACGCGTGGTTATGGAGGTTTTGGTCGGGGCTCGACGGGGAAGCCAACGGTGGTGACGGTGAACGCCACGGAGCGGCGGTGACGGAGCCAGGGCGGTGGCTGGACGGAGTTGGTTGGAGCATTAGGAACGGTTCTCGAAAGGGAAAAAAATATGGGTATTAACTCTGGTAGGTGAAAAGCTGATAGGCTTTAAGTAGCCTATACCAGCCACGAATGGTTCAACTTAAAAGGGAGGAAACCTTAAGAAAATCCAACTCAGAATCGGTAAGAGGCATGTCCTTCTAGTTGTGATGTTATACAGTAAGAGAATTCACTTCTATTTCACTGCTGCAAGGCAAATATGAGCAAAATGTAGGGTAGTGGCAGGCAATTAATGTAGACAAGGTTTCTAGGGCCCCCAAAGCAGCGATTTGCCGACAGCCGAGTGGGTTGTCATTTGTTAAATTCATCAAAACATGCTAAGATAACAGTCACTAATCAAATAAACCACTAGTCTAAGAGTAAACATATAGAAGATGGAAATGTTATAAACATCAATGTCGGATCTATGCAATCACTAGAAAGATATATTTTCTGGGTTTTAGTTTTATAATTTTTGGGGAAGATGGTGAAAAATAAAATTTTGAAAGTTTAGGGGTTAAATTAGAAACAATTTTTTTTGAAGTAACGGAGACTAACGGCCAAGGGACCAAAATAGAAACGATTCTAAACGTAAGTGACCAGAATAATCTTTTTTGAATTCTGGTGACCAAAATAGAACACACCCTAAACGAAAGGGACTACTGGTAAAGATTACCCATAATTTTAAAGTAGGGTAAACTACTGTGCAGGTCCCTTATGTTTAACGAGTGTACAGAGTTAGTCACCACTTTTGAAAAGTGCATATTAGTAGTCCTTCACGTTTTCGATGTGTAAATAGTTAGTCACTCCGCCGTTAGACTCCGTTACTCCCCTAACGGATTGCTGATGTGGCTGACTTAATTAAATTGTAATATCCACGTGGATAATAACGTTGGAAAGTTGCTGATGTGGCCGACCATTTCCATGTCTTCAAGTCAAACTCCAATGCACACAACATCACTTGCATGTCACCGCCACCGACCGCCGCCCTCTCCCTCCTCTTCCTCCTCCTCATCTCTTTCTCCACCACCATGTCACCGCCGCCCTTTTATTGTTACTATCATCCAACACCAAGGAACCCGATCCCCTTGTTGCATAGTACCTATCTTCCTTTTTCGGTGATGCCAATGCCGATCTTGGCTTATTCGTCCCCATATCCGAATTCCTGTCCAGAAACCCAAATCCCAGATCTATCGTTACACTCAAAACTTATTTACTACTTCTGGCCTGGGTAATCAATAAACAAACAAAACAAAGTGAAGAAGAAATTGTTACATTTTGTGACGATTGGCAACAAGCGAGGACCCCATTTTCTTGTTGGGCAAAGGTAAGGACTGTGGAGTCGTGGAGCTGTTGCCGCCTGTGCCGGCGCTGGTGGTGTCGGCAAAGTGGCGGTGGTGTTGATGGTGTTTTTTGAGTTTGTTGAAACATCTTATCCTCTTTCGGTTCCCCCACTGCAACATGAAATCTTTGTCGCCTTGCATTTCCATTGAATTGTTTTCTTTTTCTTCTTTTTCCCCATCGGTTTATGTTGCGAAATTCCTGTCACTTTATCAGTGTAATTGTTTTCTTATAGGTAGAAGATGACTATGGTGATATTGATGTTGGGTTTGATCATGATCATCAACATAACTTGTCGAGGCTTTCCATGTGTACAAGCTCCATGTTCACAGACGAAGCTGACCACGACAATCATCTGGGTTTCTGCATGTCTGGGTTGTCGATCGAAAGCTTTGATGCAGATGTTGATGAACAGTTTCGTGGCAAAGAACTGCTTCAACTTTCGTCCGACTCCGACAAGGAACCGACTTGCTATTCTCTTCCCGCCACCCCACCTCGCCGGAGGAGTCGAAAAGGGGTGTTGACACAGCAGTCGACGGGAGCGGCGAAAGACTACGCGAGCGAAAACGAAGCTCAAAAGGGTAGGTTTAGGAGGTCAAAAGGGAACAGGGATATGAGGAAGAAGAAAGATGGGGAAATAATTAGGGGGTATAGCAACAATAGTGGAAGCTTTAGTGGTGACAGTGAAGGGAATAGTGCGGCGGGACTGGTGGTGATTACAAGGCCGAAAGGAGGCCGGAGGCCGCTGTGTATGGACTTGGAGGAAGTGAAGGCGTGTAGGGATCTCGGGTTCGAGTTGGAACATGAGCGTATGTTGGAGATGCCCAGTAGCGGCGGCAATTCCCCCATCGCCGGTTGGCGTATCTCTAGCCCTGGTTAGTCAAAACTCAAAACCAAAATTATGACCTTTATTTTCTCGCCTAACAGCCAACTTGGGGAATTGCTGATTGTTTTACTCTGTAACATGGTGACATGGTGGTGGAGAAAGAGATGAGGAGGAGGAAGAGGAGGGAGAGGGCGGCGGTCGGTGGCGGTGACATGCAAGTGATGTTGTGTGCATTGGAGTTTGACTTGAAGACATGGAAATGGTCGGCCACATCAGCAACTTTCCAACGTTATTATCCACGTGGATATTACAATTTAATTAAGTCAGCCACATCAGCAATCCGTTAGGGGAGTAACGGAGTCTAACGGCGGAGTGACTAACTATTTACACATCGAAAACGTGAAGGACTACTAATATGCACTTTTCAAAAGTGGTGACTAACTCTGTACACTCGTTAAACATAAGGGACCTGCACAGTAGTTTACCCTTTAAAGTATTTAAATTTTCATTATTTTACAATTAAAAATGAATAAATAAAATAAACTTATAATATTTGATAAATGGTAATTATCTGATACACTGGCGGTGGAAACTAAAAGTTTTCACAAACGCCTTGGTTTTAGGGTTTAGGGCTTAGCTTAGGGTGTATGGTTTATGGGCTTAGGTGTATGGGTTTTGAATTTATGGATAGTGGTTAAAATTTACAGTTTAGAGTTATAATTTAAGGTTTTTAGATTAAAACCTAAATCCTCGCCATATTACCCTAAAAACTAAACCCTAATCTATAAACCCCAAATTCTAACCCTGAACCTTACATTTTAACCACTGTCCCTAAATTCTAAAATTCTACACCTAAACCCCTAAATCTACACCCTAAACTAAACTTTTAAACCTTAAAACTAAGATAATTGTAGAAACTTTTATTTTCCACCGCCAGTGTCTTATAGTAATCATTTGGTAAATAGACTTGTCCATAAGTCATGGAATAAGTTAAATAACTTAAAAATACATATTTTATTTAAATTTAATTATAAAAGTATAGAAATCCAAATGTATACAATATTGAGTAATTTACTGTTCCATTTGTAGAATTAATTTAAGGTAAAATGGATGTAATGATTTCGCTTAATATTTTCCACCATCATTTTCGAGCCTTCTCGAAGTAATAGTTAATTGCATAAATGACTAATTAATGCATGAGTGCAATCCCATTGCTAACTGCCCAACTTTCCAGATAAATGCTGCACTTCGAATGTAAATGTGGTGGTTTCAAGTAAACAATGGACACCTCCTCCACCTGGACGGATGAAGTTCAATCTGCAGCTGACTGCGGTGGAGTGCTCAAAGATGAAAGATGCGCGATTAAATCGGTATTTTATTGAGGCACATGATAATATTTGATCCGTATAATTTCGTACATGAATAAAATTATATTTACTGATAAAAGAAATAACACGGTTATTATTCATTGAGATGGAATGTTATGCTAATATTGCGCTCATAATTGAATCTGATTCTAGAACTGCTTTATATTGCTTTTGGTCAAAACCAGGCAAGATGACACCTACCCAATAAAACCAATCTCAGAAATTGTGGATAACTAGCAAGTAGCGACAATATCAGAGACGTACCCAAGATTTTATGTTAGGGGACGAACTTTTATATAAACTATGATGACACAAGTCAATGTAAAATAACAATTATAATTATAATTCTTCTTCTCGGCTTACCTCAAATGAAATTTAAGGAGTGTAAAATTATAATTTTTTAGGGGTGTAAAATTAGATATTAACAACAAGATACAGAAAAATACCTATACTATAAGGTAATTTAAAACTTTTAGGGGGTGCGACTGCCCCAGCACCCCCTTCGGTCCATCCCTGGACAAGATGGATATAAATAAAGCTCAAGTGTCATGGTAATACTTACCACAGACATTGCTGAAAATAAAGCCCATGTTTAAGTTAATGGTTGCCCCTTCGTCGAATCCGTTCAGTATCTTTTAAAAATTTAGCTCTGATCTTCTTTAGCTTCGGAACAATCTCTTTCATGTCAGGCCTTTCATTTGGTAATTCTATTGAACATTCTAAGCCAGTTTGCAAAATGGATAAGGCACAATTGTTGGCTGCTGCATGTTCTCTCCCAATAGTGCTCAGCAAATTGGTATCTACAACTTGATTTAACGAACATGAAATTGATTCTTTCACCCAACTCTTCAAGTCTCTTTCTCCAACAAACATTTCATTTGTGGGCCTTTTTCTTGAGATGATTTCCATCATAAGAATACCAAAACTATACACATCTCCTTTCGGCGAAACAATTCCTTCTCTTCCGTATTCTGTGTACAAATATACAGCAGCTTCATCAACATTCAATGATATCAATGAAAAAGAAATGCTATAAATTTCTAAAATGATATATGCATGTTAAAGTAGCACATAGTGAGTCTGAAATTCAAGTTTTAACACATATGACCCCATGCCTCATCCAGATGCTACAGTTGCATTATAAAGAAAACAAAACATGAGTTTAATTAGAAGTATCACCTGGTGCCATATACCCAATTGTTGCTACAGTCAAGGTTTGCATCATTGAATCCTCTTCACATAAGAGTTTTGCAATGCCAAAATCACTCAAATGTGCAACCATGTCTTCATCTAATAGAACATTGCTCGGTTTCAAATCACAGTGAACCACCGACGTTGCATTACCATGATGAAGATATTCCAGCGCGGATGCAACATCTATCATTATGTTCAACCTTTGCAGGATACCCAGAAAATGGTTGCTGGAATACAACCATTTATCAAGGCTCCCATTAGGCATGAACTCCAGCACTAAGGCTTTAAAATCGAGATCATTAGAGCAGCTACTAATGATTTTGATTAGATTCCGGTGACGAGTGCTGCGGAGGACTTCACATTCAACATCAAAGCTCTTAAAAGCTCCTTCTAACTCTAACCTGAAGACTTTTACTGCAAATGTCATCCCATCTGAGAGAGCCCC
The DNA here is from genome assembly GCA_030270665.1 of Hibiscus trionum. Classification (NCBI taxonomy): domain Eukaryota; kingdom Viridiplantae; phylum Streptophyta; class Magnoliopsida; order Malvales; family Malvaceae; genus Hibiscus; species Hibiscus trionum. Next base: position 9,779,581 of record BSYR01000056.1, read on the forward strand.
CTGGTACACAGAACCATAACTCCCAATACCAAGCAGATTTCTTTCACTGAATCCATCAGTAGCTTGATGAAGTTCATGGTACGAAATTCGTCTCCACATTCCTAAAGGTAACAAATCTTCCCCAGTTGTTATTTTGTCCTTACTCATCCTACTTTGCAAGATAACAATAATCAGAGCCATCACCAAAATTGTTGAGGCAATTGGCAGCGCTACATATATTATGAGCTTAGCCTTTGCCTTGGAATTCTTGAGAGGTTTAGTTTTGCATCTTGGAAGATGAAGTTGAGGTGCACCGCACAATGCTTCATTCCCCTGAAATGATTCAATCGAGAAGTTTCCAAATGATCCTCCTTTAGGAATTTCTCCATAAAGTCTATTGAGAGAGACATTGAAAGATTTGAGATAGCGGAGTTTCTCTAAAGACTTTGGAATCACTCCGGATAGATTATTTGTTGACAAGTCCAACAACTCCAAACTCAACATGTCACCAAATGACTCAGGAATTGAACCTGTGAGTGCATTATTGGCTAAGGACAACTGAGTGAGGTCAGTGAGATCTGCAACTCCAGTTGGGATATCACCCGAGAACTGATTGTTCGACAAATCCATATCGGTTAAAACCTTCCACTTTCCTATGTCAGTTGGAAGAGGACCAGTTAGAGAATTTGAAGACAAATTCAAGATGATGAGGTAGTTAAGCCCTGTCAAAGTTGAAGGCATTGAGGAAGAAAACATATTGGAGTCAAGAAATAGGTTCCTCAGAGAAATGAGATTACCCAAGCAAGAAGGTATTGGACCAGACAATTTGTTACTCGTCAAGAACAAAAAAGCCAAATTGTTTAGATGGCATAACTCAAATGGGATGGATCCTTCAAACTTGTTGTATGAAAGGGAAAGACTCTGCAGCTCTTCTAGTCCTCCGATTGAAGCAGGAATGAGTCCTGTCAGTTTATTATTGTCTAGCTGGATGTTTATCAAGCGGCTTAAGTTGCCAATTTCAGTTGGGACGCTACCCCAGATGTTGCACCCAGGAGCATGGAATTTCTGAAGAGAACTCGACAGATTTCCAACCGAACCTAGAAGGCTACCACTGACCAATGGGTTGTGGCCGAAACTCAAGACTTCCAAGCCTCTACAATTGGTCAAAGACGAGAGAAAGCCCATTTCTGGGGAAGTAAAGTTATTAGTCTGCAGGTTTAGCTTCTTTAAATTTCTGAGATTGTCCAGATTTTCAGGAATGGTCCCTGAAAAATAATTACTTGCCACGTCAAGATGGGTAAGCTGAGAGGCATTGAGAATAGACATTGGGAATGGACCAACAAAGTGATTTCCACCAAGGTATAATTCTTCCAGGTTTGGAAGCCAAAGTCCCATGTTTGGTGGAAGATGGCCAGATAGTTGATTCCCGGCTAAAGAAATCTTCGATAGAGTTGAAATATTAAATAACGCGGGAGGAATAGGACCGGCAATATTGTTAACTCCCAAATTAAACGATTCTAGATTCTTTAGGTTGCCAATCTGACTCGGTATTGTACCTATCATAAATTTTAACAAACAAATATATCAGACAAAAGTGGGAAATAAAATAATCTAAATTTGATCTACTTTAGCATAAAAGTTGTTAGGACTATAAATTAATAGAAACACAGAATAATTTCACCTGTGAAATTGTTATAGGCACCTTCAAACAGCTCAAGAAGAGTTAAATTCACAATTTGTTCTGGAAGTTCACCTGCAATTATAAAATCGAATTCAAAATTCATCAAGTAGCAAGAATTATTGCAGTAAATTAGATAAAGCACCATTAACTAGAATAGTCAGTGTACATTACCTCCAAAGTGGTTCACCTCAAAATAGAAGATTTGAAGCATACTCAAATTCCCAATCTCTGTAGGTAGACTTCCCTCCAATTGGTTATTCGAAAGAGTTAGAATTTGTAACTCTTTGCACTTGAATAAGCTGGCTGGAATTCTACCAGAAAGCAGGTTAAAACTCAAGGCCAGTTCCTTCAAATTCGGAAGATGATCAAACATATCCTTTGGAATATGACCAGTGAGATTATTGGTGTAGAAATACATGCCATATAGCGAAAGCAAACCACGGGAAACAGAGGGTATGGAACCAGAGAGCATATTTTCGCTAAGATCTATTTTTTGCAGCGAAGATATATTGAAGATAGAGGAGGGTATTGAACCTGAAATCTGATTTCCATACAAGATCAACATCTCTAGCTTTGGCAAACCAGGTGAAACAGAGGGTATGGAACCAGAGATCATATTTTCGCTAAGGTCTATTTTTTGCAATGAAGATATATTGAATATGGAGGGGGGTATTGAACCTGAAATCTGGTTTCCATACAAGCTCAACATCTCTAGCTTTTTCAAATAGCCTAAGGAGAATGGAAGGACACCATTGAAGTTATTACGAAACAAATACAACCTTTGCAGTTCAGTTAATGATCCCAACCATGATGGGATTTCTCCACTGAAGCTGTTGTTACTGAGACTTAAATATTTCAGGCGTTGCAGATTGGATAATTGGACAGGTAATCTGCCATGAAAACTATTGTTTGTGAGGTAAAGAAGAGAAAGGAATGATAAATTTCCCAAGTGGGGAGGAAGGGTGCCTACGAGTCCCAACCCTGTAAGGTCTAGAGCTGTAACTCTTCGGTGTTTGGATCCGCAACGTACACCAATCCAATTGCAAACAGGGCTAGAAACTGACCAATTAGTCGTCAAAACATTTTGAGGATCATGGATAACATGGTCTCTTAATGCAAGAAGAGCCGATTGGTCTGTAAGTAGGGTGGTTAATTCCATGGAGAAAGTAGGCATAGAAAAATGGAAGATGATGAGAAGAGCTAAGCTGAGGAAAGTGTTCCCCATTTGATTTTGGGTGTTGAGTCGCTGGGAATGGAGTTTTTCAACAAAAACACAACTGATACAACAACATAGATATTCCATTCTTTATATACACCGGAGTGGATCCATTAATTGAATCATCACTCTATTTGTTCATTGTTATTGTTAAACTAAACCCTGAAATTTCTTCGAACATACAATGAGGTTGAAATGTTCATTCTTAGTTTTTCCGAGTGTTTTTTCCCCTTGTTCTAATAGTACCTCTCAACATCAGACCGCCAAGATTGCTTATTTAAGTAGATAGATAACGTACAAATATATATATATATATATATGGATACAAATTAACTAGCTTTTCCCCTTGACTTTTTGCCGTGTTTTTGATTAAATAATGGCTGGTTGACTTCGTTGTGGAATCTGAAGTCTTTAAACTTTGTCGTTGTAAGGGCCAGCACCTCGGAAAATATAACAATTGAAAAAGTTACAAACGTGTCAATCAATTAACATATTGTTACAAACAGATCACTCAATTAACCCAAAGAGGAGTGACGTGCTTTGTTAGTAAACCTATAGTCTATATATCACTCTTTTTATATAATAATTGTAATGGACCGATAGATATGGTGGTTCCACAGGAGGAAAGTTGTTCTCATCAAGTGAAGAAATGACGAAAATTAAATAGGTAGAGGTAGAGGTCTAGTGTTCATGAATACAATTGTTACTGCCCTAAAAAGTCTAACACACTAAAAGTGACAATGACCATACAACTCTGCTAGTGCCTAGTATTGCTAGGCAAGATTACTTATCTATAAATATGTAACACGGTTTAGCTAAATCAGTATTGGATCTGCTATTATCAGACATTTTTGAAATCAGTATTGATCCGAATAATCCAACACATATTACCCTGCGTCAATACTGGATCCAACTGTAACGAGTGCCCTTGTTTTTGGTAATCTTTCACTAAAAGTAAAGTCATTACAGGAAAAAAAGACGCAAGTGTCTGTGGCCTGCAAGATGGATAATATACACGCCAAGCAATCAGCTACACCAATCGATTCCTCTCTTTGAAAAGTGGATAATATTCAAATTAAGCCTCGGTCATCTATATATGTATCATCTTTATTTTAAAAGATCATTAAAAGGTACCAACAAGATGTATGTAAATAAAGCTCAAGTAGACATTGCTTGAAAATAAAGCTCATGTTTATTTTACTCAAATTAAGGGTTGTCCTTTCGTCGAACCCGTTCACTATCCTTTAGAAACTTAGCTCTGATCTTCTTTAGCCTCGGAACAATTTCTTTCATATCAAGCCTCTCATCCGGTAACTCTACTGAACATTCTAAGCCAACTTGCAAAATGGATAAGGCACAATCCTTGGCTGCTGCGTGTTCTTTCCCAATTGCACTCAACAAATTGGTGTCTACAACTTGATTTAACGGAGATGATATTGACTCTTTCACCCAACTCTTCAAGCTTCTTTCTCCCTCAAACATTTCATCTGTGCGCTTTTTTCTTGTGATGGTTTCCATCATAAGAATACCAAAACTATACACATCTCCTTTCGTCGAAACAATTCCTTCTCTTCCGTACTCTGCACAAATTTACAATAACTTCATCAAATATTCAATGATATCAAGGAAAAAGAAATGCCACAGAATTTCTAAAATGTTTTATACACACACACACATATATATATATGCATGTTAAAGTGGCATTCAATGGGTATGAAATTCAAGTTTTAACACATATGATCCCCTGCCTCATCCACATGCTACAGTTGCTTTATAAAGAAAAACAGAACATGAGTTTAGTTAGAAGTATCACCTGGTGCCATATACCCAATTGTTGCTACAGTCAAGGTTTGTATCATTGAATCCTCTTCACATAAGAGTTTTGCAATGCCAAAATCACTCAAATGTGCAACCATATCTTCATCTAATAGAACGTTGCTGGGTTTCAAATCACAGTGAACCACCGGTGTTTCATTACCATAATGGAGATATTCCAGTGCTGATGCAACATCTATCATTATGTTCAACCTTTGTATGATATCCAAAAAATGGTTGCTAAAATACAACCATTTATCAAGACTACCATTAGGCATGAACTCAAGCACTAAGGCTTTGAAATCAAGATCATTAGAGCAGCTACTAATGATTTTGATTAAATTCCGGTGACGAGTGTTGCGGAGAACTTCACATTCAACATCAAAGCTCTTAAAAGCTCCTTCTAACTCTAACTTGAAGACTTTCACTGCAAATGCCATCCCATCTGAGAGAGTCCCTTGGTACACAGAACCATAACTCCCATTACCAAGCAAATTGCTTTCACTGAATCCATCAGTAGCTTGATGAAGTTCATGGTACGAAATTCGTCTCCACGTTCCTAAAGGTAACAAGTCTTCTCCAGTTGCTAATTTGTCCTTCCTCTTTCTACTTTGCAAGATAATGATAATTAGAGCCATCACCAAAACTGTGGAGGCAATTGGCAGTGCTACAGATATTATGAGCTTAGCCTTTGCGTTGGAATTCTTGAGAGGTTTAGTTTTGCAGCTTGGAAGATGAAGTTGAGGTGCACCACACAATGCTTCATTCCCCTCAAATGATTCAATGGAGAAGTTTCCAAACGATCCTAGGCCTTTAGGGATTTCTCCATGAAGTCTATTAAAAGAGACATTGAACAATTTGAGATAGCGGAGTTTCTCTATAGACTTTGGAATCTCTCCGGATAGATTATTTGTTGACAAGTCCAACAACTCCAAACTCACCATGTCTCCCAATGACTCTGGAATAGATCCTGTGAGTCTATTGTTGGATAAGGAAAACTGAGTGAGGCCTTTGAGATTTGCAACCCCAGTTGGTATATCACCCGAGAAATAATTGTTGGACAAATCCATACTAACCAAAACCTTCCACTTTCCAATGTCAATTGGAAGAGGACCACTCAGAGAATTCGAAGACAAGTTCAAGACGAGGAGGTCGTTAAGCCCTGTCAAGGTTGAAGGTATTGACGAAGCAAATTTGTTAGAGCCTAGAAATAGGTTCCTCAGAGAAATGAGGTTACCTAAGCAAGCAGGTATTGGCCCAGACAATTCATTACTCGTCAAGTGCAAGAAAGCTAACTTGTTTAGATGACATAGCTCGGATGGGATGGATCCTTCCAATTTATTTTCCCCAAGAGAAAGAACTTGCAGCTCTTCTAATGCTCCAATTGAAGCAGGAATCATTGCCTCCTATCTCGATGGTTATCAAGCGACTTAAGTTACCAATTTCAATTGGGATGCTACCCTTGACGTTGCACGCAGCAGCATAGAACTCCTCAAGAGAACCTGAGATATTCCCTATGGAATCTGGAAGTTTCCCACTGATCAATGGGTTGTCGTCGAAACTCAAGACTTCCAAGCCTCTACAGTTTGTCAAAGACGAGAGAAAGCTCATTCCCGAGGAAGTTAAATTATTAGTCTCCAGATTGAGCATCTTTAAATTTCTGAGATTGCCCAGATTTTCAGGAATGGGCCCTGAAAGGTAACTTTTTGACATGTCAAGAGTGGTAAGCTTAGAGGCATTGGGAATAGACCAACCAAGTAATTTCCTCCAAGGTATAACTCTTCCAAGTTTGTTGGAAGATGGGCAGATAGTTGATTCCCGGCTAAAGAAATCTTCGATAGAGTTGAAATATTAAATAGTGCGGGTGGAATAGGACCAACAATATTGTTAACTGCCAAATCCAACCATTTTAGATTCTTTAGGTTGCCAATCTCACGTGGTATTGTACCTACCGTAAATGGCATCAAACAACTATATCAGACAAATGTGGGAGAATAAAAGAGTTTAAATTTTAGGGTAACACGAAATACCATTAAACTTTAATATGTGTAACGAAAATATCACTAAATTATAAAAAGATGCTATTATTGCACTGAATTTTGTTAGAGAAAAATTAAGAAAACCTAGCATTTAAGGAGGCTCAAACCAAGAACCTTTGTGACAAAAGGTTGAAACTAAACCACCAAGCCAACTTAAAGACTTGATATAATTCCAACGCATGTAGTATATAAATAAAACTAAAGTTGAATTTAATTTGATTTATCTCATGATATAATTTTATAAATATATTAACTTTATAAATAAATGTTACTTATGATTTTTATTACAAAATTAAAATATTATTTATAATATATATATAACTAAATCCTAAAAAATCAAAACCACAAACCCTAAACTCTCAACCGTACACCATAAATTTTCAAACCCTAAACCTCAAACCCTATATATAACTACATTCTAAACTACAAATTCAAAATCCCAAACCCTAAGCCCCAAGTCCTAAACTCCAAACCCCTAACCACATATATAACTAAATCATAAACCACAAATCTCAAATCCCAAATCTTAAAACTAAAATATTATTTATAATATATACTAGCCTTTGTAATATAAATTATAAATAATATTTTAGTTTATGGTTTGGGTTTGTGGTTTGTGGTTTATAATTTAGTTATATATATGGTTGATGGTTTGATGTTTGGGGTTTAATTATATATATGGTTTAGTGTTTGAGTTTGGGATAAGGGGTTTTGAGATTTTCTTATATATATTATAAATAGGTCATGTTTGGTAAAGAGCAGTTTGGGTAAAAATTAGAGGTTTGAGTCATAATTAGAGGTTTGACTAGTCGAATCCGCTAATATTGTTGTTTGGTGAACAACTGGTTGAAAGAGCAGATTGGGGTGAAACTGCTAATTTTGAAAAAGCTCCTAATATGAGCTTTTTGAGATTAGAGGTTTGATATTAAAGTTGTAAAGACTCTTTTACCCTTATCGGTTACCAAAAATTTCCAAATAAACCTAAATTAAATATTTTCTCACTCTATTTATAAGCTAATGCTATTTATTTTTTTCTTTTTATTATCACAAATTTATATGTGTATTTAAATTTATTAATTAATTATATTATATTAAAATAATTATATAAATAATAAATTAATATATAAATCATTTGAATATGTTTAGAAAAGTTATATTAAAAGTAATTTTTATAAATCTAATTAATATTAATTAGATACAAAATATTGATAATTAATAAACTATTCAAACAAATATTAAATATAACATGTCCTTATATGTCATTTTGTTTGTTTAAATAATCTAACAACTATCAGCTATTAGTTAATTTTACCAAATACTTTTATACAATCAGCTAATACAATCCGCTAGTTAAATCAACTAATGCAATCAGCTATCAGCTAATTGCCAAACAGGGCAATAATATTTTAGTTCTGTAATATAAATTAGGGTAATTATATTATGCACTGGCGGTGGAAACGTTTTGTTTCAACAAGCGCTCTAATTTTAGAGGTTAGATATTTAGTATGGGTTCATAGTTAAGGTATTTAGGTTTATGTGCTTAGAATTTAGGGACAGTAGTTTTAATTTAGAGTTTAGGGTTAGAATTTAGGGGTTATAGGTAAAAACCTAAATCTCTACCATGTTACCCTAAAACCTAAACCATGACCTCTAAACCCCTAAACACTAACCCCAAACCCTAAATTATAACCACGAACTTTAAATTCTAAACCCCCTAAACTATAAACCTTAAACTAGATCCCTAACCCCTAAAATTAGGGCATTTATGGAAACAAAATATTTCCACCGCCAGTGCATCATATATTTTCCCTATAAATTATAAGTAATATTTATTTATAAAATTAATATGTTTATAAAATTATATCAGGAGATATATGAAATTAAGTTCAACTGCGGTTTTATTTTTATACTATTTTCGTTAGAATTATATCATGTTTTTTAGTTGGTTTGGTGCCAATCTTTTATTCTTGAGGTTCTTGGTTCAAGCTCCCTATAAGCAAGTTTTTTTTTTTTAATTTTCCTCTATTAAAACGACGTCAGTTTGACCTATCTAAGGCATCAAAGCAATTATGCAAAAAACGACGCCATTTTGCATTTAACAGATTGTTACAAGTTAACATCAAAGTGCTTGGATTGAAGCTAAAAACAAAGTTCAGTAGTATAATAATCTTGTCTTATAATTTAGTAATAGTTTAGATAAATATGTTAAAGTTCAATGATATTTTACACCATTAAGAGTTTAAATGTAGGTGAATATACTATTTTTAACGAGTATAAATTAATAGAAACACAAAATGCATCGTCTGTTTTGAAATTTCACCTGTGAAATTGTTATAGTCGCCATCAAACTTCTCAAGAAGATTTAAATTCACAATTTGTTTAGGAATTTCACCTGCAATTATAAAATCAAATTCATAACTCATTAAGTAGCAAGAATTATTGCAATAAATTAAATAAAAAAACATCGTTAACAAGATTTTCATTGCATCATATTAGGTCTTATTTCTTATTTTATTAGTTTATTCGTCAAAATTCATTTGAAAATTGTCAACTACTTATTCCTATAAAAAAATAAGTTTATTTTTCCAATCTCAATAAAAACAATTTGTTAATTCAAATTGATCTTAATTATTTTATGCATTAACCTTTTCCTCCGATAGCAGCCCTTGTTTGCATTCTCAAAGTAGTTTGGAAAAAAGAAAAACTAAACACTTAAAAAGCTTTAAAAATAGTTAGTGTACATACCTTCAAAGTGGTTCACACCAATAAAAAAGATTTGAAGCAAACTCAAATTCCCAATTTCTACCGGTAGACTCCCTTCCAATTGGTTATATGGTAAAGATAAAATTTGTAACTTTTTGCACTTGAATTCTTCCAGAAAGCCGGTTTTGATCCAAGTACAGTGTTTTTAAATTTGGAAGATTATCGAACATATCCTCTGGAATACTGCCAATGAGACTATTGGAGGAAAAATGAATGAGTTGTAGCGAAAGCAAAGCGCGTGAAACAGGAGGTATGGAACCAGAGAGCATATTATTGCATAGATCTATTCTTTGCAGCGATGATATATTGAAGAAGGAATAATAAAATTTGTATATCAAGTAGCAAGAACTATTGCAATGAACTAAAATGATCCATTGCTTGCAACGAAGATATAGTGAAGATGGAGCCTGGAGGAGGGTATTGAACCTGAAATATGGTTTTCTTCTAAGTTCAACATCTCTAGCTTTGGCAAATTGCCTAAACACAATGGGATGGAACTGTTGAAGTTGCCTAAAAATTAAAAGTGTAATTTAATTAAAGTATTTTTTTAGTTTTAAATTTATTTTAAATATTATTAATCAAAATAAACTATCAGTAAATCAAACAATCTTAGGGTTTTTTTCTTTGAAATTAACCCAATTGCAGCCGCACCCACCGCCAACCGCCGCCGTCGTCGACAACTTTTGCCACCGTCGTCGCCGACAGCCACCACCACCGTCATCAATAGTCGCCGTCAGTCCTAATCTTTCGTTGCAATTAGGTAATTTATCCTCAATTTTTGAAACCCTAATTATCTTAAATTTGATTAGATTTAAGTATTTTTCACTTAATTTTCATTCAATTTATCCCCAAATCTCAAAATCAGTTGCAGCAATCCAATTTTGTTGATTGATTCGTAAAAATAATGGCCAATTCGAACCCCCAAAAAAGTGCAGTTCGTCGCGCGTACCGGTACTCAGGGGCTAACTGTACCGGTACGCCAGACGTATCGGTACAGTTTTTGGTCACTGGAATTTTTTGTTTTGCAAGCGTACAGGTACGCCTGGAATTTTTGGTCACTGAAATTTTTGGGCTTTTTCATGTTTTAAGTACGGTGCATGCTTCTTGAGGTTTTATTTTTACCTTTTTCTTAAGTTTCATTAAATTTAATTTTGCTTTCATTTACTTGTATTTAATTGCAGATTTTTTCGGGATGGTTGATATCGAAGACATCAAAGATATTGAAGATCTAGAAAAAATTGAAGCTACGGAGTTCGAGCCCTATATCGAGGACAAAGAATGTGGACTTAATTCTGAAGAAGAAGAAGAACCTGGTCATGATGTTGACGATGCAAAACAAATAGATGATGAGAAGACCCTTGACTATTTCATCGACGAAAGCATATGAGATAAGATTGGTAAAGAATTAAAGGATTGTGATGAGAATGATATGAGTATGCTAAAGTGGAAAACTTTAGACGACTGCGTTGAATTTTACCATACCTATGCTAAAGTGAAAGGGTTCAGAGTTCGAGTCGACCAGACAGTGAAAAGTAGAGCTACAAATCAAATAATTGCAAAGAAAATGGTGTGCCGTAAGGAGGGACATAGAGACGAAAAGTGGTATAACTTGCCAAACAGAAAATGTCTACAAAGACCGGACATCATAGTTGGTTGTGAAGAATTTATTAGATTTAAATTGGACGAACGCCAACATTATTGGAAAGTTGTGAAATTCCAGGAAGAACATAATCATGATATGGTTCACACAACAATTGTTGCATATATCAGGTATGTAATTTTTACTCCCTCCGTCCCACTAAAACTGTCACATGTTGACATTTTTCTGGTCAAATTTTTTCAACTTTGACTATAATTTATTTAAATATTTTAATTAATTAAAAATTATACAAAATATATTTAAAAACTAGTTGATTCAAGTTTTTTAAAATATATTTTTTATATTTTTATCAATAATAGATTTTAAATTATACGAGGTCAAAGTTGAAAAAGTTTGACCCAAAAAAAGTCAACATGTGACAGTTTTAGTGGGACAGAGGCAGTATTAATAATTAAAGGGAAAACTACACCAGTGACCACCGAAGATATTGGGGATACCTATTTGAACCACCGAACTAAAAAAAACGTTAATCACACCATCAAACTTATTAAATCAACCTATTTTGACCACCGCCGTTAAAAAATTAACGGAGGGGTGACGGAAGTGCCACGTGGCAGTTAACAGGATATTTTTAAAATTACACATTTGGTCCTTGTTATTTACACATTCTTTCAATTTAGTCCTAATTTTCAATTAATAAAATAAGGTTTAGGGTTTAGGGTTTAGGGTTTAAGGCTTAATTTAAAATATTTAATGTGGAATTAATTTGAAATTTTTAGGGTTTGAGTTTAGGGTTTAATTTAAAATATTTAGGGTTTAAGGTTTAGGGTTTGGGGTTTAATTTGAAATATTTAGGGTTTAGGGTTAAGGCTTAATTTAAAATATTTAATGTGGAATTAATTTGAAATTTTTAGGGTTTGAGTTTAGGGTTTAATTTAAAATATTTAGCGTGGAATTAATTTGAAAATTTTAGGGTTTGAGGTTTAATTTGAAATATTTAGTGTGAAATTAATTTGAAATATTCAGGGTTAGAGTTTAGGGTTTAAGATTTATATATGTGAAATTAGTGTTTAGGGTTTGAGCTTTTGGTTTATAAATGTAGAAACTAATAAGAGATATATATTATATCTGGAAAATTATAACACAAAGATGTGCTTGGTGCAGTGGTAGAGCTGTTGCCTTTACCCCTGGGTCTCCCAGGTTCGAATCCCCCAGCACGCATTGAGGGAAAAACTTTTTTCTCCTCTAAATTGGTGGTGACACGTGTCACCACCTGATTGGAGGGGGGAAATAAATTAATAAAATTAAATATAAATAATTAAAATCCTCCAATAAGGTCTTGACACGTGTCACCACTTAATTAAATAATTTATTATTTTATTAATTGAAAATTAGGACTAAATTGAAAGAATGTGTAAATAACAAGGACCAAATGTGTAATTTTAAAAATATCCTGTTAACTGCCACGTGGCACTTCCGTCACCCCTCCGTTAATTTTTTAACGGCGGTGGTCAAAATAGGTTGATTTAATAAGTTTGGTGGTGTGATTGACGTTTGTTTTTAGTTCGGTGGTTCAAATAGGTATCCCCAATATCTTCGGTGGTCACTGGTGTAGTTTTCCCATAATTAAATTGATAGATACTAAATTCTAGCTGATTATATTTATTTAATGATTTTTTTATTTTAGGTCATTCCGAAAAATCAGTCAGTTAGATGAGCTGAAGATAAAGAGCATGTACCACTCTGAAATTACTCCAAGTAGGATAATGCGAAATTTTGTGAATGAAGCTGGTTCAGTTCAGAATGTTAGTTTTCTACCCAAGGACTTGTACAACTATCTGGATAGAATTAGACGAGAAGAAGTCCAAGATGGTGATGGTGAAACATTTATGGCATATTTATATGGGAAGCGAGAATATGATCCTTTCTTTTTTGTTAAGCACACGAGGGATGAATCCGGACACTTGGAGAAGTTGTTCTGGTCCGATAGTGTATCACGCGCCGACTATAAACAATTTGGTCATGTACTTGCATTTGATACAACTTACAAGTGTAACACATACAACAAGTCGTTCGTTGTTTTGGTTGGTGTCAATCATCATCGAAACATAGTGCCATTTGGATGTGCATTGATTGTGAACGAGAAAGAGGATACATATGTGTGGGTATTAGAACATGACACATGTCGTTTACGTGTCAAGAATAATATATTTTCATTCTTCCGAATAATAAAATAAATAAAGAAATTAAATGTAGATAGGGAAGTAGGAGTCGAACCCACATGGACTTAGAACTTTCTTTATCGCGCTTTTGTAGTTTCTGAACCAAGAGTTGTTGATGGAGCTATGTTGATGTGATTTAGGTGGGGGTTTGTTTTCAATTAAATGTAATTGTTTAAGAGGGTAAAAGAAAGATTTTAAATGATTTGAAAGTAAATATAGAGATTTTCAGTCTCGGGCTTTCGCGTTGACTCGTTCTACTCGGTTCCTTGGTAAAAAATTTTAACTTCGAAAATCATGTCGGTGAAATAACTACAAGGATCAATCCTTGAGTTTTTGTTTGTAAACTGAATTTCCAAAACTCAATTTTTAGTTTCAGCTTTAAGTATTTGTTTAAACCAACTCAATGTTGAGAAAACAAAATCTTTTAAGCTCATAACCGACTAGAAATGTTATTTCTATAAAAATAGTTCGATCTCAATTTCCCTTAGCAAACAATTTACTAAGTGTGATCCCTGGAAGTCGGACTTGTTTCCATAACCGATCCTTCCTCCCACTAGATAGATCAAAACAATTTCTTGACCAAGGTCAATCTTTGGGTTGAAAAAATCATTTTGATTTTAAGAATGAAATTCGAAGAAATTGAGAAAAGACTTCCAAAATATTTGAAGTGTTGTTTCAAACCTCGCCTTGTGAACATGTCATTGCTTGAGCCCTTGGCTTAAAAAAGATTTAGCCGAGCATGATTATTGAGTAAATCATGCTTGACATATTTAGAACAATTTCAAGAAAGATAAGAAAGGAACTTAAAGAAATAAAAACTAAGAAGAGTAGAAATTCCAAGAGAAAGATGAAATGATATTCAATTCGATGCCCAAGTCTTACCCCAAAAGGGGGTATTTATAGTACTTCAAATAACCTAAAAAAACAAAAATGATAAATCCAAAATTACAAAAATAATTATCCAAAATTTTAAAATTTAAAATTCAAAAATCGGAGATAGGCTATCTGATAAGCGACCTGATAAGCTATCACTGCTGTTGACGTCAGCTTCTAGAAGACGCTGACATGGCGCCCAATCAAGCATTCATGCCCTGATTCATGCCCATGACTCCAGCGATTTCTGCAGAACTCTAGCTTATTTCCAGCACCTCTTCCCCTGCATGAAAACAACATAAAACATCCATATTAAGTACCTCAAACCTCCATTTAATTAGAATTAAGATAAAAAATACAACCAATATAAACACTTATTAGAACAGTTGATCGAAGCGAGAGATGGGTACAAACCGCTTACTGTTATTATTGATAGAGATAAGGCCATGGCAAATGTCATTTCTTGAGTTTGTGGCATATCATAGATTGTGTTTGTGGCATATCATGAGAAACATGCTTTCTCATATGGAACAAGATTTCCTTGATGGCTTTATGAGATGCGCTAACCTGTGTAGGACGCCATCTGATTTTGAAAGTGCCTGAAAAGAACTAGTGGAAAAGCACAACGTTCAAGGGAAAAAATGGGTAGAGGAATTATATGAAGATAAAGAGAAATGGGCAGAAGCATATTTGCAAGGATACTTTTATGTGGGTAACATTATATAACTTTAATTTAATTTATTATTTACTGTATCTAACGTAATTAATAAATGTTTTTTTTTGTGCAGCAATGAGGACTACTCGACAGAGTGAATCAATGAATAGAACACTGAAAACTTGGTTGGACAAAAAGGTGATGTTGTACCGATTCGTTGAGAACTACCATAAACAGCTGCAATCTCTAAGATGGGAGAAGTCTTATCAAGATTACAAATCAATGGATGAAGAACTGTATTGTGACGATGTGTTGAAAACTCTCAAGCGCAATGCAGTCAAGGTATATACGCGAAATTCTTTTGCTACATTGTGCAAAGAAATGTCGTACGAGAGTTATTATTTGGTCAAAAAAAGTGAATTTCGGGATGAGTGCATGTGTTATTGGCTAGAGCATGTTGAAAAGAAGAAGTGGTATCTTGTACTTAGAAATATGACACATGATACCATGTACTGTTGCTGTATGAAGTTGGAGTTTGTTGAATTTTCATGTCGCCATATGTTTGCCGTGTTGAAATATGAAAAGGCTAAGGAAATACCACAAGGGTGCATAATGAAACGATGGACTATCTATGCGAAGAAAGATGTTGGACTTGAAAATAAGAATGCAGATTTCGAAGATAATAATCCAGCAATAATTCAAGCCATCAGCAACTTTTTAAATTTTTTAAATGATGTACGAGGGTTGAAACTTTCATTGTTTTCTCAGTCCATTGGGAGATTTAGGATGATTAAATTTTGATATTTTTAAATTTTTTAAAGTTGTTATTATGAAGTATATTATACATTTTTATTCGGTTTATTTTTATATATTCTACAAATTTTTTATCCTCAACTTAGATTCAGTGTTTATTTTTTATATATTCTACCAATTTTTGATCCTCAAATTGAGAAATATTAAGCTAAAATATTATTTTCTAACAAATTTTTATATATTATACGGTTTATTTTTTAAACTTTCATTGTTTTCAATGGCTCGCTGTATAAATTAATATCTTCAGGTATACTCTTTAAACCATCAACATTCAATGACTCGCTGTATAAATTAATATCTTCAGGATTCAATGGCTCGCTGTATAAATTAATATATTCAGGTATACTCTTTAAATCATCTCTCTCTAATGATTTATTATGTACATCCTCTCCTTTTAGTGAATCACCATCTTGTTTTGAGCATTTTACATTGCTCGTTGCTAATATGTACACTAATTTCTCAAATTGGCCATTTAATTTCTCAGATTGACCATTAAATTTTTCAAAATGGGAATTTATTTTCACAAACTTCTTTTCAATATTTTGCACAGATTGAATGAGTGTCTCAAACTTCTGATCACTCTGATAAGGAGTGTTTATGTTTTCCTCAAGTACAACTCCACGTTTTTCCTATAAGTACATAAAACACTAATCTCAACAAAAACTATTTAAGACAAGCATTGAAAGTTCAAGTAATTGTAATAAATGTATCTCGGTGTTTGTCTTCATTGAACACATGTCGATATGACGCTTGCACTTCATTATTGTTGTATCTTGTTTTGAAGACGTTAAATTTAGATCCATCATCTACATCAAAGAGGTTAATTTTAAGTAAGAACAATTTGCAACAATTGAAGCTAGTGTACCGGTACGCTATCAGTACCGTACCAATACCGGTTTGGTACTAGTAACGTACCAGTACGATAAAAATATCATACCGGTACTACACGATATCGCTAAAAATCCAGTGACCAAAAAATGTATCGGTATACATATTATACCGATACAATAATATCCAACGTACCGGTACGCGTGAGAGTACTGTACTGGTACGATAAGTTATCACTGAATTTTCATTGGTTAAAAACTATATTGGTACACATAGCGTATCAGTACGGTATTTCCATGCGTACCCGTACGCGAAGAATACCGTACCGATACGCGCGACGAACAACAAAATTGGGGGTTTTGGATCGGCCATTAATTTTACGAATCAATAAAAAAAATTGTCTTGCTGTAACTAATTTTGGGGTCGTAGCAATGGCGTTGGGGTTCTCAATTTTGAAATACATAAGCCAATTAACATAATTTTGGTTAGGGGGATGATTAGGGTTTCAAAAATTGGGGATAAATTACCTAATTACAACAAAAAATTAGGACTGGCGGCAACGACAACGGTGGCGGCAAAGGTTGTCGGCGACGGCGATGGTTGGCGGTGGGTGCGATGGCAATTGGGTTAATTTCAAAACCTAAATCCTCACCATATTACCCTAAAAACTGAAGCCTAACCTATAAACCCCAAATTATAACCCTAAACCTTAAATTGAAACAACTATCCCTAAATTCTAAACTCATACATCTAAACCCCTAAACCATATACCCTAAACTAACTCTCTATACCTTAAAACTAAGGCGCTTGTGGAAACTTTCAGTTTCCACCGCCAGTGTATAGGATATTAATCCTTTGTACAATGCCTTCAGTAAATCATCCATTTATAGGCATAAGAAGTACATAATACATTAAACTCTAATTAATGTAGATAATATTTCTAATGATAAAATAATTCAAATCTTCTTTGATAAAGTCCTTATCATGATAGACATCCACATAGATAAATATTCATAACACTCCCTCTTGGATGTCTATGAAGACAGTGTGCCTCGTTAAACCTTACTAAGATAAAAAAAACCCCCAGAAAGAAAAAGAAAAAGAAATCTTTAGTAAACGAAAAGAGTACACACATCTTTAATATGCATAACATGTTGCCTCATTAAAAACCTTTTTTCAGGAAAACCCAATGGGACAAAACCATGGATAAGGAAAAGTGTACAACGTGTATTTTGCTCCCCCTCATAAATACATCATATAAGATCTTTGACACGACACAATCTGATATTATAAATCTGCCAAATTATCACATGAACGAATCTGTTGGACATCAATGTCTCCATTCTTTTGTAGATCATGAGTAAAGAAGAATTTTGGGGAGATGTGTTTTGTTCTATCACCCTTTATGTATCCTTCCTTAAGTTGGGCAATACAGGCCGTATTATCCTCATATAAGACCGTCGGAGCTACTTTTCCAGAGTGTAAACCATAATTTTCGCGAATATGATGGGTTACAGACCTTAGCCACACACATTCACGACTAGCCTCATGAATAACCAAAATCTCAGCATGATTAGAGGAAGTAGCAGTAATTGTTTGTTTCATTGAGCGCCAAGAAATTGTTGTACCATCGTATGTAAATACATAATCAGTCTGTGATCGAGCATTATGAGGATCAGATAAGTATCATGCATCCGCAAAACCAACCAATTCTGTTTTGGATAGATTAGAGAAAAATAATCCCATGTCTTTCGTACCTTGAAGGTAACAAAATATGTGTTTGACCCCATTTCAATGTCTTCGAGTTGGGCATGAACTAAATCTTGCCAACAAATTGACAACAAACGATATGCCAAGTCGTGTGTGACTAGAAAGATACATTAATGCACCAATAGCACTTAAGTATGACACTTCTGGACCAAGAATATCTTCATCCATCTCTCGAGGACGGAATGGATCTTTGTTAACATTAAGTGACTTAACAACCATAGGAGTGCTCAACGAATGTGCGTTATGCATGTAAAATTTCTTTAGCATTTTTTCTATGTATGTTGATTGATGCACAAGGATTTCATCCTTTAAGTGCTCAATATGTAATCCAAGACAGAATCTTGTTTATCCAAGATCTTTCATTTCAAATTCTTTCTTTAAACATTCTACTGTCAATGAGATCTCTTTAGGAGTCCCAATAATATTCAAATCATCAACATACACAGCAATAATGAAAAATCCGGAGCTAAATCTCTTAATAAAAATGCATGGAGAAATTGGATCATTCTTATAGCCTTCTGCTAATAAGTATTCACTGAGGCGATTATACCACATGCGCCCAGATTGTTTTAATCCATAAAGAGATATGTTCAATTTGATTGAATAATATTTTCGAGAACCTGAATTAACTGCTTTAGGCAGTTTAAAACCTTCCGAAAGTTTCATATAAATATTATTATCAAGAAGCCCATATAAATAGGCTGTAACAACATCCATTAAGTGGAAATTAAGTCTTTCTTTTATTGCCAGACTAATCAAAAATATAAAAGTGGTTGCATCCACCACTAGGGAGTATGTTTCTTCATAATCAATTTCAGGTCTTTGTGAGAATCCTTGTGCAACCAAACGAGCTTTATATCTCGCAATTTCCCCTTTTTTCATTTCTCTTTCTCACAAAGACCCATTTATACCCCACAAATTTTACACCTTCCGGTGTACGGACTACAGGTCTGAATACTTCTCTTTTTGAAAGAGATTTTAGTTCCGCTTCAATTGCTTTTTTCCATTTTGGCCAATCATCTCTTTGCTTACATTGTTCAATTGACAATGGTTCATGATCCACATTATCATTCAAAATCTCTAGTGCTATATTGCATGCAAAAGTATTATCGACGTCAATTTTGTTTCGGTTCCACTTGTTACCAGACATGACATAATTTATTGAGATCTCATCATTATCAGGTACCTGATTCATGTCTAATGTCTCTTTTGGAGACCTTTTAATATTTTCTCGAGATTTTTCACAATCCATTAATTCCTATATCAGGCCATCACAGGATATAGCTCTTTTTCTTTTCCGAGGATTTTTATCTTTGGAACCTACTGGTCTACCACGCTTCAGGCGTACGTTTGACTCATTAGCAACTAGAGTTTGTCCTTCTGGGACATCAATTTTAATCGGAGCATTCACATCTGGTATATGTGACTTAGTCACTTTTTTAGGGTCAGCAAAAGCATCTGGCAACTGATTTGCTAAGTTTTGCAAATGAATTATCCTTTGAACTTCTAGTTCACATTGTTGGGTACGTGGATCAAAATGAGATAACGATAATTCATTCCAACTTATTTCTTTTTCCAGCTGTTTATTTTCTCCCCCTAATGTTGGGAAAAACGACTCATTAAAATGACAATCGGCAAATCGAGTTGTAAATAAATTCCCCGTCAAAGGCTCAAGATATTTAACTATCGAAGGGGATTCAAAACCGACATATATTCCTAACCTCCTTTGAGGACCCATCTTTGTGCGTTGTGGTGGAGCAATCGGAACATATACCTGTAACCCCCTAGACCCGCCTATACGTTATGACAGATCCTAGGAAGCCACATTAGGGTCACATAAGCAACCCACGGTAAAAATACACATAAAACATTTTCTCTGAAAGAAATACATATTAGATTATAACGGTAACTTTAGTTGAAAATACTCTTTCATGAAAGCATTTAAACATTAATGATATGCATGCCCACTAACTATGTCGGTACCGTACTCCAAAAGCAACGCCGAGAGAACTCCGAACACTGATGTCAAACGTTATATCATGATATAAACCTTTAACCTGCGATGGTAAAAACAACGTGAGCTTGGAAAAGCCCAGTAATACAAAACTACCAAGAGATGCTATAAGCTCATGCAGATATATGGTAGGCATAACATTTTCATGATGCTTTACACAGTAACGGTCTTCATTTCTTTTTCGATATTTCAGGTAACGTTATACTTGAGGATAACGGTACTTGTTCTTTATTCAATCATCAAGAATTAGACAGTAATTATAGGCTATTAATGTACGGAGGTGGAATTAGAGAGTTCGGTTCCTAGTGTGTTCCAAACGGTGTAGGTAAAACATGTACAACAACAGTATAATATACATTTTCAGTTCAAAAACATAAAGTTCAAGTAACAATACGGTACGGTTTAATCTTTTATCAACCCTCATCTTAGGAACGGTACGGTACGGTATGGTAGGTATTACCCTAGCCGAAGCATAGGAACCTGTAACGGTAACGGTGAGGAATTACCCTAGCCGAAGCATAGGAACCTGTAACGGTAACGGTGAGGAATTACCCTAGCCGAAGCATAGGAACCTGTAACGGTAACGGTGAGGAATTACCCTAGCCGAAGCATAGGAACCTGTAACGGTAAAGGAATTACCAGCTGGATCAGAGCTGAACCTACGGTCACTTCATATTCTATCCCAAGTACCCCAGTAACAATTAATGCAACGGATTGGTTAATCAATAGCTGTATTTTTAGTAATATATCATCCATATAGCATGTTGGTCATATCATGTGCATATACATATATCAGAAATAAAGTACGGTCATGTTTAATTATAAACATGTCATGTTCATGTGAGTCCAAGTATTCTATCATGTGCACATAATCGGTATTATAACATGTAACTCCGTATGCAAAAACAGTTGTGTAGACACATGGAACACACTAGGTGGAATAGTTTATTTCCTTGGAGATACTTGACATTTACGGAAGATATCATATTAACTTTTGATAGTTGTACGGATCTTTGGAACAAGGCCCCTATTAAAAGAGGGGTTTGTACTAACGGTTCAAACCAGATAGTCAGGAGATGATACATCAAGATCGCTGAGAGTTTAGGCATATCATATGTGATTTAGTCATTTAAGCCTACCAGGGGCATTATGATCATTTTATCATACACGGGCATTTTGGTAATGTATACCAACAAGACGCAAACGGTAGCTCAGAAATTCTATTTGCTCATCGGGTATCCAACCTAGAGGTGGAAAGCGGTCAATCGGTTCGGGTTCGGTTCGGGTCATTTCGGTTTCGGTTATTTCGGGTCTGATATTTTAGGTTCAGATTCGGTTTCGGTTTTAGTTCGGTTTCGGTTCGGTTTTAGTTCGGGTCTATTGTGTTTCGGGTCATTTCAGGTCTATTCGGTTCGGGTCTATTCGGTTCAACTAAATTCAATTCAGTTTCGGTTCGGTTTATTTCGGGTTTCGGATCAAATTTCGTATCAGATTTCGAGTCAATTTCGGGTTGATTTTCGGTTTCGGTTCGGGTCCAGGTTCGGGTAATTCGGTTCGAGTTTCGGTTCTCGGGTCAAGTTTGCCAGGTCTAATCCAACCAGGCATTCAGAGATTTCTACATTATAATTTTTTTCACGATATCCGATACATTCGGGGCTATTTTGATTACTTTGGTCAACGAAGGCATTTTGGGTCTTTTAACAATTATGGGTGTTTCGTAATTTCCTGTCCAGGTATCTATCACATTTAAACATTTCACACTATCGCTCAGAATTGGAGATTAGCTGCCTCATTCGAGCATTTCGGTCTTATTTAATTTATCATACTCGTTTCTACATTCGATTTAACTTGAGCAGATTTAACAGTACTTATCATCATTTTTATGCATGCATTAACACATACCAACATGCTCATAAAGCATACAAGAGGTAGTAGTGTATTACCTTTAATCCTTGCTATATCGGTCAACCATGGTACTCCATTCGATCATTCCCGAACCCGAATGCAACGTCCTCAACATCCCGAATACAAGGAACCTTGAATACCTTCAATCGCACAAATTCCAATTTCAGTCTTTAATCACCTTTCTCATAATTGATTATTAAAATACATGAATAGACTCGAGTTCAAGGTCCAATTCGGAGGCTTTCGGGTTAGAATTTCACAAAACGGGCTTCAAAATCGGACTCAGGACGTCGAAAAACATAAAATAGGGCTTTTCAGAAAAAGTTGACTTTTTGGTCAAAGTCAACGGTCAAAGTCAACGGTCATGGGTCAACAGTCAAAGTCAACGGTCAACAGTCAAAGTCAACGATCAACAGTCAAAGTCAACGGTCAATGATGACGTCATGCTGACGTCACTGGTTGACCGGGTCGGGTCAACGGGTCGGGTCGGGCCATCGGGTCGGTCAACCGGCTCGGTCAAACGGCTCGGCGGCTCGGTCAACCGGCTCGGTCAAACGGCTCGGCGGCTCGGTCAACCGGCTCGGTCAAACGGCTCGGCGGCTCGGTCAACCGGCTTGGTGGCTCGGTCAACCGGCTCGGTCAACCGGCTTGGTGGCTCGGTCAACCGGCTTGGTGGCTCGGTCAACCGGCTCGGTCAACCGGCTTGGTGGCTCGGTCAACCGGCTCGGTTAACCCAGACGAAGCCCACTCGCGACCGGCGGCGCGTGAGGCGCGTGCGGTGGCTGTGGGCGGCCGTTGGCTACCAAAATTTACAGGCCGATAGTTTTCGACCTTCCGAACACGGTGGTGGCCTCGGATTTTCAAAATTCAAACTCAAAGTTCGAATACTAACCTTTTAAGTTTTCCGACGATAAACAAACACCCCCCTCCAACGGTGACTCCGATGATGATGTCGTTGGTACCGATGAACTCAGCTCGACAAGATGAACGCAATGGTGGTGGAGGTGTCGAAAATGGACGGTCGGATCTCGGTAGATCTGAGATTGAATCTCTATCTATTTCTTTCTTTCTCACCTTCATTTTTTTCTTTCTTTTCTCTCTGCCAACACGTTAACTTGGCAGATATATTATCCTTCAAAGAAAAAAGGTCAAATTACACTCTTAGCCATTTAATTTTTGGGGAGTTCACACTTTTGTCTTCAAACTTTATTCTGTTTTCAAATTGGTCATCAATTCCTTATAAATCAAGTTTCCCAAACCTGAATTCATTCAATTAAGTCCCAAAACTTATTATTTTGAGAAATAAAAGATTAAATCTCCCAAAAATTCTTAAAATTTTACTAGCCCCATTTGAGATTGTTACAATTCTCTCCCCCTTAAAAGAAATTTCGTCCTCGAAATTTACCTGAGACGGAGAAATGTAGACATTGCTATTTCATCCATTTGTGTACTGAAACTTATTCATCAGACTATCCTTATTTCTTGAGACTCATCGACAATTACGGATCAATCTGGCAGTGTCTTCAGTTACTCAAATTGACTTTGGAGCCATAATCATCCCATCATACATTTTGGACCAATTAATCAGAATATAACATTTAAATCTATAACGAACTTCATATAATGCAGAACAACATTTGTCTCATAACTTTTATTGTAAACGGTCTCAGTCAATGATATGAAATTTCTTCCGGTACCACAAAAGTTAATCATACAACCCGAAAGCATTCCCTCTAAAAACCCAACTTACTTTACTAAATTGATCATCGATTTACGAATGTAGAACTATATCTGAAATCCATACCAATACTCAAGGCCTCAAAGAGAGTCCTCCAAAATCAAGATGTAAACAATAAAATTCCATAAGTATGATACACATAACGGTACATTGCGTCACTTTTCCCCAAAATGTCTTTCTTCATACCGGACAAGTATAACAAAGGTTTTAAACGAATATCTCTTACATTCATTAGAATACTCCGATAATTGTTTCCTTCGTGCATAACAGAGCCACCACATAATCTATACTTCCACCGATCTCACAGACACTTTTCTTTTAAATTCGTAATACTTTTATTAAATTTTTGTCAGAATATTCTCAATCACACTTATTATCACCGAGCTACTTTACTTGTAATCTTATATCGGTTTCCTCGTTCGATCAAACATTTATTCTTAATCTGTTTCAGATCTTCTATTTCACATGCATAAACCATCTCAGGTTCTCTATCCAGATTCAAATCCATCAATTTAATCCAATTTGTAGACAAACATTACCAATATTCCTTTCCAGTACAAATCAAGCTATTTTGGACAGAACAGTTAATTGCACTTATCACAGGAAATGATTCGACATCGGAGTCTCGGCTTGATGGAGTACGGTTAAGATCTAGGGGCATGCACAGACCAGACATCCTATGACAGACGATCGGCCGATCTACCCAGAATGACGCAACTATGAGCTCTGATACCACTAAATGTAACCCCCTAGACCCGCCTATACGTTATGACAGATCCTAGGAAGCCACATTAGGGTCACATAAGCAACCCACGGTAAAAATACACATAAAACATTTTCTCTGAAAGAAATACATATTAGATTATAACGGTAACTTTAGTTGAAAATACTCTTTCATGAAAGCATTTAAACATTAATGATATGCATGCCCACTAACTATGTCGGTACCGTACTCCAAAAGCAACGCCGAGAGAACTCCGAACACTGATGTCAAACGTTATATCATGATATAAACCTTTAACCTGCGATGGTAAAAACAACGTGAGCTTGGAAAAGCCCAGTAATACAAAACTACCAAGAGATGCTATAAGCTCATGCAGATATATGGTAGGCATAACATTTTCATGATGCTTTACACAGTAACGGTCTTCATTTCTTTTTCGATATTTCAGGTAACGTTATACTTGAGGATAACGGTACTTGTTCTTTATTCAATCATCAAGAATTAGACAGTAATTATAGGCTATTAATGTACGGAGGTGGAATTAGAGAGTTCGGTTCCTAGTGTGTTCCAAACGGTGTAGGTAAAACATGTACAACAACAGTATAATATACATTTTCAGTTCAAAAACATAAAGTTCAAGTAACAATACGGTACGGTTTAATCTTTTATCAACCCTCATCTTAGGAACGGTACGGTACGGTATGGTAGGTATTACCCTAGCCGAAGCATAGGAACCTGTAACGGTAACGGTGAGGAATTACCCTAGCCGAAGCATAGGAACCTGTAACGGTAACGGTGAGGAATTACCCTAGCCGAAGCATAGGAACCTGTAACGGTAACGGTGAGGAATTACCCTAGCCGAAGCATAGGAACCTGTAACGGTAAAGGAATTACCAGCTGGATCAGAGCTGAACCTACGGTCACTTCATATTCTATCCCAAGTACCCCAGTAACAATTAATGCAACGGATTGGTTAATCAATAGCTGTATTTTTAGTAATATATCATCCATATAGCATGTTGGTCATATCATGTGCATATACATATATCAGAAATAAAGTACGGTCATGTTTAATTATAAACATGTCATGTTCATGTGAGTCCAAGTATTCTATCATGTGCACATAATCGGTATTATAACATGTAACTCCGTATGCAAAAACAGTTGTGTAGACACATGGAACACACTAGGTGGAATAGTTTATTTCCTTGGAGATACTTGACATTTACGGAAGATATCATATTAACTTTTGATAGTTGTACGGATCTTTGGAACAAGGCCCCTATTAAAAGAGGGGTTTGTACTAACGGTTCAAACCAGATAGTCAGGAGATGATACATCAAGATCGCTGAGAGTTTAGGCATATCATATGTGATTTAGTCATTTAAGCCTACCAGGGGCATTATGATCATTTTATCATACACGGGCATTTTGGTAATGTATACCAACAAGACGCAAACGGTAGCTCAGAAATTCTATTTGCTCATCGGGTATCCAACCTAGAGGTGGAAAGCGGTCAATCGGTTCGGGTTCGGTTCGGGTCATTTCGGTTTCGGTTATTTCGGGTCTGATATTTTAGGTTCAGATTCGGTTTCGGTTTTAGTTCGGTTTCGGTTCGGTTTTAGTTCGGGTCTATTGTGTTTCGGGTCATTTCAGGTCTATTCGGTTCGGGTCTATTCGGTTCAACTAAATTCAATTCAGTTTCGGTTCGGTTTATTTCGGGTTTCGGATCAAATTTCGTATCAGATTTCGAGTCAATTTCGGGTTGATTTTCGGTTTCGGTTCGGGTCCAGGTTCGGGTAATTCGGTTCGAGTTTCGGTTCTCGGGTCAAGTTTGCCAGGTCTAATCCAACCAGGCATTCAGAGATTTCTACATTATAATTTTTTTCACGATATCCGATACATTCGGGGCTATTTTGATTACTTTGGTCAACGAAGGCATTTTGGGTCTTTTAACAATTATGGGTGTTTCGTAATTTCCTGTCCAGGTATCTATCACATTTAAACATTTCACACTATCGCTCAGAATTGGAGATTAGCTGCCTCATTCGAGCATTTCGGTCTTATTTAATTTATCATACTCGTTTCTACATTCGATTTAACTTGAGCAGATTTAACAGTACTTATCATCATTTTTATGCATGCATTAACACATACCAACATGCTCATAAAGCATACAAGAGGTAGTAGTGTATTACCTTTAATCCTTGCTATATCGGTCAACCATGGTACTCCATTCGATCATTCCCGAACCCGAATGCAACGTCCTCAACATCCCGAATACAAGGAACCTTGAATACCTTCAATCGCACAAATTCCAATTTCAGTCTTTAATCACCTTTCTCATAATTGATTATTAAAATACATGAATAGACTCGAGTTCAAGGTCCAATTCGGAGGCTTTCGGGTTAGAATTTCACAAAACGGGCTTCAAAATCGGACTCAGGACGTCGAAAAACATAAAATAGGGCTTTTTAGAAAAAGTTGACTTTTTGGTCAAAGTCAACGGTCAAAGTCAACGGTCATGGGTCAACAGTCAAAGTCAACGGTCAACAGTCAAAGTCAACGATCAACAGTCAAAGTCAACGGTCAATGATGACGTCATGCTGACGTCACTGGTTGACCGGGTCGGGTCAACGGGTCGGGTCGGGCCATCGGGTCGGTCAACCGGCTCGGTCAAACGGCTCGGCGGCTCGGTCAACCGGCTCGGTCAAACGGCTCGGCGGCTCGGTCAACCGGCTCGGTCAAACGGCTCGGCGGCTCGGTCAACCGGCTTGGTGGCTCGGTCAACCGGCTCGGTCAACCGGCTTGGTGGCTCGGTCAACCGGCTTGGTGGCTCGGTCAACCGGCTCGGTCAACCGGCTTGGTGGCTCGGTCAACCGGCTCGGTTAACCCAGACGAAGCCCACTCGCGACCGGCGGCGCGTGAGGCGCGTGCGGTGGCTGTGGGCGGCCGTTGGCTACCAAAATTTACAGGCCGATAGTTTTCGACCTTCCGAACACGGTGGTGGCCTCGGATTTTCAAAATTCAAACTCAAAGTTCGAATACTAACCTTTTAAGTTTTCCGACGATAAACAAACACCCCCCTCCAACGGTGACTCCGATGATGATGTCGTTGGTACCGATGAACTCAGCTCGACAAGATGAACGCAATGGTGGTGGAGGTGTCGAAAATGGACGGTCGGATCTCGGTAGATCTGAGATTGAATCTCTATCTATTTCTTTCTTTCTCACCTTCATTTTTTTCTTTCTTTTCTCTCTGCCAACACGTTAACTTGGCAGATATATTATCCTTCAAAGAAAAAAGGTCAAATTACACTCTTAGCCATTTAATTTTTGGGGAGTTCACACTTTTGTCTTCAAACTTTATTCTGTTTTCAAATTGGTCATCAATTCCTTATAAATCAAGTTTCCCAAACCTGAATTCATTCAATTAAGTCCCAAAACTTATTATTTTGAGAAATAAAAGATTAAATCTCCCAAAAATTCTTAAAATTTTACTAGCCCCATTTGAGATTGTTACAATACCGCACATCCAAAAATTCTAAGATGAGAAATATTTGGTTCCTGACCAAAAACCATTTGTAATGGGGAGATATTATGATAACATGCAGGCCTGATGTGAATCAATGATGCTGCATGTAAAATGGCATGCCCCCATGCAGAAACCAGTAGTTTTGACTTCATTAGTAACGATCTTGCAATTAATTGAAGTCATTTTATAAAGGAATCTGCAAGACCATTTTGTGTATGAACATGCGCTACAGGGTGTTCAACACTTATTCCAATCGACATGCAAAAATCATCAAAAGTTTGAGAAGTAAATTCACCAGCATTATCAAGACGAATTGTCTTTATAGGGGAATCTGGAAAAATGTGCTCGTAATTTTATCAACTAAGCAAGTAACCTCGCAAATACCAAGTTGTTGGTTGATGTAACGCCCTGGTTTTGGGCCTAGATGTTTTAGACATCGGATCGGACTGGTCGAGAACGGTTCGAATCGCGTAAGGTGGTTTTAAGAAATCAAGGATCGAGATAGGATAAAATTGTGATAAAAATTGCTAAAATCCTCTAAAAATATAATTAAGAGGTTGGTCAAATCAATTTTACAAAAAGGGATTTGGAAAATGGACATTTTGAGTAGTGACCAAATTGTAAAGTTTCAAAATTGGGAAAAATGTTCTTTTTAAGGTGGAAGCCAAAATCTTAGAATCTTTAGGGGGTTTTAAGTCAATTTGACCTTTCTTCAATATGAAATGTGATTTAAATGGATTTTAATTAAATGATTTTAATTAAAATATGATATTAATTAATTGGTAGTTAGTGGATTTTCATTTTACGTAACTACCAATTCCCTCTCATTTTAGCCAAACACCATTTTCTCTCATCTTTTCCAGAATTCTTTCTCCCAAAAATCCTCTCAACATTTTCTAAATCAATTTCAAGAGATCTTTAATTCTTCAAGATTTTTGCAAGGAAAACTTGTCATCTATTGAAGGAAGCAAGGATTGGAGGTAAATCCCTTTCTTAACCTCTAATCTAAGTTCTTTATTGAAATTCCCAAGATATTTGGCTTCTAATAACTATTTTTGATTGAGTTTTCAATATAGTTTTGATTTGAGATCAAAATCTTATGAAAATGTGGATGAAATCTTAATTTTCGGACTTGAAGTGTTGGGCACTGTTTTGTGTTGATTCTAATTGATTTTTAAGTTGATTTATATGTTAAAATTTTGTGTTAATAACATAGATCCCGAAATCCTTGAGATCCTTGAGTTTCTTGGTAGTTTTAAGTGTGATTTTGGGGTGTAGTGATGGAATCTTGATGGCTGGAGGTATAAGGATGAGTTAGGATGTTTATTAGATGTATTTTGATGTTGTTAATGCTTTGGAAGTGTTGCATGATGGCTGGGCTTGGTTTAGGAGGCAATCGATTGAGTTTTCGGTTGTGTTGGAATGGTATTTTGGGGTAGTATGACTGGGCAACGAGTCTATGGATTGTTGCTGGTGTTAGAATGCATTTTAATGCATTTGGATCTCTATTTTGTTGATGTGGAAAACAGGGGATCTTGATCCGGAAGCTAACGAGGTGGTTTTGGAGGCTCCGAAGGTGTAATTTCTGTGTCGGCGAACAAGGCTTCGCGTATCGGTGAGTGGAAATGTAATTTCCTGCTTTGTAACGCTTTGAGTGTGCTCTTGGGAGTTTAGTGTAAGCTTGATATACTTCACTAAGCTCAAGTCTAAGTGTTTCGGTAATCCCTCTCTTGGAAATGTGTTAAGTTGGTTGAAAATGTATTTGATGTAGGAGTGGATTTGTTTACTGTTTTTAAGCATGTTTAAGCAGGGTTTAATGCTGGATTCTAATGTCAATATGTTAAGGATGCACTAGGTAAGTGATCCTTGGTTTTCATATGAAAATGCATATGATGTTAAGCATGTGTGCTTGTGGAAATGACATTGTGGTTATGCTTGAAAAACAGTGGATTAATGTGGTTAAATGATTATATTGGCAAGTGATGAAAATGGTTTTTGATTACTTTAATCGGATATAGTTAGCCGGCTATAGGATTGGGTGCACCGTGAATAAAGTCGCCTTGGATGTTGAGGGGTTGTGATTGTGTCGTAATCTCCATCCAAGTACCCTAACGATTGAGGTTAAGATCACAACGGTGAATGGTTAGTCCCGTGTGTGAGTCTTGCATATGTGTCTTATACTCTCGTTAGTGGAATTATACAACTACCGATGAGTGATGTTGAGGGGTTGTGATTGTGCCATTAGTCTCCATCACGGGTGTTGAGGGGTTGTGATTCTGCCATTTGTCTCCACCTTGTGTAATTCGGTAGTTTGTATGAAGCGTGAGGGACAACGCTTGTAATCCGCGTATCCGATTGTGTCTTGTGTTGAAATGATTTGTGGACTATCACTTGAAAGCCAATATAATGTAAATGAACAAAGTGAAGCATGAGATGCTTGTAAATGATGCAAGGGTGCATGAGAAATATGTGTATGATGCAAGAATGCATGTGATGCTTGTTAAAGCATGAGCAAAGGTTTATTTGTTGTTGTAAATTGATGCATATGTGCATGAGGTTTCAAAGTGCATTGAAGTCTCGAGAAGACTTGTTTTATAAAAGGGCATGTATTGTAAAGTGTTGATTTTGCAAATCATGAGTTATGCATTGATGAATGTTGTCTAGCGATTCTCACTAAGCTTATTGCTTACGCTCTTTTGTTTCATCAATGTAGAGAATTAAACCTTTGGAAGGCATCCCAAAAGCAAGAGGAATCCATAGCTTTGTTCAAGTGATGTATGTGATTCATCCTTAGTGTAATAAGAGGCAATAGGTAGGATTTATACTTTGGAATGCTTGAGAATGTTTCTTTTACTTTGAGCATGTTGGATTGCATATACTTGAGTTGTAAATGGCCTTTGGAGTTTGGATTTTGGTTTATTTGGAGTTTTGACTTGTTTTGGTTTTGGCAAACTAGGGAGCATGCCTTTAGTGCCTTTGCTTATGTGTTGGTTGCTATGTTCAGGCTATAGCTTCGATATGATGATTGTTAATATGTATCCTTGATGTATGTATGATGTGGCATGTCTCGGGGTTGATTTGAGTGAGAAAAAGTGTGAAAAACCAACATTTTCTACTGTCACAGTGCAGGGTGTATCGAAACACCCTTAACTATTTCGAAACGGAGGCCTATAATGGCCATAGCGTTTCGGAACAGCTGAAGGTGTTTCAGAACAATTTGGCCACTAGAGAGGCCTGTTTCGATATTGGTCTCGGAACACACCCGAGTACCGAAACTGTTAACACCGTTTTGATACGGGCGTTTCGATACGAGGGATTGGTGTTCCGAAATGGATGACCGTTGGATGATGATTTTGAATTGTTTCAAGATTCCATGTTTTACATTTTAGTCCTGAATGTTGTGGATGCAATTGCTTGAGCTTGGAATGTTCTTCTTAGTTGAAATTTGACAGAGGAGCATGCAATATGACTAATTACGTAATGGTAAGCTTAAATTCTATTAAGTCCTTATATTTTCTAAAATTTATGTTTTGGTCCCTAAAAGTGTAATTCATGCAGTTGAGTCCCTAAATGTTTTCCGATCGTTGTATTCTTCTCTCCCATGAATCTTGTGTAATAACATAGGCTTAATGTGCATCTAGAGAAGATAAAAAGAAAAAAAGGGTCGTTAATCAAGGTTGACTTTCGGGTTGACTTTGGTTTTCCCCGTGTAATCTTCATAGTTCGGGTTAAACGTCTAAGCCGGGCTAAGGGGGTTACATTTGTTGGTATCAGAGAGTGGTTTCGAAAGAATTGGGAATGTTGGTATGTGTAATTGATGTGAGTTGAAGTATGATGTTTGAAAAGCATGCTAATGTTTGAATTTTTGAACTTATGCCATGTTGATTGATGTGAATTGCATGTGAGATGAATATGATGGTATGATGATGATGTTATGTGGGTATGTGCTGATTTGGATTGATGGAAAGTATGTGAGCATGATGTTTCATGTATGCTATGTTTTATGGGGAAATGGGGTGCCCATTGCATTATTACACAAATCAAATGTTTTATAAACTTGGATTCTTGCTTGCAGCTGGCCTAAATGGTTTGATTTGTTTTCGTTGTTGTGTTTGTTTAAAATAGCACATGGGACCTAGAAGGGAATTGAGGTCCAATACGATAGTGCCTGCAGCCGAGCAGGAAAACCAGGCTGAGCATGGGGCTGATGTCCCTCATGGTGTGGATCTACCTCCTCTGCCACCACTTGGAGGTGGGGATCAGGTGCAACAAGGACAAGCTGGTCCTGTATTGGGTAATTTGGCGCCACTAGTCGAGGCAATTATCGGAGCATTTTAGGCTGCTGTTGCTGGAGCGCAAGTGCAGGCCCCTGCAGCTGGGCAAGTGAGTCTACCTTTGGAGAGGTTGAGGAGCTTGGGAGCAGTAGAGTTCTATGGTATGGCACCCGAGGCATTTGAGGCATGGTTGGCAAGTACGATTCGCATAATGGATCAAATGGGATGTAGTGATGAGCGCAAGCTTGGATGTGCAGTTTCTTTGCTGCAAGGTGATGCTTACAGCTGGTGGACGACTACCACAGCTGGTGTGGAACCCAATGAAGCTGATTGGGAGTTCTTTAGAGGTGCCTTTCGGAGAAAGTATCTAGGTGTAAGATACTTGGATGAGAAGAAACATGAGTTTATGTCTCTCGTTCAGGGTAACCTATCGATGGCTGAGTACGAGGTTCAGTTCGTACGCTTGAGCCAGTATGCTCTAGAGCTGGTACCGAGTGAGAGGCATCGTTGTGATCGCTTCCGGTATGGATTGGTGCAAGATGTTAAGACGTATATGCTAGCTGCAGACTATACAGATTTTGATGTGCTTGTATGTCGAGCAAAGGACATCGAATAGAACCTGTGTTTGTCTTCTAGAGTTGTTAGTTCTAGCTCTGGGAAAAGAGCTGATGAGTATAGTTCCGGTGGTGGACAGAACAAGAGAGGCCGTGATAAGAGACATCAGCCTGAGGGAAGGCGTGGTGTTCCGGGTCGAGGTGGACAGGCTCAGGGAGGTCGTATGAGGTCCGAGCAGCATACATGCTGGACATGTGGTTCGAGGGACCATTTGAGGGGAGATTGTCCTCGAGCAGCTAGAGAGGTTCAGGCTTCTGTTGCAGTGATAGGGAACTCCTGCTGGAATTGTGGTTCGGCAGATCATATGAGGAGGGAGTGTCCTTTGTTGGCCGGTGGTGGCCAAGGACGTGCTCCTATGGTGGCTGCACCTCAGAGAGGCCGTGGGCGCGGCCGTGGGAACTTTCAGAGGAGGGATGAGGGGCAGCGAGGTATTGCTCACGTTGTAGCTGTTCGACCGGAGGGAGGTGGACCAGCGAGAGTGTATGCTCAGTGCGAGGAGCGCAACGATACCGACGTGATCGCAGGTACCTTTGCTCTCCAGTCTTTATCTTTGCTGGCTTTGATTGATTCTGGATCCACGCATTCTTATATCTTGAGTGAGCATGCACATTTGCTTGATATACCTGTTGAGATGCTTGGAGTAGGAATGCAAGTGACTAGTTCTTTTGGTGAGACTGTAGTCACTAGGAAGTTGTATAGGAGGTGTCCTCTGTCTTTGCAAGGTCATGTTTTCCTTGTGGATTTGATGGAACTACCTTTCTACGGATTTGATGTAATCCTTGGCATGGATTGGTTGACGGAGCATAGAGCCGTGGTTGACTTTGATGTTAAGCGAGTCACCTTAAAGTTGGCCGATGACTATGAGGTTGTCGTAGTAGGCAAGAATGTGAAATTTTTGTCGAATGTAATTTCGGCCTTGGAAGCAAACCGTATGATGAGGTTGGGGTGTGAGGCTTACCTTGCTTATCTGATGAATCCTGGTACCAAGGATGTGCGTGTGCTGGATATTCGAACGGTTCACGATTTTCTGGTTGTCTTCCCGGAAGAATTGCCTGGATTGCCACCAAATAGGGAAGTGGAGTTTGGTATAGAGTTGTACGAGAACACAACTCTGGTGTCCATTGCTCCTTATCGCATGGCACCTAAAGAGTTAAAAGAGTTGAAAACGCAGTTGCAGGAATTGTTGGATCGAGGTTTCATCCGGCCAAGTGTGTCACCTTGGGGTGCACCGGTTCTGTTTGTGAAGAAGAAAGATGGGACGATAAGAATGTGTATAGATTATCGGCAACTGAACAAGTTGACGATCAAGAACAAGTATCTCTTTCCTAGAATTGACGATCTCTTTGATCAATTCCGGGGAGCCTCAGTGTTTTCTAAGATAGACTTGAGATCGGGGTACTATCAACTGAAAGTGAAGGATGTGGACGTACCTAAAACTGCTTTTCGGACGAGGTACGGGCATTATGAATTTTTGGTGATGTCGTTTGGTTTGACCAACGCTCCTGCTGCTTTCATGGACATGATGAATCGTGTATTTCATAAATTCTTGGATCAGTTTGTGGTGGTGTTCATTGATGATTTCCTTGTGTATTCGCGTACCGAGGAGGATCATGATAGACACTTGAGGATCGTTTTGCAAGCATTGTTGGAGAATCAGTTGTATGCGAAGCTGAGTAAATGTGAGTTTTGGCTTAGGGAAGTGGTTTTCCTTGGGCATGTGTTATCGGCTGAGGGTATCCGCGTTGATCCACAAAAAGTGGAGGCTGTGATGAGTTAGAGAGTGCCTAAGTCTTTGACTGAGGTACGGAGTTTCCTTGGGTTGGCTGGGTATTACCATAGGTTTGTTGAGGGTTTCTCAAAGATAGCAGCACCCTTGACCAAGTTGTTGCAAAAGAATGTTCGCTTTGAGTGGACGGAGGCGAGGCAACAAGCTTTTGAGAAGCTGAAGGAAGCTTTGACGCAAGCTCCTGTTTTGATTCAACCTGAATCTGGTAAGGAGTTTGTGGTCTATAGTGATGCGTCCATTATTGGTTTGGGCTGCGTGTTGATGCAAGAAGGTAAGGTGGTGGCCTATGCATCTAGGCAGTTGAAGGTGCATGAGCGCAACTACCCTACTCATGATCTTGAGCTTGCAGCTGTGGTGTTTGCCTTGAAGATTTGGAGGCATTACCTGTATGGTGAGAAATGTGTTGTGTTCACGGATCATAAGAGCTTGAAATAACTTATGTCTCAGAAGGAATTGAATCTTAGGCAACAACGTTGGGTGGAGTTGCTTAAGGATTATGATCTGCCGATTGAGTACCACCCGGGCAAGGCTAATGTTGTGGCTGATGCTTTGAGCCGGAAGGTGGCTGTTGAGTTGAGAACGATGTTTGCTCGTTTGAGTATATCGCTTGATGGTGGTCTGGTGGCGGAATTGCAAGTGAAACCATCTTTTTTACAATTGATTAAAGAGAAACAGTTGCTTGATGATTCTCTTGTTTCGCATTTTCAAGACATTGCAGAAGATAGACCTTCGGATTTTAGCTTTAGTGATGACGGTGTTCTGTGTTTTGGGAGTCGAATAGTGGTGCCGGATGATGTTGAGTTAAGGCGCACTATTCTGACTGAAGCTCATTGTAGTCCTTTTGCTATGCACCCGGGTAGTTCAAAGATGTATCGTGACCTTAAGGATGAGTACTACTGGGTGGGGTTGAAAAAGGATGTAGCTGAGTTCGTTAGTAAGTGTATGGTGTGTCAGCGAGTGAAGGCTGAGCATCAGGTTCCTTCTGGATTGTTGCAACCTTTGAGAATTCCATAATGGAAATGGGAGAGAATCACCATGGATTTTGTGTCTGGTTTGCCTTTGTCACCGACAAAGAAGAATTCAGTTTGGGTGATTGTGGATCGTCTTACGAAGTGTGCACATTTTTTGTCTGTGCATACTACGTATACTTTGGATAAGTTGGCTGAGCTGTACATAGCTGAGATTGTGCGGTTGCACGGTGTGCCAAAGTCCATTGTGTCGGATAGAGATCTGAGGTTTACAGCGCGATTTTGGGAATGTTTGCATCAAGCCTTGGGTACACGGCTGAATTTCAACACTTCTTATCATCCGTAGACGGATGGATAGTCAGAACTTGTGATTCAGGTGCTTGAGGATATGCTGAGATGCTGTGTGATAGATTTTCAGGGTTCTTGGGAGAAGCACTTGCCATTGGTTGAGTTTGCGTATAACAATAGTTACCAGGCAAGCATCCAAATGGCTCCATACGAGGCTTTGTATGGGAGGAGATGTAGAACCCCTTTTCGTTGGGCAGAAGCTGGGCAAAAGTTGATTTCAATGCCGACTATGCTTAAGGGAACCACCGAGAAGGTGAAGCTCATTTGTGAGCGGTTAAAAGCAGCATCAGATAGGAAAAAGTCTTATGCGGACTTGAAGCGTAAGGAAATTGAGTTCGCAGTTGGCGAACGTGTGTTCTTGAAGGTATCACCTTGGAAGAAGGTGATGAGATTTGGGCGTAAGGGTAAGCTTAGCCCAAGGTTTATTGGACCTTACGAGATTGTGGAGTGTATTGGTCATGTGGCATATCGGTTGAGATTGCCTTCTGATTTTGAGAAGATTCATGATGTGTTTTATGTCTCCATGTTACGGAAGTATAGATCGGATCCTTCGCATGTGATGCTTGTTGAGAAGATAGAATTGTATCTGGATCTGTCATATGATGAAGAACCAGTGAAGGTTCTGGACGTGAGTAGCAAAGCTCTTCGTGGTAAAACGATAGAGCTTGTGAAGGTGTTATGGCGACACCGAGGAGTTGAGGAGGCCACCTGGGAAAGCAAGGCGGACATGCTGAAGCAGTTTCCGCATCTCTTTCCATTAGGTAAGAATTTCGAGGATGAAATTTCCTAAGTGGGGGAGAGTTGTAACGCCTTGGTTTTGGGCCTAGATGTTTTAGACATCGGATCGGACTGGTCGAGAACGGTTTGAATTGCGTAAGGTGATTTTAAGAAATCAAGGATCGGGATAGGATAAAATTGTGATAAAAATTGCTAAAATCCTCTAAAAATATAATTAAGAGGTTGGTCAAATCAATTTTACAAAAAGGGATTTGGAAAATGGACATTTTGAGTAGTGACCAAATTGTAAAGTTTCAAAACTGGGAAAATGTGTTTTTTAAGGTGGAAGCCAAAATCTTAGAATCTTTAGGGGGCTTTAAGTCAATTTGACCTTTCTTCAATATGACATGTGATTTAAATGTATTTTAACTAAACGATTTTAATTAAAATATGATATTAATTAATTGGTAGTTAGTGGATTTTCATTTTACGTAACTACCAATTCCCTCTCATTTTATCCAAACACCATTTTCTCTCATCTTTTCCAGAATTCTTTCTCCCAAAAATCCTCTCAACATTTTCTAAATCAATTTCAAGAGATCTTCTTTAATTCTTCAAGATTTTTGCAAGAAAAACTTGTCATCTATTGAGGGAAGCAAGGATTGGAGGTAAATCCCGTTCTTAACCTCTAATCTAAGTTCTTTATTGAAATTCCCAAGATATTTGGCTTCTAATAACTATTTTTGATTGAGTTTTCAATATAGTTTTGATTTGAGATCAAAATCTTATGAAAATGTGGATGAAATCTTGGTTTTCGGACTTGATGTGTTGGACACTGTTTTGTGTTGATTCTAATTGATTTTTAAGTTGATTTATATGTTAAAATGTTGTGTTAATAACATAGATCCTGAAATCCTTGAGATCCTTGAGTTTCTTGGTAGTTTTAAGTGTGATTTTGGGGTGTAGTGATGGAATCTTGATGGCTGGAGGTATAAGGATGAGTTAGGATGTTTATTAGATGTATTTTGATGTTGTTAATGCTTTGGAAGTGTTGCATGATGGCTGGGCTTGGTTTAGGAGGCAATCGATTGAGTTTTCAGTTGTGTTGGAAGGGTATTTTGGTGTAGTTTGAGTGGGCAACGAGTTTATGGATTGTTGCTGGTGTTAAAATGCATTTTAATGTATTTGGATTTCTGTTTTGTTGATGTGAAAACATGGGATCTTGATCCGGAAGCTAACGAGGTGGTTTTGGAGGCTTCGGAGGTGTAATTTCCGTGTCGGCGAACAAGGCTTCGCGTATCGGTGAGTGGAAATGCAATTTCCTGCTTTGTAACGCTTTGAGCGTGCTCTTGGGAGCTTAGTGTAAGCTTGATATACTTAACTAAGCTCAAGTGTAAGTGTTTCGGTAATCATTCTCTTGGAAATGTGTTAAGTTGGTTGAAAATGCATTTGATGTAAGAGTGGATTTGTTTACTATTTTTAAGCATGTTTAAGCATGGTTTAATGCTGGATTTTAATGTCAATATGTTAAGGATGCACTAGGTAAGTGATCCTTGGTTTTCATATGAAAATGCATATGATGTTAAGCATGTGTGCTTGTGGAAATGACATTGTGGTTATGCTTGAAAAACAGTGGATTAATGTGGTTAAATGATTATATTGGCAAGTGATGAAAATGGTTTTTGATTACTTTAATCGGATATAGTTAACCGGCTATAGGATTGGGTGCACTGTGAATAAAGTCGCCTTGGATGTTGAGGGGTTGTGATTGTGCCGTAATCTCCATCCAAGTACCCTAACGATTGAGGTTAAGATCACAACGGTGAATGGTTAGTCCCGTGTGTGATTCTTGCATATGTGTCTCATACTCTCGTTAGTGGAATTATACAACTACCGATGAGTGATGTTGAGGGGTTGTGATTGTGCCATTAGTCTCCATCACGGGTGTTGAGGGGTTGTGATTGTGCCATTTGTCTCCACCTTGTGTAATCCGGTAGTTTGTATGAAGTGTGAGGGACAACGCTTGTAATCCACATATCCAATTGTGTCTTGTGTTGAAATGATTTGTGGACTATCACTTGAAAGCTAATATAATGTAAATGAACAAAGTGAAGCATGAGATGCTTGTAAATGATGCAAGGGTGCATGAGAAATATGTGTATGATGCAAGAATGCATGTGATGCTTGTTAAAGCATGAACAAAGGTTTATTTGTTGTTGTAAATTGATGCATATGTGCATGAGGTTTCAAAGTGCATTGAAGTCTCAAGAAGACTTGTTTTATAAAAGGGCTTGTATTGTAAAGTGTTGATTTTGCAAATCATGAGTTATGCATTGATGAATGTTGTCTAGCGATTCTCACTAAGCTTATTGCTTACGCTCTTTTGTTTCATCAATGTAGAGAATTAAACCTTTGGAAGGCAGCCCAAAAGCAAGAGGAATCCATAGCTTTTTTCAAGTGATGTATGTGATTCATCCTTAGTGTAATAAGAGGCAATGGGTGAGATTTATACTTTGGAATGCTTGAGAATGTTTCTTTTACTTTGAGCATGTTGGATTGCATATACTTGAGTTGTAAATGGCCTTTGGAGTTTGGATTTTGGTTTAGTTGGAGTTTTGACTTGTTTTGGTTTTGGCAAACTAGGGAGCATGCCTTTAGTGCCTTTGCTTATGTGTTGGTTGCTATGTTCAGGCTATAGCTTCGATATGATGATTGTTAATATGTATCCTTGATGTATGTATGATGTGGCATGTCTCGGGGTTGATTTGAGTGCGAAAAAGTGTGAAAAACCAGCATTTTCTGCTATCACAGTGCAGGGTGTATCGAAACACCCTTAACTGTTTCGAAACGGAGGCATGTAATGGCCATAGCGTTTCGGAACAGCTGAAGGTGTTTCGGAATAGTTTAGCCACTGGAGAGGCCTGTTTCGATACTGGTCTCGGAACACACCCGAATACTGAAACGGTCAACACCGTTTCGATACGAGGGTTTGGTGTTCCGAAACGGATGACCGTTGGATGATGATTTTGAATTGTTTCAAGATTCCATGTTTTACATTTTAGTCCTGAATGCTGTGGATGCAATTGCTTGAGCTTGGAATGTTCTTCTTAGTTGAAATTTGACAGAGGAGCATGCAATATGACTAATTACGTAATGGTAAGCTTAAATTCTCTTAAGTCCTTATATTTTCTAAAATTTATGTTTTGGTCCCTAAAAGTGTAATTCATGCAGTTGAGTCCCTAAATGTTTTCCGATCGTTGTGTTCTTCTCTCCCATGAATCTTGTGTAATCACATAGGCTTAATGTGCATCTAGAGAAGATAAAAAGAAAAAAAAAGGGTCGTTAATCAAGGTTGACTTTGGTTTTCCCCGTGTAATCTTCGTAGTTCGGGTTAAACGTCTAGGCCAGGCTAAGGGGGTTACAGTTGATATCAAGAATACATGTGACCATCTAGTCGATGCATCGATTAAAACTAGAAAATATCTAAATGGTCCACAAGAAGGGTGTATGGGCCCACATATATCACCGTGTATTTGTTCCAGAAAATTGATAGATTCATTATTTATTTTAACTGGTGATGGTCGAATAATTAGTTTGCCTTGGGAACAAGCATCACATGAAAAGGCATTACTTTGAAGAATCTGTTGGTTCTTCAATGAGTGACCACATAAATTGTCGATAATTTTTCGCATCATAATCGAATCAGGATGGCCTAACCGGTCATGCCAAATAATAAAGTTATCAGTAAACTTATAGTTTACAATAGCATGTGCTTCAAGTGCACTAATTCTTGTGTAGTACAATCCGGATGAAAGTGCATGTAATTTTTCTAAAATTTTCTTATTGCCTTGAGTTATACTTGTAATATAGAGATATTCAGCATCTCCTTGACAACTACTCTCAATATGATATCCATTATTGCGAATATCTTTAAAACTTAATAAGTTTCTTTGCGACTTTGGAGAGTATAGCGCATTATGAATATGGAATAGAGTTCCATTTGGCAATAAAATATTTGCTCTTCCGGAGCCTTCTATAATATTAGCACTTCCGGATATAGTACTCACATTATTCCCTTGCATTGTTAAATGGGAAAAAAATTATTATGCTTAAGTATAGTATGAGTACTTGCACTGTCCGCTAAGCATAAATCGTCATCATTTTTGGCGGATTATATTTGTGACGGAATCATATTCAGATAAATCTTTGGAGAAGCTTGATTTGTAACTAAAATCTTCTGAGCAAACTCGTGCTGATAACGTGTTGTAAATAATGTGAAAAGAACAAGAACAAGAAGAAATAGGAACAAAATAAGATAAGAGAAAAGAAAGAGATTTGTATTATTCTTAATATTGACTTTTGTACTAATGCCAGCATAAGAAGTACATAATACATTAAACTCTAATTAATGTAGATAATATTCCTAATGATAAAATAATTCAAATCTCCTTTGATAAAGTCCTTATCATGATAGACATCCACATAGATAAATATTCATAACAAGTTTTTGTATTATTAATTTTGTTTCCACTCATAAATCAGATAATAATATACCCCTAAGCGCGCTTGAAATCATTTTATCATCCTCCCAAATATTATAATAATAATAATAATAATAATCATATCAATCAAACTAAGACTCATTTAAAAATATAAGTAATATCTTTTTATTACATTGTGATTTGCAAATGATCATTAAAAAGTAGCAAGCAACAACAAGATGTATACAAATAATGCTCAAATATCATGATGATACTTATCATAGATATTGCTTCCACATAAAGCTCATGTTTGTTTTAGTCAAATTAATGGTTATTTCTTTGTTGAATCCGTTCAGTATCCTTTAAAATCTTAGCTCTGATCTTCTCTAACTTGGAAACAATCTCTTTCATATCAAGCCTCTCATCCGGTAACTCTACTGAGCATTCTAAGCCAACTTGCAAAATGGATAAGGCACAATCATTAGCTGCTGCATGTTCTTTCCCAATAGCGCTCAACAAATTGGTGTCTACAACTTGATTTAATGGAGATGAAATTGACTCTTTCACCCAACTCTTCAAGCTTCTTTCTCCCGCAAACATTTCATCTATGGGTTTTTTTCTTGTGATGGTTTCCATCACTAGAATACCAAAACTGTACACATCTCCTTTCGTCGAAACAATTCCTTCTATTCCGTACTCTGTGTACAAATTTACAATAGCTTCATCAATATTCAATGATATCAATGAAAAAGAAATGCTATAGAATTTCTAAAATGTTATATATATATATATATATATATATATATATATATATATATATATATATGTATATATGTATGTTAAAGTGGCATTCAATGGGTTTGAAATTCAAGTTTTAACACATGAGTATGACCCCTTGCCTTATCCACATGCTAGAGTTGCATTATAAAGAAAAACAAAACTTAAGTTTAATTAGAAGTATCACCTGGTGCCATATACCCAATTGTTGCCATGGTCATGGTTTGTATCATTGAATCATCATTGCATAAGAGTTTTGCAATGCCAAAATCACTCAAATGTGCAACCATATCTTCATCTAATAAAACATTGCTTGGCTTCAAATCACAGTGAACAATGGGTGTTGGATTGCCATGATGGAGATATTCAAGAGCAAATGCAACATCTATCATTATGCTCAACCTTTGTAGGATATCCAGAAAATGGTTGCTGGAATACAACCATCTCTCAAGACTCCCATTAGGCATGAACTCAAGCACCAAGGCTTTGAAATCAAGATCATTAGAGCAACTACTAATGATTTTGATTAAATTTCGGTGACGAGTGTTGCGGAGAACTTCACATTCAACATCAAAGCTCTTAAGCGCTCCTTCTAACTCTAACTTGAAGACTTTTACTGCAAATATCATCCCATCTGAGAGAGTCCCTTGGTACACTGAACCATAACTCCCATTACCGAGCAAATTGCTTTCACTGTATCCATCTGTAGCTTGATGAAGCTCATTGTACGAAATTCGTCTCCATGCTCCTAAAGGTAACAAGTCTTCCCCGGTTGTTAATTTGTCCTTCCTCTTCCTACTTCGCAAGATAATGATAATTAGAGCCATCACCAAAACTGTTGAGGCAATTGGCAGTGATATAGATATTATGAGCTTAGCCTTTGCCTTGGAATTCTTTAGAGGTTTAGCTTTGCAGCTTGGAAGATGAAGTTGAGGTGCACCACACAATGCTTCATTCCCCTTAAATGATTCAATCGAGAAGTTTCCAAATGCTCCTCCTTTAGGAATTTGTCCATGAAGTCTATTAAAAGAGACATTGAATGACTCGAGATAGCGGAGTTTCTCTAGAGACTTTGGAATCTCTCCGGATAGATTATTTCTTGACAAGTCCAACAACTCCAAACTCAACATGTCGCCAAATGACTCAGGAATAAAACCTGTGAGTCTATTATTCGATAAGGAAAACTGAGTGAGTTCTTTGAGATCTGCAACTCCAGTTGGGATATCACTCGAGAAATAATTGTTCGACAAATCC
This sequence comes from Hibiscus trionum, assembly GCA_030270665.1. Classification (NCBI taxonomy): domain Eukaryota; kingdom Viridiplantae; phylum Streptophyta; class Magnoliopsida; order Malvales; family Malvaceae; genus Hibiscus; species Hibiscus trionum. The sequence goes on from BSYR01000056.1 coordinate 9,822,971, forward strand.
ATACTAGTCAAAACCTTCCACTTTCCAATGTCAATTGGAAGAGGGCCACTTAGAAAATTTAAAGACAAGTTGAAGATGAGGAGGTCATTAAGCCTTGTCAAGGTTGAAGGTATTGAGGAAGTAAATTTGTTAGAGTCTAAAAATAGTTTCCTCAGAGAAATAAGGTTACCTAAGCAAGAAGGTACTGACCCAGACAATTTGTTACTGCTCAAGTGCAAGAAAGCTAACTTGTTTAGATGACATAACTCAGAAGGGATGGATCCTTCTAACCTATTGTCCTGAAGAGAAAGACTTTGCAGCTCCTTTAATCCTCCAATTGAAACAGGAATCATTTCCGTCAATTCATTGCCTCCTATCTCGATGATTATCAAGCGACTTAAGTTGCCTATTTCAATTGGTATGCCGCCCTTGACGTCGCACGCAGCAGCATAGAACTCCTCAAGAGAACTTGAGAGATTCCCTACCAAACTTGGAAGTTTACCACTGATCAATGGGTTGTTGCTGAAACTCAAAACTTCCAAGCCTCTACAATTTGTCAAAGACGAGAGAAAGTCCATTCCTGGAGAAGTTAAATTATTAGTCTCCATGTTTAGTGTCTTTAAATTTCTGAGATTTCCCAGATTTCCAGGAATGGACCCTGAAATGTAATTTTCTGACATGTCAAGATCAGTAAGCTGAGAGGCATTGGGAATAGACATTGGGAATGGTCCAACAAAATAATTTCCTCCAAGGTATAATTGTTCCAAGTTTGGAAGCCAAAGCCCCATGCTTGATGGAAGATGGCCTGAAAGCTGATTCGATGTTAAAGAAACCTTCGATAGAGTTGAAATATTAAAGAACGCGGGAGGAATAGGACCGGTAATATTGTTAACTCCCAAATTCACCCATTTTAGATTCTTTAGGTTGCCAATCTCACGTGGTATTGGACCTATAATAAATTTTATCAAACAAATGTATCAGACAAATGTGGGGAATAAAATACTTTAAAATTTAATGTATTTGTATATTGAAATTATATATTTTTAAAGAAAATTAAGGCTTTAAAGTTTTGTATGGGAAAATACAAATAAATGTACCTCAGAATAAAAGGAATGTGCTTTATCAAAAAAGAAAGAAACTAAAGGAATATACCATTTGTAATGACTAAATTAATCGAAACACACAACGTTACTATATCTGTTTTGAATATCACCTGTGAAATTGTTATAAGGACCTTCAAACTGCTCAAGAAAAGTTAAATTCACAATTTGTTCTGGAATTTCACCTGCAATAATAAAAGCAAATGTAAAATTCATCTACCATAAAGAATTATTGCAATAATAAAGCACCTTTAATAAGATTTTGCTTGCACCATATTAGGTCCTTTTCTATTTTGTTAGTTTATTATTTTTTAAAAATCCAACTATTTATTCAGAGTAATAAATAAGTTTCTTTTTCCAAACTCAACAAAATTAATTTGGTAATTCAAATCGATCATTTTTTACCTACTAGTTTATGACTTAATGGTCGGCTAATTCAGATCAAGTTTTGCAGAAGCCCGTTATGGGAGCAACCCTTCCAACCCAGTTTACTCCCTTTACAACAACATGACTCGAATCCCGACCTTGCTTAATGGATATAGTGTCTCATTCCACTAGACCAACTGGATGTTGGTAATTCAAGTCGATCAAAATTATTATAATACATTAACCTTTTCCACATGGAAGCCCTTCTTTGCATTCTCATTGTAATTTGGAAAAAGAAAAACTGAACACTTAAAAAAACTTTGAAAATTGGTCAGTGTACATTACCTCCAAAGTGGTTCACACCAAAATAAAACATTTGAAGCATACTCAAATTCCCAATTTCTATGGGTAGACTCCCTTCCAATTGGTTAAATGACAAGTATAAAGATTGTAATTCTTTGCACTTGAATAAACTGGCTGGAATTCTACCAAAAAGCATGTTATAACTCAAATCCAATTCCTTCAAATTTGGAAGATGATCAAACATATCCTTTGGAATATGACCAGCAAGATTATTGGTGTTGAAAACGATGGCATATAGTGAAAGCAAACCGCGCGAAACAGAGGGTATGGGACCAGAGAGCATATTACTGCTAAGATCTATTGCTTGCAAGGAAGATATATTGAAGAGGGAGGAGGGTATTGAACCTGAAATTTGATTACCAAACAAGCTCAAGATTTCTAACTTTGGCAAAAATCCCAAAGACAATGGAATAACACCCTTGAAGTTGTTCTGATACAGATACAAACTTCGAAGTTCAGTTAATGATCCCAACCATGATGGGATTTCTCCATTAAAACTGTTGTTAACGAGGCTTAAGTATTTCAACCGTTGCAGATTAGATAATTGGACAGGCAATCTGCCATGGAAACTATTGTTTGTGAGGTAAAGAAGAGAAAGGAATGATAAATTCCCCAAGTGGGGAGGAAGGGTGCCTACGAGTCCCAACCCTGTAAGGTCTAGAGCTGTCACTCTTCGGTGCTTGGATCCGCATCTGACACCAAACCAAGTGCAAACGGGAGTAGAAACTGACCAATTAGTTGCTAAAACATTTTGAGGATCATGTATAACATGGTCTTTTAATGTAAGAAGAGCCGATTGGTCTGTAAGTATGGTGGTTAGTTTCATAGAGAAAGTAGCCAAAGAAAGATGGATGAAGATGAGAAGAGCTAAGTAGAAGACAGTTTTGGCCATTTGAATTTGGGTGTGGAGACACTGGAAATGGAGTTTGTGAAGCTACCAACAAAGGCACAAGTGAGATAGCTGCATAGGTTTGGCACTCTTTATATTAACAATAGAATGATATAACCCATGCTTTGCCAAAGTAATTTTCCCTAAAAGTTTTACACTTCGTTCAATCAGTGTCTCTAAGTCACATGACACACTTGTATATGGATCACCATAAAAATATGAATGGAGGATACAAATGGAGATTTAGCATGGCTTCAAACATAGTTTGACTTTTACCGGGAAATTTTTCACTAACAGAATTTATGAATTTTTCATTTAAAAATAAATTAAATTTAAATCATACCGATAGTATGAATTTATTCAAATCATATAACATAATAGTCTCTATAATTATCCGAGATGGATTAAATTTATTTTTTATATAAGAAATCAAAATTGTGATTAGATTAATTATGACCATTTCGACTTTCATTCTGTATAATTTAAAAACTTCATATTCCTCGAGGGATGAATACATCCAGTGACTTCCTTTTCATGACTTTTTGCCCATTTTCCATTGGGTTCATTAGTAAATATTAATTTTCTTACCCATTTTTTGGGTTTGGGACCAGGTAGCTGGACTTTGTTGTGCAATAAAGTCTTGGAGGATAAATGAGATTGGTCCTAATGAAAACATATTCAATCAAGTGACGGGTCATGTTGGGAACATATCCGGTCATTAAGTCTTCCCCATTTTTTCATCCATATCGATTCAATAATGGTTCCCCAATTTTCCTAGAACATTCTTTTTTTTATCTGGGGCCGGACCAGGCTGCTGGACTTTGTAGTTGGTATGATCTAAAGTAGGGGTGTGCAAAACCGGGTTCGGTTAACCATTAGCAAATTATTTCGGTTAACCGATAAGTTCGGGTCACTAAATTCTCGACCCTAAACCGTATCCATTCAACCGGTTAACCGTTTAGTCGGTTAACCGAAAAATTCGGTTCGGTTCGGTTCGGGTAACGGTTTTTTATTTTGTTTATTAAAAATATAAATTTTAATTATATGTTAGAAAAAAATACATACTTTTTAAAATCGACACATGATATTATTATCTTTTCTAATACTAGCAAGTTAAACATTTAAACTTGATAAAATAAAATTATGGTTTTACTTTTGGGGAATGAGAAAATAAAATAAAATTTAATTTTTTTAATATAAAATAATAAAATAACATATAATAATATAATATATATTATATAATCGGTCGGTTCGGTTACCAGGTTTATTCCAAAACTATAAACCGTAACCGAACCGGTTTCTTTTTAAAAAATAAAAACCCGAACCGAAACCGAATTTTTCGGTTCGGTTAACCAATTTTTCGGTTCGGTTTTTTCGGGTTTCAGAATCGGTTTCGGTTTTTCGGTTTTTTTGCACACCCCTAATCTAAAGTCTTTCAACTTTGTCGTTTTTAATGTATGCATTCTGTTACGATCTCAGGAAAGGAGATGGAATTTTGTTGATGATTTCAAAAGGAAATACACTCGGTAGAAGAAATTACAACAATGATGTTAACCAAGTTAACACTCAATCAATACTATTAAGAGAGAATTATACGTAAAGATTATTTTATATTAGGGTAAAGTATCTTTTAGGTAACTAAATTATAGGTACGATCAGAAACAAGTCAATATCAGACAATAGAAAGGATAAAGTTGACTAATTTCAAAATTAACAGGCACCTTATAAGTATTTAATCCAAAATTTGAGAAGGTGAGAGTTAATTTGACAAGTGTTTAAACTATAACTAAAATTGTTATCGGACAAAAAAATGGGGTACACTATATGAATTAGGGGTGGGTAAAAATACCCGACCCGAAAACCCGAACCTAAAATGTCGGGTAATTCTCGAAAAAAATTTACCCGACCCGACAAATTTACCGGGACACGGGCCGGAAGTTTCTCCTTACCGGGTACCCGATCCGACCCGATAAAAATTAATATATATTTTTTTATATTTAAAATTATATTTTTATTTTATGTTTCTTAATATTTTCACTCTAAAATTAAGTTTAAATCCCTACATTTTTTCTATGTTTGTATTATATTCTTTTAATTTTTAAGTTTAATTTTTTTTAAATATTTTTGTGTTTAACATGTGATTTTTTTTTAATTTTAAAATTAAAAAAAAAGGAACCAGGTACCCGGTACCCGATTACATGGGTACCCGAATTTTACGGGTACCCGAATATAATGGGCCGGGACACGGGCCGCTTAATGAGGTACCCGGATAAACCGGGTACCCGACAATGCCCACCCCTAATATGAATGACCACTTAATTATGGGGTAAATTCTATTTTGATCATCAATCTATTAAGTTTTTCAATCAGATCACTAAACTATTAAAATGCTACCAATCAAGTCACTTGTTAAAACCTAACGGAGGAAAAATCATATAAAAAGGCTTAAGGGTGTAAAAGCCCTTTAACTTTTGACACGCGTCGTTTTCGCGTCAAAAATAATTCATTCTTCCCTAATAATAAATAAAGGAAATAATACGTAGTAAAAGAGAAGTAAGGGTCGATCCTACAGGAACTTAGAAAACTTTCTGATTAATGTATGTTCAATCGGTGAGCCAAGAAGAGAGTTGAATAATATTTCAATAAAAAGGGGAGCTTGCAAAATAACAAGAACACAAAGAATTTAAAGCGAGGTTTTAAAAGAAATAGATTCAGTATTTATGAATAAGCCTTAGACATTGGCTCTCACTCAGTTTCCTCGGATCATCGGAAAAGAATTTTTACTTCAGGATTCACGTCGGTTAATTGCCTATAAAGGCCAGTCCTTGAGACTACGCTTTTGTAACCGAATACCCAAGTTCTATCTTTTATATCGATTTACGAAGTTGATCTAGTTAACAACAATGTTGTAGATCAAAATCGTTTAAGTTCAGTAAAAATCGAGTCGAATTATGTTGTTTCAATAACAACGGTTCCGATCTCAATTTGAGAAATGAATAAATTCAAAGTAAAATAAAACAATGAACAAGATATGGTTTGAGTCTTACCCCAAACGAGATATTTATAGCATCCTAAAATCTTAAAAATACTCTAAAATATTTAAAATACACTAAGTGATAATAATTAAATCTCAAAATGTTTAAAATTCAAAAGTAAAAGATAAATTCCCAAGCTTGATCCTAATCCCGATTGATAAGTTCTCGGACGCGGCCGATAGCTTATCACGCGCTGTTGACGTCATCTTCTAGAAGTCTGTTGACGTGGCGTCGAGTCAGCGCATTCATGCCCCAATTCATGCCCACTAATCCAGCCATGAATCCAAAAAACTTGCAAAATTTAGCATTTTCTAAACTGTTTTTCAGCCATGAAGTCTTGCACAGAAAAACACGCAATAGACCATGATTCAGCACCACAAAGCAACCATTTAAGCATAATTAGCACGAAAATATTGACCAAACAAGCTACTCATCAACTTTTTAAAAAAATCAATTAAGTCCTTAAATTTTTTTGCACTCAATTAAAACTTTTATCCAATAAATTGAATCAATTAGGCCTTTGACCAACATTAACTGTTAAATCTAACAAGTTATTTTATTAATTGATGCACCACGTCATATAACAATGATGTCACTTGATACTTTTAAAATTTTATTATTTTATTAAAAACATTTAAGTCTTAAAGTTTGTAAAAACTTACGTTCCTCAGGACGCCTCCAGTTAATTATTGAACGGGTTTTTAGTAAAGTGCATGTTTATAGTCCTGAGGCTGCTGAAGTGTTTGCTATCCTTTCAGCGCTGCAAATGATCGTTGAACACAGTTGGTCTGACTTGAAGCTAGGGGTGATAATGAGTCTGACCGGTTCGTGAGCTATTCGATTAAAATTTGGTCAAAGTTTAGTTTGAGTAAGCTCGATTCGGGTTCGGGCTCAACTCAAGACCTTAACAAGCCAAGGCGGGCTGACTCAAGCTCGGCTCGAAAAGCTCGTGAATAGGCTTAGATATATATATGCACTAAAAGTAATATGTTTAACAAAAGATATAACAATTAAGAAAAAAATACTTCTAAATTATAGTTGTATTAAACATCGTTATAGTTGTAATTATTTAAATTTATTTCTAATAATTTTTAGATTATTTTCTAACACTTATATTAGTAGATTATTAAAATTAAATCACTAAATTAAATTAAAGTAAATTTTACGCTCTAAATTAAGAAAAAAAATCAAAGACTAAATAAAACTAAAAAGTAACATGACTGAAATAGATATTTGCCTATCCCTATAAAGCATGAGGGGAGAAAACAACTTACACTTACAATACACACCCAATGTCCCACATCTTTAACATACATAAAGCAAGGAGAACAAGCAGCCTATAAATAGGTGCTTAAACTTAGAACAACAAGCTAACTCACTTTTGGTCTTTTGATTGAGATCAAGTAAACGAAAGCCTTTTGTGCCCATGAGTTTTTAGTTGAGATGACTCTAAATTTAAGTTTTCAAAGTCTGGACTACTTCAATGATCTTTGAGCTTAGCATGGTTTATTTCGAGCCTAAACTTGAGATGAATTTGACACGTCGGTAGCTGTTTTGTGAATTATAGAGAAATGTTATACTATGATCGTTGTCGAATATGTTTATGAACATTGATCGGTGTATTTTCCGGGTTCAATAGATCAGCTTCGGTTGTGCCCCCAAGGTCGTGTTATGACTTTAGCCGAGGCTGGTTTGGAGAGATCTTGCATCCTAAAAGTTTGGATGCAATAGTGATCTCTTAGTCGTTTGTCTTCTTTCTTTTTTAGGGTCGTGTAAGGATTGTTTTTAGGGTTATATTTTGATATACAAGCTATGTAAAAAAAATTACACAACTTTTTTATTTATAATATAAAATTTAAAACTTAAATCGCTAATCCTAACACTCTAAACCCTAAAGCACAACCTAAATCTCTAAACCTTAAAATTAAAAGGCTTGTGTATCAAAGTATTTTTCTTGTTTTTATTGACTTTTGTTCCAGATTTATTGTTGGAGTTAGAGGTGACAAACAGGTCGTTCGGTTCGGGTTATTTCGGGTCTGACTACATTCGAGTCAGGTCGGGTCTGATTCAATTTTAGTTCGGGTCTCTGGTGATTTAGATTCAGGTAACGGGTCAGGTCGGTTTATTTTTGGTTCGGTTAATATCATGTCGACTATTTTCGGGTTGGTTGACTTCAGGCCGGATCAATATCAGGTTAATAGGAGATCGATTAGTTTCAGCCAGGTTTTTAGGCCGATTTAGGTTTTTACACCCCATATACGACTTTTATATAGCATGTATATTTTGTTTTTTTGGTGAGTTGTGCGACATTTCAATCCCATTATTCTTTATTTATTTTAATATCTTTTTCTTTATTTCGAGTTGCCTTCGGTTCATACTACTTTCGATTCGGGTAAAATCGGTTCGAATCCATTTGCTTCGATTGAAAATTGGTTCAGATTCATTTTCGGTTCAACAAAAATCTGGCTCGCTTTCGGTTCAGTTCGATTTATTTCGAGTTTCATGTCAAATTCAGATCATCATGTTCGGGTCGATTACGGGTCTCGGGTCAAGTTTGTTAAGTCTAGTTACAGTGGTCTGCTTATTATTAGGGGTGTGCAAAATCGGGATTGGTTAACCATTAGCAAATTATTTCGTTTAACCGGTAAGTTTGGGTCACCCAATTCTCGACCCTAAATTGTAACGTTTATTCAGTTAACCAAAATATTCTGTTTGGTTCGGGTAACAGTTTTTATTTTATTTATTAAAAACATTAATTTTAATAATTTGTTAGAAAATATATATATACTTTTAAAAACCGACACATGATATTAGTATCTTTTTTTAATACTAGCAAGTTAAACACTTAAACTTCATAAAATGAAATTATGGTTTTACTTTTGAGGAATGAGAAAAGAAAAGAAAATTTAATTTTTAATATAAAATATTAAAATGGAATATAATATAATAATATATAATATAACAGATCGATTCAGTTACCCAATTTATACCAAAACCGTAATCGAACCGATTTCTTTTTAAAAAATAAAAATCAAAACTGAAACTGAATTTTTCGGTTTGATTAACTAATTTTCGACTTAAATTTTTTTGGCTTCGTAATCAATTTTGATTTCTCGATTTTTTCGCACACCCCGACTTATTACCGCTACTATCTCTCCTTTGGGAACTTTTATTTTGAATTAATATAATCTCTATTTGCTGAACGAAAAAAAAAATCTATAATTTTTTAAGGGATACATACAGAATTTTAATATTTTAGGGAGCAGAACTCTTGTCAGTCCCACCAAGACTATCCATAGGCATTCAGTTAATCAAGTAGGTAGCACTTAAAGTTGCAAATGACCAATATTGAAAGGGAAAGGAAGCATGAGCAAGCAAGGTCAAGGTAGTGTCAATAATATGCCTATGTTTACGTTCAACTACCCCATTATGAGCTGAAGTCCTGGGGCAGGTGACCCTGTGTTGTAGACCCAACTCAATTAACTCAGATTCTAAAGTAATAAACTCACTACCCCCCATCTGTCTGTAATGCATCAATAATAGTGTTAAAATGATTCTTAACAAGTGCATGAAAGGCTCGAAAAGCAAGTCTAACCTCAGATTTATTATGTAAGAGAAAAATCCAGGTATTCCTGGAGTACATGTCAATAAACATGACATAATATTGCCACCCAGAAGACCTAAGGGGTGTTGGTCCCCACACATCAGCCTCTACAAGTTCAAATGGCCTAGTATAGACTGTAGTAGAATCAGAAAAAAGGCAAAGTATGATTTTTACCAAGTTGACATGCAACATAGGAAGAATTGTTAACAACAGACGCAGTTTTATTTAGTACTAAGTTAACAGTATGAGGAGAGGGGTGCCCCAAACGTTGATGCCAGAGCCAGTAAGTGGCATTCATATGACCAGTGGACAAAAAATCTTGAGCAGTAATCATATGGCATATATGAGATTGAGTTAACTGTTCTAAGGTGAAGTAATACAAGCCATCCTCTAACTGACCTTGTAACAGCACCTCGCCAGTCTGAATATCCTTCACAAAGCAACCATCAGAATGAAACTCAAAGTATACATCATTATCACTAGAAAACCTAGATACTGATAACAAATTCCTAGTGATCTGAGGCACACACAACATGTTCTTAATCAACAAGGATCGTGAGGCAGTTTTAACAGTAGTATTTCCAATATGTGAAATAGGAAGCATAGAGCCATCACCCAAATAAACCTTTCCTTTACCTGAATATTGATGATGCTGTTGTGCTGAGGTGGATGAATGAGCCACATGGTGAGACGCTCCGGAGTCAGGATACCACTTGTTGTCCACAGAAAGGACCCCTTTGGCAATCAAGGAATTGACATGAACCGTGTCCTCTGTTGCAACATTTTGCCCTTCTGGAGTACCTGCAGAGGCACTAACAAACGGATTATAACAAGGATCCTCAACAACATCGATGTACTAACATAAATTGGCCTGAGTACTATCATTCACAGAGGAGTCAAGTTGTTGCGCAGAAACTCCTTTAAAACTCTGGTCAAAATGCCTCCAACAACGATCAACCAAGTGGCCAAGCTTGCCACAAAGTTGACATTGTATACGAGGACGACCTCTGTAGAAATTAGGATGTTGTTGTTCCTTGTTCTGCTCCCTTGGTCTTTTGTTAAAGACAGGACGTGAACTCAGAGAATTAGACCTATTAGCCATGCCATCACCAGATCTATTATTTGAAAACTGAGTCATGTTGATCCCAACTGGTATTCGAAGAGGGTCAAGAATCCTGGTTTCAGCATCAAGCAAGGCAGAGGTTACAGATGACAAAGTATATGCCTCTCGGCTAACCGTCAAAGCCGCAATGAAAGGCTCATATTTCGTCGGCAGGCCATTGAGTATCGTTGCGATTTGCTCCACCTGAGCTACAGGACTGTCGCTCGTTGCTAAGAGATCACAGATCTCTTTAATATGCGTGGTATACTCACGGATGAAGAGAGTGCCCTTCTTCATAGCACGAAGACGACAGTGAAGATTCATCACCTTTGTGGTAGAGAAATCAGAGTATTGCTTATGCACAGCATTCCAAATTGTTGCTGATGTTTCCGCACCTACCAGTTGAGGCAAAATGTTAGCACTAATTGTAGAGAGAAGCCATGAGGCCAACGCACTGTCTTCCTTCTTGAATTGACGATAGAGAGGATTCAGTGCTAACTGTCCAGATGCATCGATAATGACTTTCAAAGGTATAGGTGTGTCTAGATCCAGGTAGTGCTCCATCTCATGACCTCGAATCATCAAAATCACATGTTGCTTCCAAAGCAGATAGTTGTAATCGTCAAGACGGATATTGACCTATTTGTTGACGAAGTGCGACTCGGTTTGCGTAGTCGCCAGCTGCAACACTTCAGGCTCTGTGGTTTGAGGATTAGAACTATCAGACCCCGCCATTACAGATAAAGCGCGATCGAAGATGCAACGAGAAGAGCAAAAAAGAGCAAGAAATCTGGAAACCCTAACCGACAGAAAATAACGAAGAAAGGTGTGAAAGAGCATAGAGGAAGACGAATCAAAGAGCAATTGACGGAACTGAGGCTTAGATTGGCTCTGATACCATGTTGAACCTACTCTGGTGACCGGAATTTACAGAAGAAAAGAAGAAGAACGGTGAAGATGAAGAAAAAATGGAAAAGTCACGATAGCTCTCAAAGGGAGAGAGAGAGAGTTATCAGACTTGTTAGCCAAAAGAGTTATTGGGCCAGTTCCACACAAGTGGTTGATATAGCCCAAATCTTAACAGAAATTCGTTATAGAAACTAATCCGTTATAAAGATTTGTTGTGCCCGTTAAAACGTTTTTATCCTTTACATGTCAATATAATGATAACTACATGTACAATCCTCAGACTTGAGATCATCATTATTTCAACATTGTGAGTGACATATTTTGATACAGTCAAATGTGTGTTGTAACTGACTACACTATAAAGATTGATATTGGATATGTCGCAATTTATGTAGTGGAATATGGTTGATCAAGATGGGATTTGTCCCTCCTACATAATAGGAGTAATATCACAGGTCACTTGATTGAGTGAGACTAGAAATGGATGGCCATGCTCGAATAAATTGATATTAGATATCACAATTATTCATTTATAATAGTCTACTCAAGATATTAAGAAACATTAGATGGACTATACAAGTGTGACTATTTCATGACTTGTGTTCGATCTAGATATAAAGACAAAATGATGTAATACATGAAAAAATTAATCACGAAAAGGTTATGTCGAACCAAGACTTCATATAACTTAGGTAGCAATGATGTATTGCTAGATGTCACTCATTGCTTGTAATATAAAAATTGTTCTAGATATTACTGCTAACGTTACATAAACCTACAATGGCCATACCCTATAATTGAAACGAACAAATATCGATTAGATAACATGTGTACAAACTTGTTGTACACGAAAGAAGTAAAAACCGAAATAATCTATATTAATATATTATTATATTTATAGATAATTTCGTTTATATATTTTAATAATAGATAATTATTGTAATTATTAGATATTATTAAAATATATATCCCTAAAGAAACCTAATTAAAGTAAAATCAGATTCTACATATTTAATTATATTCGATTAAATATATTGTATATTTAATGAATCTGAATTTAATTAGAATCAGGGTTTAGAATGCTATATAAAGACATAAGGTCTAGCAGCCAAAAATATGCTTTTTACAAAAAACCTCTCTTAAAATATTGTTCGTTTCGTTTGGCTGAATTGCGTAGAGGTCGTAACGTTGTTGTGATGACTTGGATTCGATATCGTGCTGGAAGAATTGGATTCTCTTACATCCCTGCGATTGTTTAGATTTAATCAAGGTAACGTTTCATCCCTTTTCACTCCGGATTCGTTCCTCGTACATGGATCACTGACGGAATACGCTGAATAATTTTTTCGTTGCGCCATGGGCAGTGGCGGAACTTGGAGTAAAAGTTTGAGGGGGGCAACTAAAATTTTCAAAAAAAAATCGAGGGTTTAACTAAATTTTTTAATAATTTAAAGAGATTTAACTAAAAATTAAAATTTTGAGAGAGAATTCATTAAAAATATTCAAAGTTTTGAAGCTTAATATGAATTTTTAAAATTTTTGAAGGGGTCAAATTAAAATTTTTAAAAATTTTAAAGACAAAATTTGAGTTTTCTAAAATGGGGGGTGTAGCCCCCACCGGTCCCTTAAAGCTTCCGCCAGTAGCCATGGGGTGAATCGGTGTTTCCCTATAGGGTATGGGACCATGCAGCTAGGAGTGAGCGTTCGATCGAGTCGAGTCAAAAAATTTCGAGTTATTCGAGTTGACGAGTCATATTTTACCACTCAAACTTTATTTGAAATTTTTTCGATTCGAGTCGAGTTTAAGAAATTCGAGTCGAGTCGAGTTTTCGAGTTTCTATAAAAATTTAATTGTAATTATTTATCATGTTATAGTAGGGTTTGATTCCGATTTAAACTTCTTTCTCTATTTATATAAGATATGCACATATATATTTTTTTACATGTGACATTATTTCTTCATATTTTTATATATCAGTATGTATATATCATAAAAAATAGAGGGACTCATCTTGAACTTAAAAATAAATCCACTAATTACTAAAAATTTCGAGTTATTCGAGTTATTCGAATTTCCATTTCACAACTCAAACTTTATTTGAAATTTTTTCGAGTTATTCGAGTTTATGAAATTTCGAGTCGAGTCAAGACGAGTCGAGTATTTTTGCCTCGAGTCGAGTCGAGTTATTCGGTTTTTTCGAGTCGAGTCGAGTTTTGCTCACCCCTACATGCAGCTAGACTTTGTTTTGCGACCTGAAGACTTTATCAACTTTAGTTCTTTGAAAAATTGCATCACCAGAAAATATCAACAACTGTAATAGTTCATCCTCATTGTAAAAAGAGACCAAACATTTCACATTAAGTCTTTTGTGAGTATGCTTAAAACTTTTTGTATTGATCTAGCGTTGATTAATTTTTTGCCCACAACAAATCTCCAAGACTCCAACTACGAGACATGTTGAGTTGTTTTGCTGTGATATGTGATCTTGATAAGGTTTTGGCGTCCAAATCCATTGTTAGTTTCTCCTTGATGATAACAACTAGGGATGTGATTTTATCCTGACCCGACCCGATTATATAGAGTCGAATTATTTTATTTTAAAAATTGAGTTTGAGTCAAATCAGGTTTTATGAGGAAAAAAAGGTCGAGTTGGATCAAGTTCGGATTTTGGGTAAAAAATTTCTAACTCAACCCGAGATAATAATATAATTTTCTCTATATATTTAAGGATAATTGCTATAATGTTCTTCCCCTCTATATATTATTTCAATTATCTCTCTATTTTACCTAATAAAAATTTTTCATTTGTGTCAGATCGGATTGGAGTTGGATTTTTATCCCAATATTCTGGTCAGATTCGGGTAAAAACTTTCAATTTTTGAATCGGATTCAAGTCGACCAAAAACAGTGTAACACCCAGAAAAGAAAATAAAATAAAATAAAGAAAAATGTAAAGGAAATGAAAAAAAAAATAGAAGGGAGGTGAGGGATGTGGGAATCGAACCCACAACCTTTGCTTCTTTAGCCGGGTGCCCAACCACTAAGCTAAGAGAGCTCTTAGCTCAAATCTTTCCCCATGGTTCATTTAAACTATGTCCTTTGAAATAAAATAATATTAAACTTAAAATATCCTACCTATCATTTTCAGTGGGAATTAATTAGGCCTGTTTCCCAAGAGAGAAATTTCTAGACTCATTCCCCTTTTATCGTCGTCCCTTTTTGCCCTTACCCTAAACGAACCGCCGCCGTCCGTCCATCATCATTGTCGTGTCGTGCCTTCCACCGCCACCGCCGTACGAACCACCTCGACGTCCCGATCAAAACCCCTAAGGTCATTCGCGCAACCGTAGCCGCAATCGCCGGCAATCACGCGTTGAATATTCGACGAATCCAGGGTTTGAGGCCGATCGGTTTTCTGTCGATTACGACCGTTGTTGGCATCGATTCGCCGCGCCACCACCGTCGTTGGGTTCCCCGTCCCAACCCGAGCAAAACCCCTAAAACTTCTCGTCCTATCAGCGCCGGGAAGAGCTTGGTCGGAGTTACGTATTTTCTGGCGATATCGAAGCTTTAAGGTAAGATTTTATCGATTTCCGGCTTCGTTCTCGTGTTTTAATCGTGTGAGTTAACTGTTGGTCGAAAAATCTATGATTTTCCAGCAGAAACAACCCGAAATGAACTTTCCGGCGATGTTCCGGTGACCGTCCAGCGACCTTCAGGTTCTTTAAGGTAAGAGCCGGTCCGCGTAGACCGAACCGGTCTGAACCGGTTAAACCGGTCAACTCGGTCAGACCTGTTGACCCGACCCGTTGACCGAGTCAACTCAGTGAGTCAACTCGTCCGAGTCAACTCAGTGAGTCAACTCGTCTGAGTCAACTCAGTGAGTCAACTCGTCCGAGTCAACCCAGTGAGTCAACACGCCGAGTCAGCCTTTGAACCAGTGACGTCAGCATGACGTCAGCGTTGACTTTGACCGCTGACGTCAGCGTTGACTTTGACCAAAAAGTCAATTTTTCCCGAACAGTCATATTTTATGTTTTTCAACGTCCTGAGTCCGATTTTGAAGCCCGTTTCGCGAAATTCTAACCTGAAAGTCTCTGAATTGAACGTTAAACCCGAACATGCATATGTATAAGTTATGTCTTTCAAGAGAAATTGATGATTGAGGACTGATAGTGATTTTCTGATTTAATAGGTACTCGTGGATCTCCCGACCGTGCTTACGCCCAGCCCAGCTCGTCCCGATCTATACCGCCTCGTGATCCTATCGTCACTCGTACGACCCTAAAACTTAGTATTTTATTATGATTAAGGTGTAAGTCTTTTAGTAACCATAATCCCTGTGTATTTAGGTTCCAGTACTGTAGCGGAGCGTGATCTCGGTGCTCGATAGACCTTTTGACTGACCGATCTCATCTTTTGTGGTGTGTTCCTTGTGTGCTATATAACCGTTTAAATATTGTTTTACATGATGAAAGTATATTATTGAACTAAACATATGCTGATGATTGATAATGTGTTTTCGCATGATTATGATATGATTTCTAATATAAGCATGATTATATTATATGTATGATACATCTTGGTTTTGATTGAACAATATGCTCTCTGATTACCGTTTTATTGAAAATACATGCCTATTTTATATTTACCGAAATTGCAGTTGCTATCGAAAATCGAATACTACATAGGTTGTTACTGGGTACTTGGGATAGAATATGAAGTGACCGCAGGTTCAGCTCTGATCCAGCTGGTAATTCCTTACCGTTACAGGTTCCTCTGCTTCGGGTAGGTTAATTCCTACCGTACCGTTCCTAAGGTATTCCCTTAGGTTGGCACCTATGCTCAATGGGCACAGGTTAATGCCTTTGACGCAGTTTTAGGGAACTGCCTCTTGGAGTATAGTTGGAGGGTAGATAGAAGATTAAACTGAACCGTATTGTTACTTGAACTTTATGTTTTTGAACTAGAAATGTATATTATACTGTTGTTGTACATGTTTTACTTGCACTGTTGGAACACACTGAGCTTTCTAGCTCACGCCCCAAATTCTTTCCCCTTTCAGATATTTTGGATAGTCCACCCCGTAGCCGACACTTGGAGGATTGACACATTTGGTATTCTTTTTGAATGTAATGTTTCTATCGACCGTTTGTACTTTCAGGGTGACATGTGCCTATATTTTGTTATGTATGGTATTAAACTATAAGTATTTTGATATGCTAACTGATACTTATTTTGTAACCATCCTATGATGGGTTTATTTAAGTAATCATGACTGCCTATATTATTTATGATGTCTATGTTGTGAATGACTTTGGAGAATATTACTGCTTGACGTATTAAACAGGTTCATTTAACTTGATGGTTTTATCTAAGTCCTGCCGTTATGCTGTCGAAATAAATACTTAGTTTGCCAACAGGTTTTCCATTTGAGTTTTAATTTTTGATGTGCCTTACTAGACTTGGTCATTCTGCATAGGCCGGTCTAGGGGGTTACATTTAGTTGGTATCAGAGCTTTTGGTTTTAAAACCTCGGACTGTGGAAAAGTCCTTATAATGTACTGTTTTAAAAACATTTTTCAAAGTATTGTGAAAAGAGGCCATGTCACCCAATTTTACCTGTTTAATTGTGTTCGATTCTCCGGTGTCATAAACTGATCCTAAGTTTTATCTTTGTAGAGATTCTCTGAGATGAGCACCAGTAGGGGTCGTCGACCCGCTCGTAGGCGAGGTTGACCCGTTAGATTTGCAGACTCGATGGACGATCTAGTGATTGCTCCATCTACTCGTGTTGATGCTCCTGCCCCCGTAGATCCTCCAGCCTCTATCGAGCCTTCTGCCCCTCGTGGTCCTTCAGTTTCGACCACCCCGACTGCTCCGACATCTGTCCCGACTGCTCCATCATCTGCTCCTGATGTTGATGTGACTACTCCGGTTAGAGGAGCGACGATTTCTGGGCCCGAGCCTACGACTGGGGTTACTGATGAGGGTTTGAGTAGACAGTTTCTTCAGTTGATTCAGGGTGTAGTTAGAGCATCGGGTGTCGCTCCAGAAGTCCCTATCTCTCAGACTTTGTTTGCTAACGGGATCAAGACTTTTTCTGGATCTCTTAGTGGAGCACCGACCGAGGCTGAGGAGTGGTTGTATGATATCGAGCGACGTATGACAGAGTTGGGTTTTGAGCCATCCAAGAAATACTTGGGTGTTGTATCTATGCTGAATGGGAATGCCCGCACCTGGTGGGAGTCTATTAAGAGTAGCGTTCCCTCTGATCGGTTAACATGGGATTTCTTTAAGGAGCGTTTTAGGAACCGTTATCTGGGCGAGCGGTTCTTGAGGGAGAGACGTCATTCATTCAAGGACTTGGTGCAGGGTTCTATGATAGTGGCCGAGTACGAAATACTGTTTCTGGAGCTACAAAAGTATGGTCCTGGTTTGGTTCCTACCGAGAAGGACAGATGCGAAAAGTTCTTAGAGGGCCTCCGTATTGGGATACGTGACAGAGTGGCTACACATCACGATGAGGTATTTGAGAATTTAGTAGATCGGGCTAAGACTGCAGAACAGATGGAGATTTTGGCAGCTAGTCAGGGTGACAGGGATAGAGACGGAGATCGGGGTCGAGACCGAGGCCGAGATTGGGATTGATCTAGGAGACCTAGTCAGGGTGAGTCCTACGGACGTCCAGATAAGAGAACCCGCACCGCTGACTCTCAGAAGAGTAATACGAGTTCTAGGCCTTTAGCATCTTCTGTCCCAGCTGCCAGTCGAGGTGATTCTTTGGGATTTTCATCTATGCCTGCATGTGAGCACTGTGGTAGGAAACACGGAGGAGAGTGTTGGAAGATGATTGGTGCTTGCTTCCGGTGTGGGTCTATGGATCATTTCTTTAAGGATTGCCCACGTTCACCTCCCACGGGGGTGTCCACTCAGACTTCTGCCCGTACTTAGACACCTGCTCGTTCACAGACATCTGTTCAGACTCCAGCTAGAAGCCGTAATTAGGGTAGAGCTTCTGGGTCTGCTGTTAGATCTGAGAGTAGAGGTCGATCCTATCAGAGTGGGGAACCAGCTATGACCGAGGCTAGGCAGCCTGCACTTGTTTATGCCACCAGACGTCGAGATGACAGAGATGAGCCGGACGTCATTGCAGGTACATTTACTATGTTTTCTGTTCCATATTTTGCATTGCTCGACAATGGTTCTACCCATTCCTATGTATCGAGATCCGTGTCCCGAGACCTCCAGATTCCTGATGAGACCATCGAGAATACAATTACTGTTATGAGTCCAGTGGGCCAGTCTGTGGTTGTAAATAAGGTTTTCAGGCGATGTCCCCTCGAGGTGCAAGGGGAAATTTTTCTAGCTGACCTTATGGAATTACCATTAGAAGAGTTTGATCTGATTCTTGGCATGGATTGGTTGACTGAACACCAGGTTAACTTAGATTGTGAGTCCAAGAGAGCAGTTTTGAAGACTTCTGATGATCGTACAGTGGTTCTTATTGGTGAGCGCCGAGGGTATCTGTCTAATGTGATATCTGCTTTGGCTACCGACAGGATGATCCGGAAGGGCTATTAGACTTTCATCGCCTGTTTCTTGAATACCAAGGGTTCCTTGTCAAAGATTGACGAGATTCGCACTGTTAGCGAGTTCCCTGATGTCTTTCCTGAGGAATTACATGGATTACCTCCGGATAGAGATGTTGAGTTCAAAATTGAGACCTATCCTGGATCTGCACCAGTCTCTATGAACCCTTACCGTATGGCCCTAAAGGAACTTAAAGAGCTGAAGATTCAGTTGCAAGAGCTCCTTGACCGAGGTTTCATCCGACCTAGCTCTTCACCTTGGGGAGCTCCGGTCTTGTTTGTGAAAAAGAAGGATGGTTCCCTTTGGTTTTGTATCGATTACCGTAAGCTGAACAAGCTGACAGTAAAGAACAAGTATCCTCTACCCAGGATCGATGACTTGTTTGATCAGTTTCGAGGAGCCACAGTTTTCTCGAAGATTGATCTTCGTTCCGGGTACTATCAGCTAAAGATTAAGGGGTCTGATGTAGCAAAGACGACCATTCGCACCAGATATGGGCATTACGAGTTTTTAGTGATGCCGTTTGGTCTAACTAATGCTCCCGCCGCTTTTATGGATCTGATGAACCGTGTGTTTCGGCCCTATTTGGATTAGTTTGTGGTGGTGTTCATTGATGACATCCTAGTCTACTCTCGGACTGAATCAGAACATGTTGAGCATTTGAGGATTGTTCTGCAGACTCGTAGAGAACACAAATTGTATGCTAAGTTGAGCAAATGTGAATTTTGGCTCAACGAGGTGACATTTCTGGGGCATGTGGTATCGGCTCAGGGTATTCAGGTTGATCCGAGCAAGATAGAGGCCATTGTGAGTTGGAAGCAACCCAAGAATGTTTCCGAGATCCGTAGTTTCTTGGTTTTAGCTGGGTATTACAAGCGTTTCGTCGAGGGATTTTCCATCATTGCCGCTCCCTTGACGAAGCTGTTGAGGAAGGATGTTCCATTCATCTGAACAGATGCTCAGCAGGATAGTTTTGAGAAGTTGAAGACAGCTCTAACACAAGCTCCAGTCTTGACGCAGCCTGAATCTGGGAAGGATTTTGCAGTTTATAGTGATGCATCACGCTCTGGGCTTGGATGTGTTTTGATGCAGGATGGCAGAGTAATAGCTTATGCGTCTCGTCAGTTGAGACCGCATGAGTGTAATTATTCTACCCATGATCTAGAGCTGGCCGCTGTGGTCTTTGCCCTGAAGATTTGGAGACACTATATCTACGGAGAGAAGTGTTATATCTACATAGATCACAAGAGCCTAAAGTACATTCTTACACAGAGAGAGCTTAATCTGAGACAACGCCGTTGGATTGAGCTTCTTAAGGACTATGATTGCGTGATTGAGTACCACCCGAGGAAGGCTAATGTTGTTGCTAATGCTTTTAGTCGTAAGGCTATATCAGACTTGAGATCCTTGTTTGCCAGAATGAGTATATACAATGATGGCAGTTTACTAGCCGAGCTGCAGGTTAAACCGACTTTGGCCGAGGAAATTAGGACCAAACAGCTTCTGGACAGTTCCTTACTCCCTGTCATGCAGCAGGTTGAGCAGGGATCTACTTTTATCTATGCCTTTGATCAGGATGGAGTCTTGTGCTTCAAGGGTCGTTATTGTGTACCAGATTATGCCGAGTTGAAGCGGGCTATTCTTAGTGAGGCTCATAACAACCCTTATGCTATGCATACCAGTGGGGACAATATGTATCAAAACCTGAGGCAGAGATATCGTTGGGAAGGTATGAAGAAGGACATTTCAGATTATGTATCTCGGTGTTTGACTTGCCAACAGGTTAAGGCAGAACACCAGCATCCTTCTGGTTTGTTGCAGCCCATTAAGATCCCCGAGTGGAAATGGGAACGTGTCACGATGGATTTCGTTACAGGGCTTCCTCTGACACCTTCTAAAAAGGATTCGATCTGGGTGATTGTTGACCGACTCACCAAGTCAGCTCATTTTATTCCAGTTCGAGTCACCTACTCTTTGGAGAAGCTGGCTAAACTGTACATCTCTGAGATTGTCAGACTTCATGGGGTACCTTTATCTATCATCTCTGATCGGGATCCGAGATTTACCTCCCGATTCTGGTTGGCCTTGCACAGTGCTTTAGGTACCCGTTTGAATTTCAGTACATCCTTCCATCTGCAGACAGATGGACAATCGGAGAGGGTGATTCAGATTCTTGAGGACATGTTACGGGGATGTGTGATAGATTTCCGTGGTAGTTGGGAGGATTTCTTGCCCTTGGCTGAGTTTGCATACAATAACAGCTATCAGGCTAGTATCCGCATGGCACCGTATGAGGCTCTGTATGGCCGTAAGTGTCGTACTCCCATCTGTTGGACAGAGTTGTATGAGAAGAAGACTTTGGGCCCAGAGTTGGTTTGAGAGACCGAGGAGACCGTCAGATTGATCCGCAACCGTCTGAAAGAGGCTTTTGATAGACAGAAGTCCTATGCTGATCGGAGGAGGAAAGACATTGGGTTCGAGGTTGGTGATCAGGTTTTTCTGAAGGTGTCTCCATGGAAGAAAGTTTTGAGATTTGGGCGCAAAGGCAAATTGAGTCCAAGATTTATCGGACCGTACCGTATTCAGAAAAGAGTCGGGCCTGTTGCTTATCAGCTTGAGTTACCTCCTCAGCTTAGCCGTATTCATGATTTATTTCATGTATCTATGTTGAGGCAGTACCACCCAGATCCGAGCCATGTTATTCAGGTACAGGATGTGGAGTTGAGACCAGATTTGTCTTATGAGGAGGAACCTGTTCAGATCTTGGGTCAAGATGAGAAAGTTCTAAGGAACAGGCGTATTCCAATGGTCAAAGTACAGTGGAGTAATCGAGGTCCTGAAGAAGCTACCTGGGAGATTCTTAAGTCGATGAAAGAGCAGTTTCCGCATTTATTCCACTCAGGTAAATTTCGAGGCCGAAATTTCTTTTTAGGGGGGAGAGTTGTAACACCCGGAAAATAAAATAAAATAAAATAAAGAAAAATGTAAAGGAAATGAAGAAAAAAAATAATTAGAAGGGAGGTGAGGGTTGTGGGAATCGAACCCACAACCTTTGCTTCTTTAGTCGGGTGCCCAACCACTAAGCTAAGAGAGCTCTTGGCTCAAATCTTTCCCCATGGTTCATTTAAACCATGTCCTTTGAAATAAAATAATATTAAACTTAAAATATCCTACCTACCATTTTCAGTGGGAATTAATTAGGCCTGTTTCCCAAGAGAGAAATTTCCAGACTCATTCCCCTTTTACCGTCGTCCCTTTTTGCCCTTACCCTAAACGAACCGCCGCCGTCCGTCCATCATCACCGCCGCGCCGTGCCTTCCACTGCCACCGTCGTACGAACCACCTCGACGTCTCGATCAAAACCCCTAAGGTCACTCGCGCAACCGTAGCCGCAATCGACGGTAATCACGCGTTGAATATTCGACGAATCTAGGGTTTGAGGCCGATCGGTTTTCTGTCGATTACGGCCGTTGTTGGCGTCGATTCGCCACGCCACCACCGTCGTTGGGTTCCCCGTCCCAACCCGAGCAAAACCCCTAAAACTTCTCGTCCTATCGGTGCCGGGAAGAGCGTGGTCGGAGTTACGTATTTTCCGGCGATATCGAAGCTTTAAGGTAAGATTTTATCGATTTCCGGCTTCGTTCTCGTGTTTTAATCGTGTGAGTTAATTGTTGGTCTAAAAATCTATGTTTTTCCGGCAGAAACTACCCAAACTGAACTTTCCGACGATGTTCCGGTGACCGTCCGGCGACCTTCGGGTTCTTTAAGGTAAGAGCCGGTCCGCGTAGACGGAACCGGTCTGAACCGGTTGAACCAGTCAACTCGTTCAAACCCGTTGACCCGACCCGTTGACCGAGTCAACTCGTCCGAGTCAACTCAGTGAGTCAACTCGTCCGAGTCAACTCAGTGAGTCAACTCGTCTGAGTCAACTCAGTGAGTCAACTCGTCCGAGTCAACCCAATGAGTCAACTCGCCGAGTCAGCCTTTGAACCAGTGACGTCAGCGTTGACTTTGACTGCTGACGTCAGCGTTGACTTTGACCAAAAAGTCAACTTTTCCTGAACAGTCATATTTTATGTTTTTCGACGTCCTGAGTCCGATTTTGAAGCCCGTTTCGCGAAATTTTAACCTGAAAGTCTTCGAATTGAACCTTAAACCCAAACATGCATATGTATAAGTTATGTCTTTCAAGAGAAATTGATGATTGAGAACTGATAGTGATTTTCTGATTTAATAGGTACTCGTGGATCTCCAGACCGTGCTTACGCCCAGCTCGTCCCGATCTATACCGCCTCGTGATCCTATCGTCACTCGTACGAACCTAAAACTTAGTATTTTATTATGATTAAGGTGTAAGTCTTTTAGTAACCATAATCCCTGTCTATTTAGGTTCCAATACTGTAGCGGAGTGTGATCTCGGTGCTCGATAGACCTTTTGACTGACCGATCTCATCTTTTGAGGTGTGTTCCTTGTGTGCTATATAACCGTTTAAATATTGTTTTACATGATGAAAGTATATTATTGAACTAAACATATGCTGATGATTGATAATGTGTTTTCGCATGATTATGATATGATTTCTAATATAAGCATGATTATATTATATGTATGATACATCTTGGTTTTGATTGAACAATATGCTCTATGATTACCGTTTTATTGAAAATACATGCCTATTTTATATTTACCGAAATTGCAGTTGCTATCGATAATCGAACTACTACATAGGTTGTTACTGGGTACTTGGGATAAAATATGAAGTGACCGCAGGTTCAGCTCTGATCCAGCTGGTAATTCCTTACCGTTACAGGTTCCTATGCTTCGGCTAGGGTAATTCCTACCATACTGTTCCTAAGGTATTCCCTTAGGTTGGCACCTATGCCCAATGGGCACAGGTTAATGCCTTTGACGTAGTTTTGGGGAACTGCCTCTTGGAGTATGGTTGGAGGGTAGATAGAAGATTAAACTGAACCGTATTGTTACTTGAACTTTATGTTTTTGAACTAGAAATGTATATTATATTGTTGTTGTACATGTTTTACTTGCACTGTTGGAACACACTGAGCTTTCTAGCTCATGCCCCAAATTCTTTCCCCTTTCAGATATTTTGGATAGGCCACCCCGTAGCCGACACTTGGAGGATCGACACATTTGGTATTCTTTTTGAATGTAATGTTTCTATCCACCGTTTGTACTTTCAGGGTGACATGTGCCTATATTTTGTTATGTATGGTATTAAACTATAAGTATTTTGATATGCTAACTGATACTTATTTTGTAACCATCCTATGATGGGTTTATTTAAGTAATCATGGCTGCCTATATTATTTATGATGTATATGTTGTGAATGACTTTAGAGAATATTACTGCTTGACGTATTAAACAGGTTCATTTAACTTGATGGTTTTCTCTAAGTCCTGCTGTTATGCTGTCGAAATAAATACTTAGTTTGCCAACAGGTTTTCCACTTGAGTTTTAATTTTTGATGTGCCTTACTAGACTTGGTCATTCCGCATAGGCCGGTCTAGGGGGTTACAAACACGATCCGTGCCCACCTTTAAATAACAGTAAAAATAAAGTACTGCAAATAATTGCTAAGCTAAACTCTACAACGGGAAACTCATCCACCAAAGATGGAACAGTGTGCTCGTACCTCTTGAAATTTTCAAATTTTCATATTTTTTAAAATTTTTTATTTTATGTTGTTGATCTAATTTTATACTCCTGAAAATTTTAAATTTTCAAATAATTTTATTAAAAATAAAGTTAAAATTCATAATATAAAATTTTGTGTTTATCTCTAATATGATCTATAAAATAAATATTAATAATATAAAAACATGGAAATAAGTAGCAACAAGATGTATATAAAATTATAAATAAAGCATGTTCTCTCCCAATAGTGCTAAGCAAATTGGTGTCTACAACTTGTTTTAATGGAGATGAAATTGACTCTTTCACCCAACTCTTCAAGTTCCTTTTCAAGTAAACATTTCATCTGTGAAGTTTTTTTTCTTGTAATGGTTTTCATTGGGGGTATTCATAACTGGCACAATAAATATTCAGATACTCAATAAGCTCGTAATGCAAGTTAATAAAAGTGGAAGGAATATAAAACATAGTAATATTATGGTAGTGATATTAGACTTATTGGGCCTCTGAGTATCCTATGACATGGTTATGAACACCCTCTAGTTTTCATCATAAGAATATCAAAACTATACACGCCTTCTTAATACCTAAAAATGTCTCTAACGTTGGACTGAATTGTTACTTCAGTCCCTATTTTTTTTAAAATCACTTTAACTCTCAATGTTTTATTTTAAGCTAAAATGTCCCTATGTGGATGAAAAATGTTACTCAATTAATGGTAAATGACTTGAGATGACGTGATAAATCTACATGACAGTGCACGCTGACATAGCAAAATCATATAGACAACGGTACTATCATTACATAATGGCACATCAGTCAAAAAATAATTTTATAAATTATATAAAATATAAAGTTATTTTTTATGTTGACGTGTTATTCTGTTAAATTGTTTATCGTTAATTGATTAACAATTTTTTTTAGATAAGTCATTTTAATAAAAAATAAATCGTTTGCATCATTGAATCCTCTTCACGTAAGAGTTTTGTAATGCTAAAATCACTCAAATACGCAACCATATCTTCTTGTAATAGAACAATGATCGGTTATTAATCACAATGAACCACCGATGTTAAATTCCCATGATGGAAATATTTTAGTGCGGATGCAACATCTATCTTTACGTTACATTACCACCTGTAACACTAGGGTCCGGAAGGTAATCGAATTTGGTTTAAGACTGGTTCAGGTTAGTTAGTTAGTTCGGTTTAGGACAGTTTCGAGCTTATTTTTAAATAAATGGCTTTAAAGACTTTACATGATGACAAAAGGGGTGCAAATTATTTTAGAAGAATATTGTTTTGGTAAAAATAATTTTAAAAGGGTTTTAAATAATGAAAAGGGATTTTTGGAAGAAAAAACTATCATCTTTAAACAAAATATCACGTTATTTTCTCTCCTAAGTTCTTATCCATTTTTCCTTCATCCAAACAACTTCACCTTTTAAGATTTCAAAGGTAATCTCTACTTTACTTTGATTTCCTCTTTATCAAACTTGTTATCAATGAAATCTTTCCAAAACCCAATTGTTTCTTCTTGGTTCCTAATGCTTTTTAGTTGAAAAAGAGGTGATTGATGGGATTTTCTTTTGGGTTTTGTTTTGATGGGTTTGTGGATGTTAATAAATGTGTTTTTGATGTTATATAATGTTGAAATGATGGTTTGTTAATATAAAACCCGAAATCAGTTGAGAGGGTAGTGTTTAAGGTTAAGTTCTTGAGTTTTTGGCTTGGTTTTGTGAAGAATCAGTGGCTGATGGTTTCTTGCCTTTGGATTGATGTTTTTAGTTGTTAATAGATGTGATTTTGATGATAATCTTGTTGGGTTTTAGCCGGAGTTCGTTTAAAGTTGATTTATTGATGTTTTCGGTTGATTTCGGATATGAATTGATGGGCGATTATTGTTATATGTTGGGTTTTTGAGTTGCAGCAAGTTTAGAGGCTTGAAATCACTCTAATGCTCTGTTTTGAATTGATTAGAAGCAGGGGAATTTGATTTGGGAACTTCAGACGCGATATCGGACAATCCGGAGGCTTAATTTGGGTGTTCGACTAACATTTGTGTAGTGCTGGTGAGTGGAACTGTTTTATTAAGCCTTAACATGATTAATGACAAGATTTTGGGGGTTTAAATTGAGCTTGAAAAGCCAATCTAATCTCAAGAGTAAGTTTGATTGTTTTTGCCTTTGTTTTCGGCCTTTTACTTTGATTTTGTTGAGCCCAATTATATCTTGTTGCAAATGATGAAGTTTACTATTTTCGTATGTGTTGAGATGTTAAGATGATAAGTCATATAAATCCCATGTTTTGATTTGTGTTATGAAGAGTTATATGTTGTTGAGTACATGATATGCATGGAAATATGTATGAAAATGGGATGAGAATTGATATGCTTATGGCTTTGCAAAACAGTGGGTAAGTGTTGGCCTTTATGAGTATATTGGCACTTTTTGAGATTCTTATTACCGGATATAATTGGTCGAGCAATAGGATGAGAGTGTACTATAATGGTAAAATTAACGCGTGGCCTTAGTGATGTTAGATTCCACTAAGAAGGAGTACGGTGATGGGCATTCCACTAGAAGCTATTTATTTTGCTAGACGTTGTGAGTACGGTGATGAGCATTCTACCGGAAGTTGTCTAGTTGTCTTGATTACGGGGATGGGCATTCCACCGAACGTTGTTCGCATATTCGAGTAAAAGTGCTAAAATGTCAATATACTCATGTGACTCAAATTGCTCTTTATGCTTTATTGTGTTGATGTTAAGCGTGAGATATATGTTTCCATGTAGACGTGGATGTTATGCCTTGATTTGTAATTCAAGCATGTGATAATTTGAGTATGTTATGATGAAAGTTTATGTTTGAGAAATGATTTGTGAAATGTCTTTGTTTTCAAAAGCAAACAAAATGGTTTAAAACTGCATTGTTGTTGTCATTGTTTTGAGCACCGCTCACTAAGCATTCGTGTTTACGCTCTCTTTTCCAACAATACAGATCCGTAGACCATTCGTGGCAGAAAGGAAGCAATGAGTTGTCCAAGAGTTTACATTTTTGCTCAAGTATGATTTTGGCATCAAATAATAGTACATTAGCAATGAGATAGGACATTTATGTGTTGGGAGGTTTTGTTTTGAGACTCCCTATTTTGAGACATGAATATGATGCTTATCTAGTCTTGTTTATGACCTTTATATGTTGGATGAAGGTTTGGTTTAAAGTTTGACCTTCTATGTGTTTGTTTCATCTTGTTGGATGCTTGTAGTCTCTCGTATATGCTTAGAGTTATCAATATATGTTTTCATGCATTGTGGTTGGTTGTGCTAGGATCTTTTGCCTATAGAATGGTTGCTTATGATGTTGCCATGTTGTATGAATCACGTTTTAGTGTTTTAAGTTGCTGCAGTGAGTATATTTCTGGTATGTGTTTCGAAATAGCTGCTACCGTTTCGATACGGTATGCATATTTGGCCTAGATGTTCCGAAACACATAAGGGTCGTTCCGAGACCCCAAGGCCATTTTCAGGCCTGTATCGAAACACGGGGTCGTTTCGATACACCTCTGTTGTATCTGGGGCAGGGGAATCGTCCCAGGCATGTTGGTTTCAAAACAGGCGAGCCCTGTTTCGGTACGTTTTACTACTCGAATTGGTAGTTCCGAAAAAGGCTTGGTATGTTCCAAAACAGGTGTCAGTTTTGTTAATTTATAGTCTGTTATGAAGTTTTTTTCTTACGTTTTGGTCCCTAATCACTATAAAGGTCAATTCGACTTCAAATCGATGTCCGATTGAGGCAGAGTTTTAACCGTTGCTTGCATGAACATGTAGGATTAATGTGAATCCTCTAGAAAAGATAAAAAGGTATTTAAAACGATCTTAAGTGTTGCTAATGTGAATCCTCTAGACTGGGATAAAGGGGGTTACATTTGTTGGTATCATAGCCAGGTTTGCGAACGTTGGTGTTTGCGTGTGTAGCGTACTATAAATGATACGCAAATATGGTGCAAGTATACACGTCGAACGAGTAATAAAGTGATGAGTGAGTATCGTCTCCACGGGGATTGGAGGTATTCACGGTTTGCTGTGACAATAAAGATTGAACTTTTTGCAAATGACAATGTTATAGTAAAAAAGATGATATAAAATAATGCTGAAGCAAAACAGTGTAGAGAAAGATAAGATAGCAATATGATGAACATGTCCCCTTTCGAATGCGAAACTCAATACGGAATGATTGGCTGGGAATGATGGACAACCTAAACTATGCTTCTTAACGATACTAAGGCTTTTCAGCTACCTTCTATACTAGGCGGGATTTGCTAAAAGTGTTCCTAAACTATCTCTAGCCAGGAAACTGGGAGTCAAAAAAGTTACAGCCATACCTCTCAGCATAAACTCTTAACACTCCCCTACCCTTCACGAACTATCCTTTTTAGCCCTTGAAACCTATCACTTATCTCTAAGGTAGGTTAGAGTCTGCCTCTCGACAGCCACTCCATTGCTTATAGGGGTTATAAGGCTAGCTCTCTCGATTACTAACCTCAACACACACTTAAAGAACGGCCAACTCTCGAGGGCTCTTACAACTTTAAGGAAATGAAAACGCATAAGCAAAGCATAGAACATGATAAACACTGAAAAAGCTATAGCATGCATTAAAAAGTACTCAAAATAAAATCATCCATCAAACCCAAGCCACCTAAAACAGTTCGTGGCTGGGCAATATCATCCAACGTATCATTGCGATAACATCACCAAAGATAAAGATATGAAAAGGAAATGCTATAGCGACAGAAAGAAAGGTGAACTCCCTCTCTGCCATGGACTGCCCGACTGTCTTAGGCCCACCGCCTCTCTCGAGGCCGGTGAGGCCACTCCTTGGAGCTTCAACGATGGAGGACACCAAGCTGGAGAAGATGAACACTTCTCTCTCCTTGTGACTTTCTCTCTCTTTCGCCTCTCTTTCGCTACTCCCTTTCTCCAAGCTTCTCTCCCTTTTATATAGTGGAGGCTTCTAGGGTTTTGTGACCTAAAGATGCCTTGATAATCCCAAGGAATATCCACCGACAAGGTATGCCACGAGGGGACAAGAAGGACAGTCTGCAGGTGGGTACCGGCTGCTGCACATGTCAGATCTTCCTTTTCTGCATGTTCACGTGCTTCTGCAACTCATGTGCTTCTCACGTGCTGGCCAATATCCACTTCCACTATGCTATAGCAATTCCTGGCACCAACTTTCTCTCTTGACTCCTTTCCTGCGCACCAACAAACCTAAAACCAAACTTCCGAGCAGTACCCCTTAATATGGACCAGTAACCAACAAAGATAAAGATACACCCAAAAGAAGAAATGCAACCTAAATGCAGTCTAAATGTTATGGTATGAACTCAAGAACATGCAAATGCTATAGCAAAAAGGTATGAAAACAAGGATATTTATGCAGTTATCACACCCCCAAACTTAAGCTACTGCTTGTCCTCAAGCAATGAGTAGAACAGAACAAAAGAAATACTATGGCAAAGATTTAACCTAGAGGATTGCTATGGCAATATCTCAGTCCTCAGAAATAACTTAGGCAATTAAATATAAACAACCAGAAGTGAGATCCTTAAGAACATTCCTTAGGACTAAGCTATGTGTGTATGTGCGTGATAAGTTCTCAAATATGACATATTTCATTTGCTATTTTTCTAGTTATTAGGACTTTCTGCTGCTTAATACATGCTGTTTTTGTTATATTTTTTGCAGGGACCCAATTCTGGAAATAGCAGTAAAAAGGGGGCATTTCTGCAGCTTTTATTATAATTCTGTCATGACTGGCATCATGGGCACGACGCGTCTAACGTGGCAACCTCTAGACGGTCCTGGAATGTTCCGAGAGAAGATCCTATCAGATTATCAGTTCTATCCGTTTGGTTTTATTTTGAATTTTAAAAACATTTGAATTTGAATTGTTATTTTGATTTTCTTATCTCTTATCCTTGTAATCTAAGCCTATAAATACCAACCTTTGGTGAAGTCTTAAGAGCATCTTCTTAGCTTTGAGCATTTTCATCTTTTCCTTTGTAAACACTTTCTAGTTTTAATCCAAGTTCTTTTCCTTTATTCTTCTTGTTTCGTTTGTTTTATGCCATTTAATTACTTTTTTTAAAATCAAGTTAAGTATGATAATCAATATCATGCTTAGCTAAATCTTTTAAGCCAAGAACCAGCCAAGTCAATTCGATTCGTGAGAATTGAACTTTGCTTAAATTCTTTTGGGAAGTCATTTTTATCTTTCTGCTTAGATAGTTTGGCAATCGGCCTTACTAAAAGTTTTTAACCGTTTTTCAAATCAAAAAGGGCCCGTTGGTCTGAAATCGCTTAAAAACACAGTTGGGAGGAAGGATCGGCCTGTGGAAATTTCGACTTCCTATGAACACTCTTAGCGGCGGTCCGCTAAGGAAAGATAAAATCAGAAGCGATTCTTTTTAGACAATTTCTGAGTCGGGTTTTTCCTGCTTTTAATCTAAATATTTTAACGATGATAGACGTGGTTGATTTATTTAAGAACCATCTTTCAGAGATAGACTTGAGAGGATTGGTTACTCGAGAGAGAAACAAGTTACGACGGGTTGGGCCTCGTAGACTGTAACCGACATGATCCCCGAAATAAAAATCTATTTCAGTGGTCGAAAGAATTGAAGGAGCTGGTTCGAGGCTATTTCACATACTTGGTTTTTTCTTATTCTTTTTTACCTCTGCATTTAAATCTTGCTATTTCATTTTCATCCAATATCAGATCACTCCCCCCATTTTATTTACTTAATCTACAGATATTCCTGGAAGTAGTAATTGAAGCAGCCTTCAGTCAATAATTCCAACTAATCTCCCTGTGGATCGACCCTCTTTCCCTATATCTACTTAATTTCTTTATTTTATTATTTGTTGAAAGAGGTTAATTTAGTTATTTATTTTTGACCGGTTAAACGACGACTTGTCAGCGTGGCTGCCTTCCTCCTATACTTAAGCTAGTGAGATAATTTTTCAAGGAAGCTCCCTAGTTATACCCTAACTATGTTCTCTAGTTCTTTTCTTATTTTTTAGACTCCCAAAGATATAGGTTTTCTGCTACGAAAGGTGTCAGCTCATCACACCTACTGTCCTTAACTCTATATGAGCAGGGAGCAAACCTCTCACCCCCGAGCTAGTAGGCAGAGTCATCATGTGACAACTTTTATTCACTCATATGCTATAGCAAAGCTTTATTTCTTCTTCTCTTTCTTTTTTTGATAGTATGCTATAGCAAAGCGGAGTGTCCTTCTACAGATATGCCGTAGCATTTATTCGTTTGTTTTAGCACAGGGTTGTCTAGTTTTTCTTAAGTTCTCTAGAGTTTATATATCAGAGTTCACTAGGGTTCTTCCTAAAAAAAATCTAATGAACTTACTTATAGAAAGAGAGCAGGTGTGTAACAAATTTTTTTTAACAACTAGATCCTAAGGTCAGTTCTACAGATCTCAACTAGTTGTGTTTTTTTCTAACTTAGTTCAAGCCTTTAAGATTTCGTCGTCAGACATCATAAATATATTCATAGACTTTCTCTAGACTAAACAGAATGTCATAGTAAAAATTTTGTTCTATCCTACTATGCATATGCTAAAGCAAAATATTGACTATGAACACTAACACCCCAAACTTAAGAGATGAAGTATCTTCAATGCATAAACTAATCTACACTATATGCCATGAAAAAAATGATGAAAACAAAATGAAATAATAAAAAAAGAAAAAGTTAGTTACCTCATGGGTGCGGAGGCTATGTCGTGCTGCTGGTGTTGTCCATTGATGTTTCAGATGAGTAGTGGTGGGGATCTGCGACATCGTCCACACTCTCTGAGGAGACTGACTGAGCACTGGGTGAGGATCTGACACGTCTGGCAGTATGTTTGATGCGTGTCTTTGGTCTGGATGTTGTAGCATCCGCTGTTTGTGCTTTTTTCGGCTCAGGCGTAGGTGTTGGGGTTGTCCCCTTTTGAGGGGGGTCCTCATGATCACTGGATATATGCTTGGGCTCATGAAGTGGATTTTATGGTCGTGACGGTGTAGGATTAGTTGCCTTCCCGGTACGTTTCCTTTTCTTGGTCGGGGTAGCCACTGGGTCGGTCTCCTCTACAATAGGTGGAATCACGGGAGTTTCTTTTTCTTGTTGGGCAATCGGAGTCGTAGGCGTCTTCTTTCTCGGAGTCTTCTTCTTGGCAGCGAGTTGGACGGAGCTAGTGTCACTGGGGGACATTGTGCTTGATGTAGCAGTGGTGGGGACTTACAGTAACTCCATGGGGAATAGTGGAAATGACATGTTCTGGTCTGGTAGGAGTTTGTTGATGCAGAATGCTTGTAACACTCGGGTTTGGGGGTCGGGTGAAAATAATATTAAAGTAATGTTCGGGTTTCAGTTTTATAATTAAAATAATAAAATAATATTTTGGGCCTCGGGTTTCAAAACGAATATTTTATGTTGGGCTTGTTTGATTTCAAACCCAAAACCCATGGATTTTAGGAGATGAGGATTTTAGCCATCTCATTAATGGCGTTTTTGTAAATAATTCAAAGTTTGGAAAAGATGAGCTTTTGAGTCAAAAGGGGGGAGTCATCTTCTTCTTCTTCATTTTTCATTTTTCACGTCAAAACCCAAAACCCTCTCAAATCACTATTCCATCATCTCCCTTGCTCTTTGTTGGTGATTTTTGAAAGGTAAATACGTTTTTGACTTGTCCTCCTTTCCCTCTACAAGTTAGCACCTTTAGTTTTCATTATTGTTCATGATTTTGAAATTTGAAGTTTTGGGGTTTTTGATTAAAAATGCTATCTTTATTGTCTTTAACTTAAGATTTCGATTTATTAATGTTAGATAAGATGTTTACAACCTAAAAGGTCCAACATATTTGATTTTTACATGGTTTTATGGTGTTTCTCGAATTTGGGTTTTGGATGGGGTTTTGAAGGGTTTTAGGTTGAGTTTTGGGGTGTTAAATGTAGAATTTTGATGGCTTATGGTTAGGCTATATGGGAGGGTTGTTTTGGAGGCTATTGGGAGTAATTTAAGTGTTGGAATCATTGGTTTTAGGTTGTGCTTAGGGGCTGCTCGGGAATGAGGAATTTGGGATTTGTTTTTAGTTGAAATCATGTGTTTTGTGCTTGGTTTGTGTTCCGGGTCGGCTACATTGCATTGTGGACTGATTTGTGGTTATTTTAATTGTGTTGGGATGATTAGAAGCAAGGAATTTAGTTGCTGAAGCTTCGGGGACGAATCCGGAGAATTTGGAGACTTGAGCTTGGTTTTCGGCCTTCTTTTGGGTAGCAACGGTGAGTAGAAATGTTAACCTTTGAATTTTTTTCGAAATGGAACTCTTGGGGTTTGGGTGGGACCTAGAGGGTTCACCTAAACCCGAGTATAAGTTACTACTCCTACATCTTTGTTATGTGTTGATGAACGGTTATATGATGTGGTCATGTGCATCTCGAGTTGTTTTACATCGTAGTTGTTGTGTAGTCGTGTAGAAGTCGAGCCTCACGTGATGGTTGTCTAAACTACAGTGATAAGTGGTCCCACCGGTAGTGACTAGTAGTAGAGTAAGGTGATGAGTGGTCCCATCGGAAAACTACTAGTCGAATGGTGATGTGTGGTCTCACCGTGTGTATGTTGGTTGTGCATGTGCAAGCCATGTGTAGTCTTGTTGTGATAATCATTCGTGCATTCATTGATTTATTGTCAATTATGAAAAGTGTTTTGAAAACTGCATGCTTGTTGAATTATAGAACTTCTCTCACTAAGCTAGTTAGCTTACACTCTCCTTTATTTCCAACATGCAGATCGTTAGAGTTCGGGAGGAGAGTGGGCAAGGGAGGAGCTTTTGGAGTTCTCAAAGTAGCTCAAGTATGATTCACGTATTTGTAATAATGCCTAGACGATGGGGGTGTAGACTTGTAGGAGTTGGTGTCAAACTCCTTAGTTTAATTTTGTAGACGTTCTAACATGTGAAGTTGTTGATGTTATGATTGGATGTGTTATGCTTTTATGTTGTGGATTGAGTGCCATGCCTATTTCGTTGCTTAATTGCTAGTGTTTGAGCGTTTATGAACTTGATCTATGAATGCTTACATGATTGTTTAAGAGCGTGAGAAACCTTGCCATGTTATGCCCTTGAATGTTTTTGCCTTTGTATGAAATGGTGAAGTCAAATATGGTTCTATGCATGTTTTCCACCTAAATGCCCCTCTTGAGATGAATGCCATGATTGTTCGTTTAAAGTGGTCTTGCATGCTTGATCCCGCTTATTAAATGTTGTATGTATGATTGCGTGTGGCTAGGTGGGTCTTAATTTGCATCTAGGGTCGAGTCTTGATGCTTTTTGCTAAAATTTTGAGTGTTGCAGTGCAGGGCGTATCGGTACGCCCAAGGGCCGTATCGATACGGTCCTACACTTTGGGGCTCAGTTTAAGCCTAGCGTACCAATACGCGTGGGTGTATCGATACGCCAAAGCCTCACTGGAAATCTGAGAATTTGACGAGATTTTGGCGTATCGGTACGGGTCTAGGGTGTATCGGTACGGTCTTGTATCGTTGACCGTGAGAAGTTGACTAGTAAGGGCGTATCGGTACGGTCAACCTATGTACCGATACGGTCTACCTACGTTGACTATGGGTTGTTGACTTGGTCAAGGCGTATCGATACCCTCTTCAAGAGTATCGATACGGCCTGCTGAATAAAATAAAATGGACTCTTTTAAATTGTTTGCTTGGTTGTTCGCATCGCTTGTTGTCCTTCCGCTGTCGTGTCACGCATAGGATGTATGAATGCCTTTAGACAAGATAATAATTAAAAGAAATTTTTCTAGGGTTGCTAACCGAAGTGGGGCCCTAGCGGGTTTCATTTCGGTTTTCCCCGTGTAGCCTACTCGAACCGGTCAGTCGTCCAGACTGGGACGAGGGGGTTACATTTAGTGGTATCAGAGCATGAGGTTTCCGAGACCTCGGGCATGTAAGTGAGGTATGTTTGGGTTATTATGTGTTGCTATGCCTCAGTGAGTGTTTTTACCATGTATTGTATGAATGATGCTTGCTAGTACGGTGTTTGAAAGCATGCTTCAGTGGTCTTTTTCTGATTGGGTTAAGGGTTAGTCAAATGTCCCGATTGTTAGGTGTTTTTGTCAAAAAAAATTGTTTTGGTTTAACGAACTTGAGAACCGGAGTCCTTGCCCTTTTGCTAACCTAACGTTTTCCTTGTTTGTTGTGTGTTTATTGTTCTAGATCTTGTTTTGCTATGGTGAGACCAAGGGGGCGACCTAGAGCGGGTGACCAGGCACCCGGAGGTGAGCCTCCTGCTCCTGGTGGTAATGGAGTGGGTGGCGAAGCTGATGTGCCTCAGGCTGGTGCTCAAGTCGGAGGTGATGTTAATGGGCCCCGGGCCGGGGCTAATGTTGGAGGTGTTGGGGCTCAGGCGGGTCAGGGTTCAGCGGGCGCGGACATTACCTAGCTAATTCAGACTATAGCTGAGGTATTTCAGACAGCTTTGGCCGGCGTACAAGCTGCAACACCACCTCAGGGTGCGGGGACAGTATTACCCCTAGAGAGGCTACGTAACTTGGGAGCAGTTGAGTTTCGTGGATTAACTCCCGAGGGTTCGGAGGGGTGGCTTGAGAGTACTACTCGCATCTTGGGTCAGATGGAGTGTTCAGACGCCCGTAAGTTGGGTTGTATTGTCTCCTTGCTTCAGGGGGACGCTTATACTTGGTGGACCACTGTTACTTCGGGGATGGCCGAAGCGGATATCACGTGGGAGTTCTTCAGAAATGCTTTCAAGAGGAAGTATCTTGGGGTTCGGTACTTGGATGAAAAGAAGAGGGAGTTTATGGCCTTGGTATCAGGGTAACCAGACCGAGTATGAGGTTCAGTTTGTGAGATTGAGCCAGTATGCACCAGAGTTGGTCCCTAATGAGAGGGAGTGGTGTGAGCGCTTCCGATATGAGTTGACTAGAGATGTGAAGACCTACATGCTTGCCTCTGACTACACCGAGTTCGATGTTTTGGTCTCTAGGGCCAAGGATATTGAGTAGAACTTAGGCTCTAGTGTACGTGCTAGTGGATCCGATTCTGGAAAGAGACATGCGAACTGGGATAGAGATCATGCCAAGAGGCATAGGGATAGGAGGTACCAGCCCGATTCGAGACATAGGGGTGGTAACTATGGTCATGGCCACCAGGGCCAAGGAGCTGTTATGCACCCACCAGAGTGCAATAGGTGTGGGAGACGCCACCAGGGCGAGTGTGCGGGTACCTTTGGGCCGTGTTGGAACTGTGGATCTCGAGACCACATGAGGCGTAACTGTCCACACCCGGCTAGGGGAAGACCGGCTCTAGCTAGGGGCTTTGAGCATCAGAGAGGTCGTGGGCGCGGTCGTGGAAACTTTCAGCCAAGGAATGAGGGCCAGAGGAACTTGGCTCATGTAGTCGCAGTCCAGCCCGAGGGAAGAGGACCGACTAGGGTGTATGCTCAGCGAGAGGCTGGGAATGACACTGATGTCATTGCAGGTAATTTTTCATTACAATCTTTGAGTTTGCTTTCTTTGATAGATTCGGGGTCAACACATTTCTTATATTTTGGGTGAGCACGCTAGGTCATTAGGTTTACCATGTGATTGGTTAGAGGTAAATGTAAATGTCACTAGCTCTTTTGGTGATACAGTGGTAGTTAGGAAAATGTATAGGAGGTGTCCCTTGAAGGTTCAGGGCCACGTATTTCCGGTCGATATGATGGAGTTACCCTTCTACGGTTTTGATGTGATTTTGAGCATGGATTGGCTTGTAGAGGATAAAGCTAGGGTTGACTTCGAGACCAAGAGAGTCTCCTTGAGGCTTACCGATGACTTTGAGGTTGTGGTAGTTGGTGAGAACGTTAGGTTCCTGTCTAATGTGGTTTCGGCTTTGGAAGCTCAGAGGTTGTTGAGTTCAGGGTGTCAGGCTTATTTGGCTTATGTAATGAATCCGGATATGAGTGAGGTGAGACCTCAGGACATCAGAACAGTATGTGATTTTTCGAGTGTTTTTCCGGAAGAGCTACCGGGTTTGCCTCCAGACAGAGCAGTTGAGTTTGCTATTGAGACGTATTCTGATTCTGCACCAGTGTCGATTGCTCCGTATAGAATGGCACCGAAAGAGTTGAAAGAGTTGAAGACACAACTTCAGTGTTGACTGATAGAGGCTTCATTAGGCCTAGTATTTCTCTGTGGGGTGCTCCGGTCTTGTTTGTGAAAAAGAAAGATGGTAGCATGAGGATGTGCATAGATTATAGGCAGTTGAATAAGGTGACAGTAAAGAACAAATACCCTTTGCCTAGGATAGATGACCTGCTAGACCAGTTGAGAGGTGCTTTTGTGTTTTTGAAAATTGACTTGAGGTCCGGGTACTACTAGTTGAAGGTAAAGGATGTGGACATATCGAAGACGACCTTTCGTACACGTTATGGGCATTATGAGTTTTTGGTGATGCCTTTTGGGTTGACTAACGCTCCATCAGCTTTCATGGATATGATGAACCGTGTGTTTCATGATTTCTTGGACAGGTTTGTGGTGGTGTTCATAGACGACATCTTGGTATACTCTAGGATCGAGGAGGAGCATGATGAGCATTTGCGGTTAGTACTTCAGACCCTACTAGAGAATCAGTTGTATGCCAAGCTAAGCAAATGTGAGTTTTGGATTAGGGAGGTAGTCTTCCTAGGTCACGTGATCTCGGCTAGCGGGATTAGTGTGGATCCCAAGAAGATAGAAGCTATAGTGGATTGGAAACAACTGAAGTCAGTGACAGAAATCCGTAGTTTCCTAGGTTTGGCGGGATACTATAGAAGGTTTGTTGAGGGGTTTTCTAGAATAGCGGCTCCGTTGACTAAGTTGCTACAGAAGAATGTTCCGTATGAGTGGTCAGATGCAAGACAAGAAGCGTTTGAGAAATTGAAGAAAGCTTTGACTGAAGCCCCTATCTTGATTTAGCCCGAACCAAGGAGAGAATTTCTGATTTATAGTGATGCATCCTACGTAGGGCTAGGTTGTGTGCTTATGCAAGAAGGTAAGGTGGTAGCATATTCCTCGCGACAGTTGAAAGTTCATGAGAAGAACTATCCCACCCATGACATAGAGCTAGCTGCAGTGGTGTCCGCATTGAAGATTTGGAGACACCATCTTTATGGTGAGAAGTGCACCGTGTATACCGACCACAAGAGTTTGAAATATTTGATGTCTCAGAGGGAGTTGAACCTCAGGCAACGTAGGTGGTTAGAGCTTCTTAAGGATTATGACCTCACTATAGAGTACCATCCGGGTAAGGCAAACGTAGTGGCTGATGCCTTGAGTAGAAAAGTGGTCGTTGAGTTGCGAGCTATGTTTGCGAGGTTGAGTGTGTCCAAGGATGATGGGTTGATAGCCGAGCTTCAGGCTAAGCCTTCGTTAGTTCAGTTAATTCGAGAGAAGTAGTTGCGAGATGAGTCTTTGGCACCTCACGTGCAAGACATAGCCGAAGATAGGCCTACCGAGTATTGTTTTAGTGAGAATGGGATCCTATGTTACAAGGATAGGATAGTGGTTCCGGAGGATACCGAGTTGAGGCGTACGATCTTGAATGAAGCTCATAATAGTCCTTTTGCTATGCATCCGGGTAGCACGAAGATGTATCGAGGGTTAAAAGAAGAGTACTATTGGGTTGGCTTGAAGAAGGACGTGGCCGAGTTTTTCAATAGGTGTATGGTTTGTCAGAGGGTCAAGGCTGAGCATCAGTTCCCCTCAGGATTGTTACAGCCGTTGAAGATTCCGGAATGGAAGTGGGAACGTATCACCATGGACTTTGTGTCGGGGCTACCATTGACTCCTTCGAAGAAGAATTTAGTGTGGGTGATTGTAGATAGGTTTACTAAGTGTGCCCACTTCATACCAGTTCATACCACCTATACTTTAGACAAGTTGGCCGATCTGTATATCCGTGAGATAGTGAGATTACATGGGGTACCGAAATCGATTGTGTCAAACCGAGATCCGAGGTTTACGGCTAGATTTTGGGAGTGTTTGCATCGAGCCTTGGGTACTTGGTTGAAATTCAGCACTTTGTATCATCCGCAGTCAGATGGTCAGTATGTGAGAGTGATTCAGGTGTTGGAAGATATGTTGAGATGTTGTATCATTGATTTTCAGGGGTCGTGGGAGAAACATCTACCGTTAGTGGAGTTTGCATATAACAACAGTTTTCAGTCGAGTATTCAGATGACTCCGTATGAGGCCTTGTATGGTAGGAAGTGTAGAACTCCGATTTGTTGGGCCGAAGCCAGACAGAAGCTTGTACCGATGCCCGATTTGCTTAAGGGCACCACCGAAAAAGGTAAAGTTGATATGTGATCGTCTGAAGGCAGCTTCAGATCGACAGAAGTCCTATGCCGACTTAAAGAGGAAAGAGGTAGAGTATTCTGTGGGGGGATAAAGTGTTTTTGAAAGTCTCACCTTGGAAGAAGGTGATGAGGTTTGGTAGGAAGGGTAAGTTAAGCCCAAGATTCATTGGACCATATGAGGTAGTTGAGCGGATTGGGCCAGTAGCTTACCGTTTGAGATTGTCTTCCGAGTTAGAGAAGATCCAGGATATCTTTGATGTGTCGATGCTTAGAAGGTATAGATCGGATCTGTCTCATGTTATGCTCGTTGAGGAGATAGAGTTGATTCCATATTTGTCTTACAATGAAGAGCCGATTGAGATACTTGCTTCTGATAGCAAGGTGTTGCGTGGCAAGACCATAGAGTTGGTCAAGGTGCTATGGAGACATAGGGGAGTGGAAGAGGCCACGTGGGAAAGGAAAGATGATATGCTTGAGCAGTTTCTGTACTTGTTTCCGTCAGGTAATTTTGGGGACGAAATTCCTTAAGTGAGGGAGAGTTGTAACACCCAGGTTTTGGGGTCGGGTGAAAATAATATTAAAGTAATGTTCGGGTTTCAGTTTTATAATTAAAATAATAAAATAATATTTTGGGCCTCGGGTTTCAAAACGAATATTTTATGTTGGGCTTGTTTGATTTCAAACCCAAAACCCATGGATTTTAGGATATGAGGATTTTAGCCATCTCAATAATGGCGTTTTTGTAAATAATTCAAAGTTTGGAAAAGATGAGCTTTTGAG
Organism: Hibiscus trionum; assembly: GCA_030270665.1. Taxonomy (NCBI): domain Eukaryota; kingdom Viridiplantae; phylum Streptophyta; class Magnoliopsida; order Malvales; family Malvaceae; genus Hibiscus; species Hibiscus trionum. The sequence continues at coordinate 9,863,756 of BSYR01000056.1, forward strand.
TCAAAAGGGGGGAGTCTTCTTCTTCTTCTTCATTTTTCATTTTTCACGTCAAAACCCAAAACCCTCTCAAATCACTATTCCATCATCTCCCTTGCTCTTTGTTGGTGATTTTTGAAAGGTAAATACGTTTTTGACTTGTCCTTCTTTCCCTCTACAAGTTAGCACCTTTAGTTTTCATTATTGTTCATGATTTTGAAATTTGAAGTTTTGGGGTTTTTGATTAAAAATGCTATCTTAATTGTCTTTAACTTAAGATTTCGATTTATTAATGTTAGATAAGATGTTTACAACCTAAAAGGTCCAACATAGTTGATTTTTACATGGTTTTAAGGTGCTTCCCAAATTTGGGTTTTGGATGGGTTTTTGAAGGGTTTTAGGTTGAGTTTTGGGGTGTTAAATGTGGAATTTTGATGGCTGATGGTTAGGCTATATGTGAGGGTTGTTTTGGAGGCTATTGGGAGTAATTTAAGTGTTGGAATCATTGGTTTTAGGTTGTGCTTAGGGGCTGCTCGGGAATGAGGAATTTTGGATTTGTTTTTAGTTGAAATCATGTGTTTTGTGCTTGGTTTGTGTTCCGGGTCGGCTACATTGCAGTGTGGACTGATTTGTGGTTATTTTAATTGTGTTGGGATGATTAGAAGCAAGGAATTTAGTTGCTGAAGCTTCGGGGACGAATCCGGAGAATTTGGAGACTTGAGCTTGGTTTTCGGCCTTCTTTTGGGTAGCAACGGTGAGTAGAAATGTTAACCTTTGAATTGTTTTCGAAATGGAACTCTTGGGGTTTGGGTGGGACCTAGAGGGTTCACCTAAACCCCGAGTGTAAGTTACTACTCCTACATCTTTGTTATGTGTTGATGAACGGTTATATGATGTGGTCATGTGCATCTCGAGTTGTTTTACATCATAGTTGTTGTGTAGTCGTGTAGAAGTCGAGCCTCACGTGATGGTTGTCTAAACTACGGTGATGAGTGGTCCCACCGGTAGTGACTAGTAGTAGAGTAAGGTGATGAGTGGTCCCATCGGAAAACTACTAGTCGAACGGTGATGTGTGGTCCCACCGTGTGTATGTTGGTTGTGCATGTGCAAGCCATGTGTAGTCTTGTTGTGATAATCATTCGTGCATTCATTGATTTATTGTCAATTATGAAAAGTGTTTTGAAAACTGCATGCTTGTTGAATTATAGAGCTTCTCTCACTAAGCTAGTTAGCTTATTGTCACGGACCGTTCGTTGTGACACGCGGGACTGCGCGAGATGCTTGCTGGTTGTGCTTAATGTAGGATGCGGGATAGCATTAAGGGTGTAGTACGTGTCGTACAGCCGTCTAGTCTTCGGACTGGCGCGTTGGTAGGCACCACACTGGTTGGGAGCTGTCCCCGCTTCCCTGATGAGCCCATGGGAGGGCGAAACCAGTGAGCATCGGAGATGGAAAAGGCTTAGCCCTTGGCTGGTAATAGCCCTAGGTTGCTGCACGGGTAGATGTCCCTGCGCCAAGACTCTGACCCCGTGACAAGTGGTATCCGAGCCAGATTGTGTGCTAGCTGTGAGTTTGCCAAGCACCCCAATGCTGCGTAAGCGAGTCAACCGGACGAGCGTGTGTAGCTCGCACTCCGAGTGAAGGGGTGTTCGCAAGCGGGTCAAGTGGACGAGCGTGTGTAGCTCGCACTCCAAGTGAAGGGGTGTCCACGAGTGGGTCCTCTATAAAGAGATGAGATTAGGACGGGTAGGCAGGAAGCCATAGCGAAAGTTCGCCAAGCACTCGTAGCCAAATGTGCCGTAGCCTCAAGTGAAGAGGGCGAGCAGGCAGGGAATTGCACACTAGATCCGGGCTTATCAAAAGAGGGAAAGAGTTTCTCCCCATGCACGAGGGCGTGCATGAATCGGGTGGGGGAGAATGTCACGGACCGTTCGTCGTGACACGCGGGACTGCGCGAGATGCTTGCTGGTTGTGCTTAATGTAGGATGCGGGATAGCATTAAGGGTGTAGTACGTGTCGTACAGCCGTCTAGTCTTCGGACTGGCGCGTTGGTAGGCACCACACTGGTTGGGAGCTGTCCCCGCTTCCCTGATGAGCCCATGGGAGGGCGAAACCAGTGAGCATCGGAGATGGAAAAGGCTTAGCCCTTGGCTAGTAATAGCCTTGGGTTGCCGCACGGGTAGATGTCCCTGCGCCAAGACTCTGACCCCGTGACATTACGCTCTCCTTTATTTCCAACATGCAGATCGTTAGAGTTCGGGAGGCAAGTGGGCAAGGGAGGAGCTTTTGGAGTTCTCAAAGTAGCTCAAGTACGATTCACGTATTTGTAATAATGCCTAGACGATGGGGGGTGTAGACTTGTAGGAGTTGGTGTCAAACTCCTTAGTTTAATTTTGTAGACGTTCTAACATGTGGAGTTGTTGATGTTATGATTGGATGTGTTATGCTTTTATATTGTGGATTGAGTGCCATGCCTATTTCGTTGCTTAATTGCTAGTGTTTGAGAGTTTATGAACTTGATCTATGAATGCTTACATGATTGTTTAAGAACGTGAGAAACCTTGCCATGTTATGCCCTTGGATGTTTTTGCCTTTGTATGAAATGGTGAAGTCAAATATGGTTCTATGCATGTTTTCCACCTAAATGCCCCTCTTGAGATGAATGCCATGATTGTTCGTTTAAAGTGGTCTTGCATGCTTGATCCCGCTTATTAAATGTTGTATGTATGATTGCGTGTGGCTAGGTGGGTCTTAATTTGCATCTAGGGTCGAGTCTTGATGCTTTTTGCTGAAATTTTGAGTGTTGCAGTACAGGGCGTATCGGTACGCCCAAGGGCCATATCGATACGGTCCTACACTTTGGGGCTCAGTTTAAGCCTAGCGTACCGATACGCGTGGGTGTATCGATACGCCAAAGCCTCACTGGAAATCTGAGAATTTGACGAGATTTTGGTGTATCGGTACGGGTCTAGGGTATATCGGTACGGTCTTGTATCGTTGACCGTGAGAAGTTGACTAGTAAGGGCGTATCGATACGGTCAACCTATGTACCGATACGGTCTCCCTACGTTGACTATGGGTTTTTGACTTGGTCAAGGCGTATCGATACCCTCTTCAAGAGTATCGATACGGCCTGTTGAATAAAATAAAATGGACTCTTTTAAATTGTTTGCTTGGTTGTTCGCATCGCGTGTTGTCCTTCCGCTGTCGTGTCACGCATAGGATGTATGAATGCCTTTAGACAAGATAATAATTAAAAGAAATTTTTCTAGGGTTGCTAATCGAAGTGGGGCCCTAGCGGGTTTCATTTCAGTTTTCCCCGTGTAGCCTATTCGGACCGGTCAGTCGTCAAGACCGGGACGAGGGGGTTACAATGCTATGGCACCATCGCGATGGTGGGCATACTTGATGTACGCCCGCTGGTGTGCCTTCATCAGGCTGAGCTCAGCGCTCAGTTCTTTCGTTGTTGCCACCAATGCTACTACTCGTGCTGCAACAAATTTTTTAGCTACTCCTTCCACCGTTTGCTGAGGCACATCTTCATTGAATCCTCGGAGTTCCGTGATGAGGGCTGGAGTTAAACCTGTCTTTCCTGAAATAGTTGCATCCACTAGATCGTCTATAAAGACGACTTTTCTTTTACACAAAGCAGTTATCAGGTTAGGGAAAACAAGGGGACTACGAGGCCTTTTCAGACAAGCATACACTTCATCCACTATAATCTTTCCTATGTGACACGAGTCGTAACATGTCAAGAATAATTTCCTTCTTCCATATAAATAAATAAATAAGGAATTAAATTAAGTATAGATAGGGAAGTAGGAGTCGAACCCACAAGGACTTGGACTTTCCTTGTTGCGCCTTTGACGTTTCTGAACCAAGAAATGATGGAATTGAGTTTGTGTGATTTGGGAGGGGAAATTGCAATGAAATGTAATAATTTAAGTGAGCAAGAAGAATGGTTTAAAGATTTAAAACTAACAATAGAGATATTCAGCCTTGGCTAAGCTTTGATTTGTTCTACTTGGTTCATTGGTAGAGATTTTTAATTTCGAAAAACTTGTTGGCGAAATTACTTCAAGGTCAATCCTTGAATTTTCTTGTAAACTGAATCTCCAAAATCAATTTTTTGGTTTCAGTTTTGATAATTTGTCTAAATCAACTCAATGTTTGAGAAAACAAATTTTTTAAGCTCGTAACCAACTCGAAAGGTTATTTCTATAAAAACGATTCGATCTCAATTTCCCTTAGTAATCTATTTACTAAGTGTGTTCCCTAGAAGTCGGATTTGTTTCAATAACCGATCCTCCCTCCCACTTGATAGATCAAAACAATTGTTTTTCTCCAAAGGCAATCTTTGGGTTTAAAAATCATTTTGATTTAGAAAATAACGTATGAAGAAATCGAGAGAAGTTTCCGAAATCTTTGAAGCATAATTTCAAACCTCGCCTTGAGAACACGTCATTCCATAAGCCTTCGGCTTAAGAAGATTTAGCCGAGCATGGTTATTAAATTAATCATGCTCGACATTTAAGAAGTAATCAAAAGAAAAATAAGAAAAGAACTTACGAAAAAAAACTAAGAAAAGTAAAAATTCCAAGAGAAAGATGAAATGCTATTCAAATTGATGATGAAGTCTTACCCCAAAAGGGGTATTTATAGTACTTCAAATAACCTAGGTAAACTTAAAATGATAATAAAAGATTAAACAAAATAATTATCCAAAGTTTAAAATTTAAAATTAAAAAATTCGGAGATAGGCTATCTGATAAGCGACTTGATAAGCTATCACTGCTGCTGACGTCAGCTTCTAGAAGATGCTGACGTGGCGCCCAGTCAGCATTCATGCCCTGATTCATGCCCATGAATCTGCCCATGACTCCAGCATTTCCTGCAGCATTCCAGCTTATTTTCAGCATCACGTCCCCTGCATGAAATCAACATAAAACAGCCCAGTTAAGTCCCTCAAACTTATATTTAATCGAAATAAGGACCAAAAACACAACAAAAATAAATACTCATCAAATTCCCCCTCACTTATCAGATGCTTGCCCTCAAGTATCAAAAATTTAAGTTCAAATCATCATCCTTAAACATCTAAGTCCCTTAGCTTACAACATGAAATAATCACTTTAACTCAACAAGAAACTAAGCATGCAAAAAATTTAAGTAAGATGGCAATAAGAATAAATCCCACAACTTATTAATAAAGCAAGGATCACTTAAGTGTTTGCTAAAATAACTCAATGTTCTCAGAAAATATCAAACTAAGCAAGCATGCATAAAATTTGCAAAGAACTCAAATCTAAACCATAAATGCAAAAGAATTTTTTTCATTGCTAGAACCAGTGATATGCACTTCTAGCTTTTATTCTGCTAGAGCCGGTGGTAGGCACCTCTAGCTTTTATTATTTTTTTCTTTTTCATTTTTTTTCTTTTTTTCGAGCTAGAGCCAGTGATAGGCACCTCTAGCCTTTATTATTTTTTCTTTTTCATGCAAATAAGGCTAAATATGAACTTCTCACAAAAATTAAGCATACAAGCATTAATTCAATAAATTCCAAGAAACAAGAGTAACAAAGCAATCCTTTATTGCACCCTTTTTCTATTAACAAGTATGGAACATAGGTTATGACATCAAATAAAATCATCATGCAAGCAAAGTTTCTAGCAAGTCAAAGTTTTTATTATCACAAAGTAAGCATAGGAACACATCAATCTACGGGACAATGATTATCATAAAATCAAGCATAAGCCAAGCTTCGGATAAAGCAAAAAGAAAATTTGACAAACATATCTCCCCCTCACTTAATGCATTTTGTCCCAAAAATGATAACTAGAGTAAAAGAGAGGAAAGGAGAGACTCCCCTAATCAATTGCGGCCACGACCGCGGCCTCGCCGGAGAAGATGGGGGTTGGCCGAGCAATGTCTGGTTCGAAGGTTGGGGGCTTTGCGTGCGTGAAGAAAGAAGGGTGAGATGACGGCTGCAAAATAAAGAAAAGGTAGAGGAAATTTATGTTAGTTTTTTTTTTTAATTTTTGAAATAAAAGGATAATTAAAATTTTGTAAAAGGATAATTTTATTTTAAAATTTTAGATATAGTTGATATAGATATATATATATATATATAGATTAATAATTTAAAAGATATATATATATATAGATTAATAATATAAAATATATATATATTATGATTTTAAAATTTAAAATAAATAATAATTTAAAATGATAAAGATAAATCACCAAGGGTTAATGTGAAACATATGCTTTAATTTTGATATAACTAAAAACCTAAGGACTAAAATGAAAAATATCAAAACAAATTTTAAAGTCCTTAAAATTTCCTACATCTTGTTAAAGACCACTTCATAGCTAAAACCAAAGACTTACCAAATATTTTTTAAGTATTTCAAAGCCAAAACAGGGAATTTTCAAGCCCCGTTTCGAAACGGCCAAGGGCGTTTCGAAACACTTTCAGTTCGATGTGCACCTGTTCCGAAACGGGTATCGGAACGGGTCAAGGCGTTTCGAAACGGTATGACTCGTTTCGAAACTGTTCTTCATTTAAACGAACCAGGGCAACGGCTATAAACTAAATTTTGAAAATAAACAGGGCGTTCCGAAACGGGCTTAGGCCGTTTCGAAACACCCCTTTGGCAGTGGCATAACCGTTCCGAAACGGCCCCTAGGCGTTTCGAAACGGGTTCTCGTAGACGCTCCAACGGCTATATTATTTGAAATCCGTTCCGAAACAGGTGACCCCGTTCCGAAACGGTAGGCGTCTGGAAGCTGAAAAGTTGTGAGAAAAACACCCCAACGGCTCTAATTTTCAGCCCATCACCCACAACGGCTAGAAAACTTCAAGAGGCTATAAAAAGACCCCAAGAAGCTCCAGCAATCATCAATTAAGCTACAAGCATACATCCTTTCATCAAATACAAGCATTTGTGTTGAAATCCCATTTTTATCTAGAAACCCCAATTGTATCCTTCATTTATATTTTGTTCAATTGGGTTGAGTGCTTGATATCGGGCTATCATTTGTATTGAGAGATACCTTATTAGCCACCAAATTTCTTTGTTCTATTGTGTGAGGATTGGGTTAATTTTTGGGTAGAAAAATTAACCGAAATTGTAAAGGTTGCCTCCTTGTCCTGGAAAAAGGGGACGAACAATTTAGTGGAAATTGTTGGAAATCCTTGGTGAGACTAAGGTAGTGGATGTAGAGTTCGGTTGGTGAACTTGAACCACTCTAAATTCTCGTGTCAATATCTTTAAGTTGCAATTTCCGTTACAACATCGTTAAAATTCCAATTCACCCCCCCCTCTTGGTTATTATCATTCGTGTGATCCACTCAACAATTGGTATCAGAGCTTAACTCTTTGAGGATTAACAATCGCAAGAGGAGATCCTTGGAAGAAGTGTGATCATCATCAAAATATCAAGAGATGGCATCAACCTCCGCTCCCGGCATGTACGACTCACAATCCACCACAAAGCCTCCTTTCTTCAATGGTGAGAACTACTCATTTTGGAAAAATAAAATGCGTCTATTTATTAAATCAAGTGACTACCTTGTGTGGGATGTCATTGAGGATGGACCATATATTCCATTGAAGCAAGATGTTGATGGCAAGATGGTGCTTAAAAGAAGAACGGAAATGAGTGAAGAGGAAAGGAAAAAGATCCAAGTAAATGATAAAGCTCTTCACATGCTATTTTGTGCTTTCGGTCCGGACATCTACTCAAAGGTCTCATCAATTGAAAGTGCCAAAGAAGTGTGGGACACTCTTGAAACCACCTATGAAGGCACCAACGATGTCAAAGAAACTAAGATTGGAATTCTCAATCTTAGTTATGAAAATTTCAAGATGGAATTTGATGAGACGGTGTCAAAGATGTTTGATCGATTCTCCACAATTGTGAATGGTCTAAAGGGCTATGGAGAAATTATACCGGAAGACAAGCTTGTCCGAAAGCTACTCTATTCACTTCCCGAATCTTGGGATGGGAAGAGAACCGCTATCATCGAAGCAAAGAATTTAAAAACTCTAAAGCTTGATGAACTTGTAGGTTCTCTCCTTACTCACGAGATCATGAAGCAAGGAAGGGAAGATGAGAAAAAGAAAGAAGAAAAAAGAATGGAGAAGCTTGAAGGGGAGAAAAAGAAGAAAATAGGAATAGCTCTCAAAGCTAAAACTTCCCAACTTGATGAAAGTTCATCTAGTGATGAGGATGAACTTGAAGAATTGGCTATGATAGCCAAACGATTCTCACGCCTTATGAGGTCCAACCGAGGAAGAAGAATCCAAAGGAAAATGGACTTTAAAGGCAAGAACAAAGAAGAAGGAAGGGATCCAATCACTTGCTTCGAGTGCGGACAACCCGGCCACATACGTTCGGAGTGCCCTCAACTCAAGAAGAAGGGCTTTGAGAAGAAGAAAAAGCTCAAAGCTAAGCTTGCTACTTGGAGTGATGAGGAGTCATCGGAGGATGACGAACAAGAAGTGGCGAACCTCTGCCTCATGGCATTTGAGGAAGATTCCTCCTTGGTAACCTCTAACTCATCTACTTTAGATTTTTCATATGAAGAACTAAATGATGCTTATGATGAGTTACAAGAGGTATATGATGAATTAGTTGAGAAGTATAGGGAGTCGGTTATTAGGAATAGAAAAATTATTATAGAATTAAAAGAGAAAAATGACTCACTTACTCAAACTAATTCTAAAATAGAGAAAAAGATATTAGGATTAGAAGATGAACTTAAATTCTTTCAAAAAGAAAATATTGATCTTAATAATCTTTTATCTCAAAATAATTGTGAACACCAAAAGGTGTTAAGTGAGCTAAATGAGCTCAAAAAATCTTTAAAAATTAATGGTAGTGTTAAACATGACATAGGAGAATCCTCTAGAACACACCAATATAAGAAAAAGACTAACTACTACAAACAAGATAACTATCCTAGACATAGTAAAGTTAAAAGAATTAGAAATGTATGGGTTCCTAAGGAACTTGTTAAATCTAATGATATTACTGCTATGTCACCTTGGATTCCTAAGGGAACCAAAGTTTTAGGAACTAACACACATGGACCCAAAATGATTTGGGTACCAAAAACAAAAGTTTAAATATCTTTGTTTGTAGGGGGAGCATTGCTACAAGGCCAAAGCACAAAGTCAAAACTCATGGTACCTTGATAGTGGATGCTCGAGACACATGACCGGAGACAAGAGTCGACTCATGGATCTAAAGCCAAAAAGTGGAGGAGTAGTAACATTTGGTGACAACTCCAAAGGCCACATTGAAGGTATTGGCTCCATTGGTAATCACTCTACTACTCTCATTGAAAATGTTTTATATGTCAATGGTCTTAAACATAATTTATTGAGCATAAGTCAACTATGTGATAAAGGTTTTAATGTTATATTTGATAAAACCGGTTGTAAAATTGTAGACATTAAAACTAATAATATTATGCTTATAGGTCATCGCATAGGGAATATATACATGGTGCATCTAGATGACATACATACATCTCATGCATGCTTAGTTGCTCAAAACGAAAATGATGCATGGTTGTGGCATAGGAAGCTAGGACATGCTAGCACAAGTGTTTTAGAAAAACTAGTCTCTCTAAACCTAGTTAAAGGTTTACCCAAGATAAAATTTTCGAACGATAAAATTTGTGATGCATGCTCAAAGGGTAAACAACATAGATCTTCTTTTAAATCCATTAATGACATTTCTACTAGTAGATGTTTACAACTAATCCATATGGATTTATTTGGGCCAATTAGGACTATGAGCTTGGGTGGCAAATCATATGCATTTGTATTAGTTGATGATTTTTCTAGATTCACTTGGGTTCTCTTTTTAAGTACTAAGGATGAGGCTTTGGAAAAATTCATCACATTTTCAAAATTAATTCAAAATGATCTTGAACTTAAAATTTCACATATTAGAAGTGATCATGGAACCGAATTTCAAAATTTAGGATTTGAAGATTTTCTAAATGAAAATGGTATTAGCCATAATTTTTCAGCCCCTCGAACTCCTCAACAAAATGGGGTAGTTGAGAGGAAAAATAGAACTTTACAAGAAATGGCTAGAACTATGCTTTGCGAAAATAATTTACCAAAATATTTTTGGGCGGAAGCAACAAACACGGCTTGTTATATTATAAATCGTGTAACCATTAGGCCGATTTTAAAGAAAACACCTTATGAGATTTTAAAATCTAAAAAGCCTAATATTAGCTACTTCCACCCTTTTGGATGTAAATGTTTTGTTTTAAATAATGGAAAAGATAATTTAGGTAAATTTGATGCAAAAAGTGATGAAGCTATTTTTATAGGTTACTCTTTAACCTCTAAAGCCTATCGAGTATTTAACAAAAGAACTTTAGTTGTAGAAGAATCTATTCATGTTGTATTCGATGATAATCCCCTTCCTAGGAAGGATTCTTGTGATAATGATAATGTAGGAATCACAAATACCTTTGATGGAGGTCAAACTTCAAAGAAGGATGAGATTCAACCAAAAGAAGAAGACACACAAGATCCACCTCTTGAAGCCTTGAGGGACTTGGCTATTGAGGAAAAGGAAGTTAGCTATCCAAGGGAGTTGAACTATGTCAAAGATGGTGAAATCTTGGGTGATCCATCCAAGGGGGTAACCACTCGTTCTTCTCTTAAATTAATGAATCATATTGCATTTATCTCATGCATAGAGCCTAAAAATATCAAAGAAGCATTGAAAGATGATTTTTGGATTATGGCTATGCAAGAAGAGTTAAATCAATTTGAGAGAAGTAATGTTTGGACATTAGTTGATAGGCCTAGTAATCAATCTACAATAGGAACTAAATGGGTATTTAGGAACAAACTAGATGAGAGTGGTAACATTGTAAGAAATAAAGCTAGACTTGTAGCACAAGGTTACACTCAAGAGGAGGGAATAGATTTTGATGAAACCTATGCACCCGTAGCTAGAATGGAAGCCATTAGGATGTTGCTTGCATATGCATGTTATCATAATTTCAAGCTTTTTCAAATGGACGTTAAAAGCGCATTTTTAAATGGTTTTATAAATGAAGAAGTGTACGTAGAACAACCACCGGGTTTTGAAGACTCAAAATTTCCAAATCATGTTTTCAAACTTACAAAAGCACTTTATGGTTTAAAACAAGCTCCTAGAGCTTGGTATGAAAGGCTCTCAAATTTTTTGATTGAAAAAGGATTTGAAAAAGGTAAGGTGGACACTACACTCTTTATAAAAATGTATAAAAATGACATTTTAGTAGTTCAAATTTATGTTGATGATATTATATTTGGATCTACTAATGAATGTCATTGTCAAGAATTTGCTAAGTTAATGCAAGGTGAATTTGAGATGAGCATGATGGGGGAGCTCTCATTCTTTTTGGGACTCCAAATCAAACAAATGAAGGATGGCACCTTCATAAATCAAGCAAAATACATAAAGGATATGCTCAACAAGTTTGGCTTGGAGAACACAAAGCCTCAAGCCACTCCTATGAGCTCATCTACAAAGCTTGACAAAGATGAAGGAGGTAAGTGTGTTGACTCTAAGCTTTATCGCTCTATGATTGGATCTTTGCTTTACCTTACCGCAAGTAGACCGGATATACTGTTTAGTGTTTGCTTGTGTGCTAGGTTTCAAGCTAGTCCTAGAGAGTCTCACCTTATAGCCGTTAAGAGAATTTTTAGATACCTTAGAGACACTCCTTGTTTAGGCCTTTGGTATCCTAGAGTCTCTACCTTCAACCTACATGCTTACTCGGATGCGGATTATGGGGGTTGCAAAATCGATAGGAAAAGTACTTCGGGAACTTGTCAATTCTTAGGTAGTATGCTCATATCTTGGTTCTCTAAGAAACAAAATAGTGTAGCTTTATCTACCACCGAAGCCGAGTACATATCCTTAGGAAGTTGTTGTGCTCAAGTCCTTTGGATGAAACAACAACTCTTAGATTATGGTGTAAAAATAAAAACCATACCCCTTAAATGTGATAATACAAGTGCAATATGTTTAACAAAAAATCCCATCCAACACTCTAGAACCAAACATATAGAAATAAGGCATCATTTCATTAGAGATCATGTCCTTAAGAAAGATGTGGCTATAGAGTATGTAGACACCTTAAATCAATTAGCGGACATTTTCACAAAACCATTAGATAAAGAGCGTTTTTGGTCCCTTAGGAGAGAATTGGGCCTAACTAGCCTATCTTGACCTTTAGGACCTCTTTTAAAACTTAAATATGCTTGATTTTGTGAAATATCATGTTTATATGTTTAGACTCCCAATTTCTTCCATGCATATAGTTAGGGGGAGTATGTTTATGCCTAAATATGTTTTGCTTGCTCATTCATATCATATATGCATGTTTGGCCTCTTAGAAAATTATTTTTTCTGCATTTTAGAGCCTCATCTGCACTTCCAGGCCCAGGTGTATCGAAACGGGTTAACCCGTTCCGATACGGGTGCCTTAAATTTTGTCCTGAGAGAAGGGCGTTTCGAAACGTTTTCGGTTCGATGTAAAGGTGTATCGGAACGCGTTCCGATACGGGTCAAACGTGTTTCGAAACGGTCATCCCCGTTTCGAAACGATATGTCAAAGGTTTTAAGAAGGGTCAAACCCTAGCCGCCCCGTTCCGAAACGGTCATGACCGTTCCGAAACGGACTCGCGGACAGCCCTATTTAGGGCTTCTAAAAGTTCAAAATTCTAATATTTATCAAACTCTTAAAACCCTAAAAACCCTAACCGACCCCCTTCTATAAATACCCTCTCAAACCCTTTGTTTTTCACAAAATTGTGAGGGGTTTTGCTCTAAAACATATATCTAAGCAAGCGTCATCAATCTTGTGCAAAGATTTCACTCAAATCATCCAAAATCCCAAACTAAGGTAATTTTTCTTATTTTTCTTCTTTTTCAAATTATGTTCGAATCATAGGATAGAAAAATTTATTTTTGTATACATTGTATGTTTTTAGTTGTGGGTTATTCGAATCTTGTAAAAAAATTTCAAAATCTCAAAATTTTTGATTCGAATATAAAATTTTTTTAACCGTATTTTTTTTAATTTTGTTTTTCAAAAACCTAAGTGGGATTTCCTATTGGATTGATTTTAATTATCAATGCATACACTCAATTTTAAAACTCTTGCTTAATATTTTAGATGGCGGATCAATCGAACAAAAAGCGCAAAGCCGTTCAATCCGGTGAATCGAGCATTCGTCCAAATATCACTCAGCTCTTTCAAAAAACTCTTAGAACTCCAGACCAGCGTGCTCGTTTTGCTTATGTCAAGGACTTTGCAGTTCGTAAGGAAAGAGTTATTGATGTAGAATTCCTTAATTCCGAGCGATTCCTCTTTCGGTATCTTGGTCGTTTGGATGAGTGGAATCTTCTTTTCTTCTTGAGCATCGAAGATATTTGCTACAAAAACATGGTACTCCTTTTCTACTCTAATGCTCGTTTTCTTTACGATGAAACCAAAACCGAGATAGTAGGAATTGAGTCATCTTTATTGGGAAAGAAGTTTGTTATCAATATTGCTCTTTTGGAGTCTGCCCTTAAACTCAAAAATGAGGGTCTTGAAGATGAACGCCATTTTGGCACTTTTACCGGGAAAGCTCTAAATTTAGATGTGCATGATCGTGTGCTTCATCTCATTGTTTCTTGGTTTATTCGACCATCCGGGGGGAAATACTCCCACATTCGAGAAAAAGATCACTTTTGGCTAGAGTGTTTCCGTAGGGGTGAGCGCCCAAATGTCCCTAAAATTATTTTTGCCGAGATTGTCAATAACATTAAGCTTATTGACACAAATGAGTTAATTTCGTTCACCTATGGAGTTGTTTTGAGTTTCCTCTTCCATCATCTCAATATTGACTGTACCTATGACTTCCCGGAACCTCGCAAGACAAAGATTGGAGAATCCTCTCTTCGCAAGTCAGGATTCACTTATGTGAATGGTATTTGGGAAAGGGTTGATAGGGAAGCGGTTCCTCCTCCTGTTGCTCCTCCGCCTCAAGATCAAGTGGGAAACACTGATGCTCTCACTACTCTTCTTACCCAGCGATTCAATGCCTTAGATTCTAGACTTGATACTATGAACACTCGCATTGCTTCAAACTTTGAATCTATGGGCAATCGGTTGAAGAACGTTGAAGATGGTCTTCATACTCTTTCAACTTCGCATGCCAACCTTGATCTTTCCTTCTCTACACTTTATGGGCAATGGACGAAGTTTCATCGTTCGCAAGCCAAGGATGATGATGATGATTCGGATGACGAGGCTTAGGAAGTTTTATCATAGTAGTTATGCATTTAGGATTAAGTTTGCATCTTTATATTTTAGAACCTATGCTTATGATCTTTTATTTTGGGATTTGATTATGAACTTATTGTTTATGCTTTGAATATTTTGATGATATTAATTATGATTGCTTATTATTGCTTATTGGTACTAATCTTCTTTATGAGCTTGTTTCTTTTTGATCTAACAAAAAGGGGGAGAAGATATTTAAGAGAATTGCCATGCCATCATGCCATGCCATGCCACCAAAATTTTTCAAACTTTTAATTTTCAAATTTTTAAATTTGTCTTAAGGTTTTGATCCTTGATTTCAAAAGTCACAAGTTTTAAATTTCAAAACCTATCTTAAATTAAGGGGGAGTTAGAATATCTTCAAAACTTTCAAAATTCTTAAAAAATTCTAACTTTGGTTTTGTTATATCAAAAAGGGGGAGATTGTGAAACATATGCTTTAATTTTGATATAACTAAAAACCTAAGGACTAAAATGAAAAATATCAAAACAAATTTTAAAGTCCTTAAAATTTCCTACATCTTGTTAAAGACCACTTCATAGCTAAAACCAAAGACTTACCAAATATTTTTTAAGTATTTCAAAGCCAAAACAGGGAATTTTCAAGCCCCGTTTCGAAACGGCCAAGGGCGTTTCGAAACACTTTCAGTTCGATGTGCACCTGTTCCGAAACGGGTATCGGAACGGGTCAAGGCGTTTCGAAACGGTATGACTCGTTTCGAAACTGTTCTTCATTTAAACGAACCAGGGCAACGGCTATAAACTAAATTTTGAAAATAAACAGGGCGTTCCGAAACGGGCTTAGGCCGTTTCGAAACACCCCTTTGGCAGTGGCATAACCGTTCCGAAACGGCCCCTAGGCGTTTCGAAACGGGTTCTCGTAGACGCTCCAACGGCTATATTATTTGAAATCCGTTCCGAAACAGGTGACCCCGTTCCGAAACGGTAGGCGTCTGGAAGCTGAAAAGTTGTGAGAAAAACACCCCAACGGCTCTAATTTTCAGCCCATCACCCACAACGGCTAGAAAACTTCAAGAGGCTATAAAAAGACCCCAAGAAGCTCCAGCAATCATCAATTAAGCTACAAGCATACATCCTTTCATCAAATACAAGCATTTGTGTTGAAATCCCATTTTTATCTAGAAACCCCAATTGTATCCTTCATTTATATTTTGTTCAATTGGGTTGAGTGCTTGATATCGGGCTATCATTTGTATTGAGAGATACCTTATTAGCCACCAAATTTCTTTGTTCTATTGTGTGAGGATTGGGTTAATTTTTGGGTAGAAAAATTAACCGAAATTGTAAAGGTTGCCTCCTTGTCCTGGAAAAAGGGGACGAACAATTTAGTGGAAATTGTTGGAAATCCTTGGTGAGACTAAGGTAGTGGATGTAGAGTTCGGTTGGTGAACTTGAACCACTCTAAATTCTCGTGTCAATATCTTTAAGTTGCAATTTCCGTTACAACATCGTTAAAATTCCAATTCACCCCCCCCCTCTTGGTTATTATCATTCGTGTGATCCACTCAACAGTTAAATTGAAAAATAAGATAATATATATTTAACTTACGTAAATCTAAAAAGATAATATAAATAATATATAATAAATAATATATAATAAATTTAAATTAGTAATAATAACTATATTATTAGGGGGAAGTTAATAAAAATGCTAAAAAGATAAGATAAAAGAGAAGTAGACATGGGTTTTAAAAATAATAAAGAAAATAAGAATAAATTCGAAAGTGAAAAATTAAAACCAATAAATAAATAAATAAAATGGGTTGCCTCCCATCCAGCACTTGTTTATCGTCGTTAGCTTGACGACCTCATTCAAGTGACAGGTTCAATTAAACGAATTTCCTCGACTAGACCAACCGAAGCATTGTCATAGTACGGTTTAAGCCGTTGACCGTTAACTTTAAATGGCTCTCTGGAATTACTTTTAATTTCCACTGCACCATGTGAAAAAATATCAGTCACTGTACGGTCCAAGCCATTTTGATCGTAATTTCCCTGGAAAAAGTTTTAATTTAGAGTTAAATAATAAAACATTTTGACCAATATAAAATGATTTAAATGCAATATTAAAGTTTTAATTTTTGAACTGTCGAAGGCATTTTTTCGAATTTCTTCCAGCTCCTGGATATCGAGTTTACGCGTTTCGCCAACTAGATCCATTTCCATGTTGCATTTTTGGACTGCCAAACGCGCGCGGTGCTCCAATTCGACCGGTAAGTGGCACAGCTTACCAAAAACAAGGCGATAAGGAGACATCCCAATAGGACCCTTATACGTTGTCCGATATGCCCATAGTGCGTCATTCAGCTTAACGTTTCAATCCTTTTGATCGGGTTTCACGATCTTTTCTAGAATGGTCTTGATTTCACGGTTTGATACCTCTGCCTGACCATTCGTTTGCGGATGGTACGATGTCGCGATGCGTTGGGTGACACCAAATTTTTTCATTAGCGCATCGATGACTCAATTGATAAAATGTTTCCCTCTATCGCATATCAGCGCTCTCGGTGTGCTAAACATGGAAAAAATACAATCTTTCAGAAATTTGACAGTGGTTTTAGCATCATTATTTTTTGTAGCTTTCACCTCAACCCATCGCGAAAAATAATCAACAGCTAAAATTATATAAAAATTACCGGATGATGATACAAATGGCCTCATATGATCTATCCCCCACACATCAAATATTTCGCAAACATGAATAGGATTTAGGGGCATTTCATTACGTCGGCTTAAGTTACCAACTCTTTGACACTTATCACATGATTTGCAAAATAAATATGTGTCACGAAAAATATTCGGCCAATAGAATCCACATTCAAGAATTTTATGAGCTGTCCTTTTAGGTCCATAGTGTCCACCGCATGCATATGAATGACAAAAATTAAGGATAGATTTTACCTCGTCTTTGGTTACACATCGTCGTATTACCTGATCGGAACAATGTCTCCAAAGGTAGGGATCATCCCAAATATAGAACCTGGATTCCCTCTTGATTCAGTTAATTTCTGACCGTGGCAAGTCAAGGGGCAATTCACTTATAGCCAAATAATTCACGATGTCCGCAAACTAAGGTGTTGAAGCTTGCGCCATCATCAAATTTTCTTCAGAGAATTCGTCATTAATAGGCAAATCCGAATTGGTCAGTGGGATTCGACTGAGGTGATCGGCCACTAAATTTTCAGTCCCCTTCTTGTCTTTTATCTCGAGATTAAACTCCTGAAGGAGTAAAATCCATCGGATCAGCCTCGGTTTTTCTTCCTTCTTGCTCATCAGATACCACAAAGCTGCATGGTCAGAAAAACAATAATTTTAGTCCCAAGTAAATAAGAGCAGAATTTATCTAAAGCAAAAACTATAACAAACAGTTCTTTTTCTGTAGTCGAATAGTTGTGTTGCGCTGGATCAAGCGTTCTTGATGCATAGGCGATGACATGAGGCTCTCGTCCTTTCTTTTGACCAAGTATCGCTCCAACACTAAAATCTGAGGCGTCGCACATAATTTCGAACGACAAGTTCCAATCGGGCGGTTGCACTATCAGCGCGGATACAAGTTTCCCCTTAATTGCATTAAACGATTTCCTGCATTCGGATGTAAAGTCGAACTCTACATCTTTCTGCAGTAACCGACATAGTGGTTGTGCTATCTTCGAGAAGTCTTTTATAAATCGCCTATAGAAACCTGCATGTCAAAGAAAAGAGCGGATATCCCTCACAGTTGTGGGGTATGAGAGTGAACAGATAATGTCTGTCTTAGCCTTATAAACAGAAATTCCTTCAGAAGATACAATATGTCCTAACATTAAGCCTTTATTAACCATGAAGTGACATTTTTCGTAATTGAGTACATGGTTAAACTCAATGCATCGTTTTAATACATTAGTTAAATTAAGTAAGCACTCACCAAAAGAATTTCCATATATAGTGAAGTCATCCATAAACACTTCAATCCCCTTCTCAACATAATCTGAAAATATACTTACCATACATTGTTGGAATGTAGCCGAAGCGTTACATAGTCCAAACGGCATTCATCGATAGGCGAAGGTTCCGAATGGGCATGTAAACATGGTCTTCTCTTGGTCCTCAGGTGCTACGGGAATTTGAAAGAAACCTGAAAAACCATTGAGACAACAATAGTGAGATTTACCAGCTAATCTTTCAATCATTTGATAAATGTATGGTAAAGGAAAGTGATCTTTTCGGGTTAGAGAATTCAACTTCCTGTAATCTATGCAAACTCGCCATCCATTCTAAACTCGAGTTGGAACTAACTCACCTTTGTCATTTCTGATTACCGTGAAGCTGGTTTTTTAGGAACAACATGAATAGGACTTACCCACTCGCTGTCCGAGATTGGATAAATAATATCGGCGTCTAGAAGTTTTTGAATTTCGGCTTGTACTAGCTTCATCATAGGATCATTCAAGCATCGCTGACCTTGTCGAGACGGCTTTTCCCCTTCCTCTATTTTGATCTTGTGCATACAAGTTGAGGGGCTAAGTCCTTTGATGTCTGCAACCGTCCAACCGATTGCTTCCTTATACTTTCGTAGGACTGTGACAAGGTCGACTTCCTCCTCTCCGGTTAATTCATTCGAAATGATAACCGGAAAGGTATCGTTATCTCCCAAGAAGGCGTACTTAAGGTGAGATGGGAGTTCCTTTAATTCCAACTTCAGAGCCTGCAAAATAGATGGCAAAGGTTTAGTCTTAGATGGTATTAAAGCTAAATCAGAATTAATAAAGGAAACAAGTTCTTTATTCCTCATTATCGCAAAGCTCATAGTCGATACTAAAGTTATCAAAAAATTAGAATCTGCATACTCTTCTATACATGGATCAACAATATCAATTGAGTTAACAGATTCAACCTGATCAGGATACCTCATTGCCTTATAAACATCGAATTCTACTACCTCGCCGTCGAATTCCATGGATAAAAGGCCGCTCCTTACTTCTATTTTCGTGTTTGTTGTGCTAAGGAATGGATGTCCCAATAACACTTTGGAGCAAGTGTTTGTTCTATCGTGAGCCATATCGATCACGTAGAAGTCCGCAAGGAAAAACAAGACATCTACCTTTACCCGTACATTTTCCAACACTCCTTCCGGATAGATGACTGATCGATCCGCCAACTGTATCGTAATCCTGGCTTCCTTCAAAGGATCATTAGTTATCATTTTATAAACAGAATGCGACATTACATTTATAGAAGCTCCAAGATCGCACATTGCACGTTTAATCGATATATTACCAATTTGACAGGGTATAGCAAACATACCTTGGTCTTTCATTTTGAGTGGTAACTTACGTTGAAAAACTGCAGAAACGTGCTCTCCCAAGTTTACCTTTTCGTGCCGAGTGAGTTTTCGCTTGGTTGTGCAAAGCTCTTTGAGGAAACGAGCATACCTTGGCACTTGTGGAATGACTTCTAAGAGGGAAATGTTTACTTGAACTTTTTTAAATACTTCAATGATTTCCCTCTCTTCGCCTTTTTTGTCACGTTTTACCAATCGTGATGGCAAGGGAGGTGCGACTACAAGGGATGGCGAAAGAGTAGGAGGTGGTGGTAAAGGGTTACCTTATTTTTTGTTACCTTCTTATGTGGGTGGATTGTTGTCTTTTGGTGGCTCTTTCGGTGCTATAACGGTCCCACTGCGGAGAGTGATTGCACTTACATTTTCTTTAGGGTTAGACTCTGTTTGAGAAGTTAACCTCCCTTGTGACTCCATTCTTCCTAATCGTTCGGCAATCTGACTTATATGCTTGTCCATCTCTTGAAAATGGGCCTCCGTGCGGGTTTGGAATTTTTCCTGAGACATAGCCAACCGCTCTACAATGGACTCTAGGTTCGACTTTTGTTGAAACTGTTGGTTAGGCTGCCTTTGCTGATATTGTTGTCTTTGGTTATGTGCAAACCCTTGGTCTCTCCACCCTTGATTGGCATTAGGGTAGTACTGCTTTTGATAGGATCCTGGAATGTTCCCCATCGCTTTCACTTGTTCGGTACCTTCTTCTTGGATCATAGGGCAACAATTCGTCGGGTGTTCGGGGCTTGTGCATGTCCTACAAAGCCTAGAAACAATCTTCCTATCTGCAACCAAAGATTGAACAATGTCAGCTAATTTATCAATCTTGCTTTCTAATTAAACAGTACCTACCTCATTAACTCTTCGAGATGGTTCACTCGATTGGTAGAAGCGTTGCGAGTTGGCTGCCATGGTCGAAATCAATGTCCTTGCTGCCGTCGGGGTCATATTGACTAGGGCTCCTCCGCTAGCTGCATCAACTACTTTCATATCTATAGGGGTTAGTGTAATCACCTATTTTGTCCGGGGTGTTAAACCCGTATATTATGATATTATTACTATATTATTAATGGGCTTTAATTATATGGTGATTAATAATAAGAACTAAAAAAAGAAGAAAAAAGGGAAAGAAAAAAATAGTATATATATATATATATATTATTACTATATTATTAATTATCTATTACTATTTATTATTACTATCTATTGTTACTATTTATTGTTATTGTTTATTAATATCTACTTATCAATATTATCATTATATTATTCTATCATATTATTAACATATTATCATTCGCCACTACTATTATTATTTATCACATATCACATTATTTATTATTATTATTATTTTTATTATTATTATTATTATTATTATTACTATTATTATCTAATCTGAAAACAAAACACAAATACTAAATAATGAAGCCCATTATATATTATATAAACAAGCCCAAATTAAATAAATAAAAGTCCCATTAAATAATAAGCCCAATATTTATTTACAGTCCATTATACATTATCAAAACTCAAAAATAATATACAAGGCCTGTTTGGGCCCAAATAATTAAAAACTCTAATATGCTGATAGATAAAACCCTAATGACCCTTATGTTTTGTGCAGCCGCCACCTTCCCCTCACCGTCAGATCTGATCTAGATCTGACGGTCCAGATCACCAGATGCCAGAAACCCTAGCAGAGACCTCCGAAACCCTAGCGCCGCAACACATCCACCGTTGGATCGGGAGTGCATCGGACGGCCAAGATCAACGCGGAGAAGTTTCTGGAGCCTCCACGCGCCCGCGCGTCCGCGTCTCCTTGTCTCCAGATGCGCGCGTGTGGTCCACCGCACACCATATCGAGCCTTTTCTGCTCCTCACCATCCCAGCCTCTCTGGTCCCCTCTCCTCACGGATCACATGCAACAAAAAAAAAACAAAACATCAAAGGCAGAAACGAATTGCAACAGAATGACAGAGGCACAAAAAACTTTCGGCAGGTGAATACCAACAAGAATTACCAGCAACACATCAAATTTTTTAGCAATATATGTAATTAAGAAAAAGAGGAAAAGAGTTCGGTCTATTTAAACCCGAACATACAATGTAACAGGGGTTTTTTTCAGAGAGCGAAAGTTGTAATCGAAAGTATCAGTGAATACAAGCAATACAAAGAGAAATTTACAGAGGTATAATCGTCTTCATTTTCCTTTTTTTATTTTAACTTCGAGGTAAAAAAACATAAGATAAGGTTTCTTCTTTTTACCTTTGCCGCTTTGGCTTCTTCATCCCCTTGCTTGTCGGCGACAAGCCATTCGACCTCCATAAGGCCGTCTGTGGTGAGTCGGAAAAGCTAGCTTCGAAAAGGTTTTGGGTTTCGATTTTTTTGGGTTTTAAACAAATTCGGTCGAAAGGTTGTTTTGTTGCTTTGGTTTTGAAAAGAAGGCTCTTTGGTTTTTTTTAGGGTTTTAAAGAGACGGAAAAGGTTTTTTAGAGTCTCCGGCGCCGTTTAACGGCGACCGGAGCAGCTTGACGGTGCCGGTTTTCAGAGAAAAAGGGGTGGGGCGTTCTTTAGGTTTTAGGGTTAATAAGATGAAAAAGGAACTGATTTTTTTAAAACTTAGGATTTATATTGTTTTAAGTCGTTCAAATCGGTTTAATCCATTCTTTAATCCCTCCGTGTTTTACTAATTACGCGAAAGGGGCTTCCGCTTTTTAAAATTCTTCCCGTAGTCCCTGTTTGTTTTCCAATGTTTTCAATTTCGCCACCGTTTTCGTTTCAATTGATTTTCGGGTGGGGTAATTACGCTTTTGGTCCCTAAGGCTTTACGCGTCTTTTCAGTTGGGTCCTTCTTCTGCATTTTAATTAGTTTTTTTTCAAATGGTTTTATTACAGTTACGGCCCCTGACAGTTTGCTTTCCTTTTGCTTTGCATTTCATTTTTTATTGTTATAGTTTGTTGCTCATGCATTTGCTTACTTTTTATATTGAATATATGTTGTTTGCATTTTTGTTCATGTTTGTTAAATGTGGCATGTGTTTATATTAAATATGTGATTGTATGCCTTTATGTTTTTCGGTTTAAGCATGTTTTTATGTTTTATTTTATGAGGCGTAGCATAGTTTCATTATGTAACATGTTTTTAATGTGGCGTGCCTATTTGTTTTAATGCCAATTCGAATATGTTTGTTGTGACATGCATTTTAATTGTCATCCATGTGACTCTTTAATGTTTAATTTGCATGCTAATTAATTTTAATTATAAAACGGAGATACTTATTAATTCGCGTATTCGGGTCGACTAGCCTAGCTTATTGGATACTCCTCGAATATTCGGATTAATTCGAATCGTCTAAAGGTAAATCCGTAATTAAAACGGACAAGACCATGACATCATTCTTTAATTGCTTGCATCATGCATAAAGGTGACGTACGGGATCCAAACCCTAAACTAACACGGCAGTCAGTCTTATATAATGTCGGTTTAGTCTTTGGTCTGGTGTATAGTCATCCTTTCTAGTTAAACGACGAATTAATTCGAAACCACTAATTTGGATAAGCTCGTATGATTAAAGTCCAATTTTCAATTAAGAACCCCTAATTAAAGTCGTTTTAAATTTCGAATAATTTCCATCAATTTAAAAGCAACAATTGTTATGGTACCGATTTCCGGGCGTGATGGGGGTGCTAACTCTTCCCCATACGTAACCAACTCCCGAACCCTTTCAAATGAATCTCTGGTTTAGTTTTTACGGTGTCTGGCCTACCTCACTGGCCGGTGGCGACTCCAACCAACCGAAAAAAGATTTTTAAAAGGGTTTTCCCAAAATTCGAATTGTTTTTAAAATCCCCCTTTTAAATTAAATGTTTTCAAAAAAGCGGGGACCCTTGTGAAAAAAACCTTGTTACAGTTAGCCCTTCATAAAAATATTGAATAAGTGTTTGATCTGACAAACCATGTTGTGGGCAATTAGCGCATAGTTTCTTGAAACGCTCCAAATATTCATAAAGTGTTTCAGTATCATTTTGTCGGATACTTAGAATATTTCGCCTCATTTCGCATGCTTTAGCGGTTGGAAAGAACCTGTCAAGAAACAAGCGAGCCATTTCAGTCCAGGTAATAACTAAGTTAGAAGGTAAATCATAAAGCCAATCCTTAGCAATATCAGATAAAGAAAAGAGAAAGGCGCAAAGTTTAATTTGATCCTCAGATACTCCCTGTGGTTTCGTAGTTGAGCAAACCATGTGGAATTCCTTAAGGTGTTTGTGTGGGTTTTCGCTGGGCAAACCGTGGAAGGTTGGTAGGAGATGAATCAAACCCGTTTTTAGTTGGGACGGTGTTTCACCATTTGGGAAGGTTATGCACAAGGGTTGATTGTCATCCGGTGCCCTGACCAGTTGTTGGATCTTCTATTCGTTGTCTCCCATTTGGCTTTGTTCTTCAAAATGTGTTTCGGGTTGGGATGATTCGATATCTTGTTGGAATCGTTGTTGGCGCAACTTATATTGCTTCTCTCGGTTTCGTTGTGCATTTTGTCGTCTCGCAAATGCTTCAATTTTCGGAATGAATTCAATCTGTTCTCCTGAATTTCTCCTGGTCATAAACAATCAAAAACAAACAGTAAAAGTTGTCGAAGTCCCAAGCAACGGCGCCAATTTTGACACTCGTCGTAACGTGTCAAGAATAATTTCCTTCTTCCAAATAAATAAATAAATAAAGGAATTAAATTAAGTATAGATAGGGAAATAAGAGTCGAACTCACAAGGACTTGGACTTTCCTTGTTGCGCCTTTGACGTTTCTGAACCAAGAGATGATGGAATTGAGTTTGTGTGATTGGGGGGGAATTGCAATGAAATGTAATAATTTAAGAGAGCAAGAAGAATGGTTTAAAGATTTAAAACTAACAATAGAGATATTCAGCCTTGGCTAAGCTTTGACTTGTTCTACTTGGTTCATTGGTAGAGATTTTTAATTTCGAAAAACTTGTTGGCGAAATTACTTCAAGGTTAATCCTTGAATTTTCTTGTAAACTGAATCTCCAAAGTCAATTTTTTGGTTTCAATTTTGATAATTTGTCTAAACCAACTCAATGTTTGAGAAAACAAATTCTTTAAGCTCGTAACCAACTCAAAAGGTTATTTCTATAAAAACGATTCGATCTCAATTTCCCTTAGTAATCTATTTACTAAGTGTGTTCCCTAGAAGTCGGATTTGTTTCAATAACCGATCCTCCCTCCCACTTGATAGATCAAAACAATTGTTTTTCTCCAAAGTCAATCTTTGGGTTTAAAAATCATTTTGATTTCGAAAATAAATTATGAAGAAATCGAGAGAAGTTTCCGAAATGTTTGAAGCATAATTTCAAACCTCGCCTTGAGAACGCGTCATTGCATAAGCCTTCGGCTTAAGAAGATTTAGCCGAGCATAGTTATTAAATTAATCATGCTCGACATTTAAGAAATAATCAAAAGAAAAATAAGAAAAGAACTTAAGAAAAAAAAACTAAAAAGAGTAAAAATTCCAAGAGAAAGATGAAATGTTATTTAAGTTGATGATGAAGTCTTACCCCAAAAGGGGTATTTATAGTACTTCAAATAACCTAGGTAAACCTAAAATGATAATAAAAAATTAAACAAAATAATTATTCAAAGTTTAAAATTTAAAATTCAAAAATCCGGAGATAGGCTATCTGATAAGCGGCTTGATAAGCTATCACTCCTGCTGACTTCAGCTTCTAGAAGACGCTGACGTGGCGCCCATTCAGCATTCATGCCCTGATTCATGCCCATGAATCTGCCCATGACTCCAGCATTTCTTGTAGCATTCCAGCATATTTCCAGCATGACGTCCCCTACATGAAATCAACATAAAACAGCCCAGTTAAGTCCCTCAAACTTATATTTAATCGAAATAAGGACCAAAAACACAACTAAAATAAATACTCATCACTATGTCATTGCGTCTACCATGTAATATCTGTAACAAGGTTTTTTTCTTTAACACAAGAAAGGTCCCCGCCTTTTTTTTGAAAACATTTAAGTAAAAAGGGAGAATTAAAAACAATTCGATTCGAGTTTTGGAAAAAACCTTTTTAAAATAATCTTTTTTTCGGTTGGAGTCGCCATCGGCCACTAAGGTAGGCCAGACACCGTGAAAACTAAACCAGAGATTCGTTTGAAAGGGTTCGGGAGTTGGTTACGTGTGGGGAAGGGTTAGCACCCCCATCACGCCCGGAAATCGGTACCAAAACAATTGTTGCTTTTAAATGATGGAAATTATCTGAAATTTAAAATGAATTTAATTAGGGGTTTTTTATTGAAAACCGGACATTAATTATACGAGCTTTCTCCAAATTGGTAGTTTCGAATTAATTCGTCGTTTAATTAAAAAGGATGACGGTACACCGGACCAAAGACTAAACCGACACTATATAAGGCTGACTGTCGTGTTAGTTTAGGGTTCGGATCCCTTACGTCACCTTTATGCATGATGCAAGCAATTAAAGGATGATGCTATGGTCTTGTTCGTTTTAATTACGAGTTTACCTTTAGATGATTCGAATTAATCCGAATATTCGAGGAGTATACAATAAGCTAGGCTAGTCGACTCGAATACGCGAATTAATAAGTATCTCTGTTTTATAATTAAAATTAATTAATATACAAATTAAAATGCTAAAAGTCACATGAATGACAATTTAAAGTGCATGTCACATATATTCGAATGACATCAAAACAAATAGGCATGCAACATAAAAAACATGTGTGCACATTCTAACATAAACAATATGGCAAAATATATATTCGATGCAATCATAGATTAAGGGGACAAAAATGCATGGTTAACAACCTTAAATATGCAAAATAAATGAAATGCAAAGCAAACTGGCAGGGACCCAAACGACAATAAATCCATTTAAAAAAACCTAATTTAATGCAAAATGGGGACTCAATTGAAAAGAAATGGAAACCAGCAAGGACCTAAAATCAATTTTCCCATTCGAAATTTAACCAATACAAGATCAGGACTAGATTGAAAATGTTTGAAAAAGTGCAGGGACCACAGAAGAGGTTTTAAAACGCGGAAGCCCTGCTCGCGTTATTAACGGAACACGGGAGGGCCAAAACATGATTAAACCGTTTTAAAAAACTTTAAAACACTATAAAACCCAAATTAAACAAACTTTTCAGCCCTTTTTTTCATTTTATTAACCCTAAAACCGAAAGCCTCCCCCCTTTCTCTATTTTCTCTCTGGCGCCGCAAGGGTTCTGGTCGCCGTTTCCGGCGCTGGAACCACGAAAACACAAAAATACCTTTGCTTCACGAAACCAAGACCGAAAAACCTTTCGAAGCTAAACCCCCTAAAAAATGTTTCTGTTTTTTTGTTTAAAACCCAAAACCAGAGGAACTCCCACCCCTTTCGTGCTACTAGCTCCGACGGCTCACCATGCATGGCCCCAAAAGGGGCCCGAAGGCTTATCGCCAGACGGGAGAGGCAAAAAACGGAGAAGGAGAAGACACGAAGGTAAAAAAACCTAACCTACTGTTTTTTTTATTTTTTTCGATATGAAACTGAAAAGAATACCTCTGAAACTCTTCCTTTGCTTGTATTGACATGAAAGTTTCGATTACAATGCCTCTGAAATTTTCGAATGGATCCTCCTTTACATTGCATTTTGCTCGGGTTTATATAGCCCTAATATTACATATTTTCCCTTTTCTAAATTACATGTAATTGCTGGAAAATCTGCTGGTTGATTTGTACAATTTCGGTTTGTTGATTGCCTCTGATTTCTGCATTTCGGTTGCGATTTTGGCTCTGACATTTGTTGTGGTTTTTTGTTTGCTTGCCGCGGGAGAGAGGGGACCAGAGGAGCTGGGACGTGGCCAGACGACGTGCCGTTGATGGGATTTGGACGAGCTCGATCTGGGCAGCTGAAGAGGTGGGCATGTGATGCACGCGCGCGTATGGAGACTGAATCGACGCGCGTGGATCACGCGCGTTTGGGCAAGACCTGATCCTGGCCGTTGATCAAGATCCTGATCTGACGGTGGATCTGCTGCGGCGCTGGAGCTCGGGAGAGGCTCCTCTAGGGTTTCCTGTTCCTTGATCGATCTGGATCCCAGATCCACCGGCTGCGCAAAGGCGGCTGCAAAACAAGGGGTTATCAGCTAGGGTTTCAGATTAGGATTTATTTTGGGCCGAACGGGCCATATAATTTGTTGGGTTTTTTATTATGTATAATGGACTTTAAAATGAATAAATTGTGGGCTTTTATCATTTATTATAAATTGAGCTTATTTATTTAATGTTTTTATTTTGTTTTTCCAGATTTAATAATAATAATAATAATAATAATAATAATAATAATAATAATAATAAGATAATAATAATAGTTATGTGATAAATAATAACGGTACATACGATAGAAATAATAACATAATAATAATAATATATGATAGTAATGTTAATATAATGATAATAATATTAGTAGATAATAATAGTAATAATAACTGGTAGATAATAATAGATAATATTAATAATAATGATATAAGCAATAGATACTAATAATAATAATTATAGTAATAATAGATAATAATAATATTGATAAGCAAACATAAATATGATAGTAATATAGTAATAATGATAAGATTAATGTGTGATTAATAAGGTAGTAATAATAATATCATATTAAAGCCCATTACTAAAGGAAAAGAAAACGAGTTTTGACACCCCGGACAAAATAGGTGATTACAGTTGCCCCTTTGCTTATACTTGTAGAACAAGGATAAAGCAAAGGCCATAAACACCAATTTTGTCCGACTTCCCTGTTTGGATCCCGAGTCACCATGCACTTGAACTACTGCGGTTCGGGAGTCGGTACGGGAAAATGCAACGGTCGTGGAGGCTTGAAGCTGTCATTCTCATTTCAACATTCTTTAACCCTTCGAGGTCCGCACACATAGATAATTAGTAGAAGCTCCATTCTCAAAGTGCCTGAACGGATAGGCGGATTCCATTCTCCGAGAGCCTGAACGGATAGGCGGGTTCCATTTTCCAAGAGCCTGAACGGATAGGCGGGTTCCATTCTCCAAGAGCCTGAACGGATAGGCGGGTTCCATTCTCAAAGAGCCTGAAATGATAGGCGGGTTCCATTCTCCAAGAGCCTGAACGGATAGGCAGGTCCCATTCTCCAAGAGCCTGAACGGATAGGCGAGTTCCATTCTCCAAGAGCCTGAACGGATAGGCGGGTTCCATTCTCCAAGAGCCTGAACGGATAGGCAGGTCCCATTCTCCAAGAGCCTGAACGGATAGGCGGGTTCCATTCTCCAAGAGCCTGAACGGATAGGCGGGTTCCATTCTCCAAGAGCCTGAACGAATAGGCGGGTTCCCTTTTACGGGAAAAGCTTTAATATACCTGTCAAAAATAGGTAAAAATGATATGATGTTGTGAGTTAGCATGCCCCTAATCCTAGGGATGCCTAACTACAAGTGATGCATGAATTATGACATCAAAATTGCTCGGACGCTTTCACTCTTTGGACCGGTCAATCCCGACCTTCTTCTTGTCCCTTCTTCGTCTCAATCTCTTTTGGCTTTCTCATCTCTGCCAAATCTCAAACTTTTCGTCCCTTCTCGAAAGACGACTGCTGACTTCCACTGGTCAGACTGGACATAGCACATCTCGTAGTGCTCGTTCTCTAAACATTGCCCCCTACTCAAACTGGGTGCTCAACTATTCTCTTTGTCTTAACTCAACACGAAAACTTCTTCTCTTCTCTCAACAATAGGGGAAGCACATGCCCCCAAGTCCCTGAACTTTTCTCTTAAGTTCATTTTCTGAAGTGCTCAGACGCTTTCACTCTTTGGACTTGTCCATCTTGACCTTCTTCTTTTTCTCTTCTTTTTCTCAATTTCTTCGGGCTTTCTCATCTTTGCCAAATATCAATCTTTTGATCTCTTATCGAAAGATAACTGCTGACTTTCGCTGGTCAGACTGGACGTAACACTTCTCGTGGCTTATTCTCAACATTGCCCCCTACTCAAACCGGGTGCTCAACTTCTCTTCTTCTTTACTCAACGTGACGAATTTTCTCTATGTTAGGGGAAGCACATGCCCCCAAGTCCTTGAACTTTTCTCTTAAGTTCATCAAGGTCCAATTTCATCTTCTGAAGCAATCGAAACATTTCGACAAAAATTAGCTTCAAGTCCCTGAACTATAGCATGTAGGAACCTATTACAATCTTCACCATAGCCACTGCTGAGCTGCCATTTGCATTCATGGCATTGCATTCTAAACTTTATCCTTGAAGCAAATGCAAGGAAATTGATTTGTGTTCACAAAAGACTTAGATTGCATCTTCTAATTTCAAAATGAGATGCATTTTTTTTAAAACTGGACTTTCTTTTCAAATCCTGAATATATCAAGTTAAATTAAATACCCTGAATATCAAGTGCACGAACGACACTATTATGGCTTACCAATGATTGCCTCAAGCATCATGTGTCTAGGAGACCTCGAAAGCTGAGCTGATGTCTGAAAATGTGACATACTCTCCAAGTTATTTCAGTCTTTTAGTCATTTAGGCTTATCTTCTATAGGCTTCGCCTTTATCAATTCTTTATGATTTTGGGGAAATCAACTCATCACATTCCTTTGGCTCGAAATAAATGATGGAGCAAACAACAAAACCCCGAGCTACTCGGCATTGTCATGATTTGAAAATATTACCATCACTCATGTGGCTAAAGTGAATGGTGCATAGCAACCTTATTGGTCTTTTGCTACAGCGGAGTGCCCTAAAAATTCCACACTCATATCCGAAGATGCCTATTACCAGGCATCGAACATTGGAGTGCTTTTGTTACGCTTTTATTATCTTCTCTCTTCTTTTTTTCTTCTTTTCTTTTCTTTTTTTTCTGTTCTTTTTTCTTTTACTTCTTTTTTCTTTTTCTTTTTTCTGTTTTTTCTTTCTCTTTCTCTTTCTCTTTCTCTTTTTCTTTTTCTTTATTCTTCTTTTCTCTCTTTTCTTT
Source organism: Hibiscus trionum (assembly GCA_030270665.1). Lineage (NCBI taxonomy): Eukaryota > Viridiplantae > Streptophyta > Magnoliopsida > Malvales > Malvaceae > Hibiscus > Hibiscus trionum. The sequence continues at coordinate 9,894,466 of BSYR01000056.1, forward strand.
CTTTCTTTCTTTTTCCTCTTTTTTCTTTTTCTCTTTTTTAGCGTGGAAGGTTTCCGGTTATTCTCCCGAAGGCCCTAATTCTATGTGTACTTAATTAGATGACCAAATTAACTCAGAGTGTAAGCCACATATTCATCATCTTCAAAGTTTTTGATTTCCACTAGACAGAGGCGGCTCGAAGTCAACCTTCGGGGTCAAGGTCAATGTCCCTTGTGCAATTGATATACTGGGACTCAATAGACAAATATATTCACACAAAATGAAAAGGCAATTGAAACATAATGCATCCTTTCATTGAAATTTAAAAACATGCAGTCTGAGGCCCTTACAAAAAAATCTTTGCTACCTTCGGGCAAAGGGTAGCAAAGTGGATTCCACACATCACTTCAAGGAAAAAACTGGAATGCAATGAAATGAAAGCAAACAAACTTGGATGCATAAAACTCTTGACTAAGCTGGCCGTCCATCCCACCCCTTTAAGTTTTTTCGAGGAATTCAACCTCCTTATTGTCCATCAATTCCTGGACCAAACGCTTAAATTTCAGGAAACTCTGAATCTCATGCCCCACAGTCTGATGGTACTCGCAAAAGGATTCATGGCCATCATATGCCTCATTTAGACCCTTTTCGATTAAGCCCGCTGCGCATAGTTGTTCGTATACCCAACTCAGAGGTGACTTAATTTCTGACACCTCCATCCTCACCTTCGTATCTACCACTTCGAGGGCATTCACGCCTCGACCTTCATGTTTCGGAAGTGGATTGGTCGTCCCATTGGGCTTCTCTAACTCGAGGACCCCGGTGTTAATCATGTTTTGCACGAGCTTCTTGAACGCTAAGCAATTTTCTATCGTGTGTCCTGGTACTCCGCCGTGATACTCACAGTGTGCCTTCTCTTCATACCATATAGGGTAAGGCGGTTGGAAGGGAGTAACATGATACGAGCGGACCAGATCAGCCTCGTATAGGTGTTTGTACACCTCCTTGTACGGTATAGGTAGAGGGGTGAAGGTCATTCTCTCTTGTTCCTTCCTGGGAGCCCTATTCTCTCTTCGGTTTGGGCCTTGCGAATTCCCGACTGCGGCTTGAGGCGTTGAGACTGTGAAGTGCTTGGAAGCCTCGTAGGTACCGACGTTGTTCACCTCATGATCCTTCTTCTTGAACTGCTTCCGGGCATTCTCTCCTCCATCAATCCTACCACTCTTGATGGCTGCCTCGATGCGCTCACCGGTCATAACCATATCTGAGAAGTTACCGATAGGGTTGCTTATCATACGGTCATAGAGGGTCCCTTTCAAAGTGTCAACAAACATAGGGGAGATCTTATTCTCACGGAGTGGGGATTGAACCTGTGCCGCCCCATCTCGCCAACGCTGGGCGTATTCACGAAGGCTCTCATTGTGTCGTTGCTCCAAACCTTGTAGCATGAGTCAGTTTGGGACCATATCAGTTATGTGCCTATACTGATCGGTGAAAGCCTTGGCCAAATCCTTCCATGACCGAATCTGAGCATGAGTCAACTGATTATACCACCTCACTGCAGGCCCCACTAAGCTGTCTTGGAAGCAGTGAATTAGCAACTTCTCATTGTCGATGAAACTCGTCATCTTTCTACAAAACATGGTTATGTGAGCAGTAGGGCAAGTCGTCCCGTCAAACTTCTCAAACTCCAGCGTCTTGAACTTGGGCGGGATTATCAGATCCGGAACCAAGCTGAGGTCTCTGGCATTCATCCCATATGCCCCCTCTTCTTCTTCTTTTGTACGGAATTTCTCCTCGAGGTCTTTCCGGGTCTCTTCTAGTTGTTTTGAGAACTCGGCCTTCACTTTGTTTAAGTTCTTGATCTCATCCAAGTCTGAGACACTATCCCCGACATTTTCTACATTAAAAATCAGACCCGATGGAACATGGGTAGAGGCGCCCGCCTGATGCGATGTTGCCCCATCTCCTTGAGTAGCCGCTCTTTGCGAGGGCTTAGGGGTATTGGTAACAAAACCGGGAGAAAACGAGGGGTCTCCCTTATCCTCACTAGGGTTTCCGACAGCACCCTTTACTTTCAGATTCGCTTGCAACAGTTGAGATATCTCATTCATCATATCTTGTTGGGACTTGATGATGGTGTCCCTTAATTCTTGTTGGGCTCGCTCTAACTGACCTCTCAAATCATCTTTCAACTTAGCAAACCTCTCCTCCATTTGCTTCCTTTGGTGGCGAGTAAAGTGTGGGTGCGGAATCTTCGATAGTCACGAATGCTGCCATGACCTCGAACAATTAATTCCAAGACTTAATGATGTAATGCATGCAATGTCGTATGCACAAATGATTGAAGGCAACAAATTAAAAAACACAAAATCGAATGCAAGGAAATGCTGATTCGATGAACATCCTCATTAAACAACTTTCCACAACGGAGATCAAGCCTTGTTGCAACGAGGTAATAAATACATAGGGTACGATTTTTAACAAATTTTCTCGTCCCTTCCTTTTAAATTAGCGCGCTCCGGGAGCTTCATTGTTATGGACTCTTTTCTCCCGTTGTGAAAGTTTTCAACTTTAGACTGTTCTCGAATCAACACTTCGTATGAAAATGCGATGAATATGCAAAAATAAGCAAAACGAGACAAGAAGGCAACTGGGTTAGTATCAACAATAATGAATACTGAATAAAAACAAGCAAAAGGAAACACATCAAGGCAAATTAACGATGCAAGACCTATGAATTCTAATTCTACGGTTAACCGCATGGCTCTAATCGGGGTGGGCTTCTTAAATTCTCACTCATGTGGTTCGGTTCTAACAAGGGTACCCAAACCTATCTTATCACCTACTAAGGTGACAAGAGCCCCAATTTTGTGCCATTACAAGCTTGCGAATTGGTTTCGGTTCGAGGGAAAGCACGATCTAATGACGTGGAGGGCTGCTCACATGTCAAAGGCGTGGATTCCGGAAGTGAATTACCGACCCGTGGAGGGAGACTCACGTGGGTATGGGCGTTTCACTCCCACTTAAGGGACGAAGCTCGGGTATAGAGCTTAATGCGTGATGCAACACATGTCGGTGTTTCCTTTGAAATTAAATGAAAAATTAATTCAAGACCACCAATTATCGAAGCTCGTAAAATTAAGTTTCCATTTTCAAGGAAGAACCACCTCGCTAAAGTCAAATCAAATTTCAAAAATTTCCATCATTAAAGGCAACACTTATTTCTTTGGTCTAACTCTCTTTTTGTTTTGAAAAACAAAATTTGTCCCTAGCGGAGTCGCCAGACTGTAACAAGGTTTTTTTCTTTAACACAAGAAAGGTCCCCGCCTTTTATTTGAAAACATTTAAGTAAAAAGGGGGAATTAAAAACAATTCGATTCGAGTTTTGGAAAAACCTTTTTAAAATAATCTTTTTTCGGTTGGAGTCGCCACCGGCCACTAAGGTAGGCTAGACACCGTAAAAACTAAACCAGAGATTCGTTTGAAAGGGTTCGGGAGTTGGTTATGTGTGGGGAAGGGTTAGCACCCCCATTACGCCTGGAAATCGGTACCAAAACAATTGTTGCTTTTAAATGATGGAAATTATCTGAAATTTAAAATGAATTTAATTAGGGGTTCTTGATTGAAAATCAGACTTTAATTATACGAGCTTTCTCCAAATTGGTAGTTTCGAATTAATTCGTCGTTTAATTAAAAAGGATGACGGTACACCAGACCAAAAACTAAATCGACATCATATAAGGTTGATTGTTGTGTTAGTTTAGGGTTCGGATCCCGTACGTCACCTTTATGCATGATGCAAGCAATTAAAGGATGATGTTATGGTCTTGTTCGTTTTAATTATGAGTTTACCTTTAGACGATTCGAATTAATCCGAATATTCGAGGAGTATTCAATAAGCTAGGCTAGTCGACTCGAATACGCGAATTAATAAGTATCTCCGTTTTATAATTAAAATTAATTAATATACAAATTAAAATGCTAAAAGTCACATGAATGACAATTTAAAGTGCATGTCACATATATTCGAATGACATTAAAACAAATAGGCATGCAACATAAAAAACATGTATGCACATTCTAACATAAACAATATGGCAAAATATATATTCGATGCAATCATAGATTAAGAGGACAAAAATGCATGGTTAACAACCTTAAATATGCAAAATAAATGAAATGCAAAGCAAACTGGCAGGGACCCAAACGACAATAAATCCATTTAAAAAACCTAATTTAATGCAAAATGGGGACTCAATTGAAAAGAAACGGAAACCAGCAAGGACCTAAAATCAATTTTCCCATTCGAAATTTAACCAAAACAAGATCGGGACTAGATTGAAAATGTTTGAAAAAGTGCAGGGACCGCGGAAGAGGTTTTAAAACGTGGAAGCCCTGCTCGCGTTATTAACGGAACACGAGAGGGCCAAAACGTTATTAAACCGTTTTAAAAACTTTAAAACACTATAAAACCCAAATTAAAAAAAACTTTTTTGCCCTTTTTTTCATTTTATTAACCCTAAAACCGAAAGCCTCCCCCCTTTCTCTATTTTCTCTCCGGCGCCGCAAGGGTTCCGGTCGCCGTTTCCGGCGCCGAAACCCTAAAAAGGTTCCCTTTTTTTCTTTCCCGGAACCACGAAAACACAAAAATACCTTTGCTTCACGAAACCAAGACCGAAAAACCTTTCGAAGCTAAAACCCCCAAAAAAACGTTTCTGTTTTTTTGTTTAAAACCCAAAACCAGAGGAACTCCCACCCCTTTCGTGCTACTAGCTCCGACGGCTCACCATGCACGGCCCCAAAAGGGGCCCGAAGGCTTATTGCCGGACGAGAGAGGCAAAAAACGAAGAAGGAGAAGTCACGAAGGTAAAAAAAACTAACCTACTATTTTTTTGTTTTTTCGATATAAAACTGAAAAGAACACCTCTGAAACTCTTCCTTTGCTTGTATTGACATGAAAGTTTCGATTACAATGCCTCTGAAATTTTCGAATGGATCCTCCTTTACATTGCATTCTGCTCGGGTTTATATAGCCCTAATATTACATATTTTCCCTTTTCTAAATTACATGTAATTGCTGGAAAATCTGCTGGTTGATTTGTACGATTTCGGTTTGTTGATTGCCTCTGATTTCTACATTTCGGTTGCGATTTTGGCTCTGACATTTGTTGTGGTTTTTTGTTTGCTTGTCGCGGGAGAGAGGGGACTAGAGGAGCTGGGACGTGGCCGGACGATGTGCCATTGATGGGATTTGGACGGGCTCGATCTGGGCAGCTGAAGAGGTAGGCGTGTGATGCACGCGCGCGTATGGAGACTGAATCGACGCGCGTGGATCACACGCATTTGGGCAAGACCTGATCCTGGCCGTTGATCAAGATCCTGATCCGATGGTGGATCTGCTGCGGCGTTGGAGCTCGGGAAAGGCTTCTCTAGGGTTTCTTGTTCCTTGATCGATCTGGACCGTTGGATCTGGATCCCAGATCCAACGGCTGCGCAGAGGCGGCTGCAAAACAAGGGGTTATCAGCTAGGGTTTCAGATTAGGATTTATTTTGGGCCGAACGGGCCATATAATTTTTTGGGTTTTTTATTATGTATAATGGACTTTAAAATGAATAAACTGTGGGCTTTTATCATTTATTATAAATTGGGCTTATTTATTTAATGTTTTTTTTTTCAAATTTAATAATAATAATAGATATTAATAATAATAATAAGATAACAATAATAGTTATGTGATAAATAATAACGGTACATACGATAGAAATAATAACATAATAATAATAATAATAATAATATATGATAGTAGTGTTAATATAATGATAATAATATTAGTAGATAATAATAGTAATAATAACTGGTAGATAATAATAGATAATATTAATAATAATGATATAAGCAATAGATACTAATAATAATAATTATAGTAATAATAGATAATAATAATAATATTGATAAGCAAACATAAATATGATAGTAATATAGTAATAATGATAAGATTAATAGGTGATTAATAAGGTAGTAATAATAATATCATATTAAAGCCCATTACTAAAGGAAAAGAAAACGGGTTTTGACACCCCGGACGTGATTATAATGATAATTATGACTCATGTTGGAACTGTGGGTCTCGAGCACATTTGAGACGTGATTGTCCATATTCGGCTAGAGATGGAAATGCTTCAGTTCGAGCTGTTGAGCATTAGAGAGGTCGTGGGCGCGGTCTAGGTAACTTTCAGCGTAAGGGTGATGGTCAGAGAAATGTAGCTCATGTGGTTGCGGTACAGCCCGAGGGTGGTGGACCAGCTAGAGTGTATGCGCATCGCGAGGGCAAGAATGATATATATGTGATTGCAGGTAACTTCTTATTACAATATTTGACTTTGCTTTCTTTGATTGATTCTGGCTCTACACATTTGTACATTTTGCGTGAGCATGCGAAGTTGTTGGATATACTGTGTGAGAAATTGGATGTGGGAATGAATGTTACAAATTCTTTTGGTGAAACTGTTGTGGTTAGGAAAGTATATAGAAGATGTCTTTTGATGATTCAGGGTCATGTGTTTCCAGTAGATATGATGGAATTGTTGTTTTATGGTTTTGATGCGATTTTGGGTATGGATTGGCTTGTAGAACATAAGGCTAAGGTATATTTTGAGACAAAGCAAATTTCCTTGAGGCTTACGGATGATTATGTAGTAATAGTAGTGGGTGAGAATATTAAGTTCTTGTCCAATGTTGTTTCAGCTTTAGAGGCTTAGAGGTTGATGGATGTTGGTTGTCAGACATATTTAGCTTACATTATGAATTCGAACATGAATGAGGCACGACCGCAAGACATCAGGACTGTTTGTGATTTCCGGAAGTATTTCCGGAAGAGTTGTCTGGTTTGTCGCCTGATAGAGAGGTTGAGTTTGCTATAGAGACTTATACTGATTCTGCTCCAGTATCCATAGCTCCATACCGTATGGCCTCTAAAGAGTTGAAGACATAGCTTCAGGAACTGTTAGATTGAGGATTCATTCGTCCTAGTATCTCACCTTGAGGTGCACCAATGTTGTTTGTGAAAAAGAAAGACGGTAGCTTGAGAATGTGTATAGATTATCGGCAGTTGAATAAGCTGACCGTGAAAAATAAGTATCCTTTACCGCGGATTGAGGAACTATTTGATCAGTTGAGAGGTGCTTCCGTGTTTTCCAAGATAGATTTGAGATCCAGTTACTATCAGTTGAAGGCAAAAGATAAAGATGTACCGAAGACAGCTTTTCTCACTCGCTATGAACATTATGAGTTCCTGGTAATGCCTTTTGGTTTGACTAATGCACCGGCTTCATTTATAGATATGATGAATAGAGTATTTCACGAATATTTGGATCAATTCGTAGTAGTGTTCATTAATGATATTTTGATATATTCCTGTACCGAAGAAGACCACGATAAGCATTTGTGTTTGGTGTTACAAACTTTGTTAGACAACCAACTATATGTTAAACTAAGCAAGTGTGAATTTTGGATTAGGGAAGTAGTATTCTTGGGGCATATAGTATCAGTCGAGGGAATTAGAGTGGATCCTAAAAAGGTTGAGGCAGTTGTGAATTGGAAGCAACCAAAATCAGTAACAGAAATACGTAGTTTCTTGGGCTTGGCAAGTTATTACTGACGTTTTGTGGATGGATTCTCTAAGGTTGCTGCTTCTTTGACAAAACTGTTGCAAAAAGATGTTCGTTTCGAGTGGGCAGAAGTAAGACAACAAGCTTTTGAGAAATTGAAATAAGCTTTAACGAAAGCTCCCGTTTTGGTTTAGCCGGTGATAGGGAAAGAGTATGTAATCTATAGTGACGCGTCTTATGTTGGCTTAGGTTGTGTGCTAATGCAAGAAGGAAGAGTAGTAGCCTATGCATTTAGGAAGTTGAAGGTTCATAAGCGCAATTATCCTACACATGACATAGAGTTGGCCGCAGTGGTGTTTGCTTTGAAAGTTTGGAGACATTATCTCTACGGTGAGAAATGTACAGTTTATACGGATCATAAGAGCTTGAAATATTTGATCTCGCAAAAGGAGTTGAACCTTAGGCAGCGTAGATGAGTAGAATTGCTTAAAGATTATGATCTTTCGATTGGGTACCATCCGGGTAAAGCCAATGTAGTGGTCGACGCCTTGAGTAGGAAAGTGGCAGTTGAGTTGCGAGCAATGTTTGCTAGGATAAGTTTTTCACATGATGATGGTCTAGTGGCGGAATTGCACATTAAACCTTCGTTAATTCAGTTGATTAAAGAAAATCAGTTGTAAGATGGAATGTTGGTGCCACATGTACAAGACATAGCAGAAGATAACCCGTCAGATTTCTGTTATAGTGATGATGGTGTTCTATGCTTCAAAGGTAAGGTTGTTGTACTAAATGATGTTGATTTGAGGCGTACAATTCTGACCGAAGCTCATAGTAGTCTGTTTGCCATGCATCCGGGGAGTACAAAGATGTATCACGATTTGAATGATGAGTACTATTGGGTTGGCTTGAAGAAAGATGTTGCTGAATTTGTGAGCAAGTGTGTGGTTTGCCAGCAAGTTAAGGTCGAACACCAGTTTCCTTCTGGGTTGTTGCAACCGTTTAGAATTCCCGAGTAGAAGTGGGATAGAATTACTATAGATTTCGTATCAGGTTTGCCTTTGACACCTTCTAAGAAGAATTCTGTTTGGGTAATTGTTGATCGTTTTACGAAAAGTGCACATTTCTTGGCTGTTAATACTACTTATACCTTAGATAAGTTGGTTGATTTGTACATCTGTGAGATTGTGAGATTGCACGATGTACCTAAATCGATTGTGTTAGATAGAGATCTGAGGTTCACAGCTAGATTTTGGGAGAGTTTGCATAGTGTCTTGGGTACTCGGTTGAGTTTTAGCACTTCTTATCATCTTCAAGTTTTAGAAGACATGTTAAGATGTTGCGTTATTGATTATCAGGGTTTATGGGAGAAGCATCTACCGTTAGTAGAGTTTGCCTATAACAATAGCTACCAAGCAAGTATCCAGATAGCACCTTATGAAGCTTTGTATGGCAGAAAATGTAGAACACATGTTTATCGGGCTGAAGCAGAACAAAAGTTATTATCGTTGCCGGATATGCTTAAAGGTACTACCGAGAAAGTGAAGTTGATATGTGACCATTTGAAGGCAGCTACGGATCGACAAAAGTCGTATGCAGATTTGAAACGTAGAGAAATAGAGTATGACGTGGGCGACAAAGTGTTCTTGAAAGTTTCACCTTGGAAGAAGGTGATGAGATTTGGGAGGAAAGGTAAGTTGAGTCCGAGATTCATTAGCCCTTATGAGATAGTTGAACGAGTTGGTCATGTTGCTTATAGATTGAGATTGTCATCCGAATTAGAGAAGATTCATGATGTATTCCATGTTTCGATGCTTCGGAGGTATAGATCGGATTTTTCACATGTTATGCATGTCGAAGAGATTGAATTGAATCCATATTTGAATTATGATGAAGAACCAGTCGAGATCTTGGCTTCGGACAGCAAAGTGCTGCGGGGTAGAACCATTGAATTGGTCAAGGTTAAGTGGCGACAACGAGGTGTGGAGGAAGCCACTTAGGAGCAAAAGAATGACATGAAGAAACAGTTCCCGCATCTCTTTCCGCCAGGTAAATTTCAAGGACAAAAATTTCTTAAGTGGGGGAGAGTTGTAACGCCCTGAGTTTAGGGTTCGAAAGGTAACCAAATTTGGTTTAAGACTGGTTTGGGTTAGTTGGTTCGGTTTAGGCTAGTTTCGGGCTTATTTTTAAATAAATGGCTTTAAAGGCTATAAATGATGACAAAATGGGTGCAAATTATTTTAGGAGAATATTGTTTTGGTAAAAATAATTTTAAAAGGGTTTTAAATAATAAAAAAGGATTTTTGGAGGAAAAAACTATCATCTTTAAACAAAATATCACGTTATTTTTTCTCCTAAGTTCTTATCCATTTTCCCTTCATCCAAACAACTTCTCCTTTCAATATTTCAAAAGTAATCTCTACTTTACTTTGATTTCCTCTTTATCAAACTTGTTATCAATGAAATTTTTCCAAAACCCAATTGTTTCTTTTTGGTTCCTAATGCTTTTTCGTTGAAAAAGAAGTGTTTGATGGAATTTTCGTTTGGGTTTTGTTTTGTTGGGTTTGTGGATGTTAATAAATGTGTTTTGATGTTATATAATGTTGAAATGATGGTTTATTAATATAAAACCTGAAACTAGTTAAGAGGGTAGTGTTTAAGGTTGAAGTTAGTTTTTGGCTTGGTTCTGTGAAGAATCAATGGCTGATGGTTTCTTGCCTTTGGATTGATGTTTTTAGTTGTTAATAGATGTGATTTTGATGATAATCTTGCTGGGTTTTAGCCAGAGTTCGTTTAGAGTTGATTTATTGATGTTTTCGTTTGATTTCGGATATGAATTGGTTGGCGATTATTGTTAGATGCTGGGTTTTTTAGTTGCAGCAAGTTTAGAGGCTTGAAATCACTCTAATACTCTATTTTGAATTGATTAGAAGCATGGGAATTTTATTTGAGAATTTCGGACGCGATATCGGACAATCCGGAGGCTTAATTTGAGTGTTCGACTAACATTTGTGTAGTGCTGGTGAGTGGAACTATTTTATTAAGCCTTAACATGGTTAAGGACAAGATTTTGGGGGTTTAGATTGAGCTTGAAAAGCCAATCTAAGCTCAAGAGTAAGTTTGGTTGTTTTCGCCTTTGTTTTCGGCTTTTTACTTTGATTTTGTTGAGCCCAATTATATCTTGTTGCAAATGATGAAGTTTACTGTTTTCGTATGTGTTGAGATATTAAGATGATAAGTCATGTAAATCCCATGTTTTTATTTGTATTATGAAGAGTTATATGTTGTTGAGTACATGTTATGCATGGAAATGTGTATGAAAATGGGACGAGAAATGTTATGCTTGTGGCTTTGCAAAACAATGGGTAAGTGTTGGCCTTGATGAGTATATCGGCACTTGTTGAGATTCTTATTACCGGATATAATTGATCGACCAATAGGATGAGAGTGCACTATAATGGTAAAATTCATGCGTGGCCTTAGTGATGTTAGATTCCACTAAGAAGGAGTACGATGATGGGCATTCCACTAGAAGCTTTTATTTGCTAGACGTTGTGAGTACGGTGATGAGCATTCCACCGAAAGTTGTCTAGTTGTCTTGATTACGGTGATGGGCATTCCACCGAACGTTATCTGCATATCCGAGTAAAAGTGCTAAAATGTCAATATACTCATGTGACTCAAATTGCTCTTTATGCTTTATTGTGTTGATGTTGTTGTTAAGCTTGAGATATATGTTTCCATGTAGATGTGGATGTTATGCCTTGATTTTTAATTCAAGCATGTGATAATTTGAGCATGTTATGTTGAAAGTTTGTGTTTGAGAAATTATTTGTGAAATGGATTTGTTTTCAAAAGCAAACAAAATGGTTTAAAACTGCATTGTTGTTGTCGTTGTTTTGAGCACCGATCACTAAGTATTCTTGCTTAACACTCTCTTTTCTAACAATACAGATTCATAGACCATTCGTGGCAGAAAGGAAGCAAGGAGTTGTCCAAAAGTTTACATTTTTGCTCAAGTATGGTTTTGGCATCAAGTAATAGTATGTTAGCAATGGGATATGACCTTTATGTGTTGGGAGGTATTATTTTGAGACTCCCTGTTTTGAGACATGAATATGATGCATATCTAGTCTTGTTTATGACCTTTGTATGTTAGATAAATGTAACACCCGGGTTTAGGGGTCGGGAGAAAATAATATTTTAATAATATCCGGGTTCGGTTTTATAATTTAAATAAATTAAATAATGGTTCGGGTTTTGTTTGCAAATAAAACAAAGGTGTTGGACCCAATTTTTAAACCAAGCCCAATAGCCATTCATTAATGGCATTTGTGTAAATATTTGGACCTTACAAATAAAACCCCATTTTTATTACCTTATAATTCAAATAAACCTAAAAACCCCATCATCTTCTTCTTCAAAGAAAAACCCACGACATGAAGAGAAGCTTATCTCTTGCCACTATTTCATCATCTTTCTTCTTCATCCTTAGAGCGTTTTCAAAGGTAAATATAGTTTTGACTTGGCCTTGCTATCCTCTACACTTTGGTATTTTTAGATTTCATTAAAACTATATATTTTGCATTTGGGTTTTTCAAAGTCTTGGGTCAAAGGTTGAAGCTTTATGATTATTTACCAAAGCTTTTGATTTATTATTGTTATATATGTTGATTACTACCCATAAGGTCCAACATAGTTAATTTTTACATGGTTTTATGTGGAATCCCGAATTTGGGTTTTAATGGGTTTTTTGAAGGGTTTTGGGTGAGTTTTGGGGGTTGTTTTAGGTGGGAATTGATAGCCCAATGGTAGTACTATGGTTAGGGGTTGATTTAGGATCAATTGTGGGTGTAATGGATGTTGGAAACATGGTTTTTGGACATGGTTTTGGGGCTGCCCGATTTGGCTAAAAATGGGACTTGTTCATAGCTTGCAACATGGTAAATTGAATTTGAATTGTGTTCCGGGTTGGTCTTTTGATGTTGGGCTGATTTGGAATTGTTTGAAATGTGTTTGAGGTTGTTTAGAAGCGGGAATTTGTGTTGGAGAAGCTTCGGGAAGAAATCTAGGATTTTGCGAGAGTGGTTACTTGCTTGGCTTGGAGCTTGGAAGCTTAGGTGAGTGGTTAATGTTTTAATTTGATTTTCTACAGTTGGTTCAAGCATGTGGATGTGGAAATGTTTTCAAGAATCGTTTTGGTTCAAAGGTGATTTTGAAAGTGGTTTAGATTTGGGCTTGAAAGTAATTTAAACTCAAAGAGTAAGTTGATGTGAAACGCCTCTTTAACTTCCCCTTTTATCATTGTTTTGCATTGCTTGAAATGATATTTTGTTATGCATGAGATTTCAATACTTTGAGAAGAAGCATGTTGCCTATTACTATATCGTTAATGATGTATGATGGTAATAATGGTGACGTTGTTATACCTTGTAAGATGTGTGTAAGTTGGTGCAGGTTGTGAATGAAAATGGTGAGTAAGACCATTTGTGTTTGGTAAGATTGTAAGTAGTAAGTGATGCCTAATTGTGGATATTGCTACATCTTGTTTTGGTTGTGCATGATATAGTGAGTACATGTTGCATGATAGTGATTGTATATCGTGTTGCATGGTTGGTGTCGAACCTCACGTAATGGTTGTCGTTGCTCTGGTGATGTGTAGTCCCGCCGGTAGCGAGTGGTATAAAACTCTGGTGATGTGTAGTCCCGCCGGTAGTGACTAGTAGAAGAGTACTTTGATGTGTAGTCCCATTGGAAAACTACTAGTCGAGACGGTGATGTGTAGTCCCACCGTGTGTGTTTTGGTTATGCTCGTGCATACCATGTGTTGCTCATGTTGTATCTCACTATATCATTCCTTTTTATGGTTTTGCTTTAATTTAGGATCATGCCTTTATGTATACCATGAAGTGTAATGCCACGATAAATGCCTATATTGTTGACCTTTGGTTGAACTTGTATGTTAGTAGAAGGATTAGGTCGTTGGATGATTTGTATGCGTTGACCTTTATTTTAAAGAAAGCTTTGAACCATGCATTGTCGTAGTTATGTTTTAGAGCTCCGCTCGCTAAGCTTCATGCTTACGCTCTCCCTTTTCCGACAATGCAGATCTTTAGCTTGGAGTTAGCAAGAAGCAAGAAAAGGGCGTCCAAGCGCGTGGTAGTTTGCTCAAGTATGGTTTATTAAATAATGTAGTAGTCTAGCAATGGGAAATGCTACGTGTTTTAGGAGCTTGTATCTAGACTCCTTTATGTTGGCTTTAGGTTGTTAATGCCTTATGTTGATGGATTTGTAAACCATGTTTATGTTGATGGCTAAGTGTTTGTTTGAGAGGCTTATAGCCATGTCTTTTAGATGCTTGTGTTGCTTTGGTATGGGATGTCATGCTTTGTAAAATCATGCTTAGATTGCCTTATATGAATGTTTTGTGTTTGGTTGCTAAGGCATGAATCTCATGTATGCTTTGTATGCCTTCTTTGTATGAAATATTCGAATTGCATGGTCCTTGTTAGATTCAATGCCTCGTATGCTAATCCTTGGTTGTATCTTCGATGTATGAATGTTGTATGAGCTTAGGGAAGTCCACAAATGCATCTAGAGTCTTGTTTGAGGTCACCAAGTTGGAATTGGTGGAATTGCAGAGCAGGGCGTATCGATACGCCTGAGGGCCGTATCGATACGGCCTTGCCCAAAGGCCACGAATTTTGTCTGGCGTACCGATACCCTAAGGGTATCGATACCCTCCAAAGTTACTGGAATTTGGAGAAGTTGGAACGAGTAGTGCGTACCGATACGGGGTTCCCGAGTATCGATACGGGTCTACTCCGTTGACCAAGAAGGTTTGACCGAGAAGGACGTATCAATACGCTCAAGGGTTGTATCGATACGGTCTTCCCGGAGTTGACTCTTTGGGTTGACCTGGTCAGGGCGTATCGATACCCCTAGTTAGGGTACCGATACGGTTTGCCCTGTAAGCTTAAAAATGGACTAGAATGTATGGTCGGGGTTCGAATGTGATCTTTCTTTGGATGCTTTCCGCTGTTGTGAATCACTTAGGACTCAATGTTCCTCTAGACAAGATTAAATTAAAAAGAAAAAAATAGGGTTGCTAACCGAGGGGAACCTTAACGGGTTTCACTTGGTTTTCCCCGTGTGGCCCACTCGGATCGGTCATCCGGCCAGACCGGGACGAGGGGGTTACATTTAGTGGTATCAGAGCCTAAAGTTTCCGAGACCTCGGGTAGGTAAGTGAGGTAAGTTTGATGTGTTATGTTGTTGTTATGTCTCAGTGAATGTTTTGCCATGTATGCTTGATGTTTGCTTGCTAGTACGGTGTTTGAAAGCATGTGTAAGCTTGATGGTTGTGTTGAGGCGTAGTGTCGAGTTCTCATTGCTACTATTACTTATTTGAAAAGATTTTTGTAAAAGAATATACTTGAGCACCTTGGACCCTTGCTCTTGCTAACCCTGAATATTCTTGTTTGTGTGTTTTGTTTATTATTGTATTGTTATCTTTGGTAAGTTTGAGGCCGAGGCGTGGGCCTAGAGCTGGTAATCGTGAATCTGAGGTTTTAGAGGATGTGAACGATGAGAGAGTTCGTCGCTTTAGTTCAGGGCAGTATGACCGTACCAGAGTTTGGAGTGCAGTTTGTTTGTTTGGGGTCAACAGGCACATGAGTTGGTTTCTGTTGATGGAGAACAATGTGACCGATCTTGACATGAGATGGTAAGAGAATTGATGAACTAAGAGTTGGCTTCGGAATGATGTCGATGTTGTAGCAAGTAATTCCTCGATACAGTCATTGGGCTTGTTTTTCTGATTAATTCTGGATCTACGTGTCCGTGTATTTGGAGTGAGCATGTGAAGTTGTTGAATCTACCTTGTGAGGTACTAGAGGTAGGTGTTGGTGTTGCTAGCTCCTTCGGGGATACAGTCGTGGTCAGAAAGATGTACAAGGGGTGTCCGTTGATGGTTCAGTGGCACGTGTTTTCAGTTGATGCGATGGAATTACTTTTTACGGTTTTGATGTGAAACTATGCATGGATTAGCTTGTAGAACATAGAGTTAGGGTAGACTTTGAGACGATGAGAGTTTTCTTAAAGCTTACGGATGACTATGAGATTGTAATGGTAGGTGGGAATGTGGATTTCGTATCGAATGTTGATCCAGCCTTAGAGGTCAAAGATTGATTGAGTTAGTTGACAGGCTTGCCTAGAAAATGTGATGGATTTGATTTTTGAATGAGGATTAGACCGCAGACTGTTAGAATATGTTGTATTTTCCAAAATTGTTGGCAAAAATTACCCGGTTTGTCTCTTGATAGGGAAGTAGAGTTTGATTGTGAGACCGTCTCCGAGTTTGCTCGTGTTTTGGTTGCTCTGTACCTTATGATTCTCGACCGACTTGAGAGTGTTGAAGAATCAACTACGAGTTTGTTGGACCTTAGACTCATTAGGCCTAGTGCATCATCTTAGAGTATGACAGTGCAATTTGTGAAGAAGAGTGATGACAATACGAGGATGTGTTTAGATTTCAAGAAGTTGAAACAGTTGACAGTGAACAATTAGTGTCCTTCTTCCAGGCATCAGTGGTTTGTTGATCGGTTGAGGAGTGCTGCAGTCTTTTCGAGATTAATTTGAGAACCGATTACTATCAGTTGAAAGTGAGAGAGGTTGATGTACCCAAAGACAGCTTTCGGGGCAGATGTGATCACTTTGGGTTTTGAGTTATGTCGTTTTAATTGACTAGTGTGTTAGTTACTTTTATAGAGATGTTAAGCGGAATGTTTTCCTAAGTCCTTGACCAGTTGTAGTAGCTCTTAGATGATACGTGGGTATATTCACGTACCGAAAAAGATCATGACAAGCTTTGGAGTTAGTGATGTAGACTCTATTAGAAAATTAGTTGAATGCCAAGTTGAGCAAGTGTGGACTCTGAGTCGAGGAAGATGTTCCCCTAGGTCATGTAGATCAGTCGAGTATATCAGTGCAAATCCTAAGTAGTCAGAAGGAGATGTGAGTTGGAAGAAATTAAAGACTGTGACATGTATCTATAGTTCCTAGGTCTAGCGCTGTTACCATCGAAGGTTTGTAAATGATCCTTTGAAGATGGCTGCTCCTTGACAGATTGTTACTGAAGAATGTTCAGTTTGTGTGGTTAGATGCGAGAAAATGAGCCCTTGAGAAACTTAAAGAAACTTTGATGAACGCTTCGACCTTGATTCAGCCTATATCAGAGAAAGAGTTTGCGAACCATAGTGATGCGTTACAGGTAGAGTTAGGTTGTGTGCTCATGCAATACAGAAGATGGTGGCTTAATCATCGAGATAGTTGAAAGACCGAGAGAAGAGTTATCCGACACTAGACTAGAGTTAATTCTAGTTGTAGTTGCTCCGAAGACTTAGAGACAAAGCATGTGTAGTAAAGAATGCATAGTATATGTACACATATCATCAAAACTTGAAATATTTGACAAATTAGGAAGGGTTGAAACTTAAACAGCATAAGTTGTTAGAACTGCTTGAAGACTGTAATCTCAAGATTGAGTACCATCCGAAGAGAGTTAATGTAGTAACCGATGTTCCAAGTTATATTTGTTGTTAGAATAGTAGTTGAGTTGCGAGCTGTATTCGCCGGTTTCAATTTGTTATATGATAGTGTTACTGTGGCCAAGTTTCGGGTTGAGCCTACTTTGAGTCAGAATACTTAAAGAGATACAGTTGCAAGACAGGTTCTTGGCACCTCACGTGCAAGACATAGTGGAAGGAAGACCTTTAGAATACAGATTCAGAGATGACAGAGTTTTGCAGTTCAGAGATAGAATAGTTGTGCCGATTGACATAGTGCTTTGAGACGTATTACTTTGGCCGAGGTACACGACAGTTCATTTGTATTGCATCAGAGTAGTATGAAGACATATTGTGGGTTGAAGATGAATACTTCTGGATTGAGTTGATGGATAATGTGGTTCAGTATGAGAGTAGGTGTATAATTTGCCAGTGTGTCAAGACCGAGCATCAGTTTCTTCTAGTTTGTTACATCCGTGGAAGATTCTTAATGAAAGTGGGAAATAGATTTGAGGGATTTTGTGTCTGGATCGCCTTTGATTTCCTACGGGAGAGTCTAGCCGAGTAAACGATGATAGTTGCACTGAGTGTACTCATTTTATAAACGTTCACGTTACTTGTACCGTGGTAAGATGGCGGAGTTGTGCCTTAGCAAGAGTGTGAGTTGTACAGTGTTTGAGATCGATAGTGGCCGATAGAGATTCGAGTTTTCGACTAAATTTTTAAAGACGTCTGCATAGTGTTTGGTTGTATGTTGAGGTCTGATGATCAGTCAGAGAAAGTTATGGGTTAGATAATCAAACAGTGTTGTATGAGATTGTGAATCGGGCTAGTCCTGTCGTTTATCTGTTGCGGTCACCACCAGAGTTAGAAAGAGATTTGTGATGTGTCTGTGTATCTATAATTCGGAAATGTGAGTCAGATTTGTCTCGTGCTATGCTTGTGGAAGAGATTGAGTTGAGTTTGAAATTGGCGTGCAAAGAAGGATCGGTTGAGATCTTAGTGTCAAATAGCTAATGTTGTGTGGTAAGTCTACCGAGTTTGGGGTATATTGTGGTGAGAAGAAAAGGGAAGTGTGGAGGAGCAGTTTCAGTGACTCTTCCTGTTCGATAAATTTCGGGGACGAAATTTCCTTAAGTGGGGGAGAGTTGTAACACCCAGGTTTAGGGGTCGGGAGAAAATAATATTTTAATAATATCCGAGTTCGGTTTTATAATTTAAATAAATTAAATAATGGTTCGGGTTTTGTTTGCAAATAAAACAAAGGTGTTGGACCCAATTTTTAAACCAAGCCTAATAGCCATTCATTAATGGGATTTGTGTAAATATTTGGTCCTTACAAATAAAACTCCATTTTTATTACCTTATAATTCAAATAAACCCAAAAACCCCATCATCTTCTTCTTCAAAGAAAAACCCACGACATGAAGAGAAGCTTATCTCTTGCCACTGTTTCATCATCTTTCTTCTTCATCCTTAGAGCGTTTTCAAATGTAAATATAGTTTTGACTTGGCCTTGTTATCCTCTACACTTTGGTATTTTTAGATTTCATTAAAACTATATATTTTGCATTTGGGTTTTTCAAAGTCTTGGGTCAAAGGTTGAAGCTTTATGATTATTTACCAAAGCTTTTGATTTATTATTGTTATATATGTTGATTACTACCCATAAGGTCCAACATAGTTAATTTTTACATGGTTTTATGTGGAATCCCGAATTTGGGTTTTAATGGGTTTTTTGGAGGGTTTTGGGTGAGTTTTGGGGGTTGTTTTAGGTGGGAATTGATAGCCCAATGGTAGTACTATGGTTATGGGTTGATTTGGGATCAATTGTGGGTGCAATGGATGTTGGAAACATGGTTTTTGGACATGGTTTTGGGGCTGCCCGAGTTGGCTAAAAATGGGACTTGTTCATAGCTTGCAACATGGTAAATTGAATTTGAATTGTGTTCCGGGTTGGTCTTTTGATGTTGGGCTGATTTGGAATTGTTTGAAATGTGTTTGAGGTTGTTTAGAAGCGGGAATTTGTGTTGGAGGAGCTTCGGGAAGAAATCTAGGATTTTGCGAGAGTGGTTACTTGCTTGGCTTGGAGCTTGGAAGCTTAGGTGAGTGGTTAATGTTTTAATTTGATTTTCTACGGTTGGTTCAAGCATGTGGATGTGGAAATGTTTTCAAGAATCGTTTTGGTTCAAAGGTGATTTTGAAAGTGGTTTAGATTTGGGCTTGAAAGTAATTTAAACTCAAAGAGTAAGTTGATGTGAAACGCCTCTTTAACTTCCCCTTTTATCATTGTTTTGCATTGCTTGAAATGATATTTTGTTATGCATGAGATTTCAATACTTTGAGAAGAAGCATGTTGCCTATTACTATATCGTTAATGATGTATGATGGTAATAATGGTGACGTTGTTATACCTTGTAAGATGTGTGTAAGTTGGTGCAGGTTGTGCACGAAAATGGTGAGTAAGACCATTTGTGTTTGGTAAGATTGTAAGTAGTAAGTGATGCCTAATTGTGGATATTGCTACATCTTGTTTTGGTTGTGCATGATATAGTGAGTACATGTTGCATGATAGTGATTGTATATCGTGTTGCATGGTTGGTGTCGAACCTCACGTGATGGTTGTCGTTGCTCCGGTGATGTGTAGTCCCGCCGGTAGCGAGTGGTATAAGACTCCGGTGATGTGTAGTCCCGCCGGTAGTGACTAGTAGAAGAGTACTTTGATGTGTAGTCCCATTGGAAAACTACTAGTCGAGACGGTGATGTGTAGTCCCACCGTGTGTGTTTTGGTTATGCTCGTGCATACCATGTGTTGCTCATGTTGTATCTCACTATATCATTCCTTTTTATGGTTTTGCTTTAACTTAGGATCATGCCTTTATGTATACCATGAAGTGTAATGCCACGATAAATGCCTATATTGTTGACCTTTGGTTGAACTTGTATGTTAGTAGAAGGATTAGGTCGTTGGATGATTTGTATGCGTTGACCTTTATTTTAAAGAAAGCTTTGAACCCTGCATTGTCGTAGTTATGTTTTAGAGCTCCGCTCGCTAAGCTTCATGCTTACGCTCTCCCTTTTCCGACAATGCAGATCTTTAGCTTGGAGTTAGTAAGGAGCAAGAAAAGGGCGTCCAAGCGCGTGGTAGTTTGCTCAAGTATGGTTTATTAAATAATGTAGTAGTCTAGCAATGGGAAATGCTACGTGTTTTAGGAGCTTGTATCTAGACTCCTTTGTGTTGGCTTTAGGTTGTTAATGCCTTATGTTGATGGATTTGTAAACCATGTTTATGTTGATGCCTAAGTGTTTGTTTGAGAGGCTTATAGCCATGTCTTTTGGATGCTTGTGTTGCTTTGGTATGGGATGTCATGCTTGGCTTGTAAAATCATGCTTAGATTGCCTTATATGAATGTTTTGTGTTTGGTTGCTAAGGCATGAATCTCATGTATGCTTTGTATGCCTTCTTTGTATGAAATATTCGAATTGCATGGTCCTTGTTAGATTCAATGCCTCGTATGCTAATCCTTGGCTGTATCTTCGATGTATGAATGTTGTATGAGCTTAGGGAAGTCTACAAATGCATCTAGAGTCTTGTTTGAGGTCACCAAGTTGGAATTGGTGGAATTGCAGAGCAGGGCGTATCGATACGCCTGAGGGCCGTATCGATACGGCCTTGCCCAAAGGCCACGAATTTTGCTTGGCGTACCGATACCCTAAGGGTATCGATACCCTCCAAAGTTACTGGAATTTGGAGAAGTTGGAACGAGTACTGCGTACCGATACGGGGTTCCCGAGTATCGATACGGGTCTACTCCGTTGACCAAGAAGGTTTGACCGAGAAGGACGTATTGATACGCTCAAGGGCTGTATCGATACGGTCTTCCCGAAGTTGACTCTTTGGGTTGACCTGGTCAGGGCGTATCGATACCCCTAGTTAGGGTACCGATACGGTTTGCCCTGTAAGCTTAAAAATGGACTAGAATGTATGGTCGGGGTTCGAATGTGATCTTTCTTTGGATGCTTTCCGCTGTTGTGAATCACTTAGGTCTCAATGTTCCTCTAGACAAGATTAAATTAAAAAGAAAAAAATAGGGTTGCTAACCGAGGGGAACCTTAATGGGTTTCACTCGGTTTTCCCCGTGTGGCCCTCTCGGATCGGTCATCCGGCCAGACCGGGACGAGGGGGTTACAATAAAGGTTTGGTTTAAAGTTTGACCTTCTATGTGTTTGTTTCATCTTGTTGGATGCTTGAAGTCTCCCATATATGCTTAGAGTTATCAATATATGTTTTAACGCATTGTGGTTGGTTGTGCTAGGATCATTTGCCTATAGAATGGTTGCTTGTGATATTTTCATGTTGTATGAATCACGTTTGAGTGTTTTAAGTTGCTGTAGTGAGTATATTTCTGGTATGTGTTTCGAAACAGCTGCTACCATTTCGATACGGTATGCATATTTGGCCTAGATGTTCCGAAACACATAAGGGTCATTTCGAGACCCCAATTCCATTTTCAGGCCTGTATTGAAATACGGGGTCGTTTCGATACGCCTCTGTTGTATCTGGGGCAGGGGAATCGTTCCAGGCATGTTGGTTTCAAAACAGGTGAGCCTTGTTTCGGTACGCTTTGCTACTGGAATTGGTAGTTCCGAAATAGACTTGGTATGTTCCGAAACATGTGTTTGTTTTGTTAATTTATAGTTTGTTTTGAAATTTTATTTCTTACGTTTTGGTCCCTAATCGCTGTAAAGGCCAATTGAACTTCAAATTGATGTCTGATTGAGGCGGGGTTTTAACCGATGCTTGCATGAACATGTAGGATTAATAAGAAGCCTCTAGAAAAGATAAAAATAATTAAAATGATCTTAAGGGTTACTAATTGAAAGGAAACCTTATCGGGTTTTTCTTCGGCTTTCCCCGTGTAATTCACTTGGTTTGGTCTTGCGTCTAGACCGGGCTAAGGGGATTACACCACCGGTGTTACATTACCGCTACATTGCATTATGATGTGTTATGAATGTTTCTATTGTACTTACTTGAATTATACACTTTTTTTTAATTTTATGTTTGAGTTTTATTATTTACGGTTATTTGAATCTACAGATATATTTTATTCTGAACTGAAATTTAAATTGGTTTATGAATACAAATGAAAATAAAAAATAATGGTAAAATTTAATCAAATAAAAATGAAGCGCCAAATTTACTATTAAGCTAAAATGTAGCTGTAATTATTTTGAATTTCATGAATCTAAATAGATTTGTGGAGTTTGAGACATTTTTCTATGAATCATAAACCTATTTCGCATTCAAAATGTTAAAAATGGATGGATTGAAATTTTTGGGGTCCAATGGTCATTGTCGACGGCAGATGAAGGTGCCCGACACTGTGGTGAATGGCATCCGACGACAGGTAGTGGGGAATTTAGCTTATGTTTAGTGGTCAAATTGATATTTTATCTAAAGCCTATAGGTCAAATTGATATTTATCTAAATTATAGGGGTCAAATTGATATTTATCTCAAGTTCACATGTAAGATTAAAATAGTCCATTTTTACTAACGTGCCACGCCAAATGTTATAGATTGATAACGTAAGTGATTGAAACGTAATTTTTTCAAAACCTGTGACTAAAATCAAACAATCTCAAAACAATAGGGACCGATCATATAGTTTACCCAAAAATAATATGAGCCTGCCTGAAAGGCTATATTGCCTATAGCAAGCCCATGAACACTTTGGACCTCCTTCCCCATTCATTTGTTTATTTTGTGACCCAAATATTCTATACATTCCTTTAGCTTGTCCGAGACTCCTCCAAATTTCGAAATGTATTTGAATGCATAGGAACTGGGAGAGTTAACCCTTCAAAAACCCCGGCAAAAACCTTCGAAAAAATTTTCATCTTTGACAATGGATTTGGACCCAGAAGATGTTTTCAAGGACGAAGAAGATGACCCAGATAACGAATTCTTCCAGGTTCCCCCACTCTCTTCTCCTTTCGTTTCTGCTATATTCTTCTTCATGGTTAAGAAATGAGAGATGTAATTGTGTTGTTTTGGTCCAATATTTGCAGCAAAGTGAGGGTTCCAAAGAGTATGTTGTTTACTTGGTCGACGCTTCTCCGAAAATGTTTAACACGACTTGTCCTGGTGTAAGTTTTATTTTGTAATCGGAACAAATAGAAAGCACCCATCTGCTTTTCTTTACTGATTTTTCTTTTTTTAGTTTTTTCTCCTTTCTATCATGCTTAAGAGTCTGGGATTTGAATATCAGTAAATCCGTTGGATTTTCTTCTCTCTTTTTTCCATGGATTTATATGATAATTAAGCTATTCCTTGATGGATATGTCTTTTGACTAACCTATTATTGCATTCTTTTACACTTGAAATGTAATCTAACTAGCAGTTGTTTTTTTTCTTGTTTTTCTAAATATTGACAGATGGATCAAAAGGATGAAACTCATTTCCACTCCACTGTCAGCTGTATTGCAGAATCACTAAAGACTCAGATCATTAGTAGAACGTATGATGAAGTTGCAATTTGTTTCTTTAACACTGTAAGATGCAATTCTAGCCATTTTCTGTACTTAGAACCTCTAGTCTTGCTGTACATAAAAAGGCAGAGCTGAGGCTTTCCACTTAGAGCATAGAGTAAATAATAAAAAGCACAATTTTGAGATGCGGCAATCGACCAAGGATTTTACTTTATCACATCATGCTTTTGCCAATTTAAACCAAAGGTTAAAGCTTGTAGTTTAACTAATTCAATGTGGTGGGAAGATGCATGACTTAAGTAGCATGTACAAAAAGATGTCTGTGTTTCTAGTGGAGGCATTTCCCAGTCTGATACAGGTTTTTCTTTGGTATAATTTGTTATATGCTCAGAAAGTATGCTACTTTAAGTGCCTGTGATATGTTTTCTTTCTATTTTGTGTTCTTTCTGCAGAGGGAAAAGAAGAACTTGCAGGATTTAAATGGTGTTTTTGTTTTTAATGTTGCTGAGAGGGAGCAACTAGACAGGCCAACAGCTAGGCTTATAAAAGAATTTGACTGTATAGAAGGTAGTTTATATTCGAGATTAATTGCATTATTGGTGATTAATGATGAAAGTTTGATTCTAAGCTTGTGCATGCCTTCTTTGACTTAGATTGTTTCTACAATACCCTTAACTGATTGTAAAGTACTACTTTTAAAAGGCTTAATCACATATTCATTAGATTTACTAAACACAATATTTTATGTTAACTTTTACAATTTTTGGGGGGGACTAACATACACTCTTTTAAGCTACTTTGCAGAATCGTTTATGAGAGAAATTGGGAGTCAGTATGGTATTGTTCCTGGGTCTCGTGAAAATTCCATTTACAATGCCCTCTGGGTTGCCCAAGCTCTTCTTCGTAAAGGGTATGGTTACCTGTTGCATTTTGTCTTATAATTAAACAGCGCATATTTTTAGTTTTTTGTTTGTTTTCCAAGGTCAGTGCATCTGGTTTTTGTGAGTTTTTGACAGAAAAACTCTTTCAGGTCTATTAAGACTGCTGATAAGAGAATTCTTCTCTTTACTAATGAAGATGATCCTTTTGGGGGTCTCCAGGATGCTGCAAAAAAAGATATGACAAGAACTACATTGCAGCGAGCTAAAGTAAATTAAAAAATAAAGTTGCACATGCTAAGTGGTTTAATATTCTGAGTGCATTGAGATTTATTTTCATTACAATGTTACCCCTCTCTTATTGTTTCTCTCCAGGATGCACAAGATCTTGGAATCTCAATCGAACTTCTCCCCTTGAGTAGTCCAGATTCGGAGTTCAATGTTTCTGTTTTCTATGCTGTACGCTCATTTGTTCTTCTTGTGTTTTCCTGTGCAGATTGAACGGGTGGTTTAAATATTTTCTTTGGATAACAATACTTTATTTCTTTCAGGATTTGATTGGGTTAGATGGTCAAGATCTTGCTCAATTTACACAATCTGCCAGCCAGAAGTATGTATTTATGGTTTTTATAACTTTAATGTCATCACTTTTATACAATTACTATTGCCATCAAGTGAACTCAAAGTCACAAGGGAGTCACTATCTTGTGCATTGGTATAAATGCATGCTGGTCAGTGGTCACAATGTTGTTATGAAATTAGATTGTATTGATTGTAACAATGAGTTGGTCATGCTCAAAATGTACAGCATGAGCTATGATGAGATTTATTGTTTGATGCTAAATTACGAGTTCCACTCTTCTTTCTTCTTATGACAGAGGAGGTAGCTGATTTCTGCTTACATCTAACTCACACTTCTTCTGACTTCAAACATTTTTTTAAATGCTAATAATCTAGTCTGACATTCCATTTTATGAATATGTTCATAATTTAAATCCAGATTGGAAGATATGAAAGATCAACTGAGAAAGCGTATGTTCACAAAGCGGGTGATTAGAAAGATTGCATTTCATATTGCCGATGGATTGTCAATTGAGCTGAATACTTATGCTCTAATTCGTCCCACAGTTCCAGGTAGACAATTCTCCATGTTCTAATTGAATTTTGGATGTCAGGTACCATACCAGTTAACTTTTCCCTCATTTTCCTATGTTCCCAGGGGCAATTACATGGCTTGATTCTGTTACAAATCATCCTTTAAAGGTAATCACACAAGTTGTCTTTTTATGTCTCAGATAGGACATAGGTTCTGAACATTTGGTAATTCTGAAAAGATACGGGCTATGTGTGGCAATAGGCAGCAAGCATTTATAAACTCATAAGCACTTTTTATATAAGTTTTATTAGGAGCATTGGTTCTATTCTAAGCTTTTATCTTCTTTATGTTCCAATTTTTTCTGCATCTTGCAAAACTTTTTTCTCTCTCCTCATGCTCAGCTTCCTCCCCTTTTCTTAGGATATCTGTGAGTGATTTTAATTAAAGATATTTCACAATTAGGATGTAAATATAGATCTATTCTACTTTAACTGAGTGGTTCCTTGTTCTGTTTTATGCATGTATTATGGACTATAGAGTAAGATATCATTAGAGTTTTGTATAGTTTTCTAAATGGAGTAGAAGAAAGAACGTGTTTTATATTAAGCAGTATGAGTTGGTTAATAGTTTTTGCTAAGAAAGTTTGTATCATTTCCCTTCATGAAATCCTTGCTTCTCTTTATTGCAACACACACACACACACCTATTTATTATTAATAAGTAGGTAGAAAGAAATGTCATCGAGAAGTATACTGCTCATGTTGACCCATTGTGATTTGATCTTTCTTTTTCCAGATGTCCAACTGAAGCTGTCTCTCATAAATTTTTAGTTAATTATTTTAATGATATGGTGCAGATCGAAAGATCTTTGATCTGTGAGGATACTGGTGCACTGATTCAGGAACGTCCAAAACTTTTTCAGCCCTACAGAAAGTAAGCATAGTTATTATTTATAGTTCTTTATCTAACAAATTAAGGGAATATATTATGCTTGTTAAACATTGAAAGCTGCATGCATGTGTCAAGTTACATGTAAAATATTGAAGTTAATTCTTACGAGATGTTGACCTTATTAGCAGATTGATTATATACTATGACATTGTATTTCCTCTTAGTTACATGTAAAATATTAGAGTTAATTCTTATTGGATGTTGACCTTATTAGAAGATTGAGCATAATATGACAATGTTTTTTTATTTTCTGTAGGAAATTATAATATAATATATCCCTTTTCTTCATTTTATTAGATTTTCTTCTGATATTGGGATGATATGGGACGAATTTATTCAAGAGGCTATACAAGATATTTCTTCATATGTTATTTGAATCATTTGATATACCAAAAGCCTTTTTTCTAATAGAAAATGATTCATCAAAAGGTTAAAGATAAAGTTTTTCATTTTTTTAATTTATAATTTTGGTGGCACATATTACGGTGGCCAACATGGCAGCATACATTCTCCATTAATGAAAGCAGTTTTCCAGTGTAGAGTATCATACTATTGGTCTAATGCTTGTGTCAAGTCCATCAGGGTTAAAAAAAGTTCTCTGATTTTGGGGAAACTTCCTGTCACCATTATGGTTGGGTTATTGACTGTCAGTGAATAATGTGGTATAAGACTTTGATATCTGTTCATAAGTTGTACTTATTAATATTTTAGTTTATTTTTCTGCAACTCTTTCTGAATCAACCCTCCTCCCCTTTGCGACCCTGATTTTTCAGTGAGAATGTCAAGTTTTCACCAGAGGAAATAGCTGACATAAAAAGAATATCACCTGGACGCCTTTGTCTTCTTGGATTCAAGCCATTAAGTTGCTTAAAAGATTACCACAATTTGAGACCATCCACGTTTGTATACCCCAGTGACCAGGTTGAGTTTTCCTTGAATGATGTTTCTTGAAATTTTTTGCATTTGCTTTACTCTTGATCTTGTTTAATTTTAACTTTATATTTCTCCCTTCTAATTATTTGATATTAGGAAAGCCAAGTGTGATATACTACAATCATTTTACATTGAAAGATAATCTTGATTGGGACTGTTTTATCAAACAATGGATGACAAGTTTATTGGAATTATAATAGTAAATCTATTGCTTGATGTGTGTTTTCCGTAAATGAATGGAACGCTAATGCAATCATGAGAAAAAAGGAAAATGAGTTAATTTTCAACAAGGCAGACGATAGTCAATGAGAACATGTTCTCCTAAACAAAATCTGATTGTTTGGCAGATTTAACTGTGGTTCCTTCTTTAAAATAATAGGATCTGGTGGCGAAGAGTTTATCAAATCAAAATCTGACAAATATGTCCTGAGTTTGGTTCTGTTTTCTTTATATTTGAATAGTTAATGCGGCTAAATTGTTGCTTGTAAAAGACTATGCTGAGATATATAGTGTTTAGCTAAGAGCACTAGATTTTTCTGTATCCATCCTACTGACCTTCAGTAAGCTCCCACCTGACCCTTCTGTAAGATAGCATTGCAAGATATCCTCAAATGAGGATCAAGGTTTATAATATGTACTCATAAAACCTATTTTCAATATAGGTGAACATATTAGGGGCACATGGTGGTCCACGCTTAGTTCAATTTTAGAATGCAGATTAAGTGTCTTTCTAATTTGCCTCTATGTTTGTGAATGAGCTTAATATCATCTTTAGGAATCAAAACTAACCTGATTATACTCGGGTTAATTAGTTGCAGCAGATGATGCTGTAAGATAATCAATGGTATCATGATGTGGATACACCTACGCAGGCATATGTTTGTTACTTGTTGTCCTTATCTTTAATCAAACTTGCTTCTTGTCCTATATAGGAAGTGGTTGGTAGCACCAGTGTTTTCATTGCCTTGCATAGGTCTATGCTACGGCTCAAGCGGTTAGTATTTTGCAACTTCACCTTCTATGTGCTGGTCTACTGTTGTTCTTCAAACTGAAGCTCCAAGAAGTTGATTACGTATTATTGTTCTTGTTGCTAGTACATAATATTTAAGTGTTGCTTTTGCATCATTGTAGTTTTGCAGTTGCATTTTATGGGGCTGCATCTCACCCTCAATTAGTTGCCTTAGTTGCCCAGGTAAGATATGTGTTACACCTTGACTATTTGCATCTAGTGAAAGTCTGTAGTTAGGAAATTGTTCTTCTCGTCTTGCTATATGTTGCCAACTTATTAATTGTTTCTGTTTTCCTTCATCTTTAAATGATGAGATAATATAAGCACCATAGTGGACTTATGCTCTCCGAAACATGACACAATTAGAATTGCAAATTATGCTATTCAAAACTGAAGGATAAAATGGGACTTTTTCCTGTCTTACATTTTTGTTTATAGACACAATTGTTACGGTTTATCAATCTTCTTGAAACTTCACAGGATGAGGTTACTAGTGCTGGTGCTCAAATGGAACCGCCTGGAATGCACATGATATACCTTCCATACTCTGATGACATCAGAGATGAGGAAGAGGCAAGGAAATATTTATGAGTTTATGCTAAAAGATTTTCAAGTCGTGCTATCACTGATAGAATTGCGGGTGTATCACAGATTTTTCCAGATACAGAAGATGATGCACCTCGAGCTGATGAGGATCAAATTCAGAAAGCTGCTGCTTTAATAAAACGAATTTACGTGAAGGATTTCTCGACTCTCCAATTTGCTAACCCTGGTAAGCTGTTATGTTTTACTTATATGCCATTATTCTTTTGCATAGGTTCACAGACTGTTCTTTTCCAGTCGTATGAAAATCAATAAATGATTTAATACGCTGTAACCCTGGAATTTTAGAATGGTTCCAAGCGCACAAAAAGCAATACTTCTGTTTCAACGCGATTGAAGTTATGAATCATGATACACATCAGTTTCTCTATAGTTATGTCAAGGAACTGAATTTGCTTACCGTCCTGAATATTAAAACATATGTTGACAAGATTAAATCATGAATTTATATATTCAGTTGATTGCTTTTTCTTCTATATTTGCAAGTTTATGTAATTACCTCTTGTCAAATGGTATTGCTTTCCATTTTTTTCAAGCAATGTGAGTAATTAGGGTTTGATAATAATAAATTCCGAGGTATGAAACTTTTTCCCTCCTTAAAGTGAACTGCCAAGTTGTTGATCTTGTTCTTGTGTTACACTTTGTTGACTCGGTCACTATTTCAGGTTTGCAGAGACATTATGCGGTATTGCAGGCTCTAGCTTTAGACGAAGACGATATTCCTGAGACCATTGATGAGACGGCACCTGATGAGGAAGGTTTGGCTAGGTAATAAGGATTTAGCTTGTATTCTTAAATTCTTTCATCCCGTTCTGGTCTTTGTTAAAAAATTTCAGCCTACCAACTGGTCATTGTGAGAGTTTTTCTTTTGCACAGACCAGCAGTTGTTAAGGCAATAGAAGAATTCAAGCTTTCTGTCTATGGGGATAACTATAATGAGGAAAGTGACAATTTAGGCAAAGAAAAAGCGGGTGAAGCCTCTAGAAAACGTAAAGCAATTGCAGAAAATGCAGCCAAGGATTTTGATTGGGGTGTCCTTGCAGAAAAGGGGCAGGTGAAATTTATGTGTTTTATCTGTGTTTCAATAATGCTTTTAATTTCTTCTAGTCATCAAATGGATTCTTTTGATCTAAATTTGAGGGAGATTGTACAAATTAGGATTTGTGGCCCTAAAAAAGAACTAGGGTAATTTGTTCATGTAAATGATATTTCAGAAGAAAAAATAATTTTCCTGTGTATGAGATTATAGATATTCTAGCAGTCATAATATTTCATTCTCTTCAATATTTTAAT
Source organism: Hibiscus trionum (assembly GCA_030270665.1). NCBI lineage: Eukaryota > Viridiplantae > Streptophyta > Magnoliopsida > Malvales > Malvaceae > Hibiscus > Hibiscus trionum. The sequence goes on from BSYR01000056.1 coordinate 9,924,876, forward strand.
TCCTCAAGCTTATTAAAAACCTACTTCATAATTTCCTTGAATCTTGGCATTACTTCACCTAGAGAAACTCTTGGTTAGTAGAAATATTCTAATTTTGGGTTTTCGGATTCTAGTTTCCCCTGAATTTGGAATGAACATTAGCATGAAACCTCGATATCTCTGTTGTTAATTATGTGTTCTGAACTTTGTTGAGAAAAATGAAACCTTATATGTATATCATTGTGGTAACACTGCTGTTGATTGGGGTACTGGATTTTCACACTCAACAATTCCGAGGAAGTTTATCTGATTTATTCCTCATTTTGCAGTTGAACAACTTAACAGTAGCAGCTTTGAAGAATTACTTAACTGCCCACAACCTTCCTGTCAGCGGGAAGAAAGAAGCTTTGATCAGCAGGATCTTAACCCACATGGGCAAATGAGCAAAGTTGAAGCCGATAAAATATCGAAGACCGGAATCAGATAATCCCACAAGTCCCCCCAATTGTTGTTACATTATGTATGTTTCCTATTGTAATGCTAAAACTAGCTTGGCATTTGCATTATGCGACTGTACTTTTCCTATTCGGCTTCATATGATGCTTCGTTAAAGATGAAGGAGAAAAGGGTTTATTGCCATTATGACAATGAACATCAACTAGGATACATGATCCATTTGTGCACATTTGGCCAAGTTTTGCATATGAAATGAAAGTATCATTTTCTCTGCTAGTTTCGTCTACTGTTACTTCAGTTTATATCCCTATGCTGCTTCTCTTTGGCACAGAGATGACCTGGGCATGAGGCATGGATGAGAAAACCTGATATGGTTGGTCGGCCGGCTGGCCGGCTCGGATCAAGTATCGGAGGGTTGGTTTCCAGTCTGATATATTGTAGAATAAAGAGAAAATTATTAAACATCTAACTAAATATTATATGAACATGATAAAGAAATGATTATACATGCTTTTAATATCAAGTGCTTTTAAAATATAAATTATAGTTAAACCATTGATTCAATATTTAACTAGAAACAGTATCTGTTCGACTTTTGATTTTTTTCTTTTTCTCAAAAAGCAAGCACCTAGTTTTGGCACTTGTATTTAGACCGAAGATTTCAAGATTGAAAATCTAATTACTTGCAAGGACAAAAGATTTGTAAGCAAAACTAACTTGAACTTACGCGTTGTATAACCATTACTATTTAATTAATATAGATTAGATATTGTAGAGTTTCATTATAGAGGTGACCCATCCAATCCAGCTATTTCATTGTTTTCTTTTAATACGTCAAAATTCAAGCCTTGAACTTTGTATAAGAGATCTAGCGTTTTATTTCGTTAGACCAACTGAGTGTTGGTATAATATATTAATATTAAAGGTTATATTTTTAATACATAGCTTGTATAAATTTTTTACACAACTTTTCTTTAATATCTAAAACCTAAAACTCTAAATTCTAAACTTTCTGCACCCTACAACTTAAACTCTAAACCAAATTTACAACTCCTAAATTTGACAAGCACGTGTAAACTTTAATTTACACCGGCGTGTTTCAAATTTTTTCTTTGATATTAGTTATATTATAATACAAAATATAATCTACTTAGAAAGCGTGTTAAAACAAGTTCGAAACTTGAATAATGAAGCTTAAAGTCATGTAGTCTTTTTTTTTTGTCTAAATTTATTTATTTTTACTGGTTAGATAGTTTTGTTCAAAATTTTCTAATTTCAAGTGGCCTTAAAATAGGTCTGCTTGCAAGATTTTATTGGTAAAAGTCTTTAATAGAAAAAGAAAATCAGTGTAAACGATTTATCATTTACTTTTTCAAAGTTTGAAATCATTTACTCTTTCTTGGCAGCCATTATTACAGTATATAACTTGGAAAAACTAGAGAGAAAAAAAATATGAACCACACCAGGCTCCATCAACATTAACACCAATCACAATCCCAGTAGCCATGCTCCACACTATTATTCTAAGTATTAATAATAAAAGAAAATGGGGAAACTTCCAATCAACTTCTTCCAAGTGATTAGAATCATTTAGGAGCTTCTTTCTCTTCATAACATTCATGGTATTTCAGTTTTTCAATTCATTCATATGTAATTTTCTATTTTTCTTATGTCAATATGAGAATACTTGCCGAATTCTCTCTCAAGCTACTGGTTTTCTTCACCACCATCCTTCTATCAGTTCAAGCTCCAGCTTCATTAAGTCCAAGCAATGAAAACTATTCGGCCTGCAGCAAACAATTCCATTGCGGGAACATAAGGAACATCAGCTACCCTTTCTGGGGAGGTGACCGGCCCGAGAATTGCGGGCAACCGGAGCTGAAACTGACCTGCCTTGAAACCGAAGAAACCCGAATTTCAATCATGTCTGTAAGTTACAAAGTCATCGAAATCAACCTCGATTTACAAGCTTTCACGGTTGCAAGAACTGATTATCTGCAAACCCTTTGTCCCCGAGCCCTTTCCAACACCACCTTGGACTTCAACCTGTTGAGTTACGCTTGGAATCTCGAGAACATAACGTTGTACTATGGCTGTCCTTTGATTTCTGGCATATCTGCAGGGTTTCCAACTCGGTTCAACTGCAGTAGCAATGGAACAGATTTGGTGAATTACTATGTTATAGCATCTGTTTTTGGTAACCTTTCGGTTGGAATTAGAAATGGGTTGGGATCTTGTTCTAGCAATGTGATTGTTCCAGCTTTTTATACTGCGGTTGAGACGATTAAGAGCAAACCAAGTCCAGATACTCTGGTTTTGCCACTTGGTAATGGATTTGGGCTGAAATGGGATCAAAAACTTGCTTCCAAATGTGAGGAATGCAGTGGTTCTGGTGGGAGGTGTGGGTACAATAACAGCTTTAATCAGTTCACTTGTTATTGCCCAGATCATACTGATGCATCAACTTGTTTTCTGTCAGGTATGCACTAAAAACACTGATTTTCTTTCTTTTTTTTCTTAGTTTTGTTGATTGAATTAGTCAAGTTTTGGAAATTCCTTGGTAGGTTTTCTTTTCCATGGAAAAAGAACTTAAAGATTCTCTAAAACCTGCAACTTTTTCAACCATGTGAGTCAAAGTCTGGGGTTTTCCATCCATTGGTTGTATAGTAAAATAATGAACTTCGCATGGAAGAATATTGATTGTTATTATTATTATAATATAAACGCAGAAACATAGTATTCAATCGGCTGTCAGCTGTGCTGTCCGTAGGATGTTAATTGGGCGGGCCGATATGGGGTACTACCTTTACATCCGTCCGTCACAAAATTTTATCCTTATCTTGTTTAGTAATTTATTGTGAGTATAAAATTTAAAAGTACGAGCATTATTATCTCACGATTCACAATACTAATATTATTTTCGTCCCACCACTTATGCGGGTTCAAGACTTATCTATTTTTTATTATATTTGTCTCACAACTCACTTCATATAATATAATTTCAACCCGAGTTAAAATTGAAAAATTAGTATGTTAAAATTAGGTGAGAAATGAAAAATTAAGACTCTATTAATGTTCTTAAAAAGTTGAATGTTATCAAAATTATTCTATATCGTGAAATGTCATATTCTACCATTCGTAGAATTTAAATTTATATTCGTTTGTACTTAATTGGATGCGAACTAGGACGGATCACCATGAAACATGTCTCACTGACATCCCTTCCTGTGGATCACTTTTGAAATATAATTCGTGTGAAAGCGTCGAATCTAAAGCTGACAAATAAGGAACATATTATTCTGAAGTAACATGCTTGCTTTTGATATTAATTTCTTGTATTTTATACTACAGGGTCATCTAAAGGTGTCAGTTTGAAGATTAAACTAATCATAGGTAATATACCAGAAATCATTTGATATTAATATTTATCTTAATCATATTTGAAAGAATCAAAATCAACTAAAATTTCTAAGCTGATTGGACCATTCATTTAAAACAGGGTTTGCAGTGGTTGGGGCTACTGCTATGGTAGTTTGCCTTGTGATTTTTGCCTTGAGGCTTAAGAATGGATCGTTGTCGAGTGGAATGCTCATGAATTTACACAAAAATAAAAGGAAGAACAGTGAAAGGATCGAGGCATTCATCATGAGATACGGTTCGGATCTTGCTCCGAAGCGATATTCTTATTCGGACATCAAGAAAATCACCAAGTCATTCAAAGACAAGCTCGGCGAAGGCGGGTTCGGCACTGTCTATAGAGGTAAGTTGCCTGACGGTCGTCTCGTTGCTGTTAAAGTCCTGAGTGAATCGAAGGGGGACGGAGAGGGATTTATTAACGAAGTCGCGAGTATTAGTCGAACTTCCCATGTCAACGTAGTGACGTTTCTTGGATTTTGCTATGAGAATTCGATGAGAGCTTTGATGTATGAATTCATGCCGAATGGATCATTGGATAAATTCATCTATCGTCGTGGATCACCGGATCAATTTCATGTGCTAGACCAGAAAACATTGTTCGAAATCGCAGTCGGGATTGCTAGAGGACTAGAATATCTCCATCAAGGATGTAACACAAGAATTTTGCACTTGGACATCAAACCTCATAACGTCCTTCTAGACGATAACTTCGTTCCCAAGATTTCGGATTTCGGTCTCGCTAAGTTATGCGAGCGGAAAGAAAGCATTCTTTCATCGATAACAGCTCGGGGAACTATAGGATACATTGCTCCAGAACTATTCTGTCGAAACTTCGGGGGAGTTTCTTACAAATCCGATGTTTACAGCTACGGAATGATGGTGCTCGAAATGGTCGGAGCAAAGGAAAACGCTCATTTCGGAGGGTCGATAACAAGTGAACTGAATTTCCCTTCCTGGATATACCAACATCTCCAACAAGAAGCACTCAATCTTGAAGGAATCACAGTAGAAGATGAAGAAATAAGTAAGAAGATGATTAATGTGAGCATATGGTGCATTCAAACTAATCCGTCGGACCGACCATCGATGACGAAAGTGTTAGAGATGTTACAAGGAACCCTTCAATCTTTGCCGATTCCGCCGAGACCTTTCTTGTTTTCTCCTCCACGATCGCCCACAAATTCCTCGTCGGCAATATCATTTTATACCAGCTTTTGCCAGTAAGATTCTAACAGAGTCTTCATTGTCACTTGTTATATATTTAAAAATTTTAGCATTTTTTTTACCTTGGACATAATTTTTCATCACAGTTTGAAAGGGTATAGGGCTCATGATAAAGTTCTCGTGATTTAGATATAGGTAAAAATAGTAAGTTTGTGTAAATTTTGATACACGAGCTTGTTTAGAAAATATAGGTAAAATGAGTATAAAGGTTATCTAGGTTAGAAAAATAGGTAAAATGTGATTATTTTCGTAACGACTCAAAAAAAAAACTTCAATACACATAACTTTTGCAAAGTTTAGTTTATATCTTTTTAATTTAGGGTTAATGGGTTTGGTTTAGAGTTATAGTGTCGGATTTAAAATTTATGTTTAAGGTTTAAATTTAGATTGTAAGCATTAAATATGAAGGGTTATATATATTTTTTTACACAAGATGTATATTAAAATATAATCCATTCAAAATTTGTTAATTTATGAGATAGTGATTTAATTAAATGATGTGAAATTAAAATTAGTAATCAAATATGCTTCATTTCTATAAATGTAAATCGAATTTGGGGATTGTTAAATTATTCGAACTCGACAAATTTTGACCCGACATAATTCAATTTTATAGAGCCATTTTTTATTTGAGTTCAAGTTAGGTCTTGGAAGTTATAAAGTTGGATCAGATCAGGTTTATAGTGAAAAAATTTTGGTCGATCAAGTTAATAATATGATTTTCTTTATATATTTAAGGATAATACTATAATATCCCCCTACTTTTTATTTTCAGGTCAGAGGTGAATTTGCTACCTTAATATTCGAGCTGGATTCGAGTTGAGTGAAGTACATCAAACGTCATGTCAGAATTAGAGGGGCCAAAATTTTCACTCGATCTGTGTCCATCTCTAATCAAACTCTCAGTTATATAATTAACGGATAAGGTGAAATTAACGATAAAATAACCATAATTCCTTGTATGTATTTATATTGGGAAAATTCTACAACGGGTGACGAACATTGATGAACACCACTAACGATGAACACCGATGAACACCATTAATTTTTTAAAAAAATTTAAAAATCTAAAGGACTAAAATTATAATTAAAATTATCTCTTAAAAAATAAAAATTAAATTTAATTAGAATCAAATATACCCAATTCTCTTAAACCCTAACAAAATCAATCTCTTAAAAAAAATAAAAATTAATTTATAATTTTTTAATAAATTAAAATCAAATATACCCAAATCACCTAAACCTAAACCCTATCAAATTCCATTCGCTTTATCATTTGAAACAACTGAATTTACATTCCCTTGTCAGGTGCCAAATGTCTGAAGGAATCGGAAGCTTCAAGCTTTGGTTATTTAATGGGAGACTGATGATCATCCTTCTCTCCATCATCTTTTTCAAGGCTTATAGACCTTAAGAGTAACATTTTCCATGTTGTCTGTATAACTAAAAACTTGGCGTTTCAGGATTTCCTTCCATGCTGGTAAAAGCAAAGAAAGGGAAAGACCCATTGATCTTCTTAAAATCTGCAGAAATCAGAATTATCAAACATGCTCATTAGATTATAAAAAAAAAACTATCCGATTAGTATCCGATTACAAATTCAACCCCTCATATTATTTTATTTTGTTAGGGTTTCGATTTAGGAGAGTTAGGTACATTTGATTCTAATCTATTAAAAATTATAAACTGATTTCTATTTTTTTTTAAGATATTGATTTTGTTAGGGTTTAGGAGAATTGAGTATATTTGATTCTAACCTATTAAAAAAATATTATAAAGTAACTATTAAATTTGATTTTTATTTTTTTAAGAGATAATTTTAATTATAATTTTAGTCCTTTAAATTTTTATTTTTTTTAAAAAAATTAATGGTGTTCATCGTTAGTAGTGTTCATCAATATTCGTCGCACGTGGTAGACTCATCCTTTATATTGATATCATTGTAATATATACGTAACTCTTAATTCTTGAAGAGTTTAATCTCTGCATTATTTAATGTAATTAACAATAAAATAACTATCCAATTAGTAAAATTTAATTAGGTGAGCCACAAATTTTGAATTTTTTTTATTTTAACTTTGAATTGTTTTAATTTATTCAGAAATAAAAATGTTGACCCGCGAATATCTTACTTTTTTTCATGGACTCACAAATAAGATTTCAGTTTTCTTTATTATTAGTCTTTGAATCTAACTTATCAAAACATATTTTATTTCGATTTGACAAAATTTTCAGGAAATTATAATTTTTTGATAAAATAAATGAAAGCGTGAGTGAAACTCAAATGTTCAAAATAATTTTTAATTAATTAATTTGATACCACATATAATCTATCTTATCACTAAATAAAATAATGATCGAAAATTTATCATTACATCAATATAGAAGTTGTAGATAAGAGAGAGCAAGGTAAAACTTCAACAACAACAACAATAATAATAATAATATAATTTTATAATATGTTATATTAAATTAGTGTATCGTTTAATCACGTCCTAACTGAATTAAAATATAATTTATAATGAATGATATTTTAAAGGTGATTTTGTCTCACAACTTTATATAAAATATTTAGATAAAATAACTAAAAAACATTATATAAGATTTAAACACATTACTAATGAATTCATATATAAATATTTTACCACTCTATTTGTGTTAAATTTGTTGAATAAAATTTTTTTAAAAAAATATTTTTAAAGTATTTGATTGATTTTTGTGTCACTTAATTTTGAACATTTTTATTTTTTAAAGAACTTTTATGCACCGTTTGTGGAAAAAAATTTACACACACTTTAGTTTTCAGGGTTAAAGACCGTTTAAGTTTAAAATTTAGGGGTTAAGTGTAGCAGTTTTGAATTTAGGGCTTGCTGATAGAATTTTGGGTTTAGGGTTAAAATTTAGGATTTATAGGTTAAAACCTAAATAACCGCCCATATTACCTTAAAACCTAAACCCTAGCCATAAAACATAAACCTTGACCCTAAACTCTAAATTCTAACCATGAACCCTAAATTCTAAACTATTACACTAAAATCCCTAAACTCTAAACCTTAAATAAAACTCTAAACCCTATAATTGAGGCGCTTGTGAAAATAAAAAAAATTCACCATCAGTATATTGGATAATAATCCTAAAATAAATATTTATTTATTTGCAAGATCGTAATAGTAAATTAATTTTATCATTAAAAATAATTCAATTCCTTAAATTTATTAACTGTTATATATGAGTGCTCTCTTTGTTTTTTTATAATTTGGTTTAACGAAGTTTCGAGTTTGAATTTATTTTATATAGCAATTCTTATTGAAAATTACTTTAATACGTAAGTTTTTGTAAATTAATTTACACAAATCTTTCAATTTTAGGAGTTTAATGATTTAAGTTAAAGTTTAGGGTTTATGTTGTATGATGTATAATTTAAAATATATGATTAGAATTTAGAGTTTAGAATTTAAAATTTAGGGTTTAAAATTAAGTTTAAGCGTGTAATGATTAGAAATTTAAGTTTTAGAAATTTATAATTTAAATATAAAAGGTTGTGTAAAAAAATTTATACAACTTGTATATTAAAATATAACTCATTCTGATTTAACAAAAAAAACCCATTACATTTGGTTTCTTAAAAGAATATTCTTTGAAATAAGAATACTTTAATTTAGAAAAATAAAAAATGCAGAGATTTCTAGTAATTCTAGAGAAAATTGTAATAAAATTCAAGGAAATTCCATGATGTTCACACAATTGATTTCTTTTTAGCGGATTCTCGGAGAAGGGTAGAAAAGGAAATTGAAAGTCACAAGACATATCAAACATAAATTTGACTTTTGACCAATCTTTTTCTTTTTTATCCCTTTCAAATAAAAAAATAACCAAAAATATTGACTAACCAAAACTGAACTCTAAATCAATAAAATGACATTCCGTTAAAAATATCCTAAATTTTGAAGAAAAAAAACGTAATATATTTTTTAATTAAAACAAAAAGTTACATCTTTACTCAATCAAAGACATGTGATTATAAAATTGACACATGATATTGATTAAAAAAGCACATTACTCACCTAGATAACAAAAATGATATATTTAAGTATTTATTTTAACAAAAAATACTCTAAATACCAGATAAAAAGGTTAATATGCTTTTAAATATTTATTTTGATAAAAATATACTTTAAATATTTAAATGATAATTGTATACACTTTAAATGCTTCTTTGCGATATAATTATTTTAAATATTTTCATATTTATGCTAATATGTATTTAAATTTCCAAAATAAACTCATTTTCAGTTATAATTTTTCGTAAATTACTTTTCTCGATACAAACGAACCGAAAACCCCACCTTATCTATCGTCACGCTAAACTGCATGATCACGTGAAAGGGAGCAGAAATCAAAGGGCCCCACCTTCGAGGCCGCATCATCCTTTGCTGGACGCCCACACATGGAGACACAAAGATCAGTTAATTAATTTTAGGGTAAACTACATAAATGACCACCATATTATTGGAAAAGTTACGATTTGATCACCTTATTTTTTTCCGAAGCAATTAAACCATCATATTATTAAATTGAGTGCAATTTGACCACCAACCGTTAGAGGTTAACGGAAGGGTGATGTGGCAATTAAAAAAAATAAGGGTATAATTACACATTTGGTCCTTACTATTTACACATTCTTTTAATTTAGTCATAATTATAATTTAATAAAATAAATTATTATTTAATTAGGTGGTGACACGTGTCACTATCTTATGGGAGGGATTTAATTATTTGTATTTGATTTCATCCTACAATCATGTGGTGATACGTGTCACCACCTAATTAAAGGAAGAAAATGAAAAAAATCACAAATACGGTTAGAGAGAGTCGAACCCACGTCTCCCAAAAACAAGAACCACTGGCTTACCACAACACTAAATGCTATTTTGAGATCTTATTCCTGCAATATATAATATGTCTAGTAACATAGTCGCCGGTAACAATTACAAATCACCACATCATGATTACACCCTTTCTCCCACATTCCCCGAAACAATTTCATCGTGGTACCAAATTTTCCCTTATTCGTTAACGCCTTAATAAATGTTCCATAGGTAAACAAATATAGTTTATATTTTGGCTCGATTATGTCCTTCCAAAATCTTTTAGCTTCATGTACATTCCCCAACACGCACCATCCGTTGAGAACAATATTCATCGTCTTTAAATCATAGCCAAACTCTCTCTTCTTCGATTGATACAAAGTTTCTGCAGTTCTACATGCTTATACTTACATAAACCTATTAAGCAAAATTTGAAAAAGTTCTTTCATCAAATTTATCTCTTTCAGACATTTTATCGAACACCTTATTTAACTCTTCGAACCGATACATTTTTCAAGAATGTCAATAATTTCATTGTAGACATCAAAATCAAGTGAAATTTTAGTTTTTTTAGACACCCAATGAAAAAAACATAAACTAGTTTCCAATCAGACACCTAACCAAATCCAAGGCTAAATCATCGGTTATTGAGACCCTACATTGATCAAAAGTTAGCTAGGTGTAGAATTATTGTTTCAAAAATTAAGGTTGACACAATGGCTCGGGTGGTTTTGAACGCGCACCACGCGCTCTCCAACCCCTCATTTTATCCGACTCCATCGTCCCTCAGGCGGTGCTTTGACTCGTTCGGGCCGGTCTTCGCGTTTGGCTCTCTCAAGGGCCGACGGTCACCGATGCAACGAAGGGCGACTCTGGCTGGTAGTTTGGACCAGGGGAAGGATGCAAGGCCAGGTTGGTTAGTGGCGTGGGCTGGCTGTGGACCCGGGTGGAACTCAGAGTCTGTCTGCCGGTGGCAGCTTCGGCAATTGGAGGTGGTTCCGAAGGTTTTGATGCTCGGTCTATTTTTGCTTCTCTGCCGACATCCCACCCGCCGCCACCAGCACCGTTTCGCCTACTCACTCCGGAGCCAGGCCGACAGACCCGAAAAACGCAAAGTCTGCCTACGTGTCAGCACTATTCTGGTATCTTCCAGGGCCCCTGGGTGCCGGACCGGAACTGGAATGGAGGATGGGTAGACAACGGTCGTCGGAGTTACTCAGGCGAGCGGCTTTCGGCCCGGCAGGCGGATATGGCTGATTGGGTGGTTTGGACTTTCTCCAAGGTGCTTCTCTTCCGTTTTGGGGAAACTACGGTGGACAGTGTTAAAAGGCCACGGATCAAGACCGGACTTAAGGCGGCTCCGCCCTTTCGACTCCAAATTCCGGCAAAGGATCTGGATCGCCGAGAAAGAAAGGACAATGGCTTGGTTTTCGAGCCAGGAAGATAGGGGCAGTCTAGTCCTTTCACTTGAGATTTCCAAATCTTTCCTTTTTCAAATCTCGCTGCTTTGCTGTCAAAGGAATCGTACATTTGTATTGGCCAAATCTTTCCTTTTTCAGGTTTCTTTGATATGCTGTCAAAGGTTTTCAATTTTGATATCTCTGCATGGAACCAGAATCTATCATGGAGTACGGAAATGCTATGGGACTAGGCGTGATGTTGGAAGTTTCATGTGGGTTTTTGTCGTTTTCAGTGTATTTTGGGAAGTTGTGGCTTATTGGAGATTGGGTGTCTCTTGGAAAGCGAACGATATCAGATTTAGGTGGGATCCAGGCGGTCCTATTCAGTCGGTTGGGTGTCGATTTTTCTCTCGGATCTATCAGACTTCAGCCGTATCTCTCACGTGTTTTACGGTTGTTCTTGGTGTCGTGTTTATGCCTTGGAAGGTTTTGGGCTTGTCTACATTCAACAGTCCATGTTGGTGGTTTACTGAAGCTAGTGCCTTGATAAGGACCGATCTCTGCAGATCGGAAGCCTGCCTCTGGATAGAGTTCTCAGGCGTTGCTCTGGTGAAATACTCTCCTTCGGAGACGATGATGTTATTTTCGGGCCTAAGTAATTATTCCTGCCGGCTTTTGGTTTTGCCATTTGAACCTGCGGCGTCGATCTTGGTTATGGCTGTTCTTGTTCCCTTTGTTAGGGTTCTTGGGTTTCTGGCTCATGATCATGTTTTATGTTTTCGTATGATTTTAGATTTCCTCGTTGTTTGCCGTGTCTTTATGTTTGCTTTCTTTTGTTCCGGTCGTGTTCTGCCCTTGACTTTTACTGGAGTTGCTGCTAAGGGTGAACCGCTTTCCTTGTATGTTTGTCCCCTTTAATTTTATGAAAGTTTTCTTTGATAAAAAAAAAGCTCAATCTCTTCTCTTATGCTATTTATATGATTTTTTAAAATGTTCTAGAGTCTCAACGAATACTAATCACATGGGTTTTGCTGAAAGCCACTTCTTTCATCAGAATCTGCAAATGAATGAAGAAAAGCAGGCTTTTTTATGGTACCGAGAAAATAAAATATGCGAATGCAGGAATAAAATCACAAAACTGTGGTAAGCTAGCGGTTCATGTCTATGGGAGACGCATGTTTGACTCTCCCTAACCACATTTGTAATTTTCTTCATTTTTCCTTTAATTAGGCGGTGACATGTGTCACCACATGATTGTAGGATGCAAATAAATTTATTTAATTAAATTTCTCCCATAAGATAGTGACACGTGTCACCACCTAATTAAATAATAATTTATTTTATTAAATTAAAATTATGACTAAATTAAAAGAATGTGTAAATAGTAAGGACCAAATGTGTATAATTATTTTTTAACTGCCACATCACCCTTCCGTTTGTAACACCCCCTTCCCGGCCTAGTAGAGAACCGCGTCGGAGAGCGCTACCGGAAACGATGCGGAGATCGGAGACATAAATCCAAAGTTCAAAAATATCATTTCGGATTATTTTATTAATCTCATTTAAGACTTAACACTTAACTTATTAACAACTTACTCAAATTGGGGTCAATTTTAAACTTTTTCAAACTTAGGGACTAAATTGTAATTTTTACAAATCAGGGGTCCTTATCTGAAATTCCTGATATTATACAGAAATTAAACTTACTAGTTATTAGCCTGTAAAATCTCATTACTAGCGGAGGTCATTTACCTATCTGATTAGACGATGTAATATTTAGTGACTATTTTGTAAAGTATTCAAATCTATTTCTTTTTGAATTATCTTACTAAAATTCTTTACATATTTAAATGAGCCTAACAACTTACAAAAATCTTAGAGTCCTTTAATCAATATTTTAGTACCAATTATGTCAATTTTATTACTAACTCAATAGTCAATATTACTTTTAAAAACCTTATACAGAACATAGGCAACGTATACACAATAGTAGGCCCACAAGATTAATATAATTACTTTAACTACTTTGCCACCATACTAGGAGTTCATAAGGACAAAACACATTACTCTTTAATTGTAGTGACTTGCCAACCTTCCAACTAATCCCAATCTCGATCTGTTACTTTCCTTAACCTGAAATGTTATGCAATGAATGCATTAGACTTACATAGTCTAAGTGAGGTAGCCAATGACAATGAATGAACATGTTATGTCATGTAGCATGCTTCCAAAAATGATCATAATGCAATAACATGTCATACTTTATATTCATAACAAAGCATAATATCATATCATGAGAATAACATAGCATAACGTATCAAACACATAATATATTGGTACCATTGGATACGCGGATTCCCTGTACACCATATCATAAATCATAAATGAGCCGTAGCCCTGAGCCGTAGCTCCATGTATCCCTTACACTTCCATCCTTTTATCTCCCACATATAGGCCGTAGCCCTGGACCGTAGTCCTCCCTTACATGTTGAGCTCGAATAACCCTATGGCATGCCAATTGTATCCAACGTCCATAAATACACACAAATTCACATAGTCCATGATTTTCATATCATATCATATGAAATAACAAGATGAGCCGTAGCTCCATGTCATGTAGCATTTCATAGTCATATTCGAACATATCAAAGTAATGCAAGGCACTTACCAAATTTGCCATTCAAACATAGTTGCTCTACATGAGCCCTTAACAAATGCAAACATAATCATAAATAATGTAACGGGAAGGCACCGAGCCTATCCCTTGACACAACTATACTCATATATCAGAACATAAAAACAATGATCGGAATGACACCGCGTCACCCGAGACAAATGCATCCACACTCACATATAAAAACAATGATCGGAATGACACCGCGTCACCCGAGACAAATGCATCTACACTCACCTCAATCCAAGCTTAGAGACATTTTCCTTATTCTCCAACTTTGTGGTTTCCTTCATTTCTACTCTTTTCTAACCAAACATTAAAGAAAATATATCATTTAGTACATTAGGCAGCTTGCATTGTTTTCAAAGAAATATTTATATAAAATGTTCTATAACTCAAAATCTGATTTCGTTTGTTTTAAACGAAACTAGACTGAATAACCTTTTAAACCATATAAATTATAGCTTTTAATTCCTCTTATACAATTTATAATGAATTTCTAAAGTCGTTGTTGAAGCAGATTTAGGGGCAAACTGTTACCCTGTTTTTATGACATTTACTTACTCAAAAATTCATATCTTTTTACTCACAACTCCAAATAAGGAGTTCTTTACCATTCTGAAAATCTTATAAACACACCTTTATAACTATGTATGGCATATAATTTTATCATTTCCCTATTAATACAGTTTATTACTTGAACATAAGGCATTTTCAGAAACTTAATCTGTCTATGCTTAATTTGTGACTTTAGTGTATTTATAATCTATGTTTCACTACACTATTAATCTTGAGCTTTTAACCACATTTAAATTAATCTTATAACATTATTTTTATAATACAGTAACCTCAAAAATAGGACATGTAAGTCCTCAATTTATTAATTTCCACAAAACAGTCCCCTTTTATTCTTTAATAATCATGTATGTGATCTAAATGGTTTTAACCTACCAATTGAAACTTAATTCAAGCTTGGCCATTTAATCTAATTCATTTTATGAATCCCCTATTCTAATCATAAATTATCAGAATTTATTAACACCATTTGACCCCCTAAACATTTCGAATTTCACAATTTAGCCCAGCAGATTCCAATTTTATTCAGTTCCAGTCCCGTAACTTCTAAGAACAATTCAGAGACTTATACTTAACATTTTTGAGCAAATCATACCTCTATTCCATGTAAAATTTTGTCCTCTACAACTTTGTAGAAGAACACTTTTTCCAGAAATGACTCTAACATGCTCAAAAATGCAGTTTTCTACAGGACAATTTACAAATCCGAATTTCTTTATTCTTTCTACCCTTATCTTTTACCAACCTTTAATTAATTCAATTTCATGCTTAATATAAATACTAACATCAAATTATAGGTAGTTGAGACTCTAATCTCAACTTTAATTTATTTCACTCACCTTGATAAACCGGTACTTTATTATTATTTCTTGGGCTTGACGGTTGTTCCGAATCTACCTCGTGTACCATGATAATTAATAAAAACCAATTAAAATCAATAAGACAGTATCGAATAAATATAAAAATATTAAGCAGATTCGATACCGAAACTTAGACCAACAAAGGATTTGAGCTTACCCCGACATCGGCAGAGATTCGATATTACTATATCGAAAATATCGGACCACCAATCTAATTCTGAACTCGAACCCACCTAATTATTGTTTCTTCACTAACTCCTTATTTTTTTCCCTCATTTGCGCATAATATATATATATATATATTTCTATTTATTCGAACCCCTCACACTTTCATTCTTACTTTCTTTCTTTTCTTTTTTTTTTCTTGCTCTCTTGCGTGAATTCATCCCCTATTTATAGTTAAACGGCCGGCCTTCATTTCCATTTCCAAACCCCACGTGGTTTATTTGTTGCCACATATATTGCCACTTGATTTTTAATTGGCCTTGCGTGGTTCCCATTTTCACCAAAGTGGGAAGAGCATTATAATTCCATTGTGAAGGAATTTGTTATAGCCCCCACCCATTGTCATTTATCATCTTTTTCCCTTATAACGTGGGATTTGCACACAATCCATTCAATTTGAAGGATTTGGTTGTGGGTCCCATGGCCTATATAATAATAATAATAATAATAATAATAATAATTAACTATCATAAATTAACCCGAATAATATTTATTGGTTCAGATAATATCGAATAAATGATTTGAGCTTACCCAGTCGTCGGCAAAAATTCGATATTACTATATCGAAAATATCGGACTACCAATCTAATACTGAATCGTATGCTACTAATTTTTTTTTTTCAAATGCTGTGTATTTTTCCAATCATCCACCCCCTATTATACTATTTTCAGCGTGAACCATTCCCCCACCATATACATATTTTATTCAATCAATTCCCCCACCATATACATATTATTCATTAATAGTTAGTGTATTAATCCTAGCCACATGAAGTGGTAAATTGACTACTTATGCTTTTATGGTGGATTGCTTACACGGAAAAATCCACCTAAATCTTCTTCTTCTTTTTTTAATAATAATAATAATAATTGAAACTTTGTCCCCATATGGACCACTTCACCTACTCCTTTTTATGTTTGTCTTGGTGACTCACGGTTTTCCTTTAATTTGAAGGATTTGACGTGGGTCTCACCTATATATAATAATAATAATAATAATAAACTAACTATTTAACCTATTTTGGGTACCAAATCGAACCAACCCTTAATCGAAATGAAAATATTAATTTGCTGGAACTTGACCTTGATTCATAAATTATCTCGAATAATCTAAATAAGATCGAGTAAATTATGCAATCGATATAAAATACTCGGTCACCGGAACTTAATTCCGACTAGACCGGTTTTTGGGATGTGACAACTCTCTCCCCCTTTAAAGAAAATTCGTCCTCGAATTTTCTCCGACAAGAATATGCTCATCTATACGAGTTTGACTGAACTTAGACATCTAAACATAAAGATCGGATTAATCGGCAAGTCACAATACTCAATAAATAACTCCTAGGTGGCAAAGTAACTTAACACATAATACAAACATGCATAAGTTTAGTCCAGAACCGACTAAACTCTAGCTCTGATACCACTAATGTAACACCCCCTTCCCGGCCTAGTAGAGAACCGCGTCGGAGAGCGCTACCGGAAACGATGCGGAGATCGGAGACATAAATCCAAAGTTCAAAAATATCATTTCGGATTATTTTATTAATCTCATTTAAGACTTAACACTTAACTTATTAACAACTTACTCAAATTGGGGTCAATTTTAAACTTTTTCAAACTTAGGGACTAAATTGTAATTTTTACAAATCAGGGGTCCTTATCTGAAATTCCTGATATTATACAGAAATTAAACTTACTAGTTATTAGCCTGTAAAATCTCATTACTAGCGGAGGTCATTTACCTATCTGATTAGACGATGTAATATTTAGTGACTATTTTGTAAAGTATTCAAATCTATTTCTTTTTGAATTATCTTACTAAAATTCTTTACATATTTAAATGAGCCTAACAACTTACAAAAATCTTAGAGTCCTTTAATCAATATTTTAGTACCAATTATGTCAATTTTATTACTAACTCAATAGTCAATATTACTTTTAAAAACCTTATACAGAACATAGGCAACGTATACACAATAGTAGGCCCACAAGATTAATATAATTACTTTAACTACTTTGCCACCATACTAGGAGTTCATAAGGACAAAACACATTACTCTTTAATTGTAGTGACTTGCCAACCTTCCAACTAATCCCAATCTCGATCTGTTACTTTCCTTAACCTGAAATGTTATGCAATGAATGCATTAGACTTACATAGTCTAAGTGAGGTAGCCAATGACAATGAATGAACATGTTATGTCATGTAGCATGCTTCCAAAAATGATCATAATGCAATAACATGTCATACTTTATATTCATAACAAAGCATAATATCATATCATGAGAATAACATAGCATAACGTATCAAACACATAATATATTGGTACCATTGGATACGCGGATTCCCTGTACACCATATCATAAATCATAAATGAGCCGTAGCCCTGAGCCGTAGCTCCATGTATCCCTTACACTTCCATCCTTTTATCTCCCACATATAGGCCGTAGCCCTGGACCGTAGTCCTCCCTTACATGTTGAGCTCGAATAACCCTATGGCATGCCAATTGTATCCAACGTCCATAAATACACACAAATTCACATAGTCCATGATTTTCATATCATATCATATGAAATAACAAGATGAGCCGTAGCTCCATGTCATGTAGCATTTCATAGTCATATTCGAACATATCAAAGTAATGCAAGGCACTTACCAAATTTGCCATTCAAACATAGTTGCTCTACATGAGCCCTTAACAAATGCAAACATAATCATAAATAATGTAACGGGAAGGCACCGAGCCTATCCCTTGACACAACTATACTCATATATCAGAACATAAAAACAATGATCGGAATGACACCGCGTCACCCGAGACAAATGCATCCACACTCACATATAAAAACAATGATCGGAATGACACCGCGTCACCCGAGACAAATGCATCTACACTCACCTCAATCCAAGCTTAGAGACATTTTCCTTATTCTCCAACTTTGTGGTTTCCTTCATTTCTACTCTTTTCTAACCAAACATTAAAGAAAATATATCATTTAGTACATTAGGCAGCTTGCATTGTTTTCAAAGAAATATTTATATAAAATGTTCTATAACTCAAAATCTGATTTCGTTTGTTTTAAACGAAACTAGACTGAATAACCTTTTAAACCATATAAATTATAGCTTTTAATTCCTCTTATACAATTTATAATGAATTTCTAAAGTCGTTGTTGAAGCAGATTTAGGGGCAAACTGTTACCCTGTTTTTATGACATTTACTTACTCAAAAATTCATATCTTTTTACTCACAACTCCAAATAAGGAGTTCTTTACCATTCTGAAAATCTTATAAACACACCTTTATAACTATGTATGGCATATAATTTTATCATTTCCCTATTAATACAGTTTATTACTTGAACATAAGGCATTTTCAGAAACTTAATCTGTCTATGCTTAATTTGTGACTTTAGTGTATTTATAATCTATGTTTCACTACACTATTAATCTTGAGCTTTTAACCACATTTAAATTAATCTTATAACATTATTTTTATAATACAGTAACCTCAAAAATAGGACATGTAAGTCCTCAATTTATTAATTTCCACAAAACAGTCCCCTTTTATTCTTTAATAATCATGTATGTGATCTAAATGGTTTTAACCTACCAATTGAAACTTAATTCAAGCTTGGCCATTTAATCTAATTCATTTTATGAATCCCCTATTCTAATCATAAATTATCAGAATTTATTAACACCATTTGACCCCCTAAACATTTCGAATTTCACAATTTAGCCCAGCAGATTCCAATTTTATTCAGTTCCAGTCCCGTAACTTCTAAGAACAATTCAGAGACTTATACTTAACATTTTTGAGCAAATCATACCTCTATTCCATGTAAAATTTTGTCCTCTACAACTTTGTAGAAGAACACTTTTTCCAGAAATGACTCTAACATGCTCAAAAATGCAGTTTTCTACAGGACAATTTACAAATCCGAATTTCTTTATTCTTTCTACCCTTATCTTTTACCAACCTTTAATTAATTCAATTTCATGCTTAATATAAATACTAACATCAAATTATAGGTAGTTGAGACTCTAATCTCAACTTTAATTTATTTCACTCACCTTGATAAACCGGTACTTTATTATTATTTCTTGGGCTTGACGGTTGTTCCGAATCTACCTCGTGTACCATGATAATTAATAAAAACCAATTAAAATCAATAAGACAGTATCGAATAAATATAAAAATATTAAGCAGATTCGATACCGAAACTTAGACCAACAAAGGATTTGAGCTTACCCCGACATCGGCAGAGATTCGATATTACTATATCGAAAATATCGGACCACCAATCTAATTCTGAACTCGAACCCACCTAATTATTGTTTCTTCACTAACTCCTTATTTTTTTCCCTCATTTGCGCATAATATATATATATATATATTTCTATTTATTCGAACCCCTCACACTTTCATTCTTACTTTCTTTCTTTTCTTTTTTTTTTCTTGCTCTCTTGCGTGAATTCATCCCCTATTTATAGTTAAACGGCCGGCCTTCATTTCCATTTCCAAACCCCACGTGGTTTATTTGTTGCCACATATATTGCCACTTGATTTTTAATTGGCCTTGCGTGGTTCCCATTTTCACCAAAGTGGGAAGAGCATTATAATTCCATTGTGAAGGAATTTGTTATAGCCCCCACCCATTGTCATTTATCATCTTTTTCCCTTATAACGTGGGATTTGCACACAATCCATTCAATTTGAAGGATTTGGTTGTGGGTCCCATGGCCTATATAATAATAATAATAATAATAATAATAATAATAATAATTAACTATCATAAATTAACCCGAATAATATTTATTGGTTCAGATAATATCGAATAAATGATTTGAGCTTACCCAGTCGTCGGCAAAAATTCGATATTACTATATCGAAAATATCGGACTACCAATCTAATACTGAATCGTATGCTACTAATTTTTTTTTTTCAAATGCTGTGTATTTTTCCAATCATCCACCCCCTATTATACTATTTTCAGCGTGAACCATTCCCCCACCATATACATATTTTATTCAATCAATTCCCCCACCATATACATATTATTCATTAATAGTTAGTGTATTAATCCTAGCCACATGAAGTGGTAAATTGACTACTTATGCTTTTATGGTGGATTGCTTACACGGAAAAATCCACCTAAATCTTCTTCTTCTTTTTTTAATAATAATAATAATAATTGAAACTTTGTCCCCATATGGACCACTTCACCTACTCCTTTTTATGTTTGTCTTGGTGACTCACGGTTTTCCTTTAATTTGAAGGATTTGACGTGGGTCTCACCTATATATAATAATAATAATAATAATAAACTAACTATTTAACCTATTTTGGGTACCAAATCGAACCAACCCTTAATCGAAATGAAAATATTAATTTGCTGGAACTTGACCTTGATTCATAAATTATCTCGAATAATCTAAATAAGATCGAGTAAATTATGCAATCGATATAAAATACTCGGTCACCGGAACTTAATTCCGACTAGACCGGTTTTTGGGATGTAACACCGTTAACCTCTAACGGCTGGTGGTCAAATTGCACCCAATTTAATAGTATGATAGTTTAATTGCTTCGAAAAAAGTAAGGTGGTCAAATCGCGACTTTTTCAATAATATAGTGGTCATTTATGTAGTTTACCCTTAATTTTATTTATTTATTTATTTTAAAATAAGGTCAACCAACTATTAGTATATTTCTATTTTAGCCGGTGAACTAATCTTTTCAATTTAGTCACTAACATTACAAAGTTGATATTTTTGGCAACATTAAATTGTAATGAAATTGACAAGGTAGCTCATTTTCAATTGGTTTAATAATAATAGTAACCCTCAATATTTTCACGAAGATAATGTATTTGATGGGAAAATACTCGGGTTTTTGCGACGATGATGATGCATTTGAGGATAAAATTTATAGAATTTGTAAATGTGTCGAGTTAGACAATGATAAAATTCAATATTATTTATCGGGGCTCTTCAAAAAAGTAAATTTATGAGACAACTATAAATAACATATTTTTTTGGGAGGTAAAGAACATTTTTATTATTACCTCAACTTAAATTTTATTTAAACTTTTAATATTTAGAGGGTTATGACCTTATTAGTCCCTTTTTAATTTCGCGTATGAGATTAGATTTGTTAATTTTTTTCATAATTAGGATAAAATGATAAAATATATAAATGTTGAGGGATAAAATCACTATTATGCCTATTAAAAAATAGTTTCTTTGGTAATTCCGTTAATGATTTAACAAAGGGTAACTAAAATGATCAGTTTTTGTAACTTAAGTGACTAGATCGAATGATAATTTAGTTGACTGACCTAAATAAAAACAAGTTAATAGTTGGGTCAGTAACTGTGTATTTTATCCATTAGTTTGTTTTGTTTATAGTCTTTGCCACCTTGGGCTGGGCCGGTGGAGTAATTTCGCACGTGCGCCGAACATTGACACTTGTGACATTATCTTCGTTTCTCATTGGACGGTCATCGACAAAGACGGTTGCTAATTGCTATACCCATTGCATGAGAAATCACCACGTGGCCACCAAACGTCACACGTTGGTCACGCAGTTAGAGGAGAGAGAAGGGTAGACTAAACGCTTAACGTGCTGCTTTATCATGTGAATTTTCGCTTCTCCAATTTGCCCCTTCCCATTATCTTTTTCATTTTTAATTTTAAATACATAAATTTATTCAAAGATAACATATTTTATTTCAATTACAAATTTATAATAATAAAAATAGAGTAAATCAATCTTGACAATTTCGAACTCTATTTTATTATTATTATTATTAAGTAAAAAAATAAAAATAAGAAACAGGATAAAGTTTGACATTTTTAGGCGTTGATGTCTAAATAGTTCTAAAAAAAACTAATTTCGACAGATGTTATACAAAATTATATTTGTTAGTGAAATAACTTTGAAAGATTTAAAAATATGAGATACCACCTTTTTCAATATATCAATCTAAAATATTCTTTACAAAAACATTTTGATAAATAATAAATTTTAGTCGTAATGTCAAAAAAAACTCTAATATTTAAGTGAATAGTTATCTTGGCTCATATTATTTTAGGTTAAAATAATCTTTTCGATGATGAATATTATTAGTTAATTAACGTTAAATGGTTTGAAATGACGTGACAAACATGGATTGTATTGCACACAAACATAATAATGTCATATAGACAAATATACTGACAATATAAAATGACACATCAGTTAAAAATAATTTTATAAAGTTGTATAAAATACTTTTTTCTGATGACATGTCATTTCTGTCAAGTCATTTCAAACTGTTTATCGTCAGTTGACTGACAATTTTTATCCACATAAAGGCTGTTTGACCTAATATAAAATACTTAGGATTAAAATGCTTCAAAAAATATAAATTAAAATGAATATTAAGTCAAAAAAAAAATTAACATTGTACCCAAATTTTACTATACATTTAAGTATACTCGAGTCCATATTTTTCCTACAACAATAGCATTGTTGGCTAAATTAAGAATTTTTTGGTTCAAGACTAAATTAAGATTTAGTAGGACGATAAATATATTATTAATTATTAATAAAATTTTAAATTATGAGTGGCAAAGTAGTAAATTGCAAAGAGAGCAAGGGCAATGATATACAATCAGTGCAGTTTTAGCTGACCACCTCGCAAATTCGTGTTAACTTCCAAGCGCTGCCATTTCAAGCTTCCTATCAAAAAATACATCTTCCGTTTTCTTCCCGGGTTTTCAACTTTAACAACCCAAAAACCATTTCCAGTTTTGCGGTCCATCCATTAATCCGTTGATCCGAATCCACTTTCCATCTAGATCTCACTCAAATCGGCTTCTACACTTCCCCTCTAATTCACCCGTCAGGAAACGCCGGCGTTTTATATATCCAGCCGCCGATCTAAAAATTCGAAACTAGAGATCCTTCTCCGATCATTTACAGTCGGAACGGCGTCGTCGCAGCGAGAATCCATCGCTTTAACCTCACCTTCCACTTAATTCACCACACAGGGTTCTTATTTGTCCTTTGATTTTTTTGATTATTTTTCTCAAATTCTATTTTGTTTGTTTGTTTTTATTTCAACCAGACAATAGAATTTTCTATAAATTCAATATTTCTAGCATCGGTTTTTTCCCCTTTGCTTTGAAATGACGTCGGGGACGAGACTACCGACATGGAAAGAAAGAGAGAATAACAAGCGGAGAGAGCGGCGGAGGAGAGCAATAGCGGCGAAGATCTTCGCCGGACTTCGGATGTACGGTAACTATAAGCTTCCGAAGCATTGCGATAACAATGAAGTTCTAAAAGCTCTTTGTAACGAGGCCGGTTGGACTGTCGAACCCGATGGCACTACTTATCGTAAGGTAAATTACTATCATCAGTCATCACCTTAACTTATTTTTTCTTTTGTTATTTTATTGATTAATCTGAGTAGGAAACAGATGAAGATAATGCTGATGGAACGGTTAATATGTTGTTTGAAATGAAAAATCGCTGAAAATTTGCGTTTATTAATAGCTTGTTTGAACTTCAAAATTGCTTGTTTTAATTTGTTTGTAATTTTTGAAACATCAAAGCAACGGAAAATTGCTTATAACCGGCAATAGCTTTGCACGACGGAGGTCGTATAATTGAAATTTTGCCTTTTTTATTGAATTTGTCTGGCGTATTTTAGCACGAAGATTGTAGTTTCTAGTGGAGTAGTAATAATAAATTAATAATCACAAGGGAAAAGAAAATCAAGTTAAACTGTGGTCTGTATGCTAATTTGTGCCGCTTTTTGCGGTGCATGTTAATCAACGAAAGTGTCCCCGTTGTGCTAGCATACGCCGGTCCCGGCGGATTGTTGACACCGTAGAAACAGGAAGATCTGATGTCAACTGATAACATGCACGGCCTGAACCGGCGTTGGTATTTTACTGACGGCGGTTGTTTTGTTTGTTGGATCAAGGTTAGAAGCGTCATTTTATTAGTCGTCTCCAATCGTACGTTATAGAGATCTGGTCAGCCCTCTTTTTTGTATTTTTTTATTCTGTTTTTTTCACTTTACTTTAGCCAACGCGTGAGCCGTGAAGTACCAACGAAAGATTCTTCTCTTTCTTTGATGGCCATATTCCATATAACTTGTATTCCACTGTTCCAGATGAGAAAGAACATGGGACTGATCATCCCAATTTTAAAAAATAACCCAAGTTGCATAGATCTCGAGAAATGACCTAACTACCCTTGTTAAATGATGCTTGTGAGTGTAGTTTTTTGCACCATGCCACCATGTGAACTTACAGTGAGGTTTGATATTCTTTTTAGGCTTTTTTTAATTGCTAAGTAACAAAGAGTCCTTTTTTCAGGGATTTTACACAGTTTCCCACTTTTAGATAACTTTCATTTTCAGTTGCTCATATAATCATATGGGGTTTTTCAGACATGGCAATCCGTTTGTTTGTAGTCTTTTTTTGTTATAGTTGTGTTTAAGGTGTTGTGTATTTAGAGATATTTTTATAACTTTATAATCACGTTACATAGGTTTTGGTGCATTTTATGTTATCAATTAATTATTACCACATTTTAACTTGTCTT
Source organism: Hibiscus trionum (assembly GCA_030270665.1). Lineage (NCBI taxonomy): Eukaryota > Viridiplantae > Streptophyta > Magnoliopsida > Malvales > Malvaceae > Hibiscus > Hibiscus trionum. The sequence goes on from BSYR01000056.1 coordinate 9,950,165, forward strand.
GTTGTTCTTGGTTTGATTACTCAAATAACTTAATTAGTAAGGCCCACTATTGTATCTTAGACTGCAGCTTAAAGGGAGAATTGAGGTTTTTTTATCATGCATAAAACAGTTGATGGATTTTCCTTCTAAGCAAATTGAGGATAAATTTGTTAAAAGTATTTATAAAGACCATGTTTTTGTATCATAGCATAGAAAGATGAGTTTTTCAGGGAAGATACTGTGAGTCTAGCATGTGAATGATGGAAACAATGAGTAATGACACAATTAATAAGCTCAAATCGACCGATGTTATTCATAGATGAAATGATTTAAGATGGAAAGTAAGATTATAGGGATGGAAAAGAAAGATGGAGTGAATATAATGACACGACATTCATAAGAAGTAAGAACTCAAATTACATGTGTAATAAAATGCTGGAATGAGTTTCGATTTTCCGAGGTGCTATTTGTTTAAAATTTCTTTTTTTCCAAAGTTGAGCATACTTTACAGTAATGGTAATTGATCTGTTGCATGTGTTTTTAGGACACTGATAAAAATTTAATTTCGGCAGGGTTGCAAGCCTGTGGAGCGCATTGATATAGTAGGTGGATCTGCGACGGTGAGCCCCTGTTCATCTTACCACCCAAGCCCTTGTGCTTCTTACAACCCTAGCCCTGCATCATCATCCTTTCCGAGCCCAGCTTCTTCCTCTTATGTGGTTCATCCCAATGGTGATGTGAATTCTCTTTTCCCCTGGCTCAAAAACCTCTCATCTGCCTCATCAGCATCCTCATCCAAGCGTCCCTATAGCTATATTCATGGTGGTTCTATTAGTGCTCCCGTCACCCCTCCATTGAGCTCACCAACTGCTCGAACCCCACGAATGAAACATAACTGGGAGGACCAGTCTACTCATCCAGGTTGGAGTGCACAGCAGCAATCTTTCCTACCTTCTTCAACTCCCCCTAGCCCTGGTCGTCAGATTGTTCCCGACCCAGAATGGTTTGCTGGGCTCCAAACCCCTCATAGTCGGCCAACGTCCCCCACATTCAGTCTTGTCTCCTCAAACCCCTTTGGCTTCAAGGAGGAAGTTTTAGCTGGTGGGGGATCCCGCATGTGGACTCCCGGGCAAAGCGGGACATGTTCTCCTGCAATAGCCGGAGGATTAGATCATACAGCTGATGTTCCAATGTCCGAAGCTATTTCAGATGAGTTTGCATTTGGAAACAACACGACAGGGATAGTAAAGCCATGGGAAGGGGAGAGAATCCATGAAGAATGTGGATCAGATGATCTAGAACTCACACTTGGGAGTTCCAAGACTAGGTGAGTCCATAATCTTATTGAATAGATCAGTTAAAATCGACAATATTTTCCTGTGTCACATTGTCCTGCAGATATTTACCGTCCTCTTAGTATGAACTTTGATCCCATGTTTGTTCTCTCCGGAACAAAAGGGATCGAGGTGAGCCTAAGCCGTTGCTCGCCGTTGTTTTAGTTTTCATTAATTTTCGAAATTTTAACTCTGAATTATATATATAGTTTGTTGTCGAAGGCACTGAGGTAGTTTCATAGCCTCGCAATTAGCCGCCCTTCACTACTTATTTTCATGATTTTCCTGAAAAGAAAGAACAATTATACTTGTATGATTGCTTTCTTGGTCTTTTGTTAGGTTTGTCATTAGAAGAAACGCCTGAATAGCCGTTTCTCAATGACCAATCCTTTTGTGAGAATTAGAATAGGTTAGATTTTTATCATTTTCTATTGTACATTACGAACTTTGACATTACCATTTTGTTATGCTTCATTACCTTAGTCCACTTCTTTTGCCTTTTTATTTTGATTAGGTTTAAATAATAATAAAAAATCAAGGTAGCTCTCAATCGAAATTAACATATAATTAAGTCCACGAAATTATGAATTGTAATTAATTGAACCTATTTCTATCCATGTTTTTAACTGTTTGTTGAATGATGACGTGACAAAAGATAATAGTGAGACATGAAAAATAATGTTGAAAATGATGACATATGCTATCAAAAATCTTGAAAATTATAAAAATGTGCATAACAATAACGTTATAAAATCATAATGAAGTTGAGATTTTTGCACTAATTAGAGATGTAATGAATTAAATCACATGACAAATCTATAGATAGAATAGAGCTGGTTAATTATTTTTTTATAGCTTGAGATATTCAAGAGTGAGTATTTTATATGAATATGTTAGAGATTTATGTATTATTTTAGAATTTTAATCCTTATATTTTATTTTTAGATATCGAGTCTTTGTATTATATTTTATTTGAATTTTTAGTTCTCTAAATTTTGTTCAATAAAAATATAAAATAATTTGTTGCCCTCCCAATTTCTTAAGTTTATTCTGATTAATCTGGACTGATTCACGTCATATACCTAAATTTGGTATATGAGTCTCTTAGCGGAGATCTGAGTATGCTCGAACTCGATATTTACTTATTAATTTAACACTTAATTTTAAAAAAATATTAATTAAACAATACAAATTGTTGACTTGCGAGTCCAATGGTGATGATGTCCTAATGTCCCACCACTATCTCCAACATGGTTTAGGAGGGGAAATTGAAAAGATATTATCCTTTTACAGTAAAAAGAATTGTAGATAGTTGAATAGTCGTACGGATAAAATCGGGATGAAATTTTAAGGGATAAATATAAATATTAATAAAATAGAAGTTATAATCTAATTAAGTAATTAATTTAAAATTTAAAAATTAGAGTGTTATGCAATAATTTGTTTAATTTTAAAATTGATAAAAAAATTGAAAAATATTCAAACAGAAAAATATGGACCGTGGTTTAATTCGTATAGTTTTGAAATTAAGAGACTTATTGAGAAATTTGACCCAAAAAAAAATGGACCTAACAAGAAAGTAAACCTAAAAAATTGTGCTAAAAATAGTTTAAAATAAAATTTTGGGACCGTGGCTTTGGCTCGTCACTGAGCAGTTGGAAAATGGTGGGTGGATTTAATAGATTTTTTTTATCAAAAGAGAAACGAAATTCCATTAAGATAAAAGGGGTTTGACCTCATGCGCTAGATGTGCAGGAAACAAAGAGACAACAACAAATATAAAGCGCGAGGTCAACAAGCGGCAGAAAACGGTATCCATGCAAAGCTGAGCAGTACAGAGGGAGTACAAGTCATCCTAGGCAAGAAGCCTATCCAAAATCGGGACACCTAGGTCCACACGGCTAAGTAAAAGCCTATCAAGACAAAAGAAACATCCGTCACAAGAAGACCTCGGATTAGAAAGGGTATAAATGAGATTCATGTTCTGGGAGAGCTCCATCCAGAGGCAGGCTCCCAATCCCATAGTGAGATTGGGTCTTGTCACCAAAAGCGCGAAAAAACAAAGCCCCAATTGATCTGGCTGCACTAAAATGTCTGTCAAGTTTGAAACCGACGAGCTTGCAAAGAAAACATGAACTTTCGAAGACTGGATCCGCATCAACCGGATCTCAACTAGAAGGGTAGAGCCGCCCGGATCCCATCCAAATCTAATAAACTTCGATTTTCGGATCTCAGCAAAATGCCAAGGCCCAAGAGATTTCCATATCCCATAACATAAGGAAATGCTTGGCTTAATATGGAAAAATTTGGATCTAAAAGCTGGACATGGACAATTAGGGTAATGCACCATTGAAAAGACAAAAATGCCCCATTCCTTAAGCTTCACCTCAAGCATAGTAGCTGCCATGGCTTCTCCCACTAGCCAAGCCCCTGCCGGAGATTGGTACCTATTAGATGGAGCCGCGGTGCTGCGAGACGGCTATTCACCGGCATGACTTTGACGTCCGGCGAGCTGGAGGAACGATTCCCTCTGTATTCCTTACTACCACGACCGCAACTAGCAGAGGCTTGACAAATCTTCCAAAGTCTATAGGGCGTTTCGTTTATCTGACTCAACTCCGTCGTTTAAGCCCCTAAACGAAATGTTTCAAAGGAAAAGCAAAACTGAAAACTCGTTTTCCTTTCGATCCGGTGAGGCGAGCGGGCCAAAGGTCTCCAAAGGAAGACTGCCAGGCTTCCATGGGCAAGAAAGGGCGGGCGCCACCTGCAAAGCTTCGCCGCCAACGGGAAACACTCAGCAAACCACGAAACCCACGACCCTCAAACTCCATAAACCTCCTAAACCAACCATGAACAAGAGCCACCGAGAAACCACCACCCAGGAGAGCGTTCACGGTGCCGAAGCCGTCGGAAGACCACTGGCAAGACGACCCCAGCCGAAGTCCGTCCAAACGTCTGCTGGCCGGGAAGCAACAGCCCAAACGAAGCCTTGCGATTTTTCGGGAGAGGAGTTCTGAGTTTGGCGCGTGAGGCGTGTTGTACTCTCTTTTACAATTTTTTCATGAAAGCGAAATTGAACCACGGTGGATTTAATAGATTACTAAGCAAGTTCCATGTCAGATACATTAATGGTGAAAATATTTCACTTTTGAAATAAAAATCCCACGCGCCCATCTACGCACCCCCAATTTTTCCCCTCCCAAAGTTTCCCGAGCCTCAGGCGTTATTGTTTTCCGATCTTCTCGTCTGCCTTGTTGTTTGGCCATCGTGTACGGGTGATGCAGTCCCCGTCGTTGGTCATCAGATTGCCGGATTTCTAGGAGACAGCAACGACTGGTGGTTTGCTCAGTGGAGACAAGGCGGTTGAAAGAGAGGGTGGCCGCGAGTAGAGTTTGGCTGTGGTTTTGGCCTCCCTGCGAGCTATCCGTCTCCGTCGAGATGAATCGTTGGTCATCGGTAACTTTTGATTTTTTATCTTTCCCCCTTGGCGATATCTATATCTCTGGTTTGCTCTCTCCTCCCCTCTTCTCTTCCCCATCTCCTTGTTTCTTCTACCCTTCTGTGCAAATTGTTTCAGTTTCGTTTTTTGGTTGTTCCCTGTGGTTTGTGTAACCCCCTCGTCCCGGTCTAGATGACTGACTGGTCTGAGTAGGCCACACGGGGAAAACCAAAGTGAAACTCGTTAAGGCTCTCCTTTAGTTAGCAACCCTTCTTTCAATTATTATCTTATCTAAATGCTTAAATATATCCTATGTGAGACACGGCAGCGAAAAGACAACGAAACAATACGAAGCATACCAACAAGCAATTCAAACAGTCCATTTTATCCTATACAGCAGGCCATATCGATACGCTAGAAGACTTTATCGATACGCCTTGACTTGGTCAACAACCCATAGTCAACCTAGGGAGACTGTATAGGTACACTGGTTGACCGTACCGATACGCCCTCATCGGTCAATTTCTTACGATCAACGATAAAAGGTCGTACCGATACACCCAAGACCCGTACCGATACGCCAAAATCTCGTCAATTTCTCAAATTTCTTGAGAGCTTTTGGCATATCGATACACCCCCGTGTACCGGTACACTAGGCTTAAACTGAGCCCCCAAGTGTAGGACCATATCGATACAACCCTTGGGTGTATCGATACGCCCTGCACTGCAAGACTCAATTTAGTTGCAAAACGACCCAAGACTCGACTCTAGATGCAATTTACGACTCGACTCGCAACCCACCAACTCTAATACATCATTTAGCAACCAAAACATATCATGCGATTCAACATAACCGAACAACATGGCATCCAACACAAGATAGACAATTAGGTAGGATTCTTACATGAAAGTATACATAACTACACCATATCCATCAAAGGCAATAACAACACATATAACCATTTCATAACAAGGTCCCACATGCTTTCAAACAACCACATAAGCAATATCATAACCATGGTTTACAAATTCACATCCAAGGCATAAACACATTCAACATTGTATCATCATTCAACATGCTAGAACATCAACAAAACAAACTAAGGAGTTTGGCACCAACTCCATACAAGTCTAACACCCTCATTGTCTAGGCATTATTACAAAGACTTTAAACCATACTTGAGAACTCCGAGAAGCTCCTTCCTTGCCCACTTGCCTTCCAAAACTCTAGCGATCTGCATGTTGAAAAATGAGAGCGTAAGCTTGGAAGCTTAGTGAGCGAAGCTCTAAAAAACTTATCAATCATGCAGTTTTCAAAATACATTTCTTAATTGACAAGTAAGCCATTTAAATGCACGAAAGGGAGCACAACAACACAATCACATGGTTTGCACATGCACAACCAAAACACGGTGGGACTACACATCACCGTAGTTACAAGAACCATCACGTGGGGCTCGACACCAACAACGACTACACAACAACATCAAACGGAAGTAAAGGAAATCCACAAATCACACAATTTCACCATTATTTTTCATGCACCGACACTTAACAATCGAGATAAAATTTAGTAAGCTTACACTTGGGTTTAGGTTAGCCTTCTAGGCTCCACCCAAACCCCCAAGACCCCTTTTGAAATCAAACCAAGTTCAAAACATTTCCACTCACCGATGCAACCCAAACGGAAGTCGAACACCGATCTCAAGTCTCCAAATTCCCCAGATTAGTGCTCGAAGCCTCTCTAACGGTTTCCCTTGATTCTAACCAATCAAAACAATACATTGCTCAGCCAAAACATCACAAAACACTGCCACAACCCCAAACTACAACTACAAGCCAAATTCTCACAAATTCAACCAAAGCCAACACCAACTATTCCCATTTTCGTACTCCCCAACAACCCAGCAGAAAACCAATGATTCCAACACTCAAAACACCTTCGAAACAATCTTCTAATATCACTATAACCCAATCCCAACTCCCTTTCACAAAACCACACCAAAACACAAGTTTTGACTCTTTAAAAACACCCATGAAAACTCATTTCGAGATTCTTAATAAAAACCCACCAATTTAAGATATAATGTACCTTAGGGCAAGGTTAACTCATAACTTAACTCTACATATCAAAAGCAAAACGAAAAACCATTAAAGTTTCACCCTTTTCTTTGAAACTTTGAAAACTCAAATTTCTCCACAACGGTGTTTTCTAAAATCTAAAACCATCAATGTGTTAGGAATGAAGAGGACAAGTCAAAAGTGGTCTTACCTTGATGAAAACACTTGAAATGGTGAAGGAATCGAATGGAATAGTATTTGGGGTTTTATAGTGGTTTTGACGTGAAAAGAAAACCAAGGAGAAAGATGAGCTCTTTTGAAATAAAACCCATTTTTCTCATCTTTTCCTTATTTTCAAAATGACCAAAATCCCCTTAATGAGCCACAAACCCTTTTAAAATAAAACCAAGGCCCAATTTAGTTTAAAGCGATCACACAACCAAAACCCAATTTACCCGAGTAACTGTTGGGATTTTTAGCACGCTCGAATCGATCACCGAAACTGTCAAGGAGGGTTGTAATTGCTTGGTGGTTGAATTGGCTAAAACCGAAAATAGTAGACAATTTGCATAATGATTTTAGAGTGGTTCGACTACTCAACCGAGTCTACATCCACTATCTTAGCACACCACTAAGGATTTCCCAATTCACTCAATAATGAATTCGTCCCCTTTTCCAGGCTCAGGAGGAAACCGTTACAACCCTATCTTTTGGACTTGGCTAAGATAGAACCAACTCTAGTTTTTCTCTCAAGGCTAAACTAGAACCTCTCCTTTTACAAGGGTAAAAAGATGTAAACAAATAAACCTCACAAGGTGGGTGTTTACACAATTGAGCTCACAAGAAAGAGTGAAGGATAAAAACAATAAAAATCACTCTCTACAGACTATGTACAAGAGAATAGTAAAATAAAGATTTAGACTCTAATTCTCTTGACCATATTGCTTGGATGCTGTCTCTTTCATTCTTCAAGTGTTCCAGCCTTCAATTTATAGTCCCAAATGAGTTTGTAGCCGTTTATAGCCGTTGGGAATATTGCCGTTTATAGCCGTTGGGAATATAGCCGTTTATAGCCGTTGGGAATATTGCCGTTTATAGCCGTTGGAATAGTACCATTTATGACCGTTGGAAATAGTACCATTTATGGCCGTTGGGAATAGTACCATTTATAGCCGTTAGAATAGTACCATTTATGGCCGTTAGGCTATTTCAAAACACAACGTATCGATACGGCTAGGCGTATCGGTACGGGTTTTGGCTACTGGAATTTTGATAGTTTAAAAACCCTAAGGCATATCGGTACGGTCCAATACCGTATCGGTACGGTTACTTGAAAATCATGGTTTTGACTACTTTAAATAAATTTTAAAACCATTCCAAAGCCTTTAAAACCCTTAAACATATTTTCAAGTTGTTTTTGACTAAAAACATATTTTAAATTCTTTTCAATTTAGTCCAAAACATTTTTCAAATATTATATCAAAACCTTAGTTCTACAATCTCCCCCTTTTTGATATAATAAAACCAACTTGAAAAATTTGTTTGGGATTCTCCCCCTTTAGCTTTAAAATTGTGAATAAGAGATTAAGATATGAAATCATATAAAGCTCCCCCTTATTCATTTGAAAATTCAATTTTTCAAACCATTTCTCCCCCTTTTTGTTATATCAAAAAGAATTTAAAATGACATTTAAGTTCAAGATAACATAGGAGGCAAAAAAAAATTTGACACACTTAAAATTTTGGTTTAAAAAAAACTGGCTCCCCCTTACTCAAAGCATCATTGTTAGGCTTAACAAATAATCCAAGACTTTAAATAAAAGTTAGATAACCAAATGTATAAAATAAAAGCATTAAGCTTAGAGGTTACCCAATCTTCTTCTCATGTGTGATTTGAGCATTCTTTGATTTTGCTTTGCTTGCCATTGCTCCAACACACCTACAAAAGACATTCACTTGATTTTTGGTATCCAAATTGCTTTGGATCCATTTACGTTAGTCACAATGTCTTTAGTTCCCTTAGGAACCCATACTTGTCTAATCCTATAAGATTTTCTCTTCTTAATAGGACAAGTATGTATAGAATGACCATGATAATGACAATGTGAGCATTTTGTCATTATGGGATGAGATGAATTATTAAAAATAATTTCTTTTTCTTTTGCTAAGCTTTCAAGCTTAACTTTCAAATCAAAATTTTCTTTTTCTAAAATTCCTTTGCTTGTTTTTGAAAACTCTAAATCATTTTTCAAAATCTCATTTTGTTTTTCAAAATCCAATTTTGTTTTCAAAAGAAAATCATTTTCAAATTCAAGTTTAGAAATCATTTTCTTAAATTTGGAATTCATGGTCTCAAATTCCAAAAATAATTCATCAAATGCATCTTGTAACTCATCAAAAGAATATGAATTTAATTCATTTGAGTTAGAAGATACCTCGGGCTCATCGAGAGCCAAAACACCATCCACCTTTGGATTGGAGAGAAGGTTTGCACATAATTGATCATTATTTTTCTTTTCTCCCTTCTTGTTGCCATAAAGCTTCTCAAGTTTCTCCCATAATTCTTTGGCACTTTTGCATGTGGAGATCTTTTTGGAAACTTCTTCGTTGAGGCCACAATAGAGAATGTGCATCGCCTTGGTGTTTAGCTTTGCCTTCGTGTCGTTGGCACTCCTTTGCTTTTTCTTCTTCTTTGGAGCTTCCAAATACTCATCTTCAACGATGTCCCAAACCTCATAGTCTTGAGACTTGATGAAGAATTTCATGATATTTGCCCATTGGAAGTATGCTTCTCCTTTGAAGAGCGGAGGACACGAGATAGAGCGGCCTTCTTCAAATCTTGCCATTTTCTTGAACGGTGGACTTCGAGCAAATGATCTTTACTCCCGGATGTTAGTCCTTCGATGGAGACGAGGCTCTGATACCAATTGTTGGGATTTTTAGCACGCTCGAATCGATCACCGAAACTGTCAAGGAGGGTTGTAATTGCTTGGTGGTTGAATTGGCTAAAACCGAAAATAGTAGACAATTTGCATAATGATTTTAGAGTGGTTCGACTACTCAACCGAGTCTACATCCACTATCTTAGCACACCACTAAGGATTTCCCAATTCACTCAATAATGAATTCGTCCCCTTTTCCAGGCTCAGGAGGAAACCGTTACAACCCTATCTTTTGGACTTGGCTAAGATAGAACCAACTCTAGTTTTTCTCTCAAGGCTAAACTAGAACCTCTCCTTTTACAAGGGTAAAAAGATGTAAACAAATAAACCTCACAAGGTGGGTGTTTACACAATTGAGCTCACAAGAAAGAGTGAAGGATAAAAACAATAAAAATCACTCTCTACAGACTATGTACAAGAGAATAGTAAAATAAAGATTTAGACTCTAATTCTCTTGACCATATTGCTTGGATGCTGTCTCTTTCATTCTTCAAGTGTTCCAGCCTTCAATTTATAGTCCCAAATGAGTTTGTAGCCGTTTATAGCCGTTGGGAATATTGCCGTTTATAGCCGTTGGGAATATAGCCGTTTATAGCCGTTGGGAATATATCCGTTTATAGCCGTTGGAATAGTACCATTTATGACCGTTGGAAATAGTACCATTTATGGCCGTTGGGAATAGTACCATTTATAGCCGTTAGAATAGTACCATTTATGGCCGTTAGGCTATTTCAAAACACACCGTATCGATACGGCTAGGCGTATCGGTACGGGTTTTGGCTACTGGAATTTTGATAGTTTAAAAACCCTAAGGCATATCGGTACGGTCCAATACCGTATCGGTACGGTTACTTGAAAATCATGGTTTTGACTACTTTAAATAAATTTTAAAACCATTCCAAAGCCTTTAAAACCCTTAAACATATTTTCAAGTTGTTTTTGACTAAAAACATATTTTAAATTCTTTTCAATTTAGTCCAAAACATTTTTCAAATATTATATCAAAACCTTAGTTCTACAGTAACATCCGACCCCTAAACCCGGGGCGTTACAGTTTGGCTCTTCTCTTGTTCGCGTAGTAATGTTTTGATCTTAAGGGATCACGTTAGGTTTATTTTGCGATTTGCCCAGTTTGTGTTGTGGTTTTTGACGTGCTACCTTCGGATGATACGTTTTGTTTTTTTTGTTTTCTTCCGATTGGGCCTATGAAATCTAGGGGCATTGGTTTTGTAGAATTGCATATGTTTCTCCTTATCGTGTTTGCTTTGGTCGAAAGTCTTGGTCAGCACCGAGTTTTGCTATAAGGCTGGTTGGGTTCCTTGGTTTACTTGTTGAAGTCTGCCGTTTTCCTGGCGGTTGGTCTTTGCATGTGCCCGTGCCCCCTGTGTTTTGCTGGCTCTTTTTTGCTGAGCTTCTTTCTATGCTTTGACCGAAGCTTAGGTGCTGGTTGAGTTTTGTTATCAGATTCAGCATGGTTTCTTCTTGAAAGAGGGCTATAGCTGTTTGATCTGGGTTAGCTCAGTTTGGGCCGCTTCCGTTGATTTTCGCCTGTCCGCTACCTCGACTGTTCTTCTGTGCTTGGGGCTAAGGACTCTGGTTGCAAGTGTGTTTTTTGTCTGAGCTATGACTACTCTTGCATGGAACGTCCGAGGTCTGGGGAACCAAGAAACGGTTAGAGCTCTCCGTAATTCCGTAAATAAGCATAAATCAGATATTATTTTTCTCAGTGAAACAAAGCAAAAGAAGCGATACCTGGAGAAAATCAGGATGAAGATGAAATTAAGCTCCTCTTTCTATGTGGAGCCAAGTGGTATAGCAGGCGGGCTTGCCCTATGGTGGAATGAAGAAGTGACCATTACTGTTCTCAGTCATACCAAATATCTTATCGATACAAAGGTGGTCTTTCAGAATGGCGATAGTTGGTTTGGAACCTTTATTTATGGTCCCCCGTACAAAGACGAAAGACAAACTTTCTGAGAGAGTTTGTCAAGTCTTAGGGACTCCACTAGCATCAAGTGGCTCATCATAGGGGACTCCAATATGGTTTTAAGACAAGAGGAGAAGGAGGGTGGAAACCCAGTGACTCTAGAGGAGGCAAGAATTTTAAATGATTTTGTTAACTCCGCGAGTCTTATTGAATTGCCTATTAAGGGTAGCCATTTTACCTGGTTCAACCAGAGAAGCGGAGATAACTCCATTCTTGAAAAACTTGATCGTATATTGTGCTCCGCTGAATGGAGTCTTAGTTTTCCTAAAGCTTTGAGAGTAATAGAAATTGTTGTCGCTTTGGATCATGCTCCTATTGTTCTATTCACCAAGGGCTTCACCAGGAAATACAAGAAGGATTTCAAATTCGAAACGAAATGGCTCCTGGATGAGGAATGTTCTCAGACAGTTTTCGAGGGGTGGAGTATTTCGCTTGGGGAAATAGCGGTATCTAGGTTTGGAAGGAAGATTCGCAACACCAGATCGGTCCTTGTTAAATGGAGTAAGGATAAAGTGAAGCAGAAAAATGAGAAAAACAAAAGTTAATGACCATGATCAAGCATCTCCAGGGGATGAAGCTCACATAGTCGGAGCTGGGAAAATACAGAAAGCTTAAGAAGGAATTAGATGCTGAATGGGAAAGCGAGGAAAGATACTGGCATCATCGGTCCAGGGTTAATTGGTTGAAATGTGGAGACAGGAATACTAAGTTTTTTCATGCCACGATCATTCAACACCGCAGAACAAATGCCATCGTTAAACTAAAAGGAGAAGGTGGAATCTGGCTTGAGGAACCTGAACATATAGCACGATATCTACAACACCACTTTCAGAAGGTGTTCACGAGAGACCAATCGGTTGATTTTTAAAGTCTCAAGGATTATATTCTGAGATTGGTAACCGAGAAAATGAACCATGAGCTAAGGAAAGAAGTGACGAAAGAAGAGGTTAAAGACGCGGTTTTCAGTATGGGTGCTACAAAAGCCCCTGGTCCCGATGGCTTCCTAAGATGTTTCTACCAAACCTACTGGGAAACGGTGAAGGATGACCTTATCGAGATGGTCTTTTCTTTCTTTAGGGAGGGTGATATGTGTGCGGGGCTTAACAAGACAAACATAGTGCTAATTCCAAAGACAGAAAATCCAACAAAAGTTTCACACTTTAGACCGATCAGCCTCTGCAACTTTTCTCTCAAAGTCATAACCAAGATTCGTTCTACGAGGCTGAAGGTTATCCTCCTTGATATCATCCCTCCCTCTCAGTCAGCCTTTGTGCATGGCCGATCAATCCACGACAACATTATTCTCGCTAATGAGGCCTTTCATGCAATCAAACGGGCTAGAAAGGGTAAAAAGGGTCTCATGGCCCTGAAGATTGACCTTGAGAAAGCTTACGACAAGGTCGACTTGGGCTTACTTCAATTTGTTATGAGCAGGATGGGTTTTGATGAATGGTGGATCAATAGTCATGAAATGTGTTACGACGATTTCTTTCTCATTAGTAACTAATGGGGAGCACTTTGGGGAAGTCCAAGCTGGCAGGGGGTTGCGACAGGGCGATTCTTTATCACTCTTTCTCTTCACCTTCATCTCTAGCATCCTGACTTGGATCATCGCAAAGGAAACTGAGATGAGCCAGTTCACGGGTCTAAGAATTAAAAGACGGTGCCCAGTTTTGAGTCATCTGCTCTTCGCCGACGATTGTCTCTTGTTCTCGGAAGCAAATGAAGAAAATTGTGCGGCTGATCTCCGAATTCTCCAATTGTTCCAAACTTCTACAGGACAATCTGTAAATTTCCAGAAATCATCTGTTTTTTCTCTCCAAATGTCAGCTGCAATCTTAAAGTCCACCTGTCTAATGTGTTGGGTTTCAAACCTATGGAGGAAAACGCTAAATATCTAGGACTCCCGTCTTTTTGGAGGAGAAGTAAAAAAGAAGCTTTGGGTTTCATCAAAGAACGAGTTCATAATAGACTGAAGGGTTGGAGAGCCAAGTTTCTGAATCTGACAAGTAAGGAAGTCCTCATAAAGGCTGTGGCACATGCCATTCCCACATATGTGATGCAATGTTTCCTTCTCCCAGTCACCTTTTGTGATGAGCTCAGCTCGATGGTTGCAAACTTCTGGTGGAATAATTGCACTGACAAGGATAGAAATATTCATTGGATGAGTTGGAAGGATCTTTGCCGACCAAAAGATCAAGGAGGAATGGGATTCCGGAACCTGAGAATATTCAATAAAGCTCTCATTACAAAAATTGCCTGGAAAGTGATAAATAGCTCGGAGTCCCTTCTTGCTCAGACTCTCCGGGGAATTTACTTCCCAAACGGAAATATTTTCGATGCCCCTAAGTGCACCAATCCATCCTGGGCATGGACATGAATTAGGGAAGGTGTTAAGAGCTTAAAAGAAGAAGCTCTCTAAAGAGTTGGGAATGGCAGGTTCATCTCGACATGGAAGGATAACCGGGTCCCAAAATTACCTAAGTTTCGAATATCCACTCCAATGCCTCAGGACTCCATTTCTCCAACTGTTAGCAGTCTCATGAACCCTGATGGCCGTTCATGGAACAAATCAAAGATTCATGACCTTTTTGACCCGATTGAAGCCAAGACAATTCTTACCATTCCGATTGGAGGGCCCCGGGTTAAGGATTCTTTCATTTGGACTGGTACGAGGAATGAGGAGTACTCAGCCCGATCAGGTTATAGGTTTATTGAGGCTTCCTCCAAGGATCACTATAATCTTTCTCCTAGCGAGGAACCGAGTGCAAGAAAGGAATTCTGAAATTCTATCTGGAGTTTAGGGGTTCCTACCAAAATTCGTTCTTTCCTTTGGAAGTTATGCCATAATATTGTTCCAACAAAAGGTATTCTGGCATCACGCCTTCATGGTAATTTTCAAGATTCTGATTGTTGTCCTCGGTGTGGGAAGAGAGGAGAATCGATCGAACACCTCCTGTTTTTTTGCCCGTTTGCACATGAAGTTTGGAAGGCATCAGGCTTCAGCTACTCTCTGTCCCCTCTTGGTTTTCCTGGGTTCCCAAAATGGCGGTGTAAAATAAATGACTTCCGCCAACTTGGTAACTTTGATGACGGGTGTGCTTTGATCGCATTCCTCCTTTGGTCCCTATGGAAGTCACAGAACGCTTTGGTTTACGAGAGTAAGAAGGACCTTTCATGGGATGCTTGGTTGCGGGCAGAACAAGCTTTCATAGAATTCCACCACATTTCTTCAACTGGCCATCCAGGGGAACCTCATCCTTGTCCGGAACCGAGGATTTGGACACCACCACCCATGGGATCAATCAAGATTAATCGTGACACTGCTTTCGATTCACACTCAGGGACAGTGTCAGCTGCGGCTATTGCATGGAATAGCTCTGGTTCGTTTATTCAAGGAATTTCTGACTCTTACGTTGCTCCTTCCGTTGCAGTGGCAGAAGCTTTGGCCATCAGACTGGGTATTTCGATGGCTTTTAAGAATGGTTTCGATAGCATCATCATCGAAACCGACTGTAAAGCTGTGATTTGCAGGCTAAATGAGGGACCCCTGTCCGATTGGGCCACAAAGGCTGTGGAAGAGGATATCAGATTGACATCTAGATCCTTCAACTCTTGCATTTTCCCTTTGTTCATCGATCTTGTAATCAGGCTGCCGACCAGCTAGCCAAGTTTGTTAAAAGTTGTCGGGGTCAAACTCTGTGGAGCCCTGACTCCTCCCCGTCTTTTCTCTTGTCTGTGTAATTTTCTATGAGTTGAAATGAAGTTATCCTTTTGAACAAAAAAATCTCTAATATCTGAGTATTAAGTGATGTTTCGAGTCAGGTCCCCTCGGGACTTAAATGTTTCGATATAGAGATTAATGTTAGTGGAGAGGATCGGGTCTCTGGCCGAGACTTGGTCGACGGTTCGGCTCAAACGGATGCCCACCATGTCTTTCTATGATGGCTTCTCCGTCTTCTTCTATCAATGAAGCCTTGCCACTGCTTCGAAATGGCTTGGACTCAATACTGGCTGTAGGTTGATATTCAGCTTCTTCAACTGCTAACAACCTTATTCGGCCTATGCCTGAAAATTCGAAATGCATGTCGATTAAATCTACCACATCCACTTCCTGGTTTGCCATCAAGAACAAACGAAACAACCGAAACCCAAAGATCGAAATCAACAACAAAGCAAGCATCGAAAGACAGAACGAAACTTTCATGGAGCTAGCCATTCCAAAGTTGAAATCAGGGTTCATAGAGTTGAATGGTTTGAGGTATATATAGTGTCCCTAAACCTTCTTTCCTCCTAAAATTCTTGGATGATGACTCCATAGTCCATATATATCCTTGCTCGCGGAGTTCATTGTCATCCTTTTTCAAATATTTAAAGCTTAGTCACCATCCACCTGAGATGAAGCACTAGATTTCTTAAGAAAAGTCAGAAGTTCAAATTTTTACGTTGTGAATGGAGAAAACTGAGTTGAGAGAATCGCTCTCATAATGGGCCTCTACAAACTCAACCCAAATTAATTGGCCAATGAGTCAGATACCGGTAGTTATACAAAAAAATAAACCTTAGTCCAATGGGATATGATTCTATTGGTAGGACAGCTTTTTTTCCCCTTAAACCAACACTTTGTGGGATTAATTCAAGTCCAAGCAAAGACAGAGTAAGATGAACATCAAATCATTAACTAATAAGCCCCTGAACTTTCTAAAACACTTCAAGGAACGTGAGGATTAAGTAAATAATTAAATAAATAAACAACTTCTCTCATGTCATCCTAATTGTTCGCTTTTATTGCATTCGAGAACAATGTCTACTTCCTTCTTCAAGTCATCCGGGTCGAAACAGATGAATGCAAAAACGATTTAACTCGAATAAGCACTTCCAATATTCTCATTTGACTCGTATCTAAATAAAAGTTTCCACAATTCCCTGAACTATACAAGCAATTGTAAGAAATCACCCGGTTACGAAAGAATGCATGTTAAGGTTTACTAGGGGGAGAGGAATTTACATATGGGATACGAGGCACCTTCCGGTAAATCATCATGAGGAAACCATAAAATGTTTTTAAATGTACCAAAGAACCAATCACCTCTCAAGCTTTTCAAATAGATTTGAGAGAGCTTGATGAAGAGCGGAAGCTGCTGGAGGCATTGGCAACGAACCGAGCAGAATATCTGATGCAGTGATTGATGGATTACCATAAAATCTACAATTTTCTAGGTTTCGAGTTGTCACTACACTTCCTTCAAGTGAACAACCCACAAATGCACCTGCAAAGTACACCGAGACATCACAAGATCATAAGCTCGGTATTTAGTATGCGGGTACTGATGAAGGGGAAAATGGTGTATACAAGGTCAAGTAAGCATGTCTTTCAAAGCTTCACACTTCCACGCAGAAGATAAAATAGGAAATAAATCTGACCGGCTGCCCAAACTCCAAGCAACAAAATTACGCAGACTAATAAATCCGATCAAAGGTTTGTCACGAAAAGAAATCTCACCTTTACTACAGCTGTACGTATAACAAGCAGCATAACCTCCGGAGCCCCCACGTATGTCAGCTTCAGCAGCTCGTCCAACATTGCCAACAGCTGCACTCAAACCTGCTCCAACTGATAAATGCATGTTTCCACTAAATGTTTCGACAGCACTTTCATTTCTCAGTACAATAATGAAATCCGTAAATTCACCTCCAGCCTGTTAGATTCAAGAAATGGTAGTAAAATAGATATAAGTACACCGAGACAGATTCGAACTATACATTCAATCTTGTGAAAGATAATGTTAAATGATTATCAAAACGGTTTCATCATCACAACGGGCAAATATCGAGTCACCTGAACCCCCCAGCCAATACCAAAGGAAGTTATGGCAGATGGTGGAGACCAAGATCCATCATCTCTACGAGCAACAACCATCCCCGTTCCGATATTGTATGTCACCATAACCCCAACCTTTGCAACAGTAAGAATTGCAAGGCCTTTTGCTTGTTTCAAAATAGTATTTGGTATGGACTTTTCGGGTTTCAAGGACCCAACCTGTGTAAAGTAACCAATGTTTCATGAAATGGTCTTATGAGATGAATGCTATCAAGAATTAATCTAGACGAGTTCAAATTAAAAAGTGAGACATTACCTTTCTGTAATTGTTAATAGTATTTGCAGCCTTATAAATCTCATATTCCATCGATTGGCCCCAAGGAAAATTAAGCCAAGATCTTAACGTACTGAGGTCTGTCAGATCATGGGTTGGCAACTGAGCAGCACGACTTACGCGGTCCATCAAGTATGGTTGGACGGGCTCAAGCCGCACGCAACAAACATCACATACTCGCTGTGGGTTCCCCATGCAGAATTTCATCGGTAACAGGCTCCGCCCCTTGGAACATTCGTTGCAGAATATCCCACCACAAAACCGGCAATGATGACGGGAGCGCATGATAGGATGGAACCGCACATTACATAGCATGCAAGCGGAAGCAGCACTGTCAGCCAACCATTTCGGTGGCTCTGCTTCTAGTATTTCGTTGACGTTACCAAAATTAGCCTCTGCAAGTGTCTGAGCCATCTCATTCCAAGTTTGTTCAAGAAGCTGGTTGGATAACCAAGCGATCCCACGTCTTTGAACATCACCTGAAGCAACAGCCCTCACTTTACCTCGAGCGGCTATTAACATCTCACTGAACACATCCCACAAGGTCAGATCTTTACTGTCTCCTGTAAACTGATTTGAACCTAAACCATCATCAGGAAAGTGTCCTCCATTCAGAAAGAGGCCTCTATCCCATTCTTCATGTTTATTTTCAGACATAGGAGGAACAGACACAGGTGTCCAAGCTCCAGTTTCTTCAGAAACTGGGGTATCATAGTAAAACACTTTTCCTTGTTTCTGGTTTCCATCTCCCGAAACAATTTCCATGCCATTGCGTCCGCTAACTCTAGGATGTACTACTTCACCCTCAGATTTTTTAAGCTGCTTTCCATCATGCACAACATTTGTACCTACCAGATTGCTTTTTTCTCTATATTCCTCCACTTTTACTACTTCCTATCACCATAATAAAACAAAAAACTTTACTTTTATTTAATCTTGAACCAACAAACAACAATAGAAATATCAGAGTAGCTACCATTCACCAACATTAACAAGCTATTCCACAAACTAAAAGAACAAGATAAGCATACTATAGCAGCAAAAAGGAAAACAGAGAGCAAAATATGCTAGCAATATGGTGTTTCGAAATGAAAATTAATCGTTTAGATATGTTTTGACATAGAATTTATGGCTACACGAAAATGACATATAGTTTCAACAATGTCTGCTCTAACACTTGGAAATTACATCAATGCAGGAATGCTAAAGCATCGGAATCGACAATTGCAGGCATATGTAAATAAGCACAAGATAAACTACTGAGAAAATTCCAGAATCAACAGTTCATCATGTCCAAGCTAAAAATGTTCTTAGTGGCTCCACAATAGCTTCCATGATTCTTACATAAGAGATATCAAACTAAAACTACAATAAAAAAATTTGTTATACAAAGAAATACTAAGAATAACCCTTAATGACAATTTTCTCCACTTGGATGAGCTGAAGAACGATTAATCCAGAACAGAGAGAAAACAAACAGATGGTACCTTTGCAAATATAAAGAATAAACACTCAAATGAAATAAATAAAATGTATTTAGCAATTGGGACAAAACCCAAATATTTTTATAAATAACCCAAATTGGAAATGAATAGAAACAGAATTTACAAACTTTCCAGTTCCTTTTCCTTGGTTTTCTAGGCAACCAAACAGATATTTAACAAAGAGAAGGAAAAAAACAATACCGGGTGAGAGAAGAACATAGACTGGTAGTCTTCTTGTAGAATTTTAGGGTATTTTATCTTCTCCTCCATTGATTGATTCCTTCGGATATTTTGAAATTAATAAAAAAAAGGTTTTTATTCGACCAAAGGAAGACTAACGTAATCGAAATCAGAACATACAGAAGAGAAAATTAGAGGTAAAACGGTATGTCGTTTTGAACAAAACCTGTTCTGGAGTTACGTTATTGAGACAAAGACTTTAAACTTTTGGGATCACGTGTTGTACAATAAACATTTCGCACGGATTTTTTAAGGGTAAACTACTTCAATGACCACCATATTTTTGATAAAGTTGTGATTTGATTATATTATTTTTTTTGAAGTAATTAAACCATCAAACTATTTAAATGGTATCAATGTGACCACCAGCCGTTAAAGGTTAACGGCACGGGTGACTTGACAGTTAAAAAAAGATATAATTATATTTGGTCCTTACTATTTACATATTCTTTCAATTTTTAAAAATTTAACGAGTGATTCTAATTAAAAAAACTAACAACATTAATCATAAAAAACCCGAATTTAAGTATTTTGTATGCAAAATATGTGTATTTTATTAAAGAATTGTCACATAATTGTATCATATATTAAAAAAACTCGGATTTCCAATAACTGAATCTAAAATTAATGTCGACAGAAATAATTCAATTAAAGAGATATACACATAATGTCGTATATAATTATATGGTAATTTTGTAATAAAATACACATATTTTGCATACAAAATACTTAAATTTGGGTTTTTTATAATCAATATTGTTATTTTTTTATTAGAATCACTCGTTAAATTTTTAAAACTTGATTCTTAAATAACTTTATATGAATTTAATAAAATTCAAGAGAAATTAGACTTTGGGGTTTGGGATTTAAGGTTATATACGTGAAATTAATTCGACGATTATATATGTGAAATCAGATTTTGAGGTTTAGGGTTTACATGTGAAATTAATTCGATGATTATATATGTGAAATTATATTTTAGGGGTTTGAGGTTTAGGGTTATACATGTGAAATTAATTCGATGATTGTATATGTGAAATTAAAAGAATAAATGCAGAAAATAATAAGACATATATATATATATTTAATTTAGTGATATTAAGCATAAACTTGTGCTTGGTGCAGTGGCTAAGTCACTACCTTTACCTATGCTTTGTCCAAGTTTGATTCCTGCCTAGTGCAGGTTGAGGGATCTTGTTTTTCTCCTCTAAATAGGTGGTGACACGTGTTACCACCTGATTGGAGGAGGAAAATATATTTAATAAATCAAATGCAAATAATTAAAGTCCTTTAATAAGGTGTTGACATGTGTCATCACCTAATTAAATAATTAATTTATTGTATTAATTTAAAATTATGACTAAGTTGAAAGAATGAGTAAATAGCACAGACCAAATATGTAATTATACCTTTTTTAACTGCCACGTCACCCCTCCCGCTAAGCTCTAACGGCTGGTGGTCACACTGATAATATTTAAATAGTTTGGTGGTTTAATTGCTTCGAAAAAAAGTAATGTGGTCAAATCGCAACTTTATCAAAAGTATGGTGGTCATTAAAGTAGTTTAATTTTTTTTTAAATTGTACTATTTTTGTTATCCATATCTATATGTTATCTTTACCCTTGTTAAATCACTTAATTTAACGAGTTAAAACGCTAAATTTCTTAATTAAAATTAAAGATTCTAATTTTTTTATGCAAAATAATTCTAATATTATGAATAAAATTAATAAATTATATACGGAAGAGACTTGCAAAATTTTCTGACCAATTCTCAACCCAAAGTTTAATTTTTGCAGAAAGTGGCCCTCTATCTACCGTAAAACTATGAAATGAAATTCGGATTAACATAGATAAAATTAAAGGATAATAATTTTTTTTCTTTGTTGCGTTTCGATCTTTAGGTTCTTGTCCTGATTAATCCAGACCGATATGTGTCGCACACCTGATTTTGGTGGGTGAGTCTTTCAACATGGATTTTTTTACATACATAAAGCCTCGAACTCGAGATCTGCTTAAGCGATACCAAGTTGCTTACCACTTTGACCAACCCCATTGGTTAAAGGATAATTATTTGATACACTGGCGAAGGAAATTTTTAGTTTCCAAAAGCGCATTAGTTTTAGGGTTGATGGACTCAACTTAATGTGTAAGGTTTAGGGTTTTATGTTTAGTAATTTAAAATTTAGTGATTGTGAATATATTTCGGGTTATAGCTTAAAACCTAAATCCTCATTTGTTAAACTAACAGTAGTTAGCTTTCTTTGTACAGTTAATATTTCTGTTAGTTTGTTAGAATCATTTACAATAATTTGTATATAAACAAGTGTAATGGTTGCAATTATATACAAGAGTGAAATCATTCCAATTCATTTCTTAACATGGTATCAGCTAAGCCAACATTTTCCTTTTTTGGTGCTCTTTGCCGAATTTTCTTTTGGGCCTTCTTTTCTCGTGTTTGAGAGAAGTTTTTGTGTTTGGTCTGCTACGCAGTATTTCTTGCGTTTCCAATTCATCTCTTCGTTTGGTCTCGCGTTTCGGTTGTCATTCCCGAATCACCCAAAATTCCCAAAATTTCCACCTCTTTGTTTTCTAGGGTTTCTCTTCGTCATGCCTGAAGCGGAGATTGATTTCAATCATCCCTTGTACCTTCACCCGTCTGATACGCCGGGGACGTTGCTGGTTTCGCATCAACTCTCTGGGCCTGAAACTTACAGCATCTGGAGCCGTTCGATGAAGATTGCACTGTTAGTGAAGAATAAGTTGGGGTTCGTCGATGGCAGTTGTCGCAGAGAAAGTTATCCGACCAGTCAGTCTGCTCAATGGGATCGTTGTAATGCCATCGTCTTGTCTTGGCTTCTCAACACGATCAGTCGTGACCTCTCTGTTGGTGTGGTTTTCGCATCTAGTGCCGCTTTGGTGTGGAAAGATCTGAAATAACGTTTTGACAAGGTGGATGGTTCCCAAATTTTTTCTTGCATCGTGAGATTGCGACGGTTGCTCAAGGGGATTCAGGTATCTATCCCTATTTCACTCGTCTCAAGTTGCTATGGGATGAGTATGGAGCTCTCGTTCCATTTTCTTGTGAATGTGATAGTGCTTTTGAGAACCTTAAACACATCGCTCAACAAAAATTGTTTCAATTTCTGATGGGCCTTAATGAGTCTTAATCTGCGATTAGAAGTCAATTGTTGCTGATGACACCTCTGCCGAGTGTGAATCAGGCATATTCAATGCTTCTTCAAGAAGAATCTCAACGGACGGAGCTCTCTCTTCTACCTTCTGGATTGGATTCTCGTGCCCTATATTCTCAGAGTTCTGGTTCTTCCGATCGAAGGCGTTTCTCTGGTGTTTGTGACCATTGCAAAATTAAAGGCCACAAACGAGAAAACTGTTATCGTCTCATCGGTTTTCCACCGGAGTTCAAGTTCAACAAAAAGAGGCCTCCACATGCTGCTATGGTTGTTGCCCCGACTTCTCCAACTGATTCTGGTGCTTCGTCGGGTTCCACTGGTGGTTCTTCTGGTGCTGTCTCAGTTTCATCTGCATCTGTTTTTACTCCCGATCAGTATGCTCAGATCTTGTCTCCTTTGAGCAAGACTCCCACTATAGATTCCGCTGCGAATCTTACAGGTATAGATTCTGTTTGTTTATCTGCCACATCTAATTCCCTTTCTTGGATTATGGACACAGGTGCTACTAATCACACAGTGTCTGATTTTCGAAGCCTGGTATCTCCTATTTCTTGCCTTTCTCATTTTGTTCATCTTCCTGATGGTGAGACTGTCCCTATTACCCATATTGGTTATTGCTTCTTAACCTCTGAGTTACATCTTAATAATGTTCTTTTTGTCCCAAATTTTAAACATAACCTGCTTTCCATTTCTAAACTTACCTGTGACCTTCGTTGATCAGTAACATTTTACCCTTCTTTTTTCCTTGTACAAGATCTTTGCACTGGAAGGATGAGGGGGATTGGTAGGGAACTTCGAGGGCTATATTTCTTTGAGTCGGTTTCTTCTGGTTCTTTGCTTGGTCAGGTTCAATCTACTGTTTTTTCTTCAGATTCATTTGTTGATTCTTCTGTATGTTCTGGTGTGTCTTTACCAGATATGGCTTTTAATGTTTCTGCAAATGTATGGCATGCTCGTTTGGGTCATGCAACCATTTCTACCATGAATAAAATTAGTACTTTGCCTTCATTTAAATCTGATTTTGAATGCATTAAAACTTGTTCTGTATGTCCCCTTGCTAAGCAAAAAAAGTTACCTTTTCCTTTGAGTCAATCTATTTCTTCAGCACCTTTTGATCTTGTTCATCTTGACTTGTGGGGCCCTTATAGGGTCTCTACCCACTCCGGGCATCGTTTTTTCTAACAATGGTGGATGATTGTACACGTATGACTTGGGTATATTTACTGAAACTTAAGAGTGACACAATTCTTTATCTCAGGCAGTTTCTTTCTCTGGTTTCTACTCAATTCTCTACTCATATTAAAATTTTCCGTAGTGATAATAGTACTGAATTTTTTAATTCAGCATGTTATGAATTATTTTCTTCACTAGGGATTATTCATCAGAGTTCCCGTGTTTCTACTCCTCAGGGAATGGCATAGCTGAAAAGAAACATAGGCATATTTTAGAAATTGCTAGAGCCTTACGTTTTCAGTCAAATGTTCCAAAAAAATTCTGGGGAGAATGTGTTGTTATTGCATGCTATCTTATTAATAGGTTGCCTTCTAGTATCTTGCAATGGAAAACTCCTTTTGAAGCTCTTTATCATAAACCACCTAATCTTAGTCATTTAAGAACATTGGTTGTTTATGTTATGCCACTAAACCTAATTACTCTGATAAATTTTCCCCTAAGATTGTTCCTTCTGTGTTTATGAGTTATTCCTCTACTCAGAATGGATATATTCTTTTTTCTCTTTCTTCTAAATCTTTTTTTGTTAGTAGGGATGTTCTTTTCCATGAAACTCTCTTTCCTTTTAATTTTTCTCTCCCTACTGACTGTTTTTTTCCCTTCTCGTCCCTTTATTCCAGATTCTGAGTTTTTGGTTTCTTCTAATCCTAGTTCACCTACTAGTTTCGCTCCTAATTCTACTCCTAGATCTTCTCATGTTTCTGATTTTTCTTCTTTTCCTTCTGCTACTTCTTCCGATTCAGTAAATATACCTGATGTTCCTATTGTTGCAACTGAACCTATTATTGAATCTGATCATGTTTTTGATTCTGAGTCTGTTATTGAACCTACACCTGTTGTTGAGTCTATTCATATTGCTTCTGAAATTGTTCCTATTGAACCTGCTATTGTTCTTCCTCGAAAATCTACTCGAATTTCTAAACCACCTTCATGATTAAAAGATTTTACTTGTCCCTACCAATCTGTTTCACCTTCAAGTCAGTATCCTCTTTCCAACCATGTATCTTATTCTCATCTTCCTTCCCATACACAATCTTTTTTGTCATCCACTTCTTTTTCAGAACCTGCTTCTTATCTCCAAGCCAGTCTTGATCCTAGATGGGTAAAGGCTATGAAAGAAGAGATTGAGGCTTTGCAATCAAACAATATGTGGTCCTTAGTTCCTTTTCCTTCTGGGAAGGTTTCTATTGGATGTAAGTGGGTCTACAAAGTCAAATATTGAGCTTCGGGTGAGATTGAGAGATTTAAAGCTCGTTTGGTTGCTAAGGGGTATAATCAACAACAAGGTGTTGATTATGTTGAGACCTTTTCCCCTGTTGCCAAGATGACCACTGTTCATCGTCTTCTTGCTATTGCTTCGATGTTTGGTTGGCCTCTGTATCAAATGGACGTTTATAATGCATTTCTACAAGGTGATTTGCTTGAAGAGGTTTACATGACCTTACCTGGAGGTTTTTGTAGCCAGGTGGAGAATTTGGTATGTAGGCTATAAAAATCACTTTATGGATTGAAGCAGGCATCTCGGCAGTGGAATGTAAAATTGACTAAAGCTTTTTTAGCAGCAGATTTTCATCAGAGTAAATTAAATTACTCTTTGTTTGTTAAGCAAGATGGTGACAAGATTATTGTTATTCTTGTATATGTGGATGACCTGCTGATTTTTGGGAATGACAACACCATGATAGAGGATCTGAAATCTGTGTTAAATCACAATTTC
This sequence comes from Hibiscus trionum, assembly GCA_030270665.1. Taxonomy (NCBI): domain Eukaryota; kingdom Viridiplantae; phylum Streptophyta; class Magnoliopsida; order Malvales; family Malvaceae; genus Hibiscus; species Hibiscus trionum. The sequence goes on from BSYR01000056.1 coordinate 9,975,926, forward strand.
AAGATGAAAGATTTGGAAGAATCAAAGTATTTTCTTGGGTTGGAGTTGTTAAGGTCAAAGAAGGGCATTGTTTTGAATCAAAGAAAGTATGCTTTGAAATTAATCAAAGACATAGGAGTAAGTGAAGGGAAACCAGCTTCAACACCTTTGGAGCAAAATATCAAATTAACTTCTGTTGAATGTGGTGGAAGTAAAAGTCATAGTGAGGAGCTTGCTGACAAAACTGTATATCAGAAGCTTATAGGGAGGTTAATCTACTTGACACATACAAGGCCTGCCATTATGTATTTTGTACATTTTTAAGTCAGTTTATGCATCGACCAACTAAGAGTCACATGGAGGCAGCTTTGAGAGTTGTTCGTTACTTGAAGAAGAATCCTGGACGAGGAATACTTATTGACGCTTCAGGTTCTTGTGAGTTAACATCCTTCTGTGATTCAGATTGGGCTTCTTGTCCATTGACAAGGAGACCTGTCACAGGTTTTTGTGTCAAGCTGAGGAATTCTTTGATCTCTTGGAAATCAAAGAAACAAAGTATTGTGGCAAGGTCTTCAGCAGAAACAGAGTATAGAAGCATGGCCACTGTTTCTGCATAATTAGTTTGGATAAATGGGTTGTTATCAGAATTGGGAGTCACAAGGAAACAACCAATTAAACTCTTTTGTGACAATAAATCAGCATTGCAGGTAGCATCTAATCCAGTGTTTCATGAAAGAACTAAGCATATTGAAATCGACTGTCATTTTGTTCGAGAAAAAATATAAGAAGGGCTAATACATGCAGATCATGTTTCCACAAAGGAGCAGCTGGTAGATATAATGACTAAAGCATTAAGAATAGCACAACATGAGTATCTGTTGAACAAGTTGGGTGTAAAAGATGTTTTTAACCCACCAACTTGAGGGGGAGTGTTAAACTAATAGTAGTTAGCTTTCTTTGTACAGTTAATATTTATGTTAGTTTGTTAGAATCAGTTACAATAGTTTGTATATAAACAAGTGTAATGGTTGAAATTATATACAAGAGTGAAATTATTCCAATTCATTTCTTAACATCATTATATTACCATGAAACTTACATCCTAACATCTAAAGCCTAAATTCTAACAATTACCCTTAAATTTTAAAACCCTAAAACTAATGTCCTTATAGAAAATTTTGTATATCGGATACAATTTTTAAAATTAATTGGCAGAAATTGATATGATTTCTAATGCATATTTCTACGCATGCTTTGATTGTTTGGATGCTCATACTTGAAAGGCTTCTTACTATGTATAGGCTCATTTTAACAGGCCTGATAATTGATGTTATCTACATCATGTGTGGAAAGTTGGATGAGTTACAAAACTATTTGTTCTTATCATGCTATAATAATAATTAAATATTTTTGAGTGACTAAAAACGTTCAACGTATAAAATCTAATTATTAAATAGAAAATTTTGAAAGTTGAGTGACCAAAATAAGAGTAAAAAGATTGTTGAATGATGAATGGTGGCCGGATGATGACGCATGACGTGTGGAAGATGAAAGGTCTTGGGTGATCCGCTGCACGCGCGCGTGGGGAGACAAATGGCCAGTGCATGTATCCCACGCACCTCTCAGGCTTAATTCGGGTCGTCAAATCGAATTTGATCTAACGGTTCTTAGCTGGTTGCACAATATAAAAAGGGGTTGTTAGGTTATCAAATTAGGGTTTTTTAGTTGGGTCAGATGGGCCTTGTAATATATTGAGTTTAAAATGTAATAGACTTGGACTTGAGCTAATTTTAAATGGGTTTTATTATTATTATTTTATATATGTTTTGAATAAAATAAAGAAGAACAATAATAAGAACGAAGAACAAAGAGATGAGAGAAAGAGATAGATTTTTATTATTCTCAAACATAGACTTGTGTGTACAATGCCTCCAGTAAATCATCTATTTATATGCATAAGAAGTACATAATACATTAAACTCTAATTAATGTAGATAATATTTCTAATGATAAAGTAAGTCAAATCTCCATGATAAAGTTCTTATCATTATAGACATCCATATAGATAAATATTCATAACACTCCCCCTTGGATGTCTATGAAGATAATGTGCCTCGTTAAAACCTTACTAAGATAAAAACCCAGTGGGAAAAAAATTTTCTTTAGTGAAAGAAAAAACGTACATACATATTTGATACGCATAATATGTTGCCTCATTAAAAACCTTACCAGGAAAATCCATTGGGACAAAACCTCAATTAAGGGAAAAAGAGTGCAACGCGTATTTACTCCCCCTCATGAAAACATCACAGAAGATCTTTGAATCTTCATAATTCAATCTTGAATATTATTTTTCTAAAGATCGTGAGGGGTGAAACTTTGGAGTAATATGTTCCATGATGTATCCACCTTTCAAATTGAAATATACATATTGCATTATCTTCACACAAGATAGCTTTTTATCATATCTTGTGAAAGTAAATCCGCATATCTCTTAGATATGTTGGGTTAATGGTCTTAGCCGAACACATTTTTGGTTTGCCTCGTGCATAATAATTATTTATTCAAGATTTGAGGAGGCATCGACGAATATTTGAAGATCTAAAGGTAGTGATCTTTTTATATCCATAGATATTTCTTGACCAACTAATATATGAAGCTTCAAGACCAAGAAAAGAGATAATTATCTTTATTCACATCCAACGATCTTACAATAGATATGCTTTATCCATATTGAATCTTCTTTAAGATTCTTTCAACTTATGTTCATTCATTGACCAAAACGCATATTTAAGTGCTCGATCTTTAGGCCGAGATAAAACCACATCTCAAGATTCTTTTTCTCAAATCCTTTCTTTAAATAACTAAATGCTTTGAAAGCTCTTCAGGAGTTCTAATAATATTTAAATTACCATAATGAATCTTGATCCAAACTCCTTTTACAAAAGCATAAGGAAATATTATGTAACCCCCTCGTCCCGGTCTGGTCGGATGGCCGGTCCAAGTGGGCCACACGGGGAAAATCGAAGCGAAACCCGTGAAGGTTTCCCCTCGGTTAACGACCCTAAAATTTTCTTTTTATTTTATCTTATCTATAGGCATGATTAAAACCTATGTGAAGCACAGCAGCGGAAAATACAAACATTGAAACATTCTCCGACCAAACAAGACATAAAACAGCCCATTTTAATGTTCTACAACAAGCCGTTTCGAAACGCCCATAGGGTGTTCCGAAACGCCTTGACTTAGTCAACAGGCCTGGGTCAACCATAAGGTGACCGTTCTGAAACAGGGGTGACCCGTATCGGAACGACCTTGACGGTCAACATCTCATGGTCAACGAGATTTAACCGTTTCGAAACTTCAAAGGCCCGTTTCGGAACGCCTTCATCTCGCCAATTTCTCAAAATTCCAGTAGCAAAAGTGTTCTGAAACGACCCTCATCCGTTTCGAAACGGCAGGCCATTTGCAAAGGGACCGTTCTGAAACAGGGGGACCCGTTCCGAAACGCCCCCTGTCTGCAGACTCGAATATGTTGTTTTAGGGTACAAAGGTGCCCCAAAACACCACCAAAACACATCACAATACCACGTTGATTAAACTTAAGACATACCAACCATACTAGCATGCTTCAACAAGATTAAGTTAAGTCTAAACACCAAGATAAGACTTCACAAACATGCATCCATTCAAACATCATTCAAGCATGAAGGCAACTCCTAAGGCATAAGGCCAACATTCAAAAGAGCAACTTAAGCATGAGTTAACATTCATCAAGGCAACATAAGCCACACACAAACAAGGCATCAAGGAGTCTAAACATGCTCCTAACAACCAACAACTATCCAACAAAACCATACATGTCCCATTGCTCAAGCTATTACATGTCTAACATTTAAAAATCCATACTTGATGAACTCAAGCCAAAAACCACACTTGGAGCCTTCCACTTGCGCAAGCAACCCACGAACTAAGGATCTGCAATATTGAACAAAGAGAGCGTAAGCAATGATGCTTAGTGAGGGTAAGCTCTAAAAACAAACCTCAACATTGCATGGTCCGAGCACGATCTAGCCAAGGCATTACACAAACATACCAAGGATCCACAAGAGCCACAAGTTAAGATGCATGAGCAATATATACAAGTAAATGTCATGATCAACAAGCTCTAACTTCATCAACATAAGTAGCCACATCAAACATCCACATAAGGATCATTAAGCTCAATACATTGATACACATATCAATCAACATTGGCACCTAGATATGACTCAAATACGCGGATAACCGTTGGAACTCACATCCAACAACACAACCATTACCTGACGGTGGGATTACACTCATCACCGGTCTCGCGGAGGGGATTCCACTCATCCTCACGCCCCGTCGATGGGATTCCACTCATCACCGACTATATTTAAATACAATTTCCGGGCGTACCCGTACTCCTCCTTGGTGACTCAACGCCACCAAGGCCACGCGCGACTTTTGACTCATGTGTACACACTAACATCCTAATGATCGATCATTTGTATTCAAGTATACTAGTGCCAATATTTTACTCATTCCACATTACTCATTTCAATCATTTCCGTGCTTAGCACGTACTCACCATGAACACAATCATGAACCATCACCATGCATGCTTCAAGCAATACAAATCATGCCTCAACTCACATGTATAATACAATATACATAAGCATTCATATCACAAGACATACGAGGCATATACATTCATACATTTAAGTTCATCCAAAGGCTCTAGATCAAGTTTAGGATTAGGCTACCACCCTAATCCTAACTCTAGGTGGGTCTACCAAGCCCAACCTAGTCCGTATACTCGAACCAACCATTTTAAATATATTTAAAACATTTAACCACTCACCTAAGCTTCCAAGCCCAAAGACCAAGCAAGCAACAACCTTCAACTTCCCGGATTCACTTCCGATGCTTCACCGATGCCCAAACTCGCTTCTAATCATCTCAAATACAAACAAAACATTCGAATCAATAACTCATCATCGGAAACAACCCGGATTAACATTAACAAGCATCCAACACTCAAAACAAGTCCCAAAAACAGAATTTTCGAGTAGCCCACTTAACCCACTGAAATCTTCCATTTCAAGCCTCCAAACAACCATCAAACACACCCAAAGCAACCCTCAAATATCATACTAGCACCAGCCCTCGAAATTCAATATTAGCCAACCCCAAAAACCACTTTAAAACCCTCCTAAAACCCCCTTAGTACCCAATTCCGAAAATTGTTCCAAATCATTTGGAATTCACATATGTAGTATCATTTGGCCTCTATACATCATTACTAAACATATTAAATCAAAACATTTAACTTAGCAACATAAAGACACCATTTTTAATCAAATCCTTTAAAAACTCAATTTCCAAAACTTCAACGAAAATGAGAATAAAAGGTACTTTCAGAGAGAGAGAGTTGAGGGGAAGTCAAAAACGTTATTACCTTTCGAAAATGGAGTCGAAATGAAGGAGCTTTTGAATGGAATAATGTTTGGGTAGAGAGCTCTTTGTTTTCCCGTTGATATGTTTTGAAGAAGAAAGTGAATAGTAGAAATTGGGTGTTTTTGTTTTGTTTTAAATTAAAGGCCCAAAGACCATTTTACCCTTAATGAAATGGGTTATTCACAAGAGCATATAATCCATGGCCATTTGGGATTAAATTTCAAAACATGGTCAACACGGTTAATTAATTTGAAACCAATACTCGAAATATTATTTAGATTATAAAACCGAGCCCAAATAATATTAAAATATTATTTTCACCTAACCCCTAAACTCGGGTGTTACATATTACCATTCTTATAGTATTTTCTCAATTAGTACTCACTAAGGCGATTATACCAAATGCGCCAAAATATTCAATGAGACATGTCTAAATAAATTTCCCCAGAAATTTCCAAATGTTTCTAGCATTTTAAATCCTTTAAGGATAAATAGGGATCCATAAATAATTAGACGCATGTAGTATATTTCATAACTGCCAAATTAATTGCATTCACCATGAAGTATTTAAAATTCTTCATAAATTATAATCTATCGTATTTACGACTACTTATTTGTGCCTCACTTGCATTATATCTTTAGGTGTTTGGACTGTTGGTCCAAATACTTATCTTTTAGAAGTTCAAAGCGTCTTTCTATATTGGTCAATTCAATATCTATACTTCTTGATATATTTCTATACACGATCCTCTTTTTTTTTCTTTACTTCTATAGAAGTATTCTATTTAAAACTATTTGTAAAATCATTGTCGACAACTTTTCAATTTTCTGGTTCCATTCTCGTAGTGACATAACTCATCGAGATCTCTTCAAGATTTCAATCTTTATTTCAGGTGCCTGAAACTCTTCAAGAGTTTTATTATTAGTTATGTCTTGGGTCTCTTCAGGAGCACACGTCTCCAATATATGACCATCTCATATTACTTTCCATTTATGCGAATTTTGATCATTGGAATCATTTCAACTATCATGCTTCAGACATGATTTACATCCTCTTGCTATAACATGTAATTTAAACTTAGAGCATTTCAGCTGGTATATGAGACTTAATTACTCTCATTGGGTCAGTAAATATGTCTAGTAGTTAACATGTAATTACATGAATTATCTTATGAACTTCTGGTTCATATACGAGGACCTAGATAACGATAATTCATTTTCCTTTATTCAGCTGATTATTATCTCCCCCTGACGTTGAGAAAAATCATGTCATAAATGATTCTCCAATTAATGTTTAAGAGTTTAAACATAAAAGGAGACTCGTACTCAATATATATTCTCAACCCTTTTTATTTACCTATTTTGTGTGTTGTGGTAGAGCAATTCATATCGCACATTCAAAAATTATAAAATAGAAAATGTATGGCTTCTGACCAAAAACCAATCATAACGGGGAGTTTATTATAACTCGTTGGTTTGATGCGTATAAGTGTTGCTATATGAAAACACCATATAAATAATAACTCTTTTGTTCTCATAGTTTAACTATTAAATAGGAGGCATCCAATTGAAATTTTGCTAAATTATATTTTTCATAATCAATAGGCTTTGTAACAACTGCATAATTCGAATCCTTTTATAATCAATCTCACAAACTTCTGGTTGTAAGTTGATAAAACAATGTAGATGCATCTACTAAAATCATATAAAATTTTCCACATTTGCGGATATATGAGCTCATATTTTGTTCAGATATGCAAGACATGTAGTCTCAACTTCAGCACAATAACTTCAAGTTCTAATTCTTTTGGTAAGTGGGATCAACTATATTCTTTGAGAACAAACAACACAAGAACTTCAAGTTCTTTTAGTAAGTGGAATTTAATCAATTCCTTTAAGCAACACAAGAACTTCATATTTTTTAATAAGTGGAATTTAATCAATTCCTTTGAGAATAAGCACCACAAGAACTCCATGTTCTTTTAATACATGTGCATGTAAATCTCAATAATTTCTGCACCATTATTGATAAGGATGGTCTAACTGATCATGCCAACTATATATATGTGTATATATCTTTGAATTTGTAAACTTCTTGTTTACCATAACATGTAATTCAATCTCACTCGTACATGTCTAGTACGTGTTGAGTTGAGAGGTGCTCGATTCGATCAACCGTTCTTGCTCGCCAAGTGTGGAGAAGTTAGATAATTGGGTGTTTTAGTGGGAGGTGAAAAATTGGCAAAGTGACACAAGGATTTATAGTGGTTCAACCTTCTAACAAAGGTCTACATCCACTACCTTAGCTCCCCACTAAGGATTTCCAACAAATTCACTAAGAATTTCGTCTCCTTTTCTCGGATTAGGAGGAAACCGTTACAACCCTCAAAGCTTTCTACCCAAAGCTTGAAGGAACACTCTCTTGTACAAAGAAAGACTTAGCAAACTAAAAATCCCTCTAATATGTGTTTGTTTGTAATTCTAAGCACTCACCCAAAACCTAAACACTTGAGCAAATTTAACAATGTAAGCTCACAAGTGTTGTCTAAGCAAGAAATGAACAATTAAAGCTCTAGAAAAATTTTGACATCATAATGTTGTAACAATTGAAGCATTAACCATTACAAGATGCTTGGAGGTCCCTTTTATACTCCCAATTGAGTTTATAGCCGTTACTAGCCGTTGGGGATGATTTGGAGCCGTTGAGGACTTTATTTCCCTTCATAAATGCTGTTCTGCAGTCTTCCATATCGATACGCTTGGATCCGTATTGGTACGGCCTTCATTAGAAACTAGTCGTTAGGCTCTTGCCAGCCTAGGCGTATCGATACGCTTGAGGGCGTATCGGTACGGTTTCTCATTTAAATGACCGTTGGGAAAATAGCCGTTGGGGTAGTTGAAAGGGGATCGGTACGCTTACCAGGTGTATCGAAACGATCTCGATTCGTATCGAAACGGCCAAGCCTGTTTCGATACGGGTTTTGGCAGTGACCAAACTGGGGCAAAATGGTATCGGTACGGGTACAACTGTATCGATACGTGTAGCTTGAAAACTTGAGTTTGGCTGTTTTAAATCATGAAAAGCTTTGCCAAAAACCTTTTAAAATCCCCCAAACATAAATTCAAGTTGTTTGGACTTAAGACAAAGTTTTAAATTCTTTTCAAATTAGTCTAAAATATTTTTCAATTATTATATCAAAACATTAGTTCTACAGTACGTCTATCAAATTTGTTCCTTTAAATAAGAATATATTTAGCTCTTTCGGAGCTTTCAATTGAAATTATCTTTTGGTAGCAATATATAGCTCTTCTAGAGCTTTCAACTGACTTTTTGGCTACAAGAACTTATATCCATATTGGCTTATTTCAAATGCCAATTGATAACATATGTCATCTATAATTCTTAAAGGGATATTTTGCGAATTCATATTGCTCTCTTAAAATTTTCACTTCTAGTAGTGACGATATTATTACCATTAGCGATAATCATTGCAATATTCGTAATTCTGCACTTTTCATAATGTGCTTTCTCTCAAGAATTTATTGCTCTTCTAGAGCATCAATATTTTCAGTACTTTGAGATATAGTACTCATATTATTCTCTTGTATTTAAATGGAGAAATATATCTTATGCTTATGTTGAGCATAAATCGTCACCATAGATTGTATTTGACATGTAATCATGTTAAATAAAATAAATAAATATCATAATATATAAATATAAGTATAAAACGTAAATAATTAATGTGTGTAAAGTAAATAAACATAAAGAAAAATAAAAAGATACATAATTCTCTTCAAAGTTATGAGAATAATTAGAAGATGATTTATTCCCTTCGAGGGTTATAAATAATTCAACAACGTCCAAATGAGTTGGACCAACAATGTCCAAATAAAGTTGGACCAGTATAATCTTCTTCATGTTTCGCAAATAAAATTTGCTTCTATTTTCTTTCCTTTATCATTCAATGATTGTTGATTTTCCAACGTACAACACGTATGAGACCAATGGTTTATAACATCGCATTGGTAATAAGAAGAATTTTACTTCATTAGAATGATCTTTATCACTCTTGTCATCCTTATAACCTCACTACCAGTGGGTAGAAGTATTCTTAAAATGACCATATTTTTCATGTCTATATCCATAGCCTCGACCACAACTTCTAATGTGGTTTTTATTTCTTCCATAATATAATCTCACATTCACTTCAGGGAATAGAGTAGAGCTAGTGGGCCTTTGAAACCTTTTTCACATATCCTTATCACAGAGAACAAAGATTTAATCCTTGTACGCGGCATTGTTAAACTAATCCACAAGGTCCTTTAAAAATCTCCTTTGAGACCCGTAGCCTCGCAGAACGGGATGTCCAGCCAATATACTTGGATTATATCGAAATTATGTCTCTAATTGAATTATGATTTACCATGTTTGCATTCACTTCAGGGAATGAAACAGTTCCAATAATCGCATGAAATAAACACTATGCTTGCATTCACCTCAGGGAATGCCCCATCATTGATAATCGCATGGAATAAACATCATGCTTTGCATTCACTTCAGGGAATGCCTCCCATAAAACTATTGGATCAAGAAGAATTTTCGTAACTTGAAATTGGGAGAAGTCTATGGTCAAGTTTTTCAACGAAGAAAAAATATTGCTTTCGAGCAAATATAGACTTTATAACAATCTTTTTATAGATTGAAATTCATCATGATTTATCGCACATTAATATCATAATTTAAAGAAAAAAAATAAAGTTTACCGATAATGGTTTTCCTCTCGAGGACAATGGAGACATAGAAAATGAGCAAAACAACTTCTCATAATTTCTTTATGTCACGTCTCTCTGGCTACACTAACACGAGCAACCAATGATTTTTTAAAAATTAAAAATCAAGTTAAAGATCAAGAGAGAAAGATATTCGATAATTAAAATATAAATGAGGGAGAAAAACTTATCTTTGATTCATACTAGAATCAAATTCTTTTTGGCAAACTCTTTTAGGATTCGAACGACAAACATCTCAGTTGGTTAGAGTCTCGTGCTGATAACATGTTGTGAATAAAATAAAGAAGAACAAGAATAAGAACGAAGAACAAGAAGAACAAAGAGATGAGAGAAAGAGGGGAATTTTTATTATTCTCAAATATAGACTTGTGTGTACAATGTCTTCAGTAAACCATCTATTTATAGGCATAAGAAGTACATAATACATTAAACTCTAATTAATGTATATAATATTCTTAATGATAAAGTAAGTCAAATCTTCATGATAAAGTTCTTATCATGATAGACATCCACACAGATAAATATTCATAACAATATATATTTTTTTCTAATAATAATAATAATAATAATTTTCGAATAAAAATGAACGATTACAATGAAAAGTGATATATAAGCTACATGTTACCTAAGTTGTGTAGATACAAGTTCGATATACACGTTCACAATTGCAATTTTCATCGGAAATACTTCTCCCAGCTCCCAAAACTAAAAGACAATTATCTCCCAAGTCATGATTGAGTAAGTCATTGGTCACATTAAAAATATAATACACTTATCAAAGTTTAGGACATAAAATACACCATCAAAGTTTTAAAGACAAATGTTTAACTAACATAAAAAAGGTAAATGAAACTTCAATGAGTTAGTAGCACAAGCCACAAAAGTTAACTCTATGATCAAATCACTCAAGGCCTTCACCGATTTATATATGTATAAATAATTTAAAAACGGTTAATCTATAGGTTAACCATGCATTTGTTAAAATTCGTAATCGTAATCGTAATCGTAACCATTAACTATTATTTTTAACGGCTCGGTTAACCAAAACTGTTTAATTTTAACAGTTTAATTAAGTAATTTATAAAATGTAATAATTATACCGATTAACGATTATGGTTAATTATGTGCATCCCTAATATCAAACCTCATTTGGAGATGGAAAATGAAAGGCAAAAGTCTTACCCCACAATTTAATCCTAAGAAAGAGTATGAATAATTTTCTTTAAATATGACCCACTTTGATTTGAGACCCCTATTCTCCCCAATAATGGTCATCCTTGTCCTACTTACACGCTGGATGGAACATTGAAGTTATCGTCACGTTAATGGAATTTAAATGGTAATGAGTGTTTTTAGGAAAGTAAAAATAGACTTGGAAAAATAATTTTTTTTTATTTGATTTCACGTTAAGAAAATTTTATTTGGCTTGACTTTAATTATATTTTTATTAATTTGATTCGAAAAAACTTCAAATAAAATTTGAGTTATAAAATAGAACTTCAAATAATTTTAAAATTTTAAATAAATAATAATTTAATTTTTAAGTTCGAGTTAAATCTCTCAATTCGGTCTTATATATATATTACTTATAAAATATATATATATATATATAATTGTAACAATTAATTTATTCTAGTTCTTTAAGTCGTCGGCTGTCCTTGTCGTGAGATGCCCACCCTCGTTTTGGAGATGGAAAATTGAAAGGCCAAAAGTCTTCTTAATAAATTTAGATATATAAAAAAATTAAGGATTAAGGGAGTAAAAACTCAATTAAAAAAAAATCTAAGTCCTTTATTTTTTTACTCAATTAAGTTTTTTATAGTACTTAGTTAAGTTTTTGAGTCAATAAATTAAATCAATTAAATTTTTTTGTTTAAAATTAATTATTAAATTTTGATAGTTTTTCTCTTTAAATATTATTATCACATAATATATTAAAGTTTTATCATACGATATTTAAAGATTTTTTAAAATACATTTTTTATACTCTCTAAAAGTTTTTCAGAATTTTTAGGATTTTTTAAAATTGAAATAAAGAAAATTCTAAAAATATTAAGTGACAACACTATGACACGATACATTGCTCCAACTAATCTAAAAAAATCATTAGATTCAACAGTCAATGTTGATCAAATGACTTAATTGATTCAACTTTTTTTGTTCAAGGGCTTATTTGGGTGAAAAAAAATCCATGAGTTTAATTAATTTTTTTTTCAAAAGTTCAAAGACTTCTTACACACTTAAGCCAAAAATTAATATAAAATTATGCTTAGCATGTTCATAAAGACAAAATAAATATGTTCACGAACATTAATCGAAAAGGAAAATTCTGCAACGCTCGACGAGTATCGCTGAATACCACTAACGATGAAAACGTTTGAACACCACTAAATTAATTAATAAAGATTAGAAACCTCAATGACTAAACATATAATTATAAAATATTTAAAATAAAATATTAATTAAATTATTTTTCATATATATATTTTGTTAATTTTTTAAAAAAAAATAATTGAATCAAATACCAACCACTGAACCCTGAACCCTAAATCCAATATTCAAATTTAAGGTTTAAGGTTTATAGTTTATGGTTTAAGATTTAGGGTTTATAGTTTAAGGTTTAAGATTTATGGTTTAGTATTTTGGGTTTATGGCCTAAAATTTCTGGTTTAGTGTTTAGGATTTAATATTTATGGTTCAGTGTTTGGGTTTAGGGTTTAAGATTTATGGTTTAGTGTTTTGGGTGTATGGTTTCAGGTTCATGGTTTCGAGTTTTAGGTTTTGGGTTTCAAGTTTATGGTTTTGGTTTTTGAGTTTCGGAGTTATGATTTTTAGTTTGGTGTTTACAATTTAGGGTTTGAGATTTCAAGCTTAGGGTTTTTATTTTTTAAATTGACTAAAGTTGGTATTTGATCCAATTATTTTAAAAAAATTAAAAATATTAATATATAGAAGATAATTTAATTAATAATTTATTTTAAATAATTTATAATTATATGTCAGTCTTTTATATAATCTTTATTAAACTCATTTAATCAAAAATTTTCATGAATAAATTCATAAACATGTAATTAAAAATGTTTGTGAACAAATATAAAATAACCAAACATAAATTTTAATGATTATATTATAAACAATAAAGTAAGCTCAAATATTTTTAAGTATCTTTTATGGAAAAATTTATGGGGTAAATGAGAAAAAGAAACGACATAATTTAGAGGGAACGCTGTGTACTTGGTCTTATAAATATATGTTCCCGGCTCAACCTTCACATTTTGCAGTCTCCTGAGAGAAACATGAAAACATGGTTAATAGCATCGTATTTTGTGCTGTTTTACCTCTTCTTTGCCTATACTTGTTTTTAGCTTGCGATATGAATGTGGGTAGGAGAGAGTCTTGGAAGAAAGGAACAAACTGGTGTTTATGGGATGGGATTACCTGTGATGCTGAAACTGGGAATGTTATTGAGCTTGATCTTAGTTGCAGCTGCCTTCTCGGCCCTATCTCCTCTAACACCACTCTCTTCCTCCTCCGCCATCTCCGTCACCTAAAACTTGACAACAATGATTTCAGAATGTCCGCACTAGCAGCAACCACGTTCCGCAATCTTAGATATCTGGAGGTATTGGATCTTAGTTTTAGCAATTTTAGAGGGCCAATTCCAGCAGATCTTGGCAACCTCACACGACTGAATTATTTAGATCTTTCCAATAATAACCTTGTTGGTCTTATTCCATTTTCAGTTTTCAACCTCACACAACTTGAACATCTAGACTTTTCACATAACAACTTGGTTGGTTCCCTTCCTCCTCGAGTGAGTGGGCTTTCACGGCTTAGTATTCTACAGCTTGATGGCAACTCACTTAGTGGTAGGGTACCCTCCTGGCTGTTTTCTCTTCTATCTTTAGTTGAATTGAGGCTCGCAAATAACAAGCTTACTGGTCCAATTCCTGGTGGTGTTGCCCAACTTGTTAACCTTTCTTATCTTGATCTTTCCTTCAATAAGTTGAGTGGTAGTTTTGATTTGGACAAACTATCAAAGCTCAGCCAACTTGAGGAACTCTCTCTCTCGAATAACCCTTTGCTATCATTGATCAGTGCAAGCAATGCCAATTACTCTTGGCCTAGTATTAGGACATTGAGCATCTCTTTTTGCAACCTAAGTGAATTTCCAAACTTTGTAACAAATCTGGAAGGCTTGTTGCATCTAAACCTTTCTTACAACAAAATCAGTGTGATTGAGGCAAATATGTTTGTAAAGCTTAAAAACCTTGTAACACTGGATCTTTCACACAACACTCCACTATCCCTGACCAACAATCACAACCTTACTCTCGTCTTTCCCAGTCTTGATTCCTTGTCATTGTCTTCTTGTAAGATAACTGAGTTTTCGAATTTCTTGACAATGCAACAGAGTTTGACTGTTTTAGATCTTTCAAACAACAGCATTCAAGGCCGAATTACCAAACAAGAAAACATTTGGGGAAGCCACCTACAGAACCTATTGTCTCTTGATCTTTCTAACAACTTGTTGACAGCTGTAGAGTATTATCCATGGGAGAATATTGAAACTCTTAATCTTGGCTCAAACCGACTGGAAGGGCCACTTCTGGTACCACCAATTTCCACACAACAATTCGCAATCTCAAATAATAGATTGAGTGGAGAAATTCCATCTTCAATTTGCAGTATTGGGTTTGATTCTAATGTTCTTGACTTGTCCTATAATAACATGAGTGGAGCAATTCCCAACTGTTTGGGCTTTGCAAAGCTCTCTGTTCTGCATTTGCAGATGAATCATTTCCACGGAAACATCCCTGATTTTTGTGATGACGACGACAGCTTAAGATCACTTAGCCTCAACAACAATGATTTTGATGGGCCATTACCCAAATCATTGGCCAACTGTGAAAGTTTGGAGGTGTTGAATCTTGGAAACAACAAGATAAATGATACTTTCCCCCACTGGTTAGGAACTCTTCCTCAGCTTCAGGTTCTTGTCTTGCGTTCCAACTATTTCCTTCAGAGAACGGAACTCATTACTCGGCTTTGCGAATCTTGGACCTCTCTCATAATCACTTCTCTGGGTTTCTTCCATCAACATACTTTAAAAGTTTCAAAAGTATGATGAATTTGTCTCAAGTTCAAATGTGATATATGGGAGATGATTACTCTTACTATCATGATTCTGTTGTTCTCACCATGAAAGGTGTGGAAATTGTGCTTGAGAGAATTCTCACTATTTTTGCAACCCTCGATATGTCAAGCAACCGATTCCAAGGAACAATTCCAGAAACAGTGGGAAACCTTGTGTCTCTCCAAGTGCTCAACTTTTCTCATAACCACTTAACCGCTCATATTCCTTCCTCGTTAGGGAATCTGGCAGTGGTTGAGTCGTTAGATCTGTCTTGCAACAATCTTGTTGGCGAAATTCCTCCACAGTTGAGCGGCTTGAATTTTCTTGCGGCGCTAAACTTGTCAGAGAACCATCTTGTTGGGCTCATACCTCAGGGAAAGCAATTCAATACTTTTTTGAATGATTCCTACATTGGCAATTCAGGACTGTGCGGGTTTCCAGTTTCAAAAAGTTGTGGCCACAGTGAACCACCAACTTTTGATGAACAAGAAGCTGATTCGGCATTCGGATTGAATTGGAAATTCGTGATGATGGGATATGGATGCGGGCTGGTGTTTGGATGTTCAGCAGGATATATTATGATGACAATTGGGAAACCAAAATGGCTGGTCGGGATGGTCCGACGAGCAGGCAACAACGTGCTGACAAGATTCAAGTAATACCGATGATGAAGATGGAATTTGTGAAGACAATGTTTGAACACATTATGCTTCCTATTTTTCGTCCCTGTTTATGTATTTTTGAGTTTTGATTAGTTAAATTAAGTGATAATTTCCTTGTCCAAATAAAAAACAGAAGTTGAATTCTGCTGAAAAGTGATATATAAGCTACATGTTAACTTTGAATTTGTGTAGATACAAGTTCGATATACACATTCAGCCGGCTCCCAAAACTAAAAGGCAATTGTCTCTCAAGTCAATGATTGAGTCAAGTCATTGGTCACATTAAATTAATGGTTAAGGTCATGGCCAAGCAATTGTTGGTCATACACGTCAAGGATCAACTTGTTGAATGTGTTGAATCGGTAGACTTGTTTGTCTTGGGCTTTCCTAACACTTTCCAGGAATATACCCCTAATATAAAAAATTATTAGATAAATTCGACTCACCACGTCATCTATAGTCATAACTAATAAGGTCCATCCATGTTAAAAATACATTCAACTTAACTACTCATTTTTTTACATATAAGAAAAATGTGAATATTTACTTTAAGTAAAAATGATATGGACAGATTTTATTAGCTGGAACCATAGATTATATGGTGAGTCAGGTCTAATGCAAACAATTCAATGCATTTGACACCATGGAAAAACAGGATTATACCACGTAAACATTTCACAAAAGCAAACAGTAACCATCGATTTCAAAACTAATATCAATCTTAATCATGTCCAAAACTCAGACAGGAACCCTAAATTTCATGGCAGTGACATGATCCAACTTTTCTTTCATCTCATCTGTGGTTTTCTTATTTCAATCCCTAAACACTGCAACGCCTCCTGAAATAAAGCTTGTTGTCGATGCCCGACCAGGGATGGACCAAGGGGCTAACGGGGGCGGTCACCTCTCCTAAAAACTTGAAATTTCTACACGACATAGAAAATTTTTAGAATTTTTTTTATGTTTTTTCTATTGAAAATCTATTTTCGCCCCTTCTCTAAATTTTTATAAGTTCGCCCCTTATAAATTTATAGGCTCGCGCCCCTAACCTAAAGTCCTGCGTCCGGTCCATGTGACCGAAAAAAATAAAAATTGAATTTTGCCGTAAAGTTATTATAAAAATCAATGTTACTTCGGATTTTATATGATTATATTTAATTTAAGTTTATTTATATATTTAAAATAGTATATTTCTTACTCAAATTTAAATATGTTTTTACCATTCATATTAGGAGACCTAGATTCGAGCAGCTTTATTTTGTAAGGTGTGTACATGCGTTATCAAAGAGTTAAGAAAAAATATGAACAAATATTACCTTGCAATCACCTCAAAACTATAAAAAATCTAAATATGATTTTCTCAACCAGAATTTGTTTTACTATACATAAAATTTGCTCGAACCTAGATCTCCAAGGAATAAATTTATTTTATTATCTATAGGGAAAATATTTTATCCACTGACGGTAAAAAAGTTGTTTTCCACAAAACGCCCAATGTTTAAGATTTAGAAGTTAGAGTTTACTATAATGGTTTTAGTGTTTGTATTTAGGTTTTAAGGTTGTAGAATAAGTTTTATTGATTAAAGTTTAGAGTTTAAAATTAAAATGTAGTGTTTAGGGTTTAAGGCCCCTAAAAAGGACATGTGACAACAAGCCTGCTTGTAAAAAAACTTCCAATGACGGTATATCAAATAATTACCCTTATTTATAAAAATATATAAATTTAGATTCCAAATATAAAATCCATCATCTAAAAAATAAAATAGAATCATATAATAAATATTCAGAGGTTAATATTCACACATGCTCCAAATTTACTATTTATTTTAAAGATAGGTCTACTACGTGCGTCGTAAACCGCTGAACACTATTAAATATTTTAATAAAGATTTAAATTTTTAAGGACTAGATTTATATTTAAAATTATTTTAAAAGAAAATTAAAAATTAAATTTAATAAATTTTTTTATATTTTTTAAAGTATTTTTAATTGACATATTACAATCAAATTCCTCAAAATTTCCTTAATATCAAAAACTCTAAATCTTACCCCTTTATTTTTTGTTCAGCCGCGGCTTTCGCCCATTTGTGATCTGCATTCTTATATAAAAATCAATACTGTACGGCTCATAAGTAATAAACGTGGCTGATGCTCAATCATCTCATAATGGAAGAACAAATCAATGGCAGAAATTGGGTTTCTGTGCCACCTGGCCCGGCTAATAGGTCACAATCAGTTTAAGGCCCCTAAAAAATAATTATTTTTATTTTTAAAATTTATTTTTAAATTTTTTAAATTAATTAATTAATTTAACAATAAAATATAATTACCAACAATCAACTAGTCTAGTGAAATAAAACACTAAATACATTAAGCAAGGTTAGATGTTCCAATCATGACATTGTGAATAAAACAAATTGGGTTGGAAGGGTCGCCATTATAATGGTCTCTACAACGATCTGGATTATTCAATCATTGGGTCGGATATCTGATACCGATGGTTAAACAAAAACAAAATAAAAATTATTCTCTTTTCCAAATCTCAAAATTTATTTTTTTTTCCAAATTTTAATTATCTCTATACTCTTCTCCAATCTAACGTAAAAAAATGATGCAATATTTTTAATTTTTTAATTATTGTCAAAATCAAGCTTCATATCACACGCTGTAGAACTAAGTGTTTTGATATAATATTTGAAAAATGTTTTAGACTAAATTGAAAAGAATTTAAAATATGTTTTTAGTCAAAAACAACTTGAAAATATGTTTAAGGGTTTTACAAGGCTTTGGAATAATTTAAAGTGCATTTAAAGTAGTCAACACCAAGCACTTCAAGTGTCTGTACCGATACGACCTGGTACCGTACCGATACGCCTTAGGGTTTCAACTACAGGAATTTTCCAATAGCCAAAACCCGTACCGATACGCTTAGCCGTATCGATACGGTGTGTTTTGAAACAGCCCAACGGCTAGTCGCGTACCGATACGGTTGTATCGCGTACCGATACGCCTAACTACCCCAACAGTCATATTTCCCAACGGTCTTTTAATTTGCAGGACCGTACCGATACGCTAGGTAAGCATATCGATACGCATCAGTTGAAGTGCACAACGACTACTTCCTTATCGGGACCGTATCGATACGGTTTGAAGCGTATCGATACGCCAAGCTGCAGAACTGCATTTATGGTGGGAAATAAAGACTCCAACGACTCTAATCTATCCCCAACGGTCCTCAACGACTACAAACTCAATTGAGAGTATAAAAGGGACCTCCAAGCATCTAGAGAAGGCTAATGTTTCAATTCTTACAACATTATGATGACAAATTGTGTCTAGAGCTTTAATTGTACATTCTTTGCTTAGACAACATTAGTGAGCTAAATATTGTTAAATTTTCTCAAGTGTTTAGGTTTTGGGTGAGAGCTTCATAGTGCAAACAATTACGTATTAGAGGGATTTCTAGTTTGCTAAGTCTTTCTTGTGTAAGAGAGTGATTGATCAAGCTTTGGGTAGAAAGCTTGATCGTTGTAACGGTTTCCTCCTAATCCGAGAAAAAGGGACGAAATTCTTAGTGAATTTTTTTGAAAATCCTTAGTTGGAAGCTAAGGTAGTGGATGTAGACCTTGATTAAAAGGTTGAACCACTATAAATCCTTGTGTAAATTGTCTATCTTTCCATTCCCACAAAACACCCAAATATCCCACTTCTCCACACTTGGCGAGCAAGACCGGTTGAAGAAATCGAACCCTCTAAATCTCAACAATTGGTATCAGAGCTTGGCTCAATTGAAGAGGATTAACATCCTATTGAGAAGATCCAGCTAGCGCGATCATCATTTCACACAACCGGCTCAATGGCGCAATCCATCGACAAACCGCCCTTCTTCGACGGAACTCACTATGCCCATTGGAAAACAAAGATGAAGTTCTTCATCAAGTCAAGAGACTACAAGCTATGAGACATAGTTGAAGATGGTCCGTTCGTGCCTCAACGAAGCAAAGCGAAATGGAGTGCCGAAGATCGCAAGAAGATGGAGCTAAATTGCAAAGCCTTGCACATCCTCTTTTGTGCATTTGGCCCAACCATATATGAGAAGATGTCTTCTTGTGAGAGTGCCAAGGAGGTATGGGACAAGCTTGAAGTCACATACGAGGGAACCAATGAAGTTAAGGAGACCAAGATTGGGCTCCTCACCTTAGAGTATGAGAACTTCAAGATGGATCCGGAAGAGAACATCGAGAAGATGTTTGATAGGTTCTCCATAATCACCAATGGTCTAAAAGGCTATGGAGAAGCCATCCCGGAAGAAAAGCTTGTCCGAAAGCTCATCTACTCACTTCCCGAGTCATGGGACTCAAAAAGGACCGCCATCATCGAAGCTAAAAATCTCAAGACCTTGAAGCTTGATGAACTCATGGGATCACTTCTCACCCATCAAATCATGAAGAGGAACAAGAAAGAGGAGAAGAAGAGGGAAGAAATTAGAGCTATAGGGAAGAAGAAAATCATAGAGCTTGGCATCAATTCAAGTGTCGTTGCTCTAAAATCCTCCACATGCCATCATGAAGATTCAAGTGATGAGGAAAGTGAAGATGAAGAGATGGCCTATCTCTTCAACAAATTTGCCTGGTTTATGAAGAGCAAAATGTAAAAATTTAAGCATGAATCGAGGAAGAAGATGAAGGAATCCCACAAGTCTAACAAGAATGGGTCATCTTCAAAGCAATCATATGTGGCCACATGGAGCGATGAAGACTCCACCGATGATGAAGTAGCCCACCTATGCTTGATGGCCCTCAATGAGAGGGAGGTAACTTCTAACTCATCTATTTCAAATTCATATATATTTGATGAGTTGCAAGATGTCTATGATGCTTTGCTTTTGGAATTCAAGGCATCATTTTCCAAGAACAAAAAGTTGATTTCTAAAATAAAAATTGGGAATGATTTTCTTTCCAAAACAAATCTTGAACTTGAAGCAAAATTGAAAGATTTTGAACAAAAATGTTTTGATTTACAAAATTTGCTTCTTAAAGTTCAAAAAGAAAAAAAATTGATTTCCAATGAACTTGAAAAGAAAAATAATTTTGGAAAACCAAATTTTTATGTGAGACAATCTAGTGCCCCTAGATTTGTGAATGGTAAATGTTTTATAAGTGTTTGGGTCCCAAAAAGAATAACCACTTCAACTAAAAAGGATGAAATTGAAAAATGGATTCCTAAGGGGACTAAATTTTGTGCTACTAACGTTTATGGATCCAAAGCAATTTGAATACCAAAAATCACTCGATTGTCTTTTGCTAGGTGTGATGGAGATTGATCAACAAGTCAAACTTTGAGGGGAAACTCCATGCACACAAGGAAGAACACTTGAAGAAGGAAGGCTTCACATCCTCTCTTGAGTTCAAGTGTGGTAAAATCTAGTTGTTTTTGTTTTTATTTGATTTTTTTTATTTCAACTAGATGATCATATATGTTGGACTAACATTATTTGATGCTTTGAGTGAGGGGGAGCCAATTTTTAAAACCAAATTTTTAAGTGTCTATTTTCTTTTTACCTCCTAAGTTATTTTGAGCCCAATGTCTTTTTAAATTCTCTTGATATAACAAAAAAGGGAAGAAATAGTTTGAAAAATTGATCTTTCAAGTTTTTCAAGAGAATAATGGGCAGCTTTAATCTAATTCAAATTTTTAAGTCTCTTATTTAAATTTTAAAATACAAAGGGGGAGAATCCCAAACAATTTTTCAAGTTGGTTTTATTATATCAAAAAGGGGGAGATTGTAGAACTAAGTGTTTTGATATAATATTTGAAAAATGTTTTGGACTAAATTGAAAAGAATTTAAAATATGTTTTTAGTCAAAACCAACTTGAAAATATGTTTAAGGGTTTTACAAGGCTTTGGAATAATTTAAAGTGCATTTAAAGTAGTCAAAACCAAGCATTTCAAGTGCCCGTACCGATACGGTCTGGTACCGTACCGATACGCCTTAGGGTTTCAACTACAGGAATTTTCCAGTAGCCAAAACCCGTACCGATACGCTTAGCCGTATCGATACGGTGTGTTTTGAAACAGCCCAACGACTAGTCGCGTATCGATACGGTTGTATCGCGTACCGATACGCCTAACTACCCCAACAGTCATATTTCCCAACGGTCTTTTAATTTGCAGGACCGTACCGATACGCATCAGCTGAAGTGCACAACGGCTACTTCCTTATCGGGATCGTATCGATACGGTTTGAAGTGTATCGATACGCCAAGCTGCAGAAATGCATTTATGGTGGGAAATAAAGGCTCCAACGGCTCTAATCCATCCCCAACGGTCCTCAACGACTACAAACTCAATTGGGAGTATAAAATGAACCTCCAAGCATCTAGAGAAGGCTAATGCTTCAATTGTTACAACATTATGATGACAAATTGTGTCTAAAGCTTTAATTGTACATTCTTTGCTTAGACAACACTAGTGAGCTAAATATTATTAAATTTGCTCAAGTGTTTAGGTTTTGGGTGAGAGCTTCATAGTGCAAACAATTACCTATTAGAGAGATTTCTAGTTTGCTAAGTCTTTCTTGTGTAAGAGAGTGATTGATCAAGCTTTGGGTAGAAAGTTTGATCGTTGTAACGGTTTCCTCCTAATCCGAGAAAAGGAGACGAAATTCTTAGTGAATTTGTTTGGAAATCCTTAGTGGGAAGCTAAGGTAGTGGATGTAGATCTTGGTTAGAAGGTTGAACCACTATAAATCCTTGTGTAAATTGTCTATCTTTCCATTCCCGCAAAAACACCCAAATATCTCACTTCTCCACACTTGGCGAGCAAGACCGGTTGAAGAAATCGAGCCCCAAATCTCAACACACGCATTTACTCACAGTTCAATTCCTTCAAATTTTCTTAACAAAAACAATGCAAATAATATATTTGACAAAGTTTAATTATGTTTTTATGATTTATTAATAAAATATTAAATTAATTGTTTAAAATAACGGTATATGCTCTAGTTTTATAAAAGTTCATTTTTTAGTTTTCGCACAGGGTCCCGAAAATATTTGAGACGGCCATAGTGCCACCAAGATCGAACTTATTGTATGTTGTCACCATCACCATTCCTCAACCAAGTATTTGAATCAAGGTCCCACGGGGATTTGTTAAGGCCGTGATGGTATTCGAAAGCGGCGTCGGCGACGGTGGTGACAGAAAGAAAATAAATGGGTTGAATTTAGAGTTTTTTATATTAAGGAGATTTTAGGAAATTTGATTTTAACATATCAATTAAAAATAGTATAAAAATATAGGATGAGTCTACCACGTGCGACGAACATTGCTGAACACCACTAACGATGAACATTGCTGAACACCATTAATTTTTAAAAAAAAACACTAAAAATCACATGGATTAAAATTGTAATTAAAATTTATTTTAAAAAATTAAAAATTATATTTAATAAAATAATTATATTTCTTTATTATATTAAAAATTGATAATTTTGAATCAAATATACCCAAATATCATAAACCCTAGATCCCGACCCTTTCAATTGCTATTGCCGGTGTCGCTTGTTCTCGCCATGATCAGCCTTGGTTCGCCGGCGTTCATTCAGTCGCTCTGCCGCCCGCCGTCCGCCTTCCTTGTGCATCGTTTCAGTATCATTCCAGGTTATTTTTCTGCCCTTTTATTGTCCCTTCGATCTTGGTCGGCCATCGCAGCTGTCGCCGGCTATTCCCGGCGTTCAGTCGTCATCCGCGAACTGAGCTCGCCGAACCGAATCCCATCGCAGGCGACCCCAAATCCCAATCCAAAAACCTTAATTTTTATTTTCCCTAATTTCATAAACCTAATTTAATAAATTAGAAACCCTATTTTTTTAATTTCCTCAATTCGAAAAATTTGAGTGTGAATGTCTTATATATTATGTTTCGAATGTGTTTTGAATGCTAACCAGCATGTGATCGAATCCAGCACCGGCAAGTGTTGGTAATCGATTCACCCCAACATTGTAAAGCAACTGTTGTAGCCACTTCCTTGTGGTTCGATCTTCTTATAAGCATCGTTAAAGATGATATATAATTATTTAAGAGAAAAGAGGCACCTAAAAACCCGAATGTTCAAAATTGGGGTGATGAAGAAAGCTAAGGCGGTGATCCTCCGAGGTTGTGGGTTCCTAATGAGATGTATCCTGGGACTGCATTTACTAAGAGTGTTGGTGATAGTACATCGGAGACAATCGGTGTGGTTACGGTTCCTGAGATTAAAGTTGTTCGGCTTACACCTAATTATTTGTTCTTTGCCGTTGCAAGTGATGGAGTTTTCAAGTTTCTTCCTAGCCAAACTGCTGTCAACATGGTATGATTCATACAAATCCTTGAAATTGATAAATTACCATCACGTTTCTCCTTTGCTTATAATACTCTGTTTCCATCATTCTTTTGTTTTTTGTACAGTTAGTGAACAATCAACTTATTGGTGCCTTGTAAAATTTACGAATTTTCGAAGATATTTGAGTAATTTGAGCATATCCTTAACAATTTTTTTTTATTTTCTTCACACCGGCAGCGACATACACAGATCCCAGGGATGCAAGTGCTGCAATTACTGGAGAATCCTACAAACTTTGGTTGGAAAATGAAAATCGGACCGATGATATTACAATCATCATTGTACAAATTAAAGGTTTGTCTAGTGTATGCACTGTTTAATTTCCCCTCTTGCTGAGCTGTTCAATTTCTGAAGTATTGAAGTACAAGCTTTCTTTATGACTAAAATTTCTACTGCTGGTGTATTCTTTCTTAGAAGTGATTGATTTGTGATCTTTTAGACCGCTAAGTGGAAAGTTCTGCTTCGCACTTAATTTGAAGGTTCTTGCCAAACCTGACTCAATTATGTGTTCGACTCGTATTGCTTTTTGTGCTTTGCAGTTGATATAACTTGTATATAAATATTCTGTGTGATCTATTGATTCTAGCAGTATAGGTCCATTTCACTTGATTAACTTTTTTTAGTTCTCGCAGTCGGGTGCTGGTGCCACAGATAGTGGAGTAGATTGCATGCCAATAGTTATGAGGCCAGTAAAGGGAAGTCTCAATATGTGCATCATCTCACAGTCAGAAACATATGGTTCAGTAAAAAGTGATTTTTCTGATGCACAGCAGTCTTGCCAACATAGTGTTTCGATGAATCGAAGTGCTACGATTGTTGTTTCATCACCGATGCAGCAAAGGGCTTCAAAGTCGGATGTGGGGTAGCCAAAAGGAAACTAGAGAAGTTGCTTTCTTGCTACAAGATTCTCACATGGTGAATGATCTCAAGGCCCTATCATAATTTTACTGATAACATGATTGAATTGATAACACGGTGATATTCGTGACCTTGCTCATGGTATTCCGAACGTGTAGAGAAAAGAAACCATTTTTGGAGATTGAAGGTAATTATGTTAGTAAATTAAGAGCTGATATTCACAAGATGGTGGACCAGTGATTTAGAATTACGTTTTTCACTTCGAGGAAGAACTACTCTATTTTGTTGCCTTGAAAGCATTACCAGGAGGAGACATCAGTTGTTTCCGGCACTGCCGGGTGATGCGAGGGCAGAGATATAACCTTGATTGTTAACCACCCTACATGGATTATGAAAATTTCATGTGAGATGTCAACTGTAACTTTTATGGTACAAAAGTTGCATAATGAAAATTGACATGCTTTATGATCTATGTTCTGTTGTACAGTTGTGATCTAAATTCTATTTCCTGCTCTAGTTTAGATGGTGATTGATGAATGATCAATTAGTCCCCGAACTTTTAAAAGTTACAGATGAAATGAATTAAAAAAATCAAAAAATGTTTCAAATGAAATGTATTAAAAGTTTACTTTCAAAAAAACGTTTTTAAAACAAAATCTCTTAAAATCAACAACAAAAATTTACAAAATAATCTGCAATAAATAGTTTTTTTTACAGAAATAACAAATTATTAATTTAATAACTACTTTTGTAACAATTAAATAATTTAATGATCATTTTGTAATAATCAAATATTGAAGTTGTCATTATGTAACGATAAGCATTCTATAACGTGCCCAAAATTTAATAATTATTTTATAACGACTATTATATCACTTTAATTGTCTAGTCAATCTGTCATAATGTTAGATTGCAATCAACATCTAACAACTCGATGTCTATTTTTGTAACAAAATTAAAATTTTAGTGCTTATTTTATAACTCTTTAAAATTAAGTGACCAAAATGATCATTTTGAAATACTTTAGTGAGCATTTGTGAAGTTTATCCAATTTTTTGTTATCAAATGTTAATCTGTCGTAATGTTAGACTGTAATCAACATCTAACAACTTGGTGTCTATTTTTGTAACAAAATTAGTGCTCATTTTATAGCTCTTAAAAATGAAGTGATCAAAATGATCATTTTGAAATACTTTAGTGAGCATTTGTAAAGTTTATCCAATTTTTTGTTATCAAATGCAATTGCTGGTGCTCGAATTCATGAGCTCTAAAAACAACAACCGTTCCCTTAACCACTGAGACCCTTGTTAATTTCTCATCATATAAAAAGAAACAAATAACATTACAAAACCACCTCAATTTTAATGAGGTGTGTAAGTGACATAAAAGAACTGTATATCAGAAGTATATTGATAGCTTCTCACTTATACTATTCTGTACTATGTTACATTTCTCCAACAACTGGCTTAATCTATCCGTTTCAGTTCCGACAGCCAATGTTCTACCGTAACTGCCATTTGGTTTACTGGTTGTACGAACATCATTTGTAATCGCCAATCCATGTTTCTGCAGAGAATCGTCATCTTTATTCGTCGACTTCCGGGAGGTACTTATTATAGCTGCCACTTGAACTATAGTGTGAAAGGTTGTCTCTACTTGAGAAGGTTCGGGATCGAAACTAATCCTCTAAGATTTGAGGGGACTAGAACCAACTTCAAGTATTTCATCTAGAGATGGATGACTCAAACAATACGGTGAAGTGTCGACTTCAAGCCGAAACTTCAGTGAATCTCCCAACGTTGGAGGGGCATGATGAGACTGCAATACATAAGAAAAGGAGCAGGCCTCGATTGATAAACTTGAAAGCCGCCAATTGAAAATTCGTCGGAAGATTGTGATCCAATTTGGCACGAGATAGTAGCTCAAGTTCCGTAGTTCGAGCTGTGTATTTCTTTGTAGCATCACGGATGTCTCGCTTGTAGCAAGTTGAATCCCCATCATCTTTGCCGATTGTGTTAGGTATTCTACCAAACAATTTTCAAGTAGTAATCTGTGGTTATCAATATCTTTTCCTATTTTGGAACCACTTTGCAACAATGAGATATCATCAGAAAAATAGGGAAGTCGAAAATCTTTCAATGCGCATTCAAGTGGTGTAGTTTTTGCAGCTGAGCTCCATCGCACACTTGGCAAGAATAACTTCACAGCTAAAAATTTATTGCTAAAATCTTTCAACAACATAGTCTCCTGACAAGGCCAATTCATAGGATTTGCTTTAATAGCAGTAGCAATTTCTCCCAACGACCAATCCAATGCTTATTGAAGACTGAAATGCAGTGATTCGGACCTACTTCGTAATCACTCATCTTAACCAGTTCCTCCAAAATCGGACTCAAGTGGGACATTACAAGTTCGTGCGTCTTCACACCACTAAGAACATGTTGGAGAGGTGCTTCATTAGCTAGCCACTTTAGTCCTTCCCTTAACTTGTCATCACTGAAAAACCCATTCGAGGCTTCTGAATGTTGGTTACCATCAAGGAAAACAACCAAAAATCTACTTACTCGTGATTTTTCGATGTCATGCAGCCCCAATTCATTAACCATAACTGAGGAAAGATCGAAACCTTCTACAATATAAGAACCAAATAAGACCAGAAGCGGTAAGCATGAACCAAGAGAAAATAAATCTAAAGGGGGTATTATTATTATTTTTTTACCACTTAATCATTTACTTCCAATCCCAATCAAATAGTAAACATTCCACTCGTTTAAGCATGCACAATATCTAATGGTACCTTAATCAAGGAATATTCATTACCATCCATAATCCAATTTTATTATTTAGTCTTGCTTAGTATCTCTCTGAATCTCATGTACATGTATCTTAATTTAATATAAGAAAATCAAGAACAAATTAAAGGCATGTCTTAAAGGCCTTAGTATACGAATTACTTGACAATATGATATGTACAAATCCTCAAACCCTATCACATTTATACCTTGTACCTTACCAGCCATATAACATTAAATACTCATCTCAAATTTAAACCCAATACGTTCTACCAATGAAACAGTTCAGTCATGAATACACCAAAATATTTCCTTGTAATTACAAACATTTAATTTAATTTATTATACACCTACAAATAAGCATGGCAGCCCGTTATTACATTTACACAAAACTGGTCATTATAAATATATATATTCGATCCATATCTAGTGGTCAGTTTTTATTATATATATAAAACAGTACAATTTTAGTTTGACTTATTCTTTAATAAGTCTTATTAAACAATCCAATAACAATGAAACTTAGCACATTGATTACCAATTTTTAATCGTAATGTTTCTAACAATAATTTGTTTTGCTAGACATTTCTTTAACGTATACATACACATAATTACCACCAGGACAGCAAATCATACAAGCTCACACATGTGCAATTCCAATCACACATCCTCATAAGTATCTAGTAACATTTCGAACAATCCAATACATGCATGAGACTATTTCAGTCACAAAACAGTCCTTATACCTTTTATATCTATTCTAATCAGTCCTGTTTAAATGTGTTTTCAAGCACACAATATAAATCACTCCGTTAAACTTCTATAACGTTTTATAGTAGTCAAAATTTTCATGTTTATTTACCTCAACTCATAACAGGGCATTCTATACTCATTTACCAATTTAATCAATCGAACAATCCTTCACAAAGTCATGTATAACAAAACAGTCCACCATTCTTTTTATTCATACAAAACAACCCCTAAATGTACCTGTGTAACTAATTTCACACTTCTAAGTACAATCGTTCAAACAAATTATAAAACAGTCTAGCATATTTTATTTCCACACATATATCTACTTAGAACAGTCCCCTAATGTTTGTACTCATGCCAAATTAATCCATTATACTTACATACATATTTTACACATCAAAATAGTCGATTGACAGGCTTAACATTGCAAAACAGTCAATTTTATTTTTAAATCACCAAAATCAGCTCTTATTGTAAGTGTATACATTCATACCAGTCCCAGTTATGATTCTATACTTCCAGATTAACCCCCTACATTTGCATTCATATTTTTATACCTTAATACAGTCCTTAAAGTGTTCCTATATAATTAGATTCAAGCCATGTATAAATATGTATATACATAAGGTCAAAACAGTCTTGAATTATTTTAAGGACAGCCCCCTAACATTTATAAACACATTCAAGCAGTTCCCAATCTTATATGATAGACTTATGTATTATACACATCAACCCTTGATTTCAGATTTTTAATTAACAGTCCGAATATATAATTGTTCATTCTTATTTAATCCAAAATTCATAGATTCAATAATTAACATCCAACCTAATTCTAAACTCCAAATTATTACCACTTTTGATACTTTTTAATTAGCATTTAAAGTTGTCTAAAATTGTGAGTTTAAGGCATTGTGCAAGTTAAATTCTTATAAACATTAAGTTGATTTCAATTTCGTGTTTGATATTAAACAGAATATTTGTTAAAACATTAGTTTAGCTAAATGGTATTTAAATCCATTCAATTTTGACAGCAAAGTGCCTCTTTTCTCTTAAATAATTATATATCATCTTTAACGATGCTTATAGGAAGATCAAATCACAAGGAAGTTGCTGCAACAGTTGCTTCACAATGTTGGGGTGAATCGATTACCAACAATTCCTGTGCTGGATTCGATCACATGCTGGTTAGCATTCAAAATACATTTAAAACATAATATATAAGACATTCACACTCACATTTTTCGAATTGGGGAAATTAAAAAAATAGGGTTTCTAATTTATTAAATTAGGTTTATGAAATTGGGGAAAATAAAAATTAAGGTTTTTGGATTGGGATTTGGGGTCGCCGGCGATGGGATTCGGTTCGGCGAGCTCAGTTCGCGGATGACGACTGTACGCCGGGAATAGCCGGCGACGGATCTGATGGTCGACCAAGATCGACGGGACAATAAAAGGGCAGAAAACTAACCTGGAACGATGCACAAAGAAAGCGGACGTCGGGCGACGGAGCGACTGGATGAGCACTGGCGAACCAAGGCTGATCACGGCGAGAACATGCGACGCCGGGAGTAGCAATTGAAAGGGTCGGGATATAGGGTTTATGATATTTGGGTGTATTTGATTCAAAATTATCAATTTTTAATATAATAAAGAAATATAATTATTTTATTAAATCTAATTGTTATTTTTTAAAATAAATTTTAATTACAATTTTAGTCCTTGTGATTTTATTTTTTAAAAAAATTAATGGTGTTCATCGGTGTTCATCGTTAGTGGTGTTCATCAATGTTCGTCGCCCGTTATAGAATTTTCCAAAAATATAAAAGATTTATTAAGTCTAAATTTTTATTTTCTTTTGAAATAATTTTAATTATAAGTCTAGTCCTTAAAATTTTTGATCTTTACAAAAATATTTAATAATGTTCAACGATGTTCAGTGTCATTAGTATTTAACGTGTGCGACGTCTGTTGTAAAAATTTTCTTATATTAATTAGAATATCCGCATATTATTCAAATAATTAAGAGCCAAGTCTGTAATGGTAGTCGAATAACGTCAAATATATGATTCCACGCTATCCGTTTGACTTCGTTAGATAAATATATTCAAAAAAAAATCGTTAGATAAATAGCAAATTATCTTGTTTTCTTTCGGAAACATCTCCCAAACTAAAATTTCTTTCTGCTTATTAAGAATTTTATCTTACTCGGCCGGAAGAAATTGTCGCACAGAGGTCCACTTGCCATGTTTTTTATAGTCTCAACTAATAAAAATTATTTATTTTATAAATATTTTTACATCATAATTTTATCGAGCGAATTTTTATCGGTAAAAATTATTTTTTAATTTAATTTACAGTAAATATGATTGAAGATCCAGTCAGTAAAAATATGACAAAAAAATTAAGGGTAAACAACATAAATGACCACCATATTATGGGTTCAGTCGCGATTTGACCGTTATATTTTTTCCCGAAACAATTAAACCATCGTACTATTTAAATGGTCTCAATGTGATCATCACCTGTTAGAGGCTAACGGAAGAAGTGACGTGACAAATAGTAAAAATTTGTATATTTACACATTTAGTCTTTGTTATTTATATATTCTATTAATTTGATCTTAATTACACATGTGTTCTTCTTACTTACCCATCGTCTATCTCCCGCAACCCCTCATTTGCCATGGTCAACAACCACCCAATTCCATTGCCCCGTCAACGGCCACATCACCGCCACCTCAATGCCACGGTAGTTTGAAGGCCTCCCACACCCTTCATTGCACCCTTGGTGCACCACGCATACCCAGCTATACACAACACACACCCCTGCAAGCCACTACGCGTGCACCCCCTGCAGTAGCTGCCCCTTCGCCTCCTCAATGATGCACCAATCTGGTCCCCCTCCTCTTAATGGCCTCAAATGTGCACAAACAAACAAGATGAATCAGAGAATTGCAGCATGGAATTTCAGAAAATAAATAGGACAAAATCAACAACCAATAGAAAATTGAGATCGATTTTTATTTTTCGTTTTTGCAAGTGTAATATCGGTTATAAAAACCGAAATGAAAATCAATATAGAGGAGGCCCGTTTTTATCAATAGAAAGCAAAAAAAAAAAAAAAATTCATTCTAGGCATTCTCTTCTTCTTCTTCTTTCAGATAGAAATTAGGCTTTGTTTTCTTTTTCTTTCAAGAAAAACTGGGTTTTGAATCTTTGAAAAAACAAAGTTTTTAAAAAATATTTTCTATCAAAAAATCAATTTTTGATTTTCCTCTTGGATCAAACTCAGCCATTTCAAAAAAGTGGTTCATTTTTTTACCTGTGTTTTGAAGCCGTCAGCTTCAAACCTTTGTTGTCGGCTCGCCGCTGTGACCGACCTTTTTTTGTCTGAGTGAAGGAGGCTAAAACCGGTTAATTTTGGCTTTCTTAGTTGCCGATGGGAGTGACTGGTAAGGCGCGTCACTGATGACCGGCGCCTCTAGTCCTGGTTTAGTGAAATCGAGCGTGAGAAAGCTTCAAAAGGGGGTGGGGTTTTTTTTTTGTTCGACTGAAAGAGAAAACAAGGAACCCCTAGTTCATTTTTTGTGTGTCGAAAATTGATTTGGACCAAATGTGTAATTAGGACTAAGTTGACAGAAAGTATAAGTAATGAGGACTAAATGTATAATTATATAATTTTTTACTAACTGTCACGTCACTCCCCGTTAGCCTCTAACGACTGGTGGTCACATTAAGACCATTTTAATAGTATAATGGTTTAATTGCTTTAAAAAAAGTATGGTGATCAAATCACGACTAAACCCATAGTATGGTGGCCATTTATGTAGTTTACCCAAAAAATAATAAAATTGATAATTTTATGTATAATTATATAATTTTATTAGTTGAGACTATAGATGACGCGGTGAGGTAGATTAAATTCGAATTTAGTCGGGTTACTCCGATAGTAATTATGGGGGAGACATAAATGATAGAAAAAGTACTTCTGGATATCTATTTCATATCGGCTCTGCAACATTTTCATGGTCATCAAAGAAACAACAAACAGTAACTCTTTCGACATGCGAAGCAAAGTACATAGCCGCTGCAGCCTGCACCTGTCAAGCAATTTGGTTGAAGAATATTTTGGACGAATTAAATTTTGCACAAGAGGGACAAACTACAATTTATATCGACAACAAGTCCACCATATCTCTCGCAAAGAATCATGTCTCCCATAGCCGAAGCAAGCATATCGATGCAAAGTATCACTTCATACGAGAGCAGGTGAAGAACAAAAATGTGGAGTTAGTCTATTGCAAGACAGAAGATCAATTAGCATATATTTTTACGAAGCCATTGAAAGCAGATGTATTCCATCGACTCAAAGAAAAACTCGGCATGAAAAATCAAGTTTGAGGGGAAGTGTTGAAAATCAATCTTGATTTAATAATAATAAAAAATAAAATAAAATAGCAAGAGGGATAATCAAGAATCATATGGGAGAAAGCATGTCGGTAAGAGTGGAGAAACATTTGAAAAAATCAAGAACCAAGTAATGATCTTGAAATGCAACGTGACAGCAGCTCCCCTTGGCAATCAAGAAGCATGCGTCAAATGAAAAGAAAAATTTAGGATAAGTATTATTTAATTAGTTACAAGATAGTTCTTTAAATCGGTGTAAGACACTATAAATATGGGTTAGCTATAAGTTTATGTGCGCAAGAAACAAAAAATAAGCGAGTGCAAAAAAATGTGTGTGTGCTAGTGTGAAAGTATAAGTGTTTTTCTTTGGTGAAAGACTTGCAGCAACAAGTACCTTTGTTTGGATTGTAATAAATTTGTCCAATTAATAAATTAAGTGCTCATTTTCAACGATTCCAACATAACAATAGTAGTTGGCAGAGGCAGGCGGCCCTGCCATAAATTTTTCAATATTAATATTTGGCTCCTAAGTTTTTAAGTAAAATGTTTTAATTTGGTTTTATAAAAAAAATAAATTTTTTATTATATTTTAATTTTTGAATATTTTTAATTAAATACTCTTCTAAAATATTTAAAACCTCCAAATTTTTGAAAATTTTAATCTTGGAGTTTAGACCTTCGTTGCCAATTGGCGTTCATAACGTTATCGAAAAGAAGATGATCTTGAAGTAGCCAGTTGGCGTTCATAACGTTATCCCCACGTACTTGGTCTGAAATGTCAACATGGTTGCTATTGTTTGCTTCAAATTATATATATATATACTCAACTCCATTTGATGATTTCTGAGAGAAACATGAAGGCCTTAATACCGTCATGTCTTGTCCTCTTCTCCCTATTATTCGCCTATAATTCTTCTGCTCAAACACCGTCGTCCTCGTGCCCTCGTGACCAAAGCTTTGCCTTAATTCAATTCAGCAACTCCTTTTCCGTTCAGTGCTCCGACATTTCGCCGTGCAGCATATTAAAGGCTAAGACAGCGTCGTGGAAGAAAGGAACGGACTGTTGTTTGTGGGATGGGGTGAAGTGTGATACCGAAACTGGGAATGTGATCGGCCTCCATCTTAGCTGCAGCTGCCTCAAACAGCACCCTCTTCCTCCTCCGCCACCTCCGTCAGCTCGACCTTTCCAACAATGATTTCCGCAGCTCCCCGGTAGCATCCCGGTTTGGTCAGTTTGCTAATTTGAACCACCTAAACATCTCTGGGCTCTGGCTCGGTGTTTACAGGTACAATTCCATTAACAATCTCTCATCTTTCTAAACTTTTGTCCCTTGATCTATCCTACAATGGTTTGTTCTTTGAGGGACATGTCTTTGAAAATGCGGTGGGGAACTTGACACAATTAAGACACCTTCGTCTCACATTTGTCAACATGTCTGCAGTTGAACCTACTTCTTTCCTTAACATGTCTTATTACATGAAAACACTTACCCTTGAGAATAGTGGGCTGCAAGGAAAGTTCCCTGCACATGTTTTCAACTTTCCATACCTGGAGGAGTTTCGTTTTACTACGTATTTGGAAGGGCAAGTACTCGAATTCAAGTTCCCGAAGACTAACTGGGGTAGTTCCCTATAGTCACTGCAAGTATCGGGTTCGTTTTTGCAGGAACTACCTGATTCAATTGGTAATCTTAGATCTCTGGAAATGTTGGATCTTTCTTATACCAATTTATTAGGGCCATTTCCAACATCTCTTGCCAACCTCACACAACTCAAATTTGTACGCCTTTCGAATAATAACCTCAGTGGTGTTTTGCCAATCTCAATTTTCAACCTCACACAAGTTGAATTTCTAGATTTTTCGAATAACAAGTTGATCGGTTCCCTTCCTTCTCAAGTTAGTGGCCTTTCACGACTTGCTGAACTACACCTTGATCACAACTTTCTCAGTGGCAGGGTACCCTCCTGGTTGTTTTCTCTTCCATCTTTGGTTAAGCTGGGGATCAGTAATAATAGGCTTACTGGTCCTATTGACCGCTTCGACAAGGTTGCTCCCTTGGAGGCTGTTGATTTGTCGAATAATGAGATACAAGGTCCGATTCCCGATCCTATTTCCGAACTTGTGAACCTTACTCTTCTTGATCTTTCTTCAAATAATCTGAGTGCCAATTTTGAGTTGGACAAACTATCAAAGTTCAGCAAACTTAAGCAACTATCTCTCTCGGGGAACGCTTTGCTATCATTGACCAGTGCAAGGCCAAGCAATGCCGGTTACTCTTTGCCTGATCTTTGGAGATTAAACCTTTCTTCTTGCAACACAAGTGAATTTCCAAATTTTGTAAGAAATCTCCCAGGTTTGAGAGAGCTAAACCTTTCTTACAATAGAATCCGTGTCGTTGAGGCAAATATGTTTGTAAAGCTTAAAAGCCTTCAACAACTGAATCTTTCACACAACAGTCCACTATCCGTCAGCAACATTAACAAGCTTACTATTGTCTTGCCTGATCTTACTACATTGTACATGTCTTCTTGTAATATAACCCAACTTTCAAACTTCTTGACAACTCAAGAGAGTTTGACTTATTTAGATCTTTCCAACAACAGCATTCAAGGCCGAATTACAAAACAAGAAAACAACTGGGGAAGCAACCTACAAGTTCTTGATCTTTCTAACAACTTGTTGACAGCTTTAGAGTATTATCCATGGAAGAATATCGAAACTCTTAATCTTGGCTCAAACCGGCTGGAAGGGCCACTTCTAGTACCACCAATTTCCACGCAAGTCTTCCTAATCTCAAACAACAGATTGATTGGAGAAATTCCATCTTCAATATGCAATATTGGGTTTGATTCTAATGTTCTTGACTTGTCCGGTAACAACTTGAGTGGAGCAATTCCAAAATGTTTTGCCTATGCAAAACTTTCTCTTCTGTATTTGCATATGAATCATTTTCATGGAAACATCCCTGATTTTTGTGTTGAGGATTACAGCTTAAGGACACTTAACCTCAACAACAATGATTTTGATGGACCATTACCTAAATCCTTGGCGAACTGCCAGTATTTGGAAGTGTTGAATCTTGGAAACAACAAGATAAACGACACTTTTCCCCACTGGTTAGGCTCTCTTCCTCAGCTACAGGTTATTGCCTTGCGTGCCAACTATTTCCATGGTCAAATAATCCCTTCAGAAAGCGGATCGCATTTCTCGACTTTGCGAATCTTGGATGTCTCCGATAATGAGTTCTCCGGGGTTCTACCAACAACCTACTTCAAAAGTTTCACAAGTATGACGAATCTGTCTCAAGTTCAAATGGGATACATGAGTTCTTACTACCAAGATTCTGTTGTCATCACCATGAAAGGTGTGGACATTGAGCTTAAGAGAATTCTCACTATTTTTACAACCATCGATATGTCAAGCAACCGATTCGATGGAACAATTCCAGAAACAGTTGGAAACCTTGTTTCTCTCAAGGTGCTCAACTTTTCTAACAACCACTTATCTGGCCATATTCCTTCCTCATTAGGGAATTTGGCAACAGTTGAGTCATTAGATCTCTCCTACAACAAGCTTGTTGGGGAAATTCCTTCACAGTTGACTGGCTTGAATTTTCTTGCGGTGCTAAACCTGTCTGAGAACCAGCTTGTTGGCCCCATTCCTCAGGGAAAACAATTCAATACCTTTCTGAATGATTCTTACATCGGCAATTCAGGACTGTGTGGATTTCCAGTTTCAAAAAGTTGCGGCCCCAGTGAACCACCAGCAGCAACTTTTGATGAACAAGAAGCTGATTCTGCATTCGGATTGGATTGGAAAATCGTGATGATGGGTTACGGATGTGGAGTGGCGTTTGGATTTTCTGCAGGATATATCATGATGGCAATTGGGAAACCAAAATGGCTTGCCCGAATGATTCGACGAGCAGGCAACAAGGTTCTGAGGAAATTCAAGAACAAATATCATTGAGGAAGATAGAATTTGTGAATATAGATAATTGTTCATCAGTCATCAGTGGCTGGTTGTATTCTGTTTTTAAAAGTTTGTCACCTGTCTGTTTGTATTCTGTTGTCCATGTGAGTTTTGATGTAGTAATAATTTCCTTATCCAAATTAAAAACAGAAGTTGAATTTGCTAGATGAGTAAAGTCTTTGGTCATATTCCACCAACCAAGGTCAAACAGTTCAACACATTTGTTATTTTAACAGGAAGTTCAACCACATGTCAAGCATTCCATAAAAACATAAAGCAAATGACATGTAAGAGCATATAAGATTCAGAAATGAAAACAGAACCATCAACTTCAAAAACATTAATCTCAAGCAAATTTTATGAAGAGAGAAAAGGGTTAAAGGTAGTCATCCCTCCAATCACACATATTAGAAGCCAACTACAGTAGTACTAATATTTACTTGAGTAAACATATCATGGAAATTTATGTGGCTCAAACTATGAACTTTAAGAACTAAAGTTCCTTAAGCCAAATAAAAATAGTTGCAGAAATTAAGGTTAAAAAAACACATCTTTGTTCCAAGCTCCACAAATTTATATGACTAACATCTACATTAAACTTACAGCTAATGTGTTGTATTCTGAAATCACAAAGTATTCGGGTATTATCAAGATCAACATGAGTACTCAATAACAAGTCCAGTACAGAAACAGTACCAGCAAATAGTCTAACAAGTAGTGCAGATGAGAAACAAAGAAGGAAAACTAAAGGAATGAAACGAGAGCTAGTCCTAGAATGCAATATCTCCGGACTCCGGGTGACATTGCCAAGCCAGCCCCCATGGACTCGACTGGTAATGGCCTGTCGGGTCATGGCCCAACAACTAGTATCACTCCCGCAACCCAAACCTCCACAGTCCACAGTACTTTCGGATCACATACAGCCTACAGGGACCGTGACATCAGGAGAAGGGCCCCAATGCAAATTTATCTTTTTATCTGGAAAACCAATGTCTATCCCGATAGGCCATAGCCACACGTATCCATCAACGTGGAAGCAAACCAAAGGCAATCCAAAAATATAATCTACGACTACGCCCCCCTTTCATACATTTTCTCTCTCTAAATTAACCAAAAAATACAAAACCAAATCTTTACCTTCTTCTTAAAGCCTTAAATTTGTTGCAGATTTTTTGTTAGGTTGTTTCTCCTTTGCTCTTCTCTTCTTCCTACTCTCTCACTTTGCTTTTGCTAAATTCTGATTTCTGTGGAAACCCCCCCCCCTTTCTCTCTCTCTCTTTCGAAACACATCAAAAATTTAGAACCCTAATTTCACTTTCATTATTTCCTTATTTGGAGCTTGAAAGATACAATTTTTAAAGTTTTCTTTTGGGGGAAAATGGTGATTCAAGCCTGAATAGTTGATCCGCCGCCTCCTTAATATTTTTTTAAAGCTTTTACCTTGAAATTTCAGCTTTACCGAAGCTGAATTTGTTTTTTTAGATCTATTTTAATCAGCTGGGTTGGTATGAAAGTTTAATTTTCGTATGAATGCTTGAATTTTCCATTGAAAAGTTGGGAAACTAAACACGCTTAAGGCACGCGTTTCTTCAAGCTTATAACTTAAAAAATTTCAATATTTATCGACTTTGAATAATTTAAGCTTTTGGGTTAATTTCTTATCCACTGGTTAGCTCCTCAAAAGAACCCAATTATAGTTGTTTTTTTAATCTAGATTTGCTACTTCATGTCAGTAGAAAGGTCATTTGAAGCCTGGGAAGAGGTCCAACGCCATGGCCAGGACCTTGCCGATCGGCTAGCTCAAGGTTTTACTGGCTTAATCCATTCCCACATGAACCCACCTTCGTTCCCATGGCCAAACCCTCCAAAAACCATGCTTTTCGACCTCGATTTCGCTTCCCAGTCCTTTGTGAAAAAGGATTTTGGCCTTCCAATTGACAAGTCAACCATTTTTGACATCGGTGGTATCGGGAACACGATTGGCCGAGTCGGGGCGGATTTCAGTGCCGGCTTGAATGGGTTAGTGCAGCAGTTCTTCAGGAGTTTGCCCATCCCATTTCGTGCCGAGGAGAGTGCAGTTTTGCCGGTTAGAGGTGATATGATTTTAAAACGGCAAAAGGTTGAGGCGGGTGGCAATGATCTGGAGGGTTGGGTGGGATTTTCAGATCCATCAAAGGATTTCGGGCTCGCGGAAAGCGAAGGTGGTTCGGAGGGACAGGAGGATGAAGAGGTTTCAGGATTTAATTTGAAGTCTGCTGGACTACTTGGGAGACCTCAGGTAAACAAGCAAATAAAATGAGAATCTTTGAGGAAAGTTAGTGGCTTGAATTATGGATTTAATTTGTGTTAAACTCTTGAAGAATTACTATGTTGTTTGAAATGTTAATAAGTGACAAGACTTCATAGTTGGAAGAAGGGAAATTGTCTATATAACATAATTGATGCATATGCTAATGTGTTGTTGGGCCTTTTCCTTTACAGCCAAAAGGATTAGAACTGGTAGCAGATTAGTATTTAGTTGTATTGTGCTGATGTTTATGAAATATAGGCGTTTATTTTTAGTTTTACACACACCATTAATCATTTATAACTATAAGACAGGCAAGAACAACTAGCTTGGGGTATGTGGCTATCTAGCATAGTTATTTTCCCAGTTCTAAACTAGCAGTAAAGGCTTTTGATAAAGGCATCTATTTAGCTAATGTAAGTTATGAGTACTTTTCCCCCTTTAGTTGTCCGTTAACTTTCTTTTCATTTTGAACTGAATGAGAAACTTATTTGTAGTTTTGAATTGCTATAACTTTTTCATAGATGTTCTAATTGATTTTTTTCTGTTTCGCCGTGGTTAATCTTTGTTGGAAGCAGGGGCTCATAAATATTACCTCGACATATGAGAGTAGAACACGAGATTTAGAAAGTAATTTGGTTGCAAGGGGAGACCTATGGAGAGTAGAGGCATCAAATGGCAGCTCTACATCAGGGAGTGACAACTCTTTGTTTCTTCTTCAGCTTGGACCAGTACTCTTCGTTAGGGACTCAACACTTCTTTTACCAGTTCATCTATCGAAGCAACATTTGCTTTGGTATGGCTATGATAGGAAGGTATGACAATAATTTCACGGAATAATTGTATCTAGCTGTAAGATTTTACATGTAGGAAACAGGAGTACCAAGAAATTTGCATTTATGTTCTAAACTTAATTCTGCAAGGCCTATGGAACTAAACTGTTGAGAGTTATGCTCGATGTGGTAATACCATTAAGTTTATATGGATTTTTTGTCCAATGTTACATTATTTGGTCTTTAGTCTTATGCTTAGAATTTCTGCTTCCTTTTTCTCCCTTATATTTGTGATTTGTTGTTTGTGGAGTGGAGATGCCAGTATGGCTTTAGCATTTCCTAGCCTAGAATCCTCTGATAGTTATCATCATTGGTTTTTACAAAATGCTATAAGGCTCTCTAATTATTGTAATAGGAGACAACAGTTCTCATCTAGAATATAAAGATGCTAAAGGAAGTTGATATAAAATTTCTAGAAATCCGGACTGGAATACATTTTGATCTGAATTCTGAACTGATCTAGGATCTTGCTTAAGTTAGAATAAAAGCTTTTAAGGTTAAGTTCCATTATGATGAAATTTTATTCTTATTGTTTATTTCTTTTTTCCCTCCCAGTTTTTTTACTTTAAAGTGTTTAGGTCATTTACGTGGCTTCATACATCATTATTTCTTGCCGATAAGACACACTTAATCATTTTACATGGTTGTGCGTCAGTGCGTATTTATGGAAACCTGAAAACAGATTGTACGGCTTGAGCATTATGTTATGTTTCTCAAATTGTTATATTTCATTCTCTGCTGATAACTTCTTGATTGCAGAATGGAATGCATTCTCTTTGTCCAGCAATATGGTCAAAGCATAGGAGATGGCTATTAATGTCAATGCTCTGTGTTAAGCCTTTAGCCTGTGTAAGTTGGTGGTGCTTTTGAATCCTTTTGTACAGTGTTTATGCTTTTGTTTCAAGTTTCAACACTCGGAATTTCTAAAATACCTGTGTTTTCTCTATTTTATTGCAATTAGACTGTTGATTCAAATATTTGGCTCCTCTTGCACAGTAAAGACCACCAAAATTTTTGAGCAGCCCTCATGGGAAATAGTGAACTGTGCTGATTAGATGAGATAGGCATTAAGACTTAGGCTTTTGGTACTAAATATTCGATAAAGTTTTATGTTGGTTTTCTAACATAACAACTCTCTTCTTTCTCAACTCTTCCATTCTTCACGCAGTCATTTGTAGATTTGCAATTTCCAAATGGACAGTTCACGTACATATCTGGTGAGGGGCTGACAACAAGTGCTTTCTTACCTCTTTGTGGGGGACTTCTTCAGGCACAGGGCCAATACCCAGGAGAAATGAGATATAGCTTCTCCTGCAAGGTCGGTTCCTGAGCTTTTACCAGCATAACTGGGGGCAAATAAGTATTAGGATTTTGTTAAATGACTGTCTCTAGGATTTACTATTCCATTTCGGGTGCCTTTTATGAGTGCTGAATTTCTTGTTTTGATATTTCATCAGAATAAGTGGGGAACTCGCATAACGCCAATGGTGCAATGGCCAGACAAATCATTTACGCTGGGTCTTTCACAAGCCTTGGCTTGGAAGCAATCGGGGCTCATGATGAGGCCATCCATTCAATTTAGGTGAGTTTGTAGTAATTTCAATGTTTCACATACATGTTTGTTCCGGTTATTATGGGTAGCTGTTTATCTATATTGTTTGTGTTTTCCGTTTGCATCCTGCATGATGTTAACTAGTTAGTTTCTACATTTGTGATCAGCTTGTTTCCAACTTTTGGTGGAAGTAATCCGGGGTTGCGAACCGAAGTTATTCACACGGTGAGGGAGGATCTCAATCTGATCTGTGGTTGTGCTCTGGCGGCACATCCTTCTGCATTTGCATCAATATCAGTAAGTTACCCTATTGCAAAATCTTCTTTAAAGGTCATTTCATATATAAAGTTTTTGGATTTGCCAAAATTGTGA
The DNA here is from genome assembly GCA_030270665.1 of Hibiscus trionum. Taxonomy (NCBI): domain Eukaryota; kingdom Viridiplantae; phylum Streptophyta; class Magnoliopsida; order Malvales; family Malvaceae; genus Hibiscus; species Hibiscus trionum. Next base: position 10,018,186 of record BSYR01000056.1, read on the forward strand.
AAACTGCTGATTCTGCTAATACAAGGCTTAGATTTCATTTCTTTAACATTTCAGTACTAGTCAGCTTCTAGAATTGTATTCTTTAACTTCTTTTCGAGTGTTCTTCCCGATGGTGGTGCCCATACTCATTTTCTGTCTACCAATCATGCAGTTTGGACGCTCTAAGTGGAACGGAAATGTCGGAAAGTCAGGGATAGTAGTAAGAGTCGACACACCTCTTTCCAATGTCGGCCGCCCATCTTTTTCTGTTCAGATAAACAATGTCATCGAGTTCTGATCGATTGACATCCAAAACCTGCTGCTGAAGTGTATATAGAGCCCCATTGCACATAAAATAAATGATACCACATGTTAATATCAGAATGCTACCTGTGTTAACTATATTAATCTCTGATCCAACTTTGGAGATTCATCTGGTGGTTTTTGCGAGATTATCAGATCCAAAATTTTGGTTTATGTTTCTGTTTTAGCCGTTCATTTGTTATGTAGATCTAGATGTACCATATACCAGAGCAAAATATGTAATATGGTTGCTTGACTTGCTTCCTCTTCCTGAAATGAAACATACAATGATTGTTTGTCATCTACAAATCATATTTCATCAGTGGTGTGTGATGTGTATGTTTGAGTTTCAACATCAGGTGAAATCAGAACAATTAGATATCGGCTCAGCAATACGATACGCAGCGTTAACTTTGTGTTAACGTTGAAGCACATGTTTTCGACCAGAACATAGTCAGGCCGATCACCCTTTGCAGCCACAGTAGCTAGCTTGCAATTTGCATACACGATTGATTCACAAACTCCATGGTTAAAGCTTGACATGGGGTTGATATGGTGTTGAAAGATGCAAAATCTAGGAAAATGAATCCAGTTGCCAATGGCCTGGATTCTTCTCTAGGGGAATGTAGTTGCAATGCAAAAAAATGAGAATACCAACTGTAAAGATTCATGGAAACATGAAATTTCCTATGCTGAATTCCCCATGAATTTTCTTGCTTTTCTTCCGGTTCTTATGATCAAAATCCTGGGGTGTCAATTCAATCTTCTAGTTTACTTTTTTCACATTTCCAGTCTGGTTTTCCTACTTTGCTTTCATGTCTTTGATATTTCCATTACAAGTTTTGAGACAAATCAAAGTCCATTTCATGAGAAAACAACCAGGATGTTTGGATCAATCTAGCAAAACTGTTGAAGCCGAAAGGTAAGAACTCAATAGGGAAGTTGACATTAAAGTTTGGGTTTGGGTTTGCCTTGTTTTGGTCATCTTATGTTTGTTTCATGCTTGTGGGATTGCTAGTGCCAGGGTTTCTATTTCGGAGTTTCATTATGCGATGCCTGCTGGTGAAACCTATCCAAACAACACAAACCCTGAATTTCGATTACACAAAACCGAGTCCAACTGCTTTCGTTCCGTTAACGTCTTCACCTGGTGTAGGGGATCCTTCCAGCACCACTTCGAAAGATGATACCAACACCGGTCTTCCATTTTATCCCTTATAATCATCGACTGCAGCTCGCTGTTTCATTGACAGTGCCCGAATCCGAATACAACCGGAAACTTTGAGTCTTCCAGGTTTTTATGGTGAAAAAGTAGTTTCTAAATCAAAATTCATCTAACAAGAAGCAGTTAAAGATGGTAACTTCAAATGTTTTTGTTTTTCGGAAGATGAAACTTGCTTTGGATCTCGATTTGCAGCCCGTGCGCTCCTGTTGAAGACAGTAACATTTCAATGTAAGATGGTATAATCAATAATGTTAACATAAACAAGAAATAATTTTACATTTAAAGGGTTATTTTTTAATTAGGGTTTAATCCAACTTATTAATGCTATCATTTTGGATTTGATTTTCAATATCCTAGGACGAATTTACATGTCCTTTGGGTGGGGCCCTTGCCCTCACCCAGAGAATTCTTTTTACCTTTATTTGTTAGATATATTTTTTAAAAAAATAAATTATAAATTTACACCACCTTTCAATATTTATATTTTGTTCCTCAACTCTAAATTTTGAATCCGTCTCGTCAATTTAACTATTGCTTTTTCATATCCTTGTCCAAAAAACATTGGCCAACGTAATTTTCTTACCATGTGAATTATATAGGTCTAACAATGATAAATATGAGGGTAAACTATATCAGATACCACTGAATTTTAAATTTAGTATTGATTATTCCACTGAACTAAAAATCGATACTATTTTAACACTAAATTTTAGTTTAACCTTTAGTTATATCATAAAACCGTTAAAATCTCTCTATGTTATTACACGCAAACCGGAAAAAATTATTTTTTTCATTTTTGTCCTCCAATTTAAATTATTTTAAAAGTTGATTTATTTCTGAATTTGTCATCCACTTTTAAACATTTATGTTTTGCCCCCTAACCCCAAATCCTGACTCCGTCCTTAAATAATTCTCTCAATCTCTTTCAACTCCCATTATAATTTTAAACGATAAAATCTACGATTTTAAATTTTTTGAAATTTCATAAATAACAAAGAAAAAGAGGGAATCTAATTCAAGTTTATTACGGACAAAAGAGACTGAAAAAGGAACAAAGAAGGAAAGAATGTTAAGAAACTTGGTTCATAAATGAACCGTTTGTTGCAGCAAAATTTTCTCATTAATTTCCAAAAGGCAAACCCTAAAAGAAAATGTCAGAAAAAACAAAAAAGAAAAGTCCTGTCTGCTGGAAAATTCCTTGTGCTTACAATCTGCAGATTACTGCATACACTTGTCTGCTGATGGGTCATTGTTATCATTTCAAATTTCTTCTCTACGATTAACAAACATTCTTGTAGAATCTCAAGAAATTTATCAAGCTTTAAAGCCAAAAACAAAAGCATGGGAACTGCTGAAAATGATAAATCAAAGCAAGGCTTTATAATTTATCAGAGTATATTATACTAGAAAGAAGATGTTACAGAAAAGATAACTACGAAACGTAGTTTTACATGCAAGAGTCACGTGCTTAAGCCCCCAAGGCTGAAACTGAAAGGGCTTGATCTTCCTTTTTTGACTTGGGGACCTTTCTTTGACTGAGACAAGTTGAGAACTTGTAATGTTTAATTAGGGCTTATGCTAGTGGAGAATTTGAGGATTTTGATTTGGCAAAGCACAAGGTTTTCTTCAAGAGCAGCACCAAACGGCCTGCAAGTGTGACAAGAAATTTAACCCAATGTCAGTTTCATGAAAGTTGTTGGGTTTAGATTAGTTTAGAGCCAAGAAATCATAAACAATATTGAAACAATGCTTTGATTGTCTGTGGTTGTGGTTATGATTAGGACCCGAGACGGAGCCGAGATTCAATCATGAGGGGGCAAATTGTTTAACTTTAATATGAATAAAAGAGTTAAATTTTATTCTACTCATTTTAAAATTGAAAGGACTTAAAAAGTAATTAAACTAAAAATTAGAAGTCAATATTTAATTTCAATAATTTTAAAATGAATAATGTCCTAGGAATTAGTTAAACTATAAATTTGGGAAGAGCAAAAACTTAATTACAATGATTTTAAAATTATCAATGGCTTAAAATGTAATTAAACCATCAAGATTAAAGGACAATTATCCCTCCCACGTGAACGTGCATCCATCCTTGATTAAGATCATGATCTATGATAATACTTTAACTATAGATGAATATAGAATAAAAGTATTATGCATCATACACGGTTATGTTTTCATATTAAGGACGTTAACAATATATTTTAACTTTTAAGTTATTCGAGTTTAGACTCACAAAATAACTCGAATTTAATCCGATTTTTTTTTATTTGAGTTTGAAGCATTGAGTAAGATGAATTCAAGTATTTTAATGTTTGACTTAAATAATTCATGAGACTAATCAAACTCCTTGAACTTGAGTTCAAACTGATTTTGTATTAGATAAATGAACTTGATTGAGAATAATCAAACAAGCTCGAGCATTAAAAGTGAAACTTAATCAAGTTCGAGTCAAAATTTAATTCTTGAACATTTCACAACTTAAAGCTAGACTCGACTTGATTACACCGTTACGACATACTCAAATCTATATGCATGAATTGGTAGCAAAATCTTTTAACATTTACGAAGATCTGCTTATATGTTGATAAGTAACAAGAAGAGAAAAAGAAAAGAAACTGTAATATATATATGTATGTATATGTATGTATATATAGTGAGTTAGCAAAGGGAAAAGCAATGTGCATACACTGAAGCAAGCGATACTGCGAAAGCGCCATCTGCAAGCCTTCTTTGCATTTTTGAGTTCGGAGAAGATCAATTCATCTTGAGAGCAAATAACAATGTTATCAGGGGATGTCATGTAAACGCTTCTTCTCACCGGAGGAGACCATAAACAACTCTGCTCGTAATCGAAATCGTATTGAGATGCATCAAAGAATTTCCCGAGGAGCCTTTCAGATACCGATTTCGAAACCATCTGTATACTCGGGCTGTTCAATGTCGAACTTCCTGGAGAGGAAGGTGGTGAAGAAGAACAAGGAGAAAATTCAGACATTGCCATGAAAGAAAATATGTTCAAAGGAAAGAGAAAAAGAGAAAGAGAAAGAGAAAGATGGAAGGTGTAATTTCTAAGGTAACTATATAAAAGTGAAAATTAATAAGGTTGAATCAATGAAATCTATTGTTTAATAGATTGGATGTCAATTTGCAAATCATCTCCATTGGGACCCCTGAGGTCACAACTTTTAATGTACTATACATTAAATTTTTACTTCGGTACATCCATGATGAATGAAATCCTCTATTTCTTTTCGGCGCTCCTACTTATGTTTTTATGTTCAAAATTAAGTTTAGGATTTAGAGTTTTAGGTTAGAGTTTATAGTTATGATTTAGAGAATTTAGGGTAGGGTGTATTTTTAGGGTATATGGTGTAGGAAATTTAGAGTATGATGTATTTTTAGAGTATAGGGTTTAGGATTTAGAATTTAGGGTTAAAGCTTGAAATTTAGTTTCGCAGTATTTTTTATTGTTGAGGCATAAGTAGGGGCATCAAAAAGGGACATATAATTTTTATCCCTTCTATGATTCCATATACATCAATAAAATCATACATTCACTGTATCTATTTTTTTTTGAAATACACCGTATCTAATTTATTTAATGTACCTAGATATACGAGTATATTATATAATATTAATTGGTGTCTATTATCTAAAATGATATAATGCTATCCACGTTTGTTGAGTTCAATATTAAAAAGTTTGTGTTGGGTTTTACGGTGCTCGATTCCTTCAACCGATCTTGCTCACCAAGTGGTGGAGATGTGAAATTTTGGGTGGATGTGGTGTGGAAGCTAAAAAGATAATTGACACAATGATTTTAGAGTGGTTCAACCTTCTAACCAAGGTCTACATCCACTACCTTAGCTTCCCACTAAGGATTTCCAATCAATCCACTATTGATTCGTCCCCTTTTATAGACTTAGGAGGAAACCCTTATACACCGATCAAGCTTTCTACCCAAAGCCTTGATCAAACCCTCTTTACAAGAGAAAAGATTAGCAAACACAAATCCCTCTAATAGGTGTTTGTTTGCACAATTTAGCTCTCACCCAAAACCTAAAACACTTGAGCAAATTTGACAATTTTGGCTCACTAGTGTTTGTCTATACAAAGAAATGACAATTTAAGTACAAAGACAATTCTTGATCATTTGTTGATTGACAATTGAAGCATTAGCCTTTACTTGATGCTTGGAGGTCCCTTTTATGCTCCTCTTTGAGTTTATAGCCGTTACTAGCTGTTGGGGATGAATTATAGTCGTTGAGGACTTTATTTCCCTTCATTAATGTTGTTTTGCAGCCTTTCGTATCAATACGCTTGGACCCGTATCGATACGACCTTCATCAGAAACTAGCCGTTGGGCTCTTGCCAGCCTAGGCATATCGATACGCTTGAGGGCGTATCGGTACAGTATGACGTTTAAAAGACCGTTGGAAAATATGACCGTTGGATTGTTAAAATGGGATCGGTATGCTGACTATGCGTATCGATACGATCCCTCACCTGTTTCGATACGGGTTTTGGCAGTGACCAAACTAGGTAAAAAAAAGGTATCGATATGGATTGAACCGTATCGGTACGGGTAGCTTGAAAACTTAAGTTTGGCTATTTAAAATCAATAAAAACAATGCCAAAAACCTTTTAAGATCCCTCAAACATAAATTCAAGTTGTATGGACTTAAAACCAAGTTTTAAATTCTTTTCAAATTAGTCCAAAACATTTTTCAATTATTATATCAAAACATTAGTTCTACAATCTCCCCCTTTTTGATATAATAAAACCAACTTGAAAAATTGTTTGGGATTCTCCCCTTTAATTTTAAAAAAATGAATAAGAGATTAAAAATATGAAATCAAATAAAGCTCCCCTTATTCATTTGAAAATCCAATTTTTCAAACCAATATTTCTCCCCCTTTTTGTTATATCAAAAGGAATTTAAAACATTAAGTTCAAAATAAAATAGGGAGAAAAAATTGACAAAATTAAGAATTTAGTTTTCAAATGGCACCCTTACTCAAAGCATCAAAAAAATGTTAGTCCAACATATATGATCATCTAGTTGAAAATAAAAAGAAATAAATCAAATAACAACAAACAACTAAATTTTTACCAACACTTGAACTCAAGGGAGGATGTGAAGCATTCCTTCTTCAAGTGTCTTTCTTGTGTGCATGGAGGTCCCCCTCAAATTTTGACTTGTTGATCACTCTCCATCACACCTAGCAAAAGACAATCAAGTAATTTTTGGTATCCAAATTGCTTTGGATCCATGAACGTTAGTGGCACAAATTTTAGTCCCCTTAGGAATCCATTTTTCAATGTCATCTTTTTTAATTGAATTGTTAAGTCCTTTTGGGACCCAAACACTTCTAAAACATTTTCCTTTTACAAATCTAGGGGTACTAGATTGTCTTACATAAAAACTTGATTTTCTAAAATTATTTTTCTTTTGAAGTTCGTTGGAAATCAAATCCTTTTCTTTTTGAACTTTAAGAAGCAAATTTTGTAAATCAAAACATTTTTGTTCAAAATCTTTCAATTTTGCTTCAAGTTCAAGATTTGTTAGTCCAACATATATGATCATCTAGTTGAAAATAAAAAGAAATAAATCAAATAACAACAAACAACTAAATTTTTACCAACACTTGAACTCAAGGGAGGATGTGAAGCATTCCTTCTTCAAGTGTCTTTCTTGTGTGCATGGAGGCCCCCCTCAAATTTTGACTTGTTGATCACTCTCCATCACACCTAGCAAAAGACAATCAAGTAATTTTTGGTATCCAAATTGCTTTGGATCCATGAACGTTAGTGGCACAAATTTTAGTCCCCTTAGGAATCCATTTTTCAATGTCATCTTTTTTAATTGAATTGTTAAGTCCTTTTGGGACCCAAACACTTCTAAAACATTTTCCTTTTACAAATCTAGGGGTACTAGATTGTCTTACATAAAAATTTGATTTTCTAAAATTATTTTTCTTTTGAAGTTCGTTGGAAATCAAATCTTTTTCTTTTTGAACTTTAAGAAGCAAATTTTGTAAATCAAAACATTTTTGTTCAAAATCTTTCAATTTTGCTTCAAGTTCAAGATTTGTTTTGGAAAGCAAATCATTTTCAATTTTTATTTTTGAAATCAACTTTTTGTTCTTAGAAAATGATGCCTTGAATTCCAAAAGCAAATCATCATAGGCATCTTGCAACTCATCAAATGTGTATGAATTTGAAATAGATGAGTTAGAAGTTACCTCCCCCTCATTGAGGGCCATCAAGCATAGGTGGGCTACTTCATCATCGGTGGAGTCTTCATCACTCCATGTGGCCACATATGCTTGTTTTGAAGATGATCTCCTCTTGTTGGACTTGTGGGATTCCTTCATCTTCTTCCTCGATTCATGCTTGGATTTTTCCATTTCGCTCTTCATGAACCGGGCAAATTTGTTGAAGAGATAGGCCATTCTTCATCTTCACTTTCCTCCTCACTAGAATCTACATGATGACAAATGGAGGACTTGAGAGCAATGGCATTGGTGTTGATGCCAAGCCCCTTGAGCTTCTTCTCTCCCATAGCTCTAATTTCTTATCTCTTCTTCTCATCTTCTTTGTTCTTCTTCATGATTTGATGAGTAAGGAGTGACCCCATGAGTTCATCAAGCTTCAAGGTCTCCAAATTCTTGGCTTCGATGATGGCGGTCCTATTTGAGTCTCATGACTCGGGAAGTGAGTAGATGAGCTTTCGGACAAGCTTTTCCTCCGGGATGGCTTCTCCATAGCCTTTGAGACTATTTGTGATAGTGGAGAACCTATCAAACATCTTCTCGATGTTCTCTTCTGGATTCATCTTGAAGTTCTCATACTCTAAGGTGAGGAGCCCAATCTTGATCTCCTTAACTTCATCGGTTCCTTCGTATGTGACTTCAAGCTTGTCCCATATCTCATTGACACTCTCACAAGAAGACATCTTCTCATAGATGGTTGGCCAAATGCACAAAAGAGGATGTGCAAGACTTTCCAATTTAGCTTCATCTTCTTGCGATCGTCGGCACTCCACTCCGCTTTGCTTCGTTGAGGCACGAACGGACCATCTTCAACTATGTCCCATAGCTTGTAGTCTCTTGACTTAATGAAGAACTTCATCTTTGTCTTCCAATGGGCATAGCGAGTTCCGTCGAAGAAGGGCGGTTTGTCGATGGATTGCGACATTGAGCCGGTTGTGTGAAATGATGATCGAGCTTACCGGATCTTCTCAATAGGATGTTAATTCTCTTCGATTGAGCCAAGCTCTGATACCAATTGTTGGGTTTTACGGTGCTCGATTCCTTCAACCGATCTTGCTCACCAAGTGGTGGAGAGGTGGAATTTTGGGTGGATGTGGTGTGGAAGCTAAAAAGATAATTGACACAATGATTTTAGAGTGGTTCAACCTTCTAATCAAGGTCTACATCCACTACCTTAGCTTCCCACTAAGGATTTCCAATCAATCCACTATTGATTCGTCTTCTTTTCTAAGCTTAGGAGGAAACCCTTATACACCGATCAAGCTTTCTACCCAAAGCCTTGATCAAACCCTCTTTACAAGAGAAAAGATTAGCAAACACAAATCCATCTAATAGGTGTTTGTTTGCACAATTTAGCTCTCACCCAAAACCTAAAACACTTGAGCAAATTTAACAATTTTGGCTCACTAATGTTTGTCTATACAAAGAAATGACAATTTAAGTACAAAGACAATTCTTGATCATTTGTTGATTGAAAATTGAAGCATTAGCCTTTACTTGATGCTTGGAGGTCACTTTTATGCTTCTCTTTGAGTTTGTAGCCGTTACTAGCCGTTGGAGATGAATTAGAGTCGTTGAGGACTTTATTTCCCTTTATTAATGCTGTTATGCAGCCTTCCGTATCGATTCGCTTGGACCCGTATCGGTACGGCCTTCATCAGAAACTAGCTATTGGGCTCTTGCCAGCCTAGGCATATCGATACGCTTGAGGGCGCATCGGTACAATATGAAGTTTAAAAGACCGTTGGGAAATATGACCGTTGAGTTGTTAAAATGGGATCGGTACGCTGACTATGCGTATCAATACGATCCCTCACCGTATCGAAACGGCCAAGCCTGTTTCGATACGGGTTTTGGCAGTGACCAAACTGGGCAAAAAAAAGTATCGATACGGGTTGAACCGTATCGGTACGGGCAACATGAAAACTTAAGTTTGGCCATTTAAAATCAATAAAAACAATGCCAAAAACCTTTTAAGATCCCTCAAACATAAATTCAAGTTGTTTGGACTTAAAACCAAATTTTAAATTTTTTTCAAATTAGTCCAAAACATTTTTCAATTATTATATCAAAATATTAGTTCTACAGTTTGCCCTATTTGTAAAGAGATGTTTGGGCAAAAATTAGAGATTTGAAGCATAATTAGAGGTTTGACTAGTCAAATCCGTTAATATTGTTGTTTGGTAAGTAGTTGATTGAGGTGAAACCGCTAATTTTAAAAAAAAACTCATGAGCTTTTTGAGATTAGATATTTGATATTAGAGTTGTAAAAACTATTTTACCCTTATCGGTTATCAAAAATCTCAAAATAACCTAAATTAAATATTTTCTCGCCCTATTTATAAGCTAATCCTATTTACTTCTTTTCTTTTTATTATCACATATTTATATGTGTATTTAAATTTATTAATTAATTAAATTATATTAAAATAATTATATAAATAATAAATTAATATATAAATCATTCGAATATATTTAGAAAAGTTATATTAAAAATAATTTTATAGATCTAATTAATAATACTTAGATACAAAATATTGATAACTAATAAACTATTCAAACTTGTATTGAATATAATAATGTCCTTATATGTCATTTTGCTTGTTTAAATAATCAAACGGCTATAAATCATCAGTTAATTTTACCAAACACTTTTATACAATCAGCTAATACAATTCACTAGTCAAATCAGCTAATACATTAAGCTATCAGCTAATGTAATCCGCTATCCGCATCAGCTATCCGCTAATTGCCAAACAGGGCCTTTGTGTCTTCAAATAAACGTTTTGGTTTGTGTTTTAAATATTGAAATAATTGAGGAAGCATATCTGGCTGGTTGGCCAAGCTGTTGATTTTGTTCTCTCATGTTCCATTAGCCTTAGGTCATGAGTTCTAAACCTACTAGAAGCACCCCTTCTTTTTTTAGCGTTTCTTTCTCCCTCCATCTAGGTAGGATTAGGATTATAATTAAAATTTATCAAAAAATATTAAAAATAATTGTATTGAAAGAAAAGTCTAACTTAATCGGGCTTTAGATATAATCAAAACTTATTAACTACTGAACCAAATATCAAATTTATTTCTTTAAAACAAGTTATCAGGTTGAGATGACCCTTTTTATATTCTTGCTTTGCTAGTAAGCTTAGAATAAATCATTTCGAATTTTGAATACCGGTTGGGGAATATTTTGAAAGTTACTGAAGATGAACAAACTGGACGAGATAAAGCATGGGAATATATATGTGGTCAGTTAGGCAGCTTACATTACATACATTTCAATAGTCTTTTTATTAGTTTTTACTACGGTAATAATATGACATACATATAAAATGTATATGTGTTGGGAGTTGGGACATATGTTCCAAAAATGATGGACATTATTATTGCAACTTTTTGTTAGGCTGTAAAGTGGCATATATTACTAAAGGAGTTGCATGCTACCCTATGGACATCATCATTCTCAACTTTTGGTGACTAACATCTCAAACCACCACTAAAAAATTGGCTAGATCTGATTTATTTTATAATATCAAAATTACAGTGATATTTAAATGTCATATAATGGATTAAATGCATCTAAACTTCTATAAGCATGACAAAAAAAGTATAATGTCAAAAACTATCTATAACGTTTGATTAAATAATTTTTATTTTTTAAATGTTTTAACTCTCAGCGTTTTATTTTAGGTCTAAATGGTCCTTCGATGAATAAAATTTGTCATTCAATTGACGATAAACAACTTTAAATGACTTGATGTAATGACACATCATCAAAAAAACTAGTTTTATATTTTGTACAATTTTATAAAATTATTTTTGACTGATGTGACATTCTATAAAGTCAGCACATTTGTATATATGATACTGCTATGTCAGCCTGCAATACCATATATGTTTGCCACATTATTTCGAGTCATTTAATATTAGTTGACTAACAATTTTTATTCACAGATAGGTCATTAATTTGACACAAATAAAATGTTGAAGGTTAAAAATTAAAATACTTCAAAAATTGAATATGGGTAAAAAAATACCATTTAATCAAACGTTGGGAAATTTTTTGGCATTATACCAAAAAAAGTCATTGAAAAAATGCCTTTTCTTTTAGTTTTTATGTTTTATTTATTGTTCACATACTTTTTTTGATATTATTATGAGATTATTTTGTATATTAGGGTGTGTTTTGTTATGTTTTTTTTAATTTTTTAATAAAATTTAATATTTTGTTTAAAAAAATTAATACATAACCTGTGTTAATTAAAATTTACTCATATTTGTTAAATTTAGAGTTTCAAGATTTAAGTGCAGGTTTAAAATTTAATGTTGTGTTTTTGAGTTGAAGATTTAACATCTATATATAACCCTAAAAATATCTAACATCTATATTATATTTTTATTAAAGATTTTATCATAATTAAATATTCATATTACTCAAAAAAAATAGTGAAAGACCTAAAATTTATCGAGGTGTAGCTATCATTTTTTTCATATTAGGAAATACTGGAATAAAAGATTTAAAAATTTGTTGTAATTATGAAAAACAAAATAAATATAAAATTATACTCCTAAATCCAAATAAATAAATAAGTAAATAACCTTGCATGAAAATATTTAAAATATACTTGTTTTATTTTATTTTATATTTTTTTTTCGAAAAAAATATACTTATTTTATGATATACTTGTTTTATTTTATTTTTTATTTTTTATTTTTTTTCGAAAAAATATTTAAACTCTAGGAACAAATATTGGGATAAAATGATTTATTTCTTTCGATAATCCGAATAAAAATTAACCGAAGATGAGTTACCTGTTACCGACGTTGACGACGAAGAAAGAAGTAGACACGATCATCAGAGACACCGTCGACAAGGTCCTGGTCCTCCGATTTGGCCGCGCCGACGATGCCGTCTGTCTCCAACTAGATGATATCCTTGCCAAGACGGCGCGTGATGTTTCCAAATTCGCGACGGTGGCTTTAGTCGACGTGGATTCGGAGGATGTTCAGGTTTACGTTAAGTATTTCGATATCACTTTGATTCCTTCGACTATTTTCTTCTTCAATGCTCATCATATGAAGATGGATTCTGGGTATCAAATTTTACCTCTTTATCCTTATTTGTTTGTTTTCAATTTCAATTTATTTCGGTTAATTGAATAGAATTCTAATGTTACTTTGCTGGTTATTTGCTTTTCTTAAGTTAACTACATGAAAAGAATGATTAGCCAATTATGCGTGTGCTTTAATTATGTTTGGAATTAGGGTTCTGTGAACTGTAATGATATCCTCTTGTTTCCAACCGAAAATAAATTGATCTATGCATTAAATTGCAAGCATTTAGAGACTGCAATTCAGATATTTAGGGTTCTTCTACAATTGTTTCATGTTTCAGGACCGCGGATCACACGAAATGGGTGGGAGCATTTCATGGAAAGCAGGACTTCATAGATGTTGTAGAGGTATGCTGTATAGTGCGCCTAAACAATGTCATGATCTATCAATCTTATTACTTTATGAGTGATGTAGTTTATTCTTGTAACCATTATTGTTTTCGTTATCCGTTTCCCTAAATTACTAATCCAAATCAACACTTCCTAGTCCTAATTCACCGGTCACGGTCCATTAGCCGAAATGAACATTAACTATTAACTTGGCCATTGGCGTCATTCAGAACGTTAGGAAAGTATGATATATTTTAGACTAGGAAGAAGGGAACTGACATAGTAGAAGCTCATGAGACCTGTTGTTGTACCTGTATCCAACATGGACACTCTTTTGAAATGCTAGAATATGTACCGGACTTTTCTGGATAAAGTGTAAACCATGCTAATTATTTAACTGGATACTATGGTAGACCAATTTTTTAAAAACAGAGTCAAGAGCATTGCTGTTGTTGAAGAAATGGTGGCCGGAGAAGATGAAGAAAGAAACCTCTCATGCTGTGCTGGTATTAAGAAAGGAAGAATTATAAACCTCCTATGCCGTATCTCTGCCAAGTTGTTTCCTACTTTCTTCAAACACCGTGTTGTCATGTATGTGTCCATGTTTCTTAGATCTTAGTTGTAAGCTTGAGAAGTCTGGCACTGTCTGAGTTTTAGAACTAACTGCGAATTTTCTTGTTAGTGGTGTCCAAGTACGACATTCTCTTTGTCAGCTGTCTTTATTGTCCATGCTAAGCGATTGCTTCCCGTGGTAGTTTTCAATGGATAGGCATTTGCTACAAGTGCTGATAATGAATTTTATGCTTCTGGTACCGACACTTTTAACTTCCACGTATATGTTGACATCTCAGCTTGAGTTAAATCTTTCGTCCTCGATCTTGCAGGCAATATTCAGGGGAGCCATGAAAGGCAAGTTGATTGTTAATTGCCCCCTACCCCCAGAGCGAATACCAAAATATCAGTTGCTATACAAGGATGTATAAGTTTTGGGGTCTTCACATGGATCATTTGAAACTTGAGCATATCATTGAACCTACCGACGAATGATTTCAGTTCATTATGCCCTGTCCAGAGACAAAGGTGTCAGTTGAAAGAAAGGCATTCGAGGTTCGATTAATGTACCAAAAACCAGCGCTAGGTGTAATTCAATACTTTGAAGGGACTTTTTTTTTATGTAAAAAAGAAGTGCTTTGATGCATACATCTTGACATTTTTTACACATCTAGATGAATATTATATATTTTCCATTTTTAATTTTTTAACGTGCAAAAATAAATCAGCTGTATAAAAATACGAAGTGTACATGACACTTCATTACATGTATAAAAATAGTGACGGATCTTGGTAAAACAAGTTGAGGGGCTACTTAAAATTTTTATTATTTTTTTGACAAATTTTCAAAAATATAAAGGGGAATAATTAAAATATCTTAAATAATAAAAACTCAACGAGAATTTTTAAATTTTTGAAGGAGTTAAAAAGGGGAAAGTATTAATTGTCCAAAATTTAGGGGGACAGTGCCTCCTCTGCCCTATACAGTCAAATTTTTTTGACGGAATTAATAAAAAATATAGTGCCGGGACTGAAAATACACATTTTGAAAATGATGACATTGTAGTGGAGGGACTATATCCACAGAAAATATATAACACAAGGATCTTATATAGTATTCTACCAAAAATTTCAGAGCTTCAATTCCAAGCCAACCTAGACTGAGCCCATCCATCCATTGGGCCAAGAAATACGGGAAAATGTTTCAACAAAATCCAAATTCCCGCTCATTTACGCCCCTCACTCTCACTCTCCGTCCCCGACCCTGAGAAAACCCTTTTAAAAATTTCCAGAAAGAAAAAAAAAAAGTAGTGAAAAGATCCCACCATTTTCATCTAAAACAATGAGAGAAGAAGAACTAGAGAAGCTCCGCGGCGTAATTCGAGACTGCGTCAGCAAGCATCTTTATTCCTCCGCCATTTTCTTCGCCGACAAGGTCGCCGCCATTACCAAAGACCCCGCCGACATCTACATGCAAGCTCAAGCTCTCTTCCTCGGTCGCCACTTCCGTCGCGCTTTCCATCTCCTTAACGCCTCCCAAATCGTCCTCCGTGATCTCCGTTTCCGCTACCTAGCTGCCAAGTGCCTCGTAAGCTCATTTGACAATTACCCTAAAAGACTTATTCTTTGTTTCTTTTTCTTCATTTTTGATAAACTCATTTCAGTTTTAATTTGCTCTTTTTAATTATTTTTGTTGATTAGCGATTGGAGAATTTTTGGAAAATGTAGTTTTTTGGTTGATCGAGGGTTTAGGCTGTAGGGATTTAAGGGGGTTTTATTAATTTTTTGGAATGAATTTATTTGATCAGGAGGAGCTGAAGGAGTGGGATCAGTGTCTTTTGATGCTAGGAGATGAGAAGCTTGATGAACATGGGAATGCTTATGATATAAAAGATAACAATGCCATGTACTTAGACAAAGATGGGGAAGATCGTGAAATCAATGTAAAGATCTTATTTTATTGCATTTTTGGTTGCTGCAATTCTGTGCGTTTCTAGTGCATTGTTCAGGAATATTGGAAATTTGGTTGCTTGGTTTATGGTGGAGTTGTTTATAATCTCTTTCTAGTATTTTAATTTTAATGGCGTTCCTCCAATTAACACTTTATGCAAAGAGAACATTACTCTTAAATTTTCTAACAGATATCTTCAGCAATATACTTTTTAAGAGGAAAGGCATATGAAGCTTTGGAAAATCGTGCTAAGGCTCGACAATGGTATGTACATGTAAATGCATTCAAGCAAAAAAAGTAATCTCCCCTGTGCCAAATTATTTTTTTTTCATGAGTGGTTGGTGCTCATTTCATCAAGAAGAAAAGGACTGAAGGTTTATGTTTTGTATTCTTTTACCTATACAAGTTATGGATTTTGTGATACTGCTCTCTTGATAATTAATTAAAGAATAAAAGGATGCATGATATGCATTTATTACATAATATACCTCTTATTTATATTGTAAAGAATCTTAATTAGATTACATACCATAAAAAAATTAATATAACTTGAGGCAATTGCTGTTTTGAAATATAGAGCCATTAATTTTGTGCATTTGAGATTCCATTGATAGCTTATATGCACCCTTGAAGGCATAATAATAGGTGTTAAAGGAAAATGCTTAGATGGATAATAATGTCTCCTAAATTTTCTGCTCACTTTGATGCTGAATAGAGAGTTAGTCCTGATTTTGGAGTCTGGGCTACTAGCTGCTTGGTTTATTTCTCCTTTCTACTGTTTTAACAATATAAAGATGAATTTCATATTCTTTTGTGTAAAGTTTTTCTGCTATTGTAATAGACACAGCTATATTTTTACAATTTCTTTCTGCCCAAACTGCTACTCTCTTTCTTTAAGTATCCTTGTTTCTATTCAGGGATTTTTTTTCCTCTTGGTTTTGTTGAAAAGAATATCTATATTGGTTGAAAACACTTGAGGATTATCTACTTGATTATGCTTATTTCAGGTACAAAGCTGCTATCAAAGCCGACCCTTTATGTTATGAGGTATGCATGGGATGTTATGCTAGTTGACAGCTGTTTCATTCTTTTGATCTATTTCATGATTGTATTTCTGTAACTTTTCAGGCTTTGGAGTGTCTAATTGAAAATCACATGCTTACATGCGAAGAAGGTAGGATACAACAGTTTTTTTTGGTGTCCTGTCATTGTTACATTGAATAGATCCTTGAAGCTTGATACGTACTCAATTCTCAAATCACTTCCATCAGACGCTTTTGCATTGTTTTAGAATAAATATTGTCCTGTTTTAGATGAAGCTATACTCTTTTAACTTTTTTTCTTTTGCTACCGGATTACAGAAACAAGTCTGTTTTCATCTTTGCAATTTGGTCCTGAAGATGGTTGGCTCTCTTCTTTCTATTCTTGCTTGATCAAAAAGGTAATAGCAACCTGAGATTTTTCTGTTTCGAAATATAAGCCTTTCAGATATCCTTTTATACTTGCTCATTTGTTTGTTTTGTTAACAATCATCAGTTTTATTTTCTCATTTTCTTTGGTCTTTCTTATGCTAACTTTCTCTCTTCACTGCAGAATTACAAAGAAAATGTAGTAGAAGCCAAATTTAAAGAGCTTGGAAAGGAAAGTTCTAAAACTAACCTTTCTAGCCAATCCTTTATGCGTGCTTTAAAAGACAACACCGATCTTTTGGCATGCAAAGCTGAATATTACCATCAATCTGGAGAATATCAAAAATGCTTTGAACTAACTTCTGCGTAAGTTAAAATTGCACTTTTTTAATTGATTAATTAGTAAATTCACATTATTGTTATATACATTGACAGTGGAGCTTTTAACTTCAACAAGAATGGTATAATAAACTGCTGTTGATAGAGTTAAAAATCTATGTTGCCGATCTATGGTATAATAATCCAAGAAATAAATCTTTCTAATATGAACTGAAAGTGATTCTGAACTCTACCCAGGATGCATTATTTAATGCAAGCTACGTATTTTGCCTTGCAGATTGCTTGAAAAGGACCCATTCCACCTGAAATGTATCGTGGTGCATTTAGCAGCGGCAATGGAACTTGGTCAATCAAATGAGCTTTACCTAATGGCTAGCAGTTTAGTAAAGGATCATCCTCAAAAGTGAGAAGTAGTTTTAGTTGAGCATAAATTTACTTTTCTTGTCTTTTATGATGACTTTCTATGGTGTATTACATTGTTCACATGATTAGTTCTTTATTATCAGGGCTTTGTCATGGTTTGCAGTAGGCTGTTACTACTATTGTATCAAGAAATACGATCAATCACGTCGTTATTTCAGGTAAATATTCCTCAAGATTACTAATTGACCAATATAATGGATGCTCAAGCATTATTTTTTAGTGATGTTATGAAACATCACCTTGTTTGATACTAACAAAATCTTGCATTTGACAGAAAGAAGTACCTATAAAAATAAGCTTCATAAGATGTTTAGATGATGGTATTGCATCTTGGATTCAAAATGCGCTCCGAGAGGCTTAAACATTGTGACCGTTTTTTAGTTAAATCAGAGATATCTTGATAATTTGGAAATTATTCTAGGCTAAAGGGTCTTATGGGTTGGCCATTGGATATGTTTTTTAGTTTCTGTTAGCTTTGCTAATTTTCCTTTTCCAATTCCACTGGTTTGTGGTATGCCATGTTTTCTTGGAGATTTGATGTCAGGTTGTTTAATGCTTCACTTTTAATATGCATTATACCTTTAATGTCTACATTTGTCTGTACCACTGGTAAAGAAATATTTTAGTTTTGATCTTATTAGGGTTTGTTTGTTAATATTAGCTTTACCCATTGTCCTTTTCAAATTTTCCTGGTTCGTGATCAGTCATTTTTATTGGAAATTTGATTGCTGGTTGTTCAATAATTCAGTTTTAACATGCATTACACCTTTAATATTGAGATTTATCTGTACTGCTTGTCAAAAATGTTTTAGTCTTGATACTCCCTTGCCAGTTGAATTGACCGATATTGCTCCACTCTGCAGCAAGGCGACTAGTTTAGATGGAACATTTGCTCCTGCATGGATAGGTTTTGGAAATGCATATGCTGTTCGTGAAGAGGGTGATCAAGCAATGTCAGTTTATAGGACTGCTGCTCGCCTGTTTCCAGGGTATTTTTATAGTATTTATTATTTCTTCTATCAAGATGTTGCTTTATACTGAAGCTGAAAAGCTATAAGTTTTATATATTACCCGATCTGGAATAGTCGGTCAATGGGTCGGGTACCGGTGGTTATACCAAAAAAAGCTATATATTTTCTATAGCACCTTTTTTCTTTGTTGCTTTATTTCCTTGAACCTTTGTTGGAACCCATAATCGTCACTCCTATTTTTTCCTGAAAGGGTGTCTCCCAATGTTTGATCACAATATTCGATTGAACCTTTGAAAGGGTGTCTCGCAATGTTTGATCACAATAATACGTAACTTGGTATCTCACATTGTAGCCAGTGCCCTTGTTAAAATAAATAAAATAAAATAAGTTATATGATCTGATTAATAAATGGTTGTCATTATCCAAAACCTCGCCTTTTTTGTGTTGTATGTAAGTGTAGTCGAAGTCATCTTATCATTTATGGATTGTCCTTTTACAGGTTGAATCTTGATATTCTCTTATTCCAGGTGCCATTTACCAACTTTGTTCATTGGAATGGAATACATGCGGACTCACAGCTTCAGGCTTGCTGAGCAGGTGATTGTCATCTTGTACTTTGACACATTGTGATTTTGACTGAGCCTGGTGAGGGTTAAAGAATTATCATTGCTTGTGTGACCTCATTTTGGACTTAAAACTTCCCAGTTCCCAGTAGTTGGTATAAGAGGCTTGTTCTATGGACTCTTTGGAACATTTTAGGCTTCTAAAGATCTTTTATTATGCAGAATAAATTAACCGCCATAAGAGCTGGTTACTATTACATTATTTTAGGACAGAATCTGTAGAAATGCCATATTACATGGTTTGTATGTTAAGAGTTTATTTTCAAGTAAGTACTTATATAACAGCTAGTATCAATATTAAGGATTAGGATCCAGTCCATTACTTTTTCATCCATCAATTTTCAATACAGTGATAATTACCATCTAAATGTGTAAAACCCATCCATCAAATATTAAAGTCAACTTATGAATGGTGATTACATATGTATTGGATAGTAATTGATGGGAGCCTAACCCCAATATTTACTTTATTTTCAAGCACTGGAAAAATGCCATGGCATTGTGCATTGTGTCATATTCCCCAATGTTAAGGGAGATTGCACTTAGAGCTATATATTTTGTAGAACTATAAAATTTCTGAACATTGTGCTTGGATTTTCAAGAATAACTTTTGGAAACTGAAGCAAACTCTATAATTGATGATGTCTCCATCATTTCTTGAGTCAGCAAAACTGGTGAAATTGATAGTTTGGCTGCCAAAACAAAGTATACTGGTTGACAAGATGAAAGAAATATTTTTCTATAGTTTGTTCATTATTGTGTTTCTTGTTTTGGTGTTGTGGTTTGTGCTGTACTGCTAAGTTTTCTTTGCTTATCATCATCTCTTTTCTCTCTGTTTCATTTCAATCATCTGTTCTTAGTCTCTTCAGAAATCATAATTTCTTGTAAGATTAAAATTTTTGACAAGGGAATTTCTTTTCAGTTTATCATGCAGGCAAAGGGAATTTGTCCTGCAGATCCACTTGTATATAATGAGCTTGGAGTTGTTGCATATCATAAGAAAGAGTAAGGATAATGCACCTTATTATAGAATTGGATGTTTGAACTTGTTGAAGCATGTTTATAAGTTTGATAGGTTCGTACTCTTATGTTTGACAATGAGAACCAGGGAACAATCTAAAATGCATTTATTATTCCATTGAACTGTGGTCAACGGATTAATACTTAAACTAGAACGTTTTCTTTTTCAAACATAATTTTCTAGTACTTGTTTACCTGGCAGGTAGTTATCTCATGCAACATTTTATTTTATTTTATTTGTCATCTCATCGTATACCATCTTTTTAAGTTACATTTCTAATTTTAGTTCTTTAACATTTTTTTTTTCAAAAACTTGCAGGTATAATCAAGCTGTTTGGTGGTTTGAGAAAACATTGGCTCTTATTCCGAACCCATTAAGTGAAATGTGGGAACCAACTGTGGTTAATCTTGCCCACGCTTATAGGAAACTAAAGTATGTCTTTTCAAGTTTTTATAACTCTATGCTAATCAATTTTCTTTTCCCTATTAACTCCACAGTAATTGTTCATGCTTTTCCGGAAACATGTCTATCTTTTGATGTTTTCAAATCTTCTGTTAGAAAGAATTATGGATACCAGTTTGATTTCAGTGGTACTAATTTGCAAAAATGACTAGTGTTGAACTCGATCTTTTAAGATTGATTATATGGGATATCATGTATCAGGATGTTCCACGAAGCAATCTCATTCTATGAGAAAGCACTTACGTTATCAACTAAAAGCTTGAGCACTTATGCAGGACTTGCATACACATACCACTTGCAGGTCAGTTCCCTTTGTGTCCTACACACTTAATAGAAGTTGTATTTTGTAACAGATGCATTAAGAATTGAATTTTTCCTAATGGTTGATTTTCTAGACCGTACATGAAAACTTTGTTTTTAAATTTGTGATCAGCTGAGATTACTTGCTTCAGAACTTAATAAATTAGTAGGGAATGAGATCTATAACCTGTACATGTCTGTTTATGGTAGAATTTTCAATTGTAAATGATTTTGTTTTTAATCCTTTGCAGGATAATTTTACTGATGCAATTACATACTATCATAAGGTTAGTAATCTAAGATTTATTTTCATAGCCTTTATTTGAAATGTGTTAGACCTTTCCATCTCCATGCTGCATCTCCTTTAGCTCGGTACAATGACGTTTGGTATTAAACATTTGAGAAAATTCATTATAGCTTTCGTTTTACCGTAAGATTGTTGAAGAATGGATTCATTATTGGATTTAACCATTTTTGGTCCCAAATCGCTGAATTGTTGTTCCTACTCTTGTTTTCCCTAACAGGCTTTATGGCTGAAACCGGATGATCCATTTTGCTCTGAAATGTTAAATGTGGCTCTTGCCGACGAATGCCGACAAGGCATTGACCCCAAACTCGACCTCCGCTGAAAAAAGATCAAAAGTTTCCATATCATTTTTTTTACAATATTGTTTGTATTATTAAATGTAATGTTTATGCAACATTGATTTCTTGCCTGAAATTGACAGTTGATTCCAGACTTCCGGTGGTCTTATAATATGAAATTAAAGAAAATCTTTAAAAAGTTTTTACAATTTATTTGCTTAATTATAACAGAAGATACAGACGGGTTGAAGATGAAAATAAAAATAAGTAAAGCAAATACAACATGAGCTGTGATTAAGTTTATTGGTACGCGAAAGCAGATTAGATTAATTTTAATTTAAGTAGTGGAATGAAATGGGCAGGCAGAGGCTTGAGTTGGTGAATCTGAAATCGGACCTTTCAATAGGCCAGCAAATAGCTGTGCAGGGTCATAGTGTACCTCCACTTCTTCTACCTTAAGATTTTCATCAACCTGTTCAAATTAGCAAGATAATCAGACAATTGTGTTGTCTAGTTCGATCGAGATTTCAATGTTCACAATGTTCAGGTTTGAATCGTGATGTTATGAATGAGCTAAATTTGTAGTTTTTGTCAAACTAAAATAAAGTATTTATGATAAGAAAGGTGACTGACCAAGCAACAAATTGTATAATCCTTAAAAGCTTGAAACTTTTCATGTGACGACACAACCCACTTCTTTTTTAAAACCATAATCAGTCCAATAATTTTATGGGGCACTACAAGTGTACCAAATTTCAAGTTCCCTTTTCCACCATTACCCTTTTAAATTGAAAAAAAAAACAAATAATTGCTTCTAATTTACACTATTTTATTGAATTATATTAAGAACGTACCTTAACAGTTGCAAGGCCATAGAATTCAACTTTCTCCCCTGTAGGGGCATGTCCTTTATAAGGACCCTCAAAAATACCCCAATGCCTGAACTTGAAAGCAATCAGAGGAGGTCCAGAATAAACAGCAATGACTTCCCATGCAAATCCACGTGGAAAAGCAGAACGAAATGCTTCATGAGATGATTCGAAACTCTCTTCATCTGCTTTGTAATACTGGAATTCCTTTGGCAGTGAATTCTTCAACAGTGCATTGTAACTCCCCAGCTTTAGAGTCTCTTCTCCTGTTAATCCTTCTCCTCCTTCAATCACCATGTTTACCAAGTTTTAGTTTACTTTAAAAATATTTAAGTTTATAGGGATAACAATGAATTATATATTTTTAGGGAACTAAATCACAGTTTTAACATTATACTAATATATAACTTTTCTAACTATTAAAATTTGAGGAGGCGTGACCCCATCCATCCCTCCCATCTTCCGCTACTTACTAACCATATAATTATTTGGGTCGTATCTAATTAAGATGAGTGATTTAATCAAATACTAATTTAATCAGAGAAAGACTAAAATAATAAATTTACAGTGACATGTAACAATTAAATATGACCACTTTATCTTTCTATATGTGTAGATACAAATTTGCTTCTTGCTAAAATAAAAACAATTATTGTATGTTAAGTTTTATCATTCAAATATTATGTCCCCACTCCTCCCACATATACACACGCCCCATTTACTATGTAATGTGATGTGATTTTTTTATATATATAACCATTCATTAACTGATTAATATTATGTGTTGTTATTTATTAAAACTATTGATATCTGATTCATTGAGTGATTAATTTAAATTAAGTTAATTTAATTTTTTTTAATTACGACATTACAATTTAAATCTCATATCTTATTTAAAGGGTCTAACGGCTCTTCCTGCTCCTAGAAAAATTAGTAGTTAATATGTGTTGTGATCTTTTGTTTTGGTAGGAAACTAATTATATCAATTATTGGTCTGATTAATATTTTTGTCCTAACCTTTTTCATTTAACTTTAAAGGTTGGATCCTAAAAACAACTACAACTATAAATAATAAATATGGTTATCATTATTATTTATTGGTTTTATTTAAGAAATAGTGTTTCACAATTTTTTACATTAATCATTGGTTTATCAAATTTTTATGGTGATTTTGATATGTTATTCAACAAAACTCCAAAAAATAATGAGACGTGAAAATTTCAAGAGTGGAAATTAAGGAGTAATTATAAGAAATTTTCATGATATATATATATATATATATATATATATATATATATTCATACCATTAACGATGAGCTTGAACTTATCATGGTTAATGGACCTGAAGTCCTGCAATCGAACCTTATGGGAAAGTTCCATCTCCCATGTCTTCACAGCATTTTGCACGATCTCTTCAAGAGATCCCGCCTCCCATTCCTGCAAAACTTTCACAAAAGCTTAACTCCCAAAACTCGATTCGAATCATCGACATGTTTTCTTCTTCCCGTCTAAAGAACCCGAAATCAAGCCAGAAGATGAGAAGGGAAAAGGAAATCACCTTGGTTCGGCCCTGTTCGAAGAGCTGATTGACGACATCATACGCCGGAGGGCCACCGTGCCGCCATTGAACGTTATCTCCTTCATCGTCGAGGAAAGACCTGTACTTATCTCTTGCTGGGACCGTCGCCATTAATAGAGCTTTTGAAATTTTGATGAGTTGCATTTAAAACAGCCCCAACTGGTCTACTTTTATAGGGCAAGGTTTGGCCATCATGATAAGGTTAATTACTTCCAAAACCAAACCTTGAAAACAAAGGTTTTAAATATATAAAAAAATAAAGGTCTATTAATTGAACGGGGTGTCAAATATGTTAGGTTGTATGAGTTTAAATCACCTTATTTACTTTGAAAATATTTTTTTACTCGATCAAAAAAATGGGGTATGATAATTGTTTATCTCGTCTCGATTAAGTTCAATAATACATAAGTTCGTGTATGTTTTATATTTTATGTTTAGGCGATTCTAAAAAAATATTTTTGATTTTATATTTAAATATATTTTTAAAAATAGAATTATATATTTATTTATATTTAAAAAAATTAGAAAAAAATTAACAATGAATTGGATTTGTATCAAATTGTGACAAGTGGTGAAAAAACATTTAACAACATTTTTTTATTCTACTCTATTATCATTCCTAAACTCATAGCACATTAATGAAGTTACAAGTCATTAAATTTGACTCTCAATTAACACTTCTCTCCTCTTAGATTCTAAATTTTAGACTCAGTAGGAGCAAATTCTCTTTCCCACCCTTAGGTGAAATTTGTTTAAAAAAAGCCTGGATTCTACTCAGTTAGTTTAGAATTTATTTATTTTTAAATAACATCTGATATAATTTACACTAGGAATGTATCGAAGGGTGTTAGGTACGGTCACATATGAATTTTAATTTTTTTATATTTTATATTAATATTTAATATCTTACCTTTAGAATTTTTAAAGCCATATATTGTTTTATCGAGTATAAAAACTTACAATCTTAACATAAAATCATATATCTGTACCTGATTTATATATCTATTTTAAAAAATATGTATAACATTATCTATTTTTTATCTCCTTTTTTTAATATTTCTATTATTTATTTCCGGAATAGATAAACAACTAATTAATTTTTTTTATCAAGAAACAACTAATTAATGATGATAGCAAAGCGGTGGAATTCAATGTAAGCTACATGGTTGGTCGTTTTCATAACATTTTCTAGTGTGGATACGTACATGACTGATCATCCATATTGGTGTTGTTCTCCCGGTTTTTCAGAGCCCTGATTAATTCAGTTTGACCCGAATTGTCAGTGGCGGATTTAGAAATATTTTTGAGGGTGAGCGTACTGGCGGATCTAGACTTCGTATTATGTGGGTTCAAGAAAGTCAAAGTTAAATAAATTAAGTGGGGTCAAGTAGATTCAAATGTATTTAATTTCCCCTCCTTCCCTCAAATTTTTCTATTTTTACAAGAATTCTCTATAACCAAGTGGGGTCAATTGACCCTACTAAACTTCACTTGAATCCGCTCCTGTGGACACACGTAATATCTTAGAATTTCAAGATAGACACAACACATTAATATTAAAAAATTAAAAGACTAATTCATAAAAATTAAGAAATTTGAAGTCAAATGTATGGAGTTTAAAAAAAAACTGAGGGTGGGCATGAGCCCACCCTTAACATAGCCTTGCATCCGTTATTGTGTGTCGCACACTTAATTTCGGTGGGTGAGTCTTCCGACGGGAATTTTCTGCAAACACAAAGCCTAGCTCGAACTCAATACATACTTAAATTATACCAAGCTGCTTACAAGTTACCACTTGGACCAACCCGTTGATTACTTTATTTGTATCTTAATTCGTTTAATCTCGCCCGTTGATTATGGAATTTTAAAAATAAAAAATGACTTTTTAGTGCTCTACATTTTTAATTTTTATCAATTTGATCATTAATCTTAAGAAATAAAAAGATACCATTAATTGAGAAAATACAGTTTTTCAATCCTCTGCACTTATATAGTTTTTAAGGGTAAAATTTATAAAAATTCTAAACGAAGAGGGGAAAAAGTTATTTAGCTTAAAATTGAACATAAGTTAAACTTTAAATAGTATAGTGACTTAATTTTAAATTTTAAAATAGTACAAAATAAACTTATTTAGTACCAGATTGTCTATAGGGGTTAAAATTTAAATTCATAAATCAACAGCTCAAAAAGTTGTGTGATTGAAAGTTAAAATTTTATGTATATTTTTTATTGATTAAGTAAATGGATACACAAGATGAGATAATTTTCTGAAAAATATTGGAAAAATTTATGCGGTGAACGTGAAAAAATAAATGGTTAATTGTAGCCAAGGGGTGTTAAACTCTTGACCTCTAGTATTATAAGCCCAAACCTTAACTATCTGAGTTACTACAAACCTTAAACGATTGTGTGCTATGTTCTTATCGAAGAAAATTCTTGATAGCAAAGGGTCTTTATAAATAGCTTGGGTTAAAGAGTATATTGTTAAGGATGAAGATATTTGGACGATGGACTGCAAATTTTATTTTAATTGGATCATGAAAAAACTTCTTAAACTGAGAACTGAAGCTAGCTGTATTTTCTTCAGTAAAAACGGGTTAAAATTAAACTAATTTCACGCCATTTGAAATGAGATAAGAGAAAAAAAAAAAAAGACAAGGTTCAGTGGCAAAGAGTGTTATGGTTCTCATTTCACATACCAAAACACTCGATTTTTGCTTGAATGACAATCTTAAACTGGTTTTCCACGGTTGATCGCTTATTAAAAATGAGTATGAATGTGGATTTTTTTGTAAGTTGTGTTGCCAAAATAAAGAATCAAAGGACCATATTTTTTTCAAAACATATTTGGCGGCAGATCATGAGGTATATATGCTACATTCAAAGAGAAATGCTGGTTTAGGAAGAAGAACTGGATTAGACTGCTACTTGCCTCAAGAGTAAATCATTACTTGTTTTCATTATGAAATTTGTTTGAATGTTTTTGTGTACAATGTTTGGGAAGAAAAAAATGCTCGACAATTTAAACATGTAAATAGGGGAATTAGTGAGATTAACTGTATACGTGAGATTGTATAGATAAGACTTACTCATCATAGAATAAATAGGTGTGATCAGGTGAATATGCAGCTATGCTGCTCTTGAAGGTTCTATAATTCCCTTGTATGATTGTATGCTTTATAGCAGTTCTTTGTTTCTTTGGATTTAATATACACATAAGATGAAATAACACAAATATTTTTGCACACTTCATCAATTAGTGAATCCTAACTTTATGTTAATATTATAATGTGTAATATTCAAACTCGAACAATAACATTCTAAAAATGTTCAAAATTTAGCAAATTTCATCTCTCGACTTGAATGAAAAGAAAATATTACATCACAAAATTTTTTTATTCAAGACTTTGACACTTAATTTTTCAATAAAATAATTTTATTTTAAAAAATAGAGATTCCTCTATAAATAAAACCTCTCATTTGAGTTCACCTTACAAAATAAAATTTAAAGTACAAGCTTATTCAAGAAAAAATGGAATAACAAATTCTCTAGAGCAGATTAAAATAATTTTATTTTAAAAAATAGAGATTCCTCTATAAATAAAACCTCTCATTTGAGTTCACCTTACAAATTAAAATTTAAAGTACAAGTTTATTAAAAAAATGGAATAACAAATTTTTTAAATCAGATGATTAAAACTCTCGGTTGATATCATTCGTTTTTCTAGATTATAGGTCAAGATTTAGTAAGAATAAAATTTCCTTTTTTTCTTAAGTAGAATTTGTTAAAAAAATATTTTAATGATGGCGGCAAATTCGAACGAAGCCATGTGCTGAATTATTAAAAATATGTGTTATTTATGCCATACTATTTTAGGACACATGTGCAAATGTTTATAGTTACAACAAACATCGTGCAAATGTTTATGTTTAAAAACTATATATTATTAGTATTAATTTTATATTAGAATAATTTTAGTATGTAATTAATTTAGTACTGGTATTTGAAAAGTTACCTTACTCTATTCGAAAAAAGTTACCTTACTGTAATTTTATTATTGATGTTTGATAATCATCATAAAATATCGTTAAACTAATTATGTAACAGGTTAATGAAAAGGGTTAATATGCAATATGACTCCTAAATCATAGTTAAACATCAATTTGCTCTTTTTATCTATTTTTTCAACATTAATTTTATAATTTCTGCTCTTGTAGTACGCTTTTTCCTCTGCTCTTGTAGCACGCCTTCTGTTTCTTCTTTTTTATTTTTTTCCTAGCCTGTTTCTTGGGTTCTTCTCTTTCTTGTTCTACTATTGTTATGGCTGGGTGGAGAATGAACTTGCTGGCCTCTCGATAAACACTGGCGAAGACGAGATCTTGCAGGACGATGTCGAGGATTCTGATCTGGAGATCTCCTATGAACACTGTTTTGTGGGATCATTTCTCACTTCGAGTGTGACTGTTTTGTGGGATCATTTCTCACTTCGAGTGTGATCCATTTTGTATCAATGCGCTCTACGCTAGCACATGTTTGGTACCCATTGGGAGGGATTTCGATTTCTGACTTAGGCGAGGGGAGGTTCTTATTCCGCCTTTATCTGAGGATTGACGCGGACAGGATCGAATCGGGGGGGCCGTGGAACTTCAACAATCATCTATTGGTTCTTCATCGGTTAAAGCTGGGCGAAAATCCGAATCTGATTCCTCTTACTCACGTGGCTTTTTGGGTGTTGGTCCATGATGTCCCACATGGCTTTGTTTCTGAAAGATTTGCAAAGGCTATTGGTAATTTCATAGGCACCTTTGTGGAGTATGACACTCAGGCTATTTCGATGGGGTATAAGGGTGTTATGCGCATCAGAGTATGTCTCGACATTCGCTTACCATTGAAGCGTAGGAAGAAGATTCGATCAAAGAATGGTGGTGATCATTATGTGCGCTTTGCGTATGAAAAGATGACTTTGTTTTGTTTTGTGTGTGGTAAATTGGGCCACGGGGAAAGCTTTTGTCCGTTAAGGGCGACTTTGAACCCGGAGGAGATTACGTTGGATTGGGATGCGTCATTGAGGGCTCCTCCAAGAAGAGCGGCCGTTGCTACGAGTATATGGCTGAGAGAGGCGGCGCCGGTGGATGAGCAACCGAGGGCTGACTTTGCGAATCCTAGTAAAGGAAATAATTTACTTTCCCAGAATCAGTTGCCCGGTAATTTTGGCCTTTCCAACAATGCTGGTAAATCACGTGTTTTGTCTGGCGGAATTAAATCACGGTTTAATACGGGTGGCCTTAATCCAGGCCCTATTCTTGGGATTCCTTTTCATAACTCAATTAATGCGTTGGATACCCTGATGACACCTGTAGAGGAGGAAAATCCGATTGAGCACTCTGATGGTCAAAAGCGAGCATGTGTTCATGATAAGGCACCGGTTGTTTCTAAGTCTTCTGACGATATCGGGGCCCACAATTCTTCATCGGCCGACCTGTCTACCCAGGTCTGCCGGTCATCATGAAACTCATGAGTTGGAATGTCCGAGGGTTAGGGAAACCTCGGACGGTGGGGCACCTCCACCAAAAGTTGAGTGATATAAACCCCTGTATTGTGTTCTTAATCGAGACGAAGTTAAGTTCTGCTCGTATGGCTAAGGTTCGAAAACGTTGTGGATACCATAATGGGATTGATGTGGATGCGTATGGGCGTAGTGGTGGTTTGTCTATGGGGTGGAAGAATTCTTGTATGGTTTCTTTACGTTCGTATTCAGCTAGACATATTGACATTATTATTTCTGATGACTCCGATGGTTTCCATTGGAGATGTACGGGCTTCTATGGGGCTCCGGAGGTTTAGAGACGACATGAGGCGTGGGATTTACTTCGTAGTTTGAATGACCTTCCAGAGCTACCGTGATTGGTTATTGGAGACTTCAATGAGATTTTACTATTTACGGAAAAATAAGGCGGTTTAGTGTGTAGCCCACGACAGATGGATCAGTTATGTTCTGTTCTTGAGGATTGTGCACTAGATGACATTGGTTTTAATGGACCGTGGTTTACGTGGGAAAAGGGTCAGAGTCAAGCGTCGAATATGAGGGTGCGGCTCGATAGGGGTGTAGCGAACAATGAGTGGTGGAACCTGTTTCCCGATTTTAATCTATATCATCTCCCACACTCATTTTCTGATCAACGTCCCTTGCTCCTTCATACGAATCCGCGTAGGCAAGGGGAGAGCAGAGTGTGGCATTTTCGTTTTGAGGCATCGTGGTTACTCGAAAATTCTTGTAAGTCAACGGTTCATGAACTTTGGCAGTTGCCGGGAGAAAATCTGCTAGAGAAGCTCTGTCGTGTTTCTTCTAGGCTAGATGCATGGTTTCGTAAGTTGAAAAAAGAGAAAAAGTTTACAGTAGCGGAGTTAAATCAGAAATTAGAAAGGCTGAATGAATTGGATCCTTCTGATGATGTGCTGGGTGATTTAATTGAGACTAAATTGGCTCTGAACCTAGAATTGGATAAAAACGAACTGTATTGGGAGCAGCAGGCTCGATCAAATTGGCTTCGACATGGGGACAGAAATACCACGTATTTTCATCGTATCGCCACCCAACGAAAGAAGAAGAATAGAGTTTCAAAGTTAATTTCTAGTGATAATCTGGAGGTTACGAATGAGGAGAAGATGGGTGAGGTTGCCCGTGATTATTTTGTCTCTCTATTCTCCTCCAATGGTGTGGAAAACTGTGAGAGAATATTGAATGGTATAGAACAGTGTATCTCTGACGACATGAATGCGTCTCTAGAGAGGGAGTTCACGCGGGAGGAAGTTTATGCAGCCTTACTAACGATGAGTCCTCTAAAGGCAGCTGGTGAGGATGGCTTGGGTGTTATTTTTTACAAGCATTTTTGGCACATAGTGGGTGACGACGTGTCTTCTTTCTGTATTAGTGCCCTTAATGGGGATTTTCCTTTGGACAACATTAATCACACTAGAATAGTGTTGATTCCGAAGGTAACCGATCCTACTTCAATGTCCCAATTTCGCCCCATAAGTTTATGCAATGTTATATATAAACTTATCTCCAAGGTCTTGGTTATTCGTTTCCAAGCTGTTTTGCCTCTTTGCATCGATGAAGCTCAGAGCGCCTTTGTTCTAGGACGTCTTATCACTAACAACATCTTGGCGGCTTTCGAAATTCTTCACTCTTTACGTAACAAACGACAGGGGAGGAAAAGTTTTTTCGCTTTAAAACTCGATATGAGTAAAGCGTAGATAGAGTGGAGTGGGAATTTATTGAATTAATTCTGCTTAAGATGGGTTTTTCTGGTTCTTGGGTATCTCGCATTATCCACTGCATCTCCTCCGTATCTTATTCCGTGGTTCTAAACGGGATTGTGGGGCAGAAATTCGTTCCTTCGAGAGGGCTTCGCCAAGGTGATCCCTTAAGCCCCTTTTTGTTTCTTATATGTAGCGAAGGGCTAAGTTCGCTCCTCCGGCAAGCTGTTGGTTGTGTTGGGGTCCGTATAGCCAGAGGTGCACCTAGCGTTAGCCACTTATTTTTTGCTGATGACAGTCTTATCTTCAGGGAGACTTCAGCGTATGGGGCCGGTGTCGTGCAAGAGTTGCTCTCCGTATACGCTAGTTGCTCAGGTCAGTTGGTGAATTTTGATAAATCAGCAATTTTCTTTAGTGGAAACTCGGGTGATGATAACAAGGCTGATGTACGTAGAATTTTGGGAATTTCTCAGGGTTTTAATCCCGAGAAATATCTTGGTCTTCCTATTATCGTGGGTCGTAATAGGAAGAAAGCTTTTTATGGAATTGAAAGATAAAAATTTATCATGGGTATCTAATTGGTGCACGAGATCTTTGTCTCAAGGTGGTAAAGAAGTTTTAATTATAGCAGTGCTACATGCTATTCCTGTATATACGATGAGTTGCTTCCTTCTGCCCAAGACGTTTTGTAAAGAACTGGAACAGATCCTAGCGAAGTTTTGGTGGCAGAATTCTAAGGACAAGCGTGTGATTCACTGGTGCACTTGGTCTCATCTATGTCAGCTTAAAGAATGTGGGGGCCTTGGTTTCAGGGACTTAGCCAAATTCAACGTGGATTTACTTGCCAAGCAAGGATGGAGATTAATTACCAACCCATCCTCGTTAGTGGGTAGACTGATACATGCTAAATATTATTCTACTTCAGATTTTTTTAATGCAAGTCTTGGCAGTGTGACCGATTTGATCGATACTTCTTCTTTTACGTGGAAGTGTGATTTAATTCAGAATAGTTTCTTGCCACACGATGCTGAGGTGATACTTAGTATACCTCTTCCTAGTAACTATCAACCTGATGTCTTGGTTTGGTGCGGTGAGCATACGGGGATCTATACTGCCCGTAGTGGCTATAAACGTCTCCTAGATTCTACAGGCTCTTCTCCTAGCGTGAATAATCTTTTCAAGGCAGTTTGGAGTTCTCAATGTCCAGCAAAGATGAACATAAATTGCTGGAAGTTTATTAAAAACTTTATTCCCACTAAAGTAAATCTATGTTTCAGGAAAGTAGCTGCAGATCCACTGTGTAACAGATGTTTTCAAGCTCCCGAAGACGTTATACATGTTATTTGTGAGTGTTCCTATGCGAAACGGATCTGGTCAGCCTTATGTATTAGAGAACCTACTAATGCTATCTATCTCAGCTTTACAGAATGGTTAGGGGAGGTTTTCAGCATCAATGGCATCCATAATACACAAGCAATCATAATAACTATTTACGCCCTTTGGTTTGCAAGAAATAAACTGGTATTTGAAGGGACTATTATTCGAGTAGAGGAAACTATTGCCTATGTCAAAGGCTACTGTTTAGATCTGCAGCTTACCCAGTCGAGTCTATCCACTCGCCACAACCATGTCACAGTCCGTTGGCATCCTCCTGCTGCACCGGCGGTTAAAATCAACGTTGATGCTGGTTTTAATCCTGCAACAAAATCAGCGAACATGGGTATTGTTATTAGAGATAGTGAGGGTTTTATTTTGGGAGCAATGTGTTCGAGAATGGACCGTATCTCGTCGTGTTTTGCCGCTGAGGCGTACGCGATGGTTCTTGGACTCCGGCTCGCCGCTGATCTAGGGTTTCACCATGTCGTCGTCGAGGGAGACTCGTTATCTGTAATAAAGAAGTTGGAATCAAAAATAGTGAACAAATCAGATATCAGCGCGATTGTTTGGAATGCCCAAAATTTGGCTCGAAATTTCAGTACCTGTTCCTTTTCGTTTACTCCTCGAAACGGGAATTGACCGGCACATGCAATGGCAAAGGAGTGTCTCAACTTCGATTTGGAAAAGGTCTGGGTGGAGGAGGCTCCGGAAGATGTCGTCCGCCTCGCCGCTGTTGATAAAAGATGGCTCGATTCCCCCTAATTCTGGGCTTTCTCGTCTCCGTTTGGGGTTTTGTCCTTAAGGGTTTGGCCTCCGTGAAACTTAGTTTAGCCGAC
Organism: Hibiscus trionum; assembly: GCA_030270665.1. Taxonomy (NCBI): domain Eukaryota; kingdom Viridiplantae; phylum Streptophyta; class Magnoliopsida; order Malvales; family Malvaceae; genus Hibiscus; species Hibiscus trionum. Next base: position 10,051,974 of record BSYR01000056.1, read on the forward strand.
CCTTCCCCCCTTGCCTCTCTCCTCCGTTCTTATGAATCTATTGTTTAGATTTGGTTCGCAAGGGTTTTTGTTGGCCTAGCTCTTTGTGTTTACTCATGTCGGTTTCTTTTCTGATACATTTTCTCTTTGTCGTTTTATTTTTCTGTCGGTTTTACTTTTCTGCCCTTTTCTTTGTAATCCGTTATTGTTCATTTATTTTCAATAAAAGCTAGATGGCCTCTTTATAAAAAAAACATTAATTCTATAACAAATTTTAAAAATCTAAAAGTTAAAAATAAATTATATTACACAATTTTTACCAATAATCCTAAATGAAGACTTTTTTTTAAAAAAAGGCTTACTAAATATAAAAAATTAAAGGAACTTATTAAATATTTGAAGACCATATTTTTTATTTGATACAATGTCTATGCTACTTATATCCGTTTCAACTTGAAAGTTGGAGGATATTTTACACTTAAACGTACTTGGTCCTTGGTCCTTTATATATTGTAACAATGAAATGTCAACCGAAATAAATTCAATTGACATTACTACATCAAATTATCCCAAAACCATTTCATCATAAATCGCGTCCATTTCTATTAACATTGTAATTTGTAGGGGTGTTCATAATCTGGTACATGTAATTTCGGGTATCTGAATTTTCAGGTGCTAAAAATATCATCTGTGACCCGGCCCATTAACACCGGATACTCGTAAGTTAGGTAGTCACAATTACGGGCCACATGACGCTCGAATTAAATTTATATAATTTCTTTTTTCAAATCATAAAATTTAAAGTAATTCGAAAGGAAAAAAATTAAAATTTAAAAGTCCAAATTACATAATAATATAATTCAACATAAAATTTAAATCCAGATTACATAATCAAAAGATAAACCAGAACAAACAAAAGATAAATATAAAATCATGAATGAAATATTTTAATTTTTATTTTTTTAACTAAACAACTTTAATAATAAATAAAAATAGATAATCAATCCAGATATTCGTATAATTCAAAAATTACGATCCAGACTTGAACTGTGACCTGAAGAAATTTAACGGGTCAAACATTCGATCCGAAATATTTTCTGAAAAAAAAATTATTTATTGTTTTTATCGAGTCGATGGGGCAATGAATAGGATATCGTCATATCACGGATCGGATAATTTTTAACATGAAAAATAATTTCTAACACAAGATGTTACTCACGAAGAATGGCATAGAATTATTATTTTAAACATAAGAATAACTTCAATATGCAACTTCAAACGTACTTTGTATTTAGACTAGAAAACTTAATGTCAACTTAACCAAGAATAAATTTAAGAGGAATCAATAAAAAGTAATATAGGGAAGATTCCTTGAAATGTATATTATATTTTTTATTAAGTAGTGTTAAAATAATATTCCTAAAACAAATGTTGATGTTTAAATCTACACAAATAATAAAATGGATGAGCATCTATGACCACTAAACTAATTAGTGGATCTCATTAATTATTGTCAAAATAAAACTAACAAATTCAAATTTCTATATTTACAAAGTCTCTCAATTTGATCTAATCCTAAAAATTCAAAAGAAAAATTCATTTTCCGAGTTTTGTGTTTCTCAAAATCCGGGATCGATTCAACGATCCGAACAGTGGAGGTTGTCGTTAGTGAGATTAGAGATGAACATATTTTGAGACAAAAGATAATTTGACGGTGGACAACATAAGTTTTGAGGTATTTTCATGGCTTTTGAGAAAGATTCTAAAAAATCTTACCCAGTGAATTAAACAAGAAAATTAAGGTGAAATTTGAGGTTCATCGACCACTATATACGATAACGGACGATGATCAACACAATAATTTGATAATTACAATCAATTAATTAGGTGATTTGGTTGTTACAATAAAACTAATTGAGTGACTTGATCGTACACCTATAAAATCTAATATTTTTAATAAATAAAATATTCAACATCAGAAAGCCGCCTAAAACTTAACAGTCCATTGACTTGTATGTAACGATCGATTAACTTAAAAATAAATCAATTAATTGACTCATTTGTATACTTACTAATAATTGAGTTGAGTGTCTTGTGGTGTAATTTACCAATTATAATAATCGTGGAGCTTGTTTTCCAGTGTTGAAAGTTTAATATTAGTTGGAACTTGAAAGTAAGAATTTGTAGGTAAGAAATTGTCTGCAAGCATCATGAAAGAGAAACTTGCAACATGTGTAAACATGGTACCAGGTTTGACTTTTGAGTTTATAGTTCTTTTAATTTGAGCCATTATACTATTTGCACAATCTGTGTATAACTCAAGAAAGAAAACTCTTCTAACATCTTAAGCGTATTTTAAGAGTGCCTGCAAAATCATATCGCAAAAGGCCGTAATCTACGTCGATTCCTGACTTCTAGTCCCGCTTAGTTCGAGCAACATCTTGAAGAAACTGATTCAAACACTGGCCGAATATTGTCGTAGAGAATGATTCATTGACATGCTGCCTAGCCTGTTCTCCCATTCTCTTTGCCATCTCTGGGTCTTGAATGAGTTTAGCCATGGCTGAAGCAAAGTCCTTTGGAGTTGGATCACAAAGAAACCCGGTTTCCCCGTTCTTAATTGTTTCCACCGGACCGCCGCTATTGCAAGCTATGACGGGTTTGTGTGCTGCCATTGCCTCTAATGGAACGATGCCAAAGTGTTCATCCTACATTGAACCGGAAATCTTTGAATGTTAAAAAAGTAGGTTTCCTTCATCAATCTAATTACTTGGTGAAAATTATATAGACGGTAACATACTGTTGGTGTATAAAGGACACATAGGCACTGAGAGAGCAGAGAATTCCTTTCTGCTGTCGAGCACGATGTAACAAAATTAATCCGACCCGCAGCTCCTTTCCTCTCGGCTAAGCTTTTGAGCTCCTTCAAGTACTCAACATTTTCCCTTAGGCGTTCGTCATATCCACCTAAAATTTAAAACAATAAAAAGTAAAAATACAGACCTCAGTTGAAGTACATTGAAAATAACATGATGAAGAATTCCATCCATGCACAAAATCCATCAGTCAGCATAAATTTATGGCGATACTCATGTTAAAACAGGAAGGAGCTTACCGGCAATTGTCAACTCTGCATCAGCAAAGTTCGAACTCTGATGAACATTTTCTTCAAGGGTCTGCAGCATCGCAAAAGCAGAAACTGCTAAATCTATGTTCTTTTTCCTTTCAAAGCGATTGATGGATAGAAAATTTAACCTAGCAGAGGGAAACAATAAATCCTGTTCAGACACATGCTTATGGTGGTATGTTGTACGTAATTGAAGTAATGTCAGATGAGAGTTTTAACAATTTCCCGGAACAGGAAAAAGGAGACCATGGGGTGTACAAGTATGTTGGTTACTTATAAGAACGGGGCTCGTCGAACTGATTCACATTAACAGCAGGGTAAAGAACATCCGGTCTAATTCCTCGAGCATGAAGATGCTTAAATGTTTTTGCAAAGGTAGATGCGGTAAATCTGCTATTAACAAGTATCATATCTGCCATCCCTGAATTTCGATTTCCAAAACATAACAGAAAAGCAAATTATGATGAACATTACACTCCATATTCCTTATTCTGTAGAAACAAACAGCCAGCATGAGGAAACCAACCTGTTGTCAATTCTTCTATAAAATCAATAGGTTTCCGGTATATCCTCCTCAGAAAAGTTGTATGTTGAGCAAGTAAAAGATCTGGAAAATGACAATAGAATACAACCTATAACGAGAAAGAGCAATGTCTGAGAGAGATATCACGATTCACGACAGATATTATAGAAAACAATTGGCAAAAGTTAATTTTATATACCTTGGTTGACCGTTTAAGTTTCAACAATGGGATGACAACAGAGACCTGGTCTGCTAGTATGACATCAAACGACGGCCACATGAACAATACACAAAGTGCAACAAAGATGCAGCGAAGATATGCACATATGGCATGAAGGCGATAGAAAATATGCCGAGGCAGGAAGTCACCGTATACGGTAACTGGAAAGATGCCTGTAATTTGACTTCAGTTAAACCAGTGAGTTACTATGAACAAAAGGCGTTATTCAGATTTCAGATATTCTTCCTCTTTGCTCTATAGCATTATATGCAGACTGATGCTCGAGACAAAAACCAAGTTGAATTCTATGTTCTGGTTCAGCTAAAATCGAGCAGTTTACCGACTGTTATTAGTTTTAATAAGCTATATGCACCAAATCAACTCCAAAAATAAACTATGATTTGGATGAAAATGCTCTTTCTGTCTATTTATTCTTAAATTCACAATTAGGTAGCAAAAATTAAGGAAAAATAAATTTACCGGCTCGGGTTTCCTCAAAGCATCGATTTTTATCATGGTGAGCTGTGAAAACATGAACATTGTGCCCATGGGATGCTAATTCAACAGCCGCATCAACAATCAATCTCTCAGCTCCACCTTTAAATAAAACAAGTTAAGTAATCCCCTTTTTAATTTCTAAAACAATAACAACAACTTGCTATGGAACCGATTCATCGACAAAGATCAAGCCTTTTCCCACCAAATCAAAACTTGAAAACCTATTCATCCACCAAAATTTACTCAAATAAACCTAAAAGTTTTCTCTTTTTTTATATATTTTCTGTTGATTTCTAAATCAATAAATAAACTAAAACAAACAATGGAAAATTGTAATAGAAAAAGGGGATTACCTATGCCGAGATCTGGGTGTATGATGGCTATGTTCAACTTGGAGTTGGAGTTGGAGTCGGAGCTTTTCTTCCTCTCCATTTGTATTTTGGTTGAGTGAACTTCAATTCCCTAAGAAATAAATACCATTTATTTTAGAGAAAACTACATCGGTAGTCCCCAAACTATCACTGTTTTCTTATTTTGGATTCAAACCTGTGTTCCCAAGCTTTTAAGTCAATGGGTTAACCGCTAGGCTAAACTCTAAATATTGCTATATTTTAGCACAAATTACCTTTAAAACAATTAAATGAACCTTAAAAATCAAAAAAATAGATGAAACAAATAACTTGTAATAAGATTCGAACCCATGTGCCATGACATAAAAAGACCAAGCATAAACCAAATGTGCCAAGGAATTATTTCAACTAAAATTTATCTTTAACGTAAATTAGTTTACCAACAACACATATTAATTTATCAATTGGGTTCCGTGTTAGAATAAAATATTTAACATATACTAAAATTTATATTTAAGGTATATTAAATTATCAATAAGATCTTGTATTCGAATAAAATATTTAACGTATATTCCATTAATTTATCAATAAGGTTTTGTGTTCGAATAAAATATTTAAGATATACTAAAATTTACATTTAAGGTATATTAATTTATCAATAAGGTTTTGTATTCAAATAAAATATTTAACGTATACTAAAATTTATATTTAACATATATTCTATTAATTTATGAATAATGTTTTGTGTTCGAATAAAATATTTAACATATACTAAAATTTATATTTAAGGTATATTAATTTATCAATAAGGTTTTGATTGTTTCAATTATTTTTTTTAGTTTTGGGGGTTCATTTGACTGTTTTAAAAGTAATTTGTGCTAAAACATAGTAATACTTGGAGTTTAGCCCATCGATTAACCCATTGACTTAATAGCTTGGGGACGCGGGTTTGAATCTTGGCTCCCCCAATTCACATTATTTTCTTTGTTATGGTGGTGACACGTGTCACCATCACATTAGTTTTTAACGACGGGGACCGACCAAAACAAGAGAACTATGTAATAGAAGGGATGATTTTGCCGAAAAATATAGTTTGGGGACCAAAATAGGAAAACGGTGATAGTTTGGGAACCATCGGTGTAGTTTTCCCTTTATTTTAATTAATAATAAAAGGGTATTATATAATTACCGTTATGCCCTTTTCTCTTCCCACTATTTACTGAAAAAATACCCATCAAATACCAAAGTTCTCAGTTGAGCTTACCACTGATCGTTTCCCCCAACCAGCTAAATATATCAGCGCCTCCCGCAAAGGAAAGAGTGTGAGATGACGGCAGAAGAAGCGGCGGGTCCGCCCGGACCTAAGGTCCTCCGCCTCCTCATTTTCGTGGGCGCCGGATGTAAATAACTTCGCTCAATCTCTTTTTAACTTTTTGCCTAAAAAAATTTAATTCGATTATTTGTTTATTGGGTTTTTAATTGCAACAGTTCTCTTTACCGTCGGAATTAATAAATGGCGAGAGATAGAGCGGAAACAGGCTCAGAAACAACAAGGATTTTATCAGCAACCGGAGATTTTAAGCTCTGACAATGCTGCTACTAAATCAATCAAATGATCTCCCAGGTTTTTTTTATTTTGACAAAAGAAAGGAGAAATTTCTGTAGCAAATAATGATGATAATGTCGCCCACTTCATTACTTCAGTTTTGGATTGTTTTTCTTATTCTAATTATATTGTTTTAAATTAAATTAAATTGTATTTACTTGCAATGCTTGATTTCTTATGTTTAGGATTAGGCTTTTAGGGCCAAAAGTTGGTGAAATTTTGAGTCTTGGAATGGATTTGTAAACAAACGTGAGAGAATTTTCTCTTGTGATATTGAAAGAACCAAATAGAGCAAGCATACGGGGAAATCCGCACAAATGCGAATTGAAGTTATATTTAGGGATGAGGAATGCACATAGAAGATGTCAATACCTGTTGATTGCGGATATCGATGAAGAGAACCAACAATCTCTTTGGGTAAGAACTGAGAGATTTAGTGATTTATAGAACTACTTGATACAGAGCATAGCAAAGGGATGGAATGGAAGAAATCTTTCAGAAGTATAATTTAGAGATCCATTTTGGATACTAATTCTCTATTTTCATCTGCCTTGGTTCCATGCATCATGGTGACATTGGTTGTTAATTGAATCTGATGAGTTTGATTGGATGACAACCTTGAAACTTGAAGTAAATTAGACTATGAAGAAGTTGTGTAGAAGTAATTAAGAAAAAACAACCAGTTCCATTACCATTTACTTTCTCTGGTATTTGGCCTTAAACGCTGAATTTGCAATTGCTTGTGACATCTGTGATTGATGTTTTTAAAATAAATCACCTTAGAGGTAGATGCATGGCTGTTTTTCTCTTTCGTGGGTGGCTCCTCTCCCGATGAGCATGTCCTTGTGTACGCCATTTTAGTCCGCGATGGCTGGCTTTTGATGTTCATCGTAGACTTGACTGTTTTCTCTAATCTGGAATTAGGTTGCTCCAATCTAGTTTTTCATGTAGAAGATTCATTTTAAGCCAAAATGTACTTAAATGAGATCATAAAGTTCCGGATCACGGAGCTGAAAGTAAATTTTAAATTGCTGACTGACCAAGCATTATATGCTTGCAGTGCTCTCCTGTGCTTCCTTCTATCGGTTCTGTAACCTGCCTTTGTCTACTTACTATTTTCTAGGTTGCAACTGCTTCCATAGACGCATCTTGCTAAACTTTTGCGCTTTAATGATTATTTTGCTTAGCTTTCAGTCGGAAAATTGCACTTTACAATTGTACATTTTCCTGTTCTGCTTACTTTATTTAGGTGATTACTGATCAAAACAGGTTCTTCAAATGTCTACACCTACACCTGAAAGCAAATGAATATTCTTTGTGGCATGAAAAATAGTATAGACTTTAGGTTGCTTGCATTTTGTGGAACTGGAAATCATCAGCATCAACATTTGTTGTATAGATAGTCGATTCTTTGGATTTTGGTTTCAAACTGCCATTCAGATAATAAGCAGATGCCTATCAAATTAAGGGGCTTGTTTCGTGTGATATTGGCTTTGGGTTAGCCCTATAACTGGACCAGGTAACCTTCCCTGCCTGGCCACCAAACTTGGATTGTTTCAGACTAGACTTGGATTTTGTTGTGATATAGGCTTTGGGTTAGGCTTATAAATGGATTAGGGTATTGAATTTGTTATATAAAACATTCCTTCCCATCTCTAAAGTCAATTAACCAATAGAATAAAGCAGGCCGGAATGGTTAATATCCACCTTCAATAATTGAAGCTAAATTACATGTAAATGGACAGTAGGAGCGCTCACCATTTTCAGAGACAAGTGAATGTCGCTTTGTGAGTAATGAGTCTGTTTGCTAGACTTTAGTGAAACATTGCCTCAATCATTGTCATATCCCTTTAACCTCTAATTATCTTAACAATCTCTATCTCCATGTTCTACTATTTATTACTCCAAAATTGATTTCCCGAAATTAATTTTTCAGTAATATATTTATTTTCTGAAACAATTGATACGTTTTTTATATTATTCGAATGAAGGATAATTATTTATGCAGTGGTAGACTGGCAGTGAAATAAAATGATTATGCTAATTGAGTTTTAATTTGGTTGGTATTATTGTTGCTGCAACATCTTGAAGAATATGAGTTTAAGCGTGTTAAACTTTTACACAGAGTAAGAGTTTTTAACTTTTATATGTTTTTTGGATTGTTTGATGGTTGAGATTAACAGTGGGTTATGTGAAGATTATTACTTTGATAAAAAAAGTAAGAAGTTAATCTCAGTCATCCAACGATCCAAAAAATGTGTAAAATTTTAAATTTTACATTTTATGTAAGTGGATCATATCCCTATATATTATACAGGGGCGGAACGCTTAAGGGACCGGTGGGGGCCACGGCTCCCACAAAATTTTAGGAAATTCGAATTTTACCCCTAAAATTTTTTTAAAAAATAATTTGGCCCCCTCAAAAATTTTAAAATTTTATATTTAACTTTAAAATTTTTAATATTTTTAATTAAATTCCCTTTCAAATTTTTATTTTTTTTAAATCTCTCCAAATTATTAAAAATTTTAATTAAACCCTCAACTTTTTTTTGAAAATTTTTGCTTCATCCTCCAAACTTTTTAAAAATTTAAGTTGTCCCCCTCAAACTTTTACTCCAAGTTCCCCCCTTGCATATATATATATATATATACTATTATTTAAAAGTATGGGTCAGTGTTTGCCCCCTCTATGGGCCAACAAAATGTGAAAGAATTAGTCATTGAGTTCGTTTTAGTAGACACCCTTGAAAAATAAAAAGCATAGTTGAGTTGTTGCCAATTCATTTAGGAAACATTACTGAAAAACCCAATTTTGTGATTAGTAATCTATGCTATTATTTAGAAGTCTAACTAATTTGATGTTACTGGTTAAGCGGTTTTAAACCAGTATCCAATTTAGTTGATATTTTTTTTGACAGAACAATTTAGTTGGTAAATTACTGAAAACTGTTTGTACAATTGATAGTTTGTACTATTATTTATAAGTCTAATTGAGTTGGTGTTACTGGTTAATTGGTTTTTAATTCGGTTTAGAAATCATGAAAAATCATTTTTATAATTAATAATTAAGATTATTATAAGATTATGTTTATTTTTGGTTAATTAAAAGAACTAAAAACTATTATATTAAGATAGAATATATGATCCATGAATTTAAATACAAACTCTATCATTATACCAATAACAATTATTTAGTTAGATTTTGATAAATAAAATTTTCACATAAAATGTATTTTCTCCTATACCGTTGGTGTGATAAAATTGTATTTTTAACTCCAAACCCGAAGCTATAATGCTATAACGTCTTTTTGTAAAATTTTAATTAATGTAATTAAAAGACTAATTGTGCAGGTTTTATTTCGTTGTGATATCATAAAATTATAATCATTATTTGATTTGCTTTTGGGAAAATTTTACATGGATACGAAATAAATATATTATTAAAAAACATCAGTGTTTTCTCCTTTAATCGAAGTATTTTTCTTATAAAAAAAAGATAAAAGAAATGTTTTTCGAAAACTGTTCATAATGGAAGAAGCAGGCCGTCGACAAAAACCTGACCAAACTCTCTTATGACTTTTAGCAACGAAAGCCACAAGACGTGAGCTTCTTTGGGGTTTTATTGCTGGAAATGACCCTACGCAACTCCGATTCAAAAAACCAGAAGCCACCATCTCCCACTGTACTATCACAATCATCACTCCACACTATATATATTTATGTATGTTTTTTTAGTGTTGAATGTGTGAAATGGATGACTGAGATTAACAGTAGAATATGTCATGATTATCACTTGAAAAAAAAAGAGTTAATCTCAGTCATCTATTTCACTCATTCAACGATTCAAAAAACGTGTAAAACTATAAGTTTTATATTGAGTATAAGCGAATCATATCCCTATATACATAAATATATAGTTGAGCATTCGATCGAGCTTAGTCGAGTAAAAAATTTCAAGTTAGTCGAGTTGACGAGTCATATTTTATAACACAAACTTTATTTAATTTTTTTTTCTGATTTTAGTTTATGAAATTCGAGTCGAGTTGTTCGAGTTGTGCAAATTTAGTTGTAAACATTTATCATGTTAAGATACTAATTGGTTCCAATTTAAATAATTTTCTATAATCATATAATATATATATATATTATATATATGATTGTTTTTCATATACATATATATTTTTTCATATGCAATATATATATCAGACAGAATTCAGAGACTTGAGTGGAACATGAAAATTGATCTATTGATTACTAAAAATTAAGTTATTTGAAGTTTTATTTTATATCTCAAACTTTATTTGAAATTTTTTGAGTCGAGCTGAGTTTATGAAATTGCGATTAGGGTCGAGTCAAGTTTTTTTGTGTCAAGTAAAAAATTTTGATTTTTTCAAGTCGAGTTTTACTCATTCATATAACTTACTTCTAATCTCATCCATCTATTTCTCCAACTCACTCTCTCTATATATATATATATATAAATATATATATATATATATATATATATATTACGAATTATACCATCAATCACATAGTAATTTGTTTGCTATATTTCTCCAACTCACTCTCCAATGTTGTGGTTCACATTCAGGCTCTCATTTTCTTTTTATCCACACTGTATTTCCTCCATTTTCGTGCATGGTCTTCTTTAAGTCACTTTTGTATGAGATCATATATCAAAACATTGATAAAAACAATACATAAAGATGATGAAACACAGGGATTGTGATTATAATGACTGGTTAATTAGTTTTGAGGGTGAAATTACTTGGCTTTTGGACAATAATGCTTCCCATGGTAAACTTGGTTCGTTCTACTAAATAGAAAGGTACCAAAACCAAACAAGATTTGCAATATCGAGTCAAACAAGAAGAACCCAAATATCTCTACATATCTGTCTATACATATACATGTGCATTATATTCTGTGGGTTTCGATTGGTATTGTCCTGTTTTCACAAATTTGTAGACGACAAATCCATGCATCAAGTACAAGATGATTGAATATCAACTGTTGGTGAGAGATCATGAAGTTACATAATTGTTGGACTGTATGAAACTTCAGTTTTCATGGATTTATCACTTGAGATCCTATATGGTTTGTTGGTTAGGTATCCTTGGGGGACCCTTGACTGATGGAAAGCAATGGATGTCTCAACTTATTTGTGTATATTTTGATACAGGACGGTGTCAGGATTTAGAGTTGGAAGGGCCAAAACATAAATGTTTAAAAGTGAGGGAGAAATTTAAAAATAAACCATTTTTTAAATTATATAGGGGGACAGGTGAAAAAAAATTCTTGGGAGTGGGGGACAATTGCCCCTTCCCACCCCTATGTAGCTCCGCCCCTATTTTGATATGTGAAAATATTTCATGCACTTGCCGTAGAAAAAGAAATTACAAGTTAACTTAATTTAAAATTTATGAATTTAAAGTGTTATAGTTTAGAATTTAAGGTTCTAGGGTTATATATTTGAATTCAATGAAATGAAACATGTTTATGAAGTATTTTTTTTTTTCATTACCAGTGCAGGGAATAATAATTCATTTTGATATTAGCACGGTTGGTTTCATTTTTATATAAAAATATTGTATAAATGATTGTGATGTTGTTGCTCCAATTAGGTAGTTTTTAATGGAATTTGTTGGTTGAGTTTGTATTTGATTAGTGAGGTTCGTTTTCAAATTCATATACTAGGTTCATGAAGTGTCACTAAAAAATTTAATATACCAAAAAATATAATATTAGTATAAATAAAATCAGTGGTGGTTTTAGGCAGGCGTAATGTGAGCAATTACACACAGTTTTTGAAAAAAGAGAGCACAAAATGAGTTAAGTTAAATAATTGTAAAAAAAGAATAAACGATTAATTTTAAACTAATGTAAAACACATGAGGAAAAGCAAAATGTTGCATATTGCATGGGTTTGGGTCTTGTTAGATTTATTTTCTATTGAAAAATCAGCCTATCACGCCTAGTAAGTTAACAAACATTTTTTTTTTTTAAAAGTAGGACATTGTTTTAATAAATTATACACTCTTGAATCTTTGAACCGCGTTTGCACAAAATAAGTAGATATATTTATAGGTCAAACTAGGTCCTAATCTAAAAGCTAAACAAAAGGTTAGTAGCACCATTGCAACAAAGAATAAAACACCTTAGCATACACCTAAACCTGCAAGAAAATCTCAGCAGCTATGAACTTTGTAAAAGCACACTATGTTCAACTAAACAACAATAAAACATAATGATAGAGCAAAACACAGAATAACACCAAGAACTAAAACCGAACACACTCCTTGAAATCATAAAATCTCAGCAGCTATGAACTTCCTTAGCAAACTTCAAGAAGCCGAACACTTGAATGTTTGCTAGTTCGGCAATTATCTCTTATTCTGCTTTCTGATCGTGTAGAAAAGTGGTGCATGCAGCAATTTTGAGAACATGACAGCCAAGGAATTGCGTGAAGGGCTGATGTTTTGTTTTTCCATTAGAGCATAAATTCTTGCCCTCCTTAGCCTCTGCAAACTAAAGCTTTCGGCGTATAATCTTCTTTTAAACATAATCTTAATGAAAACAACTGTCCATATACGACCATTTAACCTGCTTTTGAAGACTTAGGCTGTCTTTCTTCATACATGACCATTTGTCAGAATTTATTCTTTTTATTCATAACAAAACAAAACCTGTAGTTTTTTCCCCCTTAAATTTCCTGGTTTTGACCTAACTGATTAACCAAAATTTTCTTGAAGTGTTTTCCAGCCCTTCATCTGTCTCAGGATCCCCCAGTCTGAAACACCAAACCTCCCTTTTTCTTTTGTAGTTCAGACTGTATAACTGTATAAGCATTGGGATCGAAAATGACAGATGAAACCCACATTATTAAATTAATTAACTCATTTCTCTCTCCCTATTTAAAATAAAGAATTTGCCTTATCCAACATTTCTGAGAATTTGTATTGCAAAAGTTGTTTGTCTCGTTTACATTTGCAGCACGATGATTCTGGGAGTCTTTTTGGTCAAAATCTGATACATAATCAGAAATAAATAATAATAAAAGTATGTTCAAACTGTGAAAAGTTAAATCAGCTTGGATTCGCAGTTTATTAATGAATGGGAAGTAGCTGTTTCTTTCTGGGGTTGGCAAAGTTACATTCAAACCGGTTTATGTTTATATAAAAAATGCTTCTTCTTTTTTTCGAAAACTGTTCATAATGGAACAAGCAGGCTGTCGACAAAACCTGACCAAACTCTCTTGTAACATTTGGCAACGAAAGCCACAGGACGTGAGCTTCTTTGGGGTTTTATTGCTGAAAATGAGCTTAGGCAGCCCCCATTCAAAAAACCAGAAGCCAACATCTCCCACACTTACTTTTCTCTTTTAAATTTTAACCAATTATATCTTCAATCTGATAATAATTATGTTGTAACTCCATTTTCGGGGTGATTTGGCTGAATATACTCTTTTAGAATTTTATTGAAAAACATCATTCTCTAAATAATATTTGGAAAAATACCCTCATTTAAGTTACGTAGAGTAAACTCGCGTTTTGCAAAACGCGCGTTTGAAACTTTCTTTTTACAAAACCGAGTTCCTTGTTAAGTGCAACATAAGGATTGGGGACGATAACGAGTAGTTACTGGTTAATTAGTTTCGAGCATGGAGTTGCTTGGTTCTTGGCCAATAATAGAAACATGAATGCTCCCCATTTCGTACATGTACTGCATAAAGGTACAGAAACCAGTATATGCATTATCAAGTCAAACAATAAGAACCCAAACATCTTATATATCTCTGTCCATGCATACACATACCATGTGGGTTCCCATTGCCATTGTCTTCTTTTCACAAAACTGTAGACAATAAATCCATGCATCAACGACATGATCAGATATCAACTGTAAGAAAGAGACATGGAGTTACATAATTGTTGGGGGTGTATGAAACTTCACTTTTCACGGATTTAACACTTCAGATTTTATGCTTTGTTGGTTAGGTATCCTTGGGACAGAGACGAACACATGATTTTAGATTGAGGGGCGAATTTATAAAATTTTAAGAGATATGAACATATAAAATTTAGGGGGCGAAAGTAGATTTTCAATAGAAAATAAATTAAAAATTAAAAAAAATCATATATAAATTTCTAATTTTTATGAGAAAACTGCCCCTCCAGCCCCTTGGTTCCATCCCTGTTGGGGGTGACATTAGCCGAGGGAAATAAAATCAATGGATGTCTAAACTTATCTATGTATATCTTGATATTAACATCATTGATTTCTTTTTTTGGATATGGAAAATGAATCAATGATGATGATGTTATTAATGCAATTAAGTTTTTAAGGAAATTTGTTGGTTGAGTGATTAATTGACGGCACTAGAATTTTGTTGTCTTTTGAATTTTTAATTTTGCCTTATTAATTCGGATCGACTTATGCCGTACACTTAATTTTAGTAGGTTAGTTTTCTAGTAGATATTTTCTACATATACAAAGTATCGAACTCTAAATCTACTTAAGGGGTACCAAGTTGTTTATCACTTAGACCAACTCGTAAAATAAATCATAACCTGAAAACTTTTTTACTCTCAAACTTATAAAATTTTCAGTTAATTCATTGATGAAGTTATATTTTGACCATGTAAAACGGTAAAAATTCAGTTCAGTGTCTTCAAAATTTATAAAGTTATACTAATGTAATAAGTAAAATTACATATGGACTCTTGAAAAAAAATATAATTCAATTTCGATCTCACTATAAAACCTTCGGACTTCACACCTAGACAAAGACAACTGTGTATACGGTGGGAGGAGCCCCAAAAATTTTCGGATGCCTTTGCTAGCTAACAATACTTGAAAATTGTAGCCCCTTCCTTCAAATAGAAAGCCTATCGGATGTAAATGGCTTTTTAAAGTTAATAGGAAGCCTGATGGCTCTATTGAGAGATTCAAAGTCAGATTGGTTGTCAAAAAAATTTCTCAGACTGTGGGTTATGATTTCAGAAAGACGTTTAGCCATGTAGTTCGAGGGCAATTACAATTCGAGTGATTTTAGCTGCTGCAGTTTTGATGAAATGGACAATCAGGCAAGTCGATATAAATAATACCTTTCTCAATGGTGAGTTGGCTAAAGATATCTATATGCGCCAACCTTCTGGGTTTGAGCAGAAAGGCCCTAATGGTGAAGAACTATTTTGTCATTTGAAGAACTATTTTGTCATTTGAAGAAGCCTTTATATGGCTTGCGGCAGGCTCCTAGAGCCTAGTTTGACACGTTACGAGCCTATTTAGTATAAAGCTTGAGTGATGGTCTATGTGGATGATATAGTCATCACAGACTCTTCATCTACTGAGGTAGACTTGATTTTCCGGCAGCTGAACCAAGCTTTTTCTCTCAAAGACCTTGGCAGCCTTGGTTTCTTTCTTGGAATAGAAGTACAACAACTAGAGAATGGATTGTTTCTTAATCAACACAAGTACATTGTTGATTTATTGAGCAAAGCTGGCCTATTGGAGTCTTCCTCTGTGCCTACTCCTATGGTTGTAACTCCAAGGTTAGTTGCTGATGGTGGTTCTCCTTTTGTCGACGGTCACTTGTATCACAACATAGTGGGTGGTTTACAGTATGTCTATCTTACCAGTCCCGATATCTCTTTTGATGTAAACAAGGTTAGCCAATACATGAACAATCATTGTGATTCTCATTGGATAGCAGTCAAGCGTGTGCTCAGATATCTCAAGGGCACCATTGACTATGGTCTTTATTTCTCTTCCAATTCTGTCTGCAGTCTAGTTTGCTACAGTGATGCAGATTGGGCTTCTTCTTTGGAGGATCGACGATCTACCACTGGGTTTTGCATCTTTCTTGACCAAAATCCAGTGGCTTGGAGTTCCAAGAAACAATCAGTTATATCTCGATCCACATGTGAGGCAGAATATCGAAGCCTAGCTAATTCAATTTTCGAGCGGATTTGGATTCAACATTTGCTTGAGGAAGTTGATTTTCATGTTGTAAGCAAGCCTACAGTCTGGTGTGACAATACTTCTATTGTATCTATGGCTGCAAATCCTACACATCATGCTAGGATAAAGCATGTTGAAATTGATCTCCATTTCGTGCGCGAAAAGGTCCTTGAAGGGAAGCTTGTTGTCAATTTTCTTCCAAGTGGAGAGTAGGTTGTTGATGCTTTGACAAAATCTCTTCTACCAGCTGTGTTTAATAGTGTGCACCGTCAACTCAAAGTAATAACGTTGGCTGAAGCAAGGAGCTTGCAGAAGGAAGAAACGGGAAGAATGTTAGAGTATTCTAACAAGGAAGAAAACCAGGAGAATGCTAGAATAAGCTAGAAAATATAATATTTCTAAAAAGACTGTGTAACTAATTTCTGTTATGACAGCTAGTCTCTCTAGACTCTTATTGGGCCTTAGCCTTGGGCTATAAATATTTGACCCATGTATTGTGATAAGTCAGACGTTTTTACCTGATCTTAAATAAAACTAATTCTTTCCCAAATTTTCTTTTTTTCTTTTTTCTGTTTTCTGTTTGCTTCGATTACTTCATCGTCTTCCTTAGCTCAGATTATTCGCATCTTCTTTCCTTCTTCTAACACTACTAAAATAGTAAAACACAACTGATGTTAAGTTCAGTACATAACTAACCAAAGAAGACAATTAGAATAATTATGTTATTCTCATTCGCTTATGTGATGGCTCCTTTCTAGGGGTGTGCATTATTCGGTTTTAACCAAATTAATCGATCGAATCGATTTTTTCGGTTAATCAGTCAGTTAATTTTAGGTAAAATTGGTTAACAGTTAAGAGTTTTTTCAAACTTCAGTTATCGGTTAATTCGGTTCGAAACCGGTTAATTAACCGAATTAGCCGAAATTATTATATATTAAATATTATATATTACATATATTTATTTTTGGTCATTTAACTTTTAAAAACTATAAAATGATCATTAAATTTTTTTGATATATTATAAAATGGTCATTAATTTTTTTTAATCAAATTAGCATAAAATGAAAGTTTGGTGACTAAAAAGATCATTTTAGCATAATTTAGTGACCAATTGTGTGATATACCCAAAATTTTATAACAAATTTCGATCAATTCAAAAACCAACCGAATTAACAGATTTTTTTGTTTCAGTTAAAAATTTTCGAAAAAAGTTTTGGTTCGGTTAACGGTTAAAAAGAAAAAAATCGTCAATGAATTTTGGGTAATTCGGTTCGGTCGGTTAACCGAATTTAACCGAATGCACGCCCCTATTCCTTTCAAGAAATCGAAGAAAACAAAAAAAATCATTCAAAAAATTGAAGACAAACAAAGCGTTTGTATGGTTCCAGTGGAACTTAAAATTAACAAGCCCGATCGGTGGAAGGAGATAGATTTTGGGAGACAAAAAGATTATAGAATTTTTTTGTTTGAATATGGTGATTTTTTTTAAAAGTGTGGGATTAAATTAGAAACTAACCATTTTTATTAATGTGACACATCATCAAAGTAACGAGGAATATTGGCTCAGTGACCAAAATAGAACAAAACGATAACGTAAGTAACTTAAACAAAAAAAATTAAATTTGGTGACCAAAACGAAACATACCAAAAACAAAAGTAACGGAGACTAACGGTCTAGTGACCAAAATAGAAACGTTTTTTAAAACGTAAGTGGCAAGAATAATTTTTTTAATTTGGGTGACCTAAACAGAATGAAACCTAAACAAAAGAAACCACAAGTGAAGATTATGTTTTACTTATACCAATAATAATCCAAAAGCTTATGAATAATCATTTTAAAATTGTAAATACTATATGAATAGTTATACCGACTTTCTTTATAAAAGTTATTTAGTGTCAAATTTGAAAATATTTTTTAGAGTGGACACAAAACATATATAAAATCTCAAAATTTTCAAGGTGAACATGAACAAGGACGGAGCTTAGGCTAGGCCCAAAGGGGCCTTGGCCCCCTATATTTAAAATTTTCGTAACAAGTGCTCTATTTTTTGAAAATTTAATTTAGCCCCCCTCAAACTTTTAGGAATTCATATTAAAACTTATGTTTTTTAATATTGTCAATTAAATTCTCCAAAATTTTAATTTGTTCCCTTCAAATTTTTCTGGTCTAATGACAATTTAAGTCCATATAACTTTAAATATTAGATAGATTAGGCATTGTCCCTCAATTTTGAGTTTAAATACTTAATAAATCCTTATTTTTTAAATGAAATAATTTGGCCCCTCCTGAGATTGGATCCTGACTTCGTCCCTGGACATAAATCATAAAGATTAAAAAAGTTTAAGGATTAATACATAAAATTAAAAAAATTAAAGTCAAATGTGTGAAGTTTAAAATGTTTAGGTGGACACTGCCCCTGAGGATATGGCAATGAAGTCGCCCCATAGTATTTTAGTTAATTCTTTATACATAATGTTTTATTAAAACTAATATGCAATAGCGTGAACTAACTTGTCTTAGTGGTTAAGAGAATAATTGGTGTTCTTAGAGGTCATAGGTTCAAGCACCAATAGTTGCAACAGAGTGATTGAGCATGCATTAATCATAATATATTTTAAAATAATAATCTTAAAAAATATCCAAAAATACATTATTTTTATATATAATTTAAATATTTAAAAATTCTAAACACGTTATCACATCGTATTATACAAAAAGAGTGTTTGAATTTTCAACTTAACATTATCCAAAAAGAATGTATGGATATTTTTTGAAATGAGTGTGTGGATTTTAACTTAACATTAATTAAAAATATAAAATTTCAAAATTAATTCTACTAAGAATAAGTACAACTAACACTAACCCGTACCCGTACAATGTCCTTAAACTAGTTAAATCAATATTTGATTTTTTTTGCTTAATATAAAAATAAGTGTTCAAATTATACATCTAGTTAACTTTAGACGTGTAAAATATTTTTCTGGTAAAATAGGTGTCTAATGTTTCATTTTGTTAATTTTAGGTGCCTGGTAGTTAACAGCTGTTAAAAAAATCGTTAACCAATCAAAATATGACACATAGCATGTTTATTTTTTTCAAAATAAAATGATTTTTACACAAAATTTTCAATTCTTTTAGAAAATTCTTAAAATTTTCAAATTGTTACAAAAACAGTCTCCAAATATTAAAATATCTCAAATCCTCTATTTGTCGCCGCTTTCGGAGCCAATTGTCGTTCCTAAGCCCACTCCTTCTGTCATCAAACCTAATTTATCATTTTTCTCAAATATGGCGTCGTACAAAATAACGAGCGACGTGTCAACCGAACGAAGAACACAAAATCAACATTCAATTGTTACGTCATTCATTGTTTTCTGACGACGCTATGTTAGGAAAAATGACCAGTTAGATCTGGCGATCGAAGGGCTAGGCTCATGAGCGACGATCGACGGTAAAAATGGTTGCGATTTTGGGGTTTGAGATATTTTAGGTATTTGGATACTATTTTGTAAAATTTGGAGCATTTTGGGATTTTCTCAAAAATTGAAAATTTAGGGTTTTAAAATTAAAATTATTGGCACGTATCAAACATTGATTGAATAATAATTTTTTGTAAACAACTTCTAACAACCAGACACCTAAAATTATAATGGTATAAACATTAGTTACTTTTTTATCCAAAAAAATAGTTTAGACACCTAAACTTAAGGGTTAATATCAAATAAGTGCCCAAACTCCGTTTTTTCCCTTTTAGGTGCCTAATTTCCCCCTTTTAAGTGTCCAGACTCCGAATTTCAGAGTTCAGACTATCATTTTGGCCAAAGTAGATGCATCGGTTGATCTTAAAAAGAAAAAAAATGATAGTTTGATTACATAAAAGGAACGAAAAAAGTTTAGGCACTTAAAAGAGAAAAAATGAGATAGTTTGTATACTTATTTTGTTATTAAGCCTAAAATCAATAAGATGTGTAATTTAGACACTTATTTATATATTATTTAAAAAAAAGAAATTAGTCTTTTATTTTGGGTTTTGACCTAACTTTTAACTATGTTTTTTGAAAGTGTTTATTATTGTTGGTGTTCTTTTATTAAATATTTGTGGCTCGTAGAGATCTACTAATTAATTTAATGACTAAAAATATTCACTTTATCTCATTTTTTATAAATTTAAATTCCTATATAACATCTCTATTTAGTTAAAAATATATTCGTAGCTCGTGAGCCGCCATTAGAATATCTTTCCAAATATTTAGTTGTGTTGAGTTGATGGCGTAGATTTAATAGGTTGGGTGATTTCTTTTCATGAGGTGAGGTCTGACCTAATTCTCAATTCCCATTGATAGATATCACATACGATTCCATTATTCTTTTCTGTTTCCTTTCTTAACCATTAATATCTAATCATTAGTTAACTATTTCAGATTGAATTTTATAATTTTGATGTGGGAAGACCTCCCAACTTAACACCCTTAAAATTTAAACTCTAATCTTTCTTAAGGGACTTAGTTAAATCAACTGATTTTTTATTAAATAGAAAAATATACCTTTTCAGTGGAAATGTCTAGATCTAAATTCATATAAAAAGAAATAACATAAATATTTTTAACTACTTGGTCAATTAATAGATCTCAGACCAACTTTTTTAGGTTATTTATGTATGCATTCATTACTTCTTTTCTTTTTCATAAAAATATCATTATATAATTCAAGTTTTATCTATACTTGTTGGCAATCTTGCATCTCTTTATCTACCATTCAAACTGTTGATTTTCATCCTTCTTGTTTTTTTCTCGAGAACTCTGAAATCCATCGCCTCCATTGCCATCACTACACATGGGTAGTCTAAATCATTCGAATCCGTAATTTTAGAAATTATACAATAACATCAATTTTTTTTATTATCATCGATATCTAATCTATTGATTAATTAATCCAAATCTTTTATTGCATATGCTCATTATGAGACAACTCTCTCAATCTAATTTGTTCTATTCATAAAATAAGATTTAAACCCCTAAGATTATTTAAAATTTAATATATTATCTCACTAGACCAACTAGTTATTGATACAATAACATTAAAATTACTATTTAATAAATGTCTTTTAAATTAAATTAAATATATTAATATTGTGCAAGTATTTGATGCACAAATAGTGTAATTCTTTTACATAAGCTTTTAACTATACAATATAAAATACTCCTCTTAAACCAAAAATCTTAAATTTTGACAACTAAACCATATACTCTAACCTTAACCTATAAATTTAAAGCTCTAAAAATTTAAATAAAAATCTTAAACCATAAACTAAATCCCTAAACCTTAAATTAGAATCACAAGTGGACAATAAATTTTACACCGCTAATACAAAAAATATTTTTTTAATATTATATAAATTTAATATTAATCAAATATTTTCTATGTATGTAGATTTGTACGTTTGTCAGCTGTTCATCTCTCTCAGGATTCCCCGTTGAGACCCTAAACCCCTTTTTCTTTTACAGTTCAGAGTGAATCGCTGAACTGTATAAACATTGGGATCGAAAATGACAGATGAAACCCACATTTTCAATTAATTAATTCTTTGTATTACAAAAGTTGTTTGGCTCATTTGCATTTGCAGTGCAATGATTTTTTGAGTCTTTTGGTCAAAATCTGATGCAAATCCAGAAAAAAAAAATATAAAGAAAGTATGTTAAACTGTGAAAAGTTAATCTAATTTTGACGAGACTCAAATCTTGATTGATGTGGAATTATTTAAGAAAAATCTCAAATTTTCAAGTTTAATAAATCAGCGAGAATACAATTCTCTAATTAATTTGTAATTAGGAACGACAACTAGAGATGATCATGGACGAGTTTTTGTCGACTTACACTTGATTTGAAAATTTAAAGTTTCCACCCGAACTAAGTTCGACGTTTGATGATAATCTATCTAACCTGAATTTTGGAGTAAAAAACGCCTTTGACACCACATAAATAAATAAATAATCTTTTTTTATTAATTTTATTCGATAAAATAGGGAGTTAATTGAAAAAATATACAACTTAGAGTATTATAACAATTATTTTATTTTTATTCAAAAAATAGGAAGATAATTGAAAAAAATATAGAGAGGGGCATTATAGTATTATCCCTAAATATTTAGAGTAAAATTATACTATTATCTCGAGTTGAGTATTTTCACCATAAACATGAACCCAACTTCATCCTCAAAAAATCGACCCAAACCAAACTTGAATCCGACTTCATCATAAAAATAACCGACCTAAACTAAACTTGAAATTTTAAAAAATCCCAACCCCATAAAGTTGGATCTGAATATATCGAGTCCGAGTCAAAGGACCATCCATAATAACGATACTTATGAATTGTGATTACCCTTCAAATACGTTACAAATAAAGAGTTTAACCTGGACTAAAAAAAATACATGATAATAATAAATAAATAACAAACTTTATCTGCCATTCGTTTTCCCTCCAACTCATGCATCATTGATGCTTATGAATTGAACTAAACTATATTCATATGGAGGCAACTAAAACAGGGTCCATTGGTATTCCATCAATACCTTGTATAGGACACTTTGAAACACTTTATATTCTCGAATAAAGTAACCATGTCCCCTAATTATTACAACATTTGCATGTGTTTTGTGAATATGTCTTCTGAATCAAACCCAAAGCCCCCACAATTTTGGTCAAGAATAATTCACATCATTTCTTTCATTATAAACAAGAAAAGCATTCCCCATGGTTTCTCATTCAACTATGTTATTTCCATTGTAGTTTTTGCAGAAGAAGAAAGGTGAAAGGTTGCAGTTTGTTTTAGCCAAAAACAAACCAAACCCAGCAAACACCTTTGGATTGTAAGTTGAATCTACCCTTTTCCCTTTCCTTATTTCTAACCCTAACCCCATATTCTTTTGTCTGCTTTTCCCATGGCCCCATCCTCCATTTCTCTTTCTTCAGAGTGAGTGAGTGTGTGAGTGACTGACTGTGATGTGTTTGAAAATATGAACGAGTGAGTTGGCGAGTGTACTCTTTTTCTGTGCTGCTGCCTGCCATGGCACTACAAATCCCACGTTTTTCTCAGCCTGCCTTTACCTTCCTTGCTCATAGTTTCTTCAATTTCATGTTTTCCCTTTTCTTCTTTCTTGTTGATATAGTACTTTTTGTGTTTGTTTGGTGTATTGATCATAATTAAAAATACGTACTTTGTGTTTATTAAAGAAATTATTGTCTGTGTGTTTGGTTTGTTGTTCTATTCATCACGCTTCTCTTTCTGTTCTGTCTTAAATTTAGTTCAAAGCAAAGATAATTAAAAAAATACTGTTTGGTATCAGAGAAGATAAAAAGATGTCAAGCTCCAACAATTCTGCACCAGAACAACTCTGCTACATCCCTTGCAACCTTTGCAACATAATTCTTGCGGTATTTAATTTTGATCCTATACACCTTTTTTCTCTTCTTATTTAATGTATATATATATATATATATATATATAATACACATCATCATCATCATCATGTCAGTTTCTGTTACTGCAAACGTAATGCTTTTGTATAGTTGCAGAAGAATGCTAGGTCTACAGTCGTTCAGCCTATATAAATGAATAAGCCAAAGTTGCTTTTCCAGTATTTAATCAAAGACCCAAACTTTCAAAACCAAGTTTCTTTCATTTTCTGTGATTATAAGCTTCACAAGAGAACATCAATTTGTTGGGGGTTTTCTTTTGTATGATTATTTTAGGGTTTTCTTGTGATGAAGTCAGGTCACCACCCCCAGACTTCTTTTCTCATTCTTTTGCAGAAAAGTCATAAATTCTCTTGATTTTCCTCTCTTTTACAGATCTTACCCTCTGATCTCAGACAAGTTATTGAAACTATGGATCTTAAATTCATTTTTTCAAAAAAGAAGAAGATGACATTTCCTTCATATTTTTCTCTCCAAATTACCTTAACTTTTTCCTTATTAGAATACTGCACCCACTAGGTTTTTGTTTTTCTTTTTGCAAAGCTGAAAAGCTTCTTTTTTCTTTTCCTTTTAATATAATGGAAAATGAAAGGGACTAGCTCTCTTGTCTTCCTCAAAACCCCCATTTTCATGTAGAAAATGAAAAAGAATCAAAGCATCAAACAAAGCCCTAGATTTTGTACTGACTGGTATTTTTTGGGGGAAAAAGAAAGCTTCACATACTTCTAAAAACCCTTTATCTTCTTCTGTTGTTCATTTTTTTAGATTTAAAAGAAAATCCTAAATCTTTTTAAGCAGATGATTTTCATGTAAAAGGGTTTCATAATCTAAAATGTTTTACATGATTTTTGAGCAGGTGAATGTTCCATGCAGCAGCTTGTTTGAAACGATAACAGTCCGATGTGGGCAGTGCTCCAATCTGTGCTCAGTAAACATGGCAGCTTCCTTTCAATCCAGGGCTGGAAAAGACATCCAGGTTTGGATCCTGATTTTTGTTTTTCAATTTTTATTTCCCTTGCAGATCCAGGGTTTCTGGGATTTTATCTCTTTCCAAGGAAAAATTCCTTGGGGCGTTGGGAACCTAGGGTTTCCAAGTTCCAAGTTCCAACCCCTCATTTCTCTCTGGCAAAGTTGTTGATTTTCAAAGGATCTTTTTTATCAGATCACTGAAAAAACCCTAGGAGCTTCTCTAAGAACCCATGATTAAAACCTAATTCTAAAATGTTTTGGTTTAGGGGTCAGGCTATAGTTTGGCTAATTAGGGCAAAGCAAGGTTGTAGGGTTCCCCATTTCTTCATTAATTTTGCCTCAACTCTAAAATGTCTTCTCTTTGATTTTGACTGATATGAAAATTAGGGTTTGTAGGTTTTGATCACTACACTGTTTTATCCTCTTTCTTCGGTTTTGTCTTCTATTGTACCAAATCAGAAATCCCCTTGTTTTTAGATCCCAACGAAGCTTTCCAGTGGGGTTCTAGACAGGCGCGATAGGAGCGACCGCACAGGGCTCCCAATAGAGAGGACCCAAAATAGAGAACCTAAATTAAATTAAATATTTGTAAAAAAAATTATAGATTTATATATATATAATTATGTGTGTATATAAGTTAATTTTTTGTATTAAGGTTATTTTTTGAAAAAAACAACTTATATCTATTATTGATTATAAATTAAGGGCCTCATTTTATTATATTGCACAGGGCCCCAAAATCTTTGAACCGCGGCTTAAGCTTTCTTTCTTTGACAAAGAAATACCCAACAGCGTGTATAAATCTGTCTAGCATCAAAATCTTGTTGCAGCTGAGAATCTGAGATGTGAGTTTTTGTTATCTAGTGGTTCTGATTTGAAATTTAAAAACACACTTCTTTTTCGTGTACATATTCTTTCTCGATTTAGGATCCACTTACATAATATATAACTTTAAATAACCGAGACTAAAACATTTAAATCAAAGATAATTCTTTAATTTTTTCATGTAAAAATTTTCTCATTGGCTACGGTTAATCTGAGTCATAGATCTTCACTAATCCGACGATAAAAAAAAGTATAAATCCCTTAAATTTTATATTATGTTAACGGAACCATTCTTTCTCATATGTGATATATATTTCCAACGGTCTGAAATCTCATTGATCGTGTAAATCATGTTTATAGACTTCATTATGTCATAATTTAGGGTTTAGGGATCTAGTTAGGAGTTTATAATTTAGGAATTGTGGTTATAGCGTAGGGTTTAGAGGTTAGAGTTTAGGTTTTAACCTATAAACACTAAATTCTACTACGGTCCCTAAATTCTAAGCACATAAACTTAAACCCCTAAACCACAAATTCTAAACTAAATCCCTAAACCCTAAAACTAAGGTGCTTGTGGAAACAAAAAAATTCACCACCAATGCATAGTATAATTTACCCTAAAAAATCTCTATTTTTTTAATCTTTTTATGGACTATATTTTATTAAATAGTGTTACAATAATATTTTCAAGGTAAATACTAGGATTTGAACCCACCCAAGAAGTGAGGTGGATGAGCATTAATGATCATTAGGTCAATTAGTGGATCTCTATGGACTATATCTTTTTTCCTATTTCAATATTTATTTCTACTTTTTATTTCTTGAATTTTATATACATTGTAATTTTATTAATTATATATAAACTATATAATACAATTATATTATATTATATAAGCTATCTAATAAATAATATCTAATTAACAAAAAAATTATTACACATATTATTATTATTTAAATAAATAATATTCATGTTATATTATAGCATAATCACTTACATGTTAAATTATGATATATAATGGTACACCGTACACATTAGAATATTGATTAATTTCACTTAATTATATAACTGTTGTTGATAGAAATTAATTGAATATGTGTTGGTATGAAAGTAATGACCTTAAACTTGTTAATCTCAAATTACATATATTGATTAATTTTACTTAATTACCGTTAATGATAGGGGAAATATATGATTCAACGAGCGCCCTAATTTTAGAGGTTATGAATCTAGTTTAGGAGTTTAAAATTTAGAGTTTGTGGTTAAATTTTAGGGTTTAGGTTTCAGGGTAATATAGTAGAATTTAAGTTTTTACCTATAATCCTTAAATTCTAACTTTAAACTCTAAATTCAAACTATAGTCCCTAAATCCTAAGCGCATAAACTTAAATCCCTAAACTGAATCTATAACCCTTAAAATTAGAGCGCTTGTAAAAACAAAAAATGTTTCCAACGCCAGTGCTTGATATATTTACTTTGAAGATATATATTTTATATAATACATTGAAATCAATGTGTATTGTTATAGTACATAATTTAATTTGCAGTAGTGGATTTTTTTATTGATTTTGTCACTTCAGTCTTGTTTTTTTTTTCCCCTTTGTTTGCCTTCTCTTTTGGTCTGGAAACTAAATCTAAATAAAGTTGTGAAGAAGCAAACGGATAAGGCTATGTTTTTGCAGACAACTTTTCTTTTTACAAAAAAAAGAAACAGTACTTTAATTTTGGTTGTCCAATCAAAAAGATAGATCCCCCAACCTAGTACTTACAGTGGAACCTAGTAAACTTCGAGATGTGACTAAGGTCATTTCCTTGCTATTAATCAACATTAAAAATTCTAAATTCAGGTTCAAATTTCAAAGTATTTATTCATTTTTAAAATTGATTACTAGAGAAAATGAGTGATTCTGCTCTACGCCAGTTCAAAAAACGGTTAACTTAAAATGTTACAAAAACATAGTAAACTTCGAGATGTGACTAAGGTCATTTCCTTGCTATTAATCAACATTAAAAATTTTAAATTCAGGTTCAAATTTCAAAGTATTTATTCATTTTTTTTAAAGCTAAGGTGATTACAAATAATATCTGTTTTAAATATACTCTCAACCATTTGGCGATGAATGCTCAATCACCCTGCTGCAGCTGTTGGTGCTCGAACCCATGACCTCTATTTATTCATTTTTATTCATTTTTGATTGCGTGTTTTTAAACATGTCGTTCTTTAAATTCCCAACCCTCGGAGAAAATTGCTTCAAAGAATCCAATAAACATGCTAGGTTGCCTCTAGTTATGGGATGTAAATCGTCTGCTCTCTTATCATGCCCTCATTTATATCTCTACTTTAAAATAATGGGTTTAGGGTTTAAGATTAGGGGTTGTGGTTAGGGTTTAAGGAATTAGGTGTAAAGTATATTTTTAGGGTATATGGTTTAGGGTTTATGATGTAGAAAATAAGGTTATGACTTAAAATTTAATTTTTAAATAATTTTTAGTATGAGGCATAGAAGAAGGTATGATTAGGGTAGAGGATTTTTACCCCTAGTTATGATGATGAGTCTTAATTTTATACCATCCACATGTCTATCTTAGATTTTACTGATTAAACGGGTTAGGATTATTATTTCACAGTTGTAGTTCTTTTCATCAATATTTATAATTAACCGGAATAATAACATATTAATTATTTTCGTAATCACAAGGAATATAACATAATAAAAAACATATTGGGATCGTAATTTAAATCCCAAATATAGTTAATCGATATCGACTTATTGAACGTGTTTAGGTGCCTAGCTACACCTCATCGGAGTACAGAATTGACCTAGGCTCTTCCTCCAGATGCAAGAACAAGCAGCTACCAAAGCGACCAACAGCTTTAAGTACTACCACTCCAGAAAGGGTTGTTAATCGACGTAAGTATTGTTTGTGTTTAGTTCATTTTATTGACTCTAGGATTCTGGTTTTAGGGTTTTTTATGTACATTTACATGAACTGTGATTTCCCTTCTTTGTTTCAGCTCCTGACAAGAGGCATAGGGCTCCTTCATTGTACAATCAGTTCATCAAGTAATTTGATTACTAATTAGTCTGATTTTGCTATGATTAATATATGATTATAAACTGAAAAAATGGGGTATCTTGATAGAGAGGAGATTCAAAGGATCAAGCTGAACAATCCTGATATCACTCACAGGGAGGCATTCAGCACTGCTGCTAAGAATGTAAGTTGAAACATTATTTCTCATCATAAAAAACCAAATGATTAACTAAATATATTGTGACCCGAGTCTTTATTCGATTGGCATCGTTGTTATTATAAGTTTGTAATGTAACCTAATCTGTACAATATGATCTTAACAGTTTGTATACATTACCTATCAGCCCCCAAGCTGTACACAGCAGCATATTAACCATATCAGGCCTATTAATATGCTTCCCAAGCAACCTAATCTGTACAATATGATCTTAACCATCCCTACAATATGGATAGTATATTCTTAACCTGTTCGAACGCATTTAAGTATGTAATTATCTCCGATTTAGAGATTTAGGAGGATTACGGATAGTTTAGACATATAATCTAATTTAGATTACATTGAACTAAAGACTAACATTTGTTTTTGTGTGACATGGGTCCTCAACTACAGTGGGCTCGCTTCCCTCACATTCATTTTGGATTGATGTTGGAGACCGATAATCAACCTAAGCTCAATGATGTAAGTAGTTTTATAAACACATACACATTGATTTGGACTTCAATGATGTTGGAGACATAACATGGCATGTTCATTAGTTTTATTGTAGCTCAATGTATTGTATTCTTGAATATTCGATATTATTACAGTTAGATATATATTAATAGACTCAGAGAGACTATATAAAGGAATCTATCAACAAGATAAAGAATAGTGTTTATCTACTTTTTAAGCTATTGTTAATATGATAAACATATCATGTCATATCTTAAATTACTGTCACATAACATTAACATAATTTCTCAATTATTATAAAAATTTGATCGTTTTACC
Organism: Hibiscus trionum; assembly: GCA_030270665.1. Classification (NCBI taxonomy): domain Eukaryota; kingdom Viridiplantae; phylum Streptophyta; class Magnoliopsida; order Malvales; family Malvaceae; genus Hibiscus; species Hibiscus trionum. The sequence continues at coordinate 10,081,537 of BSYR01000056.1, forward strand.
CGTTTTCTAACGTAAATAACTTGTGTATTTACTTCGAAAGTATAAAATCAAAATGCACTCTGGAGTATTGTAGGAGGACATGTACAATACCTTGACCTAGACTAACAAGATTAATACTGATTCACTACGTTCCATTTCTGTTTATTTTTCTTCAATGCAGGACTCAAGCGAGCCATTCCATCAGCTGCTGAAGTGAATAAGTGGCTATTGATTTCAATAAGATAATTTTACTTTTATATCCATAAATATGTATGTTGTTGAAATAAAAGGCTTTCACTATGAGGGCTGCTTGATCTTAAATTTGTTTGTTTAAATACGTTCGAACAACTTCGTTTTATCTGTTAATCTATGTTATGATTGAAGTTAATATATTTGAGGTTGGACAACTTCTTCACCATTGATTTCTTCTTGCCATCAATAAAGCTTAGATGATCTTTTCATAGTCTATTTGGCTAGCAATTTCATCCTTTTCCAATCGTTGTTATGATGTTTGGGGACAAATTCATGGGTATCTTGAGAGGGGCTCTTGTCCCTTGCACCTTTTTTTAAACTATATAAACTTTTTAAGAAAATTGAATTAATTATGATTTTACTCTCACTTTTCAACATTTATGTTTTCACTCTAACACTCACACAAACTTTATCCCTGATAATGACGGTTGTGTGAAGTGATGGGAGCCAATGAGTTCCATCATATGATGCCACCCTTTTAACTACGAAAAATATATTTCATGCACTGACGGTGACTATATTATATGATTTAGGGGTTTATGTTGTAGTGTTTAGAATTTATAATTTATGATTATAATTTTAATTTAGATTTTAGTGATTAAGAGTTGTGTTTAGAATTTAGTGTTTTGAGGAAGAGTTTAGATTTTAATTTTTAAAAATAAAATTAATCGGGCTTTTAAAAAAAATACACTGGCAAGTGAAATAATTTCACTTTTAACTATTGTCCTCCAAGTAAGTTAAAAAGTGTAGTTTATATATAAAAAAAGTGTAGTTTTATTTTATAAATGATATATAAATATTAAAATTCGGGAATATGATTTGATTTAATAAAAGATTTTGTTTTTGTTTTTGTTTTTCGAAAGAAAGAAAAAACATAAACCAAACGATATTACAGTAAAATTTTCGATTTTTTACAATAAATTTGATATATTTGTTTTGATTTTTTTTTTAAAAACAAATATAATATAAATAAATGAAAAAAACCCTAAAAAATTCAAAAGAATGACAGAACATAAAAACAGACAGTTTAGGATTATCTATTCAACGCGACCGAGTCAAGTACTAAAACAGATCCCAACTCCCACCCAACCCTATTTCATCACCACCAATCATTTATTGCCACGTCTCAGTAACTCCCGTTCTTATTTGGCCTTCTCCGTTTTTCCTCACCTCTCTGTCATTCTTCCAACCGTTATTTTCCCCTTCTTTCTTTTGTACATTTTCTTCGCATAAAATCCCCTCTCTCTGAATCACTTTTCTCAAAAAGCAAATTTCACCGAAAAGAATTGTTTTTTTTTGAAGCCTTTGAAACGATGTCGTCTTCTTCGTCGTTTAGGAAAACCTCGTGCCTTTCACGGAGATTCTCGAGGTCATTAAGACTATCGGCCAAAACGGCGGCGGTCTCGACCAGGGAGAATCAGCCGGAGTCTTCTGATTCGTCGTCGTCTTCGCCGGAGGATGGAGGGGATTCGTGGTCGACGTTGCTTCCGGAGCTGTTAGTTGAGATCATGGAGCGCGTGGAGGCGAGTGATGAATTGTGGCCCGAAAGGAAAAACGTTGTTGCGTGCGCTTGCGTGTGTAAGAAGTGGAGAGAAGTTACGAGAGAGATCGTTAAGGCTTCTTCTCAAAATAGCGGCAAAATCACTTTCCCTTCTTGTCTTAAGCAGGTAATTCAAAAATAAGTTTCCTTTCATTTTTTTCATTGAAATTGAGATAAAATTTCATAACCTCGTACTATTGTTTTAAGGTAGTATTTATAAATTCCATTAAGGTTTGAAATATTTGTAGTTTAGGGCAATTTTTTTTAAGGATTTTTAATGTTTTCTAATTGGGGTAACTTGTGGGGGAATTGGTGTAAAATTAGTTATTTCTTTTGGTTTGTTTGTTTCTTTTCTAATTTATGGTAATGTTCTGTACCGATAGATCTTATTGGTTGATGCATTTTGTTCTTGTTATTTGTTTTAGGGAATTATTTTGTTCTTCTCTTATATTGGGTTATTTTGGAGAACTATACTGGGTATAGAGATTCAAAATTCGAATCAAATGACATTTTTAACGTATTTTGGTGATTGGAAGTTATCCTTTGAGGGTTAAGTCTGTTTTTCTGAACTGATAATAATCAGAAAATAACTTGTTTCAAATGACACAAATTGAGAACACATAAAAAAGTAGAATTTCTGTCTTTTGTCATCTTCAAGCGTGTTTGCTTATTGCTATTAGTTTGAAGTGTTTCAGAATTTGAGCTGCTTTGTGATTGCTGGTTATGTATGTAAAATGCATTTAAGATTTAGAGTTGTTGATCCATGAACAAGTTAGTAAGTTCTGGCGCTGATGGTTTTATTCCCTTTTGCTAATGCAGCCTGGTCCATGGGAGTTTCCAAACCAGTGTATTATAAAGCGGAACAAAAAAAACTCAATGTTCTTCCTTTATCTTGCTCTTTCACCATGTAAGTATTTCTTTTTTCTTTTTCACAAGCACAACATGTCGAGAACACGTTAATTAAGACTGATATGCTGAATACTTGCTGAAAAAGGGTTAAAAGGGACATGATCCGCTTTGTCAAAGCTTTTAAATCGACTTTTGACTTCCATCTAGGTAGGTGCAAAACTGTGGACTTTTAACCTAATACCTTTGACTAGGTCAGTTTGATTGGTTACCTTTCAAAATCTTTATAATTGTTTAGACAATGATTATCAATTTGTTTAATGGTCTTACACACCCATGGACTTCAAAAGGGCAATGAGATTTCCTCTGGACTTGTCTCTATTCTATACATGGAACTTATAATCTTAGATCGGGGCTTAATGTGATGATATCAGGCTGCCCACCATATTCTTTGAAAACAATATATGGTGGTTGTTGCTAACTTGCTACTGTTGTTTTACTAGAACTGGTCCACACTGTCCTTTATCCAGTCTTTGAAGAGTGTGGAGACATCTCCCATGCTTGGCTCTTAAAAGTTATCATCTTCTGTTTTTATTGACTAAAAGTACATCTGATCCGTATGCGTTTAATATTTCTTGATGTTTTGGCAGCATTCACCGACAAGGGGAAGTTTCTATTGGCAGCACAAAGATATCGACATGGTGCTCATATTGAGTATATTATATCCCTTGATCCAAATGAACTATCTCAAGGCAGTAATGCCTATGTTGGGAAGTTAAGGTACAAGACTCATATCTTGCAACATCTCTTGCTGCAACTCTGTTTACAGGATCTGCTTGGTGGATATGGTTTTTATAGAAGTACAATTTATGTTTTACTGTATACTTTTAAGGAACAAAAACTTCCCTTTGTTGGCCGTTAAATTTTTTCAGGATCTTTAAGGAACATTAGTTATGATGCCACTACTATCTTGTCTTGTTGCAATAAAAATCAAATCTTTATGGTTCAGTTTATACTTTTTAGCTGACACACAAATTCAAAATCTTTGTAGTTCGGATTTTCTAGGTACCAACTTTAAAATCTATGATAGTCAGCCACCACACAGTGGTGCAAAGCCCTCGAGCAGCAGATCAAGTCGCAGATTTGCTAGCAAGCAAATCTGCCCCCAAGTTCCAGCTGGCAATTTTGAAGTCGGGCAAGTGTCTTACAAGTTCAATCTGTTGAAATCAAGAGGTCCCAGGAGGATGGTTTGCTCGATACAGTGTCCTTTTCTAGAAGATATGGTTGATGACAAGCATCTAGATAACACGAAGATGAAAATGCCAGAACATGCTGCATCCGGTCATACAACTTTGAGGAACAAAGCTCCAAGATGGCATGAACATTTACAGTGCTGGTGCTTGAATTTCCACGGTAGGGTAACCGTAGCATCTGTGAAAAACTTTCAGCTGGCTGCAACTGTGGAGCAGAGCCAATCGGGAGGGAAAGAAGAGGAAGAAACTGTTCTCCAGTTCGGTAAGGTAGGCGATGATACATTCACGATGGATTATAGGCAGCCCTTGTCAGCTTTTCTTGCTTTTGCCATCTGCCTTACAAGCTTTGGTACAAAACTGGCTTGTGAGTGATTTTATGTTGATGTACTTTATATATATATATATATGAACAAGTTGTGCTAAATGTTTAATATATAATGTTTTTTTTAAATGTCACTTTCAAAACTTCTAGACAACCTTAACGAGACAAAAGCAAATGATGTGCATGTTTATCGTGTATCTAATAACAGTTGCTGAAATTATTGGCAGCAAACATCAATTTGCAAGTACTTTCTGCAGTATATCATGCCTTGGTATTTTGAGGTCGGGGTTTGAGTATTTAGTAAAAATAGCACATGAATCCTTGCTTACTTTGGAAATAGTGTTTCTAGGGAAAATTGGCGACAAAAGCATGTGATTAGCTCTATATGTTCGTTATTGTTAACTCTTCACTTTGGTCTTTTGCATTGGAAGAGTTGAACATGACATTCTAGCCGCCATTTTTCTGGACCAGTTAGGCAAAATTAGAAGCATTTGGCAAAGAGGTTTCCTAAATGACCAGTTTCTGTTGAAATCCTACAAATGAAAATACTTATTTTAATTCAATTAAAGTATATTTATTCGAATAAGATACGACACAAATTTATTAAAAGAATCGTGTCAATCTAGTTTACGCGGTTACTGTATCCAAGCGTCAGAATTTGAACTCTTAACTTTGTTTAAAAGATTTTGTCGATGACAACACTAGTATTAGCATTGGCTGTCCATCATCGGTGATACTTACTTTTCGTTTACTTTATTCTCATCTTTATTTTTTCTTTATTCTCCTCTAGTTTTTATTAACAATAATTCTATCTTTTGACATGTTTTTCTCTGTTTTGTGGCACATTTTCATCTCCTTGCGGCACGTTTTTTGTCTTTTTTTCGGTAGGTCTTTTATTTTATATTTTTTAGTGTTGGATTTGACTTGCATCGGCCGAAGATGGCGTTGATCTGCCATGTTTTGGATCATCGAGTTGAATTTGGATACGCGCTCATAATCTTTATTTTTTATTAGCGATGAATTATAGTATTGATTGTTTTGTCAACATGCCCTATCGTATGCATCTTTATGTTAGTATTGATGGTTTTTTATCATTCTTCGTCGAGTAGTGATGTTCATATATCTCTTTTATTGAGTCTTTTGATTAAGTTTTTACCTTTCCTCCTGATATGATTCTTTTATGATTTTAAATGACCAATTTCTAGTTACAATAATTGTAAAAAAATGTTTGGATTACATGTTTAGTATCCTCTAGATTGTAAACTGTCGTAGTAATTTTAGATATTTCATTTTTATAATAGAACTAGTGACTTCTATTAAAAAAATTTAATAAGTCTAAGTCCTCATCTCACTAAACTATTTTGTAGTTCGTGAATAAATATAAAGTTTACCAAATCTTTAAATCAAAGGTTATTTAGATATAAGCTATGTTCACTTAAATGTTTTTACTTTCTTTTTGGGTATAACAAATCATATCCCATAGACATAGTTATTGCTGTTTCTATTTGCTAAAACCATCATCTGTGTTAATCAAAGGAGTAAATCATTCTAAATTGACAAAAGCAAAAAATAAACCGATAAACAGCAAAGAGAATTCCTTGTAACATTCAACAACACAAACTTAATAGTCATAGACATAGTCATCAGACACTGTTATTCCCGGTCGAGAACATTTATTTACATCACAAAGTTTTTAGGATTCAAAGACACTGGATACCATATATTCGAGTTCTATTTGATGTTATGATAAGACCCTCCTCACTTCTTCCCTCGCAGCTTCGCACCAAGTGCCCTCTCAAGTTTACCGATTATCTGCTGGTTAGGAATAGCTTTTCCAGATTCGTACTCTTGTATGATCTGAGGCTTTTCGTTGATCATCTGTAGGACGTCAACAAAGATTCAATGAAAGAACATAACAATAAAATATGAAATTGTAAAACTCAGGGAATATGCATCAGCATATACATAGATGGAGAGAGAGACCTGAGCAAGTTGAGCCTGGGTGAGTTTCTTATCCATTCGAGCCTGCATGATGGCTTTCTTCAGTTCTGTTGGCACTCGTTCATCTGTTCATTAGTTTAAACACAGATCAAACCCGAAGGTGTATAAATGTTTGAAACTAGTGAAAACATATGGAGCTTATGATGAACATAAGTTAAACAAACAATTGGAGGCTAGGCTTCGGGTCATATCATAACAGTCAATCATGTAAACAAAAAAGCATCTTGTTTGTTATGAAAGATATTGAATAAGATTACCAAAACATGTAATCAGGTAACTCACCGAGTTCATGTAAATAAAATCATAATTGAAATTTCAAAGCAATGGATACATTGAGCAAGTAATTCAAGAAACACCATTCCGAGGAATGCAAGGATGTACTGCTACTGTACCCATCAACTAGAAAACCACCCGTTTACATCTCAATTTTTCTTAACAAAGATTATATAGATGAAGAAAAAACTCATTTGTAAATTGCTTAGACTCGGGAGTTGATAAAATTTCCAATTACAGAAGATAACATATTATGAAACATACTTTAAATCAACAAACACTTACCATACAAAAATAAAATCCACCCCATCTTAGCTCAGTTAGCACTTCCTGAGGGCTGTGGGTTCGCAATTGCTTCGATATAGGGTTTTAGGGATTATAAATAGTTTAAGCATTGTAATTAAAAAAAAACACCCTAATACATAGATTCAAAAAGAAATTACTTACATTACTATTTTACACACACAAAAAAAACATTACCAATAAATTCACTTTTGAAAATATTATTCTCTTGTGAGCAACAATTTGATTTCATACATAAAATCAAATCAACTATTATTCAGACTAATTCAGTTATAATTGGATTAAATAGAAAAAAAGAACGAAAGGGAATAAAGTATTTCTTACGAGCAAGATTTTCAGTTTCTTCATCAAGCTTCCTTGTATTCAAAGTGGTACCACTTGAAGCTGCCTTGTTCGTCCCAGCATTCGCTGCAAACCCCCATCAACAAAGAAAACATATTTTTATTATTCTTTTATCATCAATAAAAAGTAACCCTAATTGAGACAAAAGAAAATCTAATTATATCAGGAATTTCTGTTTTTTTTTTTTACAAAAGAAGGGGATAAAAAAGGGAGAAAAAAGTTACATTTTTTGACGGATTCGATCTCGGCACCGGCTCGACGGGCGGCGTTGACGACTTTCTCATCCTTTTTGGTGGCGGCGTTAGGGGCTTTCTTCCTGATAACGATGGGCTCCCAGTCTTGAGTTAAAGGTCCGATTCCGGCCATTTTTGCAAACTACTGAATTCTTTGATCGGATGAAAGGAAAGGCAAAGGGAAAGTAAGGAATAAAAGAGAGAGAATTTCTTTTGGATAGAAAAAGACTGCAACAAAAATATCTAGCTGCTTCCTGTATTTATAGGTAGTATTAATAATCTGAACAAAAATAAATATTAATTATAATTAAAAAAGATTATCACTATCTAACTCGTCGAGTGATCTCGTAATCTAAGTGACAAAAATATTGTTATTTTAAATGATTCGAGATGTGTGTTACATCAAAAATTAATAGAAATGATCATATATTATCATGTGATCGATTAAATATTAAAAAAACTATTATTGTTCATCCCCTTGTGTCCTAGTGACAAATGTAGATATTCATCATCCATTGGGACCTGAGTTCGAGCACCAGTAATGCATGCGGTGTGTGCCGCCTTTAGATGCTACACTTCCATCACACCAGCATATTTAAAAAAAAACTATCATTATCTTATTATCAATTCATTTATTACTATAGATTTAATTATTTTTTAGATTAAATTTAATTAAGACCAAAAATTGACTTTAAAAATCATGGATTAAAAATGATTAAATTAGAATGGTTATTATTCTATGCACAAGCACATAGTTTTAGGGTTGTTAATAAAATTTTAGGTTTAAGATTAAAATTTAAAATTTATAAGTTAAAACCTAAATTCCTAACCATATTACCCTACAACTTAAACCCTAAGTTTTAACCATAAACCCTAAATTCTAAACCCTTACACTAAAACCCTAAAATTAAGGCGTTTGTAGAAATAAAAAATTTCCACCGCTGTGTATAGTATAATAATATTTAAACATTCTAAATTGATCCAATTTTTTGCAGAATGGATTAACACCTCTATCCGAGTTCATTCATATGGTAAACCATGAAATAGTTAAACGTAGACTTTCAGTAGGTAGCTACAAAGTTCATTGATTTTAACATATTCCTTCTACTTGAGATTGTGAGCATCTTCACCCGGATCTTTGAAAACTTGAATTCTCCATCTCATCATTGTCTGCTTTAGGTTGTATCTTCTTTTGCTCTGAAGAATTCTTCTGTTGACAATGGGAACTTGCAGTTTCAGCATTGTAAAATTTCAACATGGTTAAGCGAATTGCTTCTAGTGGTTAAAGAAGAGAATTCGATTATAGATAACCGTGAATAGAGAATAGCATATTTAACCATGTTGAAAGGCGTAAAGAACGAGGATAACATCAACATTCGGAAAATACCAACTCACCGGGGAATTTACTGGTTCATCTTCATTTGCTGGGTTCTCTGTTCAAGGTATTCTGCAATGGAAGCTTTTCAAGGAGAGAAAAAGTAAGGGAATAGTGTTTAGTTCAATAGGGGTGCATTACTGACCTCACTACTCATCAACATGTTATTGTTTTGATGTGCATCAACATCCTCCTTTGAACTCGGCTCGGAATCAGCTTTTCCATCATTCTGAAACTGCAATTATTTAACTCAAAACATTTGTGGACTGTGACACTACAGTTACAAGGAATTGTAGTTCGGTGGTTACCTGTGACAAGTCCTCCGATGAATGGCTCGGAGGATCACTCTTTAATATGGTCGATGGAAGATGGTTAATATCCCAATTAAGAACCTTACAAATAACCTGCCCAAAAGCTCTATGAGCTTGTTTCCTTTTTGTCTTTGATATCGCAGTCGAATGCTGAATAAGCCCCACACAGTCTTTAAAAGTCCTCCAAGCTTTTTCCCTGATACCGCGACAGACCAAACAAAAGAAATCCCCATCTCTACAGTTAGTCTCGTAATAACATCGGAGTCCATTGTTCTCAGTGAAAAGCCTCAGAAAGAAATTGAACTCCTCACTGTCTTTAGACCCATCTTCATCCATTAAATCATCTTCATTTTCATCTCCATCAAATTCAGTATCATTTTCGTCACTGTCTGATTCAGCTGTTGTAGAGAAGAATTGTGTGCAAGCTTCAAAGACATTCTGCTGGAACTGCACCATATCGATTCTTCTCTGTTCTTCAGCAGAAACCACATGTGTGACAGGAGCGGTACAAAAGCTGGGCCATTCCAGAGTTGTTGAAGTGGACTCGTCAACAGGTTCTGTGCAGGGCCATTCACTGGTAGTGATATGAGACGAGTCTAATCCCTGCATTATAGACATTCGAAAATATATAACAATTTTGTTGGTACCAAAACCATCAATCAACTTTCATTACTATAACATTCAAAACAAAGGGTGACCGTGAGGGAATCTGAAAGAAATACTTACTGAAGCCACAAGTTGGATAATGCTTTGTAAGAATTGTTGCGTAGCCGAGGTAGGTTAGGTAACGTAGCCTCGAACCTACCCGGGCTTTTCTCCGTAGAACATCTTAATAATAGCATTTTTAATTTTTTTTTTCACCAAATAACAATGAGTTTTTATATGCTTGTGGATCATGGAGAAGCTTTACTATAGCTCCTTGTGGTATACCAAGAAAAAAGGATGAGGCTGCTGGTAAAGGATTTGTGGGTGATTTATATGTCATGGATACAGTGCAAGAAAAAAAATTATCTCACCAGATCATTAAGTGTTCCTTTGTTTGGTTCACCATCTGAAATCCCAAGACTTTCTACATTTTCTTTGGCATCACCCCCCTTCAAGGAATTCTGCAAAATTCACATAAACAACGAGACAATTCTGTATTTAGCCCAGATTCCATGAGTGCACATGAATGAAGTGAAAAAACCTACACTCACGTTACTTGTGTTACAGGCTATCAATTTAACATTACTCTTGATCAATAGTAGAAACCTCTCTTTCAATTGGTTCACTACCATCAGCATTTGCAGACTCCACATAACCCAAAACAACATTCAAATCATCCCCTTATCGAGGGAAATTAAACATAAGCCAACCGTTGAACTTGGAAAACCAAAATTAACTACTGCGAACAATGTCAGGGTGAGGAGCATCTAAAAAAAGCCACAACATGGAATAAAATTAAACAAAAGCAAGCTCTTATTTGAACCAATGAGGTTTAGTACTTTATGGAAAATGCTAGTTTCAAAATATTATAGGAGAAACTCTGGGCTTTTCACAACCTGTTCGCATATCCTTAAAATTACCTATAGTCATTCTTTATGTAAACACATCATGGGATTAAATACTTGTAGAACGTTAAGAAGCATCATTATAGTGCTCTTACAAATGAAACAAAGATGATGATATCGAGTATTACCAGCAAAGGGATATTGGTAAGTGGTAACTTTAGTATTTTGGTAACTAATTTTCATTATATCAAAAGTTTGCATCCCTGACATGCATAATTATAATGCTCAGTTGCATATCGATGGTACCTGTGACGAGTCCTCCAATGAATGGCTCTGGGGCTCACTCTTTAACATGATCGACGGAAGATGGTCAATGTCCCAATTAAGAACCTTACAAATAACCTGCCCAAAAGCTCTATGAGCTCGTTTCCTTTTTGTCTTTGATATCGCAGTCGAATGCTGAATAAGCCCTACACAGTCTTTAAAAGTCCTCCAAGCTTTTTCCTTGATACCGCGACAGACCAAACAAAAGAAATCTCCATCTCTACAGTTAGTCTTGTAATAACTTTGGAGTCCATTGTTCTCGGTGAAAAGCCTCAGAAAGAAATTGAACTCCTCACTGTCTTTAGACCCATCTTCATCCATTAAATCATCTTCATTTTCATCTTCATCAAATTTATTCTCATCTTCGCCACTGTCTGATTCAACTGTTGTAGATAAGAATTTTGTGCAAGCTTCAAAGACATTCTGCTGGAACTGCACCATGTCGATTCTTTTCTGTTCTTCAGCAGAAACCACGTGTGTGACAGGAGCAGTACAAGGATTAAAGCTGGGCCATTCTGGAGTTGTTGAAGTGGACTCATTAACAGGTTCCATGCAGGGCCATTCACTGGTAGTGATCTGAGAGGAGTCTAATCCCTGCATCATACACATTCCAAAACAGATATAGATTTTGATGATACCAGAAAATCAATAACCGACTTTTTCCAGTTTAACATTCAAAAGAAAGGGTGCAAGTGAGGGGATCTGAAAGAAGCACTTGCAGAAGCAACTACTTGGATAATGCTTTGTACGAATTGTTGTGTAGCAGAGGTACAACTAGGGGATCTAAATACTATCATATTCCCCTTTTCACCTAATAACAATGTGTTTTTATACTTGTGGATCATGGAGAAGCATTTTCATAGCTCATTGTAGTATGCAATGAAGAACAAGGTTGAGGTTGCTGGTAAAGTAATTGTGGGTGATTTATGCGACTTGCATACACTGCTAGAAAATAGTTATCTCACCATATCATTAACTGCTTTGCTTGGTCCAGCATCTGAAATCTTGAGGCTTTCAACATTTTTATTGGCATCATCCCCCTTTAAAGAATTCTGCAACTCAAAAGAACCAAGAAAATTCCTTGTTTACCCAAGATTCCATGAATGATAAAGCAAATAGTCATACACTCACATTACTCGTTACTCACCTCACAGACCATCAGTTCACCATTTCTCGGACCGATACCAGAAACCTCTCTTTCAACTGATTTATTACCATCAGCATTCACAGACTCCACATTACCCAAAATTACATTCAAATCATCCCTCTTATCCTGCAAAAGTTGCCATAAGCTAACCTATGAGCTTGGAAAAACAAATTTAACTAATGCACGAGCAATATCAGGATAATAAACATTTGAAAAAGCCACAACAATATGACAAAAATCAGACAAAACATGCTCTGACCGAAATGAATAAATGAGGTTGGCTTTAGTACTTTATGGAAAAGGCTTAGTTTCAAAATATTCTAAGAGAAACTATAGGCTTTTCACCAGCTTTTCTCATATCCTCAATAATATTGACCTTCTTTCTTTGAATTAGCCATGAGAATAAATACTTATAGGACATTAAGAAGCATCATTATAGTGCTCTTAGAAATGAAATGAAGGTGACGATATCGAGTATACCAGCAAAGGATATCGGTATGTGGAAAATTTAGTGTTTTGGTAACTAATTTTCACAATATCAAAAGTTTGCATATCTGACATACATAATTATACTGCTCAGTTGCCCAAAAAATGGAAACCGTACACCTACAATGCTGTAACAAATATTATTATGATTCTTATTAAGTAAAAAAAGGCTATCTAGTCGATATCCTTTAAAATCAGAATCCTCATACTTTTATTTAATTTGTAAAAGAACCAAATCTTGTTCAATTTTAAAACTAAACATACAGGATCTCACAACTAAATGTCATGCAGTTGGTATTATTTCACATCATAAAACAATCACTTTGATCACAACATTGCAAAAAAGTCCATAAAAAAGACTAACAGAAAAAGTCAATAGATGAACTCTTACCAGAGAGTTAGACACTTCTTTCTGGACTTCGTCATCTGAATTTCCAGTTTCAAGATTGCCCACTTTTTTATTGGAATCATCTCCATTTAAAGCGTTCTGCACTTAACACAATTAGAATACAATTCCTTATTTAACTTCAATTCAATTCCTAGACTCATACTACACAAAATTCCTCATTAATCAAGCATGACCACAGTCCAACATTAATCCTTTAAACCCTGCAAACCTTACCATTGGCAGCAATTCACATCAGGAATGATTATTCTCAATATCAATTCTACTACAAATTATTCGATTCAAACCATCTATAGCATGCAAATATACATAGTTCACATGTAACCTACACTCATACAGCTCCATGATTGAGACAATTAGCATGCAATTAAACACAACAAACAAAATGAAGTAAACATAAGAAGTTTTACCTGGGATTCCCTTGGATTTGCCAAACTACAACTCAAAGGTTCCCCCTTCAACAAAATCACAGGCAACCTATCACAGTCCCAACCAAGAACTTTACAAACAACCAATCCAAAAGCCCTATGGCCTGTCTTACACTTTGTTTTCGAAATCGACATACAATGCTGCACAAGTCCAACACATCCCTTGAATTTCTTGCCTAAATTCTCACCAATGCCTCCACAAACCAAGCAAAAGAACTCACCTTTCTCATGATTCTCCTCATAGTAACCCCTCAGCTCACTGTTATCCACAAAAGTACTCATAAAAAACATGTCAAACTCATTCTTTTCTTCTTCATAATCAACATCATCAACATCACTGTTTTCTTCATTATTAACCCTTTTATTGAAAAACCCTTTGCAACTTTCGACGACCTTGTTTTGCATTTGCATGGAGGCGAACCTGGCTTTGTCTTCAATTGAAAGAGGCCTGACGGTGGGGTCAGGTTTAGACTTGGGTTCTGGCCATCCAGGAGAAGAAGGTGATGAGGGTTTCATAAGGGCAGACCAGTCGAGTCCTGGGTCGGGTTTGGGTGGTGGGTAGGATCCCGAATGAGCAAACTTTCTTCTGTTGGTGGGGTTTAGGGTTGAAGGTCCGGGTCTTTTCCGGGGGGTATGGTTAGTGCTCTGAGGGGGACCTTGGTGCCAGAGAGAGTGTAAGTAGATCACTTCGTCTCTCAGCCTTCTCTCGTTATATGGATTCATTAGGACAAGTAGGAGTATATTTTTTTCGGGTTTTCCTTTGTTTATTGGAATTTTATGATAGAAAAATATTTTAATTGTGTAAAATTCTTCTGGTTGGAGGGCAAGAAAAAGGGTAAAACATAGGAATAGGGTGAGGATGAGCCTACGATTCATGTCATACATTTTTTTTAAGCATAACTTTGGTAATTTTTGGCTAATAAGCCACTTTTGGGATGAATTTTAGGGATATAGGGTTCTTTTGTTGAAATTTGGCAAAATAGGCCAAAAGCCACAGTGCCACATGGACCACGCCACCTGCTGCCGGCGAGGTCTGGACAACGCCACCTCCTGCTGGCGAGGTCCTGTTGGAGGCAGGCTTGGCAGCGTGGGCGGCTCAGCTCCTCAGCTCCCTGACGTGCCTGCATGGCACATGCATGAACAGCACCTCGCCATTTGCAAATGGCGAGGTGCTGTTCATGCATGTGCCATGCAGGCACGTCAGGCTTTATCCATGTGCATTTGTCATGCATTTGCAGATAGGGTTAGGGTCAGAGATAGGGATGGTTTTAGGGTATAGGGTTAGGGTCAGAGATGGGGGGTCGTATTTGAAAATTATATATATATATTTAACATAATATTAAAATTTAAATTTTTTAATAAACAAAGTAAAAAAAATCATTGAATTCAGATTGTACCGATTGACCGGAACAATTTACAAACTAATTTTGCACACCCTAATTTAATTTTAAAATTAAAATATGCCATGCATTTGCAGATAGGGTTGGCTTTAGGGTTAGGGTCAGAGATATGGATGGGTTTAGGGTATAGGGTTTAGTAGTTGGTTATAATATGATTTTTATATAGTATTTGAAATTATTGTAAATATTTTCAAATGTTTTAAAAAAGATACTAAGATGGGGGTCGTATTTGAAAATTATATATATATATATATATATTTAACATATTATTAAAATTTAAATTTTTTAATAAACAAAGTAAAAAAAATCATTGAATTCAGATTGTACCGATTGACCGGAACAATTTACAAACCAATTTTGCACACCCTAATTTAATTTTAAAATTAAAATATGCCATGCATTTGCAGATAGGGTTGGCTTTAGGGTTAGGGTCAGAGATAGGGATGGGTTTAGGGTAAAGGGTTTAGTAGTTGGTTATGATATGATTTTTATATAGTATTTGAAATTATTGTAAATATTTTCAAATGTTTTAAAAAAGATACTAAGATGGGGGGTCGTATTTGAAAATTATATATATATATATATTTAACATATTATTAAAATTTAAATTTTTTAATAAACAAAGTGAAAAAAAATCATTAAATGCAGATTGTACCGAATATTTCGGTTAACCGAATAGACGGACGTGCCTAAACCCTATTTAATTTACCGTACATACACTAGCCTGACTTACCAGTATGTAGGGGACATGCAGATTGTACCGTATATAGAGTTTTTCAGGCTAGATTTATTATAGGGGATTCATTTTTTAATATTATTTTATGTGTATATATAGAGGGTTTACGGAAGATGAGATGAGTGTGTAGTGGTTGAGAAAAAAATTAAGAGAGCTTTTCGGCAAAGAGGGACGAGTTTGTGAGTTTCTGCAGAAATATTCGAAAAGGGTGATTGAAGAGTTCGTAAAAGCCAGTGAAAATTAAGTAAGTAAATTTTTCCTTTTAATCTAAATTTTTTAATTCTAAAGAGTTTGTATATTTTTTGTATGATTGAATATATATTCAGATGGTACAAGTATTTTTAAATTTTAATAAAAAACCCAAAAATTTAATGTTGTGCTTATGTTTTTTAATATTTACAGAATATGAGTTCATCAACATATTCGGACACCGAACCCACAATTGGTCGTTGGGGCGAATCGCTTGACGATTTCAGTGATGATGAAGAAAATATTGTTCCTATGGGTGAAGAAGAAGAAGATGGCGTTCAGTTACTCGATGCTGATGATATTGACGCTATTATGACAGAAGCGTCTCAAGGCAATGGTATTGATGTTGAAGAAGATGTTTGGGCCGCGGCTGTTAGTAGGCTCGGGTTGAGAAATGAACAGCCGGCTGTTTGGGGTCATGCTGCACCGCAGCACCAACAACCGGAACCTCCAGCCTATGAAGCTCCAGCAGCCCGCATGTATGAAGTTGACTATACTGCAATGCAAGATCAAGAATATGAAGCTCGCGTATTTGGTTCTTCATCATCTTCGAACTTTGGAGAACTGGAACTAAAGGCTCAATTTGAAACAAAAAAAGCCGCGAAGCTTGCAGTTCAAGAGCACTGTCTCAAACGCCATACGTCATTTTCTGTTGTTGAGTCCAACAAAATTACCTTTGATGTGGAAGCTACAGTCCGAGGTGAGCAAAAAATGTTCACTGTGAAACTTCATCAGAAATGGTGTGATTATGGTGCATTCCAAGCATTTAGATACCCTTGCTCTCACGCACACGCCGCCTGTTTGCATTTTTGACTCGACCCTTACGGTTTAGCGGATGACTGTTATAAACTAGACAATATTGCAAATATATATAGAATTCAGTTCAACACAATCCCGAACCAAGACTATTGGCCGGTAGAGCCAATATACGAAGAATGGTTACCAAATCCAGTGCTTCGTAGAAAGTTGAAGGGTCGACCGAAGTCTACTCGTATTAATACGAATATGGATGATCCAGATGATAGAGAGGGATGAGTTCAAGTTAGACATTGTAGTCTTTGTAGTCAACCGGGTCATTCAAGAAACAAGTGTCCGCACAAATCAAATCTTTCCAACTATCGTGCCGGACCGTCAACCTAAATGCTTTGTATAATGTATGTCTAATTTTATGGTAATGAGAAAATATTGCATCTTTTCAATTTTTATTTGTTTCAATTTTATCACACGTGCACCGTCAACCTATTAATTCTCATTTTTTTCAAAA
This sequence comes from Hibiscus trionum, assembly GCA_030270665.1. Lineage (NCBI taxonomy): Eukaryota > Viridiplantae > Streptophyta > Magnoliopsida > Malvales > Malvaceae > Hibiscus > Hibiscus trionum. The sequence continues at coordinate 10,098,497 of BSYR01000056.1, forward strand.
AAGTTTAACTTGTTACCATTGAAGAAACCATCTAAAGGTAATATAATTTGTTCTTATTTAATATACTTTAAGGAATCGAAATTAAAAGAAATACATATAACATTAAATATTCCGGGTTCGCAACCTATTGATTGAATACGAAAATTAAAAAAAAATACATAAATATCAATTAAGGAATCGAAATTAAAAGAAATACATATAACATTAAATATTCCGGGTTCGCAACCTATTAATTGAATACGAAAATTAAAAAAATACATAAATATCAAAATGCAATCGAAATTAAAAGAAATACATATACCATTAAATATTCCGGGTTCACAAATTACAAATAAATAAAAACAAAACAAAACCCTATTTTCGCGTCCTCCCCCTCCTAGTGGGTAATTCTTGCCGGTGTAGAGGGCCTGTTTGTGAGTACCGCGGAGCAGGTTGAACCTGTCTACGAGCTCTTGGACTACGAGCTATTGGATTAGGAGCCAGCTCATCATCATCGAAGAATTGCTCATCCGTTATTTGCATAGTAGGTGGTGTAGCAAACATTTCTTCAGGATGAAATGATGGGCTGCTAATGGTAGTTGTTGACAACCTAGATGCCATGCTACCAACACCAAAACCTTCCCCATATACAGATGATTGAGGATGCTGAAATTGTGGTACGTATCCTTCATCATCATTGTAAGTCGGCTGAGAAGATGAGCTACCACCGGTTGCAAAATTAAAAGGTGATTGTTGCGGAACATGACCAAATCCAAATGTTTGATGACTTTGTTGAAATGGGGTTTGTTCCGAAACATTACCAAATGGTGGTTGCTCCCAAAGATTACTGCTTACATGTCTCGGGGGGGAGTCAGATCGCGCCCACGAAGAAGTCCAACCTCGGTTGGTTGCTTCCAAAATTCCTTCCAAGTTTGGTTCGTCTGTTGATTGCTGAGAGCTCTGACCAAACTCGGTTGAGAGGCGAACCTGTCTTGAGCAATGCGGGTTTTCAAGCCATCTATTTGCATCTTCGACAGATGCTATGAACGGTTTCCCATTTGTCGAAAACCATGAATAGTATTCTGTATTAAATTCAAAATCGCTGGCTTGAATTGGACTCAAATCAGTAGCCCGTCCACACAGCTCCGAGGAGGAGCTTTGCCCAGGTACTGCATGCAAAGCTCATATGTATTGTAATTATTTTGTCCAACCAATGGTGTCCCATTTGTTGGAATACCAAGTTGTACCGCAACATCCTCCAGGGTTATTGTACATTCACCAAATGGAAAATGAAATGTGTGGGTCTCTGGTCTCCACCGTTCAATCAATGCAGTAATCAACCCAGGGATTATCTTAAACCCACGGAGAAAGGTGGCATTATAAAAACCAGCTCGCTGTAAGTAATACACTAAACGCTCATCAGGTTCCTTTATCTTCATTCCTCTACGGCGTATCATATGCTCTACATCGTATAATTAATTCATTATAATTTCGAGTTATAATAATTACATAGTAAATATGAAATTTTAAATTACAAAACATTTACTTACTTGCTCTTCGTGAATATTAGACGAAATGTGTTCATGGTCACGGTACAACAAAACTCCTTCAGATGCCATTATCTTTTTCTACAGCTAAAAAACAATTAGCATTCGAATATATACAAAAAAAATATATTAACTTCAACATTTCGAATATATACAGCTAATAAACTAACTTTAAAAAATCAGATTACAAAAAATACATGCCCTTACCAGATTCAAAATTCGAAAAACTAGCTTCTTTTGTTCGAAACGACAATCACAACTTTGCCAAATTCTTCACGTACACAATATTTTTTCTCTTCTTCTCTTCACACACCACCCCAACTCAACTCACACACCACCCTAACTATATATATACACATAAATAAAATAATGTAAAAAAAAATAAATAATTGGGCAAAACCTGCCGCAGCCCGTGAGCAGCAGGCCTGCCAGCCTGCACCTCGCCATATGCAAATGGCGAGGTAGGCCAGCCCACGTGAAGCCGCCCAGCCAGCCCGCACCAGCCACAGCTCGTCTGCAGCAGCTGCGATTGGCTCTCCCAGCCGGTCACCAGGGACCTCGCCAGCAGCAGGTGGCGTGGTCCATGTGGCACTGTGGTTTTTGGCCTATTTTGCCAAATTTCGGCAAAATAACCCTATATCCCTAAAATTCATCCCAAAAGTGGCTTATTAGCCCAAAATTGCCCATAACGGCTCATTAAAATAAAAACAACCATACACTGCTATAAAGGTCACCAACAACAAAAGCACGTGAGAGGCATGCAAACCAGCCATGCATCCACGCTAAGGCCATGCAAGGCTGACACCAAAACTCATGAAGCGTAATCAACTCCGACCAGTCACCATAAGGGCAACCAGTAAACCAGCAAGAGGAAAACACAGACCTACAATCGAGTAAACGACAAGAGACCCATAAACAAGGCCTAACACAAAACCTAAAAGGTTTAATTAACAGCCGACTCGCCAACAACCATAGCACAAGCAACAACAACAAACAACAGATATAAGCAGACCAAGCGGAAAAGCTTCCAAGCCAGAGCGAGAGATGAGCTAGGTCATCCAGATAGACACTTCTAACGATCAAAACGTGGATAGTGTTTTCAAAACCGATACCACCAGGACGATACTGGAGAAGACGATGAAGCCATAAACTCTTCCCGGGATGAAGGACAATATTCGTGCCTGAGAGCTCTATCCAGAGACAGACTTCCAACGCAAAAACGTTGGCCCTTATCAAGGCATCACCTAATGTATTCCAGATGTGAAGAATGTCTGAGTTCACTAATCTTCCTCCCAATCCTGGTTCATCGAAACTGTTGCCGCCCAATCGGGCTAAGAAGAAACACCGACAAGAATGTAGCCACTGATCATCCGAAGTCGATAGAGAAACTGTTAATAGATAAAACCGGGACTTGAGAAAATTAAATGGACCTCCTGGATCCCATTTGAGCCTTATGGCAATTGCTTTTCTTGAATCGCCAGATCTCCACTGACCAAATCCTTGCCCAGATGCGAAAAAATCGGTAAGATATAGCTTAAAAAAGAAAGTAGTGGATTGAATCCCACCCAAACCGGATATGCTGTGCTGAAAAAGGAAATAATCTTGATAGGGTAAGGACAACTCATAAGTGACAGGTCTAGTCAAGATGGTAAATGACCATCTTGCCCTTACCTAAGCCACCACTTTCCTGCAGGCACTGAGGAACCTTGCCATATGTATCGCCGTCCCGATTTCTGGCGAGCCGAGTAGCTCCGTAACGGGACTCAGTACCCAACTCCAGACCTGGCCAGTAACTCAAGCGTGCATAGAAACACAGCACCACCGGGTTACCGGTGAACACAATACCAACGCTGAGAAATCCCCTGAAGCCTCTCCGTCCAGCAGAGTGATGGGCTTCTCGCTCTCTCTGTTGACTCCCAAAATCAGTCGCGGCGGCTCTTTACAAGCACCAAACTACCCGCACCGACGCCGGCACAGGTGGCTCAGGAAAAGGGGAGAAACTGTGAGCCTCACGCCGCCAAACCTGCAGAGCACGAAACCCAAGTCCAGATCCGGCGAAAAGAAAACCAGATCCGATGAAGCTAAAACCAATATGACTCATCGGAGCCACGACTTCGATAGCTAGGAGCCGTCGCAGAGACCATGTCCGGGATAGGCCCCTCACTCTCACTCGCTTTCTCCCGCGTCTCAGCTCCCCTAAGCGAACCTCCAGCCGCTGTCGTTCCCTCCGCTTTCGGTAACCTATGACAGGGACGAAGGCATAGCCGCACACCCCCCGCTCATTCAACAAACGAGAATGAGGTAAACACCAGAACGTCTGAGGCTTAGGGCCATCGAAGACGAAAGAAAGGAAATGGAGAAGGGGGCGCGTAGCCGCGCGTTCAATCATAGAGAACCCCTATGATATGTAAATCCCTGCCTTTTTTTATTAATGTCATACATTGATATACACTATTAATGTTATATACCATTATTTTTTTTCTTATTTTGTTATGCATTAATATACACCACTATTTTTTCTTTTATTTTTTTTAATTTTAAATAAATTTTTTATATAAATTTTTGGGACCAACCACAAGATTTAATCTTAATTTAAAAATAATATTAAAATTGTCTTTTTCAAATTAGCATAACAAAAATTTAACCCTCAACTTTTAAACTTTGTTATAATTTAGCCACCATCTTCATCACCGCTATTTTTCTTTTATTTTTTTTATCTTATTTATTTTTTAAAATTTTGAACATTGTTATAATTTAACCCTTAATTTTTTAACTTTGTTATAATTATTGAGATTTTGGCCCTCATTCTTTTTTTAAGGATAAATTTGGCCCCCAACCTATATATTTTTGTCAAATTACTCATTCTTTAATTATCATGTTGATTATACCGTTAAAAATTTAACGGTGATAGTATGACATATACATGTGATAGTGATAATACATTTTGTTGAGTTGTTTGGTGCTCGATTCGTTCAACCGATTATGCTCACCAAGTGGTGGAGAGGTGGATATTTGGGTGGAAGGGTTTAGGAAGCTAGAAAGAATAAAGACACAATGATTTTAGAGTGGTTCGACCTTCTAACAAGCACCTACATCCACTACCTTAGCTCCCCACTAAGGATTTCACAACCAATTCCACTAATTGATTCGTCCCCTTTTCTAGGCTTAGGAGGAAACCCTTTACACCGATCAAGCTTCTACCCAAAGCCTTGATCAAAACCCTCTTTTACAAAGAGAAACAATAAGCAAACTTAAACCCTCTAATAGGTGTTTGTTTGCACAATTAAGCTCTCACCTAAAACCTAAAACACTTGAGCAAATTTGACAATTTTGGCTCACTAGTGTTTGTCTATACAATAATTGACACTTTAGGCTCTAAGACAATTCTTGATCATTTGTTGATTGACAATTGAAGCATTAGCCTTCTCTTGATGCTTGGAGGTCCCTTTTATACTCCCAATTGAGTTTGTAGCCGTTACTAGCCGTTGGGATCAAATTGGAGCCGTTGAGGACTTTAATTCCCACCATAAATGCATTCTGCAGCTCCCCGTTTCGAAACGCTCGATGCTGTTTCGAAACACTCTCAATGTAGAAAGAGCCGTTGCAGTCTGTCAGGGCATCCGTTTCGGAACGCCTCCTGGCCGTTTCGGAACGCCTCATGTCCGTTTCGGAACGCCTCCTGGCCGTTTCGAAACTCGTATCGAAACGCTATAGTCCCGTATCGAAACGCCTGCATTTAAAAGTTGGTTGGGAAAATAGCCATTGGGGTTTATGACCGTTGGGGTCATTGCCACGTGGGCGTATCGAAACGGCCTAGCCTGTTTCGAAACGCTGGGCAAAAATCAAGTCCAGGGAAAGCCCGTTTCGAAACACGTTTCGAAACGAATATGCTACTGGAATCCCCTGTTTCGAAACGCCTTATGGTGTTTCGAAACACCTTGACAGGTTTGAGAAGTTTGGCTTTGAAACACATTAAAAACCCATTTAAAAACATCCCTAAACATAGTTTCAGAATATTTGGACTTTGGAAATTGTTTTAAATACTTTTTAAATCAGTCCAAAACATTTTTCAATTATTATATCAAAACATTAGTTCTACAATCTCCCCCTTTTTGATATAATAAAACTCTCTTGAAAAATTGTTTGGGATTCTCCCCCTTTAACTTTAAAAATGTGAATAAGAGACTAAAGATATGAAATCAAATAAAGCTCCCCCTTATTCATTTGAAAATTCAATTTTTCAAACCATTTCTCCCCCTTTTTGTTATATCAAAAAGAATTTAAAACATTAAGTTCAAAAATAACAATAGAGGTAAAAGTTTGACAAAAGTAAGAATTTGGTTTTAAAATGGCTCCCCCTTACTCAAAGCATCATCCAAATGTTAGTCACAACATATATGATCATCTAGTTGAATTTAAACAAAGATAAACAAATAAAATCAAAACAACTAGAATTTTACCACACTTGAACTCAAGGTAGGATGTGAAGCCTTCCTTCTTCAAGTGTTCTTCCTTGTGTGCATGGAGCTCCCCCTCAATGTTTGACTTGTTGAACATCTCCATCACACCTAGCAAAAGACAATCAAGTAACTTTTGGTATCCAAATTGCTTTGGATCCATGAACGTTAGTAGCACAAATTTTTGACCCCTTTGGAATCCATTTTTCAATGTCATCCTTTTTAATTGAAGTGGTTAGTCCTTTTGGGACCTAAATACTTCTAAAACATTTACCATTTATAAATCTAGGGGCACTAGATTGTCTAACATAAAAGTTTGATTTTCCAAAATTGTTTTTCTTTTCAAGCTCTTTGGAAATCAAATCTTTTTCTTCTTGAACATTTTGAAGCAATTTTTGTAAATCAAAACATTTTAATTCAAACTCTTCGAGTTTTGCTTCAAGTTCAAGTTTGGTTTTAGAAAGCAAATCATTTTGAATTTTTAACTTTGAAACCAATTTTTTGTTTTTCAAAATGTGGCTTTTAAAATCTAAAACCAAATCATCATAGGCATCTTGTAATTCATCAAAGGAATAAGAACATGAAGTAGATGAATTAGAAGTTACCCTTGAATCTTCTTCGATGGCCATAAGGCAAAGGTTGGCTTGTTCATCGTCGGTGGAGTCTTCATCACTCCAAGTAGCCAAATGTGCCTTCTTCTTATGGCTTGAAGTGCTTGCCCTCTCCTTTCTCTTAGGTTCTCGTTCAAGCTCTCTCAAGGCTTTCTTCATGAACGGGGCACACTTCTTGAAGAGATGAACTATCTCTTCATCTTCATCCTCCTCTTCACTTGAGTAGACATGATGGCAAGTGGAGGATTTGAGAGTCATGGCACTAGCATTGATGCCAAGCCCTTTAATTTTCTTCTCTCCCATTGCTCTAATTTCTTCCCTTTTCTTCTCCTCTTCCTTGTTCTTCTTCATGATTTGGTGAGTGAGGAGAGACCCCATAAGTTCATCAAGCTTCAAAGTCTTCAAATTTTTGGCTTCGATGATGGCGGTCCTCTTTGAGTCCCAAGACTCGGGAAGTGAGTAGATGAGCTTTCGGACAAGCTTCTCTTCCGGGATGGCTTCTCCATAACCTTTAAGACCATTGGTGATGGTGGAGAACCTATCAAACATCTTCTCGATGTTCTCTTCCGGATCCATCTTGAAGTTCTCATACTCTAATGTTAGGAGCCCAATCTTGGTCTCCTTGACTTCATCGGTCCCCTCGTATGTGACTTCAAGCTTGTCCCATACCTCCTTGGCACTCTCACAAGAAGACATCTTCTCATAGATGGATGGGCCAAAAGCACAAAACAAGATGTGCAAGGCCTTGCAATTGAGCTCCATCTTCTTGCGATCGTCGGCACTCCACTCCGCTTTGCTCCTTTGAGGCACGAACGGACCATCTTCAACTATGTCCCATAGCTTGTAATCTCTAGACTTGATGAAGAACTTCATCTTTATCTTCCAATGGGCATAGAATGTTCTGTCGAAGAATGGCAGTTTGTCTATGGATTGCGCCATTTGAGCCGGTTGATGAACTAGTGATCGAGCTTGCCGAATCTTCTCAATAGGATGTTAATCCTCTTCGATTGAGCCAAGCTCTGATACCAATTGTTGAGTTGTGCGGTGCTCGATTCGTTCAACCGATTATGCTCACCAAGTGGTGGAGAGGTGGATATTTGGGTGGAAGGGTTTAGGAAGCTAGAAAGAATAAAGACACAATGATTTTAGAGTGGTTCGGCCTTCTAACAAGCACCTACATCCACTACCTTAGCTCCCCACTAAGGATTTCACAACCAATTCCACTAATTGATTCGTCCCCTTTTCTAGGCTTAGGAGGAAACCCTTTACACCGATCAAGCTTCTACCCAAAGCCTTGATCAAAACCCTCTTTTACAAAGAGAAACAAGAAGCAAACTTAAACCCTCTAATAGGTGTTTGTTTGCACAATTAAGCTCTTACCCAAAACCTAAAACACTTGAGCAAATTTGACAATTTTGGCTCACTAGTGTTTGTCTATACAATAATTGACACTTTAGGCTCTAAGACAATTCTTGATCATTTGTTGATTGACAATTGAAGCATTAGCCTTCTCTTGATGCTTGGAGGTCCCTTTTATACTCCCAATTGAGTTTGTAGCCGTTACTAGCCGTTGGGATCAAATTGGAGCCGTTGAGGACTTTAATTCCCACCATAAATGCATTCTGCAGCTCCCCGTTTCGAAACGCTCGATGCTGTTTCGAAACACTCTCAATGTAGAAAGAGCCGTTGCAGTCTGTCAGGGCATCCGTTTCGGAACGCCTCCTGGCCGTTCCGGAACGCCTCATGTCCGTTTTGGAACGCCTCCTGGCCGTTTCGAAACTCGTATCGAAACGCTATAGTCCCGTATCGAAACGCCAGCATTTAAAAGTTGGTTGGGAAAATAGCCGTTGGGGTTTATGACCGTTAGGGTCATTGCCACGTGGGCGTATCGAAACGGCCTAGCCCGTTTCGAAACGCTGGGCAAAAATCAAGTCCAGGGAAAGCCCGTTTCGAAACACGTTTCGAAACGAATATGCTACTGGAATCCCCTGTTTCGAAACGCCTTATGGTGTTTAGAAACACCTGGACAGGTTTGAGAAGTTTGGCTTTGAAACACATTAAAAACCCATTTAAAAACATCCCTAAACATAGTTTCAGAATATTTGGACTTTGGAAATTGTTTTAAATACTTTTTAAATCAGTCCAAAACATTTTTCAATTATTATATCAAAACATTAGTTCTACACATTTTAAATGACTTGTAATCTAACTTGTTACATACTTACATGTATAATAAAATTTTATTTAAATTTAAAGGCTTAAGGCTCGAGAACACCCTAAACTTTCAAAAAAAATCAATTAAGCCCTTAATATTTTTTTGCACCCAATGTCACCCTCAAACCCAAAAAATTAACCAATTCGACCCTTTGACTAACGGTTTTCTTCGTTGACCATTACGATGCTGATGTGGCAGTTTACGATGCTGCTGTGGCTGTAACACCCGGGTTTAGGAGTCGGGTGAAAACAATATTTTAATATTATTTCGGGTTCGGTTTTATAATCAAAATAATCTTTTGGGCCTCGGGTTTCAAAAACAAACATTTTGTGTTGGACTAAATTGAAATGAAATTCAATTTGGATGGATTTTAAAGAAAATGGAAAATAGCCATTCATTAATGGCAATCTTGTAAATAACCCAACTTTCAATTTAAATCCCCTTTTATCATCTTTTCACTATTCATTCTCTTCTCCAAACAAAACCAACGTTAAAGAGAGCTCTCAACCCTTTCCACTATTCCATCACATTGCTTCCTCATTTCAACTCGGTTTTGAAAGGTAATTTCATTTTCAACTTGTCCTCAACTTGTCCTCTTCAAAAGTACAAGTAGTTTTCATTTTCGTCAAGGTTTTGAAATTTGAGTTTTTGGTGGATTTGATTAAAGATGGTAACTTTATGGTGTTTAACTTAAAATTTCGATTTAATAATGTTAGATATGAAGTCTATGAGTCAAATGGTTCATCATATATAAATTTTACATGGTTTTAAGCTCATTCCCGGATTTGGGTTTCAAAGGGGTTTTTGAAGGGTTTTAAAGTGGTTTTTGGGGTTGTTTTAGGTTGGAATTTGTGAGCTAAGGTTAGTACTATAGTTGGGGGTTGTTTTGGAATCATTTGGGGGTGTTAAAAGTGTTGGAAACATGGGTTTTGATTGAGGTTTATGGGCTGCACGAGTTTGGTAATTTTAGGGGTTGTTCATGGCTTGAAATGTTGTGTTTGATGTTTGAATTGTATTCCGGGTTAGCTACTTTGATGCTTGGGCTGATTTGAAGTTGTTTGGATTGTGTTGAGGTTGTTTAGAGGCAAGAGCTTGTGTTGGTGAAGCATCGGGGGTGAATCCGGAAGCTTGAAGGTGATTGCTTTCTTGGTAGTTGAGCTTGGAAGGGAAGATGAGTGGTTAATGTTTTCAAAGTGGTTTTTAAGTGTTTGGTTCAAGCATGTGGACTAGGTTGGGCTTGGTAGACCCACCTAGAGTTAGGATTAGGGTGGTAGCCTAATCCTAAGCTTAAATTAAAGACATTGGTTGAACTTCTAATTGATGTTTATGCCTCGTGATGTTTATGATATGATAATTTATGTATAATGTGTTATACATGTGTGATGTGGCATGATTGTGATGCATTGTGATATGCATGTGGATTGTTCATGATTGTGATCATGGTGAGTACGTGCTAAGCACGAAATTGGTTGAAATTGATATTGTGGATTGGGTTAAATGTTGGCACTAGTATGCTTGGGTACAAATGATCGATCATTAGGATGTTAGTGTGCACACATGAGTCAAATTCGGGCGTGGCCTTGGTGGCGTTGAGTCACCAAGGAGGAGTACGGGTTCGCCCGAAATTTGTTATATATATATTAGTCGATGATGAGTGGAATCCCATCGACGGGGCGTGAGGATGAGTGGAATCCCCTCCGCGAGACTGGTGATGAGTGTAATCCCACTGTGATGTAAAGTGGTTGTTGGATGTGAGTTCCAACGTGTTTATCCGCGTATTCGAGTCATAGCTAGGTGCCAATATAAATTGATATGTGTATCAATGTGATGTGGAATGTGATTTCCTACTTGGATGATTATTGTGCTTACATATGTTGTGGAAATGAGCTTGTTGAGCATGACATATTATTGGATATTGTTCATGCATCATTGACATTTTGGCTCTTGAGGATCGAAGGTATGAACATGCATTTACCTTGGTTGAGATCGTGCTTGGACCCTGCATTGTCGAGGTTTGTTTTTAAAGAGCTTACCCTCACTAAGCTTTATGCTTATGCTCTATTTTGTTCGACAATGCAGATCCTTAGTTCGCGGGTTGCTAGTGCAAGAAGGACCCTCCAAGTGTGTGCTTGTGGTGCTAGCTTAGCTAACAAGTATGGGTATTTTTAGTTATGATGTAATGGTCAAGCAATGGGACATGTATTTGTGGTGTGATACTTTGAAGTATGTTGATGTTGCTTGTCTAGGAGCATACTAGACTCCTCTTATATGTTATGTTGATTTTGGCTTTTGATTGTATGCCTTGCTTGTAAACCATGTGGATTTGCCTACCTTGTTTTGGTTAAGCGTATGACCTTTTGAAATATGAACCTTGAATGTTGTGTATGAATTGGTATTTTGGACGTCTATCTTATATCTTGTGTACTTGAGTTTGTTGATATAGGATGCATGCCTCTAGAATGTATTTGTATGATTTGTACGCTTCATGTAGTCGTTTCGGACGTTTGGGATCAATTGGAGATGTCTAAATCTGATTTTGGAAAGTTGCAGACAGCAGGTGTTTCGAAACGGGTTGTCCTGTTTCGAAACGGGTGTGGTTCCAGGGCCCCCGTATCGGAACTCGTTTCGATACGCTTTGGCCACTGTGAGCCCCTGTTTCGAAACAAGTTTCGGAACACTTTTGCTACTGGATCGCCGTTTCGAAACTGGTATCGAAACGAAAAGGCAAAATGAGACCCTGTTTCGAAATAGGGTGGATGCGTTTCGAAACGGGTGTCTGACTTTTTAAACTGGGGCTGGTGTTTCGAAACGGGCTTTGACTGTTTCAAAACACATGCCTATTTTTGGGCTTTTTGACATCTCTAAGGGGTTTCAAGGGTTGGGCTTAGGCCCGGTTTGATGTGGGGCTTTCTCTTAAGTTAAATTAATGCATTTAGATAAGATAAATGAAAAAGTTTTTCCTATGGTCGGTAACCGAAGTGGAGCCTTAACGGGTTTTATCTCGGTTATCCCCGTGTAGCCCACTCGGACTGGTCAAGCGTCCGGACCGGGGCGAGGAGGTTACAGTGGCGGTTCACGGTGCTAACATGGCAGTCCACATGTGAATGATGACATGTTTAGAGGGTCTTAATTGATTTTTTTAGAAAATTCGAGGGCTTAATTGATTTTGTTAAAAAAATTGAGGGCTTAATTGATTTTGTTAGAAAGTTTGGGGGCTTATTTAATCTTTAAGAAAAAATAAAATTAAAAAACTATTTGAATTAAATTGAAATATTAAAAATATAAAGAAATATTATAATACTAAAAAGTATAAAAAATATTAAAAATATCAATAAACTTTTAGAGATATAAAGTTACATTTTTTAATATAAAAAAATTCTTCTTTGACCATCGAAGTGATCTCACTATAAAAAAGCTTGGATTTTCCTATGATATTACTGCTTGGATGCATCGAACAAGATGAAGTTTATTGTTTGATCGGGTGAAAAAAAAACTCTTTAATAAAGTCAAGCACCATATAGTCCTTGTATACCGCAAGAGTGTTTCTTAATTTTTCTTATTTTCTAACTTGAATTCCATGAAAGTTGGTTCAATCAAATAAAAGATATGTAACTATATTGTGATATAGGTTTGTATCATATGTATTAAAATGTACTAAGATTCTTCTTATTTTCTTATTTTGTTATTACAACGGTTATATGTTTTTTATATTGTTTTTATTTTTAGTAATTTTAATATTTATCTTAGAATATTTTAACATTTTTTATTTTTTATTTTTACTTAAAGATTAAATAAGCATTCAAACTTTATAAAAAATCATTTAAACCCTCAAACTTTAAAAAAATCAATTAAGCACTATTCTACGTCATCACTTTCTTTTAACATGGACCGTCATGTCAGCACTGTCACGGTCAACAACAGATTTCGTCAGTCAAAGGGTCAGATTGGTTAATTTTTGGGATTTGAAGGTAACATTGAGCGCGAAAAATTTTTAAGGGCTTAATTGATTTTTTTTCCCAAAAGTTCAGGGGCTTCACGAACCCTTAAGCCTAATTTAAACTATTAAAGATAATTAAAATTAAAAACAAAAAAACTGGAAAAGAATAGAGTTAATCATAAATTGTGTTGGATTTAAAATCCTAGCTAAGATTCATGAAATCAGTCTATAATTTTCAAAGTAAATTCATTCTAAGATCCAACAGTACATACCATACAAAAGAATAAGATTTTACCCTCAAATTTGAATTCACTTTGAATCAAATCTTGTTCTTTAAAATTTGAAGCACTTTGAACCAATAGATAAAATATTACAGAAAAATTTGATGCAATTATTAAAACTTGTAGAAATCACTTATTATTTAATCAAAGAATACTTTTAATACTAATCAACTGGGTTTTTATTTCTTTAGTTTAGGGTTTTGAAATTTTAATGTTTAATTTAATACAGATGGTTTGAGGTTTTGATTTTGGTATTTAGTATTTGAAAATGAATTTTAAAAATAATATCAAATAAAAATTTTATGAAATTTAAAAAATCACGAATACACTAAAAAATGACATAAAATAAAAAAATATAGGTTTTCAATTGATATGAAAACTTAAATTGGGGTTTAAGAAATTTGAATTAGGTTTAGAAATTCGTTTATTAGCTTTGTGCTTAGGTGTTGGATTTTCTGTGATGATTTAGTTGTTTGTTTATGCTTATTTTTTTGTTAGTTTTTTAAATAGTTGAGAAATATATTTTTTTAAGTGAGAATATTGACATGTCATCACCGTTTAAACTTTTAACGGTTTAATCGAGATGTTAGTTAAAAAAATGTGTAGTTTGACAAAATGATATAAGTTAGGGGGCCAAATTTATCCTTAAAAAATAATGACCAAAATGATAAAAATTGTAAATATTAGGAGTTAAAATTATCTTTATGCCATAATTATATATTGACATAAATTAAATAAATAAGGAATAATAAAAACAAAAAAATGGATCCCACATATTTATTTTAAATTCTTTTATTTAAAAATAAAAAATAAAAATTAATGGTTTATATCAATGTATGTAGGGGTGTTCAAAATTACCCGACCCGAACTACCCGACCCGACTACCCGACTACCCAAACACAAATAATCGGGTATTTACCCGGAATTTTTTTTTTACCCGGGTCGGGTACCCGGCCCGTCATTTCTCGGGTCGGGCCCGGGTCAAAAAATATGATTTTTTCGGGTACCCGGTTACTTTCGGGTACCCGGTTCCTATTTTTTTTATTTTTTATTTTATTAGATTACTTAATATTTTTAATTTAGAACTATATTTAAATCTCTAAATTCATTATATATTTGTATTATATGCTTTCATGTTTTAAATTTTTCAACAAAAAAATATTAATTTGTGAATATGTAAGATTCGATATGAAACAAACAACAATGTTTCTCTATTATATTTATGCATTAGTAGGTTTCTTTAAAAAAATATGAGATTAAAAAAAATACGATCGAGATTAATATTTTTAATGTCTTTCTTATGGTTATAAACTTTAAATCATTATTATTTTTTGTTTGGATCATGTGTTATAAACTTTTAAAGTTTTTTTTTTAATTTAAAAAAATAAAAAAAATAAAAATCGGGTACCCGGTACCCGATTTTACGGGTACCCGGGTTTAACGGGTACCCGGTATTTACGGGTCGGGACACGGGCCGACAAACCTAATACCCGAAGGTCCGGATACCCGGTTTTTCGGGTACCCGAAAACTCGGATACCCGGATTTGAACACCCCTAAATGTATGTCATTTACTGTAGAATTTTCTAAAAGGCGAAAATAAAGTACACTTTTTTTTAATTATTATTATTATTCAAGCTTGGTTAATTTATATTGTATTTTCCAGTGACCCATTATGATAGTAATTTATTTAATTTAATTTTCTATTTACAATACAAGGTTCGGACCCTTACAAAAATAATCATTTTATTTGGTTTAAGAAGTATGTTTGCACATGAAATAAACTCAAATCAATAATATTATTCTTACTTTTTAGTTGCATCAATTTTATCCTCGAAATCAACTAATGGCATCAATTTTACTTTCAATGTAATTTAATTATATCAAATTTGTCTCTAAAATAAGCTCAAATCACCAAAATTAAATGACTTCAAGAGGAAAATTGATTCAATCAAATGACTTCAAGGATAAATTATTGTAATTAAAAAGTAAGGAAAAATTGTTTATTTGGATTTACTTCAGAGTCAAACTTACCACTTAAGCCTTCTGTTTTATAAATATTCACTTTTGGTCAAAAAATTTAAAAAATTTACATTTCGATATTATAGATTTATTACATTTTGATCACTTATATTACCGATATTTTATTTTCATAACGCTATATGTTAGTAAAATGAGTTAATTTTTAATTTGACCTCTGAATTTAAGCTAGAATACTAATTTGACTCCTAAACTTTAAAAGAAATATCATTTTGACCCTAAGACTTAGGTAATGTAACACCCCGAGTTTAGGGCCCGAGAGATAATCGGGTTGATTAAACCGGTTCGGGTTAAATTAATTTGGGGAAAAACCATTTTAATAAACAACTAAAGGATTTTAATGAAGAAGGGCAAAAAGGAGATTTTGGAATTTTAAAAGGGTTTTGAAAATACCATCATCTTCTTCAAACTCTCTTTTAACGTTATTTTGCTCAAACACCATTTCTACTATTCCATTGATCTCACCACTTCATCCAAGCAAGTTTTTCAAGGTAATCTTTCTCTTATTTTGATTTTTCTCTTCCTTAAACGTGTTGTAGATGAAATCTATCTTTAAACCCATTGTTTAAATTTGTTTACAAAATGCTTTGTGTTGGAAAAAGAGGAAAATGAAGAAATTTCGTTTGGGTTGTTTGATCCTAGGTTTAAAGGTGTTTTAACCTTCTTTTGATGTTCTAAAATGTTAGGATAATGACTTAATGATGGGAAACCCGAAACTAGTAAAAATGAGGGTTTTTTGAAGTTGAAAAATTTGGGTTTTTGGTTTGTTCTTGTGAAGAACTTTGGGCTGATGGTTTCTAGACTTTGGGTAAGTGTTTTCGTTGTTGAAAGGTGTAGTTTTGATGGTAAATTTGCTGGGTTATTGCTGGATTTTGGTTAGAGCTGATTTGATAATGTTTTCGGATAACTTCGGCTACGAATCGATGAACGAATGTTGTTGAATATTGTGTTTGTGAATTTCAGTGGGCATGTATGTTGAAAAGGGTATTAATACTCTGTTTTGGATTGTTTAGAAGCAACATAAACGGATTTGAGCTCTTCGAACTTGAGACCGGGTAGTTCGAAGGCTTGAATCGGTGTTTCAGCTATCGTTGGGTTGTACCGGTGAGTGGAATTGTTTTCTAAGCCTTGAATTGGTTAAGGATGTGTTTTGGGGGTTTAGGTTGAGCCTAATAAGCCAATCTAAGCTCAAGAGTAAGTTTTAAGCATTTTAGTCTTCATTTTCGATAATATCTGCTATGTTTTTGAATGACTTTCCATAATGTTTGATGCTATGAACATCCTTGTGTGATGCATTTGATTGCCTTAATTGATTCCATGTTGATTATGGGTGTGACCATGAGAACACAAGGTTAGTGTTGGTTTGGTGGGTATTGACATGTGAAATCTTATTACCGGTTATAGTTGGTCGACCAATAGGATGTGAGTGCACTAGAGGTAAAAGTTGTGCATGACCTTAGTGATGCTAGATTCTACTAAGGAGGAGTACGGTGATGTGAGATTCCACCGGAAGTGTCTAGTGTGTTTGAGAACTATCCGCATATCCGAGTAAAAGTGATGAATGTCAATATACCCATGGTGCTCTAAATTCTCATGTTAAGCATGTTATATTCCAACAATGCAAGCCCTTAAACCTATGGAGCAGCTCGGGGAACAAGGGAGAATCCAAGGGGGTTTGGTTTGCTCAAGTATGGCTTTAGACTTAAATAAATAGTATTAAGCAATGGGATATGACCTTTATGTTTAAGGGGGTTGTTTGTTATGTCTCTTGCTTTAGACAAGTTTGTTTAGTTATGTTTGGCTTGTAATGCCTCTAAACATGTTAAACGTGCCATGGATTGTCTTTTGACCCCTTTTGTGATTGCTATGCTTGAATGTTTTCCTTTAATGAATCTTGTCATGTTGAATCTTGTTTCATTGATTGTCTATCACGTCTAAATGAATGCTCATGGTTGGTTTAAGTTGTGTGCATGTTTAGGAGTTGATTAGATGTTTGTTTGGTGAGTTGTGTTAGTTCTCATTGTGCTTAAAACTGCAGAAATCAGTCTTTCTGGGCAGGGCGTATCGATACGCTCAAGGGCTGTATCGATACGGTCCCCTGTTTTAAGCAAGGCATACCGATACGCGGGGGCGTACTGATACCCACTTTGATCACTGGAAATCTGAGATTTTGACGAGAAATTGGGGTATCGATACGGGTTTTAGGCATATCGATACGATCCCTGGTGTTGATTTTGGGAGCTTGACTATTAAGGGCGTATCGATACCAGCCGTGAGGGTATCGATACGGTCTCTTAGAGTTGACCTTATCGAGTTTGACCATTGAAGGCGTAATGATACGAGCCTTAGGCGTATCGATACGACCTGTGGCTAAATTGTTAAAAGTAACCTCAAATGTCCGTTTTTACTTGGATTATGTTTGCGTTGCTTCCCGCTGCTTGTTTTCTCACATAGGATTTAAATATTGCATCTAGACAAGATAAATTTTATAAAAATGAGTTTAGGGTTGCTAATCGGAGTGGAGCCTTAACAATTTTCTCTTCGGTTTTCCCTATGTAACCCGTTCGGGTCGGTCTGGTGGCTAGGCCGGGTCGAGGGGGTTACATTTTTTGGTATCAGAGCCTAGGTTACGCCTAGGTTCTTTGAGTTTCCGCAAAGCTGAAAGGTAAGTTTTTTTTTGTGTAAGCTTGTTGGTTGCGATGCACAGTGATTGTAAGCTGAAAGACTTGAGCGCCTTGGACCTTGTTCCTTGCTGACCCCAAATCATTTCACTTGTTGTGTTTATTATTTAGTTTTGCACCTGTTAGCATGATGAGACTGAGGGAAAGGCCTAGAATGGATAATCCGAGGGTTGAGCGGATTGAAAATGTTGAGGATGTGCGAGGGGAGAACTTGCCTCCTCCTCCTCCTTCGGGTGGTGGAGCGAATGTCGAAGGTGTTGGACCCCAGGTTGGTCAGAGACATGCTGACATTGATATGAATCCCTTGATTCAAGCTATAGCCGGGGCTATTCAAATAGCTTTAGGGAGTGTTCGGGTTGCAGCACCGCCTCAGGGTGCATGTTCTGGTCTGCCGTTAGAACGACTTCGTAGCTTGGGCGGTGTCGAGTTTCGGGGATTGTCACCTGAGGGTTTAGAGGCATGGTTTGAGAGCACATTTCGTATTTTAGGAAAAATGGAGTGCTCTGGTGCATATAAGTTAGGTTGCATCGTCTCTTTGCTGGAGGGAGATGCATATACTTGGTGGACTACCATCACAATGGGTATGCCAGAGGCCGAGGTTACTTGGGAATTCTTTAGGACTGCTTTCCGTAAGAAGTATCTAGGTCCTCGATACCTAGATGAGAAGAAGAGAGAGTTTATGACTCTAGTTCAGGGTAGCATGACTGTAGAGCGTTTGGGTGTTCTCTATTTATGAGCGTAAGTGCACATTCTTGTCAAGTTATAGTATAAAAGATGTCGTCTCCCAAAGGGATTGGAACATCTTCTATGAGTGTTTTCCTGCACAAGGAAATAGTGATTGCACAATTAAATTTCTGAATATTGAAAAGCATAAAAATAAAAACACAAGTATTTAAGATAGAAAGAGAGAGAGATATAGTTGATAGATTTGGGCTAGGTCGTTGTTGCTCAGTAGTGTGTAGACTGCGTTGTAAATATTAAGTGTGTTTTGTGCTGACACGATCTGCTGCCTTGGCATGTAATGAAAGATTGAGGCGGCGGCAACTTTCGATGCCACGACGGAACTCTGCGCTTGCAACTTTCGCTGTCTCAGCAGGTGGGATAGAGAGAAGTCTCGACGGCAAGTCTGACAGATACTCTAAGTTCGGCGAAACAATTCTGAAGTGATCCTTCCTATGTCTAGGCAAGGATTCTGTCACCATGTGATGTAGGCAATACCTAGCAATCTCAGCGTAAACCTAATACATGCAGTCGACATTTGGTTGCTCCTTTTAGCCGCTGAAATTCTAACTTATGTCTAAGTCGAATTAGTCAACACCTCGTCATGATGAGACCGTACTTAATTCTTTCGTGAGTTTGAAACTCTCGTGCCTGAAAAATAGATTTCTTCAACTGACTTTTGGAACTAATTGAAGAAGTGAAGAACA
Organism: Hibiscus trionum; assembly: GCA_030270665.1. Lineage (NCBI taxonomy): Eukaryota > Viridiplantae > Streptophyta > Magnoliopsida > Malvales > Malvaceae > Hibiscus > Hibiscus trionum. Next base: position 10,117,670 of record BSYR01000056.1, read on the forward strand.
TGAATTAAGCAAACTTGAGAGTATTTTATTACAAAACAACTTAAAATATTACAACCGTTTCTCACAACTACTTTACATACAAAAACCTAAACCTTAAGAGAGAATTAGGACGTGATCTCCAATTCACTCTATGTAATCTATGCTCCTATACCCTCACAAGCATGGGCATATATAGGGCTTTGCCTAAGTTTGAGTCCTTCTTGGAGTAGAAGTTCTTAAAGTAACTTTACATTTAATGTTGACTCATTTTTTACTTGAATGTGGACTCTTTAGACGTTGTCTTCTCCAGTAAGTAAAGATAAGTCACTTTACTTATCCCTCTTCAATCAGCTCTTCAGGCCGCTACAGGCTTCAGGAAATTGCAAGTCTGGGCTCATTAGACTCAGGAAATTGTCCTCTTTCAATCGCAACCCATCTTGACTAAGTCGGTTTAACTTCTGCCTGGGCGGCAGTCGGCGGCAATGCTGCTGCTGCCTCATCCTTGGCGGCACATTGGAACTGCTTCAGTACAACTTCTTTTGCTCTCTACTTTCCCGTCCTCTCCTCCTCTACACATCTACAACACCTAAAAAAACTAAGCTAAAATAATATCTTTTCTTAACCAAACATAAAATATTCAATGAAAGCATGGTAAAAGAGCAAATACTGTTATTATGCATGCAATGCACCTAAATATGCATAAATGAGCTTAAGAACATCAATAATATGGTCAGGAATGTGTACAAAATATAGAACTTATGGACACTCTACACACCCCCAAATTCGAACTATTGCTTGTTCTCAAGCATTGCAACCTAACTAGTAAGCATGCCCCTTGCACAAAAATTAACAGAAACTTAGCCATTAACTTGATTTATTACCTCAAGGTTGTGGCACCTATTCTATGTTAGTGATGAGGAATGACATGAAATAACTTAGGATTTAATTTTCTTAGTGCCAGTGCAGTGTGTGTAGGTCTGTGTCCATGCTAAACATGCTGAGTATACTAAGTAAACAAACAATGCTAAAAATAATTAAATTTGAAAAAAATATATTAGTTGCTGCCAGGGCAGCACAAGAAAGCACTTCTTTCCTCTCTCTTTTTTTTTCTTTCCTGATCACGGCCTTAAGGGCTTCAGCTTATCACAACTATTCTTCGGGTCTGATGTTATGATAGGTGCACACTACGAAACTCTGAACCCTTTGAATAGAGTCAACCCGTGAAGGCTTTCATTCACTCTTGCTAATTTGTCCGTCACTTATTTTAGATACTTGGACTTTGATAGCAGCGGAGTGTCCTTGCTCATGATCCTTCCTAGAGCCAGTTTCGGACACCTCTAAGGTACTTAAACATCATTCCTAGAGCCAGTTTCGGGCACCTCTAGGGTATTAAACATCTTTGTGTTGCTGCCCTGTGCTGCCACAGTGGCAAACCTGTATCCAATTAAGAATTTTTCATTAAATAAAGCAAGCAGTGTTAAACTTAGAACTCGAGCACAACTCAACACTTAACAGACAGTGTAAGAATAATTGGCAACTAAAAAAAATTCTAAGTATTTTTCATGCTTCTCCCATGGTTAAGTTAAATTTTAAGTATGGTGCGAAAATAAGTAATCGGCTAACTATCATAGGCACAAGTTTTTAAGCCAAGACTTTCTATTTCATTGTGTGCTAGGGCAGAATTTAAATATGCTACTATATGCTGCTAAATGAAACTAAAAGCAAAGAAAACAAAAAAGACTGACCCCCAAACTCAAGGTTGGCATTGTTCTCAATGCCTTACACAAAAAATATAAAATAAAAAAAAATAGAAAAATTAAAACATAAAAAGAAAAAGAAAACATAAAATTAAAATGGAGCATAAAAAGAAAGGAAAATAAAGAAAAAGGTGCTATAAACTAGGGAAGTTCCCCTCCATTTCTGCTGCTATCTCGGAGGAGGACTCTAAGGAGGTTGGGAGGACAAGGCATCGTGTGGTGGGAGATTTGGCGGCTGGGCTTTTCTTCTGGCCACATGGTGGCTGGATGCGGTTGGGAGTGGGTCTTTTAGGTGATGCTTCTAGTTCGGTTTCAGACCCTTGCCTTGAGGTTTATTCGCTCTAGCGGGCCATTTCCTTTTCCTTGCTGCTTCGGTCAGTTCGTCGTCGGAGGAATCAGATACCTCCATGTCTAATGAATCCGAGGCCTCGGCAGTCTCTTTGGCATCTGCCTTCTTTGCTGCTGTGGAGGCGACGATAGTCTTCTCTTTTTAGGAATCAGATGAGGAGGTGAGGTTGTATGGCTAGATGGGAGTGGGCGAGGTCATTCTTTTGGGGCGAATGTGTGGTCCATCGCTGTCTACGGCGGCTGGAGTGGCAGCTGGTCTAGGTGTGATCTGGGTTGGTTTAGAAGCTGCTAACTCCAAAGGGAAGGCTGGCAACTTTGGGCCGATGTCGTGGTATTTGTCTAGCAAGTAGGCCACAAAGGCCTCTTGCACCTCCACAATGTATCTTGTGGAGATTACCTGCTTGTGCTCAATCCTCTAGTAGCTTTCTACAAGGCTTCGCAGTAGAGGAATCACGACAGAGGAAAGGGCAGCATCAGTACTGTCTATCGCGGCCGGGGTTGCGGCAAGTTGTGACGGCGGTGGGGCAATTGTCGGCGTTTCAGGCTTTGGCTCCCGCATCATCTGGAGGCGTGCCTTCCTTGTCCACCCTTCCTTGGCGGCAATGATTGTATCTTTGCGATGCGGCGGCACACAAAAATTGGCGCAGAGGCCGGTGATGAGCGAGGGGAAAACGAGGGGTCCCTTGGAGTTGAGTTTAGCTGCGTGGGCATAAATTTCTTCAAGAATAACTTCCCCAACGTTGATAGGCCGCCCCTTCATTATGCTATGGATTAAGGCCAACCGCGGCCTGTTGACTGTAGAACCATGCGAAGTGGGCATTAGGCGGCGCTGGATGAAGTTACTCCATAGGTTGGAATCTGGCAGCAGGTCGCGACGGTTTACCGAGCCGTTATTTTTGCCAGTTAGCCATTTGACATTGGGCTGGCATATTTCTCTTTTGATTTTCTCGTAGCCTGATGCCGTTAAACCCGAACTCCATTCTTCGTGTGGATTCCCTTTGATTTCTATGCCGTAGAAGCTATTTATTGTTGCCGCCGTGAGCTTGACACCCTCACCACGAACGTAGACGAAGGGGTTTCCTGGGGTCGGTTTGTGGACATAAAATTCTCGCACTAGGTTGGTGTTTATCTCCTCTGGCTGCCGTGCAAAAATGTGCCATCCTAGGGTGTGGACCCTTTCGAATACGGTAGACTCAAGGTCAAGATCCCCATCTATCCTTGTGTATTAGAAGCCTATCTCTTCCCAGATTTGTCGCTCAGCAAAGTGTTGCCGATAGGTTGCCGCTACGTCAGCATTCAAGAACCTCTGGAAGGTGGGCTTGAAGGATGAGGCTTTGGGTTTTGATGTTGCCATATTTATGAGAACGACTGTGTTTCCTAAAGAAAATAACGCAAATGAGATCTTGAAAGCAAAGAAGACAAGAAGAATTGAGAGAAAAAGTGAGAGCAAAGTGAATAATGAGGAGAGAATAGCTGGCTTTATATAGCTGCTACTCTCCGCTGCCTTGGCGGGCATGCTGCCAACGGGCAGCAATGATTGCGGCATGTTTTATGAGATTCTAGACGTTACGCAGATAGCCGTTGCCGCCAGCTGTTGCAAATGTTGCCATTGCGACTAGCCGTTATGAAGCCGCTAGCCGTTATGCTAATCTGCCTTGGGCCGCCTTGGCCGTTGGGTTGGACATTTTCTTTATTTTTTATCCTTCTTGGTCTTGCCTTCATTCCTAACTTGAAATAAATTAAATGCAAAAATTAAATAAAAATAACTGAAAATTAAATAAATTTCAAGAAAAATAAATAAGAATTAAATCTAATCCTAATGCATAAAAACAAAAATTAAATAAAAATTAGGTTATGTTGGGTTGCGCATCTCCCAAACATAACCACTTCCTGAGGGTTTTGTGTTTGGCTTTTCGTCCAGGTATGTCATTCCTCTCCTCAAGTGGGTGTTGGCTGCCATCTTTGTCGCCCTCGCGGGACATACACCAAAGACAGACAAGAGGTGCACAAGGGTTTTTTAAGATAAAATAAAGAGAAATTTAAGTGCAAAAAATTAAAAGTAGAGGTGTAGGAATTCAAAAGCAGTTACTGTTGCCAATCCCCGACAACGACGCCAAAAACTTGTAGAGTGTTTGGGTGTTCTCTATTTATGAGCGCAAGTGCACACTCTTGTCAAGTTCTAGTATAAAAGATATCGTCTCCCACAGGGATTGGAACAACTTCTATGAGTGTTTTCCTGCACAAGGAAATAGTGATTGCACAATTAAATTTTTGAATATTGAAAAGCATAAAAATAAAAACACAAGTAATTTAAGATAGAAAGAGAGAGAGAGATAGAGTTGATAGATTTGGGCCAGGTAGTTGTAGCTCAATAGTGTGTAAACTGCGTTGTAAAGATTAAGTGTGTTTTGCGCTGCCACGATTTGCTGCCTTGGAAGGTAATGGCGGATTGAGGCGGCGGCAACTTTCGATACCACGACGGAACTCTGCGCTTGCAACTTTCGCTGTCTCAGCAAGTGGGATGGATAGAAGTCCCGACGGCAAGTCTGGCAGATACTCCAAGTTCGGCGAAGCAATTCTAAAGTGATCCTTCCTATGTCTAGGCAAGGATTCTGTCACCACGTGATGTAGGCAATACCTAACAATCTCAGCGTAAACCTAACACATGCAATCTATGTTTGGTTTCTCCTTTTAGCCGCTGAAATTCTAACTTATGTCTAAGCCAAATTAGTCAACACCTCATCATGATGAGACCGTACTTAATTCTTTCATGAGTTTGACACTCTCGTGCCCGACAAATAGATTTCTTCAACTGGACTTTTGGAACTAATTGAAGAAGTGAAGAACATGAATTAAGCAAACTTGAGAGTATTTTATTGCAAAACAACTTAAACTATTACAACCGTTTCTCACAACTACTTTACATATAAAAACCTAAACCTTAAGAGAGAATTGAGACGTGATCTTCAATTCACGCTATGCAATCTATGCCCATATACACTCACAAGCATGGGTATATATAGGGCTTGGCCTAAGTTTGAGTCTTTCTTGGAGTAGAAGTTTTTAAAGTAACTTTACATTTAATGTTGACTCCCTTTTGACTTGAATGTGGACTCTTTAGACGTTGCCTTCTCCAGCAAGTAAAGATAAGTCACTTTACTTATCCCTCTTCAATAAGCTCTTCAGGCCGCTACAAGCTTCAAGAAATTGCAAGACCGGGCTCATTGGACTCAGTAAATTGTCCTCTTTCAATCGCAACCCATCTTGACTAAGTCGGTTTAACTTCTGCCTGGGCGGCAGTCGGCGGCAATGCTGCTGCTGCCTCGTCCTTGGCGGCACATTGGAACTGCTTCAGTACAGCTCCATTTGCTCCCTACTTTCTCTTCCTCTCCTCCTCTACACAGCTACAACACCTGAAAATGAAAACTAAGCTAAAACAATATCTTTTCTTAACCAAACATAAAATATTCAAAGAAAGCATGGTAATAGAGCAAATATTGTTATTATGCATGCAATGCACCTAAATATGCCTAAATGAGCTTAAGAACAACAATAATAAGGACAATAATTTATACAAAATATAGAACTTATGGACACTCTACAATGACTGTGTCCGAGTATGAGGTACAATTTGTACGTCTCAGCCAATATGCTTATGAGTTGGTTCCCACTGAGAGGGAATGATGTGAGCGTTTTTGATATGGTTTGATCAAGGAGGTGAAGACCTACATGTTGGCTTCCGACTATACGGATTTTGATGTGTTGGTCGCTAGGGCCAAGGACATTGAACAATCTTTGGGACTTGCTGACCGTAGAGGTGGATCTAGTTTAGGAAAAAGGACCGCCAAGTGGGATAGAGACCGTGCCAAGAGGCACAAGGATAGGAGACCCCATCAAGATCATAGGTGCGGAGGTGGTAATTCGGGGCGAGGCCATCACGGCCAAGGGACTAAAAATCGTACTCCTGAGTGTACCAAGTGTGGTAGGCATCATTTCGGTGAGTGTTGGGGCACTTATAGCTCATGTTGGAACTGTGGGTCTAGAGCGCACTTGAAGCGTGATTGTCCACATCCGGCTAGGGATGGACATGCTTCTGCACGAGCTGTCGAGCATCAGAGAGGCTATGGGTGCGGTCGAGGTAACTTCCAGCTTAGGAATGATGGCCAGTGGAATGTGGCCTATGTTGTCGCGGTACAGATCGAGGGAGGTGAATCGGCTGAGTATATGCATAGTGTGAGGCTGGGAATGACACGGATGTGATCGCATGTAATTTTGTGTTACAATCCTTATCTTTGCTTTCGTTGATTGATTCTGGCTCGACACATTCGTATATTTTGGGTGAGCATGCAAGATCATTAGGTTTGCCTTTTGAGTTGTTAGATACATGTATGAATGTTACGAGTTCTTTTGGTGAGACAATTGTAGTTAGAAAAGTGTTCAAGATATGTCCTTTGATGATTCAGAGTCATGTTTTTCCTGTGGATATGATGGAATTGCTGTTTTATGGTTTTGATGTGATTTTGGGCATGGATTGGCTTGTGGATCATAGAGTTAGGGTAGATTTTGAGACTAAAAGAGTTTCTTTGAGGCTTTCTGATGATTACAAGGTAGTAGTAGTTGGCAAGAACAATAATTTCTTGTCTAATGTTGTTTTAGCGTTAGAGGCTTAGAGGATGATGGATTTGGGTTGTCAAGCTTACTTAGCCTATGTGATGAATTTGAATATGAGTGAAGTTAGACCGTGAGACATCATAATAGTTTGTGACTTTCTAAGTGTTTTTTCGGAAGAATTGCCTGGTTTGCCTCCAGATAGAGATTTTGAGTTTGCGATTGAGACGTATTCAGATTCTGCTCCCGTATCGATTGCTCCGTATAGAATGGCACCTAAGGAGTTGAAAGAGTTGAAAGAGTTGAAGACACAGCTTCAGAAACTGTGAGATAGAGGTTTTATTAGGCCTAGTATTTCACCTTGAGGTGCTCCGGTCTTGTTTGTGAAGAAGAATGATGGCAGTATGAGGATGTACATAGATTATAGGCAGTTGAATAAAGTGACAGTGAAGAACAAGTATCCCTTGCCACGTATTGATGTTTTGCTTGATCAGTTGAGAGGTGCTTCGGTGTTTTTGAAGATTGATTTGAGATCGGGTTACTATCTGTTGAAGGTAAAATATGTGGATATACCGAAGACAACTTTTCGTACAGGATATGGGCACTACGAGTTCTTGGTAATGCCTTTCGGTTTGACTAATTCCCCAGCTGCATTTATGGACACGATGAACAAAGTATTTCACGAGTTTTTAGATAGATTTGTAGTAGTGTTCATAGATGACATTCTAGTGTACTCTAGGACCGAGGAAGAACATGATGAGCATTTATGATTAGTACTTCAGACCTTGCTTGAGAATCAGTTGTATGCCAAGTTGAGTAAATGCAAGTTTTGGATTAGGGAAGTAGCTTTTCTAGGTCATGTGATCTTAGCCGATGGGATTAGTGTGGATCTCATGAAGATAGAAGCAATAGTGAGTTGGTAATGACCAAAGTCAGTGACCGAAATCTGTAGTTTTCTAGGTTTGGCCTGGTATTATCGAAGGTTTGTTGAGGGATTCTCAAAATTGCTGCACCTTTGACTAAGTTGTTACAGAAAATTTTTTCGTATGACTGGACAGATGCAAGGCAACAAGCGTTTGAAAAGTTGAAGAAAGCATTGATAGAAGCTTCTATTTTGATTTAGCCTGAACTAGGGAAAGAGTTTGTAATCTTCAGTGATGCATCGTATATAGGTTTAGGGTGTGTGCTTATGCAAGAAGGAAGAGTTGTAGCTTATGCTTCGAGATAGTTGAAGGTTCACGAGAAGAACTACCCCACCCATGACATAGAGTTAGCGGTTGTGGTCTTTGCCTTGAAGATTTGGAGACACCGTCTTCATGGTGAGAAATGCACAGTCTACACCGACCACAAGAGTTTGAAATATTTGATGACTCAGAAAGAGTTGAATCTTAGACAACATAGTGGTTAGAGATTCTTAAAGACTATAACCTCACAATAGAGTACCATCCGGGTAAAGTAAATGTAGTGGCTGATGCTTTGAGTAGGAAGGTGGCAGTTGAGTTGCGAGCTATGGTTGCGAGATTGAGTGTGTCACACGATAGCGATTTGATAGCCGAGCTACAAGTTAAACCATCGTTAGTTCAGTTGATTCGAGAGAAACAATTGCAAGACAGATCTTTGGCACATCATGTGCAAGATATAGCTGAGGGTAAACCCACAGATTTCTGCTTTGGTGAGAATAGGATCTTATGTTTTAAGAATAGAGTAGTTTTTCCAGAAGATGTCAAGTTGAGACGTACTATTTTGAATGAAGCTCATAATAGTCCTTTCGCTATGCATCCGAGTAGTACGAAGATGTATCGTGGGTTGAAAGATGAGTACTTCTGGGTTGGTTTGAAGAAAGATGTGGCCGAGTTTGTGAGTATATGTATGGTTTGCCAGCGTGTTAAGGTCGAGCATCAGTTTCTTTCAGGTTTGTTACAACCGTTGAAGATTCCGGAGTGGAAGTGGGAGAGAATTACTATAGATTTTGTGTCGGGTTTGCCGTTGACTCTTTCGAAGAAGAATTCAGTATGAGTAATAGTGGACAGATTCACTAAGTGTGCCCATTTCATATATGTTCATACTACTTATACCTTAGACAGGTTGCCCGAGTTGTATATGAATGAGATTGTGAGGCTGCATGGTGTACTGAAGTCTATTGTGTCAGATAGAGATCCGAGATTTACAGCTAGATTTTGGGAGTGTTTGCATCGTGCCTTGGGGACTTTGTTGAACTTCAGTACTTCGTATCACACATAGTCAGATGGTCAGTCAGAGAGAGTTATTCAAGTGTTAGAGGACATGTTGAGGTGTTGCATCATCGACTTTTAGGGTTAATGGAAAAAATCTACCGCTAGTAGAGTTTGCGTACAATAACAATTATCAGGCTAGTATTCAGATGACACCGTATGAAGCTCTGTATGGTAGGAAATGTAGAACACCTGTCTATTGGGCCGAAGCCGGACATAAGCTTGTACCTATGCCAGACTTGCTTAAGGGCACTACCGAGAAGGTAAAACTAATTTGTGATTGCTTGAAGGTAGCTTCAGACAGACAAAAATTTTATGCAGATTTGAAGAGAAAAGAGATTGAGTATGCTATTGGCGACAAAGTGTTTTTGAAGGTCTCCCCGTGGAAGAAGGTAATGAGGTTTGGTAGAAAGGGGAAGTTGAGTCCGCAATTCATTGGTCCTTACGAGATAATTGAGAGGATTGGTTGCATGTAGGTTGAGATTGCCATCCGAGCTTGAGAAGATTCATGATGTGTTTCATGTTTCGATGCTTCGAAAGTACATATTAGTTCTGTCTCATGTTTTGCTAGTGGAAGAGATTAAATTGAATCTGAATTTGTCATATGAAGAATAACCATATGAGATTCTTGCTATGGATAAAAAAGTTTTGCGTGGGAGGACCATTGAGTTAGTCAAGGTTTTGTGGAGACATCGGGGTGTGGAAGAAGCTACTTGGGAGAGAAAAGCGGATATGGAAGAGCAATTTCCGCACCTCTTTCCATCAGGTAAATTTCGAAGACGAAATTCCTTAAGTGGGGGAGAGTTGTAACGCCCCGAGTTTAGGTCCCGGGAGATAATCGGATTGATTAAACCTGTTCGGGTTAAATTAATTTGGGGAAAACCATTTTTAATAAACAACTAAAGGATTTTAATGAAGAAGGGCAAAAAGGAGATTTTGGAATTTTAAAAGGGTTTTGAAAATACCATCATCTTCTTCAAACTCTCTTTTAACGTTATTTTGCTCAAACACCATGTCTACTATTTCATTGATCTCACCACATCATCCAAGAAAGTTTTTCAAGGTAATCTTTCTCTTATTTTGAATTTCTCTTCCTTAAACGTGTTGTAGATGAAATCTATCTTTAAACCAATTGTTTAAATTTGTTTCCAAAATGCTTTGTGTTGGAAAAAAGAGGAAAATGAAGAAATTTCGTTTAGGTTGTTTGATCCTAGGTTTAAAAGTGTTTTTAACCTTGTTTTTATGTTCTAAAAATGTTAGGATAGTGGCTTAATGATGAGAAACCCGAAATTAGTAAAAAAGAGGGGTTTTTGGAGTTGAAAATTTGGGTTTTTGGTTTGTTCTTGTGAAGAACTTTGGGCTGATGATTTCTAGACTTTGGGTAAGTGTTTTGGTTGTTGAAAGGTATAAATTTGATGGTAAATTTGCTGAATTTTGGTTAGAGCTGATTTGATGATGTTTTCGGATAACTTCGGTTACGAATCGATGAGTGAATGTTGTTGAATATTGTGTTTGTGAATTTCTGTGGGCATGTATGTTGAAAAGGGTATTGATACTCTATTTTGGATTGTTTAGAAGCAGCGGAAACGGATTTGGGCTCTTCGGACGTGAAACTGGGTAGTTCGGAGGCTTGAATCAGTGTTTCGGCTATCGTTGGGTTGTACCGGTGAGTGGAATTGTTTTCTAAGCCTTAACTTGGTTAAGGATGTGTTTTGGGGGTTTAGATTGAGCCTAATAAGCCAATCTAAGCTCAAGAGTAAGTTTTAAGCATTTTAGTCTTCATTTTCGATAATATATATTATGTGTTTGAATGACTTTCCATAATGTATGATGCTATGAACATCCTTGTGTTATGCATTTGATTGCCTTAATTGATTCCATGTTGGTTGTGGGTGTGACCATGAGAACACAAGGTAAGTGTTGGTTTGGTGGGTATTGACATGTGAAATCTTATTACCAGACATAGTTGGTCGACCAATAGGATGTGAGTGCACTTGAGGTAAAAGTCGCGCATTGCCTTAGTGATGATAGATTCCACTAAGGAGGAGTACGGTGATGTGAGATTCCACCAGAAGCTATGTTTTACTAGACAAGTGAGTACGGTGATGTGAGATTCCACCGGAAGTGTCTAGTGTATTTGAGAACTATTCGTATATCCGAGTAAAAGTGATGAATGTCAATACACCCATGGTGCTCTAAATTCTCATGTTAAGCATGTTATATTGCTCATTTCCATTTATGCTTATGCATGTGGTTGGTTTCTTGCTTGTGTGTTGATAATGAGTATGAGGTAAGCTTATAGCTTGTGAATGCATTCGGTAAATGCAGGAGATGTTAAATGCATGTTGTTATGTGTTCATGCATGAGAGAAATGATTTGAAAATGGTTTTGGTTTCAAGCAAACTATGGTTTTAAAATTGCATTGTTGTAGTTACCATTTTGAGCACCGCTCACTAAGCTTATATGCTTACACTCATTTTTCCAACAATGCAGACCCTTAGACCTATGGAGCAGCTCGAGGAATAAGGGAGAATCTAAGGGGGTTTGGTTTGCTCAAGTATGGCTTTAGACTTAAATAAATAGTATTAAGGAATGAGATATGACCTTTATGTTTAAAGGGGTTGTTTGTTATGTCTCTTGCTTTAGACAAGTTTGTTTAGTTATGTTTGGCTTGTAATGCCTCTAACATGTTGAACGTGCCATGGATTGTCTTTTGACCCTTTTTGTGATTATTATGCTTGAATGTTTTCCTTTAATGAATCTTGCCACGTTGAATCTTGTTTCGTTGATTGTCTATCAAGTTTAAATGAATGCTCATGGTTGGTTTAAGTTGTGTGCATGTTTAGGAGTTGATTAGATGTTTGTTTGGTGAGTTGTGTTGGTTCTCCTTGTGCTTAAAACTGCAGAAATCAGTCTTTTTGGGTATGGCGTATCGATACGCTCAAGGGCTCTATCGATACGGTCCCCTTTTTTAAGCAAGGCGTACCGATACTGTAACACCCCAATTTTGGGCTTAGAAGTTTTGGGTTTGGACCGGACCGGTCGGGTTGCGGTTCGAATATAAAAGGGTGAATTTAGGAAAGCCTAGTTCGGGTTGCATTAAAAATATGGAAAAATGTCTTAAAATCCTTTTTATTATATATAAGAGAAAGGTGAAATCAATTTTACAAAATGAGGTTTGGAAGAGTGACATTTTGGGTTAGTGACCAAAATGTAATTTTTGAAAACTGGGTGATTGTTTTAAAAAGGATTGAAACTTTGAATCTTTAAGGAGCTATTTACCCAAAAGAGTTTCTCCAGATTTTTCTTAAATATTAAATGATTAATTAATGGTTTTAAAATAAAAGAAAAAGGGAGGGAAAGATATTTTGGCATTTTCAACTAACTTTTCCCAAATTCCATTTTCCTTTTCTCTCAATTTTCTCTCAACCCAAACACATTTCTCCAGCACATTTTCCCTCTGATTTTGACATCCAAATATGAGATTTCAATCCTCTTTTGATCTCTAATCATCTCTTCAACAAAACCTTAGCATTTGCTTATTGGATTTTCAAGATTTTGGTTCCAAAAAGGGAGAAAACTCAAGTTTAGAGGTATGAACGTCCTTCTCCTCTAAATTCTCAGTTCTTTACTGAAATTCCCAAGTTCTCAATCCTTGATTTGTGTTTTATTAAAGGTTTTACAATTGTGTTCTTGATCTTGGCTTTAAAATGCAAGATTTGCTTTAATTTTGATGAAATTCGTATGATCTGATTGGGCACTGTTTTGAGATGTAATTTTGATGTAAAATGAATGTATAATTGATGAGAAATTGAGGTTTAATCAATGCAATCCCGGATAGGTTGATTTTCCTAAGTTTTGCTTGAGTTTTTGGTGGTTTTTGGAGTGATCTTGATGATCTGTTATAGCTGGAGGTATAAGGACGTGGTTAGATCCTTTTTGGATGTTAATTGATGTTTAAGGATGTTTAGAATTGATGGATCTTGGCTGGGTAGTGTTGTGGAGTTGTTTGGAGGTGATTTCGGTTGTGTTTGGTAGCCGAAATGTGAGTGTTGATGAGAGCAGCGAGTTTAGATGTCTTGGTTGAGGATATTAATGCATGATGGTGCATTAATCTACTGTTTTGATGTGTTTAAAACAGGGGAGACATCTTCGGATCCTTGTGGTGTTGATTCGGAAGCTTGATTGGTGTTTCGGCAAGTGGCGAAACGGAATCGGTGAGTGGATTTTGGTTTTTAGCTTTGAAACCAATGTTTTGAAGGTTTGGGAGCTTAGTTTAAGTCTAAGCAACTTAGCTAAGCTCAAGAGTAAGTTTTCGGAAAAACTCTCTTGTTGATGAACCATGAGTTGGTTGAATGCAATGTGATTTGTTTGCATGTTTTAAATTCTGTTTTGAAAGCATGTTTTAGCATGTTTAATTGCCGAGGTTATAAGCCATGTGTTGAAGGATGCTCAAGGTAAGAGATCCTTGTTTTTGAACATTGTTAAATGTGGTTTTGATGCTTAATGATGCATGATGTTTATGGCTTTGTTAAATGCTTTAAAACAGTGAAATATTGTTGTTAATGATGCATATTGGCAAGTGATGTTTTGAGAAAGGTTAAGAACACTATGGTGGTTAAAAGTCCATAGGTGGTTCTTGTGTTAAGAACAACATGGTGGTTAAAAGTCCATGATTGGTTCTTGTGCTAAGGTCACCAAGGTGGTTAAAAGTCCTTGAGTGAGCCTTGTAAGGTCACAAAGGTGGTTAAAAGTCCTTGTGTATTTTAAGAACAACATGGTGGTTAAAAGTCCATGGTTGGTTCTTGGTTAAGGTCACAAAGGTGGTTAAAAGTCCTTGTGTGAGCCTTGTGTATTTTAAGAACACCATGGTGGTTAAAAGTCCATGGGTGATTCTTGTTAAGGACACAAAGGTGGTTAAAAGTCCTTGTGTGGTTCTTGTGAATTGTAAGATCACAATGGTGTTTAAAAGTCCATGTGTGAGTCTTATGTTGATTGAATTGTGAAATGGAAAGATTATGTTTATCACTTGTGGCCAATATGACATGTTAATAATGTGAAGCATGTATGCTTGTTTTAAATGCTTTTGTGCATGATTTAAGGTTGTTTTGAAGTAAGGTTTATAAAAGTGTTTATAAATGCATTATTGTGTTGTTTTAAATGAGCATTCCTCACTAAGCTATTTGCTTACGCTCTCTCTCTTTTCTTAAACCAATAATGCAGAGCATTAAAGTGCATTGAGGGCAGCAATGAGTTCAAGAAATCCAAGTGGTGAACTAAGCTCATGTATGGTGAAAGTTTCTTAAACACTATTAGCTTTAGGCATTTGGCAATGGGGAACCTATGTTGTTGTTTTGGGAGATGTTTTGGACTCCCTAAGTTGGTTTTATATTGTTGATGATGTTGGAACATGTAAATGGCCTTTATGTGGTTGGTTTGGAGTTTTGATGCTTGAATGGTTCCTATATAGGATGCATGCCTATAGATTTGGGGTTTTTCATGTTTGATGCCATGCTTATGAATTGTTGATGCCAATATGTTCCTTATGCATGTAATGTCTTGCTGGTATAGTTTGGTTGCCTTTGGAGCATGTTTGATGGGTCAATTGTGTGTTTAATCAGCTAAAAATTCTGCAATCTGGGCAGCCTGTTTCGGAACAGGTGCTGCCGTTTCGGAACAGAGGGCCTGAAATGGCCTAGGCGTTTCGAAACGGGCAGGGCTGTTCCGAAACAGTTTGGCCACTGCCAGGCCCTGTTGCGCAACGCGTTTCGGAACGGTCCCGCGTTTCGGAACGGATCATCCCTGTTCCGAAACACCCGACCGTTGGGCACTGAAATTGACGGTTTAATGTTTTGAAATCCTTGCGTTTTGGTCCTGAACCTTGTTTATGCAATTGCATGAGTTTGAGATGTCCGTTTGAGCTGAAATTTGGCAGAGAAGCATGAAAGATGACTAATTTCATAATGGTAACTTAAAAGTGGGTTAAGTCCTTCTAATTTCCAGAATTTACATTTTGGTCCCTAAACTTGTATGTTGTGCAATTAAGTCCCTGAATGTTTTCCGAATGCGCTGATCTTTGAGTATGCTGTTGTTATGAACACATCTAGGGTTAATGTGCATTTAGATAAGATTAAAAAGAAAAAAAGGGTCGTTAATCAAGGTTGACTTTCGGGTTGACTTTGGTTTTCCCCGTGTAAACTTCTTAATTCGGGCCAACCGTCTAGGCCGGGTTAAGGGGGTTACAGATACGCGGGGGTGTACCGATACCCACTTTGATCATTGGAAATCTGAGGTTTTGACGAGAAATTGGGGTATCGATACAAGTCTTAGGCGTATCGATACAGTCCCTATTGTTGACTTTGGGAGCTTGACCATTAAGGGCGTATCGATACCATCCGTGAGGGTATTGATACGGTCTCTTGGAGTTGACCTTAGGGAGTTTGACCATTGAAGGCGTATCGGTACGGCCTATGGCTAAATTGTTAAAAGTAACCTCTAATGTCCGTTTTTGCTTGGATTATGTTTGCGTTGCTTCCCGTTGCTTGTCTCCTCACATAGGGTTTAAATATGACACCTAGACAAGATAAATTTAAAAAAAAAAACGAGTTTAGGGTTACTAATCGAAGCGGAGCCTTAACGGGTTTCTCTTCGATTTTCTTCGTGTAACCCGTTCAGGTCGGTTTGATAGCTAGACCGAATTGAGGGGGTTACAGGTAAAATGTCAATTGGTTCCCTAAATTTGACCAAAACCTCTTGCCAGAAACCATTCAAATGATATTTATATTATTTTATGCTATAATATATTAAATTATGGTAATATATATGTATACTAATAAATTCTCTAAAAATAAAATATATGTTATGAATATTTATCTATGTGGATGTCTATCATGATTAGAACTTTATCTAAGGAGTTTGATTTATTTATTATTAGGAATATTATCTCTATTAATTAGAGTTTAATGCATTATGTACTTCTTATGCCTATAAATAGATGATTCATTGAAGGCATTGTATATGATTCTATTTTTGAGAATAATACAAATCTCCCTCTTTCTCTCATCTCTTTGTTCTTCTTGTTCTTGTTCGTTGTTCTTCATTATTTTATTCACAACACGTTATCAGCACGAGACTCTAATCAACTGAGGTCTTCATCGTTCGAATTCAAAAGAAGTTACCGGGAAGAATTCGATTATAGAATGAACCAAAGATAAGTTTTTTTTTCTCCTTATTTTTTTTAGTTACCGATTGTCTTTCTCTTTATATTTTAACTTGGTTTTAATTTTTGAAAAGTTTGGAAGTATGTTTAATTTTATTCGAACATTGGAAAGAGATAAATTTGTGGCTTCTCACAAACCAAAAGACGAATGGACAGAGACGAAGAGGTTGCGTTTGGTGTAAATTACGTGTGTTTTCTCTTGTTCCTAAAAGGGTTAATTAGCGGTATGCTTATTCATACTTTTACTTATATGATTATATTTGATATTTTTCATATTATTATTTATGTCATTTTATTTGGTAAAAGTTAATATTTTTAACCGTGTTTTGAGTTTTACATGATATGCTTAAATGGCTTGGAAAGAGATGTGATATAAAGGGACTATGAGAAGCTATCTCCGTCATATGCTATGTCTCCATTGTCCACGAGAGAAAAATCAATATCGGTAAATTTTGGTTTTATTTTTATTCTTTATATTATTATTTTAAAGTGCGATAAATTATGGTGATTTTGAATTTACAAGAAGATTATTATAAAGTCTATATTTGCTCGAAAGCAATATTTCTTCTTCGTTGAAAAACTTGACCATAGACTTCTCCCAATTTCAAGTTAAGAAAATTCTTCTTGATCCAAAAAGTTTTATGGGAGACATTCCTTGAAGTGAATGCAAAGCATGATGTTTATTCCATGCGATTATCAATGATGGGGCATTCCCTGAAGTGAATGCAAGCATGATGTTTATTCCATGCAATTATCAATGATGGGGCATTCCCTGAAGTGAATGCAAGCATGATGTTTATTCCATGCAATTATTGGATCTGTTTCATTCCCTGAAGTGAATGCAAACATGGTAAATCATTATTCAATTAGAGACATAATTTCGATATAATCCAAGTATAATTGGCTGGACATCCTGTTCTGCGAGGCTACTGGTCTCAAAGGAGGTTTTTAAATGACCTTGTGGACAGGTTTAACAATGTCGCGTACGAGGATTAAATCTTTGTTCTCTGTGATAAGGATATGTGAAAAAGGTTTTAAAGGCTCACTGGCTCTACTCCATTCCTTGAAGTGAATGTGAGATTATATTATGGAAGAAATAAAAAATCACATTAAAAGTTGTGGTCGTGGTCGATGCTATGAATATACACATGAAAAAATATAGTCATTTTAAGAATACTTCTACCCGCTGGTAGCGAAGTTATAAGGATGACAAGAGTGATAAAGATCATTCTAAGGAAGTGAAATCATTTTACCAATGTGATGTTATAAACCATTGGTTTCGTACTTGTCAAACGCCAAAGTACTATGGACTTTATCCATAATCATGAATGATAAATGAAATAAAATATAAACAAAATTTGTTTATGGCAAAAATAATTATGGCGTTATTGGTCTAACTCAATTGGATATTGTTAATTTTCTCATAACAGGAATAATTGGTTTTTTTTATATGTTAATTCGTTTTATTTATTATTTATTTATGTTAGTTTGCTTTATGTTTATTTATTTCACATATTATTTATTTACGTTTTATGTTTATTTATTATTTGAAGAATATGATTACTTCCGGAATAAAATATACAATGAATTGTGGCTATTTATGCCTAGAATTGTGGCTATTTATGCCTAGCAGATAATGCAAGTACTCATATTGTACTTAAGCATAAAAAAAATATTTTTCCCATTTAAATGCAAGGGGAAATATGAGTAGTATTTCTCAAAGTACTAAAATATCAATACTTCGGAAGAGCACTTGAAAGTTTATCTCTGATAGATAATCGACTTGATATGATGTGCTATATTTTATATTTTTCATTCCTCGAAGTGAATGATACAAAGTACATATTTTCATTACCTGAAGTAAATGAAACAAAGCACATTTTGAAAGGTGCACAATTATGCATTTCTCGATTAAAATGCAAGGGAATAATGTGAGTACTATATCCGGAAGTACTAATATCACAAAAGGCTCTGGTTGAGCAAATATGTTATTGTCAAATGGAACTTTATTCCATATTCACAGCGCGTTATACTCGTCAAAGTCATAAAGAGAGCAATATGAGTTCACAAACTATCCCTTTGGGAATTATAGATAACATATGTTATCAATTGGCATTTGAAATAAGTCAATATGGATATAAGTTATGGTAGCCAAAAAGTCAGTTGAAAGCTCTAGGAGAGCTATATATTGCTACCAAAAGATAATTTCAATTGAAAGCTCCGAAAGAGCTAAATATATTCCTATTTAAAGGAACAATTTTGATGGTCGTACTAGACATGTACGAGTAAGATTGAATTACATGTTATGGTAAACAAGAAGTTTACAAATTCAGAGATATATACACACATATATATAGTTGGCATGATCGGTTAGACCATCCTGATCAATAATGGTGCAGAAATTATTGAGATTTACATGCACATGTATTAAAAGAACCTGTAGTTCTTGTGGTGCTTATTCTCAAAGGAATGGATTAAATTCCACTTATTAAAGAACGTGAAGTTCTTGTGTTGCTTAAAGGAATTGATTAAATTCCACTTACTAAAAGAACATGAAGTTCTTGTGTTGTTTGTTCTCAAATGATATAGATGATCCCACTTACCAAAAGAATTAGAACTTAAAGTTCTTGTACTGAAGTTAAGACTGTATGTCTTGCATATCTGAACGAAATATGGGCCCATATATCCACAAATGTGGAAAGTTTTATATGATTTTAGTAGATGCATCTACATTGTTTTATCGACTTACAACCAGAAGTTTGTGAGATTGATTCTAAAAAGATTCAGATTATGCAGTTAGACTATTCGTCTTGAAAAGCTAGTGGGTTTATATTTTAGGCTATATCAATTGTTACAAAGCCTATTGATTATGAAAAATATAGTTTAGCAAAATTTCAATTGGATGCCTCCTATTTAATAACTAAACTATGAGAACAAAAGAGTTATTATTTATATGGTGTTTCCATATAGCAACACTTATACGCATCAAGCCAACGAGTTATAATAAACTCCCCGTTATGATTGGTTTTTGGTCAGAAACCATACATTTCCCATTTTATGATTTTTGAATGTGCGATATGAATTGCTCCACCACAACGCACAAAATGGGTAAATAAAAATGGTTAAGAATATATATTGAGTACGAGTCTCCTTTTATGTTTAAATTCTTAAACATTAATTGGAGAATCATTTATGGCATGATTTTTCTCAACATCAGGGGAGATAATAATAAGCTGGATAGAGGAAAATGAATTATCATTATCTAGATCCTCGTATATGAACTAAAAGTTCATAAGATAATTCATGTTATTACATGTCAACTGCCAGACATATTTACTGACCCAATGAGAGTAATTAAGTCTCATATACCAGCTGAAACGCTCTAAGTTTAAATTACATGTTAGAGCGAGAGAATGTAAATCATGCCTGAAGCATGATAGTTGAAATGGTTCCAATGATCAAAGTTCTCGTAAATAGAAAGTAATATGAGATGGTCATATATTGGAGGCGGGTGCTCCTGAAGAGACCCAAGACATAACTAATAATAAAACTCTTGAAGAGTTTCATGTACCTGAAATAAAGATTGAAATCTTGAAAAGATCTCGATGAGTTATGTCATTACGAGAATGGAACCAGAAAATTGAAAAGTTGTCGACAACGATTTTACAAACAATTTTACATAAAATACTTCTATAGAAGTAAAGAAAGAAATCGAGGATCTTGTATAAAATCTATCCAGAAGTATAGATATTGAATTGGTCTATGTTGAAAGACGCTTTGAACTTCTAAAATAGAAGTATTTGGACCAGCAGTCCGAACACCTAAAAGTGTAATGCAAGTGAGGCACAAATAAGTAGTCGTAAATACGACTTGAACTATGATTTATGAAAAGTTTTAATTACTTCATGGTGGATGCAATTACTTTGGCAGTTATGAAAAATTTTGCATGCGTCTAATTATTTGTGGATCCATATTTATCCTTGAAGGATTTAATATGCTAGAAGCATTTGAAAATTTCTGAGAAAATTTATTTAGACATGTCTCATGAATATTTTGGCGCATTTGGTATAATCGCCTTAGTGAATACTAATTGAGCAAATACTATAAGAATGATCAGATTTCCTGATGTATTTTATAAAGGAGTTTGGATCAAGATCCATTATGATAATTTTAGAACTCCTGAAGAGCTTCAAATTGGAAACTCGTGGAGTACTTTCAATACAAGTACTTGAATCTTGACATCAAGTTTATCTCGACCTGAAGATCGAGCATTTTTATATATTTCCTTTTGTCTATGAATAGACATAAGCTGAGAGAATCTTAAAGAAGATTCAATATGAATAGAGCATATCTATTGAGTATCCCAATAGTTGTAAGATTGTTGGATGTGAATAAAGATAATTATATCTTTTCTTGGTTTTGAAGCACTATATATTAGTTGGTCAAGCAATATCCATGGATATACAAAGATCATTACATTTAGATCTTCAAACATTCGTCGATGCCTCCTCAAATTTTGTAGAAATAATTGCTATGCACAAGGCAAGCCAAAAATGTGTTTGGCTAAAATCATTGACCCAACATATCCAGAAGATATGTAGATTTACTTTCACAAGATATAATATGAAGCTATTTTGTGTAGAGATAATGCAAGATGTATATCTCAATTGAAAGGCGGATACATCGTGAAACATATTACTCTAATGTTTCATTCCTCAAGATCTTTAGAAAAATAATATTCAAGATTGAATTATGAAGATTCAAAGATCTTCTGTGATGTTTTCATGAGGGGGAGGAAATACGTGTTGCACTCTTTTTCCCTTAACCGAGGTTTTGTCCCAATGGGTTTTCCTGGTAAGGTTTTTAATGAGGCAACATGTTATGCGTATTAAAGATGTGTGTACTCTTTTTCCTTCACTAATGAAAATTTTTTTCCCACTGGGTTTTTATCTTAGTAAGGTTTTAACGAGGCACATTATCTTCATAGACATCCAAGGGGGAGTGTTATGAATATTTATCTATGTGGATGTCTATCATGATTAGAACTTTATCTAAGGAGTTTGATTTATTTATTATTAGGAATATTATCTCTATTAATTAGAGTTTAATGTATTATGTACTTCTTATGCCTATAAATAGATGATTCATTGAAGGCATTGTATATGATTCTATTTTTGAGAATAATACAAATCTCCCTCTTTCTCTCATCTCTTTGTTCTTTTTGTTCGTTGTTCTTCATTATTTTATTCACAACAATATAGACATAATATATTTTTTACAAGAGAGAAAATGCATTCAAATGATATATTAATTATTAATTTTTGGACAATAACAAAAAATAAACTAAACTTTCCTTTGAATACATCATCCATAGAAAATCCAACCACAATCATCAAATTTCACTGTTGCATCAAAAATAAAGTTATATTGATGTGCTAACAACATCTAGAGCAAGTGGATAAAGCTCTTAGTTGACCCCCCTCTCTCTCTTCCTAGGTAAAAATTGTTTAAAAAAAGTTATATTGATGTAGGAGTGAAGATTGAAAAAATCAATCTTGCATATTGCTTCGTTAGTAGTTTGATTGCATTAACAAATAATGATCTAACCATATTAGACTGTCGACCTTCATTGATCAGAGGATGCACCATAATGATTGCTACACAAACGCTAGACTACCTTTAAATTTGTGTCACATACGAAATTGTGCCAATAACGAACAAAAAGTAAAAATGTAATTTTCGATTCAAAAGCCATTCTCAAACACAAAACTACAAATCTTAACATTTTATCATTAGGTTGAAATGTACTTTTGAAATTATTTTAGGGCTAGTTTTCATTAATCGATTGCTAACAAAGGATCACATTTTCTGATGGAGTCGACTGCTCTGCAACGAGGGGATGGAGTCCTCCAGGGATCATTTGCTTGCAGTGTTTTCATATTTGCAGCAGCTCTGGATGGCTGTATTGCAGGCTTGTGGTGTGAGTTTAGTGCATTGTTCAACGCCATCACAAATTGGGGTTTCATAAATTGCAGGGGTAAACCTCTTTGTTCCGCTGTCCTAAGATTAGCCTGGAATGCAAGTATTTACATGGGATATTTTAATGCAGATGCCACATTGAACTTAATTATGATTTCTCAATATCCATGTTCATTCCATGGAAGCTGAAACTAGAAGGATTTCCTTCAAAAACAGAGAACTATTTACAGTACTGGGTGTATCAATTCATTTCTAACTCTAAAACAAGAAGGATTTTCCATGAAAGCTGAAAGCTATGCTTGCAGACCATGAAAGTTTACTCGACAGACAATACATAAAAGCTTAAAAACTGAAGCAAGCTACCAACTAAGAAATCCCATAAGAATAGACATTCCGTGGGGGACAAGCAGCTATGCGTGCAGAACATACATGTCAGCTTGCTCTTATAGAAGCTGAGGAACTTCATCTTCCCTCGGACTTGTTTCCAAATTCACCTGTTGTGGTGGATGAGGACAAAACAAAAAATGGTTTATTTAATTTAGCATGGTAAGAGATTTATTTCAGTGGTATATGTAGTTAGAACTCACATGGATGATGGATTTGCAATACTAGTTTCTTTTCTTCCTTCTGTTCTTCGGAATCCAGCTTGTAATCTTCTCTCGCAAATCTCTCTCGATCATTCGGACTAACCACCATGGTCTTCCTGTTGTGAATACAATGTATGACATGCTTATTCCCAATACCAGGCCACATCCGTACCCCGTCATTACAACTTCCCAAACAAAGGCTATTCCATTCCCATTCCCTTCATCTTGCGCTGGTTCTGGTCTCTGCCTCTCTTCATGGTCACATTCCTTTGACAATGGGAATCCGCACAAACCCGAGTTCCCTCTGTAAGAATCGTTCTCAAATGTTTCAAATTGCTTGCCACGGG
Source organism: Hibiscus trionum (assembly GCA_030270665.1). Classification (NCBI taxonomy): domain Eukaryota; kingdom Viridiplantae; phylum Streptophyta; class Magnoliopsida; order Malvales; family Malvaceae; genus Hibiscus; species Hibiscus trionum. Next base: position 10,140,725 of record BSYR01000056.1, read on the forward strand.
GAATAGGCCCGAAAAAGTTGTTGTATTGAAACACCAGCACCTCAAGAAATGTCAAATTCGTCAATTCGGATGGGATTCTGCCACTGAGCTTGTTGAACGAGAGATCCAATGATTCGAGTGCTGCCAAATTCCCGAACGATGGAGGGATAGGACCGGTTAGGGTGTTATGAGAGAGATTGAGAGCTAGAAGCACGCGAAGCTCTCCAATGGTCTCAGGAATTCCTCCGTGGAATCCATTGACAGACAAATCTATGCTTGAAAAAATGGGTACAAGTACTGCTATTGTAAACTCTCGCTCCAAGCCTTTTATTGTTATACTAACGGAGTACCGATAATATTCATATTTTCTGTATTCAACTGCTTCTTTCAGAGCTTTGAGATTTCGGAAGAACTTGGTTGGCAATAGGCCAGTGAAGTCATTACGAGAGAGATCAAGTATTTGCAATTTGGAGAAGGAAGACTTGGTCACGGACTCTTGAATGCAACCATGAAATCTATTAGATCTCAGCACAAGAACTCGAAGATTCGGAAGTGTCCCTAACCAATGGGGAAATGTATCATTTAACTCGTTGTCTGCAACATTCAGAACTACCAGCTCAGTGCAGTTAACCAAAGATACCGGGATTGCACCCGAAAAACGATTTGCAGACAAATCCAACTGCTGGATGTGTTTAAGCCTTGTTAAGGATGAGGGTATCGAGTTGGAGAAACTGTTGGAGGCCAAACGTATAAGAGAAACCAGATCACCCATGCATGCAGGTATTCCTCCTGCCAACTTGTTACGACTGAGATCCAAGAATAGCAAACTCCCCAACCGGCATAACTCGGATGGGATATTCTTTACCAGCATATTGTACGAAACATCGATAACTCGCAAGTTTGTTAAACTTCCAATTGTGGTGGGGATCTGTCCAGTGAGACTATTATTACTTAGGTCCAGCGATTGTAGATCTCTTAGATTGCCTAAACCAACTGGAATATATCCTGCAAAATGAATTACGTATCTCTAGGTTGGTTGCATGTAGTGAAAGTGAACAAAAATTTCCAATTAAGGAAAAAGAAAAGAAGAAAACATAAAAATGATAGTGAAAAGATGTACCTGTTAATTTATTATTAGACAAATCAAGTGTCATCAACTGTGTTAGATTAGCAATAGAGGGGAGAATCGGCCCTGTTAGACTATTGCCTCCAAGGATTAGTGCTTTCAAGTTGAGAAGACATCCGATTTCACTTGGGATTAAACCTGCAAAAGATAAATTAGTAAAGTCAAAGTCATACCGGAGCAATCAGCTCAATCCGTTTAATTGAAAACTGGCCAGTCAGGGAAAGTTTTTATGCATAATACCAAAAAATTGTCCCTAATATTTAATTAGGTAGTCACTTTCGTTCTTTTTTAAGTACTTTAACCTTTAATGTTTTTTTGGTTAAAATGATCTTTATGTCGATGAAAATTGTTAGTCAACTAGCGATAAACAACTTAAAATAACTTAACACTATAACGCGTCAGCAGGAAATAATTTTATAAAGGGTAAACTACGTAAATCATTAGTGAACTTTACTCCCAAACCTATTTTGGTCTCTCAAGTTTCAAAATGTTCAATTTACTAAATAAAGTTTAAACATTAAACGTTTTTTGCCATTAAAGTTTAGATATTGAATTTTTTTGTCGCTCCATCATTCGCTGTCGTCGTCGTTTGGTACTCATTTTGTCTCGCCATTGAGTCCGAATCCAGCCTCCATTGCACCAGAAAGCATCCCAAAATTCATGAATAGGATAAAAATTTCAGATTTTTCTCTTACTAATCTCCTTCCATCTCCGTCAGATGGAACATGTTTCTCAGTAGGGCAGTAAATGAGACGAGGCAAATCGTGAGCTACTCGAGTTCGACTCGGTCAAAGCTCAATTAAAGTTCGACTCGAGCTCAAACTCGACTCAAGTTCTTAACGAGCCGAACTACTTAATACTCAACTCGAAAAGCTCGCGAGCTACTCGAAAATATAATATACTTATTTTTTTATTTTTTAAAATTTAAAATTTAAATTCCTAAACCTAAACCCTTGAAACATAAACCTTAAACATAAGTCTTAAACCCTAAAATTTAAATATTAAATTCTAAACCCAACAACCTAAGCCTCTAAACCCTAAACTAGCACCCTAAACCCTAAATTTAACAAGCTTGAGTTTACACAACTTGTGTATCAACATTTCCCCCTAATATGACTTTAAATGTGACGCGACAGATCACGGGCCAATCGAGTTTGACACGGTCAAAGATCGGTCAACACTTGACTCGATTGGGCTTGAAACAAGCTCGAACTCGACTCGAGTTCTTAATGAGCCGAGTCGAGCTCAGATTTCTCAGGCTCGTTAAAAATGCCTCGAGCTCGAACTCGACTCTAAATCTTAACGAGCTGAGTCGAGCTCAACACTACTCGAGCTCAACTATGCTTGTTTACACATTTCTCATTATATTGCTTTTTTCGTGCCGATGAAGCTTTCCATCGATCAAATCTTAGGGAAGTTTCTCCGTTTTTTGATAAATGGATGCTGTGAAAAAGTTAACGGAAAAGTGGCAAAAACGTTCAATGTCTAAACTTCAGTGAGTAAATTGAATGTTTTGGACATTGAACATTTTGAAACTTGAGTGACCAAAATATGTTTGGGAGTAAAGTTCAGTGACAATTTACGTAATTTATCCTTTTATAAAATTACTTTTTTAGTGACACAAATAAACACTTTTATTTATATAAGACTGTTATGTCAGCTATTGTCATGTATGCTTGTCACATTATTTCAAGATATTTATCGTTGGTAGACTGACAATTTTTATTCACGAAATAATTATTTTAACCTAAACTGAAACGTTGATGGTGAAAAGGTGTGATAACATACCTGTCAAGTTATTATCAGATAAATAAAGTGACATCAATTGGGTTAGATTACAAATAGAGGGGAGAATCGGCCTCGTTAGACGATTTCCAAAAAGGATTAATGCTTTCAAGTTGAGAAGACCTCCAATTTCACTTGGGATTAAACCTAAAAAATATAAATTAATGATGTAAAAGTCAAACCGGACCAATCAGATGAAACGAAAACTGGACGAAAAGATTTTAGTAAATTAGAAATGTGATAATAGTACCTATTAAATAGTTATCGGACAAATCCAGCATTCTCAAACTCGTTAGATTACCAATAAAAGGAAGAATAGGCCCCGTCAGGCTATTGTTTCGAAGACTTAAGAGTTCCAAATTCAAAAGATCTCCGATTTGTTTTGGGATTGGACCTGCATAATGAAAAATCAGTTTTAAATTTATATCCGTTTAAAGTAAATTCAGTTTCGTCTAAAATAAAATTAAAATCGTATCCAAATATTAACGGAGTTGGTCTAAGTGGTAAATAACTTTATATCGCTTAAGTATGTCTCGAGTTTGAAGCTTTATGTATACAAAAAAATTCCTGTTAGGAGACTTTTTTTTTGCTCGACAAGTTTTTATTTATTAAAACATAAAACGCCTTAGTCCATATGCGTGCATCATTAAAAAAGCTCTCTAAATGGAGAAAAAGAGTACAACACATACATGCATAGAAAAATTATCAAAATCATGTGTGTGATGTGGATCGGTCCGAATTAGTCAAGATAACGCCATAGAGAACAACAAAAAATTGCATCCAAATATTTTGTGTTTACCTTGGATCAAGTTGGAGTCGAGATTTAGAACCCTAAGCATTGTCAAGTTTCCTATTTCTTTTGGTAAAATCCCCTCCAAACTATTATAAGCCAAGGAAATATTCTGCAACTCTTGGCACTGGAATAATTCCGTTGGGATTTTGCCAGAAAACTTGTTCATACCCAAATAAAGCCCTTGCAATCTAGGCAGACCATCGCACATATCTGATGGGATCCGACCTATAAAATTGTAATTACATAATTATATAAATTATTTTTCTTGGCAAGACAACATAACTTTATTAATATATAATAAAACCCCTCTTATAAGTGGATAATAAAAGTAAAAGACAACCAAACAATCCAAGGCTACGGAACTAAACTGCCCAAAAGAAAAAGCCAAAAATAAAATAGGAATACCATAACTGAAACAAAAATAAATAAATAAATAAAACCTTCGACTAAAAAACCATGTCAATCCCCAATAGTCAAACAATAGTCGCCCTAATACATAAAATCTAGTCTTGCGAAACAAAAAAAACATAAATTATATGTTCAGATAAATCAAAAGTCGTGTTTGTAGTCTAGTATGCTGTATGTTCTTCTTGTCTTGGATAAATAAAATACAACAATTATCCAAAAAAAAAGTCGTGTTTGTACAGAACAATTCAAAGAAGTCGTATTTATCTGATCTGTAAATGTTGCTCTTTGTATAACAATTCCTAGAACTCATCTTTATGCAAACCATGAAGCATGTGGATTTTGCATACACTCCAAGAGAGAAAAATGGGATGGCAGATTTTTTAGCAAAAGCTGGAATGAACATGTCTGAAATCTTTAAGGCTTGGTGGAGTTAGCTTCTGAATTTTAATTGTTTAACGAGGAGTACAAGGTATATTAGCCTGGTTAGTTTACAGATTATGGGAATCTGGGTTTGTCAATAGCTATTGTTTTCAAGTGGGTGATGATTTTGTAATGTTATGTCTAGGTGATATAATCTGTAGTGTTGAGAGGCTGTTGGTTATTATTTTTTCGAGACTGGTGATGTTCTAAATTGTATCCCCTGGTCGATGAGTACTCTTTTCCTACACTTAAGTTTAGGGAGGTTTTTAACGATACTTTCAAGCACGTTTGGCGTATATAATTATATTAATAATAAATCATATTTTGCCTAGCAAAAACATGAACATGAATAGTAATATAAATTATAATTATTTTTTTAAGCTAAGCAGCATGCATTTTATTAAGATAATTTAAAAGGAAAAGGTCCATAATACAGAACAAAGTTAAACAAGAAAAAAAAACATGATCTTAACCGAAGACACCATGACAAAGCCCCAAAAGTATAGTAAAAAGTGAAAAGAGTTTGTGATGACCGAGCGACAACTATGGCGATGAGAAGAAACAGCAACTGGAAGAGGAATGATCGAGATCGGCGACAACAAATCTTCACCTTGTTCATTGAGAAACTCTCGGAGAAGCTTCATTGGCAAGGACTCTGGCATGCCTCTAGGAGACACGTCGATGTTTCTGATGCTTTCATAGCAAGGAAGAGGGATGAAAGAGGCAGAAGATTTGGTTTTGTGAGATTTGGAAAAAGAATAGACGCGGAAAGAGCAATCGAAAGGTTAAATGGGTTTGTACTTTATGGGAGTAGGATAAGAGTTTCGATGGCGGGATTCAAGCCAAGACAAGCTTTTTGGAGAAAGGTAGGTCATCGGTTATGGATACCAAAGGGAGTAGGGATCAAAGGGGGAATGCAACAGTAGATGGTGATAGCGAGAGAAGTTCAGATGGAAAAAAAGAAGAAGAGAAGGAAGAAAGAGGGAGAACAACTCAAAAAATCTTGTAAAGTGCAAGAGAATAACGTACAAGGTGGAAGTTGAAAGTATTATAGAAGTTTAAACGTTGCTTGGTTGGATCGATGTCAACGGTGTGCAGTGTGAGTAGTATAATGCTAAGACTACATGAATGGGGTTTAACCAGTATAAAAGTTAAAAGAATGAGTGGGAAAACCCACCTCTTATCTTTCGAAGATGATGAAACGTTTATGAGGTTGGAGGATGTTAATTGGTCCCACCTAAAGGAGATATTCACAGAGGTTCATCCTTGGTCTGAAAATGAGAGGATTAGTGACAGAGCAACCTGTATAAAGATTTATGGGATACCTTTGCACTGTTGGAATCGAGAGACCTTTAAAAAATTTGCAGAACTGTGGGGTTCTTTTGAAGCTGTAGGGGAAAATGCAAATTAAGCAGTGGATTGTGAGAGTGTCTCGGTGTTAATCACTACAAATCGAGAAAGGAGAATCCATGAGTAAGTAGAAATAGAAGTGGAGAATGTAATCCAACGAGTCACGAAAGTCGAGTTTAAAGATGATTCAGTGAATAGGATATCCACAAGCAAATGGACTATGATAGTAGCTCTGAATCTTCATCGGAATTGAACCGGAGCAGGTCACCAGAGTTGGAATCAGAGAGTCACCAAGAGAAGGAAGGAGAAGAATTAAATGCAATTTTTTTTCCGAAAAATACAACAGTTGTAAAAATAGCTTGGATTCTCTTGAATCCAACAGACACTTAGGGGAAAGTGACATGAAGGGAGAGGATATTAAAGTCAAGGAGATAATTCAGCCTGATATTACATTAAGGCAGAAAATTACCGTTGATAGACAAAAGAATGATGAGGTGGAACCAAAACTTACAAAATCTGACAATCGACAAAAAGGAGAGAGAATATAGCTAGTTTTGGGCAATTGAAAGAGAATATGATGTCAAAACGGGCCTTGGAGGATATTTGTGATATGGGTCTGGGCCCAATGAAGTTTTCACAGATACAGACAGCTGAACCCATTATGCATAAGTCAGTGTGAAAAACTTTAGTAGACAATCAAAATGAAAAAAAGAGATTTCGACAGAGTGGATACAGGGAATAAATCGGTTATTGTTGTGGCTCTTGAGGAGGGAGTAGAACCTAGGGCATTTTTTTCGAATTTGGGAAAGAAGAAACAAGAGGGGAAAAGATACAACTCCCTAGGTGATTTCTAGGACAAAGCCCTAACAGATATAGAGAGAAGGAAGAAAGATCGTGCAATTAGAAGGGAAAAGAAGAATGGCAAGCCTAATGAGGAATCATAACTGTCAGGACGCTCTTTGTCCGATTCAGATATGGTGACGCGATGGGAATCTGCAACAAGAGAAGCGAGGAAGGCTTTGAAAGTGAGAAAGAGATTGGGCATTCGAATTATTGGGGGATTAAAAACATGCAGTTAGAGATATTGCTCAATTAGGAATAAATCAAACAGTATGAGGGTGATGACTTGGAATATTCGAGGTCTTGGATCGTTCTCTAAAATGAATAAGGTGAGAAAATTGGTGGTGACTCAAAAGGTACATATGGCCATTCAAAGAAAAAAGTAGATATGGTTATGCTCCAGGAAACGAAAAAACAATCCTTAGAGAATGAAGACATCAACAAACTATGGTACGATGATGAGGCAGATTATAGAGTGGCTAATGCAGAGGGAAGATCGGGAGGTCTTGTAGCATTCTATATAAGAATAGATTGAATTGCTAGTCCTGGTATCAGTTAGAAAAGTGATCGAGAAAGCGGCTTGTTCTATTGGATTGAGCTCGGAGAACTCAATTTAGTCATATGCTTAACACATGCAAGTCGACCCGTCGTTTAGTTAGTAACAAAGATAGTAGACCGGTAGAGAGAGGGCAATATGAGACAAACCAAAATTCACACTGGTGAGTTCCTTAGTTAACCCAAATTTTATTTTATTGGAGAGAAAATGGGTTGTTGAAGAACTGAATGTTGTAGTAGTCAATGTGTATGCTCTATGTTCTGTTCAGGATCAAACTGTTTTATGGAATGATTTAATGACGAGAAAGTTGTCAGGGAATGGGAATTTAAATTGGATAATAGAAAGAGATTTTAATACGGTGAGAAAAAAGAAGAAAGGAGTGGGTGTTTAAGTCTGTTGGCAGGAGCTAATGAATTCAATCAATTTATAGAAAATTGTTCTCTAATAGATCTGCCTGTGGTGGGGAAAAAATTACTTGGTTTGGAACAAGTAATAGGAAGAGTAGGCTAGACATATTTTTGTTGGTTGATAGGTGGATAGTTGCATCTGGTGACACTGCTCAATTGGGACTCCCACGTTCTGTTTCAGACCATGCTCTTGTTATATTGATTCGTGAAGAAGTGGATTGAGGTTCAAAACCCTTTAAGCTTATTAATGCTTGGCTCCAACAAAAAAGCTGCAAGGAGATTATAAAGAAGGTTTTTGGGGAGGAGGTTTCAAACAGGTTGGATTTAACAATTAAACTTAGAAGGATTAAAGGAGCTTTGAAAAAAATTGAACCAAGAATCATCCAATAATTTTGATATGAAGGTGAAAGATCCAGAGCAAATGATAGATGATATTGAAGAAGATGATAGTGGGATCTTATCTCAAGAGGAGAAAGAAGAGAAAATTAAGAAGTATAGATTGGAACTTTGGGAAACTTTGAAGCTACAACAAGAGGATTGCTAGAGATAAAAAGCTCTAAATTACCTTAATAATTTTTCTGCAGGATTTTAATTTCTTTTCTTTTTATATTTTATTTATTTTCCTTTATTTTTCTTTTTCTAATTACCTTAATAATTTTTCTGCAGGATTTTTTTTCCACACAACAAGCACTCTTCGAATCTTAAGCTGCAGTTTCATTAAAATTGGCGCCGTTGCCGGGGAGATTTATTTTCGGCAATTTTTGACTGATTTTGTTTTATTTTTATGACCAGGAAGAACCCGGGTACTTTAGCTCCATATAACCCGGAAATCGAAGCAAGCGCTCGTAGAACTCACGGCGAAACACTTCGACGAAAGAAACAACAAAGCACACGACAATCCGTACATGAATCCACTTCCGAGACCACACCAATCGACGAACCTACACAAGAACCAGAACCGATGGCAGATCAAACAATTCGAGAGTTGAACGCAGCCCATACCGTGCAACAACCACTCTGCATCACTTTTCCTCAAAGATGGTGATAGCGAGAGAAGTTCAGATGGAAAAAAGGAAGAAAGAGGGAGAACAACTCAAAAAATCTTGTAAAGTGCAAGAGAATAACGTACAAGGTGGAAGTTGAAAGTATTATAGAAGTTTAAACGTTGCTTGGTTGGATCGATGTCAACGATGTGCAGTGTGAGTAGTATAATGCTAAGACTACATGAATGGGGTTTAACCAGTATAAAAGTTAAAAGAATGAATGGGAAAAACCATCTCTTATCTTTCGAAGATGATGAAACGTTTATGAGGTTTGAGGATGTTAATTGGTCCTACCTAAAGGAGATATTCACAGAGGTTCATCCTTGGTCTGAAAATGAGAGGAGCAACCTGGATAAAGATTTATGGGATACCTTTGCACTGTTGGAATCGAGACACCTTTAAAAAAATTGCAGAACTGTGGGGTTCTTTCGAAGCTGCATGGGAAAATGCAAATCAAGCAGTGGATTGTGAGAGTGTCTCGATGTCAATCACTACAAATCAAGAAAGGAGAATCCATGAGTAAGTAGAAATAGAAGTGGAGAATGTAATTCAACGAGTCACGAAAGTCGGGTTTAAAGATGATTCAGTGAATAGGATATCCACAAGCAAATGGACTATGATAGTAGCTCTGAATCTTCATCGGAATTGAACCGAAGCAGGTCACCAGAGTTGGAATCAGAGAGTCACCAAGAGAAGGAAGGAGAAGAATTAAATGCAATTTTTTTTCCTAAAAATACAACAGTTGTAAAAATAGCTTGGATTCTCTTGAATCCAACAGACACTTAGGGGAAAGTGACATGAAGGGGGAGGCTATTAAAGTCAAGGAGATAATTCAGCCTGATATTACATTAAGGCAAGAAATTACCGCTGATAGACAAAAGAATGATGAGGTGGAACCAAAACCTACAAAATCTGACAATCGACAAAAAGGGCCTTGGAGGATATTTGTGATATGGGTCTGGGCCCAATGGAGTTTTCACAAATACAGACAACTGAACCCATTATGCATAAGTCAGTGTGGGAAACTTTAGTAGACAATCAAAATGAAAAAAAGAGATTTCGACAGAGTGGATACAGGGAACAAATCGGTTATTGTTGTGGCTCTTGAGGAGGGCATTTTTTTTTTGAATTTGGGAAAGAAGAAACAAAAGGGGAAAAGATACAGCTCCTTAGGTGATTTCTAGGACAAAACCCTAACAGATATAGAGAGAAGGAAGAAAGATCGTGCAATTAGAAGGGAAAAGAAGAATGGCAAGCCTAATGAGGAATCATAACTGTCAGGACGCTCTTTGTCCGATTCAGATATGGTGACGCGATAAGAATCTGCAACAAGAGAAGCGAGGAAAACTTTGAAAGCGGGGAAGAGATTGGGCATTCAAATTATTGGGGATTAAAAACATGCATTTAGAGATATTGCTCAATTAGGAATAAATCAAACAGTATGAGGGTGATGACTTGGAATATTCGAGGTCTTGGATTGTTCTCTAAAATGAATAAGGTGAGAAAATTGGTGGTGACTCAAAAGGTAGATATGGCTATTCAAAGAAAAAAGTAGATCTGGTTATGCTCCAGGAAACGAAAAAACAATCCTTAGAGAATGAAGACATCAACAAACTATGGTACGATGATGAGGCAGATTATAGAGTGGCTAATGCAGAGGGAAGATCGGGAGGTCTTGTAACAATATGAGACAAACCAAAATTCACACTGGTGAGTTCCTTAGTTTTTTTTTTGAAAGAGAATCGGACCTCGTTAAAAACCCCCTTCTTACCAACATTCAAAGAATATTAGCATTGGAAGGAGGAAAAGAGTGCCCTATTATTTTATTATTAAACGAATACCACCAGTTTGATACATAATCAATTAACGAAAAGGCATGTATACATTGGACCATTACACATTGAAGCTGCAAAGAACCATGAGCCAAGTCTTCAAACAGGGAAATTTTCAAGCAGGGCAGTGCTAGCCTTGCAAAGTTTGGTACTTTAACCAGCGGAAATCCACTCTTGTGTTGTGCTTCTTCCAATCCCCGATTTAGCTAGACGACCAGCCTCAGAATTTTCCTCCCGGTTTATGTACTCGAATTTCCAGTTAAAACAAGAAACCTCTTTGTTGATCTCGGTAACAATAGGTTTGAAGTTGGATGGAGATTTATCCGGATTCCGAATCCAAGAGATCGCTAAGAAACTGTCTGATACAAATAGAATTTTTTTGCCTGCGAATCTGGTAATCGTTTTACACAAGGAACATGCTTCTCTGATAGCTAGTAACTCTGCCGTTGTCGCATCTATAATCCCGGCTGATTTAGAGAATATCGCCTGCTGATTTCCTGAGGAATCTTTAAGCATTCCCCCAATACCTGCTTCACCGAAACTTCCATTAACTGCCCCATCCACATGAAAAACGAGTTCAGTTTCAGAAAAGAATGAACAATCAGATAAATTTTTCCTTTGTTTCGCGATAGGGCATTTAATCCCAGCCGGATTAGCTAAGAAATAGCTTTCAGAAATGAAGATCTCAGGCCAGTTGTTTTGGCACCATTGATACGTTCTGATCTGAGCCCCTGCAAACAATTGGTCTTCGGATTGTCTTTTGGAATTGAAAACTATCTCATTCCGGTGTAGCCAAATGGTCCAGCAACAAGCAAAGAATGAAATATACCAAACTGCTGTAGAAGATTTACCAAGATGGCAGTCATACCAAGCTTCTAGGATACACGATAATGAACCAGGAAAAACAAAAAATAAACTCCATTTAGAGCACCATTTCAACCAGCATCTCCAGCTTACCTGGCAAACGAAGAAGAGGTGATGTTCAGTTTCCTCCTCGAGACCACACAAGGGACAGCGGACATCGCTAATAGAAGAGGAACCTCTTTTGAGAAGGTTGACTTTAGTAGAAATTCTCCCTCGTAAGAGTCTCCACATAAAGAACTGAATTTTTGGTGGGATGCATCTATCCCATATCAGTTTCCACTTGTCATCTCTGGTTTTATCCATGGAAGAAGAGAGCACACAAAATTTTTTGGGAGAATACCATCCGCTGCTATCGCCAATCCAACGTAAGCTATCAGAGGGAATAGAGTGGCCTGAATTTTTGTTGATGGTAAGAAGGAACTGTTCCCACACACCCAGTTCCCAATCAAAAAGTTGCCTACGTAAAGCAATCTGCCAATTCCAGCCATACTGAAGTTTAGTACCAAACTCCATTACCTTTCCCTTTTTCAACACTGCTAAGGCAAATATCCTCGGGAATTGATACGCGAGTGGAATGTTTCCAGCCCAACAGTCAAACCAAAAGTCGATAAGTTTACCGTCGCCAAGAATAGGGCGCAAATTTTCCGTAAATAAGTCCGACTGGAAATAGAGTGGTGATGTAATGTCTCTCCACATCCAAGATAACTTCTTTTGGTTTATAGTCGGAGGTAGAAGTGAATTTGAATTCTCATAATATTTGGCGTCCAGAACCTTACGCCACAAACCATCACGATCCGAACTGAATTTCCAGATCCATTTATTCAATAGACCGCGGTTGCTGAGTTTAGTGTCGACAATTCCCAATCCGCCTACCTCTTTAGGACAACATATATCTTCCCAACGTACCCAGTGTATAGCTCTACAGTCCGCATTACCCCATATAAATTTTGAAATGATGCTGTTTAGTTGCGAACTTGTCGATGCAGGCATTTTAAAGAGGGTCATGAAATAGATGGGGAGGCTAAGCAAAACAGATTTAACCAAAGATAATCGCCCTGCTGGAGATAAATTAGCTCCTTTCCAACCCGACAGGTGTGATCGAAATTTTTCTAGAACAGGGTTCCAAATTGCAGCACTGTTCTTCGTTACTCCCAGCGGTAAGCCCAGATATTTAGTGGGAAGCGAACTGCAAGAACACTTTATTATAGCAGCAAAATGTTGAAGTTTGTCCGAATCCACATTAATGCCAAATAACTCTGTTTTTTTCAAGTTCAGCTGTAACCCTGATGCAACTTCAAACACCCTCAGGATTCTTTTTAAGTTCTGAATTTGCTCCACCTTTGATTCTGAGAACAGAATGAGGTCATCTGCAAATTGCAGATGAGTAATATTGATGCATCCGTTCGCTACAGTAACTCCTTTGAAGAGACCCAAATTGGCAGCTTTAGACAAAGTAGCACTTAAACCTTCCGCCACCAAATTAAAAAGAAAAGGGGAAAGAGGGCATCCTTGCCTTAACCCCTTTTTGATTCGAAAAAAAGGAGATGGTGTGCCATTAACCAGAATTGAAAGAGAGACTGATGACACGCAAGTTCGAATCCATTTACACCACAACTGTCCAAAGCCCATCTTTTTTAGGATAAGGAAAAGAAAAGACCATTCGATTGAGTCGTAGGCTTTTTTAAAGTCGGCTTTGAAAACTACTAACTCGTCTCCTCTCTTCTTGGCTAGATCCACAATTTCATTAGCCACTAAGGAACAATCTGTGATTTGACGCCCTTTGATAAAGGCGAATTGGTGTTCACTGACTAGCTCGTTCATTTGAGTCGCCAATCTTTTTGCCAAGACTCGAGCTAATATTTTGTAGAGACTGCCAACAAGGCTGATTGGTCTGTAGTCGTTTGTAGTTTCTGGAGATTTCACTTTAGGTATGAGCACCACGAAAGTCGAGTTTAGTTCTGGTAGAAAATTCTTTCCTGCGTGAAATTCTTCAAAAAAATTCATTACAGAGTTTTTTAGAATGCCCCAATATTTCTTGTAGAAAGTCAGGTTGAACCCATCGGGGCCCGGTGCCCTATTTCCATCAGCCGTGTCTATCGCCTCCCAAACTTCCTCCAATGAGAAGGGTCTTTCCATCCAATCAGCAGTTTCTTTTGAGATGGAATTTAAGGGAGTGGTCCATCTTCTTATTTTAAAGGCATTGCTCTTAGAGTAGAAACTCTTGTACTGCTGTTCAAACAGCTTTAGAATACTACCTTGGTCGCTGAAAGATGCATCCCCAGATTTGATGTAGGAAATCTGATTTCTGGCTTTTCGGACCGAAGCTGATAAGTGAAAGAACCGCGTGTTCCTGTCTCCTTCACGGAACCATCTAATTCTTGATTTCTGTAGCCAATCTAACTCCTCTCTCCTATACAGTCTCCATAGAAGAGATCTCTTTTCCGCTGCTTCTTGAATGAGGTTGAATTGTGCATTTTCATTGTAAATCTTGTCCTCCACAGCCTGCAAACTGTCTTCAATTTTTTTGATCTCATCAACATTGATTTTCCCCACTTTACTAAGCCACATTTTCGATTTAACTTTGCATTCTGCCAAGACCTTGCTAACACCCCACTTTTCTGAATTAGTCACTGCCTCTTTTATTACCTTCGAATAGCCTTCCATTTCAGTCCATGATATGAACCATTTAAATGGTTTGTTGCCATGGGAATTTACCTTATTTTCTAGGATGATTGGACGATGATCTGAAATACTCTTGGGTAGCACAGCTTGAATTACATTAGGCCAAAGAAGTAATAGTTCGGGCGAGATACAAAATCTGTCCAATCTACTCGCTTGAGGCGGGTTCGCACTGCCAAACCAAGTGAAACTTCCCCCCTTCAACGGTAGGTTTATGAGCTTTAAACTGTCTAGGAAGGATGTAAGCTCTTCTGCCGACTTCTTGTAAAAGCAAGTTCCCAATTTTTCATCTTCTGAGGTAACTGAGTTAAGATCACCTCCCAGAATTATAGGTAAATCAAAGCTACCTAGCAGACTTTCTAATTGATCGAATAGAGATTTGCGCTCTATTCCATCGTTGGGCGCATATATGTTTACAATACACACCTTACGATTCCAAATACTCAAATTTCCCACCAGTGCAATAAATCTCTGTTCCACAATTTTAGCTCTATGTTCTGTTCAGGATCAAACTGTTTTATGGAATGATTTAATGATGAGAAAGTTGTCAGGGAATGAGAATTTAAAATGGATAATAGGAGGAAATTTTAATGCGGTGAGAAAAAAAGAAGAAAGGAGCGGGTGTTTAAGTCTGTTGGCAGGAGCTAATGAATTCAATCAATTTATAGAAAATTGTTGTCTAATTGATCTGCCTGTGGTGGGGAAAAAATTACTTGGTTTGGACCAGGTAATAGGAAGAGTAGGCTAGACATATTTTTGTTGGATGATAGGTGGATAGTTGCATCTGGTGACGCTACTCAATTGGGTCTCCCACGTTCTGTTTCAGACCATGCTCCTGTTATATTGATTCATGAAGAAGTGGATTGAGGTCCAAAACCCTTTAAGCTTATTAATGCTTGGCTCCAACAAGAAGGCTGCAAGGAGATTATAAAGAAGGTTTTTGGGGAGGAGGTTTCAAACAGGTCGGATTTAACAGTTAAACTTAGAAGGATTAAAGGAGCTTTGAAAAAATGGAACCAAGAATCATCCAATAATTTTGATATGAAGGTGAAAGATCTAGAGCAAATGATAGATGATCTTGAAGAAGATGATAGTGGGATCTTATCTCAAGAGGAGAAAGAAGAGAAAATTAAGAAGTATAGATTGAAACTTTGGGAAACTTTGAAGCTACAACAAGAGGATTGCTGGAGATAAAAAGCTCGTATGAACTGGTTTTCTAAAGGTGATCTAAATATAACTTTCTATCACAAAGTTGTTAAAACAAGAATGAAGAAAAAGCTTATTAGTGGACTGAAAATGGGAAATAAATGGTGTTGAGAACCTAGTAAGTTGAGGTCGCAGATCTTCGAACATTTTAAAGACCATTTTAATTCTAAAGAAAGAAGGTGGGAGAGTATGTTTAACTTGAACTTCAAGAGACTGTTGAAAGTAGAAGCTGATAAACTAGAAGAACCATTCTCCATTGAAGAGATATATGAGACAGTTTGGAGCTGTGATGAAAATAAGTCCCTAGAATATGATGGATTCAGTTTAAAATTTTTTAAACAGTGTTGGGACTCTGTAAAGAGTGATCTGCAGTTAATGTTCGATGAATTTCACAAATCCAGTAAGCTTCCAAATAAGGTTAGTTGTTCTTTCATTGCTCTTATAACGAAAATTGCTAATCCCACTAAAATTTTAAAATTTCACCCTATAAGCCTGATTAGTTCAATATATAAAATTATTGCAAAAGTTTTATCCAGAAGATTGAAAATGGTGATGGAAGGCTTAATTAATGAAACTCAATATGCCTTTGTTGGAGGTTGCTAGATCTTTGATGGGATTCTAATTGTAAATGAGGTTCTACATACCATAAAGATTAACAAGGAGGATAAAGGAGGGGTAATTGTAAAGCTGGACTTTTCAAAGGCATATGACACTGTCAGATGGGATTTTCTGGAGATGATTCTCATTAGAATGGGATTTGGTTTTAAGTGGAGACAGTGGATTTGGAGTTGTATCTCAACTCGAATCAAAAAATTCAAATAAAGTTTGAGTTAGAAAATATGTCTCGTATACTTGACTAACTTGAAATCTTTTGATTCGACTCGATTGAACGCTCACCCTTAAGATCTACTAACTAAAAGATAATAAAAAATATATTTGAAGCCATTAAATTTGATTTTTCGTGGAATTCGTTTTTGGTATAGCCATTGATATATGGTTCTTTGGTCAACTAATCTAGATCTATTATAAAGGCGATCCTCTCAACCTAATTTTTTCCATTCACAACATCAGGATTTGAACTTCTGATATTGCTTAAGTGACTTAGCGTCTTATCCCATTAGAACAATTAGTTGTTGGTTCTGTGTAATTCTTTCATTTTTTGATCTCCTCCAAAAATTAAAGAATATAATTAGTGTGTTTCAATAAACTTAATTTAGTTAAACCCATTAATTATAATAGTTGCCCAAATATTAAAGGGTAAATTACGTAAATCATCACTTAACTTTACTCTCAAATCTATTTTGGTCACTAAAGGTTCTAAACGTTCACTTTACTCACTGACGAACGCACGAAGGAAGGAACTTCTTCAAGATCCGAACAATTGAAAACTTTATCGGCACGAGAGAAGCAACATACTAAAAAACTGGTTCCATCCGACGGTAGAGGAGTGAGATCAACGAGAGAGAAACCATAAGGTTTTTGGCCGCTTTGTGAATTTCCAAGCACTTTCCGACAAAATGGAGGTCGGATTTAAGCTTAAGAGGCCAAGACGAAGTACGTGGTGAAATTTGAGACTGAATGACCATCATTTATGACCGTCTGGGGTTTAAGACTGACAAAAAACGTCCAATGTCTAAACTTTAGTGTCAAAAAACGTTCAAAGTCTAATCTTAGTGAGTAAATTGAATGTTTTGAAACTTTTGTAGTCAAAATAGGTTTAAAAGTAAAGTTTAATGATGATTTACGTAATTTACCCGGTATTAAAATCAATTACACATGTCCAAACAGCCACTCCATTAATCTAAGAAAGAACATAAATTTGTACGGGTGTTCGTTTCTTGTATTGTCTTGGAGGAACTTTCTTTTTATTTTTTCAATAAATAAGAGAATGCTATCGTGTATCTCATTAAAAACTTCCCCTAAACTTATTTGGAGGAAAAAAAGTACATACGATAATACTTACAAAAATCAACCAAGATAAACTCGACAAAGAAAATGACCCTAAAAAGAGCCTTAGTTCAGGATTTCGACAATTACTCTTCGTCCTTGGAGATGGTGGAGCACTTTCGAAGTTATCGATAAACTTGTGGATCGGATTGGACGAGTGTAATTTGTTTTTGTTCTGAGGAAAGTTAATGCAATGGTGGATCATCTGGCTAAAGCGGGATTTCGAAGACAAGATTTATTCAAGGCATGGTGGTAGTTTGTTATGTGAATTAGGGAGCTTTTGTTTGCATTTTATTTCGATTGATGTCTTTGTATTCATGTCTTGCTGTACGATGTTTCAGCATGAAAAGACGAATTTGTAGTTGTTTTGTTATTTCAAGTGATGGATCATATTGTTTTTAAAAATTATCTGATTGTGTGTACTTTTTCTCCATATAGATTTAGGGAGATTTTTAATGAGCCACACAATTCGGTCTTAGGCGTTTTATGATTAATTAATAAAATCATAATTTGCTGAGAAAAAAAAAAGGAAGTTTCTTTTTATTAATATAATTTTATTTTGTCGGGGCTAAAATGAATAATTTAAGAAAAGAGAAGGAACATGGTGTATTCGGTTCGGATTTTTAATAAAATATGAACCGAACTGTAGTTTGCGGTTTTTAAAAAGAAAACCAAAACCGAATGGGTAAAAAACTAAAATATCATAAACCGAATTTTGAGGTTCGGTTCGGTTAAAAACCGCGGTTTTAGCAGGGTTTTTTCAAATTCAAAAATTGTAAGCAAAACACATAACATATTTTAATTTACCATTAGACACTCCAATATCAATTTATTTTAAAATTAAGAACTAGAAAATGCATGTATTGAGCTCTTGGAAAATCTAAGATTTCAAATAAGAATGAATTAAAAAAATAACTATGATTACAAAACAAACAACCTATCTAAAAAATAAATCACAGAAAATATTCATTTAATTAACATCCACTGAATGATTCCACATCACTAACTTAGAACACAAATATCTAGTCTAATATATTGTTTGATTAAAGCCAAAATCAAATATCAACATCATAAAACAACCCTTTAATAGTAAATATTATAAAAACATATTCTAATTTGAAACACAATATCCAATCAATTTAATATTATAAAAGCATATTCAAATATTTCAAGAGACTATCTTAAAAAACAAATCCAAATATTTCAAGAGACTATCTTTAAAATATATTTGATATGGGTTATAGTGTTTTATTTTTAATTCGGGTTGATATGGAATAAACGGGTTTCATATGGAAAACCCGAAACCAAACCGAATTGAGAAGCTTAGTTTTTAAACCGAACTGAACCGCATAGCCCGGTTCGAGTCAGTTTTTTCGGTTTTGTTGCTCACCCCTAGGAACAGTCAACAAACGAAACATAAAAAATTAAGAAATATTTAATTACCTGTTAGGCTATTATTGGATAAATCAAGAAATATCAAACGTGGTAGATTGGTGATGGATGGAAGAAGTTGCCCTTTTAGCATATTGCTTCGAATGCTTAGTAATTCCAAGTTCTGAAGATCTCCAATTTGTCTCCTGCACCATAAAATTAATTTGTTAGATAAATATAAAAACCGTTAATCGACTTATTTTAGAGTAATTCGAAGAAAAGCCACATTAAACTCGGATAAATACAACAAATTAAAATAAAAAGTAAGATTACAATTTACATCCAAAAGTTTTCCGTTCACCTTCAATCAAGTTGTAATCCAAGCGTAGAGTCCCGAGCATTGTTAAGTTTCCAATTTCTTTTGGTAAGTTCCCCTGGAGACGATTAGAAGACAAGGACAAATTCCGTAACTCTTTACACTTGAACAAACTCATTGGAATTCCGCCATGAAAACTGTTCATGTCCAAGTAGATCTCTTGCAGTCTAGGTAGACCATCAAACATATAGGATGGGATCTGACCTGTGAAGATTGTTATAGTTCAAAGACAAATATTGTATTCCTACACGTAACTAGTGAATAAATGTTGTATTAATACCTGTTAGGCTATTATTGAATAATTCCATAATTCTCAAATTTGTTAGATTACTTATGGACGGAAGAAGTGGCCCTCTTAGCATGGTATTGCTAAAAATGCTTAATATTTCCAAGTTGACAAGATCTCCAATTTCTTCTGGGATTACACCTATACAATACAAATATGAAATGCTTTAAGATTTGAAGCTTCCCTATCAAACAAAGCAAGCAAAGATTGCATCCAAAATGCGTTACGTTTACCTTGGATCAGGTTGTGGCCGAGACCTAGAATCCTAAGCATAGTCAAGTTTCCTATTTCTTTTGGTAAAATCCCCTCCAAACTATTATAACCCAATAATAAATATTGTATCTCTTTGCACTTAAACAGAGTCATTGGAATTTTTCCAGAAATCCCGTTCATTTCCAAGTAAAGCCCTTGCAATCGAGGTAGACGATCAAACATATCGGCTGGGATCTGACCTGTACAATTTGTATAGTTCAAAGACATAACACTTAGATTGTTAAAAAATAAAACAATTAAGAACTGAAATCTATGTCAACTATCTTTAAAGCAAGTAGTTAAAGCTTTCAGTTGACACCCTCCTCTTCTTTAGATTGTGAGTTCAAAACTCATTAAGTCGTTAAGAGCAAATTCCTCCTCCCCTTCCGTAGAAATTATTCAAAAATAAATAAATCAAACTCTATATTAGGGATGACCATTTGACCCATACCCAATGGGTTTCGACCCGATTCTATAGTGTCGGGTTTTTTTAAAGAAAATTTCGGGTTCGGGGTGGGTTCAAGTTTAATTTTTTGAGGATGATCTCGGGTCGGGTTTTGGGTTTAAGGTGAAAAATACCCAACCCGGGATAATAGTCTAATTTTATTATAAATATTTAGATATAATTACTAAAATGCCCCTCTTTATATATATATATATTAATTATCTCCCTATTTTGTCTAATAAAAGTAGAATGATTATTATAATGTTTCCTCTCTATTTCTATTTTTACAATTAGCTCCTTATTATTATCGAATAATAATAAAAATTGATAATTTTATTTTATGTCGGGTCGGGTTTTTACTCTAAAATTCGGGTTCGGGTGGAACAACATAAAATATGGAGTCGAGTCGGGTTTGGATGGAGGCGTTAAATTTTTGGGTCGGGTGCGGATTGACCAAAAACCCGACCTAACCCGACACATGACCATCCCTACTCTATATCATGGTAGAACCAAGTCAACCCACCTAATTTTATTGAAAGAGAAAATGACATGTCAAGTCTTTCAGGGTTATTTATTCAGTTTAGTCACTAAAAAATTTATTTGTGTCTAAATTGACCCACATTTAATTCTAAATTTTATAATTTAGTCAAACATTTAGAAACAAAAAGTGGTCAGTTTTAGACACAAATAGGCTTTTCAGTGACTAAATTGAACAAAAAGAAAACCTGAGAGATTTGACATGTCATTTATCCCTTCAGTTAAATCAGGCGGGTTGACTTGGTCAAAGCAGCACTGACGTGGCACGATATTATTGCCTAGAAGTTTTTTTAACAACTCTTTAACGACATAAGGCAAAATGGACAACGAGTGAAAACATTAAGGGAAACTTGTAGGGATGAACCCATGTTAGGTTTTGACCAACCCTAACTCGACCCGAAAATAATCACCTTAAACACGAACTGACCCCATTCTTGAAAAAACCCAACTCGATTGGATCAAGCCGTGTCGGAACCTAATTAGATCAGGTAAAATGTCAATCTCTAAGTATTTGTGACCCAAAAAACATTAGGTACCAAATTGGAAAAAAGGGTAAACATTAGTAGACAATTTGTGTATTAATCTAACTACTTAGTAAAAGACATGCATAAGAGTGGAGGCTTTCCTACGAAACAAAGCCGATATTGCACTCGGACAAAGACCAAAAGAAAGAAGAAGCTAAAACTGCATCGTGATAATGTCTTTTCTCTTACCTTGGATCAGGTTGTGGCGGAGATCCAGAAACTGAAGCTTTGTTAAGTTGCCTATTTCTTTTGGTAAAATCCCCTCTATAGCATTGAAAGCCAAGAGTATAACCTCTATCTCTTTGCAATTTGATAAACCCATTGGAATATGACCAGTAAAATTGTTATAGCTCAAATACAAGTACTGAAGTTTTGGAAAGTAACCAAACCATGATGAGATTTCTCCGTAGAAACCATTATTAAACATGCTCATGAATTTCAGTCGATGCAAATTAGACAACTGAACAGGTAACAAACCATGAAAATTGTTATTCGTGATGTCGAGCCAAGAAAGAAAAGATAAATTTCCCATGTGAGGTGGTACGGTACCAGAGAGATTCATGTCAGTAAGATTAAGAGCCGTGACTCGTCGGTGTCGAGATCCGCAAGTGACACCAACCCAATTACAAACCGATGTAGCGGAAGACCAATTGGTTAAGAGATTGTAAGGATCGCTAACGACATGGGCTTTCAGTGCGAGAAGAGCCGATTCATCAGTGTCGATATTGGTTCTTGTTCGGGTAGAGAATGAAACCACAAGATTAAGCAAAAACACGGCCACCATAAGAGCCATAATGAACCGAGTGTTTCCCATCAAGTTCTGTGGAAGTGCAACTTGATAGGGGGAATTTAATAACATATAAAAAAACCAATGAACTTGTCTAATTGCCAACTTACCCATCCAATCTAATTGTCTTTTCTATTACTTGGAAAGCTGGTTGCTAAGAAAGATTCCTTTAACATATCTTAGATATGAGTTGTCACAACACCCACTTCAATCACTTGACTGGGTCTATCACATATCAATCTGGCCACCAGGGATGGAGTACGGTGTTAATTGAGTTAAGCTGCTTGCAAAAAGTTCGAATTCGATACGGTTGAAATTCGAATTGATTTGACTTAAATTCGAGCTCTACTTGAGATTTTAACGAGTCAAGTCGAATAAGGCTAAATCGACTCGATAAGTTCGTGAACAAATTTTTAATTTTTTATAAATTTTTTATGATTTTTTGGTAGCTACCTTAAAAAATTATGTTTCAAGAAATTTAAATGCTAGTTGAAAATTCTAAAAAATTCAGCAACTTATTAGGTAATTTACACATAAAATATTTGATTTCAAATTTTCATAATGTTTTATATTTCTCAAGAATTCAAAAGATTAATTTGTGATAGTAAAAAATCAAATTATTATAATTTTTCTTTTCTTTTTTTTATTAAAATCTTCTCATTTTCTTTTATTATTACTTTTTCCATATAAAAAAATATGATTGAAAGTTAAAACTTCGAAATACCTAAGACATTTTCTCTTTTATTGTTAATCGAAAATTGTTGAGAAACAAAAAAGTGCCCTACACTAGAATATCGACTTCATCACTAAGGTCGTGACAAGTTTGTTTATTTATCTTTGTTGTCCTCATGTTCCTTCTTCTTCTTCTGAATTTGTATGTTTACATTAAACTCTAATAGTATCACTATATTTTACCTATATTTAAAAAAATAAGGTACAAATTTTAGTGAGCTTAACAAGCAACGAGATTTTTTAACAAGCACGAGTTGAATAAAATTTTATCGAGCTTAACAAGAAACGAGTCGAGTAACACGACTTTTTTAATGAGCACTACTCAACTCATGATCGACTCGCTCGATCAGCACCCCTAGAGTCAAGATTAATATTGAGAGGAACAAAAGTTTATTAAACCTTTAAATTTAAAAATTATAAGGGCAAAGAACTTATTTGACTAATATTTAAACTAGTAAACACATAAAATGTATTATACCAAAAAAATTAGGAGGGGCAACAACCCTTTCCAATCGAACAAAAAATATTTGTCCATTTTCGATGTCTCTATCTATGCCCAACACTAAGAAAATTTAAATTCTTTGTTCTAACCTTAAATCTTAAACCATAAACCCTAAAAATACACTCTACCAATTTCCTAATCCTAAACTTTAACTCCAAACCTAATTTTTCAGTGTAGAGATACAATAAAAAGGTACATAGATTTCTATTCTTCCCAATCCTAACATTGCTTCGTCCCTACTGACTACCAGAGTAAATTAAGACAGTGAAATGATAAAAAAAACAATTGAGTAAAACAAATAGGTTGATTTTGACCCTAGTCTTCGTCAGCCATACACCCCATGGACGTAGGGACCAGACCACAACATTCTATTTGAATGTTTAAACTATTTATAATCGAAGTTAAGACAAAAGAGATTTGGTTTTGTGGCTATAAACAAGTCATGAGACTCTGAGAGTAAGCATTGCCATGCACGACAGGAACTACCGACTTTTTCAACCATGTAAATTGTCTTGTATTATGGGATATATATTGGTCGATTGCTTTCATAGTGGAAAATTACACTAATGCTGACAAAATTGTCTTGTATTATCAAAATTTATACTTGTATATCGTATCGTGTGGTGCATGGCCAACTTGCTTGCTACAAAGATCCATACAACTATCAAATCCCACTGCAATTACATCAATCAGTCTATCTGGCTCCATCTAGCGATATTTTTTAAGATGGGTACAAATTAAAATATTTTTAACTTTTAATATAAAAATAATGCTAATTTGGTCAGATATTCCCTTTGGGGGAATTATCTGGAAAAATATCTTCTTAGGGGAACATTTGGAAAAATACCCCCATTTGGCCCACGTTAGGGTAAATCGCGTCTTGCAGAGCGCGATATCCAAAATAGCGTTGTACAAGGTGCGACTTCAGTCCGATGTAAATTATATTATCCGATATTTATTTAAAAAAATGAAGCCGCGATCTGTAGGACACGACTTTCACGAGAATTTCATACGACTCGTCGCGAAATTATCGAGTAATATGTAGAAGTCGCGCTCTGCAGAACGCGACTTTTGCGTAAATCTGATGTTTATACAATTCTGTATATGGTTGTTTAGGGTTAATTTGCATGGTCTTGGGGGATAATTTTTCATGATTTTGATCTTTTACCCCATAGTAGTGATGTTTCTCTTGAAAACGGTGTAAAAATGGGCGTATATAAAACATTCAAAACAATGTTTAAATCGCGTTAAAACGCTACCTTGACATGTTTGTTTGATTGAAGAAAATGGGAACATGGGTCGATAGGGTTGTTTATGGTTGATTTGCATGGGAATTCTCGTTTTTTTTTTTTTGTTATTTAACTTTCACGTCGTAGTACGGGAACACATGTTTACAATGGTGCAGAAATTGACGCGTAAAAGGCATCCTAAAGAGTGTAGAAATTGTGTTAAAAATGCTATCTTAGTATATTCCTTTGCATTAAGAAAATGGAAACATGGGTCGATATTCATGTTTTAGTCGATTTTGTTGTTTTAGTGTATGGTCGTGGGTTTTTTGTTATATAACTTTCACGTGGTAGTACGAGAACACATGTTTAGAATAGTATGAGAACACTTGTTATTTAGGATTAAAACAATAGAGTTACAATTAGTTGATTCGAGGGCGGCTCTTAAAAGAACATTTTCTGATGTCGTGTCCAGGATTCCTACAATTTCCACACAACTTAGGTTGACCGGTCGGTTCTCGAGGAACCATATCCTCGGCACAATGAATCCTAATTGACTTTGGGCGACCTTTTTTGTTTCGTTGTAGGGATTCATTTGGCCGAATCTTAGGTTCATTTTGAACCACATCAGGATGACGTTCATTTTCGATCGGAGGAAACTCGGATCGGTATACCTTGAAAACGTTTTCAAGTTTGTATACATGATCAACAAGTTTCATTGCATCGAGATGAACAGATGCACATGCAGCGAAGACGTGAGCACACGGGTACTTGAATGTCTGAAAGACTCCGTAATCACATGTTCGTTCTTGTAGATTAACAACGTAGTTGTGGTGCATAATTCCTTCAAGTGGTCTTGAAAATTCAGTAATCGTAAACCTATGTTGGTGACGAGAGAAGCATGTGGCACCCATCGTGTTTGCTTGCACACGGTATATCTGAAATTTTTGTTGGAGGTCTGGATGGAACCTGTGGCCACCTGCCATCCAGTTCATAGCTTGTTTTCCGAGGGTTGCAAAAAGGGTAGCCAGTCGATAATATGTTGTCTTCACAACTGATGTGATAAGCAAATGACGTGCTCCCTTTAGAGACGAATTGATCGCCTCAGCCAAGTTCGTAGTCATGTGACCATATCGACAACTCTCATCATAACATCGCAACCATTTCTCCCTTAGGATATCAAGAAGATAGTCATATCCAAATTGATTTCTAACTTTCAACTCTTCTAGCAGCTTCTCAACCACCTCAACTCGATGTGCGTTGCCTATTCAAAAAATACGGAATAATTAACGAGAATTAATAAAAATTGGCAATTTAATTTATAATTTTGAGAGCGAAAGGCGTACCCATAAGAAGAACCATTATACGCTCATCATTGTTCTTATACTTCTGGTAGTAATTTGCAGCAATGTGCCGTGGACAGTACCGATGATAAATATAAGGTGTAACACCCCAAAATAATAAAGGATGCAAAAAAAAAAGAATGCTATCAAAGAGATTTGAACACCTGACCTCTTGGAAGGAGAACTCGTGACTTAGCCATTTGAGCTAAGGCAATCCCTGGGCATTGCTTACTTCAGTTTAATTATAAGCTACATTTTGTTCACTTTGAGAATAAAATAAAGTAAAATATGATTCACATATATCGTCGTGGAATTTTAATTTTGGATCTAAATCGTCATGAGAAAGGTAAGAGAGTCCAGAAGATTCTCTTTTTTTCCCCAACCCTTTCGTCTGCCTCCTTGATCTGAGCCACCGCTCAACGGTGGCTGTCACCGTCGGTATCAACGGCAACACCGTCGCAACCCGGTCCATTTATCGTTAGCCACGCGCGCAACCGAGTTTCCTTTCACCGGTAAATCCCGTTCGAAGTTCCGGCCAAAACCCCCAATCGTCGTCTCAGTTTCTAGCATTTTCCGATCCCGTCCGTCGTCCGTCCGCGACACAGCCACCAGATCCGAGCTCCTGATGAGAAGGAGATCAAAACCTGACCAACCGATCGCCTGTTTGCCGCCGATAAGGGCCTCGTCGGAGCTATGCGCTGTTTCGGCCGTCGCTTGGCATTTCAGGTAAAAATAAGTGTGATTCCGACCATTTTTCCGATGTTCAAGTGTTATGGCTGAGTTGTGGTGTTGATGTGCCTTGTTTTTCGTCAGAGATGGTGCCAAAGGGTCTCCAGCGACAATTTCGGCCACCGTCCGGCCACCAGAAGTTTTTTTTGGGTAAGTGTTGGACCGGCCCAACCGGTTAACTGGTTCAAGCCCAGCTTTTTAAGCCCAAGTATATTCTGACCCGAGCCCATAGTCTGACCCGACCCGTCTTTGACCCGACCCATTGACCCGACCCGTTGACCGACCCGACCCGACCTGTTGACCGAGTCAACTCGACCGAGTCAACCTAGTGAGTTAACCCAGTGAGTCAAACCGGTCAACCAGTGACGTCAGCGTTGACTTTGACCGCTGACGTCGGCGTTGACCGTTGACTTTGACCAAAAAGTCAACTTTTTCCAAAAAGTCCTATTCTATGTTTTTCGACGTCCCGAGTCCGATTTTGAAGCCCGTTTTGTGAAATTCTAACTCGAAAGCCTCCGAATCTGAGCTCGAACCCAAACTTGTATATGTATTTAATTATTCAGTTAAGAACTTTGTGAATAAGGTCTGATTTTGGAGTTTGTGTATTTGAAGGTGTTCAAAGTTCCTTGTAACCGAGATGTGAGGGACGTCAAATTTGGGTTCGAGTGTGATCGAATGAAGTATCATCAATCGACCGGTGTAGCTCGGAGTTGAGGTAATACATTACTACCTCTTGTATGCTTTATGATACATAGTGGTATCCGGTAAACACATGCATGATGGTGTTTAAGCGTATGATTAATTCTGTTAATGCCTAATTGAATATGAAAAAGGGTAGTAAACTAGTGTAGACTAGTACTCGGTTAGAAAGATAAGTGACTTAAAAGAACTTTCGAGATCTAAGAATGATTGATAAGACTGCGATGCTCTAAATTTGGGTTTTTGCTTGTTAATGATTTAAATTTCTGAAATGCTAAGTTAAGAGATGATGAAAATACCTTGAGCGTAACGCAATATGAGATTTTACGCTTTACCTGATAAACAACTGATTCATCGGAAATTCTCGTTATACTGGGAATGACCTAGTAATAAGATTTGCATCTTCGGGAATGTAAACACTTAAGCTATTCCTGAATTCTGAATAATCTTCGAAGACAAATTTACAAGAACTTTTCGCATATTCAGAGCTACCAATGGTGTGATTATCAAACTGACTAAAGCTTCTGAAATGACAAAGAGGATTGAAAATATTAATAAGGCAGAATTAATTGGAACATTGTGATGACAAAAAAAGGGGGGGTTTGAATTACCCTCGAGCACTAGATGCCAAAAATTAACCGAAATGATGATTATACCCTCGAGATCATAAATGAATGAGTAGTTGGAACAACCGAAAGGCTCAGAATTATTGTAACACCCTCGGATATGAAGCATCTGAAATACTTGTGAATGCTGAAAGTGACTGAAGGTACCTCTAAGACTGGAATAAGGAAGACCAATAAAGCTAGACAATATAATGACTCTAAAGTGGAAATTCACGGCCTGTGTTTGTTGTTCGTTTCTGATACTATCGTAATTTTGGAAAGATACCATGTGGTGACATGTTCGGGTTATTTGGAGAAAGTACTCAGTTATTGGTAGAGCAACATGTTTCCTCAAAAGGATGAATTTGATGCTATGGAACGAGTTCGGGTGTTATATGCATGTTCAGGAACTTGGAAAATTACCGCTTGGATACATGTTTGATCTGTTGTAGTAAGTTCAGTGGATGTAAGGTGAAGACGATCTACTCTGTTGTTACGCTGCAATCAGTTCTGGAAATGAATGCTTAAGAAGTACTTATCCGATTATATTTCAATCTCTGTGTTAATGGTTTCAATTAGTTCTGAGGGACTCGAAAGCTTGATGAGCAGCTAGAATTCCTGAATTCGGTACATCACTGTTTATACCTTGTTGGTTCAGTTTACCAAATTACCCCGAAGGTCAGCATGACCAACAATACCCTTGTAAGCGTTAGCGATCAAATCACTCTCGATATATCCGAAATCCCAATGATTTTTGATGCATCAACTTCCGATGTTGATTTGACCCGTCTTATCGAACTACCCTATTCGTAGGGACCTCGTTCTGAAATCAGTCTAATTGCCAAATGTCATCTTTCTGATATCTATCTAGTACCTTTAAGAAATAAACTGTGACATAAAGCGCGTACCATGTATCTGTAAATAATATATGTTCTAAATCAATACCTTATGCTTAAAATTTAAAAGTATGATATTGTAGTTCGAAAGGAAGCAATTCTCTGACTTCTGACCTCTGATATGAAAAATATATCTGATATATGACATTGAATACGAAGTAATAATAATGATAATAAAATAGATTTGATATATATTTTCTGTAATATTGTCTTCTGAATATAAACTGAAATCATCTGGGGTATATTATCTGGGATATGAATGATGATCTGTAGGCTCAGCGCTGGTAAGTCCTTCTGGACCTAAGCTCCTACGCCCAATGGGCCTAGGGTAAGTCTTTCTGGACCTAAGGTATTCCCTTAGGTAGGCTCCTACGCCTCAGGCTTAGGGTAAGACCTTCTGTATGCAGTTCAGGGGGATTGCATTCTGTAGTTCGGTTGGAGGGTAGTTAAGTAAATTAATAAAATTTTCTGACATCTTTTGAAACATACCCTACTAAATTAATGTATCAAAGTGAAATTTCAGTAAACTTACAATCCGCGCCTAATGAATCACTCTGAACTCCTTGATTCAACTTCTGAAATTTGAATCCCTTTGATTCTCCAGCTTTAGACTCGTCTCATATGATTCAAGTGAGTGAATGAAGAGCAACTCTGTTATCTTCTAACACGATGATCATGAAATATCGAACCGTAAATTTGGGTATAGTTGTTCAGTTCTTCACGAAATGTTAACTTTATCATATATCTGCTTGTGATTTTAGCATTCGTTGGTAGTTTGTATTACTGAGCTTCTCGAAGCTCACGTTGTTTTTACCATCACAGGTTAAAGGATCGACCAGGTTGCAACTACCAACGTTGGTACGAGAGTTTCTTCGGCTTTCTCGTGGAGTACGGTACCTGTGTAATTAGGGGGCATGTATGTCATGTCTTGTATTATATATATGAGTCTGAAATCTGTTTTCGTAACTTGTATCATGGTTTTGTTTTATTGTCTGAAAGATTTATGAAATTGTATTTTAAATCATATATTTGATTTATGATTTTAAAGGTTTAACCATATGTTTATTTGAAATCTTACTGTGGGTCGCTCTTGTAACCCTAATGTGACTTCTTAGGATCTGTCGTAACGCATAGGCGGGTCTAGGGGGTTACATTTAGTGGTATCAGAGCTTAGAGTTGCGTTATTCTGGGTAGATCGGCCGATCGTCTGTCATAGGGTGTCTGGTATGTGCATGCCCCTAGATTCTGACCGTACTCCGCCAAGCCGGGACTCTGATGTCGAATCCTTTTTCTGAAATAATTGAATCTAAGCTTTCTGTCCGCTGTATCTTGAATCGTAATGACAAGGAATGTCTGTAACATCTGTCTTTGAATTGGATTAATTTAATGGATTTGAATCTGAGATAGTTCATACAGGTGAAATCGAAAGAAAAAAAAACTGATTAAGGGTAAATGTTGATCATGTGAGGTAACATATATAAGATTTCACGTAATGTTATTCGGTGATGATGATTATATTTGAGAATATTCTGACGGAAACTTGATAAAAGTATTATGAATTTGTAAGAAAGGTGCAGGGAGCGTGAAGGAAGTGAAAATCATGTTGTGGTTCTATTATACACGAAAGAAATAGTTGTCTGAATATTACGATGAAGGTAAGTGATACCCGTTAAAGACCTTAGTCATGTTCGATCAGTACGAAGAAACACATCCCCTGGAAGATGTGGTTTGGTGTAACGTTATATATCATCTCTGACTGAAATATGATGTTTACATCCTGATTCTAGAAGTCGTTGTTGGAGTCTTAGAGTGCTTGCTCGAACTGTGGTTGCAGTTTTCATCTGAAAGTTGATGGTCAACCTAGAAGAGTAACTTAGACTCTGGAAGATATACCTTTGTGTGATATGATTAACTTCTGTGGTAGATCAGAATGCCTTCTATCCTTGTCTGAGACCGTTTTTAATAAAAGTTATGAGACAAATGTATGTTTTGTATTATATGAAGTTCGGTATGGATTCAAATGTTATATTCTGATTAACTGGACTGAAATGTATGATGGGATGATTGTGGGTTCAAAGTCAATTTGAGTTACTGAGGACACGACCAAATTGATCTGTGACAAAAAAAATCATGAGAAGCAAGTATACTCTAAAGGATGAGTTTCAGTACAAGTATGGATGAAAAAGTAGTTTCTGCATTTTTTCCCTCAACTCTGACAAATTTCGAGGACGAAATTTCCTTTAAGGGGGAGAGAGTTGTAACACCCCAAAATAATAAAGGATGGGAAAAAAAGAATGCTATCAATGAGATTTGAACACCTGACCTCTTGGAAGGAGAACTCGTGACTTAGCCATTTGAGCTAAGGCAATCCCTGGGCATTGCTTACTTCAGTTTAATTATAAGCTACATTTTGTTCACTCTCAGAATAAAATAAAGTAAAATATGATTCACATATATCATCGTGGAATTTTAATTTTGGATCTGAATCGTCATGAGAAAGGTAAGAGAGTCCAGAACATTCTCTTTTTTTCCCCAACCCTTTCGTCTGCCTCCTTGATCTGAGCCACCGCTCAACGGTGGCTGTCACCGTCGGTATCAACGGCAACGCCGTCGCAACCCGGTCCAGTTATCGTTAGCCACGCGCGCAAACGAGTTTCCTTTCACCGGTAAATCCCGTTCGAAGTTCCGGCCAAAACCCCCAATCGTCGTCTCAGTTTCTAGCATTTTCCGATCCCGTCCGTCGTCCGTCCGCGACACAGCCACCAGATCCGAGCTCCTGATGAGGAGGAGATTAAAACCTGACCAACCAATCGCCTGTTCGCCGCCGATAAGGGCCTCGTCGGAGCTACGCGCTGTTCCGGCCGTCGCTTGGCATTTCAGGTAAAAATAAGTGTGATTCCGACCATTTTTCCGATGTTCAAGTGTTATGGCTGAGTTGTGGTGTTGATGTGCCTTGTTTTTCGTCAGAGATGGTGCCAAAGGGGTCTCCGGCGACAATTTCGGTAACCGTCCGGCCACCAGAAGTTTTTTTTTTGGGTAAGTGTTGGACCGGCCCAACCGGTTAACTGGTTCAAGCCCATCTTTTTAAGCCCAAGTATATTCTGACCCGAGCCCATAGTCCGACCCGACCCGTCTTTGACCCGACCCATTGACCCAACCCGTTGACCGAGTTAACTCGACCGAGTCAACCTAGTGAGTCAACTCAGTGAGTTAACCCAGTGAGTCAAACCGGTCAACTAGTGACGTCAGCGTTGACTTTGATCGCTGACGTCGTCGTTGACCGTTGACTTTGACCAAAAAGTCAACTTTTTCCAAAAAGTCCTATTTTATGTTTTTTGACGTCCCGAGTCCGATTTTGAAGCCCGCTTTGTGAAATTCTAACCCGAAAGCCTCCGAATCTGAGCTCGAACCCAAACTTGTATATGTATTTAATTATTCAGTTAAGAACTTTGTGAATAAGGTCTGATTTTGGAGTTTGTGTATTTGAAGGTGTTCAAAGTTCCTTGTATCCGAGATGTGAGGGACGTCAAATTTGGGTTCGAGTGTGATCGAATGAAGTATCATCAATCGACCGGTGTAGCTCGGAGTTGAGGTAATACATTACTACCTCTTGTATGCTTTATGATACATAGTGGTATCCGGTAAACACATGCATGATGGTGTTTAAGCGTATGATTAATTCTGTTAATGCCTAATTGAATATGAAAAAGGGTAGTAAACTAGTGGAGACTAGTACTCGGTTAGAAAGATAAGTGACTTAAAAGAACTTTCGAGATCTAAGAATGATTGATAAGACTGCGATGCTCTAAATTTGGGTTTTTGCTTGTTAATGATTTAAATTTCTGAAATGCTAAGTTAAGAGATGATGAAAATACCTTGAGCGTAACGCAATATGAGATTTTACGCTTTACCTGATAAACAACTGATTCATCGGAATTTCTCGTTATATTGGGAATGACCTAGTAATAAGATTTGCATCTCCGGAAATGTAAACACTTAAGCTATTCCTGAATTCTGAATAATCTTCAAAGACAAATTTACAAGAACTTTTCGCATGTTCAGAGCTACCAATGGTGTGATTATCAAACTGACTAAAGCTTCTGAAATGACAAAGAGGATTGAAAATATTAATAAGGCAGAATTAATTGGAACATTGTGATGACAAAAAAAGGGGGTTTGAATTACCCTCGAGCACTAGATGCCAAAAATTGATCGAAATGATGATTATACCCTCGAGATCATAAATGAATGAGTAGTTGGAACAACCGAAAGGCTCAAAATTATTGTAACACCCTCGGATATGAAGCATCTGAAATACTTGTGAATGCGGAAAGTGACTGAAGGTACCTCTAAGACTGGAATAAGGAAGACCAATAAAGCTAGACAATATAATGACTCTAAAGTGGAAATTCACGGCCTGTGTTTGTTGGTCGTTTCTGATACTATCGTAATTTTGGAAAGATACCATGTGGTGACATGTTCGGGTTATTTGGAGAAAGTACTCAGTTATTGGTAGAGCAACATGTTTCCTCAAAAAGATTAATTTGATGCTATGGAACGAGTTCGGGTGTTATATGCATGTTCAGGAATTTGGAAAATTACCGCTTGGATACATGTTTGATCTGTTGTAGTAAGTTCAGTGGATGTAAGGTGAAGACGGTCTACTCTGTTGTTACGCTGCAATCAGTTCTGGAAATGAATGCTTAAGAAGTACTTATCCAATTATATTTCAATCTCTGTGTTAATGGTTTCAATTAGTTCTGAGGGACTCGAAAGCTTGATGAGCAGCTAGAATTCCTGAATTCGGTACATCACTGTTTATACCTTGTTGGTTCAGTTTACCAAATTACCCTGAAGGTCAGCATGACCAACAATACCCTTGTAAGCGTTAGCGATCAAATCACTCTCGATATATCCGAAATCCCAATGATTTTTGATGCATCAACTTTCGATGTTGATTTGACCCGTCTTATCGAACTCCCCTATTCGTATGGACCTCGTTCTGAAATCAGTCTAATTGCCAAATGTCATCTTTCTGATATCTATCTAGTACCTTTAAGAAATAAACTGTGACATAAAGCGCGTACCATGTATCTGTAAATAATATATGTTCTAAATCAATACCTTATGCTTAAAATTTAAAAGTATGATATTGTAGTTCGAAAGGAAGCAATTCTCTGACTTCTGACCTCTGATATGAAAAATATATCTGATATATGACATTGAATACGAAGTAATAATAATGATAATAAAATAGATTTGATATATATTTTCTGTAATATTGTCTTCTGAATATAAACTGAAATCATCTGGGGTATATTATCTGGGATATGAATGATGATCTGTAGGCTCAGCGCTGGTAAGTCCTTCTGGACCTAAGCTCCTACGCCCAATGGGCCTAGGGTAAGTCTTTCTAGACCTAAGGTATTCCCTTAGGTAGGCTCCTACGCCTCAGGCTTAGGGTAAGACCTTCTGTATGCAGTTCAGGGGGATTGCATTCTGTAGTTCGGTTGGAGGGTAGTTAAGTAAATTAATAAAATTTTCTGACATCTTCTGAAACATACCCTACTAAATTAATGTATCAAAGTGAAATTTCAGTAAACTTGCAATCCGCGCCTAATGAATCACTCTGAACTCCTTGATTCAACTTCTGAAATTTGAATCCCTTTGATTCTCCAGCTTTAGACTCGTCTCATATGATTCAAGTGAGTGAATGAAGAGCAACTCTGTTATCTTCTAACACGATGATCATGAAATATCGAACCGTAAATTTGGGTATAGTTGTTCAGTTCTTCACGAAATGTTAACTTTATCATATATCTGCTTGTGATTTTAGCATTCGTTGGTAGTTTGTATTACTGAGCTTCTCGAAGCTCACGTTGTTTTTACCATCACAGGTTAAAGGATCGACCAGGTTGCAACTACCAACGTTGGTACGAGAGTTTCTTCGGCTTTCTCGTGGAGTACGGTACCTGTGTAACTAGGGGGCATGTATGTCATGTCTTGTATTATATATATGAGTCTGAAATCTGTTTTCGTAACTTGTATCATGGTTTTGTTTTATTGTCTGAAAGATTTATGAAATTGTATTTTAAATCATATATTTGATTTATGATTTTAAAGGTTTAACCATATGTTTATTTGAAATCTTACTGTGGGTCGCTCTTGTAACCCTAATGTGACTTCTTAGGATCTGTCGTAACGCATAGGCGGGTCTAGGGGGTTACATAAGGAGGTTCCCAAGACTGTCCCAAACGTTGGATTGATCCCCAGATCCCTGCGCCTTTGTATGAAATAATTCATATTTCATCTGGTCTTGCCCATAGTACCCGGCGTAAGACATGGGTCTGTAGGTTGGTAAGAAAAAAGTCCACGAAGGGATATCTTCCTTTTAAAAAAAACGAACGCTATCGAAATGCATTTTTTGTTGTCGTCTTGTGCAACTGCCACTAGTAAGACCTGGGTGTATCTGCCGTGCAAGAATGTGCCGTCAATCTGTAGCATCGGCTTGCATTGGCGAAATGCTTTAACGCATTACGGAAATGTCCAAAATAGGCAAAAAAATTCGCGCTCCCTGGGTACGACACGATCCCTTTCGTATCTTGGCACTGTCTCAAGTTCAACAACAATTCTTGGGTTGTATTTCTGCATAAAGTTAAGCCACATTCGCAAACTCGTAGGATTCCTCCCACTGCCCATACAATTGTTGAATGGCACGATATCTTACATACCACGCCTTATTGTAATTAACAATGTGCTAGTAACGAGAATGGATCGATGTTATACATACCAATACAGATACGCGTAGATTTTCTTTCACGAGTGGAAGGATATAATCAGAGAGCATGTGCACATCCAAGTTAAGATGGTCTTGATTTAGGCTTCCCACGGAGCATGTATGGGGTCCTTCGTATTTCGTTATCTGCCAGAGGTTGTTCAACCTCTTCAAACGTAATGCACGAACCCTCCAATTACATCCAGAATTCTTGTGGGGGCATTCAACAATATATTTTTTCGCTTCAGTTTTCCGCACGATGGACATAACTGAGTTGCGTATGTTGTAATGCTTGATGGCAGCCACTGCAAGTTTTTTAGTCATGAAGACCATCCCAACATGCAATTCACTATTAGTACGTTCGTTCAGCTGGTCCAACTATAGGTATTCTGGAAATTCTGTAGCGCAGAATCCTTCCATATCCACTGTTGTGAAGTGGGATGGTGGATCATAATACGCTAAGGCAGTGTGATTTCCAGTAAAACTGCTCGGGGCAACAACGTCCACAGGTTCGTCCTCCTCAATATCCTCTGCAACATCAGGTGCATCATCTTCTGCATTCACGGGCTCGTCAAGGTCTGCTGGTTCTTTTGGAAATAACCCATTTCGTCACCTTCGGGGCCGAGCTCCCTCAATGGTTCCTCATCCCCTTCAAAATTGTATAGTTCTGATTCATCAGCAACATGTACCCTGTTAGGTTCTACGACCAGAACCCGATCAGAAGCCCTATGTCCAATATCTTGGTCGACATCAACAGCGCATGAATGTCTCCCCATCGATGAGAAATCAACTATGTTTGCCTCACTGGGGATATAAGTTGAGTGACGTCCGGAAGAGAAGTCGTCAAACTGGTAAAACTCTTCATGGTAGGATGGTCCTATAGATGATGACAGCCCTACACATGGGATATAAGTTGAGTGTCGCCCGTATGAGAAATCATCTACGTTTATCTGACTGGGGAAATAAGTTGAGTGACGTCCAGCTCTTGCAGTACCGCTCGTTCCACCATGCCCACTAAGGTAGAAAATCAACTATGGCGGCGTTTGTTGGACAATCCTGGTTCCAAATGTGGCTGACATCAGGGGGAATGACATGAAGGGCACGTAGGGCATATAGCCTGTAGGATAGCTGGAGGCACCACTCATCATCGTTGAAACTTAAGCAAAGTGGTCTGACATAGAAGGCATTAAATAACCTTGACTTGGACTTTGTGTCAGCTATGGCCGCATCAGTGGTGGGGTAGCATTTGATGGTGGCGGTGCTGCGGAGGCAGGACCACTGCCGGAGGTGTTCTGTGCTCCCCTCCCCCTCGAACACTGAGACCGTGGGCGATTTTGTTACTGACGTCGATAGGCGACTGTTGCCTCTTCTCGAGTCAAAATAAACAGCTTCCCATTCACCCTAAATCAGTCCTCGCAATCATCGCTCACCATCGTATCAAACATATGATACTCACTCCGAGGTTGCCAACGCTGATTCAGCCTGTCCCTCCAGTGAGCGATATAAAAGTGGTGGTGCACCGACCAATCAACATACAGGATAATAAAACAATTGATTTATTCTTTTTAGATATGAATTACGTTCGAATTAATAAAAAATGCAGTAAGTATATAAATATTTATTACCTCAGGCTTCCCTTGTCGAGTGAGTTTGTGCAACTCATCCAAATTTGGAGGCTCAGCTGGGATACGTTGGAAACAACCAAATTGCCGTAGGACGCAGTCAGTCGGATGCCACTCAACTGTGGCATAACATATAAGTGGTATAGAGGTTGTCCAAACAAGCTTCGTCTCGGCCGAAAATATTGGGATGCAGTGCTGCAAATCCATACTCGCGTACGACGTCCATAAAAACTATACAATATATAATGCGTGTATTAAAAAAAGAAATTATGTATAATTAGATATAAAATTTATTTTATATAAATACATCAAAGTGTTACACGATCTTTTGAAAAATTCTCAATATCCTGTCTGATAACCTCCGGGCCCTTCACAACACCAACATGAGTTAAACAAGTGGTCCACCTACAAAATAAGAAGATAATTTTAATTAATTATAATAATACGTATATTAAAAAAATTAACAACTCTTTCCTTACCTCCGGGCTAGTGGAAAAACATATGGAGTAGGCTGCAGAAGCTTAGGGCGTAAAAACGACATTCTCCACCACGCCCAAGACTAGAGCAGCACCAAACAACCTCTGATGCAATACTTTTTTGGATCGGTGTTCTTGCATAGCTCCCTAAATAGAGTGGCCAAAACTGCGAATCCCCAGTTCAGTTTACCAGCATATTCAAAATTCTGCAAATGTCGCAACCAAATCGTGTGAACCTTGTCCCGAGTTTTGTCAAGCATCAATACCCCGCCGATCATCTATAAAATATAAGTACATGCATATGCCTACAATACGAATATATATATATATATATTACCATATGTAAAAAAATATTATTTCAATAATATTCACTGACACGCGTCGTATAGTGTCAAAAATAAATCCTTAAACTCAAATAAATAAGAATAAAAATAGTATAGCGAGAGTAAGGGTCGATCCACAGTGAATAGGAGTTCTAACACCTTTTCGTTCCGACTTAGACCAAGAAACCTGTAAAAATAAAAGTGGGGGGTTTAGAGAAGTGATTTGAGTAATAAAAAAGAGAAAAATAATAAGAACGAAAATAAGTATTGAAAATGAATTATGGAATGAATTAGCCTCAAGCCACGCTTTGCCACGACATATTCGATCACTGAAATTGATTTTTCTTCAACTTTCTTGCCGGTTACAGTCTACAAGGCCCAACCCTTGCAACTTACTTCTCTTGGGTAAATTCGACTCCCAGGGCAATCCTTGAAGTCAAGCTTTAGTGAGTTAGCTACGGCAATCGATGCTAACTCAAATTTGAGTTAGTGTTGGAGAAGCCCGTGCTCGGATAATCGTCTCGAAGAGAATTGTTTCCGATTTTGATTCCCCTTAGTGGACCGCCACTAAGTTTGTTCTTAGGGAGTTGAATTGGCTACAAGCTTTTCCTCGTCCCCAACTATGGATCTAAACCACTTCAACCCGATGCGCGTTCTCGGAATGAAACAATTGAGATGCCTAAAGATTAGGCCGATTGCCTAATCAATTTTACAGAGAATCTAAAAAAGAATTATTGAAGGATTGAAGTACTTTTCTAATCTCACGAGTTTAGTCGGGTTTGGCGTTGCTTTTGGCTAAAGGGGATTTAGTTAAGCATGGTTGGTGAAGAAACCATACTTAATAAAATAAAGAAAGAAATGGAGAAAATGGAAATGGAGAAAATAGAGAGCTTTTATTAAACTCAAGGAATAAGAGAACAATGAATAACTGATGATCTAACTCACCCCCAAAGTGGGGTATTTATAGTAGCTGAAAACCCTAAAAAACTAAAATGATAAATCCCAAATTTAATTTAAATTACATAAGATAATTATCCCAAGTTTGAATTTTAAAAATTAAAATCCGGATAATAGGCTATCTGATAAGCGGCTTGATAAGCTATCACTGTTGCTGACGTCAGCTTCTAGAAGGTGCTGACGTGGCGCCTAGTCAGCATTCATGCCCTGGTTCATGCCCATGAATCTGCCCACGACTCCAGTATTTTCTGCAGCATTCCAACTT
Organism: Hibiscus trionum; assembly: GCA_030270665.1. Taxonomy (NCBI): domain Eukaryota; kingdom Viridiplantae; phylum Streptophyta; class Magnoliopsida; order Malvales; family Malvaceae; genus Hibiscus; species Hibiscus trionum. The sequence continues at coordinate 10,179,688 of BSYR01000056.1, forward strand.
ATTTCCAGCATCACGTAACCTGCATGAAAACAACATAAAACAGCCCAGTTAAGTCCTTCAAACTTATATTTAATCAAAATAAGGACCAAAAACATAACCAAAATAAATACTTATCAAATTCCCCCTCACTTATCCGATGCTTGTCCTCAAGTATATCAAAATTAAATAAACCTAAGTTCAAGTTTTCATCCTTAATTTCACGAAGTCTCAAAGGTTTCGATATGATTAAGCATCTAAACATGAAAGAAAAATAAGGAGCAAAAATAGATAAATGGCAAGATTAAGAAATTAAAGTAAGAACGACATTCCAATACCCTACTAACATCAATGATGCAAACCAAGTACCCTCACAAGGAATCGCTCATGTCACTCAAAGTGTTTAAGGGTAGAGAAAATCACTCGAGCCAAAACTAATTAGAACATTACCATAGGCTTGTGGTTAAATCTAATCTCCACTACTAGCATGAATGTGATGCAAAAATCAAGAGGTCTTAAAAAAGGTTGTAATGGGGCTAAGGTTCGGGTAGGATAAAGGCTGAAAAAATGTGGGTTAAAATTCAAGACAAAAATCATCCCAAAAATTTATTCAAAACTTTCTCTCTCTTTTTTTCATTCGAATCAAAACTGTTCTGCAGTGTATATTTTTTTTGAACTGCACTGTTTTTTTGTTTATTTTTTCTCTGTAGACTCGAACAATTTTCTGCACAATTTTTCTGCACTGCATATTCGAATAGTTTCTGCACAGTTTTTTTTCTGTACAATATTTTTTTTGCTGCTGGACTGCATTTATTCGAATCAGTTTTGTTCCTTTTTTTAAGACGATTTTGTCTTGAAAAGGGGAAAATAATGGAATTAAGAGAAAAAGATGGATTAGGCTAAATGTGGTGATTTTCAAGAAAAAGGCCAAGGCTCAAAAATTGTTTCACTAGGGGAAATTAATTAAAGGGTAGGCAATTTGTTTGGGAAGAGAAATGGTTAAAACCTAGTGCCTCAATCATATTTAAGCATCATATTCAATCAATGTAATCTCAAAAAGAATTTAAACGCAAGTTCTAGAATGCAACTAATTTAGCTAGGCACACTCAAAGAAACAAAGAGCAAATATAATGCATGCTCATTAGGCTCAAAACTCACAAAAATTTGTCTTGTGTACCTAGGTAAGCATCATGTGAAGTAGAGAAAGAAATGTCATATAAAGGATTTTAATCAAAAATTAATCATGCCAAAATCTACCATGCAACCTAGAATTTTCTAACAAGATAGATACAAAACCATATGAAAACAGTGAGACAAGGCAAAACTAAGGATTAAACGAAGAACTTAAATTATTAAAATCAAGAAAACAAGAGAACAACCAAATGAATAAGCAATATGAAAATTTGACAAGCATATCTCCTTCCCCCTCACTTAAATCATTTTGCCTCAAAATGAACATAAAATAAAATACAAAAGAGAGAGGGTGAAAATACTCCCCGATTACAGAAGAGCATGTTTTAGTAGTGGGCTCCGAGTCTGGTGTAAGGGCGGAGGCGAGCATGCTCTCGAGTTCGGGTTATGGTGGTGGTAATGATGGACGATCGGGTGATGAAGGTTGAAGATGAAGTGATAATGGCGACTGCAGAATAAAGAAAAAGTAAAGGGAAAATTATGTTAGTTTTTTTTTAAATAAAAGGATTAATTTTTTTTTGTTGCAAAATTATATTTTTATTTTAAAATTTTAGATATAGTTGATAAAGATATATATATATATATATATATAGATTAAAAAGATATATAGATATAGATTAATAATTTAAAAGATATATATATATATATAGATTATGATTTAAAATCTAAAATAAATAATAATTTAAGATAATAAAGATAAACCACCAAAGGTTAAATTGAAAAATAAGATAATATATATATATATTTAACTTACGTAAATCTAAAAAGATAATATAAATAATATATAATAAATAATATATAATAAATTTAAATTAGTAATAATAACTATATTATTAGGGGGAAGTTAATAAAAAATGCTAAAAAGAAAAGGTAAAAGAGAAGTAGACGCGAGTTTTAATAATAAAGAAAATAAGAATAAATTCAAAACTGAAAAATTAAAATCAAGAAATAAATAAAGAAAATGGGTTGCCTCCCATGTAGCGCTTTATTTAACGTCGTTTAGCTCGACGACTTGGTTCAGACTACAGGCATTGCGACAAATACTTCTTCCAGTTTTTGCGCTTTATCCAACTGAGTATTTCCCTACGAGAAATTTTGCGATTATGGAGTTTTTTTACTGGAAAAAATTCTTTTTCACTCTTCAACTTATCTAGAGGTAATTTTAACTCCAAATTCAATTCCTACAAAATGAAAGAAAACATTTTAGATTTTGATGGAGTTAGGCATAAATCAGAATGAACAGAAGAAACATTTTTCAACTCCTTAATTCCTTTGTCGTGATCCTTCAAATCCCTGCATGAATCATCAACAGATTTAGATTCTATAAATTCTTCAACGACGGGCTCAATAACATCTATAAAATTTATACTAGCAACATTATCAGGATGTCGCATCGCTTTGTAAACATCAAATTTTGCGACCTCGCCATCGAACTCCATTGTAAGGATCCCGCTTCTTACATCGATTTTCGTATTTGCAGTACTTAAAAATGGACGACCAAGGAGGATTTCGGAAGAATTATTAGTCCGATCGTTTTCCATGTCTATGACATAAAAATCTGCCGGAAAGATTAAATCGTTTACCTTTACCAAGACATTCTCTAGCAATCCTTCTGGGTAAATTATGGATCTATCCGCTAGCTGTATGGTTACTTTCGTATCCTTCAAAGGCTCAGTAGAAAACGAGTTATAAAATGAAAGGGGCATAACATTAATAGAGGCCCCTAAGTCACACATTGCTCGTTTAATACCCACTTTACCGATTTTGCAGGGAATGGCGAACATACCTTGGTCCTTCAATTTTGGCGGCAACTTTCGCTGGAAGACCGCCGATACATGTTCTCCTAGATTAACCTTCTCAATTCCAATAAGACGACATTTATTAGTACATAAATCTTTAAGAAACTTAGCATACCTTGGGATTTTTCGGATTACGTCGAGGAGTGGAATATTGATCTCTACTTTTTGAAACACATCTAGGATCTCCTTTTCTTTTGCTTGTTTGTCTCTTTTCATTAATCTCGACGGGAAGGGTGGTGGTGTAGCGTAGGGAGAAGGTACAGGGGTTGGATCGGGCATACCTTTTTTTCTTCTTTTTGTACGCCATCTTCTTTAGCTTTAGGTTCGATGACTGTACCGCTTCGTAGAGTGATGGCGTTAACATTCTCTCTTGGATTAGGCTCTGTTTGAGAAGGTAATTTCCCTTTGGATTCTAAGCGACTTACTGCTAACGTTAGTTGACTTATTTGTTTGTCAATTGCTTCAAAGTGAGCTTCGGTCTTTAGTTGAAATTTTTCTTGGGCTAGCGCTAACTTTTCAACAATTGACTCCAACGATGGCTTCTGCGGTTGATATTGTTGTGGTGCAATTGGTTGATATGCTTGATTTGGCCTCTGGTTTTGCGCGTAACCGAAGTTTGACTGGTTTCTCCATCCCTGATTATATGCATTTCCTATGGCGTTGGCTTGAGCGGTATCATCTTCTTGAATCATCGGACAACAGTCTGTCGGATGTTCTGGACTAGTACAGATTCCACAAAGTCTAGTTGTTTTCCTTTTATCTGCAACAAGAGATTGCACTATTTCAGCTAATTTATCAATCTTATTTTCCAAAGAAAATGTACTTACCTCGCGAACCCTTCGAGATGGTTCGATAGATTGATTGAATCTTTGCAAGTTGGCGACCATGGTTGATATCAGTGTTTTAGCCGCTGTTGGAGTCATGTTGACTAGAGCTCCGCCACTTGCTGCATCTATTACTTTCATATCCATAGGCGTCAATCCTTCATAAAAATACTGGAGGAGGGTTTGTTCCGACAATCCATGTTGTGGACAATTTGCACACAACTTTTTAAACCTCTCCCAGTATTCATATAAAGATTCAACTTCTTTTTGTTGAATGCTCAGGATGCTGCGCCTAATTTCGCTTGCTTTTGCTGCAGGGAAGAACCTGTCAAGAAAGAGTTTAGCCATGTCAGTCCATGTTGTAACAGAATTAGGGGGTAAATCAAATAACCAATCTTTTGCGATATCCGCTAAAGAAAATGGAAAAGCTCTAAGTTTAATTTGGTCATCGGATACTCCCTGAGGCTTTGTGCTTAGACAAACCATGTGAAATTCCTTCAAATGTTTGTGAGGATTTTCTGTCGGCAAGCCGTGAAATGTAGGTAAAAGGTGGATCAAACCCGTTTTTAGCACGAACGGTGTTTCGCCATTTGGGAAGGTTATACACATTGGTTGCTGGCCACCGAGTGCCGCATTTAGCTGGCGAATAGTTTGATTTTCGTCTCCCATTGGATCTGGTTCATAGTTCGACTCTGCTTCGGATGTGATTTCTAGATCGCGTTCGAATCTTTGCTGGCGTCTTTTGTTTTTCTTTTCCCGAAGTGTTTGTGCGTTCAACTTTCGGGCTAGTGCTTCGATTTCCGGGATGAGTTCAAATTGTTCTCCCGGATTGCTCCTGGTCATAAATCAAATAAAACGATATTAGTACTTTACTGTACTCCCCGGCAACGGCGCCAATTTTTGACACGCGTCGTATAGTGTCAAAAATAAATCCTTAAACTCAAATAAATAAGAATAAAAATAGTATAGCGAGAGTAAGGGTCGATCCATAGGGAATAGGAGTTCTAACACCCTTTCGTTCTGACTTAGACCAAGAAACCTGTAAAAATAAAAGTGGGGGGGGGGGGTTAGAGAAGTGATTTGAGTAATAAAAATTAGAAAAATAATAAGAACGAAAATAAGTATTGAAAATGAATTATGGAATGAATTAGCCTCAAGCCACGCTTTGCCACGACATATTCGATCACTGAAATTGATTTTTCTTCAACTTTCTTGCCGGTTACAGTCTACAAGGCCCAACCCTTGCAACTTACTTCTCTTGGGTAAATTCGACTCCCAGGGCAATCCTTGAAGTCAAGCTTTAGTGAGTTAGCTACGGCAATCGATGCTAACTCAAATTTGAGTTAGTGCTGGAGAAGCCCGTGCTCGGATAATCGTCTCGACGAGAATTGTTTCCGATTTTGATTCCCCTTAGTGGACCGCCACTAAGTTTGTTCTTAGGGAGTTGAATTGGCTACAAGCTTTTCCTCGTCCCCAACTATAGATCTAAACCACTTCAACCCGATGCGCGCTCTCGGAATGAAACAATTGAGATGCCTAAAGATTAGGCCGATTGCCTAATCAATTTTACAGAGAATCTAAAAAAGAATTGTTGAAGGATTGAAGTACTTTTCTAATCTCACGAGTTTAGTCGGGTTTGGCGTTGCTTTTGGCTAAAGGGGATTTAGTTAAGCATGGTTGGTGAAGAAACCATACTTAATAAAATAAAGAAAGAAATGGAGAAAATGGAAATGAAGAAAATAGAGAGCTTTTATTAAACTCAAGGAAGAAGAGAACAATGAATAACTGATGATCTAACTCACCCCCAAAGTGGGTTATTTATAGTAGCTGAAATCCCTAAAAAACTAAAATGATAAATCCCAAATTTAATTTAAATTACATAAGATAATTATCCCAAGTTTGAATTTTAAAAATTAAAATTCGGATAATAGGCTATTTGATAAGCGGCTTGATAAGCTATCACTGTTGCTGACGTCAGCTTCTAGAAGGTGCTGACGTGGCGCCCAGTCAGCATTCATGCCCTGGTTCATGCCCATGAATCTGCCCACGACTCCAGTATTTTCTGCAGCATTCCAGCTTATTTCCAGCATCACGTAACCTGCATGAAAACAACATAAAACAGCCCAGTTAAGTTCTTCAAACTTATATTTAATCAAAATAAGGACAAAAAACATAACCAAAATAAATACTTATCATTCACTAAAAAAATTATTGTTACCTCTTCACTTCTTCACTCGCATCAACGGGTACATCACCAAAATTATTTCGCAGCCACACTAATTGTATTTTTTCGCTGTAAAAATGCTCCAGCGCATCCCCTAGCCCACTCAAACATAGGTCCACCCAAGCATCAGCACCGGGACCAATGATAGCCTCTCCATCAACAGGCAAACCCAGGATATGGGACACGTCCTCCAAGGTAATCGTCACATCGCCACAAGAAAGGTGGAATGTGTGTGTCTCCGGCCTCCACCTCTCCAAAAGAGCGTTGACCAAATCAACGTCTATTCTTTGCACCTCCAACAATTTTGGATGCCTGCAAAAATCCGGCATGCTCTAAGTACGGTTCGATCAAAACGTCTGATAATCTCGTTATCCGGTTATAAGAAACCTCCAGACGTCGTTCTATATTCTAAATAAACAAACGCGTGTGTAAAAGGATTTGGATTCATTATGTTTGTTGGTAACGAGAAAAAGTATAATATACTAAAAACTTGTTGGTCTAGCGGGATGAGGTGCTAGGTATCGTAATTAAAATTTGAGATTCAAATCTTGACATTGTAAAAGGAGAAAATTAAATAGGGAGAGTTGTCTCATAACAGGCCTCTACAAAACTCAATTTTAATTAACAGATTTATGAATTAGATATAGGTGGTTATAAAAAATATATATAATATATCAATTGAATATGGATTTTTTTTTTTGAAGTGTTTATATATGACATTTTAGGCTCAAATGCCACTGCCAATTCACATTCATGTTTGTGTTAACCCATGTAGTGACATACCTATTAAGGTCCTCAGAGGGGCTCTTGCGCCCCCATAAGAAAAAATAACTTTTGTTTTAATATAAATACTTTAAAAAATAGATTAATTATGAATTTACGATCGTTTATCAATATTTATGGTTTGTCTTAAACCTTTAATTATAGTTTTGTCTCTGAACATATGTCTACAAAATGTAACATGCATATTTTTTTTTGATATTGCTACTTTTTTGTTGCGCTTTTAGTTTTTTTAAGATTTTGTCTTGATTAATTCGGACCAACACGCATCACATATTCAATTTTAATGGATTAATCTTCCGACGGAGTTTAGGAAACCACCACCGGAATTTTGAGACATTTTCTGTTTGTTACTTGTTTTATAGAAACCGGCTCTATATTTTTTTACGATTTTACTCCTTAGTCTCTCCTACAAATAGCAAATTTTTGTCACTGTTTCATAAACCAAAAATACTCCACACACGATTCCAAACTCCATTTCTTGAGTGCCCCTTGCACTTTCTTCAACCTCGAAGCCAAAGTCCAAACTCTTAGTTCTCGAACTGCTCCAGATAATTTCCCCACATTCCTCCTTTGACAACCATGCATTTAAAAAACTTGAAAGGTCTTGGACTCCACACACATACACACGCACACGGCCGCGCGGCCGTACGCACACGCACACCACATTATTTTTTTCACTAGAGTTAATTTCACTAAATGTCCCCAAATAATTTCTCAAATTCTAATTTAGTTTATAAACTTTAAAACATTTTATTTAAGTCTTCAAACTATAAATATTAATTCAATAAAGTTCTTATGTAAGTCTAACCTTTAGCTTGAACATTAAATGCTAGCTTCGATACGACACAAAGCATATTTAAAACACACAAATCAAAATTTAAACGCAAAGTATTTTAAAAAAGAAATTACCCCATTAAATTTTAATAATACATTTTAATTTTTAACATGTAAGATCCCTAAAACAGATACTCAAGTGTTTAAAATTTAATCAATATATTTTAATTATGTTATATGTTAAATTCGAGTTGACATTTACTGTTCAAACACATTGCTAGATTGATGAGAATACCTAATTGAAACGATGTCGATGCTTGGTAGTTGGAGGGCTCAATTAGAATATCTTAAAGTTTGGGGACATATGCTGCAATGAACTGTTTTCTATATATATAAATAATAAGGGTAAACTACATAAATGACCACCATATTATTGGTAAAGTCGCGATTTGACCACCTTACTTTTTTTCTAAGCAATTAAACCACCAAACTATTTAATTGGTTGCAATGTGACCACTAGCTGTTAGAAACTAACGGAAGAAGTGACATGGCAGTTAGTAAAATTGGTATAATTGCATATTTGATCATTGCTATTTATACATTTTTATCAATTTAGTCCTAATTTTAATAAATAAAATAATTTAATTATTTAATTAGAGCAAAATTAAAGCAAGAAACACCTTGCTTTTGATAGGATTTGAACTCGGGTTGGCAAGGTGGAGAATAAGCAGTTCTACCATTAGGCCACTGCCATCTTTGTTATATATTGTACAAAATCTAATATATATCCTAGTTTTTTGTTCATGCCAGGAAAAAAAATAAGAAAAGAGAAACAACCATTACTGCAAGCACCATTAGCTCGAATTCGAAGAAAACCTAGGTTTGGCCGATGGAAATATATGCGGTTTGACTTGAAATTCAAAAGCACCAGCGCTGAATCGAGAGAAATCATCATTGTCCACGGAATCAAAATCGGATACCGGAAGAGACGAATCAGAGGTCGAAGTCTGCGAGTAAAGAGCGTCAGATTCAGAGGTGGAAGCCTGAGGTTTCGCCTCGGTAATCCATTGATTCTCAGAAGAAAAATTCCCTAATCCAACCGGAGAGAATTCATCGAGTAAATATTGTTTGATATATTGAAGCGTGCTTACTTCACTACTTGCTTCCAACAAGAACAATTGAAAGAATTTCAAAGCTGAAGTGAAGGGTTATGATTCGAATGGAGGAAAAGAAATGGTGCTTGCAGTAATGGTTGTTTCTCTTTTCTTATTTTTTTTTCTTGGCATGAACAAAAAATTAGGATATATATTAGATTTTGTACAATATATAACAAAGATAGCAGTGGCCTAATGGTAGAACTGCTTATTCTCCACCTTGCCAACCTGAGTTTGAATCCTATCAAAAGCAAGGTGTTTCTTGCTTTAATTTTGCTCTTCCAATCTGGTGCCACGTGTCACCACCTGATTGGAGGAGCAAAATAAAAATTATTAAATAAAAAATATGTAAATAAAGTCCTCCAATAAGGTGGCGACACGTGTCGCCGCCTAATTAAATAATTAAATTATTTTATTTATTAAAATTAGGACTAAATTGATAAAATGTATAAATAGCAATGACCAAATATGCAATTATACCAATTTTACTAACTGCCACGTCACTTCTTCCGTTAGTTTCTAACGGCTGATGGTCACATTGAAACCAACTAAATAGTTTGGTGGTTTAATTGCTTAGAAAAAAAGTATGGTGGTCAAATCGGGACTTTACCAATAGTATGGTGGTCATTTATGTAGTTTACCCAAATAATAATTAACAGCAGGACACGTGAATCCGAGAAGGTCACGTGCTTTCCGTCCCTATACAAAATTCTTTCCTTTCATAAACTCAGCTGTCAAAGAGAAGAAAAAAAAAAACGAAATCTAACGCCAATGTCCAAGCGGAGCCACCACTTGACGGAACTCGGCTGCATCGCTGGCGAAGATTTGACTGAATTCGGAGCCGGAAAGGAAGGTTGGCTAGCCCCTGATTCCGGCACCACCGTCCTATGTGCTCTCGACTCCCATTCCCTCGCAATCGCTAACCGATCTCTTGTTCTCATCCTCGGATGGTCCGACCCGGATGAACAACGAGTTAAGATCCGACCCGAACTCTCACCTATCGAGGCAGAACGCATCACGGCCATCGAGTGGCTGGTTTTCGATGATATTAAAGTGATTGCAGTCGGTACCTCCAGAGGATGCCTTATGATTTACTCTGTACGTGGTGATTTGATTCATAGACAGGTAATGCTTGTAGTTATTTACTTTTTTAGTTTGATTTGTCTTTATTTTCTTGAGAGGTTGGTATAGAGCAAAATTATGTAATTTGATTAAATGAACAATGGCTGGAATAAAATGTTAATCATAAAGATAACTACTTTATATGAAAATAGAATTATACATCTTATCTATTTTTTTTAATTTATAATTCTTCAAATTATTGCTTTTTATGTTATGCTTTTGGAAGCAAGAAGTAGAAGCATCTACAAATTGTAGTGAGGTGATTTTCCATTTAATCAATGATGGGTTTTAGTTTTTATTTATTTTCGAATTTTATGCTTTGCTAACTTCATTAAGACATGTCTAGTTTACTATTGCCATTGGTTTATTGATGTTTTATCTCTTGTTGCATGCTAAGCTTGGTGCGTTTGAATGCAAATGCTAATTAGCTGGTCTCATAATGGAAAATCAGCTTTTTATTGTGAAAAAAAATGTGCAAAGTGAAATTGACATTGTTGGTGGTTGTTTTTAAGGGAAGTATGAGCTTGAAAGTTTTATGTGTTGCATTAAATGATGAACCAGATGAGATCTTCTTGTGTTAAAATCAATTGTATCTAATTTTATGAAGTGGAGATCGGTCTTGATGTAAATTGTTGTTGGAATGGTAACTCATATGTTTAATATTTAATTTTGTAGATGGTATATCACAGACAAATCATAAAGTTAAGAGTTCTTGGAACTAAGAAAGACCTGATGCAAGAGGTAGCCTCAGAGGATGTATGTGTTGTCATGCCTGGTGTAATCGCTCGTTTTGACGGGTCTGATATTCAGGTGTGCCGTTAGCTGCTTGAAAGTGTAATAGTTGTTCTGAAGGTGGCATGAATCTTACATGTTTATTTTTATGCAGAAGCAAAGTGTATCTGTGAGAAATGTTTGACTAACTTTGATTTGCCTCTGGTATTGAAGAGTATGCTTCAAGGGTGGTTTCAAGATACACATTCTCATTTTTGGGATGAGAAATTAAAGAAAGATTTAGAGGATGATGACGGAAACTCTCACGGCAGATTGCCTTACCAGTTATGGAATGTTAGTAAGTATGGGTCATGTGTTGATGCGGCAATCACTGGCATAATACCTCCTCCACTTATGGAACTCCAGGTGATTTTTCTTATGCTGCTTGATCTTGTAAGAGACCTTGTCCTTGATAAAATTGAAAATGTGCAATTACTGATTTTCATATTCTTAATTGCTGACCATTTGGTCTTCGAATGCACATAAGGAAACTGCTTTTGCTGGTTCTCTGTTCATTTCTTGTTCTTTGTGGTACATTTTTATCTATGCTTTTGGTTTCTTCTCCAGTGAATTATGGAAGTCCTCTGAAGTTATTCTTATATGAATTCAGCTGCTTTTATTGTTGGGCAGTCAAGTCAACGTTACTATTGTGCAGTCACCATTGGGGATGATGCTGTCATCTCAGCTTTCAGGTTAGTTTCTCTGCATTTGAGATGTAATATGAATTACCTTCCACAAAAAGATGGATTCTTTTCTTCCTTTTTCTATTGTGTTTTACTGATTTTTTTAACCATGTTGAAGACTTTCAGTAGATAGGAAACGTTCCTTGGTAGGAGCTATTTTGTCAAAAGTTGTGCCTGCAACATTTTCCACTATTGCTTCTTTTTCTAAAATGATATGGCAGAGTGAACCAACACCAAACAGGAAACCAGAAGAGAAGCTTCAATCATTTGCCCGAGGTGAAGTTTGTTAAAACTTTTTTCGTGATTCTTATTTGGTTTGGATAGTGTCTTGTCCATGGTACTTTAATATTATGTATGTTGGATCTCTAAAAGTATGTGCTTGCCCAAAATCCATTTTTGTCTTTTTATTATCCTTCAAGAAATGTTTTCTCCAAATCCATTTTTTTCTTTTAGTTCTCTTTATTGCTTTGGTTCAATCACAGTTCACAAGTATGTTTGGCAGCAATCTTATGTTCAAACATGGAAATGCTGCTTGCTTCTTTCTCCATCTTATTGTATTTACCAAGCTCTCTTTAGTCTCTTAATTTCATAATTTTCCTTCTCATTGTTGTACATGCTTATTTATGCTGTTTAACTGTGTGATTATTCTTAGGCATAGCGTTCGTCTTAGTTGTTCTGATTTGCAGTTAAATATTTTAGTAGATGGAGAGAGTATTTAAGATAAAATTAATCTGTTTCTTTCGTATTCTCGGATAATGAATGTTGCAAGTTCTTCGTCTTTTTGTTGTGTTCTGAATATTAACAGGGTTATTTAGCATACAAGTCTTGAACCCTTTTTTAAGTTATCCTTATTAATGCTTTTTCAAAACCTTTTGGATAAGTTACTGATGTCATGATTTTGTGCCAGCTTCCTCATTGACATGTTTGAAGGACCACCCGAGAAAGGGTGAAAAGCTCACCTTATCACCCAGTGGCACTTTGGCTGCTATCACAGATTCACTCGGTCGTATATTGCTCTTAGATACTCAAGCACTTGTAGTAGTGCGAATGTGGAAGGTTTTCTTTTGCTTTAATAATTTTGCATTTCTTGGAAATCAGCAGCTCTTTTTCCTTGTCTGAGCAGTGTTTTTCATACACTCTTTCAGGGATATCGCGATGCAAACTGCTTTTTCATGGAAATGTTAGTCAGTAGAGACGATAAACGTCCTAGTTCCTCTCACCACGTACCAGGAAAGAGTGACTATTGCCTCTGTTTAGCCATTCATGCGCCCCGAAAAGGGATTATTGAGGTTTTTATATTCTTTTACTCGGTTCTTATTGTTTCTTTATTTGGAATTTCCAGATTATAGTTTAAATGTTTGATGGCTTACATATCCAAGATCAATAAACCTTAGATACAGAACCGTTGTGCTTCCTGTGTTAGGACCCTGAGAATCTTTGTTTATATTATGACCATTAAGGTAAAAGCAGCAAGAGTCACGTTACTTTGATCGTCATATGGTGCATTACTATTTACTAGTGGTTTATATCATCTAAACAACCACGAGTGTAGGGTACGTAGGGGCTATTCGCAAAAAGCCAATGTGGAGCCTCTCCCTATAGATGGTTGTGACTTGTGATTGAGTTCTTACATAATTCAAGTAAATATAATTGTGTGATTGGTTCATGTATTACTCTAAACTTGATTCAGCTCATAAAGGAAACATCTTAATTTATGTTTTCATGAGCGATCCGATGTTACTAATATTTACTCTATCAGGAGATGAATTTTACAGATATTTGGCTTTGCTGTTATGAATAGAGTTGTGCTGGGCATTGAAAGCTCGAGTACTTTAAGATCGTTTTCTCTGTATATTCAGTTCTTAGAGCTTTATATATAAATAATGTTACGTACTTGGTACTTAAGTTATATACATCAATTTCTTGTGTGAAGTGATCGAGCATTTGAATGGTTTTACTTGACCCCATCATGTGCACAGGTCTGGCAGATGAGGACAGGACCACGTCTCTTAGCTCTTCACTGTGACAAAGGTTGCAGATTGTTACAGCCAACGTACAGGTTTGGATCATTATCAGACTCTCCTTATGTTCCTCTGGAAGTTTTTTTGTTGAACGGAGACTCGGGTCAATTGTCAGTGTTGAACCGTTTACTTAGCTGAAAATTTTACATAGGAAGTTAAATCTTTGTTCTGAGTTTGATTCCTTTGCCTACAACACTGTTTGGTTCCATTAGGACCACAAATTAAGGTCCCCTTGAATTGTATGTTGTAGACAGAATCAATGCCTAATTTTGTTTGTCGAGTAAAACGCTAGTAAATGGCAAAGGAATGGCTTAATTTGGTAAAGAAAGCTCCTTGTTTCTCACTTTCTCTATAAATGAATATAGTATTATGAGGTTTAGAAGAAACTTTTTCCTTTTATCCATATTCGCTTCCCTCTACCATCGCAACAGCAGTAGTGCTATCTGGTTCCACCAAAACCTTCCTATAACCTCCCCGCCATGCAACCGAGTAGCGGTCGTAAAATGCCCATAGCTCCGCAACCATAACTTTGCATACTTCAACATATCAGTAATAGTCTGGTAACCAATTCCGACGACAATCCCATAGCACCCCCACCTGTGGCTTCTGCTGAAGTAACATTCAGTGGCAAGCCCAATTGCGTATTTGCCGAAGCTCCACTGCTACTAACAGTCAGCTTCAAGCTTGCTGCCTTCACATGTTTTGTCCAAGACCAGCAGTGCATTACTATCAGTCCCCCACCTTTCCAGTTTGAACAGGACAACTTTGATAATTTACTTTATATCAGCATTTACGCGGTTGGAAAAATTACAAGACACAGTTCATATACATAAATTATTGTAATAGGATCCAATTAGAGGCGTAATTAAGACAGAGGCCAAACAAATGTAAAAGTAAAACTATGTAATCGGAGGTAATTAATTAATAAATTAAGACCAAAGAAAGTAAATAGACATGCAATCATCCAAATGAAAAAAATATAAAATATTAAAAAGCAAAAGGTATCATATAATTGCTGGGAAAGTTGCAGAAGACTAACGGGGATGAAGTATGAAAGTCTTGAAGAAAGTAGTACTGTACAAAAACACCGTGTTGCGTCAAACTCGCTGTCTTTTCTAACGGGGATGAAGAGGAGATATTTTCATTTCTAAAAATTTTAAATTTTTTTATAGTTTGAATATTTTATTTGTATTTTTTATTGATAATTTAATTTTGTAATTCTTATTTGTATATACATATTTTTAAGGGTAATCTTCACCAATAGTTCCTTTTGTTTAGGGTGTGTTTTATTTTGGTCACCAAAATTTAAAAAAAGAGTATTTTGGTCACTTACGTTTCCAAACGTTTCTATTTTGGTCACCCGGCCGTTAGTCTCCGTTACTTAAAAAAATAGTTTCTAATTTAACCCTCAAACTTTCAAAACTTTATTTTTTATCATCTTCCTCAAAAATTTAAAACTAAAACACCAAAAAATAAAATTAAATTTAAATATCAGATGGTACATGCATGATCTCACGAATTTGAAAATTCATCTCCATAAATTGTTGAATACTGACTAAACATTTCAGATTCCTGAATCCCCATCAGTTTTAATCAGTAGATAAAAGTTTAATGTCCATAATATCTCATGGACTCAACGAGTCATTGAAGTAAAATGAAAAAAAAAAAAAAACCTTAGCTAATATTTATGGATAACAACTAAACTAGCAACGTCGAATGCTCTACGATTTGGTCCAAATCAGTAAGTTATTTAGGGGAAATTCATTGTCAGTAATTGGTAGTTTCTTGCTCCACCTGGCTTTGATGCATCGATGAATCTATGAATGTTTCTGATTGTATGATGGTAATTGAAACGTGAGACCATGCATGTACCATCCTATAACCTTAGTTGAATAGAGGTTGTTGGCAAAGATTAATCCACAACCAACACCATAGATGGGGCTGGTGCTGTGGTGATACTACCGACAACAGTAGTTGGTTCAGAGGGAGTGGGGCTTGAGCTGCTACTGCCTAGAGTTTTTTGAACACCTTGAAATGCACTTTGACGTTTCTTTATAATTTTTAGGGTCGAATCAAATTAAATTTGTTGTTAATTGTAGTTTGTTTAATCCGACACTTTTATTGTCTGCAATGATTATTAATAAGTACAAAATAAGGGGAAATATTAGGAGTTTTAATATTGGGTGAATAGGTTGTAGGCTAGGGTTATAGGCTTATAGCTATTGATTTAATTTTTTGGGTTTTAGTTTTATAATTTTTGAAGAAGATGGTGAAAAATAAAGTTTTGAAAGTTTTAGAGTTAAATTAGAAACTATTTTTTTAAGTAACGGAGACTAACGGCCGGGTCATCCAAATAGAAACGTTTAGAAACGTAAGTGACCATAATACTCTTTTTTAAATTTTAGTGACCAAAATAGAACACACTCTAAACGAAAGAGACCATGGGTGAATATTACCCTATTTTAACTAGTTGACAATGCACACACTTTATAGACATAACGATTGACCTTGTAGATAGAGCAATTAAACTCGAGTCTCTTAAGATAAACATCATTTTAAATAATTTTTTTTTTACTTAGACCGGGTTCATATATATATATACACACACGTGTGTTAATGCTAATACTTATAAAATAAATTAATCAAAATTGTGTGAACATGATTGACGAAGACTTGATTTTGTTTCTGTGAATTAGAGTGAAGTGGTTGACCAAGACCATTAAAATCATCTTTAAGACTATTTTCTTTAATTTGTCTTCTTTTTATAGGTCGATGTCCGCTGGGAACAAAGACAATTACTGCAATACTCTTGGAATTTGGAAATGACCTAAAAGTTATGTCTCACTGTCAAAAGAGCAATTAGATCATAGCACACTAACCAATTTGCACAACCATTTCTATTTTTAACTATGAAGATGGACTGAATTTTATTGAAACAAGAAAATATATGATATGAATAATGCAACTTATTAAAGAAAATTGAAGACTAAGTCCACCAAAAACTTCTACATGTAAACTCTAAAAGCACAAAAAAATTGATATCTCTCTTTGAAAAATTCAACAATTGTCAATAATACATTTTGTCTCGATCCAATTAGACACTTAAAATGTGACGTAGGAGTGATGAGCGAAACAAACAATTTTGCAGGCTGTTTTGCTAAATCGATCTGAATGCAACGACAATCAAAGGAGATCAAACTACTGAAGAGCGCCGACAAATGCAAATCAAAACTAAACGTCGTGAGAAACTATACACAAACGTAAATCTACCACAAAACTAGAAGAAAACGTGTCATAAGGTAGAGATATGCCACAAAGGCAGAGAAAAAATGCGTCACATAGGCAGAAAAAATATGAATCCAAAATAAATGGTTTTTTAGTAAAAAAACTAGAAAAATCAAAGGTAAAAATAAAATTAAAAATAAAATAAAATAAAACATAAAAATACAAAAGAAAAGAAATATCGCCGATCGCCGGTCAATACTAAAGTTGGTGTTGCCAACGGTCAATAAAGAAAAAATCAAGCCGCGACGGTACTTGAGAGAAATAAAGATGACTAGCGGCTAGGGTTTGTAAATTGCTCGCCATTTCCATCCCTTTTAATTCAGAATATGGTACAAGTATATAATAATATCAATATTCTCATATTGTAAGATTTAACAATAAGGTTAAAGTTGGGGTTTATTTATCTTAACCGCCTTAAAAAAATTTAATTTTTTTTCTAATAACTCTGCGTGGCCTGTAAGTTTCTTTATTCTTTTTGTGTTAGCCGGCGATCAATAATTATTTAGCTATTGGTTGTCGATCGTCGGTGTTTATTATTTTCTTATTTTTTTAATAAGAATTTTTTCTTTTATGGCACGCGATTTCTCTGTCCTTGTAACATGCGTTTTCTTCTGTCCTTGTGACATGTTTTCTTTGTTTTTGTGGTTTTGTTTCATCTGTCCTTGTGGCATGATTTAGCATACCTTAGTGGTCGATCGTTGCTCGCATAGAGTTTTTAATTGGCGCTAGTTCTTAATTATGATTTGTCGGTAGTCACGCAAAGTTAGATCCCAACTCGGTTAATGGTTGTTTGTTGATGTAATCAGTCTTAGGTAGCGGAACATTCTGCCTAATAGTTTGGATTGCTCACCACTCCTTTTTCATCAGTTATGAGTCCCGATTGGATAGAGACAAGAAGATTTAGGAAGCTTCTGAATTTTGATGGTATGCTTATCTCCATAGAAGATTTTTATTTTTCTTTGTTTTTGGTTGTAAAAAATTTAGGTAGATTAGTCCCATTATTTTCCTTCGTGGATACATTGTAATTGTGATATCTTCTATCGTTATAATAAAAATTCAGTGATCGTATAAAAAAACAATAAGGTTAAAGCCAAGAGAGAACATATTTACATTGTAATTCAGTGATATCTCCTCCAGCCAAATCTTCCCTGCTGCTGCACCCACAACTCCTCCTGCTCTTGTTGCGGTACTAAAAACGGATGAGGTTCCTGCACCTGCTCCAAGCAAGAGTAAGAACAAGAAGAAGTACCAATGGATAGTTAAATTATTGCTTAAATTTACAAACGATAAAACTTACAAGTGCGTAAGTTAGCAACTGTTTGGCACCAATCACCATATTTGAAATTTAGCACCATTTTCAACCGATATAACTTATAAGTTATAAGCCAAGCAGACTGTAAGGTAGCACCATCTTCAACCACATGCTCTGCGTCTCCATTTTTTAACATTTCAATATGTTTGGAATTTTACAAACTTTCATATCTGATTTTTTTTGAAAAGGATGGATGATCGTTTATTAAAATAAAGGGAACCGCTCGATCAGGCTGCCGGTTACAGGACCAACCAGTAGCACAAACATAAAGAGAACAAAAAATAAAAGAAAGTCGAAACGACAATGCAACAACAAAAAGAAAAGCAAAAGGGTTTTAGAAGAACAAAAACGATCGGAAAACCAGCCATTCTCGTCTGAGGGCAAGCTCCGAATGAACAAAGCCAAAGCGTGTCTTGTACAGGCAGACGACTTTCAAGATAAAACGGAGTAGAAGATGATGGATTCTCTGAGTCCGCAAGAGAAAATGATAAGCTAATTAGTTTGTCGAAGCCACCAACGTTCTGAAGAAACAGATTCTTCCATCTCAGGGAGAACTTCCTCAATCCACACCATTCGAGAAGAGAACGATCGACCCAACTTGGCGAGGGTGTGGGCAACTGAATTCAGGGCACGACGGACAAAATGAAAAGATAAGCTTTCGAAACACCTCTTTAATTGCATAACATTATGGACAATTAGGTTGATTGTGGACATGTCAGGTTTGGAAGAGGCCATCTTATTGATGACCGTTTGAGCATCGCCTTCAATAATGGCTCGACGGAATCTCAACTCACTGGTGAGTGACACCGCCTGTTCGCATGCTCGTGCTTCTGCAACCTCTGGGTCAGAAATATAGTTATTGCGGTAAGTACTAGCTGCCATTAGGAGTCCCTCGGAATTCCTGATTATTATGCCTGAGACTGAAGTGTTAGATGAACAGCCAAAACCTGCATCGGAGTTAGTTTTAACTGCTTCAGACGGAGGGGCCTGCCAGTGTATGGGTCGGTTACGGGGTTGGGAGACCTGGGTGGATGAGCAACCATCAAGTTCCAGAATATAACCATGTACAAAACGAGCCACCTCAGCCAGCGTTTGAGAAAGGCTGTCATGGTGCTTTTTATTTCTGTAGAACTAGATAGCCCATAAGGTAACTGCATATAACTTGCATTGTGACTTTGGAAGAGACTCAAAAAGATTCGAAAGCCATAGTAACCATTGTTGTTCTGCAGGTATCACTGAGAGATCAAGATGAAGCATACCAAAGACTTGCTTGGAAAAACTGCAATCACGAGCGAGGTGAGATATAGTTTCTGAATCATTAGCACATAATTTGTATAAGGGGAAATATTCATCCTTCGAGAGATCAAATTAGAAGCAGTAGGAAGATAGTTCTTACATAAACGCTAACAAAATATCTGAATTTTACAAGGCAAAGGTATGGACCAAATAGCATTATAAACTGTAGAAACAAAGGTAGGAGCAGAAGCAACATTAATAAGATGGCGATACCCACTTTTGACTGAACACACACCTGACTTATCATATCTCCAGTAATATGAATCAGGTTGAGCTATAGAAGGTAGGGGTATAGAAAGAATCTTAGTAGCCTGCTCAGTCGGAAACACAGATAGGACTATAGCTTCATTTCATGTACTGTATTTGAGTTGTTACTAATCAAATCAGAGACTTTGATATATCTTGTATTAATATGATCAATTTGAATTCGACCGTTTGCAGTGTGAGGCAGCCAGGAATCATTCCAGATGTTGATGGATGAGCCATTACCGACCTTCCAACTAACACCTTGCTCTAGTATGCCACAAGTGCACTAGATGTTGCGCCAGGTATATGATGGGTAAGATCCTAAGTCAGCATCCATAAACGATGAATGAGGATAGTAGCACCCCTTTAACACTCTACTCAGTAGACATGTAGGATTAGAGATAAGGCGTCAACCTTGCTTGGCTAAGATAGCGATATTAAATTTGGCTATATCTCGATAACCCATTCCGCCTATTGACTTGGGAGAACAAAGATCTTGCCAACGTGACCAATGGATCCCTTTCCCTGAACTGTTATTATGCCACCAGAATTTGTTAAAGATGCCTTCTAAATCCCGACACAAGGAAAGGGGAAATAAGAAGCATTGCACTGCGTAGACAGGGACAACTTGTAACACTGATTTAATAAAAACATCTTTGCCCCCCATAGATAAAAATCTTAAACACCAACCCCCAACATAACGATTTTCCTTACCGCGTAGATCTGCGAAAGCCTCCTTCTTGTGTCTTCCCACCATAGTCAGTAAACTGAGGTATTTCTCGGGGTTGGTCGAAATTCAAACACCAAAGAAATCTCTGATCGTGTCACACAGCTGTGAAGATACATTAGCCCCAAAATAAATTAGGGACTTCTCAAAGTTGATACGTTGACCAGAAGTTGTCTCATAAATGGATAATAAGGACTTGAGAGTGTGGGCACTAGCAGCAGTGGCTTCACCAAACAGGATACATTCATCCGCAAAAAATAAATGGGTGAGATGGACTCCATGGCTGCCCACTTTACAACCTGTGAGAGCACTAGAGGATCTGGCTGCGTTTAGAAGAGACGAGAGACCCTCCGCGCAGAACAAGAACAAATACGGGCTTAAAGGGTCGCCTTGACGTAATCCTCTAGAAGGGCTAAAAGGAGAACCCGGGACACCATTGAAAACAATTGAGTAGGAGACTGTTGTGACACATGACATGATAAAGGATACCCACCACTGATCGAAACCCATTGAGAGCATCACATCTCTTAAGTAAGGCCATTCCACCCGATCGTACGCCTTACTCATGTCGAGTTTTAAGGCAAAAGATCCCTTGCGTCCATACTTTTTAGTCTTTAGCGAGTGCAACACTTCATAAGCAATGAAGACATTATCGGTAATGTTCCTTCTTGGAATAAAAGCTCCCCGAGTCTCATCTATACAGAAATCCAGAACCCCACAAAGATGATTAACTAACATTTTTGCCATGATTTTATAAATGACATTACATAGGCTAATGAGCCTAAATTGGCTCAATGAGGTTGGAGAGTGACTAGTGTTTATTTTGTGCTATGTCTTGTGTTTAAATACTCCTTGGTTGTTCATTATTGTTGATGATTTGGGTGTTTTTACATAATTTTTGTGCATGACAATAGATTCTGGAAACTGTGCTAAAAAAGACGATTTCTGCAAGTTTTTATTTTCCTGGATTCATGGCTGGATTAGTGGGCATGAATTGGGGCATGAAAGTGGCAACTGGACGACACGTCAGCAGATGACGTCAACATTGATAGAGGGTGGCTGTAGAGTGTTTTAGTGTTCTCTAAATATGAGCGCAAGTGCACACTCCTGTCAAGTAATAGTATAAAAGATATTGTCTCCCACATGGATTGGACAGCTTGACTCGATTCGTAATTCCTACACAAGGGAAAATTAAATGCACAAATAAGTTGAATTGTTTAAGAACACAAGTAAATAAAAGGTAATAGATCAGATTGATGGAATGGGCAGGGTTATGCTGCTGAGTAGTGTGAAACTGTGTTGAATAGGATAAGTTGCTTTGCGCTGCCAGACTTTGCTGCCTCGGCGGGAGATGGCAGATTAGCTGTTGTGACGCTCTCGCTGCCCCGTCAGTTGAATGGACGTGTGTCTCGGTGGCGAACTCGGCAAAACTTTAAGGCTCGGTAGAACGCTTCGAAAGTGACTCCGCTTATGTCTAAGTCAGAATACTGTTGATGCCCACTGCAGATAATACCAGTCGCGGCGTGAATCGTGCAAAGACAATAATATTTGGTTCGTTCTCTTTTAGGGTTTGTGTTTAGTGTTTAGGGTTAGAGTTTGAGGTTTAAGATTCTATATTTGAAATTAATTCAATTATTATATATACTAAATAAAAAATAAATGGAAACAATAAGGCATATATATCTGGTTTAGTGATATAAATCACAAGATTGTGCTTGGTGTAGTGGCTAAGCCACTACCTTTACCCATGCTTCACCCAGGTTTGAACATTACCCAATGCAAGTTTGGAGAATTTGTTTTTTCTCCTCTAAATAGGTGGTGACACGTGTTACCACTTGATTGGAGGAGAAAAATAAATTTATTATCTCAAATATAAATAATTAAAGTCCTCCAATACGGTGTTGACACGTGTCACCATCTAATTAAATAACTAATTTATTTTATTAATTTAAAATTAGGATTAAATTGAAAGAATGCATAAATAGTAGGGACCAAATATGTAATTATACCTATTTTTTTAATAGTTCAGTGGTTTAATTGCTGCAATTAGAAGTATAGTGGTCAAATCGAATCTTAAATGATAGTATAGTGGTCTTTTAAGTAGTTTACCCAAAATTAAAAGGAAAAAAATAGGAAGGGTAGTTTTCCTTGCTCCTATACAAATAGTTTTCTCCTAATATTGGCTGTAAAATAGGAAATAAAAGTGAAAGATATCCACTTTAATAATAAAATTATCAAATTATGTTTAAAATATTCTAATTTTATTTGAACTTTATTTTTAATTATTTTTTATGATTTCCTACAATATATTTAAAAGATATTACAATATTTCAATAAAACTCAGAGAGTACCGTCTCTCTTTAATTTTTTATCCACTTTCTTTATTTTTTTGTTGTTGCAAACTCTACGACTTTTGGTGTATGTTCTTCGTTTTGTTTGAGTTTAAAACTATCTTCCATGTTCAAAGGAAACGTTGTTTTTCTCTACATTTTAATTGAAATCGCTTAGTATCGGAAGGTACTAGGAAAGTGAAAGAAAATGAAGCCAAATACTTTGAAGTTTAACACGTCGTGGTTCAAGTGGAAAAGACATGCGGCAACCAGTTTTCCAGCAAATGGAAAAGACATGCAATCACCTCTTAATGTCAGTCGACCAAGTCAATAGTTCTTGTCTTCTCCCTCATCTTTCAGCCTTTGTCCAAAAGAAGCCGGGTTGATACTTGATAAGATGTTGTAGAAAGAAAAGTAAGATGCAGGAGTTTGAATGCAATAATCAAGAGGTTGCTTTTACTCAGTAAAGAGTTTTGCTTCTTGCCTACAAAGTCAAGAGTTTTGATAAAAGGTGGATGTTCTCCCTAAGGTACTCGGATTCGACTATTATAGTCTCCAAATATACCAAAGTTTATCCTACTAAGATGCATCCTATTCACAATAGCAAGACCATGGTGATTAATCAGAATGTTGAGGGAAATTTACAAACTGGATTTCCAAGAATAGAAGGAAGAAGAAAAGGATGAAAATCATCTGCCCCATTTGTGCCCCACTTTAAAATAGTGGGTTTAGGGTTTGGGGTTTAAGGTTGGAGGTTAGGGTTAGGGTGTAGGGAATTAAGGACATGGTGTATTTTTTAGGGTTTAGAGTTTAGGGTTTAGGATATGAAAATTAGGGTTATGGGGTAAGATTTAATTTTTAAGTATTTTTAGGCATGAGGCATAGAAGGAGGCATGGTTAGGGGGCAAGAATTTTTACTCAGAAGAAAACGGTGCTAATCGATGCCTATCGTTTAATCTCTAAATTATTATCAGGTAAATTACACGAAATGCCATTAAACTTTAATTTTTATATCGAACATACCACTGAACTATAAAATGATATTATTGTACCATTGAACATTGTTTTTTGCTATTATTATACCACTGAACTTTATTTTTTGTTCAATCAAAACACTCGACCGTTAAATTGTAACGAGTGGCCGTTAAATTCAAAACAACGTCGTTTTGGTATAGTTACTTCCTAAGATAGGCAAAAACGTCATCATTTTGCTAGTAAAAATTTAAGAAAACACTACATTTGAGGGGATTTGAACCAAAGATCTCTAAAATGAAAGCTTTACACCAAACCACCAAGCTAACTTAAAAACTTGATATAATTCTAAACAAAATAATATATAAATAATACTGCAGTTGAACTTAATTTCATTTATCTTATGATATAATTTTATAATATTTATAATATAATTTTATAAATATATTAACTTTATAAATAAATACTATTAATAATTTATCTTACAAAATTAAAATATTGTTTATAATATATACAACTAAACCCTAAACCATGCATATAACTAACTAAACTACAAACCCTAAACCCTCTATATATTATTAAATCTAAAATCCCAAACTCCAAACCCTAAATATATATAATTAAATCACAAATCTCAAACCTAAAACCTTAAAATTAAAATATTTTATAATGTATATTAGAATTTGTAATATAAATTATAAATGATATTTTAGTTTTAGGGTTTATTATTTAAGATTTATTTATATACATGGTTTAGGGTTTGGGGTTTAGTTATATATATAGTTTAGGGTTTAGTTACATATATGGTTTAGGGTTTGAGTTTTGGGTTTAAGGTTTAATTATATATATTATAAATTAGTTTTATAATATAAATTATAAATAATATTTATTTATAAAGTTAATATATTTATAAAATTATTTTATAAATATTATAAAATTACATCATGGGATAAATGAAATTAAGTTCAACTGTAGTATTATTTATATGCTATTTTTGTTAAAATTATATCAAGTCTTTAAGTTGGTTTAGTGCAAACTTTTTATCTTAGAAGTCTTTGGTTCAATCCTCCTCAAATTTAATGTTTTTTTTTTAATTTTTTACTAACAAAACGACGTCGTTTTGGTCTATCTTAGCCATCAAAACAACTATACCAAAACGACGCTGTTTTAGATTTAACGGTCGTTATAATTTAACGGTCGGGTGCTTGAATTAAAAAAAAACAAAGTTCAGTGATATGTTTGATACAAAGGTTAAAGTTTAGTGGCATTTCTTATAGTTTACTCTTATTATTAAATAGTTTGATATAGTTCTATGATCGTTTGATACCATAAACTGTAACACTAACCGAGCTATTTGTCTATACTCAAGCGGCAGGACATGATTTTGATTGTTTTTCTCTGCTAAGCTTACAAGAATTCATTTTTTTTCTTCTCTTAGTCCCTAATATATATCCCTTGTTTTTCTCCCCAATAATCTCCCATTTCTAACTTTTTCTATGCTGTTTTCTTGAATCAAAATCATAAACATTGTTTTCAACTCCAAAACCAAACTTATTTTGTACCCTTTAATATCAACAAGACATCAACCATTCCTCACCAACCACACCCATCCATGGCTTCCCCTTCCTTCCCTCCTCTCTTCTTCCTTTCCATTCTAATTCTTAACCCTCTCTTCTGCCATGCCAATCTCCACCATTCCAAAACCCTGCTCAGATCATCCCTTATCTCCCAACCATCAACCAATGCCACCATCCCACCAACCCTCTTTTTTGAAGTCACCAAACCCATAAATGTCCCACCTACCACTCCTTGTACCCTCTCTGTTCTTCAACACGACTTTGGCTTCACTTATGGGAAACCTCCTGTTTTGGCAAACTACACCTTCCCATCTCATTGCCCCTATCATGAGTTTTCCAGGATTGTCCTGGAATGGAGTGCTACATGCAAAGGAAGACAATTCGACCGGATTTTCGGAGTTTGGTTGTCTGGGGTGGAGCTTCTCAGGAGCTGCACAGCTGAGCCAAGAGCTACCGGGATTATTTGGAGTGTCCAGAAGGATGTAACAAGGTATTCCTCATTGCTTTTATCGAACAAGACTCAAACGTTTGCTGTTTATATGGGAAATCTTGTTGACAACACGTATACTGGTGTTTATCATGTCAATGTGACGCTTTATTTTTATCCACCTGTGGAAAAAATGATTGAAAAGGCAGAGAATTTAAGGTCTGGATTGGGTTCTGAGGCTGATTTGATCGTACCCTTTTCGCGTGATCTGCCATTGAATGATGGATTGTGGTTTGAGATTGAGAATTCAACTGATGTTAAAGTAATAGAATTTGAAGTTCCTCAGAATGTTTATAGAGCTGTACTGGAGATATATGTCTCATTTCACGAGAATGATGAGTTTTGGTATGGAAATCTTCCGAACGAGTATATTGCTGCCAATAATCTTTCAGGTTTTGCGGGGAATGGACCTTTTAGGGAAGTTGTGGTTAGCTTGGATGGTGAAGTGGTTGGTGTTGTTTGGCCTTTTACTGTGGTTTACACAGGAGGGATCAATCCGCTCTTGTGGCGACCAGTTAGTGGTATAGGTTCATTTGATCTTCCTACGTATGATATCGAAATTAGCCCATTTTTGGGGAATTTATTGGATGGGAAAAAGCATGAACTAAGTTTTGCAGTTACAAATGCCTTGAATGTGTGGTATGTTGATGCCAATTTACATCTATGGTTAGACAGTAAGAGTGCAAAGACTGAAGGGAGGCTTCTGCAGCATGATGTTGTTCCTCTTGCTGTTTCTTCTGTGTTAGATTTTAAAGGTTTGAATGGAACATTTGTTACGAATACAACCAGGTTCGTATCCTCGACTGGATGGGTCAAGTCCAGTTACGGGACAGTCACGACCGAGTCCATTCAAGATTTAAGGTATAGTAACTCCATGGTGATGGACAAGGATGGGAATCTGCAGATTGTGAATCAAACTATCCATTTTGATGACAGCGTTTATGCAAATTTGCCAGCTTCTAATGTCGAATCAAAGAAATCACTCAAGAGGTTTCATTTATACTTATACACCGACGATGTTGATCAAGGAAACGGAACTCTGTTGATGGTAACCAATGTCACATTGGGATTCGATGAGAAGATGTTTAAAGATGCCATTGCCAAGTCTCCTAGCAGTTTGCTTAGAAACTTGCAGAAAGGAAATGGTGTTATAGTTGTAAAGGACAACCTGGTTGCCAGTGGAGTGGGAAGTACCCAACAATCATACGATTACAACGGCGATAAATTTTGCTACTTGAGGAACATAAGCAGCTCGAACTACACCATTGTTCACGATGAAGTGCGGAACACGTGCAGTGAAAGAGCAAGATCTCGTGGATATGGCCTTACCCGACTGTGGCCTTTTTCGTCTCGAAGAACTTCTCTGGCACCTCATGTAATTGATCCAAATGGAAACTAGCATTTCGTCATTAGAGCTTTCAAGATTCGTGCTTATGGATACACCAAATAAATTGTAAGTAGTTAGTTGTTTATGCACCAATGTGCATCATTTTACAACAAGAATCTCTGTTACTTATATTCATTGTCTTTTGTTGCAGCTAGTGGTCATCGTTATACTACCTGTGCTGTTGGGGAAGAACAATGGTTGTTGCCTTTTATGATTTTCTAGGTGCTTAATATTAACTTTGAACAATCACTCTCGTCTCTCTAGATCAACTGGTTCGAGTGAGAGATCCTGAGGGGACACTTTCGGGTGACAACTCAAAGATAATATCTCATATTTATGCAGTGTGATGAACAAAAATGGGAAGAGTTAACATAAGTCATTGGTGATATTATGCTTTCTAATATTTTCCACTAATTTGTTGAGAAAATTATTGTGTGAAATATATTTAAATAGGGTAATCTTCACCAGTGATCCCTTTCGTTTAGGGTGTGTTCTATTTTGGTCACCAAAATTCAAAAAAATTATTCTGGTCACTTACGTTTAGAATTGTTTCTATTTTGGTCCCTTGGCCGTTAGTCTCCGTTACTCAAAAAAAATAGTTTCTAATTTAAGCTCCAAACTTTCAAAATTTTATTTTTCACCATCTATCCCAAAAATTAAAAAACTAAAACTCAGAAAATTAATTCAAAACTCTAACCTCTGCATCCCCTCCCCTATAAATTCACTGCACACAAAGAACACAGAAAATCACACAATCGGAAATTCGTAGGCAAGGCTCAACATAAAATATTTTTTTCTCTTTGTTTAATGTTGTTTATATGGTTCTGGGTGTTTATGTAACTTTAGCTGCAATTCTTTATTCTGTTTGCTTAATTTGTGAGATTTGTTAATAGATCGATTGCTGCTTATCGAATGCAACCGATTTTGTATCACAAGTATAGTGTTTGCCGAATGTTTGAGCATATTTTACCCTTATATATTTTCTGATCACAATGATGATTCTGCAGGTAAAAAAAATTCAAAGATGCATTGGCCAAGCACAAAATCGGACCGATATAGCCTCGCGCCGACAAAAAGTCTTGATGAGAAGGACTTTTGGCATTAACGGCCAACAAAGACTTTTCCTTCAACTACACACCAAATCCAGTTCAATCTGCTTTACTTCTTGCAGTAAAAGAGATTTTGGTATCGAAAGAAAAGCTCATTACGACATCGTTTGAGCCGAAAGAAAACGAAAAAAAGACCTTGGTTGGACTGCTGGGAGATGAAATGTGTTTTTTTTTTTTTGCCAACCTCATTCAACTCCCTATAGCCATTGTATAGTTACAATGGTAGTATCTTCATGTTCATGTACTGATATTAAATATTAATGTTACAAATGAGAAACATGGTAGACTTGTAGGCTTTCGAATTTAGTTTTTTTTAGAGGAGGGGCGACAGAGGTAAGGGTTTTGAATTAATTTTTTTGGGTTTTAGTTTTATAATTTTTAAGGAAGATAGTGAATTTTTTTTAAAAGTTTGGAGGTTAAATTTAAAACTAATTTTTTTAAGTAATGAAGACTAACGGCCAAGGGACCAAAATAGAAACGATTTAAAACGTAAACGACCGGAATAATTTTTTTTAAATTTTGGTGACCAAAATAGAACACACCCTAAATAAAATGGACTACTAGTGAAAATTACCCATTTAAATATTAATTGAACATTCTATACGAATTTCTTATTCGATTCATTAACTGATTAATGATTATTCCTGACTATGTAACGCTGAAGTCCAACATAGACTGACCTTTTTAATCCTTTAAATCTCATTAATTGATCTAATTTTGATTTTTATTCCTTTAAAACACCAGTTTACCAAAAACGAAAAGGAAATTCAACAGAGGAAACAGCATTCGCTTGAAAACAAATTGTAGGGCTCTGTTTTATCCAATATTCTGACGTGGCAACATCAGAAGCATCAGCTTGACTGTCTGTATACCAAACTCAAGCTATCGATTTCTCTTCAAAGATAAGGGAACAGTGAAGAACTGCCGCCAAACTACTCACAAATTCTCCTCGTATACAAAAAAGGGGGAAAGAATGGGCTGCTTTTCACTAGCAAGGTCAAAATCCCTTTTTTATCAAGGAAAACAACATTTTTCAATTTTCTACATTTTTTTCCTAATTTTCTTCTACTTCTTCATTTTTTCATGCAGTGCTTGCAGTTCCTTGGGAGTTAAATCAGTGCAGTTGGGTTTTCACTCTAATGAAACTAGTAATTTCCCTGGAGCTTTTGTTTCTTCTCCTAAGAGAACGAAAATTAAGAAGTTCTCTGTAGCTTGCTCTTCTTCTACTACTGGTAAAGTTCTTTCATCTCTTTGGTTTTCTTTTTAGTTTAGTTTTCTGGGTCTCTTATGTTTGGGTTCAATGTAAAGTGGTTTTTATAAAAATTAAATATTTATTCGGTTGTTAGTTTTTTTTTTTTTAATTTTGGGTGTTTAGTGAATATCATAATAGGTTGTAACTTGGAGAATTTTGTTCAGAATTAAATGCATTTTTCAGAAAATGCCAACTTGATCTGAGGATAAAGGTCAAGCCATGGTTGAAATGGATTGCATTCGTTTAAAGCTATGTTTTTTAGTAGTGTATTGACTGGAGCATAGATGGGAATTGATATGGCTTGGTTCAGAATGTAAAACGGCTTTAATATCGAATTGTATTATGAACAAATTTTACAATTTGAGATACTTTTGTGTAACCTGTTCGAATTTGACTAATATTCCTCCTTGCTAGTGGAATGTAATGGTGTTGGCAATCCGAAATGGCAAGAGCAGTCTTGTCATTGGACTTTAGAGATGCTATCAACTTATGGTCTTTTCTCTCCATTCGTCTGTTTTTAGATCCATTGTTGGTTAAAACTGCAAGAGGAGATCCTGTAAGTCGGCCACCTGCGTGGATGATGCGCCAGGCAGGAAGGTATATGGCTGTTTACAGAAAGCTTGCAGAGAAACATCCGTCCTTCAGAGAGAGGTCTGAGACAACTGATCTCATTGTGGAAATTTCTTTGCAGCCTTGGGAAGCTTTCCGCCCCGACGGAGTTATAATTTTCTCTGATATTCTTACTCCACTGCCTGCATTTGGTGTCCCATTTGACATTGAAGAAGTAAGGGGTCCCGTCATTCATTCACCGCTTCGCTCTGAGGATTGCTTGAAGGCATTGCATCCTATTGACTTGGAGAAACTACATTTTGTTGGGGATTCCCTTAAGATTTTGCGCCAGGAGGTGATCATCCATTTTAATAACATGCATTATATAGACAATGTCTTACTAATTTTCTAAAAATCTTATAATTGCCAAATATCCTTTTCTTCTATAAGTTCTTTTTTATGTAGGTTGGAGATCATGCAGCGGTTCTGGGTTTTGTCGGAGCACCTTGGACAATTGCCACATATATAGTAGAGGGAGGTACAACCCGTACTTACACAAACATAAAGAGTATGTGCCACACAGCACCAAATTTATTGAGGGCCCTTCTTTCTCATTTAACAAAGGCGATATCTGAATATGTTATTTACCAAGTGGAGTCTGGAGCACATTGCATACAAATATTTGATTCATGGGGTGGCCAACTACCACCTGATATGTGGGAGAAATGGTCAAAGCCTTACATAACAGAGGTAATTTGGAACTTAGTTGATTGGATAAAGCATCATTGTATTGCATTATGAAATCATATTTCATTAAAATGCGTGGATGACTAAAATGTAGCCATACAAGGTTATAAATTTTGAGAATTCATTTATTTTAAGGAAGAACTCTGCTTTTATAAATTATATAAAAAAAGGAGGAGACAAACATTTGATGATACTCTTCTATTACCAGTTACTACCAGCAATCGACTCCTATTAAGTGGTTTGAGAAAATTTTCCTTGGATAACATGTTTCTGTAACTTTTAAATGTCTCTCTTATACTCAGCGGGTTCTTGAAATTGCAGATTGTAAACATAGTGCGGAATAAATGCCCTAGAACACCCCTTGTTCTCTACATTAACGGAAACGGCGGCCTTCTTGAGCGCATGAAAGGAACTGGGGTTGATGTGATTGGACTTGACTGGACAGTGGATATGGCTGACGGACGGAAACGGTTGGGTTTTGATATCAGTGTGCAGGGAAATGTCGACCCCGCTTACTTATTTTCTTCACTTCCTGCAGTGACGGAGGAAATTCAAAGGTTTGTCATATCAGTTGAACTCTGTGCTTGAATCTCCTTATAATATTGTCAACTCTTATCTACATTTGAATGTGGATCTTGTTTCTTTTGTTGCTAATTTTGTTATGGGCATACATACAAAGGCCACTTGACTAATATAAGACGGTTCAGTAGATCATTTATCATCATGGAGCAAGTGGCAAGGACTGCGACCTTATTCCTTGTAGTAATAGTTGAAATTATCCCCCCCCCCCCCCCTTCCCCGGTAGTCCCCACCAGCCACTGAATAAAAAGGGGGAAATGGGTCATAAAAGATGCCTTCAGATCTTGAAGTTCTGTCTCCGAGTTAAATACAACTTTAAATATGCTTCTTATCGGTCCAGTAGTTTAAACTGGTGTATTATGTTTTCAGGGTTGTTAAGTGTGCAGGACCACGTGGGCACATTCTTAATTTGGGTCATGGTGTTCTAGTCGGGACTCCTGAAGAAGCCGTTACACATTTCTTCGATGTCGCAAAAAGCTTGAAGTATGACAGTTCATCTCAAAATCAAGCCATGGAGGAATCTAAATTGTTAGTTTGAGAACATTATGGTTAGGCGAAATCCTGAGATTTTTGCTATGAACTGGCCCTTAATGGTTTAATTCAAATCTTATCCCTGCGTCACAACTCACATCCTCATGATGTTAAATCAACTTGCATTTTCTTAAACGGGTTGATTGGAGTTTGGCTCTTGTACATGCTTGTGCATAAGCCGGTTTGGTGTTTTCGTTGTGCCGGTTATTAAATGTTGGGGATAAATGAAAACACTGATTTTCTTTTCTTTTCTTTTTTGGTAGAGGATATGAGGGGGAGAGAGGTTCAAGAGCTTTGAAGTGACTAGGAAAACTATTTATCAAAGGCTATATGGTATGACCAAGTATTCATATCTGAAATGAATTTTCTTTTTGTAACTTTTAAGACAGCATATGTACATGTCAATGCCCTTGTGTTTCTTTGGGGCTTCTGATTTCTTTGAATTTGTTTATACTGTGATGCTTCCTACAAAGAAGAGGCTGGTGGAGCCAATATTGCAATAGTGTGTCTTAATCATGTAGGTCGTTTGGTTGACGGGGTGAACTCATGGTCGATGCCAGTTCTGCTGAGGCATTGCATGCATAAGCTATATATAACCAAGAAACTTGTTTTCCTGCTCGGAGTCGGGGACGGAGCAAGTTATCTTTGAGTCTGATTGTAAGGAATTTATCGGTACGTCAAATTCAGCTTCTCCTTCAACCATCGGTCTACTTATACGATTGAGGAAGATCGATATCCATTCTTCTCTTGGACTATTTTAGAGTTCTCCTTTGTTTATAAAGAGTCTAATTGAGGGGAACAACGGGGCTTGGTTTCTGGTAGCCATGGAAATCTCCGTCACTAAATTCTGTATAGTATATTAGATTAATCTACCAAAAATCAATCAGATTCAACAGCTGCTCTGTTGGCGCATACAATAGAACTTGTATTTTGCTTCCTATATATATATATATATGTATAATCGGTTTACACACAAATTTACAGTCACGTTTTTAGATTGTTGGATGAATGAAATGAATGGTTGAGATTAACAGTAGTGTATGTAAAGATTATAACTTGGAATCAAGATGTCTTAATCCCTTGTCCACCAACATGTCGCAGAAACTCTGATTAAATTATTGATTTGAACAGCTGCTCTGTTGGCGCATACAATAGAACTTGTATTTTCCTTCCGTTTACACACAAATCTACAGTTACGTTTTTTAGATCGTTGGATGAATGAAATAAGTATTAGAAATAACAGTAGTGTATGAATTGATTATAACTTCGAATCAAGCTATCTTAATCCCTTGTCCACCAACAGTATTGCAGAAACTCTGATTAAATTATTGATTTGAAACCTGCTACCACTTTAAGAACCCTTAAAAAAAATCTGTCATGAGACTAGGACAAATGGTGGGGTCCTAAGAAAAAGAGGGAATTACATGCTTTTTACCCATTTGTTTTAGGTTACTTAGAAATGGTTTTAGGGTCATTCAACTTGCTTGGACAAGAAGAAAATGCTCAGGTTAGGAATTTATCTTTTCATCTTTAAACAGTGTTATAAATATTGTCTTTATACGAATCATTTTGAGTGTGAATTCTACTTTAAAATTATATTGTTGAAGCGCACTTTAAGCAGAAAAGGCTTTCAGTGATTGGACAAGACCTTTAATAAATCTTTTTAAATGATTATTTTAGGGGGAAAAATCTTACACATAGAGGCGGGTATTCTAAAAGTGACTCTTTACAATAAATTAAAATAATATTTTTATTGGTCAAATCATATCTTTCTTGTTTGTTTTATGACAAAGAGAATCTGAAGATAATAAAGAGATTATACAAATTTATTAATAATAATAATTTCAAGTCTGAATCTAACTATTCATGAATAATCCAAATGAAACGAAATCAAATTTTAGAATGTTGGTTTTTTTATCTTTTCTTATGATTAGAAATCACTATGAAACATTAAATAGTTTTTTTATACAATGACTAAACTATCTGAAGAATATTACACATTTAAGCACATTCAAATCCATGTCCATTTATATGCTATAGCAGTAGCAACCGAACTAGAGAACCCAGTCAAACCTTAAATAGCATTGAATCAACTAATAAGACGAGAGTTTTAGTAATTCTATGTCTATCATTGCGGATGTTCTTGCTTTCAAACAGATCATTCACCATTAACCTTTATGAGGTTCACCCATTAGCCTACAATGATTCTATCTATATACATATTTGCATCTACTTTTAAGCTTAACTGATGCAAAACATCTGCAACATGCCATTGAAAAACATATATGCATACAACAAAAATACAAACAATAAAGAGAAACTAACAAAGGAACAAAATGATCAAGTGTTGCATTTCATTTCCAAGTTCTTTCACAGTAATGGAGCATTTGAGTTTTGAAAATAACATGAAACCAATACTCAATACCCTTTTTCTGCCCTCTCCCTATCTTTATGATACTTGTCTAATCGTCTGTTTGATGGAACATTATGGAGAAAAAATGTAAGCCAAGTTGAAAGTGTGCTGTCAATGTTCTATAGATGTCGCATTCGCATACATACATGCATATCATCATGTTTCTTCAGTAAATTCATGAAGAAATGGCTACAGAATAAGGAGTCATTAGTGTTATGAGTGCCCCCACTTAATGCAAAGGCATTGGCTAAAAAAATGGTGCTATAATGACTATAAAGGTATATCTATCTGAAAAGTCTAAACTGCAGTCTAATAATTAAGATAAACTTCATCATCTTCCTAGTACAATCTGATAGACATCCAATGTTAGTGTCTGTAATTCTAGCTAGGGAACAAATGGCTTGAAACAATATCAGTGAACTGAACTAGTCTAAAAGAGTGATTAGGTATATATCAGGCGGACAGAAAGAAAGTTAAACAACTACAATGGCTCTTGAACTGCATGAGAAAGAGAATTCAGTTGATTCATATAATCCCAAACATATTTGAGATTCGAATCTTTACTTTGCTTATATGTTCCTACTTTGATAATTGTTCATTATATTCTCAATGCCCCACCTTTTCTATTTCAAGTTTGCTTCACACTTACATCCTATTACATATGATTGATTGAAGTTGATGAAGTTTAATTAATATGGTACATATTATGGTCACCATTACAGAGATTCTGCAGATTTTCTAATTTATATTTGTTTTGATGTTATCTTTAAATTTTTTTAAGCATTTCATAATGATTACAATTTTCTTTCACATATGGGGGCCATGGTGTTTGCTATAATTAATTCTAAACTAAGTATTATTTGAATTTTGGAATTATTATGATACAAGTGTGTAGGACAATTGAACAACCAATTTTATTAATCATTAAACTACCTCAATACTTGTACATTAATATCAATTCAAAATTTTGAATGTATGCACCCAAATTATCATCTATGATTAGTGGCCCTTTATAATACATATATATATGGAAAATACTTTGATGCACAAGCTGTGTAAACTTTAGTTTACACAAGCCCTTTGATTTTAGGGTTTAGGGTTTAGGGTTTTATGTTAGGGTTTAGGGGTTTAGTATGTAGGGTATATAATTTAAGGTTTATGGTTAGAATTTAGAGTTTAGAGTTTAGGGCTTAGGGTTTAGGGTTTAGGTTGCTAGGGTTTGTGATTTAGATTTTAAATTTTATAAAAGGATTGTGTAAAAAAAATTTACACAGCTTGTGCATCAAAATAAAACCCTATATATATATACATTTCCTCTTAATTATTCAATCCTTGGTAGGAAAATAATCTACTAATACTCTATCCATATTCAATCTAATAATTTCAATATATATATATATATATATATGAAAAATTGATGGGAGGGGAACACCAACATCCTAAAGAGTAGCATAAGCATTACAAAAACTACATGAAGTAAGCTTGATTAGAGATAAGATTATTTTGTTGAAAATATCAGAAAATTTCACCATTTTTCATTGGAAATTAACCAGAATTGCAGATAGACTAGCTAGTTAGGGGACTAATATAAAAGATGGGTTTTGCATTGTAAAGCTCAAAAGGGTGGGAATAAGGATAAATTTTATCCATGAAATGGAAGAGGAAAGGTTAATGACAGTAATTTCTAGCTTATGTAAAAAAAGTTAACCGTCAAGAGGGATCCAATGATGTTTCTGTATAAATCAAAGAACATTATGAAGATGTGGGACAAGATAATTGAAGTGGGGAATGAAAAAATAGGAAAAATTATGAAAAAGGGGGTCTCCTTATATTATTACGACTGGCAATACTCCTAAAATCCTAACATTTAAAACACAGTTCATTCAGAGATAGCCTATACTAAAGATATACATATAGGTCCTATAGAGACAACCACTTTACATGTAATAATTTAAGGTACTATCCTCATAGTACTAGATGTTGAAGAAGATCCCATATAATAGTTTATGCAGAATTATAAAAAATAAAATAAACAAAAATTTGAACAGTTGCAGTACAAAACTATTAAAGTCATTTGCATCACCAATGTACATATACCTGGAGAATAATAGTTCATGGAACATACTTGATTGCATTTGACAAAATACTCCTAATTAACTAACTTGATATAGAAAGGAAAGATAATATAAAAAGAAGAAAAAAAGCAGCTTACCCTCTTCAACTCCAGTTTATATGATATATATATATATATATATATATATATATATATATATGTGTATATATTTGCCCCATTTCCCTCTTTGATTCTCATTTAAAACAATAAACACAGTGCTGATGAATTATTAGCTAGCTATCTGCCAATATCTGGATCCAAGGAGGAAATGATTGCTGATTTCCCAGTAAGATGTAGCTTTAGCATGATGATGAAGTACTAGTAGCAAACTGATTCAAGCTCTTGGAATTTTGTTTTAGGACCTTGAAATAATACAAAAAATGAAATGATTCAATCATGTGATTAAAAAGCTTGAAATCTGGGGTTTTTTTAGCTAATTTGGAAGGATATGGTGGTAAAATTTGTTAATGATTTTGGCATAATTATGATGCTTTTGCTTGGACATTAATGTTAGCTGCAAAGCATTTGTGGGTTATATAAAAATAAGGGGAAACAATTAGCACTTTTCTGATACAGACAAAAGAAAATCTGATTCTCTTGGTTGATTGTAAATAGAATTATCACCAAAGAAAAGGACATTCACATAATGGAAGGTTAAATTAAATCATTAAAAGGTTAATATTATTATAAATCCAATATATCTTAATCTATTATAATTTATAAATATTGAGTGTAGGATATCTTAGTGGTAGCTTATGTTATCTGCAACAAAAGAACAAAGACAATGAACAAGCATTTTGGGTTTATCCTACTTATGTTATCCTACCCTATATATATATAGGGATAGGATCCAGTTACACAGTGTAAAACTTTCTAAGTTTTACACATTTTTTGGATCGTTGGATGGGTGAAACGGATGGATGAGATTAAAAGTAGAATATATGAAGATTATCACTTGGGGAAAAAAGTAAGGAGTTAATCTCAGTCATCCATTTCCCCATTCAACAATCTAAAAAAAGTTTTAAAGGTGTAAAACTTAATTGATCCTATATATATATATATATAAAGTGTTATGGCCATTGATGGAGAGCACAAGTTAGTGCAGAATCCTAAAAGAGCAAGGACTCACTAGAGTTTAAAAAAAACTTGAAATGGGACATATATTATATTTACAAAAACCATCAAAATTACTAAGATTTCTGCATGTGAGAGAGAGAAAAATGAAAGGGATGAGGAAGGAGAAGAGTTCTGTATGTGTTCATAGAAAATTAATGTTTTTTTGTTGATATTAAGGTAAAGTTTCTATGTGCTGTTATTGTGTTTTGTCTTTCTTAAAGTAAACAAAGATACAAATTAGGGTTTTGAAGCTCTAGGGTTTATCATCAATGGGGAAAAAATTCAAAATGTTTGGCATAAATGTCCAAGTTTTGTATAGGCTTTGGATACTAAAAAAACTGTTCTTTAATTAAACAATCTAATCTTACTTAAACTGGTGATTATAGTAAAATTCAATTATTTTTCATGTATTAAAGATCCATGAAAAAGTCAAAGTTTGTTGTTATGGATACCAGATCTTGTACTGTTAATTAACAAAGACTTTTAATGAAGAAAAATAAGTAAATTAATTAAACTAATTACCATAAGAGAAATCAAGGTTGCTGAATTGGGAAGCTTGAGCTAACTTCATTAGCCTTCAATGGAATCCTCTTCTTCTTTTTCTTCTTGTAGGGAATTCCCCGAGCTTTAGCCTGGGAATCCCTCACTTCACGAAGGTAAATCCTTATAGAACCGCTGGCAAAAGGATTGGTCTCCGGCAACCCGCCATTCTCTTCGTAAGCGGCCCGGAGTCGACCGATGAGAGCGTCGAGGCTACCCCAGGCTTGTCTAAGCGGGCACGTACACGGCCCCGGCGGTTCCGGTTGCCCGAAGAACACGCAACCTTGTAAGTGCACCTTAGTCTTGCCGAACTGATCGAGGTAACGAAGGAATTCGAGTACATGATTGGCGTTACACTGCGAAAGCGCGACCGGAGGCCTTTGGTTCCTTAAGTACTGTCCGAAAGTGTTCCAATCCCTTCGCTTCTGCGACTCGTACCGGCTCAACGGCGGCGGATTCCGCTGATCACCAACAACAACAACAGCAGCAGCAGCAACAGTAGCTGGTATTGAAGAACCTTCAGCTATTTCTTTCCCTTTGTTGATTGACATCATTGTATGTGTCCAAACAAAGAAGAAAGAAAAGGGTGGAAAGAAAAGGAAAAGAAGAGAAAATTTTGCAGAGAAGATAGAGGAAAATGAAGATCACACCAACGGGAGCTGAACTGAGGGGGCAAGCAATGGGGCCTATGAAAGTGCTTTACTTCTTATTTTTCTTCCTTTAATCGTACAATTAGCATTAACTATATTTTTAATTCCATATATTTATAATTATGCTCCCATCATCCAAGCAATCATTATAGGCTAAATTAGTCTATTTACCACTAAGTTTTAAAATTTCTTACCTGTTTTTTTTACTGTGAGTTAATTACACTAGTTAGAGTGAGTTGATTTGTAAGAAATTTTCCAGATTGGGACTTTACCAAAAATAATTTGGACAGCATGGAATCTATTAATCTTAGAGAATATAGGGTATGAGAAAAGATTGCATTAATTATATTCTCTCATCACCGCCTGCAACTTTTATGTTGATGGAAAACAATAGTGAACTATTTAGTTCGAGTTTAGGAGTTTGATATCTCTTAAATAAAGTTTTGGTTTTAAATTTTGTGGATATAAAAAAAGTCTTAAGGGTATCATAAGTCCTTGTATTTTTTAAAATAATCAATTAAGCCTCTAAATTTTTTTGCACCCAATTAAGCGTTTATACTCCAAATTTTCATCAATTAAACCCTTTGACCATCATTTTTTTACGGTTTTTCTCATGGGAGATTATTTTCATGTGATACACTACAGTTCTATCATGTGTCATTTACAATTTTTTTAAAAAATTATTTTTTATAATTTTTATAAGTTTTTTTTAAAATTTTTAGAACTTTTGAGGATTTTTTTAAATAAAATGAAAAATTATGGAAATGCCAAGCGATAACATTGTAATACGACACGTTGCACTAACTGGTCCAAAAACTTTTGTTAGATTTAATAGTCAACGTTGGCCAAATAGGTGAATTGATAAAATTTTAGAGTATAAGAGCTTAATTAAGTGCAAAAAAAAAGTTTAGGGACTTAATTGATTTTTTTAAAGTTAAAGAGGTTTTGATTACCCTTAAGCCAAGAAAATATCGATGAAAACTTTCTATCTTGTTTAAGGATTTAAGGAAAATTCTACAACGTGCGACGAACATCGATGAACACCACTAATGATGAACACCGATGAACACCATTAAATTAATTAATAAAGATGTAAAATTTCAAGGACTCATCATACAATTAATAATTATTTTAAAAAATTCAATTAAATTATTTTTTATATATATTAAAATTTTATTTTTTAATAAGGGTAAACTATATATTTAGTACCTCGCCTATTTCTGTATTTCTATTGAATCTTCATTATTTAAATATTATTTTAATTTGACCCTATTTTTTATAAAAATAATTTAACCCTTAACCCTCAACCTAAAACCCTAAACTATTAAACCTTAAACTCTTAAACTATTAAACCTTAAACTCTTAAACTATTAAACATATACCCTAAATCATATACCATTAAAAATAATTTCACCATCATCGATTCAATTCAATGAATTGTTGAATTCTCCTAAAAAATTCAATAATCAACAATTCATTAAACCTTAAACCCTTAAACTCTTAAACTTATACCCTAAACCATATACCATTAAAAATAATTTCACCATCATCTTAGCTACAGTGGCGTGATCTTTGCTGCTTAGACTAAATTTTGCTTTGAGTTGCTTTCACGAATATGTGCTTCGTTGTAGTGATTCTGATGATTTTACTCCTACATTCACTTCCATGAGTTCTAATTAAAATGAAGATGATTTTGCTTGCAGTGACAAATGAAACTGTTCTAAACCGGAAACAAAACACAAGGTCTAGGATCGATCTCTTTAACATACTCGAATGCTTTCGATTCTTTTGGCTCACTTTTGATCTTTCCCCTTTAAAATAGCTTACTCTTTACTCATGACTTATGTTGCAGGGTTGGACTATCTGCATAATAACCGTAAGCCACCCATAGTCCACAGAGATTTGAACACTGCCAACATCTTATTGACTGAAAACACGCGAGCAAATATAGTTGATTTCGGGCTGTCGAGAATTTTCTCTACAGAAACCGCCACTCATACATCAACTTACCCTGCCGGCACCCCTGGACACCCTGACCCCGAGTAACATATAAACCTATAGTGGGATTTATACTTCTTTTTTTCTTCAAATTGTTGATTGTTGATTATTGAATTTTTTAGGAGAATTCAACAATTCATTAAATTGAATTGAATCGATGATGATCATGAAATTATTTTTAATGGTATATGGTTTAGGGTATAGGTTTAAGAGTTTAAGGGTTTAAAGTTTAATAGTTTAGGGTTTTAGGTTGAGGGTTAAGGGTTAAATTATTTTTATAAAAAATAGGGTCAAATTAAAATAATATTTAAATAATGAGGGTTCAATAGAAATACAGAAATAGGTGAGGTACTAAATATATAGTTTACCATTATTAAAAAAATAAAATTTTAATATATATAAAAAATAATTTAATTGAATTTTTTAAAATAATTATTAATTGTATGATGGGTCCTTAAAATTTTACATCTTTATTAACTAATTTAATGGTGTTCATCGGTGTTCATCATTAGTGGTGTTCATCGGTGTTCGTCGCACGTGGTAGACTCATCCAAGGATTTAAACCAGTTTAATTTTGAATATAGTTGAGACTCATATAATTATCGTCCATCGAACGTTATTAAATATATCAAATAATTAATCATATGTATAAATGCATATTCTTGCCTTTTAGATTTGATATATAAACTAAGGATTAAATTAATACTCTTTAATCCATGTTGTATTTTGAATATTGGTATCCCTTTTTTGGTATTTAATGACAGTCTTATAGGTTAAGTCCATATCGATTCATTTCAGATAACTTTAATTATTAGAATTTCAACAACCACTGCTCCATTAATTTGTTTAATTTATTTTGTATCCTTTACCAACTCTTTTCAAAAGCAGATTTAAGAATACAAATGAAAATAAAGAAAAATGTGATAAATACAGCATATATTGACTCTCGTTGATGGGGGTAGGCGCAAAAGTGCAGTATATTTTCTAGTATATTTTCTAATACCGTAAGGGTGTATTATCATGGACGGAGCTAGGATTTAGAGTTAAAGGCAAAACATAAATGTTTAAAAGTGGGACAAATTCATAAATAAACTAAATTTAAAAAAAATAAAAAGACAAATATGGAAAATATCAGGGATGAGGAGCAATTAATTCTCCCTCCCCACGCCGTATAGCTCGGTCACTATGTATTATGAAAGTTATTCTCTCAATATAATTTGTTTTTTTTATAATATTAAAATTAAATTTATAATTTTATTTATAAACCTTAAGTCTCACTAGATTAACTAGCCGTTAATTGCTAAATATTGATTTAAATGTACATATAATTTACATATTATAAATAGATAGTTAACTAATTAGATAGATAAATACAAAAGATCTTCATAATCATCATTATAAAATTAGGTGTTAAACACTTAAACTTGCACTTTTCTTCTACTCACAATAAAACAAAAAATGAGAGAATGCTTTTAGGTGAAGAAATACATTTGAATTAATATGAAAATTTTGTCGCGTAGTAATCCAAATTCAATTATGAGAAAATTTTTGATGTATTGGAAAAAAATCATATGTACGTGTATTTTAAAGTTTAAAAGTTTAGTTTAGGGTTTATAACAGAACTTAGAGTTTTAATATTAAGGTTTTGAATTTAAATTTTTGAAGTTTTTTTTAAATGGTATAATGAGATTCGTTAAAAACGTTCTTGCATCTTGAACCAACTGAAATTTAAATAAATATTTTTATATAATATATTTATACTAACAGTACATCAAATAATAATTTGTTAAGTATTCATAATATATCAAACAACTATTCAAATAATACATAGCACATGGCGCAACACAAAAACGTTTAAATCGACCAAATCATATTAATAATACATTACATTAGTGAAAAAAATGTAGAATTTCTTCACCAAGACGTTTCCTATATGTTGAAATCAATCCTACCTATTTTTATAAAGGTAATGCAAAATAACAAATATAGAAATCAACAATTGTGCGAATCAACTTGCCTCAGTGGTTAAAGGAACGGTTGTTGTTCTTAGAGGTCACGGGTTCGAGCACCAACAACTGCAATAGGGTGATTGAGAATGCATTGTCAAATGGTTGAGAATATATTCAAAACAAATATTACTTGTAATCACCTTAACTTTCAAAAAAATAAAATCAACAATTGGACGGAAAGAATATGTATTCTCGTTTAGTAAAGACATCATGTAAATAGGTTTAATATTTTGATAAACTTTTTTATAAAAAATATTATTAAATGGATTTTATTTTGCATCATCAAACGTATTTTAATGATATAATTTCAATTAATTTAATCTTTAATAAAGAAATCTTGAAATTTAAAATCACAAAAAACTAATAAATATAAAACGCTCATACTTGAAGTAGATTAAACTCATACGTAAACTCTAAGGTGTGGAGACCCAAATTTACTCGAATTTGTCAATTAATGTTGCAGCAAGTGATTAAGTCTTTCGTTTACATTCTCCTTTTTTCTGAAGTCCTGAATTCAATACTCACTAATATTGTAGGTACTGTTAAAAAAAAATTACACGAATCCATCTGATTGCCACCTTCACTCGAATTTGTCTTCCTCAA
The DNA here is from genome assembly GCA_030270665.1 of Hibiscus trionum. NCBI lineage: Eukaryota > Viridiplantae > Streptophyta > Magnoliopsida > Malvales > Malvaceae > Hibiscus > Hibiscus trionum. The sequence goes on from BSYR01000056.1 coordinate 10,222,838, forward strand.
GCAAGAAACTAATTAATTACATGTCAAATTAATTATTAGCCTAATTGAGATAAAAATCCATAATCACCAAGGATTACCATTACTGTCTTTTGTTCGAGACTGGAAATTGAGAAGCACGTGAAGTGTCTCCTTAGCTGCCTGCTAGAGGATTGTGACAGGTGCGTGTTCAATCTTTAATTTGATCTTAATTTGACTAATTATTTCTCTCATTAACATCATATTTGATTTGAAATTTTGAATTCAAAAGTTTTATCTATAATTAAAAATTCATTAATATTTAATCAACTAGATGATTTTGATTAGACCTCTAAGAATGTGATGTATATATGATCAACACTCCCTTTGTTTTCAATTGAAAACCATTATATAGGTTTTTAAAAAGATTTTTAAGAATATATATTATAAAAAAAAAACAACACCTATATTTACATGGCATGATGTGGAAAAGTAGTGGCATAATGTAATTAGCACGAACTAAGTTTAATTCTTTTTGAATAAAAACAGCTAGCATTATTAAAAAGAATAATTATTTAAAATTACAATTATAGTTTACAACCATCAACGTAAACTGAACATATAATTTAGACATTTTCTATTGATACAAGAAACTAGCTACTTGAGATCATATAAAGACCATACAAGGAAAAGGTAAAAAAAAAAACTCAATTAAAAGACTTGAACAAAAGATAGATACGAATAGAGTTGACTGCATGGGCAAGCGAACCACAAAATGTGATCAAATTATTGAAAGACTATCGACAACCGCAAATCAGAGTTGAGCATCATGAGAAAATTATCCACGAACACAAACTGTGTATCTAAATCCAATCTAATAGTCCAAAGCAGGGAAGATCGACAAAATAACAAAAAGTGACATCTTGATCAGTCGTGACGTCGTCAAATCCAACTGAAAAATAAAATAAAAAGAACAGTCAAAAGACCAAAAAAGACAGAAAATAGAAAATGTGTCATAAAAGTATAGTTTTATTAAAACTAAAAAAGACAAAGGAAAAACAAAGATAGAATATAGTAGGGGGAAAATACCGACGGTGGACACTAATGGTAAAAACTGCCGCCGGTGAAACAAAGATAAAAGGAAATAGAGACACCTTAGGAGAGAATACTAGGGTTAGCTAAATTTGAAGATGAATTAAGTTCAATTCTATTCATGAATCAAGTCATATGTTACGTTTACAGTTGTATTTTGAGATTAAAAATATGATTTTTAAAATTTAGCTTGGCACGATATATTAATCCATCTCAACTAATGAATATATAGCTAATAGAAAATTTAGGAAAAACCATGATGAGCAACTTGTCTTGGCTTGAAAGAAAATCCGATTGGAGACAAGAAAATAATGGAGAAGCATTCTATTTGTCAAACATATGTAGATACAACCATATATTATATATTTGTTTATTTACAATCTGGGGTCCATGAAGTTCAATAGGAGAGTGTAATTAGAGTCATAATCTTGATATATATACACACACGTATAGATAAGATTCTTTTACACTATGTAAAAATATAAAACTTTTATACTTTTTTAATTATTGGATAGAAAGTAAATGAATGAATGAAATTAACAGTAAAAAATGTGAAGATTATCACTTGGAAAAAAAAATAAGAAAACAATCTTAGCCATTTATTACCATCATCCAACGGTCCAATTTCAAAAACGGTGTAAAAGTAATTGAATTTTACCCAGTGTAAGTGGATAGGATCCTCTTACACTATGTAAAACTTGAAAGTTTTACACCCTTTTTTGAACTGTTGGATGAAGGTAAATGGATATATGAGATTAACAGTAAAAAATGTGAAGATTATCACTTGAAAAAAATAACTAAATAATTTTAACCATTTATTACCATCATCCAACAGTAAAAGAAATATAAAATAATTAAATTTTGCACAATATACTTAACAGTCCAAAAAATATAAAAATAATTAAGTTTTATACAATGTAAATAAATCATAATCATATAATATATATTGCAAGAGATGCAACAATCATTAAGTTGAGACTCTAAGTTAAGATGATACATGTATAAACATATACACAAACAACCAAGGTCTTATAGAAAATAATTATATATTTAAAAAAGAACACACAAGTTACTTATTAGAACAAAACTACATAGATTTAAAATCGATCATTACAAGTGTTAGAACTTATAAGCGAAAAAAATAAAATGAGGTCAATATAAAATAAAATACGTATAATAAATAAGATTTAACGTGGTTCAGTCAAATAAAACATATTCTAATGAGTTAAAAAAAAGATTAAATTGGATTTTGAGATGCTGGTCCAAGAAATGAAAACATATTTGAATGTGTTAAAAGGTAAATTTAAATTGCAAGGTGTCTTCTTAGGATGGAACCTAAGCCAATAATACCAAAGAAATGATGACACAAAGCTGGCGATTGACTATGTAATAATTAACTAATCCAAAATGATATTTGGGGTAGAATTTTTTAAACATGAAAACTGTCAACATCCTCTTCCAATAAACCCTATAAATCAAAGGCTTAATTTAATTATTCTTTTCAAGTAGTGAAAGTTTAGAATATTATTCATAGGAAGAAAAGAAAAGGGTAATCCACCTTTCTCACATCCAAACCCTTGACAGATTTGGGATTGGTTAAAACTTTCTTAATATTGATGCTCAAATTATTGGAGAGTGACAAACTCTGTAGATTATAATTTCGGTGTTCAAATTATTCAAGTATCAGGTATTCTGTAAGGAATTTAATGTTTTATCTGACTAAATTAACGAATAGTTAATAACAAACCGTTTTTAATTAATATAACAATAATGATATCAATTAAATTAAAATTCATTTAGTATTATTTACTGATCATCATTATATGCAGGTTTGTATTAAAAATTTTATTTATAAGTAATTCGATTAGATTACTATTTTATCCAAATTTGACGAAGAAAATAAATTCTACTTGATTAAACTCAAATTTTCTAGCCCGTTGAAATATTAGCCCAAATAATATAATCGTCCACGGGCTCAACTGGTGAACATTCCATTGGCCCAATTAGTGAAAGAAAAAAATATAAGCCTAATATGCTATCCCTAATTTTCTCTAATATATATAGTGGCGAACGAAGGCTTTACTTGGTAGGGATGAAAAGTGGAAGGGGGAAAGAGAGAAATTTTTTTTTAAAGAAAATAAATTTAAAAGTTAAAAATTTAGAAGAAGAAAAATAGGAGAAGAGGTAATTGTTTTTGTTCTTATACAAATATTTTTTTAAATTAGGTAAAATATAAGGGGGAAAGTGAAAGTTATTCCACTTTCATAATAAAATTATAAATTATATTTAAAAATAATAATTTTATTTTAACCATATTTATAATTAATTTATATGATTCTGTCCAATATTTATATTATGATTTTATTTTGTTTAGTTTGGTACCTAAAAATTTTATTTAATCTAAAATTTACCGTTTTTTATTTTTATTTTATTATTAAATTCAGCATTGTTAGTATAATAATATTTTTGTTCACTTTAGTCCTTAAAATATTTATTTAATCTAAAATTGAACCTTATTTTTCATAATTTTATCTAATATTTTTAGTATAATTTTATTTTTGTTCAGTTTAATCCTTAAATTTTTATTTAATTTGGAATTGACCTCTATTTTATAATTCAGTATCTTATAATAGCAAACTTTATATTTCAGTCACTAATTTTATAATTATAATTAAGGACTTGTTTTAGCTCGGATTAACTTGAAACTTGGTCTATATGTCAATGATTATATTTGTTTCAAAAAGGAAGGTTTAATTTCACTTTTTGAAAAATTAGCCCCTGTATTTTATGAATGTTTTCAAAATGGCCCATAAACTACTTATTTTTTGCAATTAACACTCTATTTCAAATTCGATTTCAACACGAATTTACCATTAAGTCCAATTGGAATTAATGAGTCTAAAACGGACATGAAATTGAGTTAAAACTTAAAATCCAACTTATGAATTATTTATATTTTAGTCCCTAAATCCCGATTCGATTAAATTTATTTTGATTTGAACTTCTTCTTTTTAGCAAAACGGAGTTATACAATGTTTCTACTTATATTAAACTTTTATTTAAGCTTTGAATGTTTTTTGGTTGTAAAATTACCAAAATGTCTTTTTGTTAAATCGTTTATTTTCTAAAGTTTTTAAAGGTTTATTTTCTCAGGTGACTTTAGTTAATTGTTTTCCCTTAATGTTAATGTTGGTTGTTTACTTTCATGTAATCAAATATGCTTGTTTTTTTAATTTGTTTTAGGCCACAAATGGTTCATTTGTAGCATTCGATAGTCGGGTTGGATTTGTTTGTACCGTGTATTAGGTGTTACATTGACAATCAAACTCTCGAGATTAGATTATAAAAATATTAGACTAAATTATAAAAAATAGAAATAAATATAGGTTAATTTCAGATTTAATAAAAAATTATGGACTAAACTGGACAAAAATAAAACCATATTAAAAATAGAACATCAAACATGATGCCCAAATTGAATCCAATAAGATTTCAATAATCAAAATTTTTTAGTATAATACATGTCTATTTTATAATCTATGTTTAGAATTCGTGATTTTCTCCCTCAACAATGTCTTCTCCAAAATTCGAACCCAAATTTTCACGTATAATGTTGTTTTAACGAAGCGTTCTGGATCGTTTTCGGATCTTGTTCTAGACTTGTTCCGGTTCCTATGTTTTACACCACTTAGGTGGTCTTAATATAGAGGTGACGATGGAGGGCGACGGTGAAAGAGAACTACTCAAAAGTAATAAAAGAAGAAAGGGCAAGCAAGGAAAAAGCCCTTCCGGCCAGTAACAAAATTTAATTTTCTAAGTTAATATTCGGTTAACTCGTAATACTAAATCAATCATAAAATTTATAATAAATGTAAATATAACATTGTACATTTGTACTCCAACGTTGAAAATTTAATTCTTGGGTTTCATATAAGATTACACAAACTTAGTAAACTTCTACTTATCTGAGAAAACACATAAATACTTCCCCTTTCATCACCTAATAAATTACCCAATAAATAACCAAACCCTAAACCTTATTTTAAACAACTGAAATACAAAAATCACAAAAAAAAAGTTAAATAGTTAAATCTACTTTGAGTACTTAATGTACCCCACGGATGTAGCATTAACATCTTTAATCAAAGTCCCAAGGATTGGAGCCGTCAAGCACTTTGATGTATCTTCCTTGTAAATGAACCCCACACATTTGCAATCTTTGGTACATTTATCTCGGCATTGCTCGACTTTCATCGGACCTTCACCGTCATCCAAATACGTGTTCAGAAAATGTTCCACCCCGACAATTTTGTAGTAATCGACCTTAGCTCCACTCCGACAAGGTACCGGCTTCGGCGGTCTACAACTTTCACTCCACCCCAACAGCCCTTTCGGACTCGGACAAGCGACACACATTCTCTTGTCACATAATCCGAAAGCGCCGCATTTCGATGGCAAAGCACATTCCCTAACGAAATAACTTGAGAAGAAAGCAAAGCTCTCATCCCATTTTAGGTAACTTACTTTGTCATAATAAGTGAAGGCCCTTAGGTTTCCATCCGATCCGAGTCTTAAGAAAGAAATTGTGGCATTGTAGTTGAGTTTATTAAGGTTGTAAGTGCTGCCTCCACCTATCGGACGAACTTGCAGAAGTCGCCGGCCGTTGCCTGCTGTAGAAGTCGTGCTCTGATTAGTTTGTTGATGTGTCAACACTAACTCGTAAGCTGTCGCATTTTCATTTTCAGGCAGAGCATCAAATGTTACAATGTCTCCGAAATCTTTAATTGGCCAACCCCCGTAAATAAGCTGCTGACCGGAGTAATTTAGATACATAATGAACCCATTACGGTCTAGTACAATGCTATACGGACCATCAGAGCCGTCTACGTCGGATGTTCGGCTAACGAGTTTGTTTCGACCGTTGATTCTAACCGATTGACCCACCAACAAAGTATCAGTCGGGTGATCAAAACTTTGCCAAACAAACTTCCCATTTTTATCAAACAACACCAAGTTACCATTCGGAAGTAACCTAATCCCCGTGACACCTTTGTTAGCCGTGTTGGTTTGCCAAACGACACGACCATCCACGTCCGCCAGCACAAAATTCCCGTCCTCGCCAAAGGTAAGGGTGGCATTTTCGCGAACCGGATCGTTACGGTTAGCGTCCCACACCCACCTCATCAGGCTTTCGTCGTTGGGAATGCCGGCTCGAATGGCGAAAATGTGAGCATCAGGAGTGGTATTATAGAAGCAAAGGCGAAAAGGGAAGGTGTAAAAGGAGTACACATCGTTCCGGATCACTCGATAGCTAGCATCGTATTCGATAATCCGATCACCGAACTCGCCTTCGTTGACGAATCTGAAGGTTTGGTTTGCAGGGACTTTAGCTAGAGTAGTAGCAGCAAAGGCAAAGAAGGAAATGAAAATGAATTGAAAGAAAAGTGGAGATATTGGAGAAGCCATTAAAGCTCAATGATTGTGAGTAACTTGCTTTGGATTGAACTGCTACATATAAGCAGAAGACTTCAAAGAGAATTAAATGTGGCATTCAAAGTCAAGAAAATCAGGCTCGGGTTCTATGGTTAATTCCACAAACATGTGGCACTTGACCTTAGTATGTCACTATCAAATCCTGCCATAACAATTCATTGTGTTGTTCTACTTGATATCTTAGATTGTTTAGGGAAAAGTGTTTTTTTTTGTTTAATCTTAATTAAATGGAAAATTGAACATTACTCTTAACCATCGTCGATAGCATTAATTATTCTTCTCGTCATGAATGTTCTCACCGGTCATTAAGAGATAAACTATTAGTTATAAAATGTATTTCATTTTCGTAGACAGGAATTAAATCTCTAGCTTCATAATTAAAGGATAAGGTGAGCAACCAACCCACCACATCTCGGAATTAAGAATAATTATCTTTAGATCCATATCATTCTATGGAATCACAAAGCATAAGCCATTGAAGCAATATATGGTCCACCAAATTGAAAACCTGTCCCATTTTATCTTCAAATTGACAGCAGAGAAATTTAATACTGTACCTATCAATAAAGATATTATATACCCCATATCTTGTCTAATTGCTAAACTTTATAATTTAGTCCATATATTTCAATTGTGATATTGAGTTCTTATAATATTATTTATTTGAAAATCTTAGTTCCTCAAATTCTGTTCAATTTTAACGTTAATGGTTAAGTCGAAACTTAAAGGAAAAATATTTTTTTAGTCTCATGCATTTACAGTTTTTTGTCAATTTGACTTCATCTTTAAAAATGATTCAAAAGTTGTTTGCCTTTTATTAGACTTGCTAAGTCAATAATTACGGGCAAAGTTGAATAAAAATTAATAGATGGACCGAGATTTTTAAATCAAAAATAATATAAGAACTTAACGTCACAAAATTAAATTTTAAAATAGTACAAAGATTTTGACATTTTTTGTTTTGGAATAGTAAGAGAGGCCAAAGGCCATTAAATCATGTAATTGTCACGGTCACGGTGTAGATCAGCTTGGAGGGTGCTTGGGGGTTCCGGAAAGATACAAAAGAGAGTCATCGAGCCTAGTTGGCAGTTTTGCGAGAAAATTCGCAATCGTATTAGCTTCACGATAGATCAACACGAAGTCTGTAAAATGTAAATAGAATTAGTTAGGAACCTGTTAGCAAAGTCAATTAGTGAAGTGGTTATTCTGTTAGCTGATTAGTTAATTATCTTCATTTCTTTATTGACTTGTATATAAAGATGTATTTTCATTTTAATCAATACATGAGAAAAGTATTAATTACATTTAGTCTCTCAACATGGTATCAGGCTAGACGTTTCTTTTGGGCCTAATTTGTTTCTTTCGGCCGGTTTGTTTTTTTTCTCCACGTTTCTTTTCTCGTTCGTCTTTCCTCTTTGCGAAATCTTTCCCCTTTCTCGAGCTTCTCCCCTTTCTAGGGTTTCTGATTTTTTCCCCTTTCTCGAGCCTTTTTCCGCCATGGACACTTTGGATCTCAATCATCCTCTTTACCTTCATCCCTCCGACACGCCGGGTGCTTTGCTCATCTCTCATCAACTTTCCGGCATCGAAAACTATAGTCTCTGGAGTCGTTCGATGCGAATTTCCCTCCTTGCGAAAAACAAGTTGGACTTCATCGATGGTACATGTTCCCGTGCCGATACGGACGTCGCTCTCCGTTCTCAATGGGATCGTTGCAATGCCCTGGTCCTCTCCTGGATTCTCAATACCGTCAGTCGTGATTTATCTGCCGGAATTGTCTTTGCGTCCAATGTCGCCTTAGTTTGGGCTGACCTGAAAGAGCGATTCGACAAGATTAATAGTTCGCACATCTATTTTCTTCATCGCGAAATCGCTTCTTCATCTCAAGGTGATAATTCCATCTCTGTTTACTACACTCGTTTGCGTCTGTTATGGGATGAGTATGCAGTCTTGGTTCCACTTCCTTCTTGTGAATGTGAAGAGTCTAAGGATCTCGTTGCCCATGCTCTTCAGCAACGTTTGTTTCAGTTCTTGATGGGCTTAAACGATACATATGCATCCGTTCGTAGCCAGATTCTTCTAATATCTCCTCTGCCTTCGGTAAATCAGGCTTACGCCATGGTGGTCCAGGAGGAATCTCAGCGTTCTTTGACCTCTTCCCTTTCTCCTGTTCTGGAACCATCTGCCTTTTAATCCAGTGGTGATTCGGCTTCTTTCGTTGGCAAACGTCGCTTCAATGGTGTATGCTCTCACTGCAAGATTCGTGGACATAAGCGTGAGCAATGTTATCGGTTGAATGGATTTCCTCCTGACTTTAAATTCACCGAGTAAAGGGATTCTCGACTTTCTAATGCGGCCTTTCATGTTGCTAATGATTCCACTTTGCCAGTTTCCACTGATTCTTTGTTTGTCGTGCCGGTTTCTTCAACTTTATCGTCTTCACCAGCTCTGGTGTTTACTCAGGCACAATATAGTCAGTTGGTTGAGCTTCTTCAGCGTTTGCCTCCTTCTGAATTGGTGGAAAATTTGGCTTCGGCAGGTATCTCTGTTTGCTTGTCGGTTGTTCAAAATAGTGATTCTTGGATCTTGGATACTGGCGCTACAGATCATGTTGTGTTTGATTCTAATAGGTTGCATAATCTTGTTCCTTGTGCTTTATCTCGTTTTGTTTCTCTTCCTGATGGTACTAAGACTCATATCACTCATACTGGTTTAATTCGTTTAAAAGCCATTCATACCATTCATGATGTTTTACTTGTCCCTAGTTTTAAGCATAATTTGCTTTCAGTTTCTAAGCTCACTACTGACCTAAATTGTTTTGCTATTTTTTCTCCTGATTTCTTTTTTCTTCAGGACCTCTCAAGTAGGCAGATTCAGGGGATTGGTAAACTTGCAATGGAGGTCTTTATTTCTTGCCCTTTTTTAGTGTTTCTTCTGGTTTACCTTTTGTTTCTGTTTTTACTTCCTCTACTGCAAATGAGACTATTCTTTGGCATGCTTGATTTGGTCATGCTACCACTGTTAAACTGAATAAAATGCATTTTTCACCTTCTAAGACATTTCATGATGAACACATTAAGACTTGCTCTGTTTGTCCTATGGCCAAACAATCTCGTATTCCTTTTCCTCTTAGTCAATCTCGTTCCACTTCTATTTTTCAGTTACTTCATATCGATTTGTGGGGTCCTTACAGGGTCTCTACTCATAGTGGTCACAGGTTTTTTTAACCATTGTAGATGATTTTAGTCAGATGACTTGGGTGCATTTGCTGAGGTTAAAATCTGATAATGTTCTTCATTTAAAATCTTTCTTTAAACTTGTTGAGAATCAATTTTCTGTCTCTGTTAAGTGTGTTAGAAGTGAAAATGGGTTTGAATTTTTTAGTCAAGAGTGTGCTTCTTTGTTTTCTGCTCTTGGTATTGTTCACCAGAGCAACTGTGTTTATACACCTCAGCAAAATGGCGTTGCTGAGCGTAAGCATCGTCACTTGCTTGAGGTTGCTCGTGCATTAAAGTTCACTTCTCAGGTTCCTATTAAATTATGGGGTGCGTGTATCTTCACTGCCTGTTACTTAATTAATAGGTTACCTTTCTCTGTTCTTAACTGGCAGACCCCTTTCTTTGTTTTTCATGGTCATCATCCTTCTATATTGCACCTTAGAACCTTTGGTTGCTTGGCTTATGCCACAAAACCCAATTATCGTGACAAATTTTCTTCTAAATATGTTCCTTCTGTCCTCATGGGTTACTCTAGCACTCAAAAAAGATATTTTTTATTTGTCTTAGACACCAATTTTTTTTTGTTAATCGTGATGTAGTTTTTCACGAGCATATTTTTTCCTTTTCAATTTGATTCTCCTTCTTCTTCTTTTTTTCCTTCTCCTCCTGTTTTCATTTCTGATTCTGATTTTTTGAGTTCTCATATTCCCTCTGATTTTGCCTCAGCAAATGTCCCTCAATCTCCAGCTTCACCTTCAAATCCTTCACCTTCACCTACTTCCAATCTTTCACCTTCACCTTCTTCAAATCCTCACCTTCAAATTCTTCTTCTTCTCCATCTTTCTCATCTTCAGATTCTCCTCATCCTCTTCCAAGGCATTCTACTAGGGTCACACGACCACCTAACTGGTTACAAGACTTTGTTTGTAGTCACCAATCCTCTTCTGCTCCAGGTTCGTATTCCATTATTAATCATATATCCTATAACCATCTTCCATCTCATACTCATTCTTTTATTGCTTCTATCTCTTCCCTTGTTGAACCTAAAACCTATTCTCAAGTTGTTAAGAATCCTGTCTGGGTTAAAGCCATGGAAGAATAGTTGCAGGCTTTAGAATCTAACAAAATATGGACTGTTGTTCCATTACCTCAAGGGAAAACACTCATTGGCTGCAAATGGGTCTATAGAATCAAGTGCAAGGCTGATGGCTCAGTTGAGAGATACAAAGCCCGCCTTGTTGCCAAGTGCTACAGTCAACAAGAAGGGATTGACTATGTAGAAACATTTTCTCCAGTAGCTAAAATGGTTACTGTTCGAGTTGTGTTAGCCCTTGCTGCAGTTCACTCTTGGCCTCTCTTTCAAATGGATGTGCACAATGCCTTCCTTCAAGGAGATCTATTTGAAGAGGTTTATATGGAGCTTTCTACTGGTTTTTGTAGTCAGGGGGCATCTTGCATGTCGACTACAAAAATCACTTTACGGGCTTAAACAAGCTTCTAGACAATGGAATATGAAGCTCAATGAGGCCCTTTTAGCAGCAGATTATGTACAAAGAAAATTTGAATACTCTTTGTTTACAAAAAGACAAGATAGTTATTATGCTCATCTATGTGGATGACCTGCTCATAACAGGGAACGACTTAGTTCTAATCAATGATTTAAAGGCTCTCTTGAATCAGAAGTTTAAGATGAAGGATCTCGGCAGTCTGAAGTTCTTTTTAGGATTGGAAGTCTTGAGATCAAAGCAATGAATATTGTTGAATTAGAGGAAATATACCTTGGAGCTAATAGAAAGCACTGGTTTAGGGGGAGCTAAACCAGCCTTGACTCCCTTAGAGCAGAATTTACGACTTACTACAGTGGAGTATGATGCAACTTTGCCTCAACCACCAGAAGATAGTTTGATTAAAGATAAAGTAAAGTTTTAAAGATTGATTGGTCAGTTGTTGTACTTAACACATACAAGACCGGATATTACTTATGCAGTTCAGTATCTTAGTCAATTCATGCAACATCCTAAACAATCACATATGGAAGCTGCATTGAAGATTGTGAGATATTTAAAAAAAGAGTCTGGTCAAGGTATATTGCTCAGCAGCACTAGCAAGTTTCAATTGGTTACCTTTTGTGATTCAAATTCGGCGTCTTGCACAATATCAAGAAGGTCAGTGACTGGTTTTTTTGTTAAGCTGGGAGATACTTTGATTTCTTGGAAATCGAAGAAGCAAAGTATAGTTGCAAGGTCTTCAGCTGAGGCTGAATACAGAAGCATGGCTTTTACAGCAGCTGAGATAGTGTGGCTGAAAGGATTGGTTGAGGAACTTGGTGCAGGCATTGAATTACCAGCTATTGTGTTTAGTGATAGTAAGGCAGCACTACAAATTGCAGCAAATCTAGTTTTCCATGAGCGAATTTAACACATAGAAATAGACTGTCACTTCATTCGAGAGAAGATCCAAGCTAGTTTGATCAAGACAGAGTATGTGCAGTCTTCAGAGCAATTGACAGATATGTTGACAAAGGCACTTGAGATACAACAGCACAACAATCTGTTCTGCAAGTTGGGGCTGAAAAACATCTTTCAACCACCAACTTGAGGGGAAGTGTAAAATGTAAATAGAATTAGTTAGGAAGCTGTTAGCAAAGTCAGTTAGTGAAGTGGTTATTCTGTTAGCTGATTAGTTAATTATCTTCATTGCTTTATTCACTTGTATATAAAGATGTATTTTCATTTTAATCAATACATGAGAAAAATATTAATTACATTTAGTCTCTCAACAAAGTCTAGCATCCAAGGCTTTGACTGAAGACTTAAAACGGCATGAATCAAAGCAAGAGAGTCATCATGAGACGAAGGCGAAGTGACCAAATTGTGAGCGTTGGTTTAACCTTATTAGAACTAATTAATTTTATGCAACTGTATATCTAACATGAAAATATCTAACATATTTAAACATGTTATGAATATCTTTATTTATGGTGGATATTCATATATTAAATGAGACTTTAATATATTTTATTATTAGGGTTTAATACCTATTGGAATTAGGGTTTTCACCTTATGCCTATAAATATAGAGTTTGGAAAAAGTATTGTACACAACCCTACTTTGAGAATATAATACAAGTCTCTAATCTTGTTCTTGTTCATCTATTTTGTTCTTGCTATTTACTTTATTCACAACACGTTATCAGCACGAGACACTAATCAATCAAAGATAAGTTTTTTCCCTCAATTTTTAAGTTGTTGATTGCTTTTCTCTTTATATATTAACTTAGTTTTAAATTTTTCGACTTTAGGCTCAAGATTGAAACATTTAATGTTCGAGCTAAATTTAAAATATCAATCCCAACCGCGCAGTTCATTGGCTCTTGGTAGTTGTTTGAGCCCTTACACGTGGTTCTTTTTACATGGTCTTGATGGTTGTAAGTACCATTACTTTCTATAGAAGATTTTGATGATAAGGCAACGATAGTTTAATGTTGGGAGGTATTTCTGTCCGTGTACTATTTCATCATGCCTATTTGAGCGAAATTGTATTTTATTTATTTTATATTTGAGCTCTTGCACAATTGAGTACTATTAAGAGGTAAGTTTCCATTTTTAATTATTTTTTCTTATATATAAGGAAAATAGTGTTAATGGGACTTTGAATCATAAACATACTCTAACCATTTGACTATTTCGACTATATTATTGAGATTTGTTGCCAAAGAACCACAAATCACATGTGTTTATGTATTTTTGTATTAGTTTGTTTAACAATACATGATCGATAGTTTGTGGTTAGTTATTTGCTTCTTAATGTTTATTTAATGAGATTTTTTGTTTTAACTGTGTTTTAAGTTTTACATGATATCTTTAAATAGCTTGGAAAGAGACGTGACATAAAGAGATTATGAGTTGTCCTTGAGAGATAAATCAATATCGGTAAACTTTATTTTTATTTTTTAAATTATGATTTTAAGGTGTAATAAATTATGGTGATTTATGATCTACAAGAAGATTGTTATAAATTATGGTGATTTATGTTCTTTATTTTGATGGTTTAATCCGAGTATATTGGCTGGACATCCCGTTTTGCGAAGCTACTGGTCTCAAAGGAGGTTTTTTTAAAGGACCTTGTGGACTGGTTTAACAATGTCGCGTATGAGGATTACATCTTTGTTCTCTGTAAGTATTGTATATATATATATATATATATATATATATATATATATATATATATATATATATATATTGGTTGATCAATTATTCTTTAATAGTATAACTGTTATAAAATCTATATTTGCTTGAAAGCAATAATTCTTTTGTGTCGAAAAACTCGACTATAGACTTCTCCCAAGTTCAAGTTACGAAAGTTTATCTTGATCCAAGAATTTTTATGGGAGACATTCTCTAAAGTGAATGCAAGCATGATGTTTATTCCATACGATTATTGGACTTATTTCATTCCCTGAAGTGAATACAAGCATGATGATTATTCCATGCGATTATTAGATTTGTTTCATTCCCTGAAGTGAATGCAAACATGATAATTCACTATATGGTTAGTGAATAAAACTCCGTTATATGAATATTTTAAATTAAATTGAAATGTTTTGGTCAAAGTATTACTGATAAGGATATGTTAGAAAAATATACTCCATTTTTTACACAATTAATGTTGTCCTGTAGACACAATATCGTGAAAAGGTTTTAAAGACCTATTGGCTACGCTCCACTCCCTGAAGTGAATGTGACATTTTATAGCGGAAAGAATAAATGCCACATTAGCAATTGTGGTCGCAGTTGAAGCCATGAACATAGACATTGGCAAGATTATTATTTTAAGAATGTTTATAACCACTAGAAGTGGGTTTATAAAGATGACAAAAATATATTAAGAAATTGAATTTCTTTTATACAATGGTACAAACCATTGATCTCGTATTTGTCAAATGCCAAAGCATTATGAACCTTTATCTACAATCATAAATGATAAAAGAAAAAAAATATAAACTAATTTTGTTTACAAAAATGGTGAAAATAATTATGGCGTTGTTGGTCCAATTCAATTGGATATTGTTGATTTTTCCATAATCCTTTAAGGGAATAATTCACCATTTATCTTATTTCTTTATAATCTCTAAAAGGGATTGTTGATATTTTAATTTATTTTGCTTTATGTTAATTTATTTTACATATTATTTATTTATGTTTTTATATTATATATTTAAATATATTAAAATATTTATTTATTTTTCTTTATGTTATTTTGTTTTATATATTATCTTTTAAGGAATATGTTTACTTTCAGAATAAAATATGTAATAAATTGTGACGATTTATGCTTAGCAGACAATGTAAATACTCATACTTAAGTATAAGAAATATTTTTCTCATTTAAATGCAAGGGAAAATGTGAGTACTATATCTCAAAGTACTAAAATATCAATGCTCCGGAAGAGTAGTAAATTCTTGTGACATTATCTTTAATAGATAATTGATCTGATGTGCTATATGTAATATTTTTCATTCCCTGAAGTGAATGGTACAAAGCACATATTTTTCATTCCTCGAAGTGAATGGAACAAAGCACGTATTGAAAGGTACATAATTATGTATATTTTCTCATTTAACAATGCAAGGGAATAATGTGAGTACTATATCCGAAAGTACTAATATCATAGAAAGCTCCGAAAGAGAAAATTTGTTATTGCCAAATGGAACCTAATTTCATAATTACAATGCGTTATACTCGTCAAAGTCGCAAAGAGACTTATTGCATTTTAAAGATATTCGCAGAAATGAAAATCGTAATAAGATTATTAGTTAAGGGGATGTTGGCTATCTCCATATTACGAGTATAACCCAAGGCAATAAAATTTTTTGACAAAATTACATGCATTGTCATCCGAATTTGTACTACACAAGAATTAGTACAAATTGAAGCTCATGTAATTGTAAACTAGAAGCTCACTGATAATTTTATTTGGTATGACTGGTTAGGTCATTCCGGTTCAATTATGATGTGAAAAGCTATTGTTACATCATGTGGTTATTCATTGAAGAACTAATAGATTCTTCAAAGTAATGTTTTTCATGTAATGCTTGCTCTCAAGAAAAATTGATTATTCAACCATCACCAACTAAGATAGATTATAAATTTATTAATTTTTCTAGAATAGATACATGGTGATATACGTGGTCCCATACACCCTTCTTATAGATCATCTAGATATTGTATAGTTTTAATCGATGCATCGACTAGAAGGTCATATGTATTCTTATTATCAACCTGCAACTTGGCGTTTGAGAGGTTACTTGTTCAGTTGATAAAATTACGAGCACATTTTTCAGATTACCTTATAAAGACAATCAGTCTTGATAATGCTGGTGACATGCCATTTTACATGCAGAAATGTGTAAAACTCGTGGATATAAATGATTCTTTGTGAGAAATAGAAATAAAAAAGGGAGAAATTGCGAGATATAAAACTCGTTTGACTGCATAAGTATTCTCACAAAGACCTAGAATTGATTATGAGGAAGCATACTCCTCGGTGGTGAATGCAAAAAAAAATTTATTAGTTTGGCAATAAAAGACTTAGTTTCCGCTTAATGGATGTTGTTACATCCTATTTGTATGAGCCACTTGATAATAACATTTACATGAAATTTTTAGAAGAATTTAGACCGCAGAAACAGTTAATTCAAGTTCTTGAGAACATTATTCAATCAAATTGAACATATCTATTTATGGATTAAATAATTTGGGTGCATGTTGTATAATCGCTCAATGAATACTTATTAATGAAATGCTATGAGAATAATTCAATTTTCCTGAGCATTTTTATTAAGAGGTTTAGCTCCAGATTTATTATTATTGTGTACGTTGATGATTTGATTATCATTGGGACTCATAAAGAGATCTCTCTAACAATAAATTTTTTGTGCATCAATTGACATATATAGAGAAGTCCTTAAAGAGACTTTACATGCATAACGCACATCCGTTGAGCACGAGTAAAAATCGAAAAATAATTGTCACAAGATCATTACCTTTAGATCATGTAAAACTTTATGCCTCTCCAAATCATGTAAATAATTGATATGCACTGAGCAAAGCCAAAATATGTGTTTGGCTAAACATATCCAGAAGATATGTGAATTGCTTTCACAAGATAAGATGCAAGCTATCTTGTGTAGAGATAATGCAAAATTTATATCTCAATCAAAAGGTGGATACATCAAATGTGACAAAACGAAACATATTTCTTCAAAGTTTCGTCCCCCGTGATCTTCAAATTCGATAAATCATTTCAAGCAATAATTTGGAAGATTTCTCACCTAGTGCATACTCACCTTCAACATTTAAAGATTGTATTTAAGATCAAATTATGAAGATTCAAAGATCTTATGTGGTGTTTTCATGAGGAGGGAGTAAATACGCATTGCACTCTTTTTTACTTAACCAATGTTTTGTCCCAATGATTTTTCCTGGTAAGATTTTTAATGAGACAACATGTTTCTTTTTCTTCACTAAGATTTTTTTCCACAACATTTTTATCTTAGTAAAGTTTTAACGAGACACATTATCTTAATGGATATTCAAGGAGGAGTGTTATGAATATCTTTATTTATGGTGAATATCCATATATTAAATGAGACTTTAATGTAATTTATTATTAGAGTTTAATACCCATTGGAATTAGGATTTTCACCTTATGCCTATAAATATAGAGTTTGGAGAAAACTTGTACACAACCTTACTTTGAGAATATAATACAAGTCTCTCTCTTTATATCTTATCTTGTTCATCTATTTTGTTCTTACTCTTTACTTTATGCAAAACAAAACCCACCATATTTGATTTTATGCAACGGTATTTTAACATGAAATATCTGGAAATCTAATTAATTTATAGTACGAATCATTTATTGAATCGGTTTAACCTTATTAGAACTAAACTACATAGATTTTAAAACTGATCATTATAAGTGCTAATTGCATTCAAATAAAAAATAAAACTAAACTACACAAATTAAGCTTCATTAAAACGACTAATTGGCTCATAATAAATGTTAATCATCGATGGAACTGTATGTTAAAATTAAGCAAATAGAGCTTATTATAGATGTGGGTGGTGGGGAATAATTTTTTTTTTTTTTTGAAAGGTTTAACTGCCTTTATTATAAAGTAGAAGGAAATCAACAACCTCATTAAAAACCCCCTAAACCTATATGGGGAAAAGAGTATTGTTGACACCTGTTACAAAGATAAATGTTACCCTCATAAATGAAGGAAAAACCAACACAGTTAAACTCCCACCCTATATCCAACAGACGTGTCTATCAGAGAAAACAAGGGGCAGGTTTAAATAAAACCAAACGGGGAAACAATACAAAGAGTTCCGTTCGTTCAAAAGGTACCGCTTAGGTCGCCTGAGGATCCACATCTTTGTCACGTTCGACGGCTCTTAGCACCGACAATGGGGCTTCTTCGACCCAGATCTGCCGCGCGGAATAGGACGGACCCAGCCTAGCCAAGACATGCGCAGGGGTATTCAGGTTCCGGCGGACAAAGCGAAAGGTAATCCGTTCGAACCTCCGGCTAATTTCTTTTATATTTTCCACAACCGTAGCGATCTTTGACTGATCCTCCTTCGGTGAATTGATTTTTTGTATGACGGAGAGGGCATCCCCCTCCACCACCAGCTATCGGAACCCTAAATCAGCCGCCGTATAAATCGATTGGAAGCAGGCCAGAGCTTCTACTGCCTCCGGCGACGCCACAAAAGGGTTGGGGTGAGTCCCTACTGCCATAATATCACCGTTAGTATCCCGATAAATGAAACCCGAAAAAGAGGAAAGGGTACTTTGATTATAGTGAGCATCAAAATTGATTTTAATGAAATCAATCGGTGGTGGTGACCAATTTTCTCCGTTTGTAGCAGAAGTTGAGGCGGCCGGTGGGGAAGAAGCGTCAAGTTCCTGAAGAAACAAGGAGACGAAACGGCCTACATCCAAATAAGATTGGTGAGCGTTTTCATATAGTATTTTGTTCCTTGTTCCCCATATTGCCCAGTAAATAGTAATAATGGTTCTTCGATTATGCACATCTAGATTCACAAACAAGTTAGCCATCCATAGAAGGAAAGATTGGCCATCGTCCCAAGGGCCTAGCGTAATGCCAAATAGCTGTAGAACCTGCCTTAAGAATGCACATTCATAAAAAAGATGGCCTACCGACTCAATCCCTTGGTTGCATAAAAGACAATTAGAATCAACATTAATCCTTCTCACTCTTAGGTTTATAGCTGTGGGCAAAAAATTCGAGACCACTCTCCAGAAGTGGATTCTGACTTTAGCTGGTAGGTTAGCTGTCCAGCTCAATCTAAAAAAATTAGACCGCCAGCTTTCTTCATACTGATTAGGGTCACCTGTTTGAGTGCTTGAGGTATTTATCAACCACCTGTATCCACTACGCACGGTGTAGAGGCCAGATTTATCACCTCTCCAGAAAATAGTATCAGCAGCAGGGGTAACTGGTAACGGCATACATAAGATCCGGTTAGCAACCGTAGTAGGAAAGATGTTTTGAATAATATCGATTTACCATCTCTTGGACCCACTATCAATAAGATCAGACACAAACCGATAATCAGGATGCACTGCTACCTGATTTATTCTCCCATTACCTCTTCCCGCAATCCAGGCATCGGTCCAAATACAAGTAGATTCACCATTCAAAATTCTTTTTCCAATCCCCAATTCAAGGAGACCCCTAGCACTTCGGATGCTCTTCCATTTGTATGACGGTTGCGACCCAAGCGTGGCGTTGAGAAAATCAGTGTGGGGAAAATACCGTCCTTTTAATACACGAGCCAAGAGGCTACTAGGATTAGTGATAAGGTTCCACCCCTATTTTGCTAAGAGGGCTACGTTAAACTTCGCCAAATCTCTAAACCCTATACCACCCTCTTTTTTCGGGAGACAAAGATTACTCCAACAAGACCAGTGTATGCCTTTCTTCGATCCGCTATTCCTCCACCAAAACCTATTCATGATAGATTCCAGATCATTGCATATAGTCTTGGGGAAAAGAAAACACTGCATGGCATAGATCGGAGTTGCTTGGAGAACAGATTTCACAAAGACCTCTTTTTCGCCCATCGAAAGATGACGATTGTTCCAATTGTCCGTAAGCTTGTGAAGTTTATCCCGAAGGCCAGCAAAGGCTGCCTTTTTGTTTCTTCCAACCATCGTCGGAAGACCGAGATATTTTTCCGGATTGGTAGAAATACGAACCCCAAAAATGTTGCTAATATCATTTCTTGTCGCAGTAGGAACATTAGAGCTAAAGTAAATCAAAGATTTTGAGAAATTGACCTGTTGACCCGAAGCTTCTTCATAGATAGCTAAAATTTGCTTGATTTTATAGGCCTCCTCTTTTCCGCCCATCGAAAGATGACGATTGTTCCAATTGTCTGTAAGCTTGTGAAGTTTATCCCGAAGGCCAGCAAAGGCTGCCTTTTTGTTTCTTCCAACCATCGTCGGAAGACCGAGATATTTTTCCGGATTGGTAGAAATACGAACCCCAAAAATGTTGCTAATATCATTTCTTGTCGCAGTAGGAACATTAGAGCTAAAGTAAATCAAAGATTTTGAGAAATTGACCTGTTGACCCGAAGCTTCTTCATAGATAGCTAAAATTTGCTTGATTTTATAGGCCTCCTCAACCGTGCTTCTCCCAAATACAATACTATCGTCTGCAAAAAATAGATGAGTAATAGGGATGCCATATCTACCAGCCTTAGAGCCATGTAAATGTCCAGCGGTATGACCAGCATTTATAATCGATGAGAGACCTTCTGCACATATAAGGAAGAGATAAAGGCTCAGAGGATCACCTTGTCTAAGCCCCCGTGTCGGTAGAAAGCTATCACCATTGACCCCATTGATGTTTACCGAGTAAGAGACCGACGTAACGCATAGCATAATTTTATCCACAAAGCTACTGTGTATGCCAACCCGAAGAAGCATTCGCCGGAGAAAGGCCCAATCCATATGATCATAAGCCTTAGCCATATCAAGTTTCAAGGCAAAATTCCCATTAGCACCTGCACGCTTTAACTTCATCGAATGGAGGAGTTCATAGGCAATAAGTATATTGTCTGTAATGAGCCTGCCTGGGACAAATGCACTATGCGACTGATCAATACAGCAATCAAGTACACATCTCAACCTATTTGCAAGGACTTTAGCAATGATCTTATAAAGCACATTACAAAGACTGATTGGCCGATATTGGGCCATGCTCAAAGGGTCATCCACTTTAGGAATGAGAATAATCGAAGTCATATTAATATCTTTAAGCCCAGTTTCCCCCTTTAAAACCGAAATACAGTATTCAGACACTTCATTCCCCAAAATAGGCCAAAATTTTTTATAAAATAAGGCTGGGTAGCCATCCAACCCCGAGGCTTTGAGAGGAGCCATACCTTTGACGGCGAGATAGACTTCCTCCTTGGTAAAATCCGAAAGAAGGGTGGTATTCATGTCAGCAGTAATTGAAGGATGAACAGTCTCCATAATAATACCCGTGCTATCTGTGGGGATGCATGTGAATAATTTATGGAAGTAAGAATTCGCAATGGAAACCATGTGCATAGTATCCGTAGCTCTATTACCATCACTGTCCTCAAGTTTGCGGATTGAGTTATGTTTTTTCCGAAATTTTGCCCAATTGTGAAAGAAAGCAGTGTTTCGGTCCCCTTGCCTAAGCCAATTAAGATACGCCTTCTGTTCCCAGAAAATCTCGTCCTTGTCCGCTTCCAAATTCAAAGCAATTTTAACGTCGAGCATCTGAGCTAAATTTTCATCATCCGGATCCTGAAGAGCAAGAACAGCAAGCTTTTTGTTAAGAGCAGCTTTCTTTGCCATACGACTTCTCTTCAAATCCCTGGCCCAATAAGTAATGCACTAAGCTAGATTTTCTAGTTTTCTTGGGACGTCAATAGATGAGGTGGCCCAATTGCTTCGAATAAGCTCCTCAAACCCATCCTCGTAAATCCAACTAGCATCAAATTTAAAGAAAGACCGACGTAGCTGAGCATCACCCTGCGATGGAGAGGTATTAACAAGGATCGGACAATGGTCCGAAATAGAGTGTGTCAAGTGTTGAAGAGAGAAATGAGGAAATAAATCATGCCAAGCTGGATTTGCAACGCCTCTGTCCAGACGTTCGCGAATATTGGTGGTCGGAACCCTTCCTCTTTCCCAAGTAAACCAGTTACCTTCGTAACCTAAATCCGCCAGGTCGCAATCGGAAAGAACTTCTCGGAAATCCTGCATATTCCTATCAGAACGTATTCTTCCTCCACGTTTTTCATCCGCGAATAAGATCTCATTAAAGTCACCCATGACAAGCCAAGGAGAGAGAGGGTCAGTGTTAAGCGATCGAAGAAGCTGCCAAGATAAATTCCGATTTGTGTCAATTGGGCTTCCATAAAACCCAGTGAACCGCCAAGTAGTATTAGAATCAGAGTCAAGAAAATCCACATCAATATATGAATTAGAAAAAGAACGAATAGTAGCATTCAAGTTTGGAGTCCAGCCAAGAGAAAGGCCTCCTCTAGAACCTTCTGCAGAAACATCAAAACCATGTACAAAACCACACATTCGTCTAACACGTTGCATTTTGCTAGAGGAGATTTTAGTCTCCATTAAGAACATAACATGGGGTCGAACCTCCCTCAACTTATTACTGAGGCGTCTGATAGCCCGTAGCTTCCCCAGGCCACGGACATTCCAACTGAGAGTTTTCATTGTGAGCGGCGGGCCTTATTATCAAGGCCGGCCGATTGAAGAGAGCTACCTTCCAACGAATCACTGTCAACCGAAACGTTACAAGGATTATTTACACGAGGGCGCTTAGCCACTTCATGGCTTATGGGGTTATCCTCCATGGAACTAGCCATAGTAACATCCATCGAGGGAATGGGCCCAGGTACAGACCCACTTGTATAACCAAAGCCCAAAGGCACCGTAGTTGACTTTGGCATCATAGAATTAAAAAGATACCCTAGAGATCCCTGAGATTTATTTTGCTGTGAATCAGCAATAATTCCACCATCAGATCTATCACCATTATTTCCGCCCAAATTGGAGCTAGTACCAAACGGAGAAAATTCCACCGGTTCTCGTAGCCAGATACTGGTAGGAATGGCATTACGCCGTCGAGGAGCCCGGAGTGACATATCCCATCCAAACTGGCCTGGATCAACCTTAATATCAACACGCAAAGGGCAGAAACTTTCACCATGCCCAAGCCTCCCACATAAGAAACAAAATAAGGTCAACTTTTCATACTCGAAGCGGATGTACTGATCTTTGCCAGGCGAGATCAAAAGCTTTTTCTTACGCTTCAATGGTTGATGAATATTCAAGCGGACGCGAATACGCATAATGCTTTTATAACTCAGAGCAGAATCACTAAAGTCATATTCAATATACGTGCCAATGAAGTTACCAATGGAGCAGGCCACCCTTTCAGACATAAATCCATGTGGAACATTATGAACTAATACCCAAAAACACACGTGTGTAAGAGGGACAATATTGGGGTCATCACCCTGCTGAAGGCGATGCAGAACCAGGAGATGTGAGTTGAAATTCCACGGGCCACCCGAGTTAATTCTGTCAGCATCGACGTTATTGTAGAGACGGAATAGGAATCTGCCTCCACCTAGATCTGATATAGAGATGCCTCCAATGGGGTGCTAAACATTGGCCAAGGTCGATTTCATAGAGAGAAAGTGAATAACACTCGTAGTTAAGAAAGCCCCTACAAAGCAAAAGTCAAAACGTTACCGGAGTATTCTGACTCCCTAGATCCAAATCCAAGCAGTCATCCTCCCCAGATCCCAACGAGAGATCAACCATTGTTCTTTCGATATTAGACATTCCAGAGAGCAAAAGAAAAGAGATGCGTGCACAGAGCAGACGACGAAGAAAAACAGACGAGGAGCGTGCAAAGATGCAGAGGAAAGCGTGCAATGATGCAGAGGAAAAATAATTATTATTTTTATTAGTCTTAAGTTGATTATAAGATAATATATGTTTATATATATTTTTAACTCTTTGGCAAAGTACAGATACCTCACAGACAAAGCGGTTTGAATCTAGGTCTCTTAAGATGAACATCACCTTCTTTTCTATTGAGACCACTTGTTAGGTTAAAAAACATATCATTGCTTGAACCCGGGAATAGTTATCTTTTAGATCCGCATCATTGCTTGGAATCAAAAAGCATATGCTATTGAAGCAATAGTTGGTCCACCAAATTGAAAATCCGTCCCATTTTATATGCAACTTGCTGCATTTGTGCTGAGAAATTCAGTGCGTGCATCAATCAATAAAGATGATATACACATAATACATCCTAGATGTAATCTTATTGCCAAAGACGCGTTTGGTCCTCGTATACCCTAATGTTCATTTGTTGTACTAGTAGGCTAATAGCTCATGTTACAGACGCTGGACCTGTGCATGTGATTCACATGGGCGGTTCAAAAATTTAAGGGACCATGTACAATTTAATAAATAGGGCTCTTAATTTATAATAAAAAAATTTAAATAAAGTTTCTTTAATAAAAAATATTAGATTATACTTTTAAGCAACATAAAAATGACTTAGAAACATGTAAAAGTCTAACATTTTCACTTAAAAAGTGATATTATTTTTACATATTTTGAAGCAAAATTATCTACAATGCTTTCGATATCAACTTCTTCCAAAAGATCAGTTTCGATTGTCATCAAAACAAGTCTATTTAGTCTTTCTTGTAACATAATTGTCTGTAAGTATGAGTTCACAAACTTCAATTTTGAAAAAATTCATTATACAGAAGTAACAATAATAGAATAAGTCAATAAAACTCTATATGTAATTGTTACATTTGGGAAGCAATTAAAACAATTTAAAAATTTTAATAAATTTATTGTTCCTATTTTTTTTCTTGGATAAAAGCTCTTTAAGTAATTTCAGCTCAGTAAATAACTCATTTTCATCAACACCAGATAACACATCTTCCCTAAAAGCATTTTTAAAATTATTGTGATAAGATTTGAGACTAATGGCATTCAATAAATATAATTTATCATAATAAAATAAGAAGCCATCAAATAATGTCATTCTATTTAAAAATTTATCACTAGTAATCGAAAAAATATGAAATTACAAACTAAAAATTAAAAGTGTATTTTTAAACAAAATTGCACGCATGCGCACCCGCACACAAAAGCTTTTAGAAAATGGAAAATTAAAGAACCATCTTATTAACCTTTCAATTACCACCATATATATTGACACACATCTTGTCTATCTTATTAATTTCTTCAAATACCTAATTTTTTAAATTAAGATTTGCTGGTAATTTTCTTTTAAAAAATGATTATGTCACATCCCAAAAACCGGTCTAGTCGAAATTAAGATCTGGTGACCGAGTATTTTAAAACGATTGTATAATTTATTCGATCTTATTTTGAGTATTCGAATTAATTTATGATAATAATTATTATTATTATAAATTAATTAAATAAAATAAACCCACTACACCCACTACACCCACTACAACCACTACAACCACTGCAACCACTAAAATACCACTAATAAATGGATATACCACTAATAGAGATAAATGAATAAAAAAAAGAAAAGGGGTGGGGGTGTTTGACGGCAACATTAGTATAAATAGGGGTGGGTTTTCATGAAGAATGCACAGCAAAAAAATTAAGGATTATAAGGAGAGAAAGCAAGAAATGATTCAGTGTTCGATTGGTGATTCGATAAATTTGATATAATAATATCGAATTTCTGTCGACGTCGGGGTAAGCTCAAATCTCTAGTTAGTTTAAGTTTCGGTATCGAGTTTGATTAATATTTTTATATATTCGATACTGTCTTATTATTTTAATTAATTTTTATCGTAGTACACGAGGTCGATTCAGATCAACTTTCAAGCCCAATAAATAAAAATAAAGCACCGGTCTGTCAAGGTGAGTGTAGATGCATTTGTCTCGGGTGACACGGTGTCATTCCGATCTCTGTTTCTTTGTTCTGATATATGAGTATAGTCGTGTCAGGGGTAGGCTCGGTGCCTTCCTATTGCATTAATTATGAATTTATTTGCATTTGGTAAGTACCCTGCATTATTTTGATATGCTTAAAAATGATTATAATATGCTATATGTATATGAAAATAATATGAAATATTATCTGATATGGAGCTACGGCTCATCTTGCTATTTGATATGATATGATCTGAAAATCATGGACTATGTGAAATTATGTGTATTTATGGACGTTGGATACAATTGGCATGCCATAGGAATATTCGAGCTCACTATGTAAGGGAGGACTACGGTCCAGGGCTACGGCCTATATGTGGGAGATAAAAGGATGGAAGTGTAAGGGATACATGGAGCTACGGCTCAGGGCTACGGCTCAATTATGATACATGATATGGTGTACAGGGAATCCGCGTATCCAATGGTACCAATATAATATGTGTTCGATATGTTATACTATGACATGTTTATGATAAGATATATGATTATATTATATTATGTCAGTGATATGGATATCTGATCATGTTATGCTTATACTGTTATAGAAGCATGCAAATAAGTTAGATTAATTTATATTTAATCATGACACTCATATTATTGTTAATTCACTATCATGACTACCTCACTGGGCTATGTAAGCCTAACATACGTGTCTCATGCATTTTCAGGACCCTGATAGATTTCCAACCTTTGATCGTGTGGTGCAGTTGCAAGTCACATCTCTACCTTATATGTATGATATCTTTCATGAACTCCTAGTAAAGTGGCATATGATCCAACTTTTGTATAAATTGTGTTTTGTAATTTAATAATATGGGTTTATTTTAGTAATCTAGAAAAGTCATATTAAATAAATATTGGAATAATAATAATGATAGATACGAATAATTGTCTAATAAAAATGATTAGAAAGGTCTCTAAGATTTTTGTAAGTTGTTAGGCTCATTTAAATATGTAAAGAATTTTAGTAAGATAATAAAAAGAAATAGATTTGAATATTTTACAAAATAGTCACTAAATATTGCATCGTCTAATCAGGTAGATAAATGACCTCCGATAGTAATGAGGTTTTACAGGCTAATAATTAGTAAGTTTATTTTTAGTATATTTTCACGAATTTCAGATAAAGACCTTTAATTTGTGAAAATTACAACTTAATCCCTAAGTTTGAAAAAGTTTGAAATTGACCCCAATTTGAGTAAGTTGTTAATAAGTTAAGTGTTAAGTCTTAAAAGAGATTAATAAAATGTTATGAAATGATTTTTGAACTTTGAATTTATGTCTCCGATCACCGCATTGTTTTCCGGTAGCGCTCTCCGACCCGGTTCTCTACCAGGCCGGGTAGGGGGTGTTACATTTGTGGTATCAGAGCTAGAGTTTAGTCGATTCTAGGACTAACCAAGCATTCGTTAACGAGTCTATGTCTCATATGCCACTTAGGAGTTGATTAAATATGTATTTTGTGACTTGCAACTTACACGATTTAATTCTTATGTGTGTCTAGACCCAAAATGACTGCTCCTACTATTAGGAAAGAAACAAATGAGCCCGATCATGATTCCTCTTCCACTCGAGGGGAAAATGTGAGGCCAGAACCAAGTACCGAACAAGTGGCTCAGAATGATCCACCTCATCTTCCACCTATGTTGTCGGCTCAACAAGACTATTTGATGTCTATGGCCGACATGATAAAACAAGTAGTGGTGTCTCTTCGACAAGAAGCACCTTCCTCATCTGCTGAAGCTGCTCAGCAGATCTCTCGAGCTCCAATAGATAAGCTAAAACGTTATCAAGTTTATACATTTACTGGCCAAGATCTGGATAATCCTGAAATCGCAGAATATTGGCTAGAAAATACTTTGAAAGTAATCAACAAGCAACTAAAGTGCCCCGAGGAGCATAAGTTGGAGTGTGCCTTAGCCCTGATTGCAGATGAAGCACAAAGCTGGTGGCACACTGTAACTCTCACTGTACCCGAACATAAAGTAACCTGGGAATTTTTCCTCCAGGAGTTTCGTAAAAAGTATATTAGTGAGCATTACCTCGCTGAAAGACGTAAAAAGTTCCTCCATTTGAAGCAAGGAGGAAGGCCAGTGGAACAGTACATTCATGATTTCTGCAAGTACGCTAGATATGGTACTGATATCATCCACACTGAAAAAGAAAAATGTAGAATGTTCATAGATGGCCTTTGCGATGAATTACGTCCTCTTTTTGTTGCTCTGGAAATCGAGGATTTTCAAATACTGGTGAATCGAGCCATTGCAACTGAAGCTTCTCAAAGAGCCTCGGAAAGAAGGAAGGGAAACCAAGCTCGACCTGATAAAAGATTCCGAGAAGATTCCAAACCTCCTCTATCTCAAAAAAGAGGAAGACAGTGGGACCAAAGGTCATCTGCCAATCAACAGCTACCTAACTCTAATTATGTCTCTCAATTTCCATCTGGTGGGACCACTGTTACGCGTACGACCTCAATAAACAGTACAGGAGGCTCTGCCAAAAGTTCTCAGATCCCTCTGTGTAATTTTTGTCAAAAGAGACATTTGGGACAGTGCCGTAAACAGTCAGGTTCTTGTTACCTGTGCGGAGAATCTGGTCATTTCATCCGACAATGCCCCCAAAATCCACAAGCCCCTACCTCTATAGCCTCTCATAACGTTCCAGTAAAAGGGAGGGGATTAAATCAAGCACCGTCTGGTTCTTCCGGAAGGCCCCATAACAATAATGCTCCTTCAGGAAGCCGAAATCCAAAGACCTCAGCCCAGATGTACCACGTTCGAGGCCGCGAACAAGAAGACGACCCTGATGTTGTTGCAGGTATGGTGGAGTTAGGTTCTGAATTTGTTTATGCTTTGATAGATCCAGGCTCCACGCATTCCTTTATTAGTGAACTTTTGATTGAAAAATATGCCTTAAAATATGATCATGTTGCTTCCGAAATACTTGTGTCAAACCCATTAGGAGATAGTGTAGCAATCCAAAAGATCTGTAAATCTTGTCCCCTAAAAATCCAAGGAATTCCTTTTCCGGCCAATTTGATGGTCTTACCCTTTAATGAGTTCGACCTTATCCTTGGCCTAGATTGGCTAGCTGAACATCAAGCATGGGTAGATTGTTCTAAAAAGAAATTATATCTTCGTGGACTAGGTAGAGAAAGCATCACCTTAATGAAATCTAAATGTCAGAGTAGTCTTATGTGTGCCTTAGAATCTACGAAGGAACTAAAGCCTGAAGATATACCTATAATAAGAGATTTTCCTGACGTATTCCCTGAAGAACTTCCGGGACTTCCTCCTGTACGTGAAGTTGAGTTTGGGATAGAAGTTCAACCTGGAACTACTCCAATTTCTATCGCTCCATACAGAATGGCTCCAATGGAGTTAAAGGAATTGAAGGCCCAAATCCAAGACCTTGAAAGTAAGGGGTTTATTCGACCGAGTTCCTCACCCTGGGGAGCACCGGTTTTGTTTGTGAAAAAGAAAGATGGATCGATGCGCTTATGCATCGACTATCGACAACTGAATAAAGTAACAATAAAAAATAAGTACCCACTTCCTAGAATAGACGACCTATTTGATCAACTAAAGGGTGCTTCTGTCTTTTCTAAGATAGACCTCCGATCTGGTTACTATCAAATGCTCGTGAAAGAACCAGATGTTTCAAAAACAGCCTTCCGAACCAGATATGGTCATTACGAATTCTTGGTGATGCCTTTTGGGCTCACTAATGCTCCTGCAGCCTTCATGGATTTGATGAACCGAATATTTCGACCTTATCTTGATAAATTTGTCGTTGTCTTCATAGACGACATTTTGATCTATTCGAAAGATTCTGTTACTCACGAAGAACATCTTCGGATTGTACTCCAAACCCTCCGTGAAAAACAGCTCTATGCTAAATTTAGTAAATGCGAGTTTTGGCTTACAGAAGTATCTTTTCTCGGTCATGTGATATCTTCTGCGGGAATTCAAGTGGACCCGAAGAAGATTCAAGCCATTCTCGAATGGATACCCCCGAAGAACGTGGGAGAAATTCGTAGTTTCCTGGGTCTTGCAGGATACTATCGTAGGTTCGTTAAGGGGTTCTCCTTGATTGCTTCACCCCTAACGAAGCTTCTCCGCAAAGACATTCCTTTCATGTGGACAGTGGACCAACAACGGAGTTTTGACCAGCTTAAACAAATCCTCACCCACGCTCCTGTCCTAGTACAACCGGAGCCAGGAAAAGATTTCACAGTATACAGTGATGCATCCCATCAAGGATTGGGCTGTGTCTTGATGCAAGAAGGTAAAGTTATAGCCTATGCCTCACGTCAACTCAAACCGCATGAGCTTAACTATCCAACTCATGACCTTGAGCTAGCTGCGGTTGTGTTCGCACTAAAGATCTGGCGACATTACCTCTATGGTGAAAAGTGTTATCTTTTTACTGACCACAAAAGCCTGAAATACCTTTTGACCCAAAAAGAATTAAACCTTCGTCAGCGTCGTTGGATGGAGCTTTTGAAAGATTATGATTTGGTAATTGATTACCATCCCGGTAAAGCAAATGTGGTGGCGGACGCTCTTAGCCGGAAGCCCACTTCTTCTCTTAGATGTTTAAATGCTCACTTTCGACTCATGAAGCGTGGCAAGTTATTAGCCGAGCTCAGGGTACAATCGACCATTGTGTCCCTGATTAAAGCACTTCAAGAAGATGATGAGGAGTTGCAACCTATTTTAGCCCGAATCAAGGATGAACCAGACCCTGATTTTGCCATAAATTCTGACGGCTTGTTATGCTTTCGTAATCGTATATGTGTTCCAAACAATGATGATCTTCGGAACCAGATCCTGCGTGAAGCACATGCTAGCCCTTTTTCTATTCACCCCGGAGCTGTTAAGATGTACAAGGATCTAAAAGAGATCTACTGGTGGTCCGGTATGAAAAGTAAAATCACAGATTTCGTAGCAAGGTGTTTGACTTGTCAACGAGTTAAAGCTGAACATAAAGTACCGACGGGACTCCTTCAACCCATTGAGCTGCCACAGTGGAAGTGGGAACGTATCACTATGGACTTTGTAAGCGGATTACCTCCGACTCCAAAGAAAAACAACGCAATCTGGGTCATCGTAGATCGATTTACCAAGTCAGCTCACTTTCTTCCTGTAAGAATGGACTTCAGTTTATCCAAGCTAGCAGAGTTGTATATCAACGAAGTCATACGCTTGCACGGAGTTCCAACATCAATAATTTCTGATCGAGACCCACGGTTTGCATCCCGATTTTGGAGAACCTTACAGGAGGCATTGGGAACTAGAGTACATCTCAGTACTGCATTCCATCCTCAAACCGATGGCCAATCTGAAAGGGTTATTCAGGTAACCTCGTTATTGTCTTTCTTTAAACATAAGCTAGGTATCCTATATCAATTACGATCTTCCTTGTAGATTCTGGAAGATATGCTCCGAGCCTGCATTATTGATTTTGGGAAAAATTGGGAGAAATCCCTACCCTTAGTGGAATTTTCCTACAACAATAGCTATCAGTCATCTATTCAGATGGCTCCTTTTGAAGCATTGTATGGCAGAAAATGTAGAACTCCTCTGTGTTGGTCCGAACTTGGTGAAAACAAGGTGTTGGGACCACAACTGCTCAGAGAAACAGAAGAGAAAGTTCAAATCATCCACTCTCGATTAAAACAAGCTTTTGATAGGCAGAAAGCTTACGCTGATCTGAAACGAAGAGACATTCAGCATAATGTGGGAGACAAAGTCTTTCTTAAAGTCTCTCCATGGAAGAAAGTATTTCGGTTTGGAAAGAGGGGAAAGCTCAGTCCTCGCTTCATTGGACCTTTTGAAATTACTGAAAGAATTGGCCCAGTGACTTATCGACTTGCACTTCCTAGCGAGTTCGATAAAATCCACAATGTCTTCCACGTGTCAATGCTCAGAAAGTATAGATCCGATCCATCTCATATCTTAGAGCCGGAAGAATTAGAGCTAAATCCTGACTTGTCTTACGAAGAGGAACCAATTCAGATTCTGGATAGAGAAATCAAAAGACTCAGAAACAAAAATGTTGCATTGGTTAAAGTCTTGTGGAGAAATCACAAGAGGGAAGAGGCAACATGGGAACCTGAGGACACGATAAAAAAGCAATATCCTCATCTATTTGATTCAGGTAAAAATTCGAGGACGAATTTTCTTAAGGGGGGTGAGTTGTCACATCCCAAAAACCGGTCTAGTCGAAATTAAGATCTGGTGACCGAGTATTTTAAAACGATTGTATAATTTATTCGATCTTATTTTGAGTATTCGAATTAATTTATGATAATTATTATTATTATTATAAATTAATTAAATAAAATAAACCCACTACACCCACTACACCCACTACAACCACTACAACCACTGCAACCACTAAAATACCACTAATAAATGGATATACCACTAATAGAGATAAATGAATAAAAAAAAGAAAAGGGGTGGGGGTGTTTGACGGCAACATTAGTATAAATAGGGGTGGGTTTTCATGAAGAATGCACAGCAAAAAAATTAAGGATTATAAGGAGAGAAAGCAAGAAATGATTCAGTGTTCGATTGGTGATTCGATAAATTTGATATAATAATATCGAATTTCTGTCGACGTCGGGGTAAGCTCAAATCTCTAGTTAGTTTAAGTTTCGGTATCGAGTTTGATTAATATTTTTATATATTCGATACTGTCTTATTATTTTAATTAATTTTTATCGTAGTACACGAGGTCGATTCAGATCAACTTTCAAGCCCAATAAATAAAAATAAAGCACCGGTCTGTCAAGGTGAGTGTAGATGCATTTGTCTCGGGTGACACGGTGTCATTCCGATCTCTGTTTCTTTGTTCTGATATATGAGTATAGTCGTGTCAGGGGTAGGCTCGGTGCCTTCCTATTGCATTAATTATGAATTTATTTGCATTTGGTAAGTACCCTGCATTATTTTGATATGCTTAAAAATGATTATAATATGCTATATGTATATGAAAATAATATGAAATATTATCTGATATGGAGCTACGGCTCATCTTGCTATTTGATATGATATGATCTGAAAATCATGGACTATGTGAAATTATGTGTATTTATGGACGTTGGATACAATTGGCATGCCATAGGAATATTCGAGCTCACTATGTAAGGGAGGACTACGGTCCAGGGCTACGGCCTATATGTGGGAGATAAAAGGATGGAAGTGTAAGGGATACATGGAGCTACGGCTCAGGGCTACGGCTCAATTATGATACATGATATGGTGTACAGGGAATCCGCGTATCCAATGGTACCAATATAATATGTGTTCGATATGTTATACTATGACATGTTTATGATAAGATATATGATTATATTATATTATGTCAGTGATATGGATATCTGATCATGTTATGCTTATACTGTTATAGAAGCATGCAAATAAGTTAGATTAATTTATATTTAATCATGACACTCATATTATTGTTAATTCACTATCATGACTACCTCACTGGGCTATGTAAGCCTAACATACGTGTCTCATGCATTTTCAGGACCCTGATAGATTTCCAACCTTTGATCGTGTGGTGCAGTTGCAAGTCACATCTCTACCTTATATGTATGATATCTTTCATGAACTCCTAGTAAAGTGGCATATGATCCAACTTTTGTATAAATTGTGTTTTGTAATTTAATAATATGGGTTTATTTTAGTAATCTAGAAAAGTCATATTAAATAAATATTGGAATAATAATAATGATAGATACGAATAATTGTCTAATAAAAATGATTAGAAAGGTCTCTAAGATTTTTGTAAGTTGTTAGGCTCATTTAAATATGTAAAGAATTTTAGTAAGATAATAAAAAGAAATAGATTTGAATATTTTACAAAATAGTCACTAAATATTGCATCGTCTAATCAGGTAGATAAATGACCTCCGATAGTAATGAGGTTTTACAGGCTAATAATTAGTAAGTTTATTTTTAGTATATTTTCACGAATTTCAGATAAAGACCTTTAATTTGTGAAAATTACAACTTAATCCCTAAGTTTGAAAAAGTTTGAAATTGACCCCAATTTGAGTAAGTTGTTAATAAGTTAAGTGTTAAGTCTTAAAAGAGATTAATAAAATGTTATGAAATGATTTTTGAACTTTGAATTTATGTCTCCGATCACCGCATTGTTTTCCGGTAGCGCTCTCCGACCCGGTTCTCTACCAGGCCGGGTAGGGGGTGTTACAGATTATATGTATAATAATAATTTATTTTGGGGCTTTTTTCGGGGCCCTGTGCGATCGCACATCTCACGCATGCTTAGAACCCTAAACTCTATGCTTTAAAAATATGCCTAGAACCCTAAACTCTACACACTTAAAATTAAATTTTAAATCTTAACCCTAATTTTCACATCCTAAACCCTAAACTCTACACTTTAAAAATATGTCCCACCCCTAATTTTTTAAACCTTAATCACAACTCTTAACCTTAAACTCTAAACTCTAAACTCATTTTTTAAAATGGAAGCACCAAAGAAGGCATAGTTTAGGGCAGAAATTTCCATCCCACCCCGATGATTCAGCTGGGTGGAGTTAAACGAATTACTATGAGATGGTAAGAATTAGTGGAGACATGCACGTAAACCATGGCTTATCAAAGCTGTTTTTTCTTAAGCTAACTGGAGAAACGATTTTTGGCGTCTCGCCTTCTAAATTGTGTTATTTATTGGTACAAATGATTGATATGCTTGGATTTTCTTCAGTCGCTATTCCAGTGGGTTTGGGGGGCAAGGGGGGAACCCCGTTCGCGTGTTCTCTCTAGGAACCGACGGAAACCTTGTATTGGCCGATGCCAATGGTCGGATTGCTTGGCAAAGTAACACTGCCAAGAAAGGTGTGTGGTAGGGTTCAAATTGTTGCCCAATGGTAACATGGTGCTACATGATTCCAATGGCAACTTCATTTGGCAAAAGTTTCGCCCATCCAACTGATACACTCTTGGTGGATCAGTCCCTTCGAGTTGGTGGGGCAACGAAGCTTGTGAGCTGAGCTTCGGCTAAGAACAACATCGATGGAGCCTATAGCTTGGTGATGGAGCCCAAAGAGTTGGTTCTGCAGTACAGGGGATTGAACACTCCTAAACCACTTGTCTACTTCAGATCATCGGTCTGGCCAAGTATACAGGACTGTACCTCACAGACCGTGACACTAAATGTCGAGGAAACAAATGATGGTTTTGCTTACAACGTTTTGCTAGATTACACCGTGGCTAATTCATCCATCGGAACCGGAAATCTCATTCTGACGAGGCCAAAATACTACAGCATGTTGTCGTTTCTCCGGCTTGGGATCAATGGGAACCTGAGGGTTTTCACCTACTATGACAAGGTTGATTCACAGGCATGGGAAGAGACATTTACTCTCTTCTCTAGGTACTCAATATGGGGTATGGAATGCGAAGTTCCGGAGAGGTGTGGGAACTTTGGGCTTTGCGAGGACAAGCAATGTGTTGCTTGCCCATCGCCGAACAGATTACTCCGTTGGAGCCGGAACTGTCAGCCGCAGAAGGTAACTTGTCGGCCGCATGATTTCAGCTTGAAGGAGTTAACCATGTCATGAACCAGTACAATGAAGGACAAGGGGTTAAGGAGAGTGATTGTGGGAATGAATGCACCACTGATTGCAAGTGTTTGGGGTACTTTTACCACAGGGAAGCATCAAAATGTTGGATTGCTAATGAGTTGAAAACCCTAGCTAAAACCTCGAACACTTCCCATGTTAGTTACAAAAATGCACCCCCCAACTGATGGGAATCCAATTACCATGCAAAAGTAAACTGCTAAAGTTTGAAGTTTGAACTTTGTAATAGCTCCACTTTTTCCTCTGTATTTTCCAGTTTTTAAAGTTTGAATCACATATTACAAAGTAATAATGAAAGGAACTCTGTAATGTTGAAAGTAGAGTCAAAACTCAATTTGGATTTAATGCCAATGGAAGTAAGATGACAAAGTTTACTGTTAGAAAAGAAGTATAAAATACAAAGCATCCTCGGTAATCTGTATCATGAACTCTGCAACGTAGGTTAAAACTAGGACCAATTGTTTTGACATCTTGCGACTTCTGTTACAAATATGAAATGATTTGGGAAGCTACTGGTTAGAGCTGCCAAAACCTAGAAACCGATCAACAATTTTGGCGACAGAGTCGGCCAAGCTGTCCGCAGCTTCTTGGGTGGAAGCTTCTGCGTAGACACGAATTACATCCTCTGTGCCTGATGGTCGTATGAAACACCGGCCTTTAGGGTACTTCGCTGCATTTCATACAAAAAAGATTAATATCTGTGATGCCTCGAAAAAGATTCAAGAGAAAGATGTTCATCGAACAACACACGATAATAAGCTGAGAAAAGATCAATGGCAAAATGTTTACCAGTTTCGGCATCAATGGCTTCTTGAATGCCAGGGGGGCTAACAGCTATAGTTTCAGCATTTGTAGTTGTAACAGCTGTTCTGTCCACAACTTTGACCTGACTCAAGCAATGGAATTATTTAGAAGGTACCTTAGGTGTAAGGTTCGGAAAACAAAGGTCTTATTCAAAATATTCCAAATTGATGGTTTAGTTAAAAATAGTGAAAAAGGTAGATATGATTCTTGCCACAGATGAAAAAGACTGCCCTTGTTAACAGAATCATTTTTTCTGTTGTTGTTAGCTGTTATTAGCTGTTAATTAGTTAGGTTCTTTACTAATCTTCTTGATTAGTATATAAGCAGGCTTTGTATAGTTTTAGTTTTAAGTTTGATAAAACGCTGATTTCATTGTCGTTTTGGTTAATAAAAGAAACGCTGAGTTTTGTTTCTTTCATTTCACATATTCGATCTTCATTCCCAAAATCTAAACAACAAACCCTAGATTTCAGATTGTATCATGGTATCAGTTGGGTCTTCCGACTCGCGCCCCACGACCGATTCGTCCTCTGAATCGTCTCGTTTCTGAAATCTTGAACTGTCCGACGAATACTTCATCCACCCCAGTGAAAATCCCTCACTCGTCCTCACATCCGTCTTACTTTCCGGCTCAAATTACCATTCTTGGGCTAGGTCAATGCGGATGGCTCTTATTTCCAAGAATAAGTTCCTTTTCGTCAATGGAACTTTGAAGGAGCCTGTTGAAAGTGATGCCAGTTATTCCGCATGGGTTAAATGCAATAACTTGGTTCTCTCCTGGTTGCAACGAGCGATTAGCCCGGAGATTGCGCAGAGCGTTCTTTGGTTTGACACGGCTTACGAACTGTGGGCGGACCTTCGGAATCGGTTCAGTCAAGGTGACCTTATTAGGGTTTCCGATCTGCAGCAAGAGTTTTACTCTCTTACCCAAGGTATCAGTTCTGTCACTTCCTTTTACACACAATTAAAAATTCTCTGGGATGAGTTGTCTGTTCTTCGTCCTTTGTCAAATTGTTCTTGTTCTGCTGTCAAATTCAGAAACCAAGATTTTGCTCTTCGGTTTATTCGTGGTTTAAATGATAGTTTTGCTATTCCCAAGTCCCAAATCTTAATGGTTAAGCCTTTTCCAGAAATACACGAAATCTTTTCTATTCTTGTTCAGCATGAGCGTTCTCTTTCTGTTAGTTCATCTGATAGCAATATTCTTCTGGTTGATAAGAATGTTCCTGGTAAATTTCAAAGAAAGCCCTCTGGTCATTTCAATGCTAATAGTCATTCCAATGTTAGCAGTCGTAGACCTTTGTGTACATTTTGTGGTCTATATGGACATTTAGTTGAAAAATGTTATAAAAAGCATGGGTATCCCTCTGGATACAAGTATAAATCCCATGTTTCTTCTGGTCGTGTTAATCTTGTTGGGAGTTGTGGTTCTGAGAATCTTGTTGAAGGTCAGTCTAGTATGGTTACTACTGCTGGTAACTGTTCTTTCACAAAAGAACAATATGAAGGTCTCCTTTCTCTCTTGCAACATAAAGATTTTTCTGTTCAAGAACCTGTTTCTCAATCCAAAGTCAATGCTTTGACTTCTGATTTTGACTCTGTTCCTAATGAAGATCCAGGTATGTCTTTGCAATATTCTGATTTTAATTCATCAGTTTTCTGTTCTTTGAGAAATAATTCTGTTTTACATAATAGTCCTGTTTTGTGTAGTAACAGTTCCTCCTGGATCATTGATTCAGGAGCAACTGACCATATTACTAATGATATCTCTTTGTTTAAATCTTATTCTGTTGTTAGTAATAAATTTGTGAGATTGCCTAATGGAAGTATGATAAAAGTTTTACATATTGGTGATGTTCAGTTAACTTGTGATTTTGTTTTAAAGGATGTTCTTCATATTCCTCACTTTGGTTTTAACTTAATCTCTATCAGTCAGCTTATGGTGCATTCTAATGTTTCTGTTTCCTTTACTAACAGAGGTTGTATTTTGCAGGATCTTCAGTCCTTGAGGATGATTGGTTCAGCTAAAGCCATCAAAGGACTGTATCATTTTATAGCTCCAGTAACACCTGTTAGTAATTCTTCTATTGTTTTTCAACTTTCTGATGTTCAGTCTGTTAATATGAATGTTTCTAATGCTGCTGATAGTATTTCTAATGCTTCTAGCAGTGTTTCTGATAATGCTTTCTTGACTTGGCATGCTAGATTAGGACACCCATCTAGTCCTAGAATGCATCAGTTTGCTAAGATTTGTCATGAAATTCCTTCTGGTAATCTTCTTAATTGTGATGTTTGTCATTTAGCCAAACATAAAAGGTTACCTTTTTCAATTAGTGCTTCTGTTTCTGAATCTATATTTGATATCATACATGTTGATGTTTGGGGTCCCTTTCCCATTAAAAGTGTGTATGGTCATAGTTATTTCTTGACAATTGTGGATGACAAGAGTCGTTTTACCTGGATTTTTCCTTTTGCTGTTAAATCTGAAGTTAGACCTTTGTTGGTAAATTTTTATGTTTTTGTTCAAACTCAATTTTCTCTCAAAATAAAGTGTGTTAGATCTGATAATGCCCAAGAATTTCAAATGTCTAATTTTTTTAAGGAAAAAGGAATTATACACCAAACCTCCTGTGTTTACACTCCACAACAGAACAGTATAGTGGAGAGAAAACATCAGCATCTTCTTTCTGTAGCAAGAGCTCTTAGAATACATGCTAATCTTCCTTTATGTTTCTGGATAGATTGCATCTTACACTCTTGTTTTTTAATAAATCTAACTCTCACTCCTATTTTACATAATAAAACTCCACATGAAGTTTTGTATTCTAAGATTCCTCAAATTAATAATTTGAAAATTTTTGGATGCTTGGCTTATGTTTCTGAATTACCAAAATCTGCTACTAAGATGCATGCTAGAGCTGTTAGGTGCATTTTTCTTGGTTTTCCCAAACATGTGAAAGGATATAGGCTTTATAATCTGGAAACAAAGGCTATTTTTCTTTCTAGAGATGTTGTTTTCAATGAAAATATTTTCCCTTTTCAAAAGTCTACTTCCACTAATTTTGTTTTGCCAAATTGTGGAGGTTCAACTCTTTTAGAAGATTTTCTTCCTAATTCAACTTCACAAACACAATCTGCTCCTTTCATTTCTGGTTCTGATCAGAATAACTCTTCTGATAATGAAACAACTGTTTATGTTCCTGTTCCTTCTTCTCATCATAATAATGTTGATATTCCTTCATGTCTTATAATTCCTGTTGTTTCTAGACCATCCAGATCAGTTAAACTTCCTCAGAAGTTTCAGGATTATCAGGTGAATTTACCTAAACCTAGAACTTCTAATCATTCTGTTGCAAATGTTATGTCTTATGATAATATTTCTGCTAAGCATACTGCCTATATTGCTAATATTGATGCCTTAGCTGAACCTAAATCTTATAAACAAGCTGTTAAACTTGAATGTTGGAGACATGCTATGCAAGAAGAGATAACTGCTTTAGAGTCAAATAACACTTGGGAATTAATATCTTTGCCTCCTAACAAGAAAACTATAGGATGCAGGTGGGTTTTTAGGACTAAGTTAAAGTCAGATGGATCCTTGGATAGGTATAAGGCTAGATTGGTAGCAAAAGGCTATACTCAACAATTAGGTGTTGATTTTTTGAGCACTTTTAGTCCTGTGGCTAAAATGACAACAATTAGGACCTTAATTGCAATTGCTGCTTCTAAAAATTGGAATCTTCATCAATTAGATGTTAATAATGCCTTTCTTCGTGGTTCTTTGCATGAAGAAGTATATATGGATATGCCTCCTGGTTTTTCAAATGATAATAACACTGGTCTTGTTTGTAAACTTAAAAAGAGTCTCTATGGTTTAAAACAAGCTAGTAGGCAGTGGAATGAGAAATTAACTTTAGTTTTAATAGAAAAAGGTTTCAAACAATCTTCTGTTGATAGTAGTTTGTTCACTAAAGGTTTAGATGACAATTTTATTGTCTTGGCTGTCTATGTTGATGACATAGTCATAACCAGTCCTAATGCTATTCAAATACAAGACATAAAAGATTTCTTGCATAATAAGTTTAAGATAAAAGACTTAGGAGATCTAAAGTATTTTTTAGGTCTTGAAGTAGCAAGGTCAAAGTCTGGTATAAATGTTTCTCAAAGGAAATACACATTAGAATTGCTTAATGATACTGGTTTTTCTGAATCTAAACATGCTTCCACACCTATTGTTGTAACTAGAGGGGTTAAGCGTATGTCTAAATCTGATGGAACTCCTTTAACTGATGTCACTGAATATAGAAGGTTGATTGGCAGATTGCTATATTTAACCAACACTCGTCCTGACATTTCTTTTTCTGTTCAGCAATTGTCTCAATTTCTATCTTGTCCTACACACACACATTTAGTTGCTGCTCATCGTATATTAAGATATTTGAAAGGAACACCTGGTCAAGGCTTGTTCTTTCCTGCTAATACTAGTCTTCATCTTAATGCTTTTTCAGACTCTGATTGGGCATCTTGCCCAGATTCCAGGAAGTCAATTTCTGGATATTATGTATTTTTAGGGTCTTCCTTAATCTCCTGGAAGTCTAAGAAACAACAAACTGTTTCTCGTTCTTCCAGCGAGGCTGAATATAGAGCATTAGCTGCAGTGACTTGTGAATTGCAGTGGCTTTTTTATTTACTAAAAGATTTTCATATTCCTTTTCAAACTGCAAATATTTACTGTGACAATCTATCTGCTATACAACTTGCAGAGAATCCTGTTCATCATGAGAGGACGAAACACATAGAGATAGATTGTCATCTTGTTCGAGAAAAGCTTCAACAACGGTTCATCAAGCTGCTGCCAGTTTCTTCCCACAATCAAATTGCAGACTGCTTGACCAAAGCTCTTCCTAGTTTTTCTTTTCATTTGTTAGTTTCCAAGTTGGGCATACATAATATCTATGCTCCAACTTGAGGGGGGTAACAGAATCATTTTTTTCTGTTGTTGTTAGCTGTAATTAGCTGTTAATTAGTTAGGTTCTTTACTAATCTTCTTGATTAGTATATAAGCAGGCTTTGTATAGTTTTAGTTTTAAGTTTGATAAAACGCTGATTTCATTGTCATTTTGGTTAATAAAAGAAACGCCGAGTTTTGTTTCTTTCATTTCACATATTCGATCTTCATTCCCAAAATCTAAACAACAAACCCTAGATTTCAGATTGTATCACTTGTTTCGTACTTTTCGTCTCAAATAGTAACAAAGAACACCGAGTAACTGACCTTAAGTTGTCGACTAGGTAAATCCTGGTAAAGTTCGTTCCATTTTTGTATTGACCAACCCTTATGTTGCAAAATAGCCTCAACCAAGAGCAAGCAACTCAAAGCATCACCAACGGCTTGGTTGATCAAATTACTGACCGAGAGTAGTCTCAGAGCAGCTTTTTGTTGTTCAGATCCTGGAAAAAATGACAATGATACTCAATAAACTATCATAGATAATTATTTAAAGAAAAGGACTCCAGTCGTAAATAACACCTTCAGACACCAAACTGAGTTCATTGTTCCTGGCCTCTAAC
Source organism: Hibiscus trionum (assembly GCA_030270665.1). NCBI lineage: Eukaryota > Viridiplantae > Streptophyta > Magnoliopsida > Malvales > Malvaceae > Hibiscus > Hibiscus trionum. Next base: position 10,264,712 of record BSYR01000056.1, read on the forward strand.
CAAGATAGCCAGGATTCAGAGAACAAGATAGTGCCATGGCCGTTGGCTTCAAAATAGATTCCAATATCAAACTGAGCAGCTTTCTCATGCAAGTGTTTTACGCCTGTAGGAGTAAAAATGACTTCTAAACCCAACTGTTTGAGATAATCAGTGGATGATCCATTAGCATAAGCTGTCTGTACAACACCAAGTCGAGCTTGAGAATTATTATTTGTATTTTCTTTGACCTCCTTGGTCAGAATACTTAGTTGCTCCTTAATGAATACAGCAAACAAGGATAATATTTTGTCCCCATCAACAAGATCAATTTTGCTGCTGCTGTTAGTTGGGACCGTGAAATATACAAGACGATCGGCATCGCCATCCAAACTTGCACACCTGATGACCAAAAATTTGGAGCATGATCAGATTTTACAACATACACCAGATGCACCATAATCAACAATCCAAACTAGCTGCTGTACTACTCAATGAATGAACAATTGCCTGGCTAGTGATTATTTCATGAAGCATTGCCAATTTGACACTTACCAAACCATTGAAAAATTGTTAAAAAGATAAAACGAAATATCACACACCATAAGAAGAAAAGAATATGACTTCAACTTTATTTCATGTTTAGTTGTTATCTTATTTACCATATGCAATTGCCAGAATGAGTTGAAACTAAAATGCCTCTTCAACCTTAGATCGGCGAACTGCAAGAATAATCATTTTGTTTTGAAAACTGTAATTTACTCCCCAATATGAAGAGATGGTGCACCTTATTCCAACATCATTGGAACCAAATCCACGTGGAGCAACCTTCTCTTTCTGTACGTAATCAGCACCAACCCCATCATTCAGTAGACCGCCACCTTTACCCGTATTACGAACCTCAATAACTAAACCGGTCAACATACTTTTCAAAACTTCAAGTTTCTCTCCACCCACACCATCAGCCCCATCAACCACCACTGTGTTATCCGTCTTGTTTCTTTCGGTTTCATTTGGGATCAAGTCTACCAAGCACCTAAACAATAATGTAAGTAGTATAATTTCAAGCAAAACAAACGGCCACAAAAAAACACTCAAGCTCCAATTAACCTGAAAGAGCTTGAAATCTGTTCAAAATAGGCAAGTTCAGTCGCCGGCATGCCTTTATTCCTAGCACGAACCATCCAATGCAGCTGCGGGGTAGTTAAAATTCCTAAATCAAGCGCAATAGCTCCGAAAATTGAATTTATTCCCTAAACAATTGGATACACACACAAACACACATTAGCATATGATAGATACATATAACATCAGAAAGAAAATTATCAAAGTTTTTTCAGCAACCCCATTGTGATTGAAAGATGAGATACCTCCACTGCAGCTTCGAGTAGAGACGCTCCACTAGGCCGTGTATCTCTTCCCAACAATACTAGAGATAGCACTCCATCAAATGGAATTTTCTCCTTCTCTACAAACTCTGTTATGAGCTGTTTCAAGAACAATCAAGAAACAAGTATAATATGCATCGAAATTAAATAATCTCAATAATCAATACTCCTTTTCCTCAAGAAACAAGAAAATAAGTTACTAACAGAGAGGAGAGCTTCAGGAGTTTGGGCAATGGCAAGTTGATCGGCAAAAGGTTCCCATTCCTGAGAGAGCATTCCGCCACCCGGATCAACAATCTTGACTCCATTGTCACTGACTTTATTGTGTGAAGCTGTGATCATCAACCCAACAACTGATTGGGTTTTGAACGATCTTAAAGCAGCCAATATCCCAACTCTGTAAACTGTTGATCTAAGAATCGATGCATCCGCCCTGAACCCTGCTGTCCCATACGATAGCTTCACACCTAAAACAAACCCCCCCCCCCCCCAAAAAAAAAAAAAAAAAAAAAAACTTTTTTAGCAACAAAACTGAACAGCAATGTCTTTTGGGTTTAAAGGAAAGGAAAGAAAGACCTTCAGGAGGAGAGAAAAGAGATGAGGAGTGGAGAAGATGCGAGCGTTGTTCTTCATTCATGGTGTTAAAGTTTCAAACTCCTGGGTTTGATTAAATTCAGAACCAGAAAAGATACTGAAACCGTGGGAGACAAGATTAACAGTTAACAACAACGCTTGGTGAAGAAATGAAAAGGTTTGCTGCTTAGGGACTAATCACAGTTCTTAATTATCCAACGAGCGAGCTCGTCCCTTCGACGTGTTGCTTCAGGTTTAACTCAGCAAGTGAGTCGGGCCTCTGATATCCATAAATTGTGAGTCGTTGAATCTAAAGCACGAGGTTTGTACTCTAAGAGCCCAAAACACCCTCAAGCCTATTCCTTAATTTCGAACATCAATTTCGGCTGAATAGTATTTTCATAATTTAACATTTTTTAATAATTAATATTTCAACAATTAAATGGTTAAATTTATTAATTTAATTATATTAATAGTAAATATAAATTTTTGAATCGGCCCAATATATTTATCGTATAAATTCGCGATACACTTGGTGCCTTAACTAAATTTTTTTAGGTTAACATAGTTATCTAATGTTTCATTCTGTAACTATTTTTATGTCACATGTTCAAAAAATTGTTATCCTCCATTAATGAGTTATTAAGCTCTACAACTCATTGTTTTTCTCATCTCGCCATTACAAACGAAATTGAAGTGTTTTGAGCTTAATTTATAAGAGTTGAGATTTTGATTTCACTTTCGCATAAATTAATTCTCTCAATCCAAGTAACTTTTTATGAAAATTTTTGGGATTAAAGTTTTTTATTCGAAAAAAGAGATGATAATAAAGAGACATAGATTGAAATTGATATATTGAGAGTGAATAGATTTTTTTTTAACAATGACAACTAAATTTCATTAATAAAAATAAGTGAGTGATTTAGAATTACAACGCACTCAAACGTATAGAGAAAATTAGGGATAATAACAAAAAAAAACTCATACATAAAAGCAACAATATTAAACCCAAAGATACAAAGAAACCTAAATCTTCCCTTGAGAGTGACATTCAAAAACCCAGTAACCTTCATAAAAACTCATTGTCACTGTCGAACGAGACATTTTACGAAGTAATAAAGGAGTGGTGAGCGAACCAAACTATCTGGCAGGCTGCTTTACTACACAATATTTCTAATTATATCAGCAAATAACCTTTTACCAAATAAGGGATCTGACTATACGTGACCACCGACAAACTAATCAGAAAACAAATGTCGTGAGGGTATTTGTGCGACCACCAAAACGGTCGTAAATGTGCAAAAAACGTACCAAAAGTCATAACGATCAAAAGTCAAAACGATCGTGCCACAAGAGAGAGAAAGTGTGTCACAATAGTAAAGGAAAGTGTGTCGTAAGGACAGCAACTAACAAAACAATAAATATCGGCGGTTGGCGATTAACATTAAAATCGGTATCGCCGCCGGTAAAACAAAAATTAAAGAAAAAAAAGAAAAAAGAAAATGACATAAAAGTATTAGAAAAAAAATTAAGTCAGAGAAATAGGAATGCAACTAGGAAAATAAATAGATTCTTGAAATCAAAATGTATAAATTTTTTTAAAAAATCGATTTCTCAAAAACAAATCAATTTTTAAAATTTTCTCTTTATCTTTTCTGTTTATTTTCTTAGAAAATTGAAGAAGATATTTGGATTCAATAGAATCGTTTTAATTTTAATATTATATATATTATTGTCATAAAGTTGACTAAAATGGCAACATTTTGTCATTGGAAAAGCATACTATTCGAATATAATTGGAAATATGATACAATCATACAACTGATGTGGACCGCCTAAGCATGTCATATGATATGAGCAAGAGTGTATAAAATAATTGAGTTTAATTTTCGTTGAAATACTTGAATTTTACATTTAATATGACAATTATTGTTTTAGTTGAATTTTAAAGTATGTGGATGAGAAGCTCTCCTATTAATTTTTATGCTATTATTTGTTTGAAATGTGTATGTGTGATAAGTTGTTTTTGATTATATAATAAGCCACCGACTCAATAATTGAGCTTGGAGATAGCTTATTGAGGTAACTTATCAGCATACCTTCACATCAAAGTCAAATAAATAAATAAATAATGTGCCTAATTTTAAAATTGAAAATATAATCGAGTTGTTTCAAGTGATAATCAGTTTAGCATCGCTCATGTAAGTCTCAAATTTAAAACTTTGTGTATGCATAAATTTTTTGTTGGGTGATTCAGCCATTAAAACTAGGTGTACAATGAAGGTTGGTCTAAATTAGTCAAGATAAAATCTTAGGAACAGAGAGAAGAACCAAAAAAATATAATTGTGTAATGGTTTAGTAATCTATTTGTGGATTTTTTAAGTTATAATTTAAAAATATATTAATAATTACACACACTAAATGAATATGAATACAAACTCACATTCATAAAAATGTATTTATATTATTGATCAATCTCGTATATGGTGAAATTTAAACACGAGACTTTTAAGTTTTCATAATCACTTCTTTACTATTAACCCAAATCTCAATGGTAATTCATTTACCGTAAAGGTTTTCATCATTATATTCGTTCCAATTAATATTTTGATTCGGTTTTAAATTTGTATGAACTCATGCATACTTACAATGTCCGAATCAAGATCGCCGAGGATAACATCGTTTTTTTATCAATTGGATCACTTATTGGTATATTCGGTTGGTGTATTAATTGTTTTCATATTATTTTTTTAGTTTAGATTTATATTAATTTTTAAAATTATATAATAATTTACGTAATAATTATTTTTACATTCATATTTATTTACCATAATTGTTAGGTCATGTTGAACTCTTGCCCCACACTCACGATGGATATTTACTTCCCACTTGACTTAATTTCGTTAATTAATTGAAAGATGAACCAGGCAAATTAGCCATACTTAAGGGTGATAATGAGTATCACGGGCTCGCAAGTTACTCGGTCGAAGCTCAGCTAGAGTGACCTCGGCTCGAGTTCGGGTTCGGCTCGAGACTTTAACAAGCCGAGCCGAGTCAACCCAAACTCGCTCGAAAAGTTCATGAACAGGCTCGAAATAGTTATATATATACCCCAGGCCCATACCCTAAGTCGATGAACAAGGTAGGTCTAAATTGACAGTTTCTAGATAAATATTTTTTTTCCTGAAGATTATGAAATTGATAATTATAAATTACAAGTAAGGAAATCAGCCACCACCATGCATTTTGATTTTCAAAATGGCCCCCCTATAGACTAATAAAAAAAGTGGAAACTATGCAAGATTCAATGTATTTTACCAAAATATAGGCTATCTTTTTTCTTTTCTTTTTTTGAAACGGAAATTAGGCCTCGTTAAAAACCCCCACTAAACCTAGATTGGGGGAAAAGAGTGCCTATAAATTTTATTAATAAAAGAGGAGATTAATATCCATTACAACGAAATTTGGCTAACAAAACCGAGCCATTTACCAGTAACCATCCCTGTGAGTTAGCAACCATAACCCCTGCAACAAAACTACCATGAGTATTACAACCAGTCAACAGAGAGTCCAACTATTAGACTCATAAGTATCACATAGCTACGCTACAGAGTTTATGGTATCTCTGTAATTAACCGACAGTAGGTCATTGACTCGACCAATCCCATCATTCGCCAAAGAATCTGCTACCTCATTACAAACTCTATTGATCTTTGCAAAGGACCAACGATGCTGATTGACGCCCTCCCACAATTCAAGTACTAGATGTTTTAAACTAGGTGGAGCTTTGGATGGACATTTGATAATTTTTAGAGCTTCCGAGCTGTCCGAGCAGATTATAATTTGACTATCAACAGGAAAATTGTAATACTTACAGAGATCGCACGCTTCCTTAATCGCCAACAGTTCCGCCGACAGCACATCAAGGACTCCTGCTGACTTTGAGAATTTGATTACCGAACTACCATCTCCTTTGCGAAGGATTCCTCCAATACCTGCTTCACCCGAAACACTGCTCACCGCTCCATCTACTTCGAATATGAAGGAACCCATTTCCGGCTTCACGTTGGCTGTTGGCTTTGTACATACTGATGAATCGATCGACAATAGTGAGGGATCCACTAAGAACGAACTCTCAGAGATAAAGGTCTTAGGCCAATTGCTTTGACACCAGTGAAACGTTCTAATTTGGGCGATATCGAATAGGAGGTCCTCGGAATTGCGATTCTTAAAGATAATATCATTGCGGAATTTCCAAATGGTCCAGCAGAAGCTGAAGAACGAGATGCACCAAATTAGTTTGGCATCCTTTTTAGGGCAGCTGTCGCACCAAGCAAATAAAACATTGGCGGTGGACCCAGGGAAGGTAAAACGTATATTCCACTTATCACACCATTGCATCCAGCACTTCCAACTAACACAACAGGAGAAGAAAATGTGATGCTCGGTTTCATCTTTCCTTTTGCACATAGGGCAAAGCTGATCAGTGACTGTTTTAGAGCCTCTTTTGAACAAGTTAACTTTCGTCGCCAACCTTCCATGCACCAATCTCCACATGAAAAATTGGACCTTTGGGGGGATGTACTTGTTCCAAACCAACTTCCAAATTTCTGAGGGAAAAATATCCGATGAAGAGGCTAGTTCGCAGAAACTTTTAGGGCTATATTGGCCACTAGGTTCCCCGAACCATCGAAGAGAGTCGTGCGGGTAGGGGGCGGTAGAGAACTTTTTTAAAGTTATTAAGAACATTTCCCATAACTCCCACTTCCAATCGAATAATATCCTTCGAAGGGGAATCGACCATTTCCACCCAAAATCCTGCTTTCTCCCAAACTCAGCAACCTTACCACTTTTCAATATCGACAATGCAAAAATTCTAGGGAACTGGAGAGAAAGTGGAGAGTCGCCCGCCCAGCAATCGAACCAAAAGTCTATCGAGAGTCCATCACCAAGTACCGGCCTTGTGTTACAGATGAAAAGGTCAGCAGGCTCAGATAACGGTTTGGAGATAGCCTTCCAAATCCAGGAAAGCTTCTTTGGATTAGATGTAGGGGGTAGCACCGAGATTGCATTACTGAAGTATTTCGCATTAAGGACCCTCCGCCAAAGGCTGTTCTGCTCGTTACTATACCGCCAAAGCCACTTATTAAGCAGCGCACAGTTTTGTACTTTGATGTCTGTAATCCTCAATCCCCCTACCTCCTTTGAATAGCACAATTATTCCCACCGCACCCAATGAATGGTTTTTTCTTCTACCTTTCCCCAAATGAACCTTGATATGCTTTTGTTCAAAGTATTACTGACTGACACGGGCATCTTGAAAATGGACAGATAATAGAGGGGAAGACTGGATAACACTGATTTTACCATTGTAAGACGACCAGCAGGTGAAAGGTTAGCCCCCTTCCAGCCCGAAAGCTGTTTCCTGAATTTTTCGACCACCGGATCCCACAAGGTTGGGTCATTCTTCGAGGCACCCAAAGGTAGGCCAAGGTATTTCGTTGGAAGCTTTCCATGAGAACATTTTATTGAACCAGCACATTCATTCAACAAGCAAGAATTGACGTTGATCCTAAAAAGTTCGGTCTTTTCTAGATTCAGTTTTAGCCCAGATACCGCCTCAAAAACTCTTAGAAGTCTCTTTATATTCATTATCTGTTCTTTATCTGCCTCTGTGAATACTATCAAGTCGTCTGCAAATTGCAGATGCGAGATACTGACTTCTCCATCCCCCACCGACACACCCCTGAACAGATTTTCTTCGGTGGCTTTAGAAAGACAAACACTCAAAGCCTCAACAACTAAATTGAACAAAAAGGGAGACAATGGGCAACCTTGTCGAAGACCTTTCTTAGTTCGAAAGAAGTTTGATGGAGAGCCATTAACCAGGACTGCCATAGACACTGTTGAGATACAAGCCCGGATCCAGTTGCACCACCTTTGCCCGAATCCCATCTTCCTCATTACCATGAACAGAAATGGCCATTCGATTGAATCGTAGGCTTTCTTAAAATTCGCTTTGAACACCACTATCTGATCTCCTCTTCTTTTTGCCAAATCGACTATTTCATTCGCAACCAACGAACAATCGATGATTTGCCGCCCTTTGATGAAGGCAAACTGGTTTTCGCTCACCAATTGACTCATGAATGGAGCTAATCTATTAGCTAGGACTTTTGCGAGGATTTTATACATACTACCGACCAAGCTTATCGGTCTGAACCCATCTACCGTATCCGGATTCTTAGCCTTAGGGATAAGTGCGATGAAGGAGGAATTAAACTCTGGGGGAAAATGACCGCTGCTGTAAAAGTTAGAAAAGAACTTCATAATATGATCCTGGAGAAATACCCAATATTTGTTGAAAAATAAAAGGTTGAAACCATCGGGGCCCGGGGCCCTAGATCCATCCGCATTCGAAAGAACATCCCAGACTTCTTCTTTACAGAACGGTCTATCAAGCCAGTCCGCGGAATCACCAGAAAGAGACTTTAGGGGGCACTCTCATTTACGAATGTGAATAATATTACGATCAGAGAAAATTTGCTTGAAATGTTGTTCGAATGTATAGGAGATTGCTGCAGGATCAGAAACGACTTTGCCCTTGCACTTAATCTGTAAAATTTGGTTCTTTATTTTACGGTTCGAAGCGGTCAGGTGGAAGAACCGTGTGTTCCTATCTCCTTCCCGGAACCATTTCAGCCTTGATTTTTGCAGCCAATCACGCTCTTCTTTCCTAAACAGCTTCCAAAGAAGACTTTTCAAATGGGCAGCTTCTGCTATCAATTTAGAATCTGCCTTATTCTCCACAATTTGAGCTTCCACATCCTTCAACCTTTTTTCCACAGAAGGGATAGAGCCAGCCTTATCTTGATGCAAAGCTTGCGACCATTTTTTGGATTGTGATTTGCAAGCCTTTAGCACCTTCCCAATATCTGACTTCCCAACAGAACCTACGGTCACCTTTATAAGCTCCGAGTATCCCTCCATATCACCCCATGATGTGAACCATTTAAATGGTTTAGGGACGGAAAGCTTGCGTTCAACGGCCAAGAAAATTGGGCAGTGATCCGATAGATTCCTTGCCAATACGCATTGTTGAATGTCAGGCTATCTTTTTCTTTGAATTTCCATATGAAAATTTAGCCTCCCATTGTTAAGGAAAAATCATCCAATCACAAATAATATTTTTATTTTTTTCAAAGAAAAAAAATGGAATCTTTTACTCCATAAACCTTTCTCAAATAATCAGTAAAAGTAAAGAAGTTTCTAATTCGGGTCGTTCTAGTATTTGTAGTATCTAGTTCGGATTAATTAATTAATAAGCTAGATATCGGTGGATGGGGTCATACAAAAAATAAAAATGTTTTTTAAACAACTATTAGTTAGTTTAGCGAAATGTGGTTTTAAGTCTCTTAACCAAAGTTTGAGATTTGAATTATATCGTTGTGAATGAAATAAATTGGATTGAAAATGTTGTCCTATAATAAATCTTTGCATTGCTCAATGCAGACTAATCAGTCACTATTTCGGATACATATGATTATACCCATAAAAATGTGCTATGAGATCAATTTATAACATAAAAAGCATATTGTTTGTAAATATGATTTTTTTGTATGACTATCGGTATCTCAATTTTTGTTATATAATTTGATCTTATAATATTTAATCTTAATTTTATCAATAAACAATAACATCAAAGCAAGGCACCATCCAAAGCATTAAAACATTTCTAGAAAATAAGAAGAAAAAAATAGAAGGGATAATTAAGAAAAGGAAATTGATGGTTGAATCTTCCAACGAATTAAAAATAATAATAATAATAATGGGCTTCACGTTGTAATGATAATTAAAATGTATGCAAGTCAACTATATGTGTAGATCCAAATCTTCAATCTTAGATATCCGTGAAAAGGGTATTGGATCTAGTGTTCTGGGGATCTTTTAAGTAATATTCCCAATATAATTACTAGACAACTAGATCATTCAATCATAAAATTAAACACACGACCTAAACTAAGATCCTAGTCTAGTGATAAAAATATTCATATTGTCATATTTTGTGTGAATTCAAATTTTATCCTTTGTCATTTAAAATGTAAATTTCTTTATTTAATAAAACAAACTCGACCTAAACTAGTTTCGACGTTGAATAAAAGTATTTTGATGTGTTAGTGATTAGATTTATTTTTTTAAAATATGAAAAATAGAGATTAAAAAAAAGAGGATTAAATTTCAAGTGTACGAAGAGTAGTGGGACTTGAAAATTTTTGACCCATTATGTATTGAAATTTGAAAGACTCATCACTCATGCTTGTATGTGATTTTAATATCTAAGATGTGGTTTATATATTTAAATTAAATTTTTGATTAATAGTTTATATTAATTAATTTAAAATATTTTAATAACATTTTATATGTTATAATATTTACAAATTTAAATATTATTTATATATTTAAATTAAATTCTTCAGCACGAACCAACTTGCCTCTGTGGTTAAGGGAACGGTTGTTGTTCTTAGAGGTCACGGGTTCGCGCACCAACAGCTGCATCAGGGTGATTGAGCGTTCATTGTCAAATGGTTGAGAGTATATTTAGTATTATTTCTAGATGATATAAATTTAAATAGTTTATTCGCACAATGCGTAGATTATTAAAGGGCAAGGTTAATTTTCAGAAAACAAATAAAGGGAAAAGGTTAGTTAACAGACACGATCTGTAAACACACCAATAGTTCAAATCAAAAACCTAATGTTTTACTTTTCAATATCATATAAAAACAAAAGGACATTCTAAGTTTTAACTTTTCATGTCGTTCTATATTTCTCTAAAAACAAATTGAAAGAGCTCCTTTAAAAATTTTGCGCCGCATTTTTCTTTAGTTTTTTTCTTTTTAATTTTCTGACCGACGATCGATAATCAGTCTTAATGATAGAGTAAACCACTGGTGTTCATTATTTTTCTTGTTTTTCATGTTTTGTTTTCTTAATTTTAATAAGAATTTATGCTCTTGTGACACGCGTTTCTTCTACATGTATGGCGCTACAGAACTGTGTAGCGGAGCAATCTGTCTGATAGTTTGGTTCGTTCACCGCTCCTTTTTCATCCCGTAAAGCATCTCTTATGGCTAGAGTAGAGACAAGAAGATTCATGAAGGTTTATGAGTTTTGATGATATGTTAATTTCTATGGAAGTGTTTGTTTTTCATTTGCATATTTGTATGAGATTTTTAGTGGATTAGTCCTCTCTCTTTTTTCCTCTTTTTGATGCATTATATTTGTAATATCTTTCATAATGATTAATAAAAACCAAATGCTATTTTTAAAATAAAAATCTATGTCATGCTTTTGACAAAACACTAAAAATTAAGAAAACACAACTACTCACAAATTTTTTTCCGAAATATTTTTTTTAAAATTATTTTCAACCACAAAAACAGACTAATACGTACGTGTCCTCCAAACAATTATTAATTATTTGATATATTTATTAAACGAACCCTACTCCTATTATATTTTCATAATAATTTTAAACTTTTATTTTTGAAAAATGGACAAAAGTAGTAAAAATTGTTGAAAATCACTTCCGTTTTCACATCCATCGTGGACCGATACCACTTTTTCAATTGGTCAAGTAACAAGATTAGTGAGACTAAACAATCTCAAAGGAATATCCAATTAATATTCCCTTTTTGACTTCCATAGTATCTTCTTTTGAGAAAGGGACAAAAAAAAGTATATTAATTTTGATAAGTTGTCAATGGTGGAATTAATAAGCAACCGACCCTATCGTCATGACTCGTGACAGCTTATTAGTGTTTGAAAAAAAATCCACAATTACATTAATTAATCGATACATGGATAATTATTTGACACACTGACGGTGAAAAAAAATTTACAAGGTATTTTAATTGTAAGGTTTATAAACTCAGTTTAAAGTGGAGAGTTTAAGAGTTTATATTTAGTAATTTAGAAATTCAATAATTTAAATAGAATTTAGGCATTGTAAAAACAAAACAAAAAACAAATCAGTTTTACATCAGTATGACGGATTTGTTATTTTTCTTTCGGTTGATTTAATTTTAAAAAATGGGGAAAAAGAAACGAAATTTTAAAAATAAAAATGTTTTCTTAAAAAAAGGTGAAGACAAATAAATCATTTAAAATTTTACATGACTACATAATTTTAATGTGAACATAAATAAGGGTCTAGATGAACATAGCATTTGATAAACAATTCGTGTAATGTTCGTTTATTAAGTTAAATAAACGAGTATAAATAAAATTTTATCTTTGTTTGATAAACGAATGAACACGAACATGGATGTGTTCGGTTCGTTTATGTTCACAAGCAAGTTCATTTATCGACTTGTTTATAAGCTCGTTTACCTACTTCTCCTTTTAATTTTAAATATTGGTGAAGATAGAGAGTAAATTGAACACAATGTGACATTTAGAGTTCAAATTGTGAAGCCTAAGGAGGTTAAGGACTAGTAGTGTAATTTCACCAATTTGATGAACAAATAAACGAACATGTTAGCAAACACTAATCAAACGAACACGATATTAAAAATTTGGCTTAAAGGTCAAATTGGCCCTCAGCGAAAAATTAAAAAACCAATTGAGCCCTCAAAATTAAAATTATGATCATTCAGACCCTTAAAATTCAAATTACAATCAATTTAGCCCTTCTATTAAGTTGACTGTTAAGTTGACCGTTAACTCAAAAGTAGTTATTATGATGGTGACACTTGGCACACTCTGGACGTGTCACGTCACCAAAACCGTAAATAATCATTTAAAAATTTAAATATATATATATATATATATATTTAAAATTATAAAATAATATATTTAAAATTAAAAAAATATTAAAATTTTGAAAAAAAATATAAAAAATATAAATATAAAATTAAAAAAGTTATTTAAAAATTCAAGAAAAATATAAAAATATTTAACTGTGTAAAAAATTAAAATTATGTATAAAATGATAAAAAAATATTATTTTAACTTAAAATCAAAAAAATAAAATGATTGTAATAATTATTAAAAAATATATAAATATTTGTAATGAAATAATATTTAAAATTTGTATAATTTTTAAATATATATATATTTAATTATAAAATCTCAAAATTTCAAAAAAAATTAAAATGCCCAAAATTTTAAAAACTCTAACCTTACATTCCCAAGTCCTCAAATCAATTTAATTGACGGTGAAAGGTGTTGGTACTGTAGCAGACGACGGTGCTCGTGAGATGAAATATTCAGGGAGAAAAGGGGTTTTCCTGCGACTGAGAGTGGTCAATGGTTGAATTGATGATAATGCTTGATTTAGGGATTTATGAGAATTTTTTTGAAAGAAATGAAACTTTGAGATTTTTTAGGAAAAATATATTATTTTATATTTTTTATATAAAAGGCTTAAAGGTCAAATTGACCCTCAGCAAAAAATCAAAAAATCAATTAAACACTTATAAAAATTTGCACCCAATTTGGCCCCTCCTTAGTTTGACCGCATTGACCGTCAATGCCATCTAACGACCAAAATATAGAAAGACATGTAGCACGCTCTAGGCATGTCATCAAAATTGATTTTTTTTAAGAAAAAATTTCTAAAAATATATACAAAAATTATATAAAAATATACAAAAATCATACAAATATAAAATATTAATTTAATTTAATTTTTTTATTTCCTTTATTTTTTATGAAAAATAAAAATAGTATTTTTTTTCTAAAAACCCCAAAAGTTTCATTTCTTAAAAAAAAGCCTCATAAATCTCTAAATCAAGAATTAGCACCGAATCAACCACCGACCACTCTAAGTTGCAGGAAAACCTCGTTCTCCCTCAATATTTTTTCTCACCAACATCGTCGTCTGCCACAGTACCAACAACTTCTACCATCGATTAAACTGATTTAAGGACTTGAGAATGTATTGTTAGAGATTTAAAATTTTTGGGCTTTTTAATTTTTTTGAAATTTTGAGATTTTATAATTAAAAATATATTTTTAAAAAACTATAAAATTTTAAATATTATTTCATTATAAATATTTATATATTTTTTTAATAATTATTACAATCATCTTATATTTTTCGATTTTAAGTAAAATATTTTTTTATGATTTTGTACATAAATTTAATTTTTTGCACATTTAAATACTTTTTTAGATTTTTATTGAATTTTTTAAATAATTTAATATATTTTAATTTTAATTTTTTTATAATTTTAAATCTTTTCAAAAAATTTAATATATTATTTTTATAATTTTAATTTTTTTTAAATTTTTAAATGATTATTTACGATTTTGAAGATGTGACACGTCTAGAGTGTGCCACGTGTCACCATCATAATAACTACTTTTGAGTTAAAGATTAACTTAACGGAAGGGCTAAATTGGTTTTTTAAATTTTCGTTGAGGGCCATTTGGGTGCAAAATTTTCATAAGGGCTTAATTAGTTTTTTTTTCTTTGAGGGCCAATTTGACCTTTAAGCCTAAAAAATAAAGAAAATTTAAATTAATTTAAAATTTAAAAATTTTACAATTTTTTATGATTTTTTTATAATTTTTAAAGAATTTTTTAGTTTTTTTTTAAATCAATTTTGATGATGTGGCACACTCTGGCCACGTGTCCGTCTATATTTTAACCATTAGAGGGCATTGACAGTCAATACGGTCAAACTAACGGAGGGACCAAATTGGGTGTAATTTGAATTATGAAGGCTAAATTGGGTGCAAAATTTTCATAAGGGCTTAACTGGTTTTCTGATTTTTCGTTGAAGGCCAATTTAACCTTTAAGCTTAAAAATTTAAATGAACCAAATATAAACACCTTCAAAAATAAATAAACGAACACAAACAAAACCTTATTCGTTAAAGCTCGGTTCATTTACAACCATTAATATAAATTAATTTATATATGGCATGAAGTAGTATTTCAAAACAATAGAGATTGAACTTTATCATTGAAACTAAAATCATTCAAAATGTAATTAAAAATTTTCGATCGTTGTGATCTTATAAAAAGGTATTTTAGTATAATTTTTAAATAAAAGTTAGATCTATTTACACTATGTAAAATTCACAAAATTTTACACACAATTTAAAATTATTTGATGAATGTAAATTAATGGTCGAGACTAAACTCTTTTCTTTTTTTCCTTAGAAATCTCTACGTTTCTAACTTTTCATCTTAATTTATATCAATCTAATAGTAAAATTTAAAAATGTCAAATTCAAGGACTGAATTTTAGTTTACCACTGGTCCACTACGATGGCACAGTACCAAAGTGTTGCAACTATAAACCACAGATCTAATGAAGTTAAATGTAGTGATGAAAATTAAATATAACGATGAGAACTTGGTTAAGAGTATTACTTTTTAATATATATTAATATATATATTAATATATTAGAAACTTTTCGCTCGATCTATAAGGTGTGTGTATTGTCAAAAGATTAAGAATATGTATGAACAAATACTATATTATAATCACTTTTAGACTATTAAAAATGACATATTGATATTTTTAAAGGGCCGTTGTTTAGCTACACAACATAAAAAACCTAAATTTTAATATATAAACCACTGCTGTAAGAGTATTACTTTTTAATATATATTAATATATTAGAAACTTTTCGCTCGATCTATAAGGTGTGTGTATTGTCAAAAGATTAAGAATATGTATGAACAAATACTATATTATAATCACTTTTAGACTATTAAAAATGACATATTGATATTTTTAAAGGGCCGTTGTTTAGCTACACAACATAAAAAACCTAAATTTTTAAGTAGTTAATTTGTCAATCACCACACCAAACACATTGTTGAACCAACCACAGAAGAAGGGAACATGAAAAACCTAATATTTAAGAAATTTGTTTGTCCCTTTACCAAACAAACCACATGGTATAGCATCTTAATCATGTCAAAATTTTGGGTCTTTGAGCATCCATGCATGGGAGGATGCACATGCTACACATTTGTCATTTAGGGACGAAAATGAAAAGTCGAGGTAAAAATAAATAGTAACAAAAATGAAAGGTAAGAATCTATCTGTTTAATTTCAAATTTAATAGAAACTTGAAAAGTATTTCAAAATTAATAGAAACTTAAAAACTATTTTTGTCCCTTATTGTTATCAGATCCACCTTCTAATAAACATCAGTGTTGTACTATGCATGTGTGTTTACTGTTTACGATAAATGTTATTTATATGTTTTAGTTTTATGTATTTATTTAGGGATGTTCAATTGACCCAGACCTAATAAGTTCCGACCTAGCCTGATGTTATAAGGACGGGTTTTTTCAAAGAAAATTTTGAATTTGGTTTCGGGTCTGATTTTTTGAGGATGAAGTCGGGTCGGGTTTGAATTTAAGGTGAGAAATACCCTATCTGGCCCTACCCGAAATAATAGTTTAGTTTTATTCTAGATATTTAGATATAATTGTTATAATGCCATCTCTTTATATATATTTCAATTATATCTCTATTTTGTCTAATAAAATTAGAATAATTATTATAATGCTCCCTCTCTATTTATATGTTTTCAATTAACTTCCTATTTTAGAAATAATAATGAATAATATTTTATTTATGTTGGGTCGGATTGATAGGGGTGTAAATGAACCGAGCTTGAACGAACAAGACTATGGTCATGTTCGTTTAAATTTTTAGTATTGTGTCCGTGTTTGTTTATTTATTTTTGAAGGTGTTCGTGTTCGTTTGTTTAAGTGTTCGCGAACGTGTTCGTTTAAGTGTTCAAAAACGTGTTCGTGAATGTGTTTATTTAAGTATTCGTGTATGTGTTTATTTAAGTGTTCATGAACGTGTTCGTTTATTCGTTCGCAAACATGTTCGTTTTATGTTCGAAAATGTTAACTAATTAACAATAAATAAATAAAACAAAATCAACAAAGTAACATTACATTTCAACACGAACTTATATAACATCCTTAGCAACAACAAAAGTTGTTAGTATTTAGATACATCCACAAGCATTTTCATTCTATAAACAAGCCTATAAGCGAGCATATAGACAAGCATGTTCGTAACCTTTGTTCGTTTATTAAACGAACATAAAAAATTTGTTCATACTCGTTTATTTAACTTAGTAAACGAACATTATACGAACGGTTCGTCGAACGCTCTGTTCATTTACACCCCTACGGATTGAATTCAATTTTTACTCTAGAATTTAGGTCGTGTTTGGGTCAAGTGGAATATCATAAAATATCGGGTCGGATTGAGTTTGGATGGAGGTGTTAAATTTTTGGATCGAGTACGGATCGATCAAAAACCTGACCCACGACCATCACTATATATATATGGGTTAGTATCCACTTACACTATGTAAAATTCAGCTAGTTTTACAATGATTCATGGCCATTAGATGAGTAAAATAAATGGATGAGATTAACTCCTTATTTTTTCCCCAAGTGATCATCTTCACATATTCTACTTTTAATCTCATCCATCAATTTAATTCATCCAATAGTCATGAATCAGTGTAAAACTAATTAAGTTTTACATAGTGTAACGATATATATATATATATAATGTAAAGGAGCAGGCCGTGGCCGTTAAAAATGATTTAATTGGTTTTTAATCCCTCAAAATATAATAAAATTTTAAATTAATATAATGATAAAAATTCTTTTAACCCCAAAAATTCATAGCTTAATTCCGATCCTTTTTAAAAAAAAATCTTGATTCGCTCCGCAATGTTCGTCATTATTAACCCCGCCAATATTACACGATTTATTTTTATTATTTTGATTTTTTTGCCCTTTCAGCTTTTAAGGTTTTTTTTTTACTAATTTGGACCGACTCACGTCACACACCTAACTTTAGCGAGTGAGTCTCTGAGTGAGGATTGTCTACATATACAATGCTTCGAACTCAAAACTTACTTAAAAATATCAATTTGCTTACCACTTAAATCAATCACGTTGGTTTATTTTATTTTTTAACACTTAATTAAAAAATACGATTAACAAGTGAATTAAAGATATATTCAAAATAAATAAATAAGAGTGCACTAAACAATACATTTTTATATACATAAATTATTTAGATTCTTTGAAACATGGTTTGTGATGTTGGGTGCTCTCGTGAGTGCTGACAATGAACCAATTAACATGGTTTATTAATCGAAAGCAACATACATCTATCTACTCATGTGAAGATGTCATGATTAAATATGATTTAACACAATCATTCAACGCATTATGTATATTTTATTGAAAGTGTCTAAATTTTATAATATCTATTTATAAATTCAAGTTTGCAATAAGAAAATTAAAGTTAAAATTTCAGATTTATTTACTTAAGGTAAACTATATATTTAATATTTTCTCTATTCATGTGTTTCTATTTTTTTATTTAATTAATATTTTTGGTAAAATGATACCTAACGTTATAATTTGTTTCTATTTTGGTATCTGTAATTAAAAAATTAATAAAAAAATTGATATGTCACCGCCTGATTAGGAAAAAAAATCAACAAAAAAAAAAGAAATTGTCATGACAATTTTGTCGTAAATTTTTTAATGACATGATACCAAAATACATACAAAAGATAATGAAAGGTATCATTTTACCAAAAAAAAACTAATTGGATGATTAAAATAAAAACAACAAAGTTACAAATACGTAGTTTACTAAAAAAAATCTAACAAAGGAACATGTACTCATTTAAAATAGGTCAAATTCTTCTATCGATCCCCACATTATGTAAAAATTGTGAATTTGGTTCATGTACTCTAATTTTGTCATTTTTTAGTTTTGTAGTTTTTTTTTTTTTGAAATAAACGGTACCACATGAAGAATTTATTATAAACTAAAGAAATAAAACAAAAAACGAAACGTCTAGAGAAATAAACACATAAAGCAAACAGGCGTCAATGGGTTCATCTTTCTAAAACCGCCTTAAAAGAAAAGAAAACCCATTATACTTCAGGCGATCCAGCTCTTCCGATTCCTCGAAGCAAAAACCAAAATCCACCGATCGGAGAGAAGCAAAATGGGGAAAGAAATCATCCTAATAAACCCCGTTCAGAATCACAAGATCTGGAGCCAACCCTGTTAAGGTGGATCCAAAAACCGTCGGTCTTCATCCACCGCTTGAAGTACCGCCACCGGCGCGTCCTCCACCCAGAACAGATCCTCATGAGCTCTTCTTCCACAGGCCGCCATTGCATGTGCGCTCCGGTTCCCACTCAGTCCAACGAAAACAAACTCACACCGTCGGAAGCGTCGAGCGATATCCTTAGCTTCTGCTACCAACGGCCTGACCACTGACATGTCGTCCGACGACGATCGTGTTGCGTGTAAAAGTGTCTATTGCAATTGTAGTGCAAGTGTACACGACGCAAGCAGTAAAGTGATACGGAAGTATTGGATATCGTCTCTACAGAGACTAAGCTAATAGCTTCACCTTGAATTACTGCACGAAAGTAAAAAGAATGATTTAAGAAGTTGTCACGAGAATAATAAAGAATATTGTAAAATAAAAATAGAGAAATCAAGATAGAGAGAATGGGCTGGTATTGAATTGCTCAGTAGTGTAGGTATTGCTAAGTCTAGGAAATTCAGCTCTGTCGTCGTCCCCGTCGCGGCAGCACCTGTCGCGGCGGCAGTCTGTTGCTTGTCGCGGCAGCGAACATACAACTCCGTACTTCAAGTTTGGCAAGAATCCCTGCTGTGCCTTGGCCTATCCCTAGGTCCAAGTCTGTCGATGAACACGTCTTTGACGATACCTCCCGGCGTGAATCGAAGGATGAACACCGATGTTGATGAATTCTTCTTTAGCCACTTAACCTCGTCCTATCCCTAGGTCCGAGATAGTTCAACTATAAACTAGAGAACTCGCACTTATTCCTTTCGTATACTTAACTCTCCTGATATTAAGTAAATAGATAACCTCGCAATGCTCTCCCGACACTCTTGCAAGATATTAATAACCAGAATAAGAGAACTTAAAGTTTATTTTATTGAACTGAAAATTCCTAAAACAAAAGCAACCCTTGCAACTACTTTACAAGACAACCCGTGGCCCTAAGGGGGATTTAGAACATGATGAGAGGATGAAAACGGCTAGGGTTTTGGGAAGAAGGCTAGAGATAGGTTTTGTTTTCTAGGTCGAAATACATGCCCTTATATAGGATTTGGGTCCAAGTTTTCTAAAATAGCAAGAATACAAGTTTAAATTAAAGTACAACTCTAATAAAGACTAAATCTTCAGAGAATCTAACTTTAAATCGTCCTCCTTCTTGCTTGGGATTTTCTCTCCTTGAACTTTGGGCTTGGCATTCCTTCTGATCTAGGGCTTGGGAAAATATATTGGTTTTCCACGACAGACGGGCTTAATTTTCTCTATCTGTCGAGGTCCACTTTGCTTCTTCTCCTCAAAACTGCTGTCGTCCTCTGCTGTCACGGCGACAACCATGGCAGCATCGTCCTCCTTGACTGCTCGTTCAGTTCCAGCTCTTCTGCTTCACTGCCCAGCGACTGCCTCTCCGTCTGCTACAGCAGCAACATGCAAAAGCAACCAATTTCAGTAGAAACTGTGCCTTTTAATATATTTGTGATGTCTAACTGTAAACTGACCTAAATGCAATGAATTATGCTTGAATGCAGCAGAAATATGGGTTAAATAGGGGGTAAATAATAGAACTTTTACACACTCAACACACCCCCAAACTCAAGTTTTTGCTTTCCCTCAAGCAATTCAAACCTAAAAGAAAAAACAAATATTTTTGTTTTGGCTTAAAACAGTGAACTTTCCCTTACCCTCCATTCGTTCTCTGTGACAGCAGCACCCTGTCGGATAACTTAGGATTTGTCCGGAGTCTCACTATAGTCCTCGTGCAGTGTGTGCATGCTTGTGAACAGTTATATGCCATGACTCTCTTAGTTTCACTAGAATATTTCAGCCCTTAACTTGAATTTTTATGCCAAAGTTTATCTTTTTGAAGGCATTTCTTATGCTCCTTTGATATTTTTTGTTTTGACTCGATTTCATTTATTTTTTAAGCTAAAGTTTCACTAGAGCCAGTTTTGGGCACCTCTAGCTAACTTCCTAGAGCCAGTTTCGGGCACCTCTAGGGCTGTTGAGTCTCTTTTGCTAACTTCTTTCCTACAGCCAGTGTTAGGCACCTCTAGGGGCTATTCAAGTGCTAAGCTTCCTATTCTAGTTGACTAAAAGAGTTCTAAGCAGTATAACAGTCACAAATAGTGTTTAAGTTTTCAAAACTATAGAAAGGCTCTAAACTGCTCCTAAAACTATCCTAAAGGCACTGCCACGACAGAGCTGTCACGGCAGGTAAGTTCAGTTCACAGACTTAAGCCAAAATTTTCATATTTTTCAATTTTTTAGAGAGCAAAAAATAAACTAAGTAAAGACACAATTTGAAACTAAATTAGACTCTATTTATGGAGGGATGCCACCCCCAAACTCGAGGGTTGCATTGCTCTCAATGCAAATGACAAGATAAAAAAGATAAAAGCAGTACATCACAAAATATATAGGCAGACAGCAAAATAAGATAAGAAACTTAAATTTTTAATCGCTGTCATCACTGCTGCTGCTGACTCAGATCTGGCGGCGGGCACGGGCCTTCGGAGCTGGCTGGCGGATAGGGGAGGCAGTTGTGTTCTTCGTTTTAGCCTCCCTCGGTGGTTGAATTCTGGTTGGGGAGATATGAGGGGGTTTCTCCACAACCTGGACTTCTGAGCTGCTGCTGCTGTTCTCACTGCTACTGCTGTCACTGTTGCTGCCGCTGGCTCTTTGCATCTTGTTTTTATCTGTCATTCTCTTCTACCTTTTGACCGGTGTAAACTCCTTTGAGAGATTCCTCTTAACAGAGGGTTCATTGTTGCTTGCGGCCCAAACAGAGGAGGAAGAGAAACCGGAAATGAAGGCGTCAAGCTCTTCCGAGGGCATTTTGCGTTTCGTTCCACGGGCAGACGTTTCGGCACGGTTGCTGCCAGCGGCTGTCGGGGCAAGTGATGGTGTTGATGCTGCAGAGGGTGTCCTTGGTGTGGCAGCATGTGTTGGGGTGTGGGCAGGGGTTGGAACAGCAAAATAATGTGCAGGGAAGGTGAGAAATACGGCATCAGGGAAATTTAAAGAGTGTTGGATAAAATGTACCGTAGATGCAGTAAAATCCCTAATGAAGTTCATCAGACCGAGCTGTCATTTCTCCATCTTCTGGATAGCAGCGAGTATCTGGGAGGAGGAGTCGGTCGGGGTTGCTGCTGCTGGTTACTGCCGGGCTGCTGTGGCGGTAGGTTCAGTCTCCGGCTGCTCTTTCGTGTCTGCTGTCGTGGCAGCTGGATCAAATGATGACAGAGGGGTGGCAGCAGTTAGCTCCATTAAGCTGAGAATGTTCTTGTCCGTCCATCCCTTCCCTTGAACTCTAATATCCGTGGCAGCTTCAGGTACCCCATGGCCGCGGCAGAGGGCTTTGATGAGGTACGACAGATAAAGCGGTCTCGTCGGCCGGTGTGCGCATTCCAGTATGCTTTCGCGGATATAGCTGCCCACGTTAATGGGCCTCTCATGTAAAATAGAGTGAATTAAGGCTAACCTTGGCTGATCAACAGTGGTATTATGTGACGACGGCATGATGCGCTTTTTGATAAATGCGTTCCATAACCTGGCTTCCGGCAGGAGTTGAGTCCTCTTTACCGTCCTTGGGTTCTTGCGGCTGGTATTCCACTATGTTCCTTCATCAGTCAGCTCTGCCATGACAGCATCATAGGCAGCAGGGTCTAGGGTGTTGAGGAACTGTTGGTGGGCGTCGTCGTTGCTGCCGACGTAGAATTCGTACAGTGTGTTAATGTATTCAGCTTCGAACGACACTTCTCTTCCTCGTACGATCACTGCTGTCGCCGTCCTGCTATTAATGACAACGTAGAAATCTCGCACCAATGAGACGTTCATCTCCTTAGGCTGTTCGGCAAATATCTGCCACTGTAGAGCTCGAATTTTTCGGGCAATGAACGGCTTTAGACCCAAGTTTACCTCCTTTGAAGTGTAAATGAATCCCCTCTCTTCCCACACATCTCTGATCTGAAATGAGCGTGGGGTGGTTATTGTCGGGGTGGAACTGGAAGCAACATTCCTACGGGTATACCTGGAAGACATTGTTGCAAGGGTTGTGAAAATGAAAATGAAAGCAAATAAAATCTAGAGGAATTAGGTAAGAAGAGTAGAAGTGAGTGAAAATGAAAAAATGAAACGAGGTTTATATAGAGAAGGATTTGTTGCACGTTGGAGCTGTAACGGTAGGCGCGAATAACGGGGCCAGCTGTTATGCGGTAGCGTGTCTGACGCGTCTGTCACGCGTTTCCGTGTCTGCTGCGCGTCTGTTACACGTTTCTGTGTCTGTCGCGACAGCGTGTTGACAGCCTGTATTTTCCACGTCTGTCGCGGCAGTAACACCCCAATTTTGGGCTTAGAAGTTTTGGGTTTGGACCGGACCGGTCGGTTCGCGGTTCGAATATAAAAGAGTGCATTTAGGAAAGCCTAGTTCGGGTTGCGTTAAAAATGTGGAAAAATGTCTTAAAATCCTCTTTTATTATGTATAAGAGAAAAGTGAAATCAATTTTACAAAATGAGGTTTGGAAGTGTGACATTTTGGGTTAGTGACCAAAATGTAATTTTCGAAAACTGTGAGACTGTTTTAAAAAGGATTGAAACTTTGAATCTTTAAGGAGCTATTTACCCAATAGGAGTTTCTCCAGATTTTTCCTAAATATTAAAGGTTTAATAAATGGTTTTTAAATAAAAGAAAAAGAGAGGGAAGATATTTTGGCATTTTCCAACTAACTTTTCCTGAAATTCTATTTTCATTTTCTCTCATCTTTTCTCTCAAACCAAACACATTTCTCCAGAGCTTTTTCCTCTGATTTTTGACATCCAAACATGAGATTTTAATTCACTTTTGATCTCTAATCATCTCTTCAACAAAACCTCACCATTTGCTACTTGGATCTTCAAGAATTTTGATTCTAAAAAGGGAGAAACTCAAGTTTAGAGGTATGAACGTCCTTCTCCTCTAAATTCTCAGTTCTTTACTGAAATTCCCAAGTTCTCAATCCTTGATTTGTGTTTAATTAAAGGTTTTACAATTGTATTCTTGATTTTGGCTTTAAAATGCAAGATTTGTTTGATTTTGATGAAATTTCGTATAATCTGATTGGGCAGTGTTTTGAGGTGTCAATTTGATGTTAAATGAATGTTTAATTGATGAGAAATTGAGATTTAATCAATGCAATCCCGGATAGGTTGAATTTCCTAAGTTTTACTTGTAATAGTGATGGTTTGTGGAGTGATCTTGATGATCTGTTATGGCTGGAGGTATAAGGATGTGTTGAGATCCATTTTGGATGTTAATTAATGTTTAAAGATGTTTAGAGTTGATGAATCTTGGCTGGGTAGTGTTGTGGAGTTGTTTGGTTGTGTTTTCGGTTGTGTTTGGTAGCCGAAAATGGAGTGTGGATGAGAGCAGCGAGTTTAGGTGCTTTCATTGTAGATATTAATGCATGATGATGCATTAATCTACTGATGTGTTTAAAACAGGGGAGTCATCTTTGGATCCTAGTGGTGGAGATTCGGAAGCTTGATTGGTGTTTCGGCAAGAGGTGAAACGGAATCGGTGAGTGAATTTTGGTTTTCAGCTTTGAAACCAATGTTTTGAAGGTTTGGGAGCTTAGTTTAAGTCTAAGCAACTTAGCTAAGCTCAAGAGTAAGTTTTCGGAAAAACTCTCTTGATGATGAACCATGGATTGGTTGTGTGCAATGTGGTTTGTTTGCATGTTTTAAATCCTGTTTTAGAAGCATATTTAGCATGTTTATTTGCTGAGATTATAAGCCATGTGTTGAAGGATGCTCAAGGTAAGAGATCATTGTTTTTGAACATTGTTTAAATGTGGTTTGATGCCTAAGGATGCATGATGTTTATGGCTTTGTTAAATGCTTAAAAACAGTGGAATATTGTTGTTAATGATGCATATTGGCAAGTGATGGTTAAGGTCACAAAGGTGTTTAAAAGTCCTTGTGTGAGCCTTGTTTATTTAAGAACAACATGGTGGTTAAAAGTCCATGGTTGGTTCTTGGCTAAGATCACAAAGGTGGTTAAAAGTCCTTGTGTGAATCTTGTGTATTTTAAGAACAACATGGTGTTTAAAAGTCCATGGTTGGTTCTTGGTTAAGGTTACAAAGGTGGTTAAAATTCCTTGTGTAAGCATTGTTATTTAAGAACACCAAGGTGTTTAAAAGTCCTTGGGTGATTCTTGTTAAGGACACAAAGGTGTTTAAAAGTCCTTGTGTGGTCCTTGTCATGGTGTTTAAAAGTCCATGGATGATTCTTGTTAAGGACACAATGGTGTTTAAGAGTCCATGTGTGGTCTTTGGAAATTATAAGATCACAATGGTGTTTAAAAGTCCATGTGTGGATCTTATGTTGAATGTATCACTTGTGGCCAATATGACATGTTTATACTTGAAGCATGAGATGCTTGTTTAAAATGCTATGTGCATGTATAAATGTTGTTTTGAACTAAGGTTTATAAAAGTGTTTTAAATGCATTATTGTGTTGTTTTAAATGAGCATTCCTCACTAAGCTATGTGCTTACGCTCTCTCTTTTCTTAAACCAATAATGCAGAGCATTAAAGTGCATTGAGGGCAGCAAGGAGGTGAAGAATCCAAGTGGTGAACTAAGCTCATGTATGGTGAAGGTTTCTTAAACACTATTAGCTTTTGGCATTTGGCAATGGGGAACCTATGTTGATGTTTTAGGAGATGTTTTGGACTCCTTAAGTTGGTTTTATGTTGTTAATGTTGATGGAACATGTAAATGGCCTTTATGTGGTTGATTTGGTATTTTGATGCTTGAATGGTTTATGAAATAGGAAGCATGCCTATAGAATTGGGGCTTTTCATGTTTGATGCCATGCTTATGAATTGTTGAAGCAATTATGTTCCTTGATTGTTGAATGACTTGCTGGTATATTTTGGTGGCATTTGGAGCATGTTTGATGGGTCAAATATGTGTTAATTCAGCAAAAATCTGCAAATCTGGGCAGCCTGTTTCGGAACAGGTGCTGCCGTTTCGGAACAGAAGGCCTGAAATGGCCTAGGCGTTTCGAAACGGGCAGAGCCGTTCCGAAACGAAAATGCTACTGCCAGGCCCTGTTCCGATACTCGTTTCGGAACGGTCCCGCGTTTCGGAACATGCTCTCCCTGTTTCGAAACACCCGACCGTTGGGCACTGAAATTGATGGTTATATGTTTTGAAATGCTTGCGTTTTGGTCCCGAAATTTGTTATTGCAATTGAATGAGTTTGGAATGTCCGTTTGAGCTGAAATTTGGCAGAGAAGCATGAAAGATGATTAATTTCAAGTTGGTAACTTCTAATTGGGTTAAGTCCTTATAATTTTCAGAATTTACATTTTGGTCCCTAAAGTTGTAATTTGTTCAATTGAGTCCCTGAATGTTCTCTGATTGTTTTGATCTTTGAGTATGATTATCTTGTGAACATATCTAGGGTTAACGTGCATTTAGACAAGATTAAAAAGAAAAAAAATGGTCGTTAGTCAAGGTTGACTTTCGGGTTGACTTTGGTTTTCCCCGTGTAAACTTCTTAATTCGGGTCAACCATCTAGGCCGGGTTAAGGGGGTTACACGGCAGCTGTAACGATAGGCTCCAAAATTTGGGTTTTGTGGGCTGGTGGGTGGATGGTGGGCTGAGTTCACTTCTCTTGTTCTTCTTGACTCCTTTATTTCCTAAAAACAATAAAAATAAAAACATTATTCAAATAAAATAAATCTTATTTCCTAATAAATAATAAGTAATAATAAAACAGAAAATAAAAATTTAGGTTAAATTAGGGATGCCAGGTGGGGCATCTCCTAAGGTAACCACTTCCTGCATTCCTAGGGCGTCAGTCCCCTGATAATGCTTCAAACGCTGTCCGTTGACTTTGAATTGGTGCACGTCTTTTAAAGATCTGATCGTGATGGCACCATGGGGAAAAACCTGTACAACTTGGAACGGGCCAGACCATCTAGATTTCAACTTCCCTGAGAAGAGTTTCAATCTAGAATTAAATAACAATACAAGCTGCCCTGGGCATAACTGTCGTGGCAGCAACTTCTTGTCACGTCACTTCTTAGTTTTATCCTTGTAGATTCTTGCATTGTCATAGGCCATTGTCCGGATTTCTTCAATTTCGTTCAGATCCAATAGCCTTTTCTGCCCTGCCTTGTCCAAGTCCATATTCACTGCCTTGATTGCCCAGTATGCTCTGTGCTCTATCTCGACAGGTAAATGGCATGTTTTCCTGTAAATCAATCGGTAAGGAGACATTCCCAATGGAGTGTTGAAAGCTGTCCTATAAGCCCATAATGCATCATTAAGGAGTAAAGACCAATCTTTTCTAGTTGGCTTAACCATCTTCTCAAGAATGTTCTTAACTTCCCTGTTGGATATTTCAACTTGTTCATTAGTTTGAGGGTGATATGCTGTTGCGATCCGATGCTTGACACCATACTTCTTAAAGGCAGTAGCAATAACCCTATTGTCGAAATGTCTCCCTTCATCACTGATGATCGCCTTAGGGATGCCAAATCTGGAAAAGATGTTTTTGTGTAAAAACCTTTGAACTGTCTTGGCATCATTCTTTTGAGTGGTGATAGCTTCAACCCACTTAGATACATAATCTACTGCCAGGAGGATGTATAAATTCCCACATGAAGATGGGAATGGTCCCATAAAATCAATCCCCCAAACGTCGAAGATCTCGATTTCAAGAATGTTCTGCAGCGGCATCTCGTGTCTCCTTGAGATGTTTCCTATCCGTTGGCACTTGTCATAACTCTTGTAGAAGATTTGAGCATCTTTATACAGTGACGGCCAATAAAATCCTGACTGCAGAACCTTGGCAGCAGTTTTGTTGCCTCCTAAGTGTCCTCCATATTGTGAAGCATGGCAGTGATGAAGTATGTCTTCTTGTTCATCCTGTGGTATGCATCTCCTTATAACCTGATCGACACAGATTTTGAAAAGAAGAGGTTCGTCCCAATAATAATGTTTAACATCATTTTGGAACCTCTTCCTGGCTCGATAGTTAAGGTCAGAAGGAATTATTCCACTAACTAAGAAATTAACGAAATCAGCATACCAGGGGAGTTTAGAAGACTTACCTGCCGCCATGGCTGTCGCGGCAGTGACTGCGGCAGCAAAGAGCTGCTCATCTGGGAAGGTCTCCAATATGTTTTTCTCATCTGTCGGTAGACTCTGTCTCTTCTCCAACCGTGACAAGTGATATGCCACTTGATTTTTTGTCCCCTTTTTTTCCTTGATTTCAAGGTCGAATTCTTGCAATAGCAGGATCCAACGTATCAATCGAGGCTTTGCATCCTTTTTCGTGAACAGATACTTCAACGCAGAGTGGTCTGTGTGCACTATGACCTTCGTTCCAAGTATGTAAGAACGAAACTTGTCAATGGAGAATACCACAGCTAGTAACTCCTTCTCTATGGTGGTATAGTTCACTTGGGCGTCATTCAGAGTTTTGCTGGCAAAGTATATGACATGAAACAGTTTGTCTCTCCGCTGCCCAAGTGCTGCCCCGACAGCATAGTCACTAGCATCACACATAATCTCAAATGGATGTGTCCAGTCTGGTGGCTGTACTATTGGGGCTGTTACCAGCTTTTCCTTCAGAACCTTGAATGCTTCAGTACATTCATCGTTAAAGTCGAAGGGTCGGTTCTGCTCCAGACGATGGCATAGGGGCTTGGTGATTTTTGAAAAATTCGCAATAAATATCCGATAAAAACCAGCATGTCCTAAGAAACTTCTGATTCCCTTGACTGTGGTGGGCGGCGGCAGCTTTTCGATCACTTCTATCTTGGCTCTGTCGACTTCTATGCCACGGCAGCTAATCTTATGGCCAAGGACTATCCCTTCATCCACCATGAAGTAACATTTTTCCCAGTTCAACACTAGGTTTGCTTTTTCACATCTTTTGAGTACCTTTTGTAGGTTGCCTAGGCAGCTTTCAAAGTCGTCTCCAAAGACTGAAAAGTCATCCATAAAAATCTCTAGGAAGTCCTCCGCCATATCGGAGAAAGTGGCCATCATGCACCTTTGGTGTAACCCCCTCGTCCCGGTCTGGACAAATGACCGGTCCGAGTGGGTCACACGGGGAAAACCGAAGCGAAACCCGTTAAGGTTCCCCCTCGGTTAGCAACCTTATTTTTTTCTTTCATTAACTAATCTTGTCTAAATGCCATATTAAGTCCTATATGAAACACGACAGCGGAATCACAAACACCATAGCAACGACCAACCAAAACAGCACCTTAAAACAACCCATTTTCCCTTTTTAAACAGGTCGTATCGATACGCCTTCAGAGGGTATCGATACGCCTTGACCAAGGTCAACACCCTATGGTCAACATAAGAAGACCGTATCGATACAGCCCTCGAGAGTATCGATACGCCCTTCTCGGTCAACACCACTTGGTCAACTAGGTTGAACCGTATCGATACGCTTGGACACCGTATCGATACGCCATACACTCCACAACTCCCCAAGATTCCAGAGAGTTGGGACCGTATCGATACACCCCACGTATCGATACGCCCAGCCAAAATTTGTGTTCTTTGAGCAAGGCCGTATCGATACAGCCCTTAGGCGTATCGATACGCCCTGCACTGTAAAACCACAATTTTTAGCTAAACGACCTCAAACACGACTCTAGATGCAATTCTCGACTCACCTAAGCATATACAAACATGTAAGCACACATATTTAAGCCAAGGGAGTCATTCAAACATGGACTAAATCATTCATACATAACATTCTAGTTAAAGAGCAATTTATGCATATATGGTCATACAAGCACTTAAGATTTCATGCCTTAGCAACCAAACATATAAGCATACAAGTCATGCATCATAAGCAAGCTTTACAATTCAACAAGGCATCCAAGGGCCACACCAGTTCAACATACAACAAGGCATTTAAATCAGTAACACATATCGACATTCATCAAAACTCAAATCAACAATTCCTATCCCATTGCTTAACTACTACATTCTATTTCTTAAAATTCATACATTGAGCTCACCAAAAGCAACACTTGGAGACCTTCCTTTGCCTTTGCCACCCACAAGCTATTTATCTGCATTGTCGAACAAAAGAGAGCGTAAGCATAAAAGCTTAGTGAGGGTAAGCTCTTTAAAAACAAACCTCGACAATGCAGGGTCCAAGCACGAGCTACAACCAAGATCAAATGCATGATCTTACCTCCGATCCACACGAGCCATAAATATAGATGATGCATGAACATATATCCAATATCATGTCATGCTCAACATGTTTAAATCCGCAACATATGAAATCACATATATTAAGCCACGTTAGCAACACATCCCAAATCACATTGGCTCACAGTTAATCACATATTGGCAACATAAACGACAATCCGTATTGGCACCTAGCTATGACTCGAATACACGGATAACCGTTGGAACTCACATCCAACAACACAACCATTACCTGGCGGTGGGATTCCACTCATCACCGTTCACGCGGAGGGGATTCCACTCATCATCACGCCTCATCTCACGCGGAGGGGATTCCACTCATCCTCACGCCCGTCGATGGGATTCCACTCATCATCGACTAATGTAAATACAATTTCCGGGCGTACCCGTACTCCTCCTTGGTGACTCAACGCCACCAAGGCCACGCGCGACTTT
Organism: Hibiscus trionum; assembly: GCA_030270665.1. Lineage (NCBI taxonomy): Eukaryota > Viridiplantae > Streptophyta > Magnoliopsida > Malvales > Malvaceae > Hibiscus > Hibiscus trionum. Next base: position 10,295,448 of record BSYR01000056.1, read on the forward strand.
TGACTCATGTGTACACACTAACATCCTAATGATCGATCATTTGTACCCAAACATACTAGTGCCAATACTAATACATTCCACAATACCATTTATTAACAACTTCCGTGCTTAGCACGTACTCACCATGACTTACTATCATGCACAAACCACATTTCCATGCCTAGCATGTACTCACCATGATCCTCGGATCAAGCAATCACCTCATAATCTCATTTCACATGACAACACACATGTACATCATTAACAACCATAACACATCATATTTTGCACACGTGAATAACCATATCATATCTATCATCAACATACATACAACAATGTATCCAACATGCCTCAACATACATGTATACAACATATATATATAACCAACACCATCACGATTTAACACGAGGCATATACAACCATTAAAGAGTGCAACCAAAGTCTCTAATCAAAGCTTGGGATTAGGCTATCACTCTAATCCCAACTCTAGGTGGGTTTACCAAGCCCATCCTAGGTTCACATGCTTGAACCAACACTTGAAAACCATTTAAAAGTATTTAACCACTCACCTAAGCTCCCAAGCTCAAAGACCAAGCAAGCGACCGTTCTTCAAATTCCCGGATTCACTTCTAACGCTTCACCGATGCCCAAACTCGGTTCTAATCAATCTCAAACACAAACAAAACATTCATAATCAATATCTCATCATCGGAATCAACCCGGATTAACATTAGCAAGCATCCAACACTCAAAATCAACCCCAAAACAGGATTTCCGAGCAGCCCTTAACACCCACTGAATTCTCCCATTTCAAACACTCAAACAAGAATCAATTACACCCAAAATGATCCTCATATATCATACTACCTACAGCCCCCAAATTCCAACCTTTAACAGCCCCTAAACCCACACTAAAACCCTCCAAAAACCCCTTGGAAACCCAAATCCGAAAATTGATTAAAATCATTTGAAATTTACATATGTAGCATCATTTGGCTCCTACATTCCATAACTAACCATAATAAATCATAATATTAAGATTAGCTACACAAAGGCACCATTTTTACTCAAAATATTCAAAACCTTTACTTTCCAAAAACTTCATGGAAATGAAAAAGAAGGGTACTTTTATGAAGGGGAAGATGAGGACAACTCAAAAATGTCATTACCTTTTAAAAATCTTCAAAGATGAAGCAAGGAGATGATGGAATAGTAACCCTTCATGGAGAGGAGGAGGTGTCGTGAGTTTTGAAAGAGAGAGAGGGGAGGAAGATGAGTAAAAAGTGAATTTTATTTGTTTTGTTTTATTTTAAGAGCCAAAAGTCCTTTATACCCCTAATGAGATGGGGTATTCTCAATAGTATGAAAACCATGGCTAATTGGGGTTTAAATCTAAAAACATGGTCAACCCAATTAATAAATTTGGACACAAAACCTGAAACATTATTTAAATTATAAAACCGAGCCCAAATAATATTAAAATATTATTTTCACCTAACCCCTAAACCCGGGTGTTACATTTGGAAGGTGGCTGGTGCATTGCATAGTCCAAATGGCATTCTCCTAAAAGCGTATGTTCCGTAGGGGCATGTGAATGTCGTCTTTTCTTGATCTTCTGGTGCGATAGCTATTTGATTGTAACCTGAATAACCATCAAGAAAACAATAATAAGGTTTACCCGCTAGTCTATCAAGCATTTGATCAATAAAAGGTAAAGGAAAGTGGTCCTTTCGGGTAGCTTTGTTAAGCTTCCGATAGTCCATACAAACTCTCCAACCGGTCACAGTCCTGGTTGGGATTAACTCATTGTTTTCGTTGGTTACCACAGTCATTCCTCCTTTCTTGGGAACACATTGCACCGGGCTCACCCATTTGCTATCCGAGATGGCGTAGATTATTCCAACATCAAGCCATTTGATTATCTCTTTTCACACCACCTCTTTCATCGCATAGTTTAGCCGCATTTGAGCGTCTATAGTTGGCTTATGATCATCCTCTAGAAGGATTTTATGCATACATAACGCCAGACTAATGCCTTGAATATCAGCTATCGTCCATCCAATAGCCTTTTTATGCTGCTGCAGCATCCCTATTAACTGATGTTCTTGTTCCTGCATCAACTTGGAAGAGATGATTACGGGCAACGTATCATTTAAACCAAGAAAAGCATATTTTAGCTGCCCTGGCAGGGGTTTGAGTTCTAAAACAGGGGGTTCAACAGTTGATGGCTTTTGAATTGCATGGTTATCCGAGGTATAATTTAAAGGCTCGAATAACTTACCTGGACGATCGCTTATCCAGTTTACCTCCTCCTGATCTTCAGTATCTGATGTATCGGATTCTGAGGAGTTGCTACCTTTGGTGCTGTCGTGACAGTCTTGTAAGTGGCTGCCGAGGCAGTGACCAATGTTGATGTCGTGACAGCCCGACTTGATGCAGGGTTGGTCAAGGGTAACTTCAGTGATAACCTTGCATTCTTCTTCTGCATCAGCGTGCTTCATAGCTTGGAGAACATTCAACTTTATTTCTTGATCGTTCACTCTCATGGTGAGTTCTCATTTTTCCACATCAATCAGTGATCTTCCCGTGGCTAAGAAGGGTCGCCCCAGGATGATTGGTGCGTTTTCATCTGCTTCACAATCTAAAACAAGAAAGTCAGCATGAAATATAAACTTATCCACTCTTACCAGAATATCTTCGATTTTTCCTTCCGGATGAACGTAAGAGCGGTCTACCAGCTGCAGAATTACTGTTGTGGGTCGAGCTTTTCCAATGCCTAATTTCTGAAAAACAGATTTTGGCATTAAATTTATACTAGCACCAAGATCACAAAGTGCCTTACCCACATATTTATCTCCAATTACACAAGGTATGATGAAGCTCCCCGGATCCTTCTTTTTCTGGGGTGGATGCTTGTGGAGAATACTCATGCATCCTTCTGTCATCTTAACCGTTTCAAATTCCCCAAGTCTAGATTTCTTCGACATGGCATCCTTGAGAAATTTGGCGTAACCGGGCGTCTCTCTAACGGCATCTAACAGTGGAATGTTGAAGTGAACCTGTTTAAAAATATCATAAATCTTTTTAAGCTGTGATTCTTGCTTCAATTTCTGTAACCGTTGAGGAAAAGGAGGTGGGGGACGATAATCAGCAATACGTCCTTCCCACTGCATACGGATCTGAGGAGGTTTGGGTTCATCATCTTTCTCCTCTGTCGCTTCTGCTGTTGTGACAGGCTCATCGGCAGCAAGTTGTTTGTTACCTGTTGGGGCAGCTTCCTCGGCAGGTATGTCCCAGGCTGGTTTCTTCACTGTTTTAGCTTCCTTCTCTGGACCTGATAGTTTCTTCCCACTCCAAGTAGTAATGGCTTTACACTGCTCATGTGTGGGCTGTCTAGCATTTTCAGTATTGCTAGGAAATCCGCCAATCTGCCTTGGGTTGATATGCTGGGAAACCTGACCCATCTGTGTCTCCAACGATTTCAGAGTAGCTTCATGATTTGTCATCTGCATCTCTGTTTTATCCATGAATGTCTCCGTCTTCTTGACAAATTGATTCATGTTCTCAATATAAGTTCATGTTTGAGACATAAACGTGGCCAGAGTCTGTTCCAGTATACTGTTTGTGGCAGTTGGTGGCTGTTGCTGCTGCTGCGGCGGCTGCAGTTGCTGTCAAGTCAGCAATCTCGGTCCTCCCTGATTCTGATTATTGTGTGCTTGAGGATTCAGGGCATTATTATGATTACTCCAAGAGAACTTGGGATCCTTTCTCCAGCTGGGATTGTAGTTGTTGGAGTTGTAATTCTGCTTATTGTAATTTCCAACATACTTTCCCTCTTCTAACTGTATAGGACATTCATCTGAACTATGATTTCCTTCACAAATTTCACATACCTCTTCGACAACAAATATCAGTTGTGAATCATCGTTCAAAAGCTTTTTCATTGCCTTAGTGAGGTATGCCACCTGTGATTTCATCGTGCTGTCAGCCTCATAATCCTTAACAGCTAAGACCCGTTTACCCCCTCTTCTTGCTGTCGAAAACTGCTCCTCATTCTTAGCCAGATTTTTCAATACTTGCATTGCCTTATCTGGGTCTTTGTCCAGTAGTAATCCGTTTGCTGCTGAATCAATTCGAATACGAGTTTGTAAATTGGCAGCATTATAAAACTTGGTTACCTGGTTCCAGACGGGGAATCCATACATTGGGCAGTTCCGTAGAAGAGTGGTAAATCTGTCTCAGGCCTCGTGCATTGGCTCGTCATCTTCCTATTGAAAAGTAGCAATTTCATTACGTAATCGCTCAGATAAGTATGGATGATTAAAACGAGATAAAAATTCACAAGACAAATTTACCCAAGTTCTAATTGAACCTGACGTAAGTTTATTCCACCAAGTCTTTGCTCTGTCCCTCAATGAATGGGGAAATAACCGAAGCCTCAGTATCTCCGGATTAACTCCTGGTAGTCTAAACGAACCACAGATTTCCTGGAACGTTTTTAGATGCTCCCTAGCATCCTCTGTAGCAGCACCACTAAATTGACTGGCATTGTTGATCATGCTAAACATAACAGGTTTCAGCTCGAAGTTGTCAACATATATATCTGGCAGCGTGGTTTCTAGTTCTACATGATCATTCAGCATGTAGTCACGACAGGACCGCCGTGCGGCAGCGGCAGGCGGGTCGCCGACATGAGGGATAATCTCTCCATCTCTGGTAGGATTATCAATCTAGGGGTTCCCTTGGTTTTGCATCGTCTCTAACTGTTCCTCAAGGTACTCGTTCCTGGCTAATACGTGACGAATTCGGTTCCTAAGATTGAACCAACGTTCGATTTCAGGATCTAATGGATACTCAGGTTCTTTTCCTCGTCTCGATCTGCGCATAAACAAGAAACCTTGTGAAAAGCAAAAGTTGAACAAACTAAATTAAAAACAGAAAAATAAAAATAAAAATAAAAATAAAAGTGCAGTAAAAGAAAAGGTAGAGTTGTGTTGCCAGTCCCCGGCAACGGCGCCAAAAACTTGTTGCGTGTAAAAGTGTCTGTCGCAATTGTAGTGCAAGTTTACATGACGCAAGTAGTAAAGTGATACGGAAGTATTGGATATCGTCTCCACAGGGACTGGGCTAATAGCTTCACCTTGAATTACTGCACGAAAGTAAAAAAAATGATTTAAGAAGTTGTCACGAGAATAATAAAGAATACTGTAAAATAAAAATAGAGAAATCAAGATAGAGAGAATGGGCTGGTATTGAATTGCTCAGTAGTGTAGGTATTGCTAAGTCTAGGAAATTCAGCTATGCCGTCATCCCCATCGCGGCAGCACCTGTCGCGGTGGCAGTCTGTTGCTTGTCGCGGCAGCGAACATACAACTCTGTACTTCAAGTTTGGCAAGAATCCCTGCTGTGCCTTGGCCTATCCCTAGGTCCAAGTCTGTCGATGAACACTTCTTTGACGATACCTCACGGCGTGAATCGAAGGATGACCACCGATGTTGATGAATTCTTCTTTAGCCACTTAACCTCGTCCTATCCCTAGGTCCGAGATAGTTCAACTATAAACTAGAGAACTCGCACTTATTCCTTTCGTATACTTAACTCTCCCGATATTAAGTAAATAGATAACCTCGCAATGCTCTCCCGATACTCTTGCAAGATGTTAATAACCAGAATAAGAGAACTTGAAGTTTATTTTATTGAACTAAAAATTCCTAAAACAAAAGCAACCCTTGCAACTACTTTACAAGACAACCTGTGGCCCTAAGGGGGATTTAGAACATGATGAGAGGATGAAAACGGCTAGGGTTTTGGGAAGAAGGCTAGAGATAGGTTTTGTTTTCTAGGTCGAAATACATGCCCTTATATAGGCTTTGGGTCCAAGTTTTCTAAAATAGCAAGAATACAAGTTTAAATTAAAGTACAACTCTAATAAAGACTAAATCTTCAGAGAATCTAACTTTAAATCGTCCTCCTTCTTGCTTGGGATTTTCTCTCCTTGAACTTTGGGCTTGGCATTCTTTCTGATCTAGGGCTTGGAAAAATATACTGGTTTTCCACGATAGACGAGCTTAATTTTCTCTATCTGTCGAGGTCCACTTTGCTTCTTCTCCTCAAAACTGTTGTCGTCCTCTTCTGTCACGGCGGCAACTATGGCAGCATCGTCCTCCTTGACTGCTCGTCCAGTTCCAGCTCTTCTGCTTCACTGCCCAGCGCCTGCCTCTCCGTCTGCTACAGCAGCAACCTGCAAAAGCAACCAATTTCCGTAGAAACTGTGCCTTTTAATATATTTGTGATGTCTAACTGTAAACTGACCTAAATGCAATGAATTATGCTTGAATGCAGCAGAAATATGGGTTAAATAGGGGGTAAATAATAGAACTTTGACACACTCAACAGATTACATCTTCTCAATGACGGTACGACTGTCGCCTTTAACCACAACCTCCTGGAAGCCCAGATCTGCTGCGAAACGGAGCCCCTGAATACAGGCGACCGCCTCTGCCTTAAAAGCCGTAGCAATCCTAGTATTTGCCTGGTGAGACGATCCTAAGACTTGCCGTAAGCTATTTCTCAAAATAATCCCCGACCATGATTTATTTTCTTTGATACAGAAGCTAGCGTCGAAGTTTATCTTGATGAAGGGCTCAATTGGGGGAGAGCATGAATCACCAGCTCGCGTCTGAGGATAAGACAAGGAAGACGACACCGTTTGAAGTTCTGCACAATACCCCCTGATGAAAGTAACAACTGTAAGAGCATCCTGACTCACTCCCTCATGAATTAGCTTATTTCGTGCAAACCATAGACTCCATACTGTGGCTACTACTTTAACATGTATAGATTTTTGCACATTATGAAACACCCACACTAACCACGTAGAAAACAATAGGGTATTCTGCTGAGGCCATTAAAAGTGTAATAAATCCCAAACACTCTTAGCAAAAGAACAATTAAGAGCCACGTGAGTCACATCCTCAGTTACAGCAAAGCATTTCGGACACGAGCTGGAAGATGCTACTCGTTTTATACATAGGTTATGCATAGTAGGGACATAATTCATAATAAACTTCCAGATTGTAATCTTGATTTTTGAAGGGCAATTCAAATTCCATAAGTTTTTAAAAAGAAACTTGAAATTTGCATCATAAACCTGACTACTCAAGAGAAGACGATAGGCACTTCGCATCGAATATATACCTGACAATTCGCACCCCCAAACATGAATGTCTTCTTGTCCCACAGCCGAGAGACGAATAGATAAAATAGCGTTTGCATCATCCACGTTAAAAGTACTTCGAATCAAAGGCTCATTCCACTGTCGTCGAGGAGCATCAATTAAGTCAGCCACAATCTGAAGTTCCGGCACAGAGGGGGAAGAAATCAAACGGGGAGGAATACCCGGGAGCCAGTAATCGTTCCAAATGGACACTGAGCGACCAGCATCAACCTTCCAGAGGAGGCCCAGTTCCAGAGTTCGCTTTGAGGCCCATAAGCTCCTCCAAATATACGACGGATTCGACCCAATCCTAGAGTGCATGAAATCCACCGTAGGAAAATATCTAGCTTTTAGTAGTCGGGCCACAAGGGACGTTGGGTTGGATATTAATCTCCAACCTTGTTTTGCCAGAAAGGCAATATTAAACTTACCCATATCACGGAAGCCCATCCCACCATCTTCCTTAAGAGTACAAAGCTCACTCCATGAACACAAGTGTATACCTCGTTTATCGGACTTCTTCTGCCACCAGTATCTAGCAAATTTAGCCTGAAGCTCCTGACATAGTGATTTAGGTAATAGAAAAACCGACATCGCATAAAGAGGCAACACTTGAAGAACAGCCTTGATGTATACTTCCTTTCCTCCCAAAGAGAGTAGTCTATGGGACCATGTAGATAGACTCTTAGAACATTTTTCAGCCAAAAACGTTAAAGAGCATTTTTTATTTCGTCCCACCATTGATGGCAAACCTAAATATTTATCAAGACAAGATTGCATTTGAACAGCCAAAATACGACAAACATCATCTTTGTTTGCATCAATCACATTAGAACTGAAATAAACCAAGGACTTAGAGAAGTTGATACACTGACCATAGCACCGTGAATATAGTTCCAATAAATCCTTTAAACGCACCGCTCCCGCTGCCGATGCCTCTCCAAAGATTATACTATCATCCGCGAATAGAAAATGCGAGATAAGTGGAGCCCCTCTAGCTATTCGAGCCCCCCCAAGCAATCCGTTTGAAACAGCACCACGTAACAGGGCGGAAAGGCCTTCACTGCAAATAAGAAATAGGTAAGGGCTAAGTGGGTCTCCTTGCCGAAGACCCCTTGTGGGCACAAAACTCTCACTTATGCCCCCATTAATTACCACAGCATAATTCACCGTACGGACACACTTAGAGATTAGGGAGACCCACTGATCTGCGAAACCCATCTTTCTCATTATAGCATCTAGGAAAGGTCACTCAACCATGTCATAGGCCTTACTCATATCTAGTTTTAGTGCAAAAGATCCCCTCTTTCCTGTTCGCCTATTCTTGAAACAATGGAGAACCTCGTACGCTGCTATAATGTTGTCGGATATTAGACGGCCCGGAAGGAAAGCACATTGGGCCTCGTCGATGCACGCCGAAAGAGCATGTTGGAAACGATTGGCAAGGACCTTTGCAATAATCTTATAAAGGACGTTGCACAAACTGATAGGACGAAATTGGGACATGTTGGTTGGATCGTCTACCTTAGGCACAAGGACGATATGAGTAGAGTTTATTTCTAAAATGTCTTGTAGACCAAGAATGACATCAATACAGTACTCAGCTACTTCCTTTCCAACTATATGCCAGAACCTCTGATAGAAAATAGCCCCGATGTCGTCTTCACCAGATGCTTTCAAGGGACCCATCGATCGGACTGCAACTAAGACCTCTTCACTAGAAAATGTACTTAATAAAGATCTGTTCATTTCTGGAGACACTCGCACATCAATCTCATCCAGAATTGTAGAAGGGTCGTCAACACCCTTCGTTGTGTAGAGAGTTTTAAAATAATCCACCACTGCCGTGAAAATATCCTCATCATAATCTAAAATTTCGTCATTCGCACCCCGTAGCCCCCGAATGCGATTACGGTTCCGTCGTTGAGAAGAAAAACTGTGGAAAAAACTCGTGTTACGATCCCCATTCTTGAGCCAATTCGCTCGAGCCTTCTGTTCCCAATATAACTCTTCTAGATCTGCCTAAAGATTCAGAGCAACTTTCGTGTCTAAGATTTCCCCAAGTACCTCATCAGATGGATGTAAATCATTTAATTCTTTGAGCCTCGTCTTTAAATCAGTTACTGTAATCCTCTTCTCCTTCCGTAACGTCCTAAACCAAAGATTAAGACTTTCACCAACCTGTCGTAGACGGCTTGGAATTGAGCCAACAGATGCATTCCAAAGCCGTGAGACCTCTTGTTCACACGATTCCTCAATCAACCAAGCGGCCTCAAACCGAAAATGGGCAAAACATTGTCGAGTAGAAATCAAAGCATGTGTGTTAATCAGTAAAGGACAGTGATCGGAAATAGTATGGGGGAGATGTTCCAAGTCAAATTGGGGAAATAGTGACCACCACGGATCATTAGCCACCCCTCTATCCAGCCTTTCCCTAATATTGTTGCTTGCAAGTTGTCCCCATTCCCAAGTGTACCAAGGGCCGCGGAAGCCCACATCCTTGAGAGAGCAATCATCTAAAGCATTACGAAAACTGTCCATTTGAGTAGTACTACGTAGGCGACCACCGGACTTTTCTGAAGCAAACAAAAGTTCATTAAAATCCCCCACAACCATCCACGGGACATCAGGCATGTCATTAAGTTGCCTGAGTAAATTCCAAGAGGCAGCTCTGTTTTCTACCTCTAGGGCACCGTAGAAACCTGTAAGTCTCCATGAAGAACCATCAGAGTCTTCATCGAAAATGACGTCAATATGTCTTGCCGAAAAAGACTGAAGAGTGACCTTGCATGAGGATTTCCATGCCAAAGACAGACCACCGCTACGACCTCGAGAACTAATGTCAATACCAAACTGAAACCCGCAACTCTTCCTAACTTTCTCCATCTGGGCACTCTGTAATTTTGTCTCTATCAAGAAAATTACAGCCGGATTAACGTCTCGTAAAAAATTCCGGAGACGTCCAACAGTCCGAGACTGGCCCAAGCCCCGGACATTCTAACTAAGGATTTTCATTGGGCCCGGTTGGCCCGTTGACTAGGGCCTGCCGATACAATAGTAGATGGATCATTCGAATCTGTTAGAGAAACCCCTGATCCCACGATTAAAGCACGCTTCCTTTTAGCACCTTCCACTAGGGAGTCAACAAGTTTTGTAGTTTTCAAATTTAATTTATGTTAAGTTAAATTGTGCTATTAGTCAATGTATTAAGCATAAGTTTTAAATTTGGTTCATATACTCCAATTTGAACATTTGAGACCATATAAACTAGTCATATTGTTACAAAATTATTTGGATTGTGATTGAAATTTCAAAATAAAAGGATCATAGTGAGCAAATTGTAGTATAAAGACATTATCGCGGATTTAGCAAAGTATATTCGGTGATGTGGTTATATTTTTATTAAGGTTTTTGAGATTCGAGATGTAAGGACATTATCACAGATATGATGTACTTTTTTTTCTCCAACTAGGTTTAGGGAAGTTTTTTAACGAGGCTCGTTTCGTGTGTTTTATTAGTAATAAAATAAAAAAATCTCCCTTTCAAAATAAATTGTAGTATAAAGACTAAAATCACAACTAATGAGAGATCCACTAAATGACTTAGTAGCTAAAGATACTTATATTATCTCATTTTGTATGGGTTCGAATACCGACATAAAAATTCAATATCTCTATTTAATAAATAAAAAAAACCCACAACTAATGGATAATACAAAGTCCGGTGAAAAAATATAACATTTAAGATATACTTAATAAAGTAAAAATAATAATACTTTACTATTTAGTATCTTGCAATACAAAATGATTTTTTATTCATTCCTCCACCATATATATTGTTTTGTTTTAATTCAACTCCACTGGTATGTGCTTATGATGATTTACAATTTAGAAAATTGTATGTTATCTGTTTTTGGCATGAAGTCAAAAATTACTTAATGTTTCACTTTTTTCATATTTTTTTTATCAAAAACAATATTTTGATAATTAAAATGTATAAAAAATAATACTTAAAAACTAAAGTAATTATTCAATCAAGTGTTAAGGACGAATTTTGACAATAAATCTTTACTTTTTTTATCCAACTTTTTTATAGTACATAACCCATAAAAAGTACAATTTCATATATAAAATATTAAAGGGTAAACTACACAGATGACCACTAAACTATGGGTTTGGTGTCAAAATGACCACTATATTATTTTTTGCCGCAAATGCACCACACAACTATTTAAATGATTCCATTTTAGCCACACGCCGTTAAAAAAATAAAAAAGTTGACGGAACTGTTAAAAAATTGGTATAATTACACATTTGATCCTTTATATTTATACAATATATCAATTTGGTCCTCTATATTTATACAATATATCAATTTATTCCTAAATTTAATCTAATAAAATAAATTAATTATTCAATAAGATGGTGACACGTGTCACCACCTTATTGGAAGTCTTTAATTATTTATAAAATCACCCCATCAAGAATCGAACCCAGAACCTTAGAGTACCTAAGGTGTGTGCTTGCCATTGAACCAAGCATGCTTTTGTGCTATAGGGTGCAACAATTAATATATGTCTTTAATGATTGTTAATGGCTAGAAAAATTAAAGAGAAGAAAATGCAATTGGACAAATTCAAACCAAGGACCTTGTGGTCCAAAGCGCATGTGCTTGCCACTGCACCAAGTGTATGCCTTGTGATATAAAGTACAACATTTAATATATGTCTTATATAGATTTTATTGCTTGGAAAAAGGAAGGAAATGAGGTTTTAGGAAACTCGAATATAATATTTTTATGATGCATAAAAACATCTAAATCAATTAAATAAATCTAATAATTAAATTAAAGTTAACAATATTAAATTATGTTTGTGAGTTTGAATTCGCTAAATGAATTTAATATAATTTTAAATTTTTTAATATAATTATATATAATAATTTAATTAATTTTTTAATAAATATTAAAATTATTAATTAAGTTAAAAAAATCAATTCAATGATTATATACGTTAAATTATAAAAATAAATCTGGAATTGAAATATATATTAAATTTAGTTTAAAATATAAAAATTTTAAAATGATTTTTATATTAAAAAATTAAAAAAAATAATATTAAAATTTTTTATTTTAAATCGTGCACTAACTATAGTTTAAAATATATACAAAATATTCTTAACTTTAATTTAGTTATTAGATTTATTTAATTGGGTTAGATGTTTTTATGCATCATAAAAATATTATATTCGAATTTCCTAAAACCACATTTCCTTCCTTTTTCTAAGCATTAAAATCTATATAAGACATATATTAAATGGTGTACTTTATATCACAAGGCATACACTTGGTGCAGTGGCAAGCACATGCGCTTTGGACCACAAGATCCTTGGTTTGAATCCGTCCAATTGCATTTTCTTCTCTTTAATTTTTCTAGGCATTAACAATCATTAAAGACACATATTAATTGTTGTACCCTATAGCACAAAAGCGTGCTTGGTTCAATAGCAAGCACACACCTTGGGTACTCCAAGGTCCTGGGTTCGATTCTTGATGGGGGTCACCACCTGATTGGAGGTGGAAAATTAATTAAATAAAAATAATTAAAGACTTCCAATAAGGTGGTGACACATGTCACCATCTTATTGAATAATTAGTTTATTTTATTAGATTAAAATTAGGATTAAATTGATATATTGTACAAATATAGAGGACCAAATATGTAATTATACCAATTTTTTAACAGTTCCGTCAACTTTTTCGTTTTTTTAACGTCGTGTGGCTAAAATGGAACAATTTAAATAGTTGTGTGGTGCATTTACGGCAAAAAATAATATAGTGGTCATTTTGACACCAAACCCATAATTCAATGGTCATCTGTATAGTTTACCTACTATTAAACTTATTTCTTCTTTAATTAAGATCACTTAATGGGGTATCCTTTCATCTATTTGATTGTAGCATATCCACTAGATTATTCTTTGTTAAAGTATATATGCTAACTTAAACTTATAATATTAATATTTATTATGATATGTGTTTAAAATGTAAGCATCAATGAGCATGCGATGATGGCCTGGTGGTCAGAGCACGCTCACCTGCTCCACTCCCTTCCCCTTAGGTCTCGGGTTCAAGACCCCTTAGGAGCATTGCCTTCACCTAGATTTCCCCCTCCCCTCTAGGTAGAAGTAGAATAGGATTTTAAAAAAAAATGTAAGCATCAATGCCTTTTTACTAGTGGAATAGAATATATAAGAAAAGATTCTTAGCATGTTTTATATTTGAATTTTCTCTCTCTATATATATATATATTATATGTATTAAATGATTCTTTTTTAATAGAATCAAATGATTCTTTTATATATGTTTTATAAACCACTTTTATATATTTATGCTAGGACTGTTTAAAAATAATCGATCTGGTTGACCCGGCCCGACGACCCGAACTTAAAAATGTCAGGTAATTTTTTTAAAAAATTACCCGACCGGGCCGGGACACGGGCCGGAAGTTTCCCCTTACCGGGTACTCGACCCGACAATTTTTAATATTTTTTATATTTCAAATTATATTTTTATTTTAAGTTTCTTAATATTTTTACTCCAAAATAAATTTAAATCTCTAAATTCTTTATATGTTTGTATTATATACTTTTAAGTTTTAAGTTTAAAATTTTTTAAAAATATTTTTGTGTTTAATATATAATTTTTTTTAAAATTTTATAATTAAAAAAAACGAAGCATGTACCCGGGTGTAACGGGCCAGAAAAAGAGGTACCTGGATGAACCGGTTACCCAAAACCCGGGTACCCGACAATGAACATCCCTAATTTAAGCGTATATATGTGTTATAATAAAGGGTAAAATTACTTGTTGGACCTCTCTATTATAGTATTTGTTTAAATTAGTCTATCTATTATTAAATAGATCAATGTAGCCCCTTTCAATTACTCTGCATCTTGGGCCCTTAACTCGGATTGGTCTGTCCCAAGATCATTTACTTGCTATTCAGAATGATGTAACCGTTTTTTCAATTTAATGAATCATCATTGTACTCTTTTTCCCCTTAGGTAGCCACCGATGAGTCGTGGCTTTTCTAGCATAATGTTGTCTTTAGAGGAAAGTTTTTAATAAGGTTCGTATTCTTAAAAAAATAATGTAGCCCCTTTATTGTAGAGACTGTTCAACTTAGTCCATCTACTATTAAATGAAATTTTAGTAATTGTACTAGTAAAAAATAAAATAAGACAGTTTCTATAGAGTTAACACTAACTATTAAAAAATTCAATTATAGTTTAATAGATTTAATATTTAAAAACTTTTATGATTATGTAAATGAAATATTTTATTTGGAGTTGAACTATAAATGTAGAACATAATTTTAATGTTTTAAACAATAATTGTTTAATCTATAAATATTTATTCTTATTTGATTCGTTTTACTAGTACATGAACTAAATTAATAATTTAACACTAGGAAAAACCAATTTAATCATTTTCCACCAAATAGGCAAATACATACACATATAATACTTATATTCAAATTCGAAACTTTACCTTAACGCATCCGACAAAATTGTTAATTTTATAAAATTAAGGAAGATGGTGGTGGCATGAAATTAGCAATTATATTAGTTGTAATTTAATAATAAATATTTTAGAAAAGAAAAAAAATTACTTCTTTCAGCGCACCACAAATTCCTCCTTACTACGATTTAGAAGTAAAATAGAAGTCTAACCAAATTTGTAGAAAAAAAGGTAAACTATAATAAAGGTCACTCAATTATAGATAAAGTTATATTTAAGTCACTCAATTATTAAAGATTACATTTAGGTCACTCAATAGATAAAGTTATTTTTAAGTCACCCTTCATATTTACATATAAATCTCAATTTATATATTAGATTAATTAATGATTTTAAATGTAGTATTCTATTGTTAACGGGGGTATACAAGTGATTTAGAAGAAAAAATGATTAAATTGATATATATATATATATATATATATATTTAATATGAAGGGTGACCCAAATATAATTTTCCCCATAATTGAGTGACCCAAATGTAATTTTACCATAACTGAGTGACCCAAATGTAACTTTTAATAATTGAATAACTTAAATGTAATATTATCCATAAATGAGTGATCTTCGTTATAGTTTACCCGAAAAAATCAAACAAAAGTTTGCATTTGCTTTTACTTTCGTCGTTTGATTTCTCTTCCACTTCAATGTCCACACTTATTTTTCGTCTATAAATACTCGTCTTCCTTTGTTCACTTTCTCATAACTCTGCACTGACTTTCTCTTTTTCTCTCTCTTTTTTCTGATACAAAATTTGGGTTTTCTCTGCTACCCAGATTCAGGTATTGCTTTATCCGTATGTTTAACTAAGTATCCAAATCTGGGTCTTTCTCAAAAGCAGAATTTTTTGCTTATTTTTCGTTTCTTTTAATGTTCCTTTTTATGGACAAAGAGCTAAATTTTCTCATAAAACTATGGCTTGGGTAGAAATCTTTGGTTTTTATAGGTTCTGTTTTTCTGGGTCTTGGTTAGTTTTTTGTTTTTGTTTTTTTGGTTCAATGGGTATTGGTTGTTTTGATCGAATCGTTGAGTTTTGGTTGTTTTTGTTTATCCACAGGAAAAAAAGGGAACACAAAGCTAAGTTTCAGTTTCGGGTGTGGCAATGGCGAGTCACAGCAACAATGGCAAGTTAGAGAAGTTGGCTTCCATTGATGCTCAGCTACGAGCTTTGGTTCCTGCTAAAGTGAGTGAAGATGATAAATTGGTTGAGTATGATGCTTTGCTTCTGGATCGGTTTCTGGATATTCTTCAAGACTTACATGGCGAGGATCTTAAGGAAACGGTATGCCATTCTCCAGTTTTCACTTTGTTTCTGATATTTGGCTTTTGATCGTTTGCTTCCATGGATTTGTTTCAAGTTTTAATGGTGAAGTACTGGCATTTCACATTTTGATGTTGAAAATCAACTCTTATGGTGGTACTGTATTTCTGCTTAAAAACATTCTGCTACTTTGTTAATATAATTGATTGTATATTGAGCTGTGAGACTGAAGATGCTAACTAAATTGATTTGATCCTGAAATTTGTGTAGTGCTTTACAGTGATAAATTGTATTTTTCATTTTTTGTGGTTGATTTGTTTAGGTTCAAGAATGTTATGAACTGTCTGCTGAGTATGAAGGTAAGAATGACCCCAAGAAACTTGAGGAGCTGGGAAATGTTTTGACGAGTTTGGATCCAGGGGATTCCATTGTTGTAGCCAAGGCTTTCTCCCACATGCTTAACTTGGCTAACCTGGCTGAGGAAGTTCAGATTGCTTACCGTCGAAGGATCAAGTTGAAGAAAGGTGATTTCATCGATGAGAACTCCGCAACAACTGAATCAGACATCGAAGAAACTCTCAAGAGACTTGTGCATGATCTCAAGAAGTCTCCCGAGGAAGTTTTCGATGCACTTAAGAACCAGACTGTGGATCTGGTCTTCACTGCTCATCCTACCCAATCAGTCCGTCGATCTTTACTTCAGAAGCATGGAAGGTTTGTTTTTTCGATTCTTACAGCTGAATGTCATTTTCATTACATCTCAATAAATACAGCAGTGGAGCAATTTCAAACTTAAATTCTGTGTTTTTCATCGCATCCAGGATAAGGGATTGTTTAGCTCAGTTGTATGCAAAGGATATTACTCCCGATGATAAGCAGGAGCTTGACGAAGCTCTACAGCGTGAGGTATATCACTGTGTTATGATATTTCTTTATCTGTAAATAAATTTGCTATTTTTCTCGCAAAGAAAAAAGCTTGTTCTCATCATTTGTTTCAATTCCTTTTCCATGTAGATTCAAGCTGCATTTCGTACAGATGAGATTCGAAGGACCCCTCCCACTCCCCAAGATGAGATGAGGGCAGGAATGAGCTACTTCCATGAAACAGTATGGAAGGGTGTCCCTAAATTCTTGCGGCGAGTTGACACAGCTTTGAAGAACATTGGAATTAATGAACGTGTTCCCTATAATGCTCCACTTATTCAGTTTTCTTCATGGATGGGTGGCGATCGCGATGGTACATTCCTACTTGAATAACTGAATAAAAATTATTGTACCTTGTAGTGAAAAAGCTCTTTTTGTTAATTATTTAAAATTGGAGGCGCTCAAATATCTTCTGGGGTGTTTCAATATTTTTCTTGATTCATAATGCAGGCAATCCGAGGGTTACCCCTGAGGTCACGAGGGATGTTTGCTTGTTGGCTAGAATGATGGCTGCCAATTTGTACTATTCCCAAATCGAGGATCTGATGTTTGAGGTATTTAGCTTGTATCATCTAGCGCATTCTAAGGAGCTTTATTTAAACAATCAATTTTAGGCCAATACTTATTGATGTCTCTTTTCAGTTGTCCATGTGGCGTTGCAGTGATGAGCTTCGTGTTCGTGCAGAAGAACTTCATAGATCCTCAAGGAGAGATGCTAAACACTACATAGGTATACTTTAGAAAATTTTAAAGCTGCTCAAAGAATGTGTTTAGACTTTAGGGAAACAAAAACTTAATAAGCTTCTCTGACTAGATTTTCAATGCCATGCCATGATTTATGTGACTCAAAGATGATGGTTTCTACAATATTTTGTTCAATTGATTTGTATCATTGGTTCAGTTCTAATTGATGTTACTTACAATGCAGAGTTCTGGAAAAAAGTTCCTCCAAATGAACCCTACCGTGTTATTCTTGGTGATGTTAGGGACAAGCTGTATCAGACACGTGAAAGGTCTCGCCAAATGTTATCTCATGGTATCTCTGAAATTCCCGAGGAAGAAACTTTCACCAACATTGAGCAGGTCTATCTCAGTTTATCTTATATCATGGCCTTATTATTAGTTTGGACTCCACCTACTTTCCATGAGTGAAATACAAATTTACTATTAGATTGTCTGCCCCCAGATTAATATGTAGCCTTGTTAGAAAATAGACAACAGCCAGAAAATCCGATTTTGTAGTTCTGGTCTTTGTTTTGCTTTATGTGCCGGGACAGTGGTATCTTGAAAACTTCCATTTCACTTTCTCTGCCCTCACTGTATTGTCTTCCCTAATTAACTCCTAGCTCTTTCCTTTTTCTTTTCTTTTTTTGCAGTTTCTGGAACCTCTTGAGCTATGTTATAGATCACTTTGCTCTTGTGGTGACCGGCCAATTGCTGATGGAAGTCTTCTTGACTTCTTGAGGCAAGTGTCAACTTTCGGCCTCTCACTTGTCAGACTTGACATTCGACAAGAGTCTGACCGTCACACAGATGTCTTAGATGCAATTACCAAGCACTTGGAAATTGGTTCCTACCGAGAGTGGTCTGAAGAGCAAAGGCAAGAATGGCTATTATCTGAACTAAGCGGAAAGCGTCCGTTGTTTGGCCCTGATCTTCCTAAAACAGAAGAAATTGCTGATGTTTTGGATACATTCAGTGTCCTAGCGGAGCTTCCGGCAGACAACTTTGGAGCATACATCATTTCAATGGCTACTGCCCCTTCTGATGTTCTTGCTGTTGAGCTCCTGCAGCGTGAATGCCGTGTGAAGCAACCATTAAGAGTCGTTCCACTGTTTGAGAAGCTAGCAGATCTGGAGGCTGCACCTGCTGCATTGGCTCGGCTCTTCTCGGTAGATTGGTACAGGAATCGTATCAACGGCAAGCAAGAAGTTATGATTGGGTATTCGGATTCGGGTAAAGATGCTGGGCGTCTCTCTGCTGCCTGGCAGCTATACAAAGCTCAGGAGGAGCTTATCAAGGTTGCTAAGCAATTTGGTGTGAAGCTAACGATGTTCCATGGTCGTGGTGGAACTGTTGGTAGAGGAGGTGGTCCCACCCATCTTGCTATATTATCTCAACCACCGGAAACTATTCATGGGTCACTTCGGGTTACGGTTCAAGGTGAAGTTATCGAGCAATCATTTGGTGAGGAACACTTGTGCTTTAGAACACTCCAGCGTTTTACTGCTGCCACACTTGAGCATGGTATGCACCCACCAGTCTCACCGAAACCAGAATGGCGCGCATTGTTGGATGAAATGGCCGTTGTTGCCACAGAGGAGTACCGTTCCATCGTCTTCAAAGAACCTCGATTTGTTGAATATTTCCGCCTTGTAAGTGAACTTGCATTATCATGTTCTTAACACCATGTGATCTTAAGTTAATTAAAGCAGTTTTGGATTGAATAATTTATACCTTTTCTTTTGGCTGTAGGCTACACCGGAGTTGGAGTATGGTAGAATGAATATTGGTAGCAGACCATCAAAGAGGAAGCCGAGTGGGGGTATTGAATCTCTCCGTGCAATCCCATGGATCTTTGCCTGGACGCAGACAAGATTTCATCTCCCTGTTTGGCTCGGCTTTGGAGCGGCATTTAAACATATCATTCAGAAGGACATTAGGAATCTCCATATGCTGCAGGAGATGTATAATGCATGGCCTTTCTTCAGGGTGACAATTGATTTGGTCGAAATGGTCTTCGCCAAAGGAGATCCTGGCATAGCAGCCTTATACGATAAGCTCCTCGTTTCTGAAGAACTCTGGTCATTCGGAGAGCGATTGAGGACCAACTATGAAGAAACTAAAAGCCTTCTCCTCCAGGTAAACACCCCTGGCCTTAAGCACATATACAATGCCTCCGTTTAACAAAACTCGACCAAGACCAACTTAACTTTGTATTGCTTTTTGCTTTTCAGATTGCCGGGCACAGGGATCTTCTTGAAGGAGATCCCTACCTGAAGCAAAGACTCCGGCTACGTGATTCATACATCACCACACTAAATGTCTGCCAGGCCTACACACTGAAACGAATCCGTGATCCGAACTACGATGTAAAGTTGCGGCCACATATATCTAAAGAGATTATGGAATCAAGCAAACCCGCCGATGAACTCGTGAAACTGAACCCAACAAGCGAGTATGCCCCAGGTTTGGAGGATACCCTCATCTTGACCATGAAGGGTATTGCTGCTGGCATGCAAAACACGGGTTAAACCGACCTACTTGGCGATGCATGCTTATAGTTTTTAGTCACGAGGAGATGAATTATTCATCAAAGACTGATGTCATTTCGGCCTAAACCTTGTTTTATAGGTAAAGAAAATAAGTGGATATATAATGCTGTTTTCAAGTGTATGATTATGTTTGGAGTTGAACTCCATTGAAACTGATTAATAATTTATGCTTTAATACAAGTAATGCCCTCCAGGCTTCTGGTTTTTGTTTCTTTTACACGCTTTCTGTAATACATTAGCCTCTACTACCATGGTAATGGTAGCTTTGAAAGTCTTTCTTTCACGTAGGAAGAAGATTTATTCTTGTGGATGCCTTTGCCTTTGATTAGTTATGCGGAACCAACTGTTGTTGGTTTCGGAGAACATTGCGAAGCACTGGAAATCAAATTAGTGATGGCCATCTTAGATCTCTACTGGAATCAATGCCGATATTTGCCGTAATAACACATTGAATTCAGCACTAAACCATATGTACGATACATTGTTAGTAGTTACGAATTCCGAATATAAATTAATATAACGAAATAAAAGGTCACTAAAGCAGGAACTCAAAATTTGTTAGAAGTGGGATTTGAACCCACGCCCTCTCACAAGGATCAGAACTTGAGTCTGACGCCTTAGACCACTCGGCCACCCTGACTCGTGGTTACCGATTCTCTCTTTTTTTGTTTATAATGTATAAGGTTTAGACCCACCAGCCCCTTGGACTTTCTAATAGACTAGTCTTAGGCAGGATAAAAAAAAAATACTAGATCCATCGGGTTCCGACCCAATAAAGCTAGACATTCTCATTTGAAATCGGACATAACATGAGTATTTCCGAGATTCGTGTAAGAGTTTTTGAGCTTTGACTTCTCATGAAGCAATGCACCTGTGCATGTTCCCTCGTACGAGTGGCTAAAACCATCGTCTTGGTTTTGCTCATTTTTTCCTTCAATTTTATTTTTAACAATTATTGTTTATGGAAATAAATAAAAAATCTAGCCTGCTGAGAAAATACAGGCAAAACATTTCCCCTGCCATGATAAAATGAATGAATGACTGCTATGATGAAAACGACGGCATTTTATAGTCGAATAAACCAAACCACAACGGCTATATTCCCCTGCCATGAAAACTGAAAAGGTTAAAAAAGCATCACAAACTACAATTATTATTATAATATACAGAATTTTCACCGTACGCCGTACAAACGGTAATTTCTACAGTACTTTTTACGTACTTTTTTGGATCCGTTCCCTTTGCCCCTGAATGAAAAGGCAGCCTTTTACTGCATTTCAACACGTGCTACCCTACACCATATCTCTCACGCGTGCCAAAATCAACATCATTGTTTTTTTAAGATGAATTTATTATTATTATCATTATCATTCACATCAAATTAATTTTGATTGATTTGTTTTTGTGTTTTGCCCAATTGACATTATTGTCAAATTATTCTTGCCTTTGCCTTTCCTCCAAGCAATCTGCTACTTTTACACCACATAAATCTATTAATGTGGACAGACATCATTTTTCTATCATAATCGTATACAATTCCAACAGTTTTATATTATTATTACTATTATTATTATTATTATTATTATTATTATTATTCCCTTACACAAAATGACATTTTTTATGAAAACGTGATTGAATCCAACGGATACTATCAAATTCTGATTTGACATCTTATTTTTTTCATTAACAAAGGTCTAATCCATCTATCCAACGGATACTAATTATTCATCGACTCCCTATACTCCTTAAATTTTATAAATTTAATCCATCTATCCAACGGATACTAATTATTCATCGACTCCCTATACTCCTTAAATTTTATAAATTTAATCCATCTACTTTTTAATTATAGAAATTTAATCCTCTTTTTGACGGAATAAAAAATTCAAGTCTAACTTATTTGTGTTATTCTAAATGCAAGTTTTTTCATTGGTGTGAGAATCAAGATTTTTCTTGGGAGATACCCACCAAATCACATCATATTAAACTTGAATAAAAAGGATCCTGATAAATTAGATGATGATGGTATTAGGGTGATGGGGATGGCATCAATAATTGCTCAAGTAAATAGGAAAAAGACAAGGGTATGGCAAAAGTCTAGAAACCATTGCAAAGGTTTATGAAAATGGGGAATCTTTGAACAACCTGTAACATTTTGGAACTAGCCCACTAGGCTTACCCCTTTTTGATACCTCCTTTTCCTCACTCCCAAAACCAAAATATACCCACAAAAACAAAATCAATTCACAAATCATTTTCTTATTTATTGTCCATCTTGTAGCCAATCAAAAACAAAATTTTCCCACTTTCACATTCATTGGCACAGCACAACACGTGGCCAAAAAGAGCACCCTCCAAAGGAAGGGCTGTGAATTGTGCTGGTCTTGTTTAAGCACCCACCATTTGCACTTTTGGACCCCCTCCCCTTGGTTTAGGTGTTTTAAGAGGGCAAAAACAACACTTAAATGCCCACATGTGAATGCTTCCCCAAGAAAAAAAAAAGGGGGGGGGGGGGGGGAGATGAACCCTTTCTAGTCCCTCACATGACAATGCCATTCAACAACTTCACTTGCAAACAAATTCAACAAATCAAATCAAACCCTATAATGGAATTAGCTAACATGGCATTAATGACTTAAGAAACAGATGATGGTGTTTAGGTTCTTATCCCTACCCTATAGGACACACACATATGGCAATAAATGGTGCCCAACTACCCACACCCCCACTATTTAATGAGGAAACCAACCATGACCAGGTCTTGGGAGTTTCATGGCATATCAGATAAATGAAACAGTTAAGCAATTAATAATGGAGTTGCAGAGAGAAGTAGATGGGGGAAAAATGGGAATTTTTTTTATTGATGAAATGGTTGAGAGAGAGAAGGAAAAAGAAAAAGGAACAACAATATTAATGACAACATATTTCATCCTTCTTTCACTAACCCAGTAAACTAAGTACCCACCAGACATCCATCCAATCTCCCTCATGGCTTCAGATGATTTTGTATATATCATCACATATATACATGTACAGATTCTCCTCTACTACCAGCCTGCCACTCCTCTTCACTGTATCTCTCTAAAATGTAACTAAGTATCCACTTGTGATTAAATTGTACACATATTTCTCAATTCTCTTTTTTTTCTTCTTTTTTTCCCACTGAATAAAAGTAGTGATACAAGAACCAGGCTGGCCTACTTGAAAATGGAAAAAGAGGGGGGGGGGGGGGGGGGATTAAGGAAAATGGTGAAAGGAGGAAAGAACAGGGAACCCTACAGCAATGAGGATTGAGGAATGAATGAAAAAATAAAAACTGCAAAAGGGAACTAAAAGCTAACTTTATCTGGGGTTCCTATGGCATTGGCTGCTAATGGGATTATTATGTAGCTCTGGTTTTATGTCACAGATACCTGGTAATCTTTATGTGGCGGGGAGGAAAGATTGGAAGGGGAGTGGAAGAGTTCCCGACAAAATAGACGTTTGGGCAGCGATAAGTAAACGCAAAAAAGGGCTGGACCGGGAGTACAATATAGTCATTAATTCTAAAAGCTGTAATGCCTCACCGAGTGCTCCAGCAATTCCCGACTCGGGCACACGAGTTCCTTCACCCGGCTACCATTTTTGTATATCTTGAATGTTGGTACGATCCTCACATTCTCAGCATTTGCAATCACTGGAATCTCGTTGATGTCCACCTTTACTCCAAAAGAAAGGACAAAAAGTTGAGAACAAATTGTTATTCTTTCTGTGCTTTGCATTTAGTTTTCCTTCATCTAAAGGAGCATGGAAAAAAAACAAGTAAACCATGGAGAGAGAAAATGGACCATTTACCTTTAGAAAATTTATGGAGGGGTAACGACCACAGAGAGCATCCACGAATGGAGATATCTGTTTGCATTGCAGGTTGGATGCCATCTTAAAATGGACAACAGAGATGCCTGTGGGTCAAAATTAACTCTCAAGAGGATTCCATGAAAGTAATAAAATGAGGAGAGAGAACAATTGAAGTACTGAATATGGTTTTAAATATAAGGCCAACACCTACCTGGCAGAGATATTGCAGCTCTGAACTGCTCGAGACTGGACACTTCTTCTACTTCACCACCGAACTTCATGTTATAAACCTCTTCGCCACGTGATTTCTTCAATGCAACTTGAGCATGAAAAAGAGATTCGGCAACTTCATTATCACCTGGTAGTTCCCTTCTTAAAACTTCATAATCTCGGACAGCCTCAGCCCATCTCTCAAGCTGTAGTTCAAAATATTTAGTATGAATCAACCGAATTCGGGTACAGCTATAAATAAAGATGCTTGTCCTTATGATAAAAGAAAGCTTTAAAGAATTGCTTACCTTGCTATTAGACACTGCCCTTCGAAGAAGGGCTTTTATGTAGTTCGGTTGGATACTTAAAGCTTGGTCACAATCTTCAACAGACCGCTCCCACCGTCCAAGCTTAAACCAACATGCTGCTCTGTTACAATAAAGAACAGAATTCAATGGATCAAGCCTAATCCCATCCCCGTATGCTGAGCAGGCCTCAGTGAACCTTTCGGATTTGAAAAGATCATTCCCACGTGCTCGTGCTCTGGCAACCAACTTCACATTGCTAAGCAGTACAGAAACTTCAACATTTCGAGGATCAACCTGCCCAGCCTTCTCCGCAGCTGTCACTGCATTCTCAAACCTGCAATAAATACATCATTAATTTTCAAACTCTGGTCCCAAAGTCTCTGGCATCTCGTCTCTGATGAAGCTTAGTAACTTTTTTAAAACTAACCTCCCAAGTGCCATCTCCATTTGTGCTTGGACAAAAAAGTGATAAGCTTCGGCAAGCATCCCAAAGTACTTAGTCTGTGAGGAGTTGGTGCATTGTTCTAATTTAGGAACAACCAAAAGGCTTGATTCAGCATCATCAAGTTGATGCAGTTTTAAAAGGGCTTCAACTCTACACATAAAAAGCTGTAAATTCAATGTGAACCAGTTCAGCCATTTTCAATGTCTGTTAACTGCACAAATTCTTCAAAATTTAAAGATGGAAAGTTTTGAACAAGATTTTTTACCTGAGGGGAAAAGTCTGCACCTGCAGCAATAGCGGCATCAGCTTCCCTTAATGCACCTGTCCAGTCCCTAATTCTCCTGGCATCTGTACACTTGCTAAGATGCCTTTCCACTGCCTGCAACTTCTGCAACTCTGTCGGATCTTGTGGTTGTCCGGGAAAACACAAGTGCTTCCTAGCATTCTCAACATGTCCTACCCTGAAATTGAATGGAGTTAAATTGGAGCAACCTAAATATTTAGGCACATTCGATACAATTGAAATATCTTAAAAAATGTATGCATTTGATTAATACCAAGAAATAAGAAGTGATTTCAAAATGCCTACAATCATTATATGGAAAAAGGCCTACATCAATAAAAGTAAACACCGAAACACATGGATATCTATTTTTCATAAAGATAGAAACATAGCAGACAAGTTCATCAGCTACCCTAATACCCTTTGGCAATGGATCCTTCTAAAGTAATTTACAAGAAGTCAATCACTTGGAGCAAACTATTGACAACACAATCCATAATATTTCACCGGATTGCTCCGAAATAATTCAAAGGGAGATGAATAATCCTAGCCAAGCTAATCTTATAAATACAAGCAACAACAATGAGGACCATATAACACAGGGGAAATCCACAGAACAGACCATGAGACATTAAGAAATTCAGATCATAAAGGAAATGATTTGAATGAGCAGAATTGTGAAGATATAAATGGATCTAACAATCATTCACCAGATCAAAATTTCTGCAACCAGCATCAAGTCAAACATAAGGGGAAAAAACACTATTCACTCCTTTCATAGACAGAAACATTGTTGCCAATGTAGATAAAAGAAAACCCAAGTTCTTTTCAACAAAACTATCACTAACCCACAAAATCAACCAAAAATATTTCCACCGACACTCTTTCCATTACAAATGTAGATAGAGATATAACACAAAACATGTATATTTATCTGTAACCATAGCTCTTTTCACCTTAACAATAATGAAGCCAGTCTCTGATGAGCCCTCCCATAATTAGGATCCAATCTAACAGCTTCTTCACATTCCTTCACTGCCTCTCCTACTCTCCCTAAAGCCGTCAATGCAGCCGCTCTATTACTCCGGTAAGCCGCATTCGCCGGTGACAAAGCTATAGCCTTATCATACAAACTCAAAGCCTCTAAAAAATGTCCCTTCTTGTACATCTCATTCCCGACTCTCTTAAATTCCTCAGGTTCCGAGTTCCACATTGCTTTCCTCATTAAATCACTCGTATTCCCCCGGGTTCCGAGGGTGTTACTGGGTTCAAAGGCATAACCTTTGGAGGCTGTAAGGGTTCCAGTCCCCACTCCCCCGCCCCGCATTATGCTGCCGTGGCCATAATTACCCGACCCAGAGCCTAAAACGTCGGTTCTGGAGCTCCGATTCGCCGCCATGCCGGTTTTAATGATTTTCCCCGAAGGGCAAATGTTTCCCGTCGGAAGAACGTTGACTGGCGGCGAGTTGACGGTGCTTTGACCCGAATAGATCAGCGGGTGGGTCATGGCAGTGTTGGATTTGGATCTGTTATGAGCCGATTTAATATTCCCGGTCGAAGCTGTCGGGCTGGTTTCACTCGAGCCGGAAAGCTCGCCCGAGTGGTTATTCCGACCCGATTCAGATCTCTTAGCGGTCGCGTTAGACGAGTTCCAACCCGAAACGGATCTGGACGAACTGGAACTAGAACTCGTCGTCGTAGTGGTAGTCGTCGTCGTCATCGTGAGACCCTGTTGCCCGGTTCGGAGCGGAGAAACGGGTGAACCCAGATCGAGTTCACGGAAATCGGGCTTGTTATCATCGTAACTCAATGAGTCACGGAGTTGATCAGCGAGTTTGTCAAAATCCGGGGATAACTCCGGTACTGGCTTTCCACCAAGATGCGACATTCCGCTTCCTCTTCTTTCCTCTCACTAAAAAAATGGCGTTACTCCAATTTCCTTCCCTTTCCCCTTTCCCCTTCCCTCCCTCTCTTGTCTCTTTTCCTTTGGATGGTAATGTGAGTGGGAAAAAGGAAGAGCTTCTTGAAGTGAATGTGGGAAAGGACAGTTCTTGGAGAAGGAGAAAAAAAAAACTTGGAGGAAGAAGAGAGATCTAGAGAGAAATAGAAAATGAAAGGAAAGAAAGAGATGGGGATCTCGTGATATCAAAGTAAGAATGTGAAAATTTTCTAGAGCAACAAACAGAGGTTTTACAGAGAGAAAGAGAATTGGAAGGAGAAGAAAGAAAGAAATGGAAGAGAAACATCTTCTATTTATTCACTTATTTTCCTGTTTAATTAATAATATTTTTTATTTTTTTATTTTATTTTACCTGCTGCTTCACGAGACAGGTTTTCATTCTTGGGTTAATTACAAATCAGAGAATCCGACGAATGGATCAGAGGAATTAAGGGTTTTATCGGATAAAATTTTATTCGATTAAAAATTTCAATGATAAAATAACTACACTACTTCAGTTTTTTTTTTCTGAAAATATTTTTTTACAATTTTATATATTTATTCAATTTAATCTTCTAACCGTAAATCTTTATAAATTCTTTCTTTATATTAATATCTTTAACCTTTATACTCTCATCTATATTTTTTTTAAAAATTCTACTTTAAAATATAATATTATAAATATATTTATATATTTTATATGATATCATTACAAATCTTACTCACTCTTGTAAAAAAATATATAATGTAATATGTGTGTATATTGAATATAGTTATTAAAAATCAATTAAATTGAGACTCGTGGCCATTAGTATCGTAATATTATAAATATTTACAATTAAATTTGATTAAAAATTCGAACAACTCAACTTGAATCGAATTTTATAAACTCGTCTCTAGTAAGAAAAAAAATCAAATAAATTTTAAATGATAAAATAAAAATCAACAACTCTACTAACTTTAACTTTTTTTACTCTACTTAACTTACCCGGTTGAATATTCGCCCCTAATTAACTTCACATTAAGTCATGAATAATCTCAAATACTAAAACCTAAACTATCCCACCGATGACTTGGATTACACATTCTGACATTCATATGACCCAAAACCTCAATTTAACTGATGTTAAAAAAAACATCTGTTAACTTTTTACTCCTAATTGACATTATAATGATTTTAAAAAAGTTGAGAAGGACTTATTAAGAATATAACGATCAATGAACAAATATATTTTTTAATTACGAAAGTCAATTAAAATGTTTAAAAAATAATTGAAAAGTTACAAATGGCAAATATAGTTGTGTAAGGTAGTGTATTAGTATGTTATTTTAAACGATTAATTGACCGACTAAAAAATATATTCAAACTAAACCAATTAATTGATTGACTTTAAATTGATCTTATTATATTCAGTTAAAAACCGATCGATCCGACTAAAACATATCGATTCCTTAATAGTTTGAAATTACCTAATAAATACTTTTTTATAGGACACCAACATATAATTATTGTAACCCCATTGGTCTGATTTATAGTTGTGTAAGGTAGTGTATTAGTATGTTATTTTAAACGATTAATTGACCGACTAAAAAATATATTCAAACTAAACCAATTAATTGATTGACTTTAAATTGATCTTATTATATTCAGTTAAAAACCGATCGATCCGACTAAAACATATCGATTCCTTAATAGTTTGAAATTACCTAATAAATACTTTTTTATAGGACACCAACATATAATTATTGTAACCCCATTGGTCTGATTTATAATTAACGCTTCATAGTTCAGTATTTCATTCATCTCTCCTCTCTTCGTTCAACGTTTTTATTTTCTTTATTTTTCTTTCTAATTCTTGGGGTTATATTTTTCGTCTATAATTGATTTTGTTTGTTATTTCTGCTAACAGCAAAGGCCTACGTCTTATCCCACTCCCGTATCAAAGCGATTGAATAACACACTATATATATTTATATGTTATGTGTATAAATATAAAATTCATTTTAGTTACTATAATTGCAATTACCTATAGTTGCAATAAAAATAAACTGATACAACAAATGAATTAAGTTATATTCACAAGTATTAAATTTCTATGCTATCAAAAAAGTTTTAAATTTATATGATTATGATATAAAATTTAGATCAAAATAAAAAATAAATCGAAATAAAATCTAAACAATAATATATATTACTTGTTTTATTTTATTTTTCCAAATTTGGTCATTACTCATTAGTTTACTTTATCAAATTACAAGACATGAAAAGATTTTTTTTTTACTTTAGCGGCTAGTTTTATTAAGGAGTAAATATAATAAAATTATAAGAAAAATATATAAAAAAGTAGACTAATCATTTTTCTTAAAACTATTGGAATGAATAAATTAACAACTACATAAAAAATGATCGTACAAATAAATGGTTAAAAACTCAATTAAACAATTGAAAAAATGATTGATACAAACAAACATTATTGTCAACCGTGAAGGATAAACATCATTATACTACTAACACAAAAAATATATAATAAGACGACTCAATAATAAACCAACTTATCGCAACTCAATAGTTGTCTGTTTTGGATGATTGTAAGCATCTATCAATAAACGAGAATCATGTCAAGTGCCAAAAGCATAGGTAGATTAACAAAAAAAAAAACCCAATAAACACCAACAAAAAACAACGTCAAATCTAACTATAAAAAAAAAGACGTACTACAAGAACATATAAGATAATTAAATTGGAAAATACACCAACAATGATAATTACATTCTTTATTCTTTGAAAAAACATCAATCTTCACGAGCCATAAATTACAGGACAATATGATGAGGAGTCAAGGTCAGCATGGGTATGGGGAGCACAGGAGAGACGTCTCGAACCAGCACCGGAGGGGAGATGGAAGACAATCAAAGGAGGAGTGGGTTGCTTTTGTGGATAACTTGAGCAAGCGAACAACAAGGGGTGCTTTGAAGATATTGTTTGGGTATTTCGGCGAAGTCAAAAGGGTTTTCATCCCTTTCGTGAATAGAAGACCTAAGTATCAAGACTGTACCTTTGCCTTTATTCACTTCGCCACTGAGAGTGCGCTGCGTAGGGCTATTTCTCGCGTCGATAACACAACCATTGAAGGTAGACCGGTTAAGGTTTCTCGGGCGAGATTCAATAAACCCTCAACATCTGGAGTTCATTCCGAGAAATGGAGGGTGAAAGGGTCGACTGCAGAACCGCTCGGAAAGTATCAGCACAAGCAAGGACAAGTGAGACCAGCTGGTGGTTATGGCTTTAGAGACGCCAGATCGTTCAAGGAAGCTTTGGTAACAGGGGAGAAAGAAGCTGGTCTACCCCCCTCGGAACAAGATGGTCAGATACCCAAGGGTGTCAGCAGCCAAGAAAGGAGTCAAGAACCGGAGTTTGAACCAATCCCAAGCACTAGTATGGCTTGGATTAGAAACTCTGTCATGGGAATCTTGAAACCAGGCTTTGATATTGAGTTTGTACAGAGAGCTCTTGCGAGCGACGGGATGATAGCTACATTAGCACCCTGGGGCTGCTGCCCAAATGCATGCCTTATCACTTTTGAAACGCCAGTAGCAAAAGGGGTGGCCTGGATTGAAAAAAAAGATGAATTATCTTTCTGGTTTTCTGTCTTGGAGGAGGAGGTCATGATTAATGGTGTCCCGCACATGTTCGTATCAATATCCATCTTAGGTATGCCCATTCATGCTTGGTCGACGGAATTCTTTTCGTTCTTAGCAAAAAGATGGGGACCTCTGGTATTCATT
Organism: Hibiscus trionum; assembly: GCA_030270665.1. Classification (NCBI taxonomy): domain Eukaryota; kingdom Viridiplantae; phylum Streptophyta; class Magnoliopsida; order Malvales; family Malvaceae; genus Hibiscus; species Hibiscus trionum. The sequence continues at coordinate 10,326,489 of BSYR01000056.1, forward strand.
GAGGAAGATACCCGGAAGCTGTTGAACCTTCGGACAGCAAATATGATCATCAGGGCGCCGAACCAGTTTGTTGTTCCTTCAGCCGTGAGTTTTTCGGTCAACGGCCAAAGCTTCAAAGTTGCTATTCAAACTGGTCTTATGGTTTCGACTCAAGTTGAGAAAAATGGGGTAGAGGATGATGATGCATGGGACGGAATGGAAGATATCGGAGAAGACCCTCAATGGGATGCGAAAGGGGACAGCGGTGGTTTACACCCTCACCGGGATTCTTCTCCGGTCAGGGAAAGAGAAAAAGTTCAGATGCATGCTCGCAATAATGAGCCCGGCACTACTTCCCAAGGAAATGTTCAGGGGAACATTCCCAATGATTTGGAACTTGATGAGGAATTTAGAAGGGAAGATGATAAGACTTCTGGGGCCCCACTTGATATTAGACATGTGGAAAATAGAATTGAAGAGGTGAACTCCTCTCCAGAGTTTTTCGGCGAACAGCTGGACCAGGCCAGGTTTGGGCCTCAACAAGATCTGGGCCTATCTGAAAATAATGGGAGGGTCATTGGGCCAGAATTTTCAGCAGAAAGGGGTGTTTCAGCAGAGGATAATTCAGTTAATATTCTAGACAACCCAGTCCTACATAATTTGGCTGATGGCTTTGGGTTAGATCCGCAGGACCCTATAGCTGAGGAAGTGGTTCCAGACACTCTCGACAAATCAGATCGATCGGCGGAGATTTCGGGTGGGAATATGGCAACCTCAGGCCTCAACGCAGTAGCAGGTATGGCTATTCTCAAATCAGGTAGGGGTTCTGATTTCTTTCAAGCGAGCCACCGTCGCATAATCAGAAGGCAGATCCGGGAGTCGCTTGATGAAGATGTGGTTTTGCCTGGAATGGAGCCTTCCAACTCCTTGGGTTCGGTCCACCTCAGCCTAATTGAGGAGGCTCTACATGTATGGGGCGTTAGCTCGCTGCTGGGAGTTTCATTTAAAGGTGGAAGAAATGCTCTTGTGGAAAAAATTCAGGAGTTAGAGGGGGAAAGTTGACGCCGTTTTGTGCCCTCGGTTATTTTAGGTCATACATTTTTTGCTCATGAATCTTGAGATTATTTCTTGGAACATAAGGGGGCTGGGTAGGTTGGAAAAGGCAAGGGCTGTCCGCAACCTCATTAGAGAAAGAAAACCGCAATTTCTCTTTTTGCAGGAAACCAAATTGGTTGTTTTTTCTAAAAATCTGATTAGAAGGATGGGTTTCGGCTGTAAATACGCTTACGCTAACTCCCCGGCGGAAGGATCTGCAGGCGGTATAATCTGTGTCTGGGACCCTGATTGCTTTGTTGTGTCCGAAACAATCATCTCCAAACGGTACATTATCCTGATGGGAAAATTCACAGGTTCGAATGTGGTATGCGGCCTCGTTAATTTGTATGGACCTTCCATAGATTCGGAGAAATCAAGCTTCTTTCAAGAACTTCAGCATGTTTTGGGTCGTTATCAAGTCGCGTGGTGCCTCGGGGGGGATTTTAACGCAATCATAGGACCGGAAGAGAAAGTGGGTTTCTCATGGAACTTTGCGGCCATGGAGGTGTTTCGATGCTTCATTGACTCAGTCGAGCTTGTGAACCTTCCACTGCTGGGAGGATCCTTCACATGGTCAAATAATCGAGATCCGCCAACATTAGTGCGCCTTGACCGATTCTTAGCCAACATGAGTTTTCTGGAGCTTTTCCCGAATCTGAATCAACTCCTTTTGTCAAAATCGATTTCAGATCACAACGCGATTGCGTTAAAGAACATCTCTGCCTTTCGGGGTAGGCGGCCTTTTCGTTTCTACAACTATCTGCTAGAGGAAGAGGGTTTCGAAGATGTGATGACGGACTGCATCGGTAAGCTGAAACAAAGGAATCTGGGTTTCTGTAATCTTATGAAGGGGATCAAGGGGTCAGTAAAGTCGTGGTCCTCAGTTTGGAAGAAACATAAGGAATTTCAATCTGCGGTTGTGGAAAAACAAATTGCCACGCTAGAAGAGAAAATACAAGAGGGGAGGGCTGTGGCTTCGGACCTATCAGAGTTAATACGGCTGAAACAGGAACTGTAGAAACATTTAAGGCGGGAGGAGAGTATCTGGCTACAGCACTCGAGAGTGCGCTGGTTCCTGGAAGGTGACAGAAACTCTAGGTACTTCCATTCAATAGCATCTTTGCGAAGAAAATCTAACTCGATAATTCAGTTGAAGCAGAATGGTATGCTGATTTCCAACCCAAAGGTGCTAAATAAGCTTATTTTCGATCACTTTGCTGGTTTGTTCAATAAAAGCAACACTCTAAAGGTAGAAAACTTAGACTTGCCTTTCAAGTGCATTTCCAAGGATCAAGCTGCAGTGGTAGAAAAAGAATTCACTGAGAATGAGGTTTGGAGCGCAGTTGCGTCCTTTGACTGCTCGAGGGCACCTGGTCCGGATGGATTTAACATGGGATTTTACAAGAAATTCTGGCACGTGTTGAAAGATGAAGTCATGCGATTTTTTCACAGTTTCTATGAGGGTCTTGATTGGGAAAAAGAGGTTAATCACTCATATATCGCCCTAATTCCCAAAAAACCCAATCCAGAATCTATCGAAGATTTTAGACCGATCAGTCTCGTGGGGGGCATCTACAAAATCCTTTCGAAGGTCTTATCCAATAGATTGCGTGGCACTATGGACACTATCATTAGCAAGTCTCAGTTCGCCTTCATACCTGGCCGACACATTACGGATTGTTCATTTATCGCTAATGAAGCGATAGATTTCTTGAGAAAAAGTGGCTTGCAAGGGGCAATGTTCAAAATTGATTTCCAGCGGGCTTTTGACTCGGTAGATTGGTCTTTTCTTATCAGGGTCATGCAAGAAATGGGATTCGGAGAGAAATGGTGCAAGTGGGTCTTCAAGTGTGTTTCGACGGCTACTATATCAATCTTAATTAACGGGTCTCCCACCAAGGAGTTTTCTATGGTGAAGGGCCTTCGTCAGGGTTGTTCACTGTCACCTCTCTTATTTAACATCGTAGGCGAGGCTTTGCACCTCTTTCTTGACAAAGGGGTCGAAAAGGGCCTTTTTTCGGGTTGGCGGATCGGGCGAGGGAACCAAGCTCTTGAATTAAGTCATCTTCAGTTTGCGGACGATTTGACTATTTTCTGTGGAAATTCGTTGAGGGAGGCGGTAAATGTCCGTAGGATTCTGCGGATTTTTGAGGTTGCAGCGGGGCTAAAACTAAATATTAAGAAGAGTAGCCTTTTTGGGGTTAATTTAGACGCAACCATAGTGGAGACTTGGGCGAAACAATTAAAGTGCGTTGCTGGAAAATTCCCCACTGTATACTTAGGCTTACCATTGGGTTCTAAATCAAATTCCATGGCCTTGTGGGATCCAATTGTTGAGAAATTCCGCGGCCACCTATCCAAGTGGAAATCGCAGCAACTATCCTTCAGCGGCAGATTAGTTTTAATCCGTTCTGTCCTATCGGCTCTACCTGTCTACTTTATGTCGCTCTTCAAGATGCCGGCTGCTGTAGTAAAGAAGTTAAATGGCATCATGGCCGGATTCTTATGGGGGGACACCGCGGATACTAGAAAGACTCATTGGGCAAGGTGGGAGTTGGTTTGCAGAACTTTGGACTCGGGAGGCCTCAACGTGCGAAACATCGCTATTCACAATAAAGCGATGCTTGGCAAATGGTCGTGGAAATTCGCCTGCGACAAAGAGGGACTGTGGAAAGCGGTAATGTGCAGCAAATATGATCTGAATCCACGTTCCTTGACCATTGGGAACAATAGGCATCGGCTAGCATCTTGGCAATGGCGCGATATTATTAATTCAACGGGAGCTACGGACAGGGTAGGTGAAGTATTTCGGGCAAACTCGCGCCTGCAAGTGGGGGATGGCGTAAATATACTATTCTGGTCGGACTGTTGGATAAGGAACATGACACTTCGTGATAGGTTTCCGAGAATTTACGCCCTTGCTTGCAACAAGTCAGGCACGGTTGTGGAATTTGGTAGGAAAGTTGTATCGTCTTGGCGTTGGGAAATCAAATTAAGAAGGCCTCTGTTTGGATGGGAGATCGCACAATGGGATGAGTTCCTTGCAACCATTAACAGTCTTAACTCGGATGGCTATGAAAATGATTGTTTAATATGGAAGGGGACGGGTGATGGACAATTCTCGGTCGGATCTTTCTACAAACTAATTGAAAATGAAAACCCCACGGACAACTTTTGGAAGATAAGTGTGTGGAATGGATTGGCACCGCCTCGAGTCGAGTTCTTCCTCTGGCAAGTAATCTGCAATAGGTTGGCGGTTAAAAGCGAGCTGCTCAAGCGTGGTATAGGGGCTGTCGATTCCTCAGGTTGCCCGCTCTGTAACACTGCCAATGAATCGGTAACCCATCTTTTTCTCGCCTGCGAGGCCTCATGGAAACTATGGATGTTGATTATTGCCGAGTGGAATCTGAATTTCGTCATTCCGGGAGATGTCAGGACCTTGCTTACTCTTTGGTTTGCCAACCCTTTGAATGAGAACGATAAGTCAGTCTGGTTTCTCATCCCATCCGCTGTCCTCTGGTCATTGTGGCTTCATAGAAATGAAGTGGTATTCCGGAAAATAAAGCCTGATGTGAATTCACTGTTTTTTGTGGTAAAAACAAGAATAGCTACTTGGTATTGTGCTAGATTTCCCTCGTTTCAGGTCTCGATGAATGACATAGTAAACAATCTGAGATATGCGGATGGACGTTTCTGCTCAACCAGTAAGGGTGCTGACTCTAACCGTTGGCGGCCGCCGGAAGAAGGCTTCATCAAGGTGAATGTCGACGGTGCGATGTTGGCCGATAGAGGTGCAGGGGGAATAGGGGGGCTGGCGCGAGATCACATGAAGAGAATATTGTTCCAATTTTCGGAGGGGTGTGGGCCGGGACCTCCAGTGCTGGCCGAGCTGTTAGCAATCAAGCGAGGGCTGGAACTTTTGCTATCCGAACAGTCCTGCAATAGAGGAAGGCCTATTATTGAGAGCGATAGCTCTTTGGCAATTAACTGGATAAACAAAAACGATGATTGTCCAGCAGTTTTTTCAAGGTTGGTTAATGATATCGCTGAAGTGGGGAAGAGTAGGGGCTGCATTTTTTCGATAATTCCCCGAGTTCGCAATATTGACGCAGATGCCTTAGCAAAGACAGGCATTGGGTAATGGAACTTGGCTGTGGTGACCACAGGTAGGGATCGCAGCCATTCTAGGCAAATGGTTATGGGATCATTGATGTAATGTTACTGTTGGTCATTTTTGCTGATTGCCGGACTTTGTAATCTCATAATATTAATTAATAAACTCAATGGCACTCTTTTCCCCCTTCCTCTTTGGATCGATTCGAAAGGATTGGTCGATACGAGGGGGGGTTTTAACGAGGCCATCCTTTCATCAAAAAAAAAAGATAATTAAATTGTATTTAACAATGCAAAAAATATTGATTGTTTATAGTTTAGACATAATTAAATTGAATATCATCCTCTCTTTTAGTAAATTAACCGGTTAAAATAGAAATATATTAAAGAATAATTAAGTTTAGATCAAATAAGTTGGTATATGTTATATGGTAAAATTACATTTCATATATGAGTATTTCCTATTTGATTTCTTTAATACAGATTAAATTAAGAGAAAAACTTCAATACACAGACTGTGTAAACTAAAATTTACATAAGGTTTTTAATTTTAGGGGTTAGATGTTTAGTTTAGGGTTTAGAGTTTATAGGTTTAAGGTTTGATAATTAAGGTTAATGCTTAGAATGTAAAGTTTAGTGTTTATGTTTTAATCTTCAGGGTTTACGTTTAATCTTGGTTTATTGTATAAATAAGCAGGTTACACAACATGTGTATCAAATTTAAACCCTTAAACTAATGAACTAGAATAAATTACTATAAATTTATTTTTCAACTACTTGATAGTATCAATCCTTTTATATAATAGTTTGAAGGTGATTATAAGATAATATCAATTTATATTTTTTTAACACTTTAATGAAGCACACACCTTACGGACAAAGCTACTCCAAACACGAATCTTCTAAAATAAACATTATCATCTTTTTTTACTACTCGTTCCATTCATGGTTTCTATCATTTAAATAACATGCATTTAAAATAAAAATAATATTTTTATCTTCGAAAACTTGAAGAAAAAAAAGTATATTATGCTTTGAATTGTGTTTTAAATTAAAATATAGCGCGTGAAGTATACTGAATGAAATAGATAGTGAGAAAAGCAAAACTAGGATTGCATGAAAATAGTCACGACTCAAGAAGGAAGGAGCGAGTGAGCAGGTCCATCATCTTCGGCTTTGTTTAGCATTACTTTTTAAATCAGCTTTTGGTTCTAAAAGCTGGTTTGAGGCTAAAAGTTTTACTAAATAGCTAGCTTTTAGAGAAAAATCTGCTTTTGAAAAGTGATTTTCAACTCAAATGCAAAAGTTAAATTTTTTAGCTTTTGCGGTTGTAAAAGTGATTTTGAGAATCAAATTACAATTTTAACCTTCATTTGCTATTGTGTTTATTTATATTTTATAATTTTATAATTTTTTATGAAGAAATAATTATATAATTAATAATTATTTTTTTAATTTTAAAATGATATATATTTATTCATGTCAAGTTTTTTTAAATAAAATGTTTTAAATTTGTTATATTTTGATGGAACACGTATAATTATTAAAAAATATATTTATTAATAAAAATATTTTTATATTTTTATAATAATCTAAGCTGATATATTTCATATATTATAACATTAGAGAATTTGAATATCATATATATATATATATATATATATATATAGCTTACAATATCATGTCTAAAATGGTCATTTATCTTCTTAAAAGTACTTTTTGACAGCAATGATAAACATTAAAATCTTACAACCAACTTTTTAAAATCTCTTTTTAAAATCCCTTTCTTTTTTTTTGACAATGACAACTGTATTTTATTAATAACCATGAAAAATATCTCAAATACAAAGCATCTAAAATGGAGAATAATGAGATTTAGTATACTAAAATTTCAAACAACTCAAAGATGCAAAGAAAATAAATATTTTCATAGATATTAGCATACCGAAAAAATCCAGAAGTCTTCCTGAATCTCCTTGTCTCTATCCAAACGAGATGCTTTTACGATGTGAAAAAGGAGTGGTGAGCGAACCAAACTATCAGGCAAATTGCTTCGCTACCCAGGTCTGATTACATCGGCAAACAACCATCAACCGAGAGGGGATCTATCTTTCTATGAACACCGGCAGAATCAAAATCAGAAACTAGCGCCGCAAAGATCTCTGTAAGAGCATCGAACGAACGCTAAGGTATGCTGAAATCATGCCAAAAACGACAGATGAAACGAACCACAAAAATAACAAAAAACGTGTCACAAGGACAGAGAAACACGTGCCACAATGACGGAGAATTTTATTAAAAATATAAAAAAAAAACAAAAAAAAGCATGAAAATAATGAATCCGGTGATCGACAACCAGTATTAAAACCAGTTGCCGATCACCGGCTAAGAAACAAAAGAGGAAGAAGCCGCTATCAAATTGAAAGTGTTGAGCGGCGCTAGGGTTTTGCCTATCTAATAATCCCTTTCTAATATCACTTTTAAAAATCATTTTTCAAAAGCAATGCTAAACTAGCCAGTGGTATTTTTCTTATTTTCTAAACGCTGCCACAGTTAAATTTCACAGTAAATTTTTTTAACAGCGGTATTTTTTTAGTTTCCTCAGGTATTTATCCAAACAATTTCAATAATTGGTTCTTTAAATTTTGTTGGTTCGTATATACAATAGACGTTGATTATAAAAATTTAAAGTTGTTTTATTCACATGATGATGATCAAACTCTTAATTATACAATAAGATTTTTATTATCTCACTTTAATTTTGTAGTTTTATTTGCAATACTCTTTGATGATGAGTGTCAAGAGAAAATGTATTTAAAAATAAAAAAATTAAGAAAAATGATAAGTCATGTTTAGTAAAGAAAGGTTTGGGCAAAAATAAGAAATTTGAGACATAATTAGAGATTTGACCAGTCAAATCCACTAATATTGTTGTTTGGTGAAAAGCAGATTGAAAGACCGGATTGAGGTGAAACCGTTAACTTTGAAAAAGCTCATAATATGAGCTTTTTGAGATTATATGTTTGATATTAGAGTTGTAAAGACTCTTTTACCCTTATCAGTTACCAAAAATCTCAAAATAACTTAAATTAAATATTTTTCACCTTATTTATAAGCTAATCCTATTTACTTTTTTTTCTTTTTATTATCGCATATTTATATGTGTATTTAAATTTATTAATTAATTAAATTATATTAAAATAATTATATAAATAATAAATTAATATATAAATCATTTGAATATGTTTAGAAAAGTTAAATTAAAAATAATTTTATAGATCCAATTAATATTGATTAAATATAAAATATTGATAACTAATAAACTATTCAAACAAGTATTGAATATAATCATGTCCTTATATGTCATTTTGTTTGTTTAATAATCTAACAGCTATCAGCTATTAGTTAATTTTACCAAACACTTTATACAATCAGCTAATAGTCTAATACAATCTGCTAATCAAATCAACTAATGCAATCAGCTATTAGCTAATGTAATCCGCTATCTGCTATCAGCTATCCGCAAATTACCAAACATGACCATAATATTATGTTATTAACATGGTATTATTGTATGATTAAATAAATAAAACAACAAGTAACTTTAAGAAGAAATAACAAATCATATTGAAGGAAATGTGTGGATGGTTATGTAATTGAATTAAAAATATTTTTCTTTATATGGAAATTTATATAATGAGTCACTTAAATTCATGGACTGCTGCTAATTCATCCCCTAGATTCTTGTACTTTCTTTCTACTAGATTTTTTAACTAGCTTACGCAACGCAACCAAGAAAAAAGAATGGAGGAATTAAACGCCGAGTTGCCCGAAATACCCTCGAATTCCCATTAATTACTTAAAAGCCATGCAAATCCCCCACCTGTTCAGTCTCTTCGATAGGCTCGAGAAAAGTGAGAGATTAATGTCAACTTCACGTAAAAGAAGAAGGGACCCCTCCTTCCCCAAAAGGCCGAAGAAAGGCCAGCAATGGCATTTATCGTAAAAACAGGGGTTTAAACAAGGGTAGTATTGGAAGTTCAGAAACGTGGGTCCACTGCGACAGAAGTAGCTGGCCATGTGCAGCAGAGAGTGGCGTGCCAGCTGCCCCATTGTAGGGAAATACCTTAAGGGAGGGCTAAGGAGTGGCATCCAGCTAAGCAGATAACGGGACTGCGGTAACAGTGTTAGGACTATATATATTATCGAATACAAACGAGTTTAACTGAACTTTAATTTAAACTTTAGTATTGTTGATGAGTATTTAGGGTCTGTTTGTTTCACTGAAAATTGTTTCCGGAAAATTAATTCTGAAAAATGAACTACAGTTGTTGGAAAATTAATTGCAGAAACCATTTTCCGGTGTTTGGATGATGTTGTACAATTCATTTTACATTGTTTGGTAGAGTTTCCTGAAAATTTCATAAACAATCCACAAACAAGCATCGATAATGGTACAAACAAGTTCCAATCAAAACATTGTTTAATGTTTAGGTTAGGGTTTAGGGTTTAGGATATCATTTATGGTTTATGGTTTAGACCAGTATTTAGTGTTAATGGTAGCATTTAGGTATTAGTATTTAAGGTATAAATTTAGGGTTTAGAATAGTGTTTATGGTTTAGGGCTTATGGTTTATGTTAGTGTTTAAGGTTTATGGTTTAGGTTGGTGGTTAGGGTTTAGGGGTTAGGATTTAAAGGTTTATGGTAACATTTAGGGTTTAATGTTTAGTGATTAGGGTTTATGGTAGTATTTAGAGTCCGTGGTTAGTGTTTAGGGTTTATCATTTATGGTTTAGGGTTATGTTAGTGTTTATGGTTTAATGTTTAGCTTTTAGTGTTTAGGGTTTAGGTTATCATTTAGAGTTTAAGGTTTATGTTAGTGCTTAGTGTTTAAGGTTTAGTATTTATGTTAGCATTTAGGGTTTAGGGGTTAACGTTTATTGTTTAGGGTTTATGTTAGTGTTTAAGGTTTAACATTTAAAGTTAGGGTTTATATTAAGGTTTAATGTTTATGTTTTAGGGTTTATTGTTTATATTAGTATTTAGGGATTAGGGTTTATGTTGGTCTTTATTGTTTATGGTTTAGTGTTTATGTTAGTGTTTATTGTTTATGGTTTATTGTTTATGTTAGTGTTTATTGTTTATGGTTTAGTGTTTATGTTAGCATTTATGTTTTATGGGTTAATGTTTAGGGTAAGGGTTTATGTTAGTGTTTGGGGTTTAATATATATGGTTTAACATTTAAGGTTTAAGGTTTATGTTAGTGTTTATGTTAGCATTTAGTGTTTATGGTTCAACATTTAGGGTTTAGGGTTTATGATATATCATTTAGGGGTTTGTGTTTATGGATCAATGTTTATGGTTTAGGGTTATGTTAGTGTTTATGGTTTAACATTTAGGGTTTATGGTTTTGTTTTAAGGTTTATGGTTTATGTTTATGGTATATCATTTAGGGTTTTGTGTTTATGGATTAGTGTTTATTGTTTAGGGTTACGTTAGTGTTTAGGGTTTAGCATATATTGTTTAGGGTTTAATATTTAGTGTTTATAGTTTAAGTTAGGGTTTAGGGTTAGTATATATGTTTTAGGGTTAGGGTTTAAGTTCACATTTAGGGTTTAAGGTTTATGTTAGTGTTTAGGGTTTAGAGTTTGTTGTTAGTGTTTAGTGTTTATGTTAATATTTAAGGTTTAGGGGTTTGTGTTTAGGGTTAGGATTTTTAATGTTTAGTGTTTAACATTTATTGTTTAATGTTTGGGGTTTTTGGTTTAAGGTTCAAGTTCTCATTTAGGGTTTAAGGTTTATGTTAGCGCTTAATGTTTAGGGTTTGTTGTTAGTGTTTATGTTAATATTTAGGGTTTAGGGTTAGTGTTAGTGTTTAGTGTTTAGGTTAACATTTAAGGTTTAGGGGTTTGTGTTTATGGTTAAGGTTTTTAATGTTTAGTGTCTAATATTTATTGTTTAATGTTTGAGGCTTATAGTTTAGGGTTTATGATTTAATGTTTAAGGTTAGAGTTTAGGGTTTAGTTTTTATGTTAGTATTTAGGGTTTAGGTTTTAAGGTTTATGGTTTAGGTTAGTATTTGTAGAGAGAATGGGAGGAAGGAAAGCGACTTACCGAAAATCAATGGGTAAGTCATTTTACACTAAAACAAGGTCTGTTTTCCATTGACTGTAGTTGGTTTTCCTTTGACTTTTTCATTTTCTATGAACCAAACAGCGAAAAGTTATGAAAACGTTTTCAGGAAAACCAATTACAGGGAAACAAACAAACCCTTAGTAAAAAAAGTATTGTTGATGAGTAGTTTTTGGACGTTTTTTTTCATTGGGACGTAGAGTCGTGAGTAGTAGTGGTTGTAGATAGAAGAAAGAGAAGAAAAAATGGGTATTGATTCGATTCTTTTTTTAAATTGTTTGTACAGAATGTCAAGTTTAGATTTTGTAATAAATAATAAGTGCGACAGTCAGTGATGGAGTTATGATTAAATATTGAGAGGAACAAAAGTCTATTAAGCTTTTAAATTTAAAAATTAGGAAGACTAAAGTATTATTTTATTATTATTTAAACTAGAAAAGACCTAAAGTGCAATTATACCAAAAAAAATTTAGGAGGGGCAAGAGCTCCTCCCAAGCTCTACATGGCTCTGTCCCTGGCGACAACATAATGTTGACTGTTAATCAGTAGAGTTAGTTGGTAGAGATGGTAGACGGGTACAATTTGTATCATTCCCGCTCCATTTGGGGCTGCTATATGTTTAAATTTAGTGGGTAGCAGGCGGATGTTAAAAATCATATCCGTCGTAGATATTTGATGAGTTTGAAACCTTAATTATCTCATATCCATTCGCTCCGCATTCGTTCACCCCGTCCAGCATATGCATGCCCAAACCATTATAAATTCAAGGACAAATTTATGAGGTTTTTTTTTTTTGTGAATTTTGAGATTCTAAAGGAGCATGTCTTGTATTTTTTGTCTAAATCATTAAGTATAAATTTCTTAATTGATTTAGCTTGAAAAAAAATATTTTTTTCGTTTATGTTTGATATTAGTGACTGCATGATAGACAAGTTTGGTGGGTATGAGCAAATACAGATTGAGTGGTGAGTGTATGATAGATTTGAAAATGCATTTGATGAATAGGTGATGGATATAAAAATTTTAAATGTGTTTGGGTATGAGAAAGAAGGTACTCACACCCTCATGTCAGTTTGCGATCCTTATTAGGACAGCTTATCAAGAGTATTGTAACTTTTTGGTAGGATTGATTGCCAGTATTTCCATAATTCTCTAAATTCTATGCCAAGGAACGTTGTGGGGATAGTGACAGCAGAGCATGCCATATTTATGAGTGGTGGAAGGGAAGGGGAATGATGAATAGGCGATCTAATTCATGCTAATTGCTAGCTAAGCATTTTTCCCTCTTTCTTTCTTAGTTTTTATAATTTATCTATTCAATGCTCTACATTATGCCCTATAAGGATTTCTATTTCAATTCCATTTTTTAGGTGCTAATAGCTTCAATGACTCATAAATATGAATGGTAATGAGGTGGAATCGTTATTTAATACATCAGGATTCTGATTCTGATTCAAATTAATTCTGTTTTATAAACATTTGAATTTTATTTAATACATTAGAAGTCGACTTCAACTCAGGTCTTGAACTAATTTTTTTATGCCTACTCCATATTTTTTTATTAAATAGAAAACTTTTATATTACAAATGCAGATGTCAAGATTTGAACTCATGCAAAATAAGATAACATAAATATTTTTGATTATTCGATTAATTAATAGATCTCCCATTTTGGTCAATTATAATGTCTTTGTTATTTATTTTTTTTAATCATCGATATTCAATTGATTGGTTTATTAATTTAAATAGAATATTGTCAAAGGCAATATTTAAGGGGACGGGTGGGAGTCATGGCCCCGAAATTTTAAAATTGAAGAAAAACTCAGTTGGAATAATAATAAAATTGTACTTTAGTCGCTTAATATATTTTATATTGTCGGCCCTCGTGAATTTAGATATTATTAAATGACCCCCTCAATAAATAAAGTGGAGTTCTGCCCCTCGATACTATAGACACTTATTAAGGGACAACTTTTCAAACTCAATTTGCTCCATGTACAACATAAATAATTTAATCTCTAATTTTACTGGACTTTAAACCCTAAAACTAAACTCATCTAAAAATTGAATTAATCGGCCGATGCAAAAATACTTGACTCATCTTGATTGGACTTGATCGTAATTTCATAAACTCGACTTGACTCGGAAAAAAATCAAATAAAGTTTGAGTTATAAAATGAAAATTTGAATAACTTAAAAATTCTAGTATTAGTAGATCAGTTTTTAAGTTCGAGTCGAGTCTCTCAATTTTGTCTTATATATATATATATATATATATCACATATGGAAAAACATGAAGAAACATATGTGTATTGTATATGGTTATAGAAAACCGTTTAAATTATACCTCCTCCGTCCCATTAAATTTGTCCCTTATCGACATTTTTTGGTCAATTTTTTTCTTTCTAAAATTGACTCATTATTATTTAAAATTTATTACCGAAAAAAATATGATAAAAATATATTTTATAAATATTCAATCAAGTAGTTTTAAAATATATATTTTATAAAATTTAATTGTTTAAAATAAGCATGGTCAAAGTTTTAAAAATTTGACTTTTAAAAAGTCAATAAAGAACAAAATTAATTGGACGGAAGGAGTAACTAATTAGTACCACAACATTATAAATATTTATAATTAAATTTGAGCAGAAACCCGACAACTCGACTCGAATTTTTTTTAAATAAAATTTGAGTTATAAAATATGACTCTTCAACTCGACTAACTTAAATTTTTTTAACTCGGCTCGACTCAACTCAAGCGAATGTCCATCACTACTCCGGAGACAAACAACTCTGATTCAAATAATATCAATTATCATTAATGTTTAACCAAAACCAAATTAAAATCGAATAGAATTTTGAAAAATATCAAACATTTTTTTTGAACAATATCAAACCAAAACTAAATCATGCCGTTCGTAAACAAAATTATTAGTTACAAAATAAATAAGTTAATTATTTGGATATCATAGTGGGTTAAGATGTGACATGTCACAGTCTTACATCCAAAAGTCATACATAGATGTAGTGTGGACAGAGAGTGTACTCGTAATAGTTGGTACACGTGACTATTATTCACAAAAATCTAACGTCACACCACTTAATTCAATGGTTAATGAACCAATTAAACATACATTATTGGTACGAGAATCTTGAAAATGATAAATTATTCGATTTCTAGATTTAGTACCGAAATGATATTTTTATATACAAAGTTTATACACGAAATTAGTGCAAACATTTTTATACTTATTTTATTCTTTTAGACATAATTCAATGATCATGGGAGCCATGGTGATTGGAATTTGTGATGAGTAAAGCCAAGATCTTGGCTAATTTTGTTATTTTATTTTTTATACATTTTAATTTATATTAATTTTAAAAAAATTTAATTTTAATTATTTAATAATAGTACGCGTGTACTATTAAAATTAATTATGCTCCTATATTCGACAAGAAAATTAATTATGTCTTCGAATTCGGTTAAAATAATTAATTTAATCTTTTTACCAGGCCGTCATCATACATGTACCGTCATGTCAGTATCTTTAGGGGTGTTCAAATCCGGGTACCCGATCCTTCGGGTATTAAATTTGTTGGCCCGTGTCCCGACCCGTGAATACCGGGTACCCGGTTCTCATTTTTTTATTTTAAAATAAAAAACCTTAAAAGTTCAAAGCACATGATCCAAACAATTTTTTTAATGATTTGAAGTTTATAACCATAAGAAAGACATTAAAAATATTAATCTCGATTGTGATTTTTTTTTCGAATCTCATATTTTTTAAAGAAACATACTAATGCATAAATGCAATAGAGAAACATTGTTGTTTGTTTCAAATCGAATCTTACATATTCAAAAGTTAATATTTTTTAAAAAAAATTTAAAACATAAAAGCATATAATGCAAATATAGAATGAATTTAGGGATTTAAATATAGTTCTAAAGTAAAAATATTAAGTAATCTAATAAAAAATAAGAATCAGGTACTCGAGTACCCGAAAAAATCATATTTTTTTGACCTGGGCCCGACCCAGGAAATGACGGTCTGGGTAAAAAAAATTTCTGGATAAATACCCAGTTATTTATGTTTGGGTAGTTCAGGTCGAGTAATTTTGAACACCCCCATGTATCCTAAACCGCCACGTAAATATCGTTAACTGCCATGTTAACAATGTAACGATTGATGTCGGTCAAAGAATCAATTTGATGCAATTAACACACTGAAAATCTAAATTTCACCCACAAAAATTGTGCTCAAAACTGAAGGATTTCAGACCAAATCGACATATCAACAACTAACTAAAGGTTTTCATCGATAGCCGAGAGTTATTTGGCGGCTTCATCGGGAGAGTCTTTCCAAGGGAAACAATGACAAGAAACCTCGGCGTTGGAGGATGAAGGGTAAGAATCCCGCCGGAGAATCATTTTTTTGGTAGCATCAGAGCGACCGTCGGTAGAATTTGAGTTTTCATACATGGAGCCATTGAGTACCTCTCGGCGTTAGGGTTCTTGTAACCCCTTCGTCCTGGCCTAGCTACTAGACCGAACCGAACGGGTCACACAGGGAAAATTAAAGTGAAACCCGTTAAGGCCTCACCCCGATTAGCAACCCTATTTTTTATTTTATTAATCTTGTCTATATGCCATGTTTAAACCTATGTGAGAAGGCAAACAACGGAAGAGAAAACACTGATACGAACCAAGCAGAGGGTATAACGATAAATTAACCTTACCAAAATAGTTTAATTGTCAAGTTACAAGCACGTGAGACGAAACCAACTCAAACGACACATAGAAACTCATTTATGAAGCATACAAGCATTAGGGACTAAAGTGTACCATTTGGAAACACTCAAAGATGCCCTTTTAACCACTTTGACTACCCGCGTTTCAAAATAGGACTACCCGTTCTGAAACGCGGGTTCTCATTCAAAAGCAACATTAGGCCGTTCCGGAACGTCCCACCTTGGTTATGAAACGGGAGCCTTCAGTGGCAAAACATACCGGAAAGGGCACCACCCCTATTCCGATACGGGTGCCCAAAAGCTTGGACGTTTCGAAACAACACCAGACGTTTCGAAACGCCTAGACACAGATTAGCCCAAAAATGCATTTTGACATCCCCAAACGTTCCCAAACTTACCCCGAAAGATCACAAACCATATAGCAACATATCAAGCAAACATACTAGAGGTATTACACCCTAAAAGCAAGCTTCTATCATGCATACACACAAATATGAATCTCAAACCCAAAAGCTCATAAGAACACTTAGCTCAAAAAACACCAACAAGCTAAATCACATGTCAGTTAACCAAAAACCATAACAAGCCTCAACATAGCATGATATCAACATCTAAAACATGTTAGCAACATTAACAACTACAAAGGAGTTTAGACACTAACTCTCAAACACAAAAGTCTAGCATTCTCATTGCCTAAGTATTATTACAATCATAAAAACCATACATTGAGCTAGAAAAGAACTCCAAGACTCCTCCCTTGCCCCGCTTGCCTTCCGAAGCCACTAACGATCTGTATTGTTGAAAAAGAGAGCGTAAAGTTAAAAGCTTAGTGAGTGGAGCTCAAAATCACAATAACAACAATGCAGTTTAAAACATGTATTTAGTTTAAAGTCAAAACCATTTAGAAAGGAAAATATACTATACCGAAAGCACAAAGACAAAACCATGTTGTGCACATGCACAACCATTCCCAGTGGGACTACACATCACCGTTCACAACAACTAGTATATTTCTGGTGGGACTACACATCACCGTACTCAACTACTAGTCACTTCCGGTGGGACTACACATCACCGTATTCAAAAACACACTTTCCACTAACCATCACGTGAGGCTTTGAAAACAACAACAACACAACAACATTAAAAGGGGATAAAAACAATTGCATTTCAACCAAAAACGTGTATAAACATATACACCGACACTTAACGAAACAAGGCAAGAAACAAAACACTTACACTTGATTTTAGGTTGGCCCCTAAGGCTCCATACAAACCCCACGAAACCTTCTTTGAACATTTTAAAGCTTCAAAACAATTTCCACTCACCAGCACAACCCAAACGATAGTTGAAACATCGATCTCAAGCTTCCGTAACACCCGGTATCGCGTTTGAAGTACCCGAATCAATCTCCTCTGTTTTAAGGCAACCCAAAACAGAATATTAGGATGCTAATATACTTGTAAACTAGCAACAACCTGGAAATCCAACTCCTTGCAACCAAAACACATTGATTCAAACCCAAATTTCACCCAAAACATATTCAATTCAGCCCCAAACTACTTGCAGCCAATCCCAACGAATTTATACTTAAAAATCTATCTTTTAACATCCAAAATATCAACCCAAAGCTACCAAACCATCAGCTGTCACTTAGACCCAAAACCCATCCAAAAACTCAAGATTTCCAACTTCCAAAGTTACCCACAATACCCATTTCGGGTTTCCTATAACAACCCATCATTTCCATGTTATTTTAGCAATAAGACAAAGTTAAAAACACACATAAACCCAGCCACAACCAACCCCAACGAAAATCCCATAAACTCCCTTCCACTTCAAACTAAACTTTAAAATCAAAACAAGTTTAAACCATGTGTTTTTGCAAAAATCTTAGTATCTATGACTCAAGGAAGATAAAACCAAGTTAAAGAATCAATTACCTTGAAGAAATCGTTTGGATAGAAAGCTAAGAGCAATGTAATAGTGAAATGAGGTTTTGGGGAGGTTTAACGTGAAAAGGGATTTTTTTTGGAGAAGTTGATAGCATTTCAAAAACCCTTTCTTTATTTCTTTTATTTCAAAATTCCTATTATGTCCTTTTTATGAAAACCAAGGTTATCCATTTAAAATAGCTTCAAAATTAACCTTACCCGAATCGATTTAACCAAACATGATTATCTTTCGGACCCTAAACTCGAGCATTATAACTCTCTTTCACTTAAGGAATTTCGTCCTCGAAATTACCTGACAGAAAGAGATACAGAAACTGTTTCTCCATGTCTTTCTTCCTCTCCCAAGTGGCCTTTTCCACACCACAATGTCTCCACAAAACCTTGACTAACTCAATAGTCCTCCCACGTAACACTCTACTATCCGAAGCAAGGATCTTAACCAGTTCTTCATCATACGACAAATCTGGGTTCAAGTCGATCTCTTTCATTGGCATCATATGAGATGGATCTGATCTATACCTCCGAAGCATCAAAACGTGGAACACATCATGAATCTTTTCTAACTCGGTCGGCAATCTCAACCTATAAGCAACGAGACCAATCCTCTCAACTACCTCATATGAACCAATAAATCTCGGACTCAACTTACCCTTCTTACCAAACCTCATCACATTCTTCCAAGGTGAGACTTTCAAAAACACTTTGTTGCCAACAACATACTTTATCTCTTTTCTCTTCAGATCGTCGTACGATTTCTATCTGTCTGAAGCTGCCTTTAAGCGATCACAAATCAGTTTTACCTTATCGGTGGTGCTCTTAAGCAAGTTGGGCATAGATACAAGCTTCTGTCCAGCCTCGGCCCAACAAACAAGTGTTCTACATTTCCTACCATATAGAGCTTCATACGGTGTCATCTGAATACTAGCCTGATAACTGTTATTGTACGCAAACTCCACTAACGGTAGGTGTTTCTCCCATGAACCCAAAAAGTCGATGATGCAACACCTTAACATGTCCTCTAACACCTGAATCACTCTCTCTGACTGACCATATGACCGTGGGTGATACGAAGTACTGAAGTTCAACAAAGTACCCAAAGCACGATGCAAACACTCCCAAAATCTAGTTGTAAACCTCGGATCTCGATCTGACACAATCGATTTCAGTACCTCGTGTAATCTCACTATCTCACCGATGTACAGATCGACCAACTTATCTAAGGTGTAGGTAGTATGAACTGGTATGAAATGGGCACACTTGGTGAATCTATCAACTATTACACACACTAAATTCTTCTTCGAATGAGTCAACGGCAAACCTGACACAAAATCCATAGTAATCCGTTCCCACTTCCATTACGGAATCTTCAACGGCTGTAACAAACCTGAAGGAAACTGATGCTCGGCCTTAACTCGTTGACAAACCATACATTTACTCACAAACTCGGCCACATCTTTCTTTAATCCAACCCAGTAATACCCATCTTTCAACCCACGATACATCTTCGTACTACCCGGATGCATAGAAAAAGAATATTATGAGCTTCGTTCAGAATAGTACCCCTTAACTAGGCATCTTCTGGAACAACTACCTTATCCTTGAAACATAGGATTCAATTCTCACTAAAGCAGAAATTTGTGGGTTTACCCTCGGCTATATCTTGCAAGTGAGGTGCCAAAGACTCCGCTTGCAACTGTTTCTCTCGAATCAACTGCACTAACAAAGGTTTAACTTGTAGCTCGGCTATCAAACCACCATCTTGAGACACACTCAATCTTGCAAATATAGCTCGCAATTCAACTGTCACTTTTCTACTCAAAGCATCGGCCATTACATTGGCCTTACCCGGATGGTACTTTATCGTAAGGTCATAGTCCTTAAGAAGCTCTAACCACCTACGATGTCTAAGGTTCAACTCCCTCTGAGTCATAAGGTACTTCAAACTCTTATGGTCGGTATAAACTGTGCATTTCTCACCATAAAGGCGATGTCTCAAAATCTTCAAAGCAAACACTATAGCAACTAACTCTATATTCTTTAGTGGGGTAATTCTTCTCGTGAACCTTCAACTGTCTCGAAGCGTAAGCTACAACTTTTCCTTCTTGCATAAGCACACAACCTAACCCTACGTACGATGCATCACTGTAAATTACGAACTCTTTCCCTGGTTCAGGCTGAATCAAAATAGAAGCTTTTGTCAATGCTTTCTTCAAATTTTCAAACGCTTGCTTCTTTGCACCTGTCCACTCATACGAAACATTTTTCTGAAGCAATTTAGTCAAAGGTGCCGCAATCTTCGAGAACCCCTCAACAAATCTTCGATAATACCCCGCCAAGCCTAAAAAACTACGAATTTCAGTCACTGACTTTGGTGTTTTCCAATTCACTATGGCTTCTATCTTCTTAGGATCCACACAAATCCCATCAGATGAGATCACACGACCTAAAAAGACCACCTCCCTAATTCAAAACTCACACTTACTTAACTTGGCATACAACTGATTTTCAAGCAAAGTCTGTAGCACTAATCGCAAATGCTCTTCGTGTTCTTTCTCAGTTCTGGAGTACACTAAGATGTCATCTATGAACACTACTACAAACCTATCCAAAAACTCACGAAACACTCAGTTCATCATATCCATAAACGTAGCTGTAGTATTAGTCTAACCGAAAGGCATTACCAAGAACTCGTAGTGCCCATACCGTGTACGGAAGGCTGTCTTCGGTATATCTACATCCTTTTACCTTCAACTAATAGTAACCCAATCTTAAATCAATCTTTGAAAACACTGAAGCACCTCTCAACTGACCAAGCAAATCATTTATCCGCGGTATAGGATACTTGTTCTTCACGGTTACCTTGTTCAACTGCCTATAGTCTATACACATCCTCATACTGCAATTCTTTTTCTTCACAAACAAGACCGAAGCACCCCACGGGGAAATACTAAGCCTAATGAAACCTCTATCTGACAGTTCTTGAAGTTGTGTCTTCAACTCTTTCAATTCTTTCGGTGCCATTCTATACGGAGCAATAGACACGGGTGTAGAATCGGAATACGTCTCAATAGTAAGCTCTACATCACTATCTGAAGGCAAACCCGGAAACACTTTTGGAAAGACACTTGGAAAATCACAAACTGTCCTGATGTCTTGCGGTCTAACCTCACTCATATTCAGATTCATCACATAGGCCAAATACGCTTGACAATCCATATCCATCAACATCTGAGCTTTTAAAGCAGAAACGACATTGGACAATAACTTAATGTTCTCGCCAACTACTACAACCTCAAAATCATCCGCAAGTTTCAAGGAATCTCTTTTGATCTCAAAGCCCACCCCATCCTTATGCTCTACGAGCAAGTCCATGCCCAAAAATCACATTGAAACCATAGAACGACAATTCTATCACACCGACCGAAAACACATGGTCTTGAATCGTTAAAGGACACCTCTTGTACATTTTCCTAACTACCACGGTCTCACCGAAAGAACTAGTAACATTCACACCTACCTCTAACCATTTATATGGCAAACCTAACGATCTTGCATGCTCACCCAAAATGTAGGAATGTGTCGAACCTGAATCTATCAACAAAAGCAAAGATAAAGATTGTAACAAGAAATTACCTGCGATGACATATTTGTCATTCCTAGCCTCTCGCTATGCATACACCCTAGCTGGTCTTCACCCTCGGGTTGAACTGCTACCACATGAGCTATGTTCCTCTGACCATCATTCATTGACTGAAAATTACCTCGACCGTGCCCACGACCTCTCTGATGCTCAAAACCTCTAACTGGAGCCTATCTGCCCCTAGCCGGGTGAGGACAGTTACGCCTCAAGTGATCTCGGGAACCACAGTTCCAACATACCACAAAGGTACCCATACACTCGCCCGAATGACGTCTCCCACATCTAGTGCACTCAGGAGTGTGAACAACAACTCCTTTGCCATGATGGCCGCATCCATGGGTACCGGCTCTATGTCTCGAGTCGGGCTGATATCTCCTATCTTTATGCCACTTGGCATGCTCTCTGTCCCAATTCGCATGTATCTTCCCCGAATCGGACCCACTAGCACGAGTGTTCGAGCCTAAACTCTGCTCAATATCCTTAGCCCTAGAGACCAAAACATCAAACTCGGTGTAATCAGAAGTGAGCATATACGTCTTCACATCCCTAGTCAAACCATAACGAAAGCGCTAATGTTGCGTGTAAAATAGTCTATCGCAATTGTAGTGCAAGTATACACGACGCAAGTAGTAAAGTGATACGAAGTATCGGATATCGTCTCCACAGGGATTGGGCTAATAGCTTCACCTTAATTCACTGCACGAAAGTAAAGGAAATATTTGAGAGTTGTCACGAGAATAATAAAGTAAACGTAAATAAAAGGGTAGAGATATCAAGATAGAGAGAATAGGCTGATATTGAATTGCTCAGTAGTGCAGGTATTGCAGAGTTTAGGAAATCCAGTTCTGTCGTCGCGCCTGTTGCGGGTAGCACCTGTCGCGGCAGCAGTCCATTGATTGTCGCGGCGGCAAACACTCAACTCAGTACTTTCAAGTTTGGCAAGAATCCCAGATCTGCCTTGGCCTATCCCTAGGTCCTAGTCTGTCGATGATCACGTCTTTGATGATACCTCCCGACGTGAATCGAAGGATGAACACCGATGTGTATGAATTCTTCTTTAGCCACTTAACCTCGCCCTATCCCTAGGCACGAGATAGTTCAACTATAAACTAGAGAACTTGCTCTTATTTCTTTCGTATACTTAACTCTCCCGATTCTAAGTAAATAGATAACCTCACAATGCACTCCCGATGCTCTTGCAAGATATTAATAACCAAAATAAGAGAACTTGAAGTTTATTTTATTGAACTGAAAATTCCTAAAGCAAAACAACCCTTGCAACTACTTTACAAATCAACCCGTGGCCCTAGGGGGGATTTAGAACATGTCGGCGGCGGGAAAACGGCTAGGGGTTTTGGTTATCGGTTATGGGATATGGGATATGAAATATGCCCTAGGTTAAAATACATGCCCTTATATAGGCTTTGGGCTCAAGTTTTCTAATTTAACAAGGATTACAACTTTAATTAAAAGTATGATTCTAATAAAGACTAAATCTTCAAGGAATCTACTTTCCAGCCGTCCTCCTTGTTTCTTGGGATTTTCTCTCCTTGAACTTTGGGCTTGACATATCTTTTGATCTGGGGCTCGGAAAAATATGAGGTTTTCACACGACAGACGGGCTGAATTTTCTCTATCTGTCGAGGTCCACTTTGCTTTTTCTCCTCAAAAACTGCTGTCGTCCTCTGCTGTCACGGCAGCATCGTGGCAGCATCGTCCTCTTTGTCTGCTTGTCCAGTTCAGCTCTCATGCTTCTCTGCCCAGCGCTTGCCCTCTCCATCAGCTACGGCGGATACCTGTAAAAACAACAATTCTTAGTAGAATCTGTGCCTTTGATATATTTGTGATGTTTTGCTGTAAACTAACCTAAATGCAATGAATAATGCTTGAATGCAGCAGAAATATGGGTTAAATAGGGTGTAAATAATAGGACTTTTACACACTCAACAGCTAACACTGTTCTCTCTCACTGGGAACCAACTCAGGAGCATATTGGCTCAACCTCACAAACTGGACCTCGTACTCTGACACTGTCTTACTACCCAGAACCAAGGCCATAAATTCCCCCTTCTTTTCATCCTGATATCGGGCTCCAAGGTACTTCTTTCTGAAGGCTGTTATGAAGAATTCCCAAGTGACGTCTACCTCCGGCATACCCGAAATAACTGTAGTCCACCATGCATACGCATCTTCCTAAAGCAATGAGACAACACAACCCAACTTACGAGTGTCAGAGGACTCCATCTGACCTAAGATACGTGTAGTACTCTCGAGCCAAGCCTCTGAACCATCGAGAGTCAAACCATAGAACTCAACTTTGCCCAAACTACAAAGTCTCTCAATGGGTAAACCAGTCCCCGCACCCTGAGGTGGTGCTGCAGCATGTATACCGGCTAAATCTGTCTGAAAAGCCCCGACTATGGTCTGAATCAAATGAGTCACGTCTGCACCAGCATGACCCTCGCCAACCTGAGGTCCATTACCATCACCTCCAACATTCACACCATCTTGAGGTACCTCATCTCCGACATTCGCCCCATTACCATCGGGAGAAGGAAGAGGCACAACCTCGGGTGCCTGGTCACCCGCTCTAGGCCTTCCCCTCGGTCTCACCATAAAGAAGATAAAATCTAAAACAACAAACATAACACACAAGAAAACATTGGGTCAGCAAAGGCAAGGATCCAAGTGCTCAAGCTCTTTTAACCAAAACCATTTTCCAATAACAATACCTAGCAATGGGGACGCTCGATTACATTTCAACCAACAACAAGAATGAGAAATCATGCTTTCACATACCGTGCATTGGCAAACAAACCAACTTACCTGTCTTATCTTCCCGAGAGACCTCCTAACCGAGGCTTTGATACCACCAAATATAACTCATCGTCCTGGCCTAGCCACCAGACCAAACCGAACGGGTCACACGAGGAAAACCGTAGCAAAACCTATTAAGACATCACCCCGATTAGCAACCCTATTTTTTCATTTTATTAATCTTGTATATATGCCATGTTTAAACCTATGTGAGAAGGCAAAAAGCGGAAGATCAAACACTGATACGAACCAAGCAGAGGGTATAACGGTAAATTAACCTTACCAAAATAGTTGAATTGTCAAATTACAAGCACCCGAGATGAAACCAACTCAAACGATACATATAAACTCATTTAAGAAGCACATAGGCATTAGGTACTAAAGCGTAACATTTAGAAACATTCAAAGATGCCCTTTTAACCACTTTGACCACATGCGTTTCGGAACAGGACTGCCCGTTCCGAAACGCGGGCTCTCATTCAAAGGCAACATTAGACCGTTCCGGAACGTCCCACCCCGATTCCGGAACGAGAGCCTTTAGTGGCAAAAACGTACCGTAAAGGCACCACCCCCGTTTCGATACGGGTGCCCCAAAAGCTTGGCCGTTCCGAAACAACATCAGACGTTCTGAAACGCCTAGGCACAAATTGGCCCTAAAATACATTTTGGCATCCCTAAACTTTCCTAAACTTACCTCGAAAGATCACAAACCACATAGAAACATATCAAGCAAACATACTAGAGGCATTACACCATAAAAACAAGCTTCTATCATGCATACATGCAAATATTAATCTCAAACCCAAAAACTCATAAGAACACTTAGCTCCAAAAAAACCAACAAGCCAAATCACATGTCATTTAGCCAAAAACCATAATAAGCCTCAACATAGTATGGTATCAACATCTAAAACATATTAGCAACATTAACAACTACAAAGGAGTTTGGACACCAACTCTCAAACACAAAAGTATAGCATTCTCATTGCCTAAGTATTATTACAACCATAAAAACCATACTTTGAGCTAGCAAAGAACTCCAAGACTCCTTCTCTTGCCCCGTTTGCCTTCCGAAGCCACTAACGATCTGCATTGTTGAAAAAGAGAGCGTAAACTTAAAAGCTTAGTGAGTGGAGCTCAAAATCACAACAACAACAATGCAGTTTAAAACATGTATTTAGTTTAAAGTCAAAACCATTTAGAAGGGTAAATATACTAAACCGAAAGCACAAAGACAAAACCATGGTGTGCACATGCACAACCATTCTCGGTGGGACTACACATCACCGTTCACAACAACTAGTATATTTCTGGTGGGACTATACATCATCGTACTTAACTACTAGTCACTTCTGGTGGGACTACACATTACCGTATTCAGCAACACACTTTCCACTAACCCATCACGTGAGGCTTTGACAACAACAACAACACGACAACATTAAAAGAGGATAAAAATAATTGCATTTCAACCAACAGCGTGTATAAACATATACACCGACACTTAACGAAACACGACAAGAAACAAAACACTTACACATGATTTTAGGTTGGCCTCTAAGGCTCCACCCAGACCCCACGAAACCTTATTTGAACATTTTAAAGCTTCAAAACAATTTCCACTCACCAGCACAACCCGAATGATAGCTGAAACACCAATCTCAAGCCTCCGTAACACCCGGTATCGTGTTCGAAGTACCCGAATCAATCTTCTTTACTTTAAGGCAACCCAAAACTGAATATTAGGATGCTAATATACTTGTAAACCAGCAACAACCGGGAAATCCAAATCCTTGCAACCAAAACACATTGATTCAAACCCAAATTTCACCCAAAACATATTCAATTCAGCCTCAAACTACTGGCAGCCAATCCCAACAAATTTATCATAAAAAATCTATCTTTTAACATCCAAAACATAAACCCAAAGCTACCAAACCATCAACTGTCACTTAGACCCAAAACCCATAAAAAAACTAAAGATTTCCAACTTCCAAAGTTACTCACAATACCCATTTCGGGTTTCCTATAACAACCCATCATTTACATGTTATTTTAGAAATAAGACAAAGTTAAAAACACACATAAACTCAGCCACAACCAACCCCAACGAAAATCCCATAAACTCCCTTCCACTTCAAACCAAACTTTAAAATCAAAACAAGTTTAAACCATGGGTTTTTGCAAAAATCTTAGTATCTACGACTCAAGGAAGATAAAACCAAGTTAAAGAATCAATTACCTTGAAGAAATCGCTTGGATAGAAAGCTAGGAGCAATGGAATAGTAAAATGGGATTTTTTGGAGGTATAACGTGAAAAGGGAATTTTTTTGGAGAAGTTGATAGCATTTCAAAAACCCTTTCTTTATTTCTTTTATTTCAAAATTCTCATTTTTGTCATTTTTATTAAAACCAAGGTTATCGTGCCACATTTCAATCGTGGGATGGTTAGAATATTTTTTTATAATTTTTAAAATAAATTTATTTTCAAATTTTAAAAATTTGAGGATGAAATTAAAAAATAATAATAAAAGATTGAAGACTAATCTTATTATCAACCTTTAAGTAAATGAAGATTTATTAAAAATAAAATAAATATCACGTGTCAATTTTTTTACTGGTCCAAAAAGTCCACGTTAGCTTCCATAATGGAAGTGGGTAAACTCGTTAACGACTAAATGTTCCATGTATAAAACTGAAAATTTTAAAACATTATGTATGAAATTAATAATTTAGTATAGTTCATGTACCAACAGGTTAATCAACCCTAAAAATAATTTGAGACATTAGTTTAATAATAAGAATTTGAGATGTTAGGTTCAAATTTCATATTATGTAGTTTTAATTCGATATTTTTCGGTGAGTTATTAAAATATATTCTAATTTGTAATGTTGTAAAAGTGAGATTAGTGATTAAATTGGTTGGATCATTAATTCTCTATTCAACTGATTTTACAAATTAAATAAGGCTTAATAGTAAGAAAAGTGCCCAACTTATATATATTTTTAGTTTGATGCCTAACGTTTTTTTTCAAGTCACTTTGGTGCCAACGTTTCATTCCGTAATTCAGATAGGGTTTTTCATGACAGACATTAAAAATTTTCCGTTATCCAATAAAAATACGATATATAGCATATTCTGGTATTTTCTTTAATTTTTATTTTTCTAAAAATCGGAAAATCTTTAATTTTATAAAAAAAAACTCAAAATATTTAATTTCTCTAAAACCCCCAAATTTAAACCCTAGACCTCTAAATTCCTCCCCTCCTACTACCGGTTCAACCACCTCCGGCCACCCTTGCCTTTGTTAGCCCCTACGACCGAAAGCCACATGATTCTGTCGTCAAAAATCGGCGAATAAACCGTTGATTCCTCTGTCGACGAACATCCAAAAATAAAGAAAAAAACGACCTGTTGGGCTTTGAATCGACGTCTAGAGAGTAGGGGATGTTGAATGGTGATGTACCCGACGCTTGGGTGGTGAACGGTGAACCGCCAGCGTGTGGGGAATGCCAGATGGTGAGGGAGATGTGATTTGAGAGTTTGTTTGAAAGAAATTAAAATTTTGGGTTTTTTTAAGAAGTACATAATTTTAAAATAATTCAGAAAATAAATAAATAAATAAAAACAGGCCATGTATCATGTTATAATTGGCTAACGACAATTTTTTAATGGCCCTTGACGAAAAAACTCAATCTGAGTTACGGAATGAAACGGTAGGCACCAAAGTGGCCCAAAAAAAGCTAAGCACCAAACTGGAAAAAAAGGTATAGGTTAGACAATTTTTTCATTATTAAGCCATTAAATAAAAAAAATGGTTCATAGTAGATTTTATGCGGTGGTTTGATAGTAGAGTTTAGGAAGCAACTTAAAATTTCTTTAAAAAATTAAAGGTTGTAACTAAATTTTTAAAATTTTTGATGGGTTCGATTTTTTTTTAATTTGGGATATAATTAAAATTTTAGAAAATTTTAGAGGCTTAAAGAGAATTTTTAAAAATTATGGGATAAATTTAATTAATCACGTTAAAAATAAAAAGCTTAATCTGAATTTCTAAAAATTTTGTGAAGTCTAAATTATATTTTTTCAAATTTTTAGGGGGCCATGGCCCCACATGCGCGTTGTGTTTTATGACTTCGGTTTTTGACTTTTAACGGTTCATATAATTATCGACTTTTTTACTAGTTCAACCTACCAATAATATTGATTTCCGTTTTAACTGATTCAACTGACCGAATCGACTCTAACAACCATACTACATTATTAATATTTAACTACAATTGATTAATCAATTATAACCTACCAATAAATGGCCATAATGTATTTGATTATGATTCCTAATTTCATAGTGATTCTAATTTATTTTTTTTGATTAAAAGGGGATGCTAGCATAGGCCTCGTTAAAAACGTCCCTAACTTAAGGTGGAGGAAAAGAGTACCTATGAAAGAACATACAACATAATAAATGAGACGAAAAACTCAAACTAGAAAAAACCCATAACTCCACAAACAAAGACCATCCATTGATGAAAGGTTAATACCAGCCTGCCTTGCAAGCACATATAGGTGTGCTGAAAACCAACGCTGGCAAGCAGCCAGCTCTAGTGCCCGGCCTCAAGCCTGCATGCTATCCCTGCCCAATGCAGCGGCAACTTCCAACGGAGGCGTAGGGAACAAGGTGAAACTTCTGCTCGGGTCTTTACCCAACTTTCCGAGGCCATCCGCAACCCCATTCACCTCGCGAAAAACATAGGTAACAGACACATCCCAATCCTTTGCTAGTAGCCTATCGATATGCAAAACCAAAGCCGATACATCCGAACCACTAGACTCTTTACAGATCAACTGAACGACACGTTTATTATCAAGCTCCACACAAACTTTACGAAAATCCAGCTCCCATGCACGATATAATCCTTCCAACACACCCCACAATTCAGCTTCAAGCGATGAACAAATTCCAATAAACTTGACGAAACCCATCCGCCATCCACCAAGGCTATCGCGGATGACGCCCCCACACCCCGCAAGGCCCGAGGATGGACATTGAGAACCATCGGTATTGAGTTTAACTCAACCATCAAGTGGAGGGGACTATCTAGCATTCAAACGCAACGTCCAGCTAATAGCTCCGACCAAACTACTCCTTGATACAACCGCGCGATATTCCGACACTAAACATAACCCTCGCGCAACAACCGAATCCAGGGGAACGTACTTCGGATCGAACACAATGGAATTCCGATGTAACCAAACCACCCACAAAATCGCTCCAAACAAGGAGCTCCATTCTTCATTCTTCGTACCAACATACACAGAGGAAGAAAGATTGGTGAGCAACCAATCCTGAAAATCAGTACTTAAAAACACATCCAATTTGTCCTACCGAACTAGACTAGCCCAAGCACCTCTCGCCACAATGCAATGCCGGAAGAGATGGTCAACGCTCTCCACCTGCCCATTGCACACACTACACCGAGGGTCATTGGCGATGTGACGCCGAAAACGCTCCTCATTAGTGAGTATACGATTATGCGCAAGGAGCCACAGAAAAATGTGAATCCTATTCAATCCCTTATAACCTGAGATTACCTTCTAGATAGGATCAATTGAGGAAGGTAACACTCCCACACGCGCCCGATAAGCTGAACCAACAGTAAAATGACAATCATCAGTAGGAAGCCAACCCACCGAGTCAGCTCGGTGATCAGAAACAGGAGCCTTAGTTCCAACAATACGTAAAAGAATAGGTAACGGAAGCCAAGCTTGGAAAGAGTTCTACGCCCACTCTCCTGACGGAAAAACCATCGACGATACAGGGAAAAACAATAAACCTAAAGAACCCGCATTAGAGTGATACTCAATTAAGGGACCAACATCGGAAAGCCACGAGTCTCGCCAAAAATAAACCGAAGTTCTGTTGCCTATATTCCACACAATGTTAGTTGTAAGATCATTCCAAATCAAGCAAAGACTCTTCCATAACCTTGAAGAATTTGGTTGGACAATTGAAGATGGGATCACATTAACACATTTATACTTATGTTGAAGAACACGAACCCACAACTCCTCACGTCTAGTAAGTAAACCAAAGTCAACCTTCATCAGAAAAGCCTCATTTTGAGCTTTCAAATGCTTGAACCCAAGACCCCCATTTTCCGTAGGAAGACAAAGATCATTCCACTTAACAAGGTGAATAGCCGCCCCATTAGTAGAATTACCCCAAATGAAGCTTCGGATAAGCTTTTCAAACGCAACACAAGTACCTTTAGGTAAGAGAGTAGTTTGCATCGCATAGGATGGAATAGCCTGGAGGACAGATTTAGCGAGAGTTATACGGCCGGCAATATTTAGGAGCTTAGCCTTCCACCCCGAAAGTCTATCTCTGACCAACTGAACTAAATATTGATAGGAGTCCAAGGTAATCCGCTTATGGAGCAAAGGAACGCCCAGATAACGCCCAAGCTCGTTGACCTCATTAAAGCCGAAACCACCGCTAATGTACTGGCGAAGATCTGCTGGCACATTCTTAGAGTAACAAATAGTAGTCTTTGCAGCACTGACCTTATGCCCCGAGGCCAAGCAAAAACGATGTATAATAGAACCAATGCAAGACAATTGCTCTACCGATGCTTCCGCAAAGAGGACAAGATCGTCCGAAAAATAAGTGCGAAAGACCAGGACCTCCTCTAGAGAGATGGATCGGCTTCCAGCTAGCCTCATCAACCGCACCCTGAATCTCATGGGCAAGCCGCTCCATACACAGAACAAACAGATACGGCGAGAGCGGGTCACCCTGCCTAATGCCCCGACTAGGCCTGAAAGCCGAGGAAGCAGACCCATTCCACAAAACCTGCATTGACACAGAGGTAATAAAACGCATAATAAGCTGACGTAACTCAGATGGGATACCGATCATCTCCAAAGTTTCCCGGATAAAATTCCATTCAAGCCTATCATAGGCTTTCTCAAGGTCAACTTTTATAGCCATCCAACCCTTCTTCCCTGATTTCTTACGCATAGAATGGACAACCTCTTGAGCGATAATAATGTTGTCCGAAATTGACCTGTTCGGAACAAAACTAGTCTGATTTCCAGAGATCCACTTCGGCAGCAGGGGCTTCAGCCGTTTAACAATAATCTTAGTGATAATCTTGTAAAGCACCAAACAAAGGCTGATAGGCCGAAATTGAGAAATAGACTCAGGATTAGGTACCTTCGGAATGAGAACCAATAACGTCGTATTCAGATTCTCATCAAAGTCTTTACCATCAAACACATCTTTCACAAAACGACAAACGCTAGGACCCACAACACCCTAGTTACGTTGATAAAAAATAGCGTGAAAGCCATCAGCACCCGGCGCTTTGAGAGACCCAATTGGAAAGACGGCCTCCCGAATTTCATCATCAGATACAGGTACGGACAACCCCTGCAACTATCTACTCGGTAAAATAGGGAAAGAATTAAAGGCAGTGCTCGAAGTGTTTCCATCCAAAGCAGAGGTAAACAGCGAGCGATAGTAGTCAACGGCCATGGCTTTCAAGGAAAGGTCATCAGAAATTCTATTACCATTCTCACCAAGGAGGGAAGAGAAGAAGTTCATCCGACGTCTATTCATTGCATATGCATGGTAATATTTAGTATTACGGTCCCCGTTGATCATCCACTGACAACATGATTTCTGCACCCATAACAACTCCTCCTGCGATAAAATGGATTCAAGATCAATACGAAGAGTATGATCAAGCTGAAGAAGAAAATCCGTACGACGAAATTGAAGGGCCTTTTCAATACAACGGAGGTGACGTAAGATCCGACGCTTCTTAGCACAAATGTTACCAAAGGTGGTTGCATTCCACTCCCCAGTCGAGAGTGGAGATTATCCAGGTTCCCAGAAATATCCCCATTAGGACTCCAACTATATGACACCACCCGCTCAAAATTCGGATGATCTAACCATGCTGCCAAAAAGCGAAAGGGATGTAGACCATTAGCAGTTCTCTCAGGCTGACATTTCACAAGAAGCGGACAGTGATCAGATCCAAGCCTGTCTAAATGGATCACACGGGTATGGGGAAAAAGATCGTACCACTCCATATTAACCAAACAACGGTTGAGACGTTGGAACAAATCACCCCGGTTCCAGGTGAATTGGGGCCCCACAAACGGAACATCAACTAGACCAGCGTCAAAAATGAAATCCCCAAAAAGGTTGCTGACTCCTGAAGTAGAAAGAGACCCACCCTTACGCTCATCCGAGTGAACAATAGAGTTAAAATCATCTCCCAGAATCCAAGGATCACCATTCTGCGGAGCCAAACGAAGAAGAGCATCCCAAAGATATTTGCGCTTACACGCAGATGGGCTAGCGTACACAGAAGTAAACCATAGCCAGGAAGAAGAGTGGCGTTCCTTCACCCTCTCATGCACAATTGATTTGAGACATTGACAATATCAACATCCACAGTGTCCGACTAGAGAACTCAAACACCTCCACTAAAGTCATGCGCCTCAACTCTATAAGAGTTCAGTAGGCCAAGACGATGAATAACACGATCCGTCATACGACCACTAATTCTAGACTCAAACAAAGAGATTAACTGCGGCTTAGAAGACTTCATAAATTCTCTGAAATAATGGCGAAACTCGGGGCTAGCAGCTCCCTGACAATTCCAAAAAAATGTATTAAACATGATAAAGAGAAGGAAAGGGAACCACAAAAACTAGGCCGGAGGCACCTGATTCTCTTTATCAGCCACTGGTGATTTCGCACCATCCCCTACATGCAAAATATGGTCCGGACAACATGCAAAGGTGAGCCGAAAACATTCACCAAGTTCACATCTCCGGGGTCCAAGTCACTCGCCACACCCCGAGAAGCAGCACCACCCATGGATGATTGAATCCAATCGCTCAAAACTGCCTGAGAAGGAGCTTTGTACACCGATTGTTTCTTCACCCGAAGACCCTTCCTAAAAACATCGCCTTGTCCTTTCGAGATACTACCCACAACAGGCTTACGCTGACCCAAGTGTGTTTCGATAGCTTTCTCACCCTTCTCTCTTATCATAACAGCCGAGTGGGAGCCAGTAGGAATGGTCGTCTTGTACATAGTTGTCGACGAGGATTGTCCCTCTTTCAAAGGCGTAACCATAACCGGGGAAGCCTTACCCGCACTTTGTTGTTTGGATGGAAAAACCAACTCCTTCCGTGGCTCCGACGAACGCTCAACAACACTTGGACCAATCGGAGAAGAAACAACATTGTCCTCCTTAAATGTAGGCATGTTACATGCAAAAACCTCCTGTTCGTTAGCTTTAGAAGTGACGGCAGCACCCTCATCCCATAAAACATTGTAACGTGAACCAAAATGCCCCCTTTCCACAACCTTGCCTGTAGAGATATCATATCCTTTCCTTGGCTTCCGTCTCCTTGTTTCGGCCAGCATCTAGGGGCCATAAGGATTTTTCGGCGCGAAACCACTAGAGCTCGATTCTTTGTGAACAGGTTGCTGCGGCACAACATCCTTTCCTCTAACACATGCAAAGTTAGAATTTCAATATATGCCACAGCTAAAGCAGACATTCTGGAGGCTCTCATATTCAATTTGTTGCACGAAGTCGTCAATGCCAATACACGGAAGAAGGGGCATATTAAGATCAACAAGAAGCGCAAGCCTAGAGAACTTACCTCGTTCCCTTGCTTCGGGGTTGTAGTCGACTCTAATCACCTTGCCAATAATCGAAGCAATACGCCGAAAGAATGCCTTTGTGTAGTAATGGTAAGGCAGACCCGGAAGACGTGGCCATACTATAACTTGAGAAGGGTGCAATTCCGATGTCGAGAAGGTGCGACGCCAAGGCTGAACTTTCAAGTAACATCCATACACCACCCACGGACCATCCGCTAAAACATGAGCGTAGTCCTCATCGGACGCAAATTTGACGAGGAAATAATCATTTTCCAAGTCCACCACTTAAAAAACACCCTGGGGCTTCTACAGCAAACGTATACGATTCAATAAAGCTTGGTAACCAATTGATCGACCCAGCAGTCGAATAATAACAGTTTTCCGCATCGAGAAGTCCAACATCTCCTGTGCACGGTTCGAAAAGCGAATTGTCAGGAAGGAGCCATCCCTTGTAACCTGAACATCCTCCTCGGCCAGAGTAATATTATCCTCGTCCCAACCTGCTGCAACAATAGTCCCAGCCACGTTCTTACCAGCCACAGCAGCCGCATAGGACTGCTTTGCCTGGCCTGCTGTAGAAGAAGGGGATGCAGTCTCAGGGTGATCAGCGTCCCTATCCAAGGAGCCACCCTCTGTTCTCGGTAGCATCTCGATATCAGCATCAGCACACGACGTGACCACTGGCAAAGAGGCAAAACAAGCCTCATCTGACAATTGCACAGGGGCTGCCTCCTTCGCTCTCTTGGCGACCGGCGAAACACAAGTATCAGGGGCACGAGGGATCATAGAGATCAAGCGGGCAACATTAGCAGCCGATCCCGGCGGTTCCGACAGACCAACCAAGGGGATAGGAGGTCCCGGCGACAGGCCGTCAACAACAGATGAGGAAAGGTCAACGATAGGAGCAGCTAGGTTTTCCATAGATAGATTACTTTGTTAGTGATTCTAAATTGTATGTTACGAAGAGGTAACTATTAATTTTTTATTTATATTGAATCAAATATGAATATATATATGTGTGCTAATAAAAATAAAATATTTTTTAACATGTGGGAAAGTAAGAAATAAAAATGATAAATTAGTGGCCAAAGTACAAAGACGGCATGCATGAATCACGTCAAGCTTGGGGGGATAGACATTATCATGCAAAAATAAATTGACACATGGAAAGCACGTGGCAGTTGTTGTATATTTACTATTTAGGCCATTATTTTTTTTGGTTTTGGTATTTTCTCTGTTTCTTCCCAGGTTTATTAATTGTAACGGCTATCCGCTAATTTTTCCCTTAAAAAAAATGTTTTCCCCTTATTTTCTTACTTTTTGATCGACTTCCCTACAGCCACGAGTTATGTCGGTAGAAAATTACCATCTCATCTTATTAAAAGGTGATTGATTAACCGGGATAATAATTAAAATATATTCACAAGGGTTTAACCAAATGACCCGATTCGATTTTACTAACCATGGCAAAAAATAAGGTTTAAATGCCAGAGATTCATGTACTATTTCAAAATATATAATTCATTATTTTTATTTAAAAATATTGATTCTTCCCCTAATTCAATTCAATATTAATGTTGATTGTTGATTTGATCGTTATAAAAAAGTAAAATATTTTTTTTACTCGTTTATGTTACAATTATTATCAATTTGACCTTTAAAAAGTTGTAAACGTAGATGACTAAAAAATAGAAACGTAGGAGACTAGAAGAGTTACTTTGTCACCAACAAGGGTTGAGTGCAATGGCAAGACACATAGCTCTTCTAATGAGAGAACTCTGGTTCATACCTTGAAGAATGGAGATGACATTGTTAGGAGAGAAATCCACGAATCTTGAACATTGACTATAAAATGGACATGTTCTTTACCAAAAGAGTTACTTTATCTTTTTTATAGAGGCTAGGTCGACATTCAACGGTAAAATTGAACAAAAGTTATAGGAGGACCTAGATTTTCGAATAATAAGTAGAACATTGACACAATTTC
This sequence comes from Hibiscus trionum, assembly GCA_030270665.1. NCBI lineage: Eukaryota > Viridiplantae > Streptophyta > Magnoliopsida > Malvales > Malvaceae > Hibiscus > Hibiscus trionum. Next base: position 10,362,656 of record BSYR01000056.1, read on the forward strand.
ACTAAAACTAAAGTGCGGGGAACTAAGATTTCATTTTTGAAATAGTTGAGGGACTCCTAACGTAGTAAACCAATAAATAACAATATTAACCCCTAAAGTCTTCTTAACAATATATAAATTGTTCATTAATGGCAAATCTTTAGAATAACGCGGACTTTAATATGAAAGCATGTGACAATAATTAATTGAAATCAATTAACCTCCAAAAAAAGGTAAAAGTAAAAGAAAATGAAGGCTATTGATGCATTTCAAGTTCCCAATACTAGACGAAATTACATAGGTTTCTTTTTTCTCCCTAGGCTTCAGAGGGAAGCAAATCGAAAGTGAATTCATCCTTAAAAGATGGAGTCTTTCCCACTACAACGCAGGCAAATCGAGTGTGTTGTTGAAGATGGAGATAATCTCATGACTGAACGGCAAAAGACGAAGACGAGGGGATAATCTCATGACTGAACGGCGAAAGACAAAGACGAGGGGATAATCTCATGACTGAACGGAGAAAGACGAAGACGAGGGGAAAGGAGGCGAAGGAGAAATCGTTGTAGGAGTTAAGGATTTTGGAGAATTTGATTTGGGGATCGCAGGGGTGAGGGAGAGTCTGAGAGTGAGAGGAAGTATTAAACCGTCAAAAAACGGTGACTTTAACATATTGTGGCGTTTTTAAAATAAACGCCACCACATTACAACACTATTGCGGCGGTTGTACGAAAACGCCACCAAAAACTATATTATTGCAGCGTTTTTGAAAAAACGCCACCACATTACAACACTATTGCGGCAGTTGTACGAAAATGCCACCAAAAACTATACTATTGCAATTCTGAAAAAACGCCACTAAAAAACACCTTTTACGGCGTTTTTAATTAAACACCACCAATAAATACACTTGTTGCGGTGTTTGTGACAAAATGCCACTAAAACGGACATATATTGCGGCGTTTGTAACACAAACGCCACTAAAGTACGAGTTATTGTGGCGTTTGTCACAAAACGCCGCTATATATCATTCTATAGTGGCGTTTGTTCTTAAACCGCCGCTATATACTAAACTTGGTGTAGTGTATGTATGTATATATATATATATATATATATATATATTATATTTTAATAGAATCCGTTAGTTTTATTAAAAAGAGAAAATATCTAAAATTACAATAAGGTTTACAACTATTATCGTAAACTAAATACATAACTTGAATATTTTCCTATAATAATTAATATTGACACTAGCCACTTTAGATCATACAAGGATCGGACATGGAGAATGTTAAAAACTTAACCAAATGACTCGAACTAAAAATAGACACGAACAAATCTGAATGCATCAACAAACAAACCAAAAAAGGGGATTAAGCTATTGAAAGACCACCGAGAATCGCAAATCAGAGCCAAGCGTTGTGAGAAACTATCCACGAACGCAAACCACGTATCCTTCAATCTGAAGGTCCAAGTAGGGAAGATAACAAGATTACAAATAAGCGTCATCTTGACTAGTCGTGACGTCATCAAATCCAACCCTGAGAAAATATAAAATAAAAAGAACGATCAAATGACCAAGAAAGAAGACTAAAATGTGCCAAAAGGCAGAAAGATAAACGTGTCACAAAGGCATAATTATTTTTGTGAAAAACTAAAAGTAAACAAAGAAAAAAAGAGAACTGACGGTCGGCAACCAACATCAAAGTTGATGTTGCCACCGGCTAAACAAAATAAAGAAAAAATTGTGAGCAGAGGAAGATGATTGTGCGTCGCTATTAGAATCAACTTACACACGATGTAAAACTCATAGATTTACATGTTTTTTTTGGATAATTGGATGGTGAAATGGATGTCTGAGATTAACTCCTTACTTTTTTTTTCAAGTGATAATCTTTACATATCCCACTGTTAATCACAGTCCAACGGTCCAAAAACCATGTAAAACTTAAAAGCTCTTACACCGTGCAAATGGATCATATATATATATATATAAAGGGGCTTGATGGTCACCATATACATATTTTTTCCTTGATTGCTTGTGGTTTACATTTGGTATCATTTACATTATATATTCTCTTTTTAGATAACATTGTTATATGCATGCATTGTTCAAGCTTGTTTCATGGTGACCAACGTCATGATTCTCGTTGATCACCTCAAAAACTTGTTATCCTCTTCATATATAATATTATTTTCTTTGTTTCACTTCTATCTCAAGTTGAAAAAAAAAATACAACTTTAGACCTCAAAGTCTGGTATGTAATATATTTTGCACCGCAACATTCAATTTAACTTGGTGCATATACATGCTTCTACCGTTTTAAGATTTGTATATTATAATTATTTGATGTATCTTTGGCATGATATGACAATATATCTGACAGTTTGTTAGTTTTACTTGTGGAGTTAAAAAAAAATCAGGTGCAGTCTTAATTGCACCATACACGGGGAATATGATCACAATTTTAATTGATTCTTAAACTTTTGAATGTTCTAATTGCATTCTTAAACTATGACCTTTATTTTTAATTATTTTTTAAACTTTTAAATGTTACAATTTCGTTTTCAAACTATAAACCCATTCTTAATTGGTCCCCAAACTCTGAAATATTTTAATTTCATCCTCAAATTATCATTTATGCTACATCATATTATTACATAATGTGTATCAATGTTTACATGTCAATTAATATTTTTATAATGATTTTATTAACATAGGATATAATTATCATATACTGATAATGTAGAGATGAATTTTTTTGAACAATGTAGAGATGAAATTAGAATGCTCAAAAGTTTGGTGATTAATTTATAATGAGAGTCATAGTTTGGGATGACATTAGAACGGATAAAAGTTTTGTGACCAATATAGAATGAAGGTCATAGTTTGAAAATGAAATTGAAAGGTTTTAAAGTTTTGCTATCAATTTAAAATGAAAGTCGTAGTTTGAGAAAGTGCGGTGCAATTAAGTCACTTATAAATGACACATTTGACTCCAGTTTGCTATTCTACTGTTTTCATTAGTTAGTATTATCAGAATAAAAATTATTTGTCCCTAATTATGCTCCTTTCTATGGCCCACACTAAAAAACACTAAAAATTAAATTCTAAACCATAACCCTAAATCCACGTCCTAAACTCTAAATTCTCCACCCTAAAAAATACATCATACCCTTAATTCCCTAAACTTTAATTTTGAACCATAAACCCACTCTTTTTAAAGTAATGGCACCAAAAGAAGCATACTTTATGGACAAACGATTTCCATAAGTATTAACATAATTTAAAGTATACTAAGGTTGGTGGTTGTTTTCTTCAATAGAGGAAATCAACAAGGAAGAGGGATCAATCTATCTCTCCAAAAAGAACAAAAGAAACATTGGCATCTATCTAGAATGAATATTGAAGATGCTTAGTAAATAATTTAAATTTTTGGGCAAAGTAAATAATTTAATTAATTATTCACTATCATAATCTTCTTAAGAAAGTGTCGCTTATAAAATGAACAAGAGCAATAATCAATTGATAATAGCGTGTAGTTTCTCTATTTTATTAATCAATATTGTTTAAAGCGAAAAAGGTAATGTAATTAAGTACTTCAAGTCATGTAATTTTTTTGTTCTGGTTTGAAATATTTGTTCATATTTGGCTTAATGTCAAAATAAATGTCTAAATTATCATGTTTTTTTTTCAAGTGCCTAAATTATTTTGTACTCCCTTTAAGTGTCTAAACTATCTCGATTTTTTTAGGTGCCTAAACTTTTTTTTGCCCCTTTTAGGTACCTAAACTATCATTTTTTGTCTATTTTAAGGTCAAACAGAGGCATCTATTTTGACCAAAAAGTGATAGTTTGGGCCCTTGAAAGGGGCAAAACAAAGTTTAGGCACCTAAAAGAAAAAAACGATATAATTTGAGCACCTAAAAGGGACAAAAAATAGTATAAGCACCTAAAAGGAGAAAACGGGATAGTTTAGGTACTTATTTTAATATTAAGCATTCATATTTTTATAGGTCTAATATCTATTGTAATCTGATCGTTTACATTGAGTTTCAACTATATCCGAATTTGAGTATCGAATAAAATCACAAAACAAAAGACAAGTTCGATCCATAATGGCTTCGTCTACGATACATTCACACCTTTATATTTTATGATACTTCTTGCACTAACCTATACTATATAAGGTGCATGTAAATTGTTCATATTATTATTATTATTATTATTCTCTCCGATGCAAAAAAAAAAAGGTGAAAAAAAAGGAAAGAGAGTTTGTCTTTTGCATGAAAATAGATGCACAAAAATATTCGAGTAAAGAATAAAAAAACATTTTCTTTAGAAATTACAAGTTCTAGTTCTAGGGAAAGGTTCACTGTTTCACCCCTAGGGCATTGCACATAGTAATATAATATAACATCCTCTTGTTTTCCTCAACTAATTATTTATAAATTATAATATTATTAATTACAAAGGACACTGTTTAATGTTGGTAAGCAAAGCATCTCTTCAACATTAATAAATAATATAATTTTTATGCATAGAAAGTCATACAATTGCAAAACCCAAACTTAAACTATCATATTCTTCTCTTTTTCTTGGATGTTTTTTTTATTAAATAGAAATATTATATTCCTATGCTGAAATTTGAATTCATATAAAATAAGATAAGATAAACATCTTTAGGTGTTAAGCCAATTAATAAATCTCATTTTCTTGGATGTTCTGAAATATAAAATTTTGTGATAAATTAATGGTAACTCTTTAACCTCAATATTTTAAAAATAGTAAGAAAAAATTATATAAGGGAAAAAATGTGAAACTTTTAAAAGTGTTACGATAATAAAGAATAATCATGATCACTCTGCAACCTACAATCAAAATAATAATTAAAATATATTTTAATTATATCAAATAAAATCTGCATATAATATAAGTTGAGCCTACACATGATATTTACATATGAATTGATTAAATAATGTACTTGAAGGGTTACTATTTCATGCATTAGTAGTGAATTTTTTTTCATAAACAGCATTCTAATATTGTTATATGTCTTCCTAAAATATATTATTAGTATTATTATTATTATTGTTATTATTATTATTATTATTACTGCGTGTCTTTAGTTAGAGGACTCTAAACCTTAAATCCAGCGAAAAAAACTCAACATATTTATTAAGAAAATTATTTAAAAATTAAACTCAGTACGTCAACACTGAATTCTATATTTTTTGGAATAAAAGAACAATTTTATCAGAAAACTTTTTAAATTTTAATATGTTTGTGGAGGTTGTGACCCCATTAATCTTTTCATAATTACACCCCTGCTTAAATCATAAAGACAAATAACAACATTAGAAGTATGTTTGTGAAATATTTTTTTCTGCTATCAGAGTCATAATCCATACTTCAATGTGAAAGTTTCTGTTTTATTAAAAAAATGTGTATTTTTTGAATTTAGTAAAAGTGGTGAATTAAATATAAAAAACTTACCGACCAAGATGACAATTAACACTATTTGGATTGAGCCCACTTTTGCCTTGACTAAGTCATTATGGGCCAAAAATTCCTTAACCTATTCGGATTAGGTGCCCTTAGGGTCCCCCCTTAAAACGTGTTAGAGACATATATGTATAATACTTAGTTGAATTTGAGGTGACATTTTGAATGGGAATTTGAAAAAAAAATGTTTCTTTTAGCTCTTTGATATGGGAGCCTCAATATCCCACCAAATTAAGTGGAATAATTTAACTTTGTTTGTTTAATGCTTTGTTTTACACGCAATTGAATTGAATGGGAAATAAAGGCAAAATCTTGCTCTAAAAGTTTTTATTATTCTTATTGTTTAAGCCTCTCTTTTAGGGTTTTTTTTTTAACTTTTATAATTAAGGTAGTTAGGTTTTGAAATTTGTTCCTTGATGTGAGTTAAATGGTCACGCTTTTGTCACAAATGATGTAAATTTTTGACTATGCATGTATAATTATTTTTTACTTAAATCGAGTAGTAAAAAGTTTGACGTTCTTTATATAATATTTTTGATTCGAGTTATATAAATAAAACAATAATTTTAAGAGAATCATGATTAAAAATTTAATACAGTTTGACTTTAAATACAATTGGAACTTATATGAAACGAATGGATCTCAACCCAAATATATATTTTATGCTTACAAACAGATGGAAGTTGAGGGGGAGAATAAAGGTGATAATATTTATTGCAATTTATTTATTTATTAAAAAACAAGTTATTCTTTTTTCTTTTACAAGCCTGTATTTCATGTCTCACATGCTTTGCTTTAATTGTTTCTCAACCATATATAGGTATGAGATAGTAATATTATTGTACACATTATGTACTTTTTAATAATTCATGTATGGTCGGTCCATTTTCCCAAAGGCGAAAAAAAAACTTAATTTATTCTGGTTTTGTTTGTTTGCAAATTATTATTTAAAAAAAACATATACAACATATAAAGAAAAAAGGGAATGCCATATGATTTCAACTCAAAGGTTTTGTTTAATATTGTTGGCTTTGTCCTTATTGAAAATGTGTATTGTTCATCAGTTCTATTTCCTCTTGATTTGACCTAAAAATAAAATTTATTTTCTTTTATTCAATTTTTTCTTATATATAACTACTATTTGATATATTAACGATGGGGTTTTTGATTTTATAATTGATTTTAATCCACCATTATTTATTTTTAATTACTAAAGTAAATAAATAAAACACGTGATAAAAATTAAAATTGCTTGTAAAATTAAAAACACACCCTTACAAATATATGGATAATTACTGTCTTTAAACGTATGAAGTTGAAAAGTGAAAACCGACCCATAATTCTTGGACGGTTTGTCTACCTAGGGTATTTGGTTCAGTTACTTGAACTCGTTGACCACTATTTTGGTTACACGTTTACTTACTTTTTGAGGGGGGCAGTTTTGATTTGTTTTTAAGAAAATATCAATCTAACTTCTTCTATCTCTGCATCATAGCCACAATAGCTGCATAAATCATAGAATGAATTATATCTCTCTATAATAATTGGTCATCAAAAAATCTTATTAAAACTTCATACAAATGTAAGTATTAAATAAATTTAATTACCAACTATTCTTCGACGGTTACAATAAAATTCAACTTAATTATCAATGAATCAATAAAAAATACTAATTATTTGAACAATAATAATATTATAAAAGCATTAAGACCAAATCACAGTATATAATCAAAATCTGAAAGTGAAGTATGGTATAAGGACCAAAGCCATGATTTGGCCAAAATAGATATAGAGGATGCTTGTTACTTTGGGATGCCGAATTTGGCAAACTTTGTGAATAAAACCCCTTCTAACCTGAGTTTTGCCCACAGAATTAAGACTCCCAATTGAATCCAGGGACTGGTATAAGTAATTGATATATATATATATTGGGGTTGAAAATTTCAATGATCAGAGGTGCCATGTGAAGGACATGAAGAATGTCTTGAACTTAGCAATCTCATCAGAGATGTAAGAACGTACGGGCGCATTAAAATTTGTTGGATTAGAATTGCAGACCCAATAATCATGGGGTCATGTTCATCATCACACGAGAAACAGACAAATCCTACAGAAAAAATCTAAACACCATAGAAATTCGAAATATATATTCCATGTTTATGCTAATTGTATATTATTATGATTTTTTTTCTTCTAAAGTTTCTATTAGAATGTATTTCATGATTAATTTTTTCGTATTTTGTTGGTCTATATAATATAAAAAATAGAGATTGACCACAAATTTTAAAGTTATTTTATATTTAGAGTGAGAATCGAACCTTTGATCGATCACTTATTAAAGGTGAATTTAATATATGTTTTAGTATATTTTATATCGGTTTTATTAATAAAACGCAGTAACCAAAAGAGAGTCTTTTCAGAGGCGAATGGATGATGATGAAATTGATGAGCCAGATTTCTTTGGTGGATAAGATTAAGATAAAGGAAACCACGTGATTGCCACCTGGTAATGGGATGATAATAAAACCAGGATTTTAGGGGAAAGGGGGACTTTGGCTTTTGCCACCACTGTCTGAGTGTTGAATCCTTTTCCAAATCTAATTCTATCTTCTGTCTTGTTTTCTCAATATTTTATATTAATTTTACACTCATTTCCTTTTTCTCATCCTTCAATCCCTATCTCTCGAGTCTTGATCACTTCATGAGTTCTGCAGAGCACCGCAATTTTTTTTCTTTCAATTTTGTTTAACCGTCAACGATATTCGTTTTGATGTTAGTCGTGGATTGTATTATATTTATAGGTTGTCTTTTATTTTTATTTTTTAATAAGAATAATTATGTCTTTGTGACACATTTATCTTTATTTTTAGTACGTTTTTCATTTGTTTTCTTGATCGTATGGTCGTTTTATTTTATTTTATATTTTTTAAAGCTGAATTTGACGACGCTACGACTGATCAAGAAAAACTTATTTGTAATCCTATTAATCTTCTCTGCTCTAGACCATCAGATTGAATTTGAATATGCGGTTTGTGTTTGTGTATAGTTTCTCACAACGCTCGGCTCCGATTTACGATTCTCGTTGGTCTTTCAATAGTTTAATTTCTTTTTGTGGTTCATTTGCCGATGCAGTCAAATTTTTTTCGTTTGAGTATTTTGGTTGAGTTTTAAACATTTTCCATATATGGTTCTTGTATGATCTAAAGTGTCTAGTTTCTTGTGTCAATGTAATAGAAAAATGTCCAAATTATTTATTTAGTTTACGATGGTAGTTATAAACCCTTATTGTAATTTTGAATATTTTCTCTTTTAATAAAACTAGCCGTTTCTATTAAAAACGCTAAAATTAATCATGTAAAATAAGCTTAAAAGAGTTTGTAAGATAATTATTTTTAAATATACTGGTGTTATTACATGGTAGTATATGTTCATACTTTTTCTTAACCTTTTGACAAGGCACACACCTTGCCACCTACACGTACTTGAATTTAGATCTCTTAAGATTATATCATTGTTATTTTCACTTGTGCCACTCGTTAATAACCTGATATTTTTTCTCAACAATATTCTAAACCCTAGCTAATAACATTAAAAAAATAATATGGGTAACTAATCAATACACTAGCGGTGAAAATCAAACGTTTTCACAAGCGCCTTAGTTTTAGGGTTTAAAGACTTAGTTTAGGGTGTAGAATTTAGAGGTTTAGAATTTAGGGATGGTGGTTAAAATTTAGGGTTTAATGTTTATATGTTTAAACCTAAAGCCTCATCATATTACCCTAAACTCTAACCTATAAACCCTAAATTCTAATCCTAAACCTCAAATTCTAACTAATGTCCCTAAATTCTAAACTCTTACACTAAAAACCCTAAACTATACACCCTAAACTAAATATCTAAACCTTAAAATTAAAGTGCTTGTGAACATTTTTATTTTCCACCGCTACCGGTGTATTAAATATAAATCCTAAAAACACTATAAATAATATCAAATAAGTGAACGAATGTCTTGGGTTTAAGCAGTGACCTCAAATATATAAACACATGGGAAAATGTTAAGGACAAAGCGGTGGAAAGAATCATGGATGTCAGAGACCTATTTTCTTTGTAATAAGAACTAAAGAAGGGTTTATTTACGGTTTAATCCCGAAATTATGTTTATTTGTTCATCTAAGTATCTAAATTATCATTTCGTTTCGGTTTATTTAAAAAAAAAGTTAATGATGTTAAAAGAAGCTGACAATACTAGACAATGTTACATATTTGATTTTTCATGTTAATGATGTTATTGACTATTACTTGTCACGTTTTTGTTGGTTGTTGTCATTTTAATTTGAAGAAAAGACATTGTCATTTTGAAAGGTTATTATTAATTTTTTAAGGGAAATTAGAATGAAATGATAGTTTAAGAATACTAAGTATGCTAGAAATTGCTTAGATCATATAATTTAAGTATAAGAAAAAGAAAATAAAATTGAACTACAAAGATTTACTAATTAAAGATATGTAAAATTAACAACCAATTGATTCAGTGGAATGAGACAATAAATCGTTTAAGTAAGGTTATTAATTCAAATTTTAATATTATAAATAGAGCAATTAGATAAAAAGAGTCGTCCCCATAATAGACATCTGCAGTACCCGACTCGAACTAGACGGTCAATAAGTTGGATGCATGTGGTTATACCAAAAAAAATAAAAGTATGCAAATGCCAGTACCCTTAATTTTAGGGTGGTCCATTCATGGAAACTGTCTGAAAACAACATGCAGATAAAGACATACACACAGAGGGTGAAGGAATGGCAGATGATCTAAAGCCTTCACTGCCTGCTAAGAATAAGTGTTCCTTGGATTCCTCCCGGGGAGGGAAAGATTGAATAATTAAAATAAAAAAAAGAAAGGAAAAGGAAAGAAAATGAAGGGAAAGTAGAGCTTCATTCATGGCTAGGCTGTTGGTGTTTTGTTCTGATCTGCAAGAATTTGTTCTTATTGATTAGGTTTCTGGCTACTTCTTTCTTCTCATGCTTGTCTTTTTAGATGTTTTGATATATATATATTCTTAAACATGGTAGAAAATGGCAAAACAATGCTTAAATAATTTTTAATTATTTTCTGTTAATGCAGGATTTTGTATTTGATTATGCTGGATTTGAGGAGGTGGAAGAGCACGTGACACCCATTTTATTATACACATTAAAGATTAGTAAAATAGAATAATTTTTTTCTTGGACTTAGTATATTTATAATGATGTTCATCATGAACCCATCAAGTGTCTCAATAAAAAAGTGGATGATATTCATTTTAGGAGGCACAATTTCAAATCGCTCTGTCTACAAGATGTATGTGCATTGTCAAAAGGTTAAGATTATGTATGAACAGATACTATCTTATAATCACCTTTAAACTATTCAAATGTGTACGCTAATAAAAATCTAGAAATAATAAACATATACTATCACATTTTGTATGTTATTGCATTTGGTTAAACTTTTAGATATCATATCAGATTTAAAATGGTTTATATATGTTTTATATATTAATTATTCATGTTATATATATATGGATGTATTATTTTAATGTTTTATGTATTATCCTTTATTATTTAGCGTATATTTTTTGTAGCTCTCTTCATTTCTTGATATGTGGTATTAGGTCCTTAAGTAAGATAAAAAAACCTTAAATTTTAATGATATGAATAAAACAAAATAAATTAAAACTTAATTTTATAGATATATATAATATTTAATTTATATTAATCAATAATAAATAAAATATATACTATTATAAAAAGGACATTGAATAAGTTTTACATATTTGAGTTTGGGCCCAATTTCTTAAATGGCATTTATTTGCCACTCATTCAAGGTGCACACAAAAGGGGCATCTCCATGGGCCACATGTATCTTCATGTGGCATATGATTAATTGTCTGAAAAAATAAAAATAGTAAAAAAATGGGCTAATAATAATTATTTTTCTTAAAATACCCCAATCAAAATAGCAATGATTTCCTTTTATTTTGGCCAATACCATCAATTACTTCACTTAAATACCACTTCTTATCCCACTATAGGTAAAAAAAAATGATTTCCTCGTCCCTTTCAAATCATTTGCTATTTTGTAAAATTAATAACAAGAAAGAACTTCACTTCAACTACACTCTTTTACATTTTTCTTTTAAAAAATTAGCTTTGAGGCCAATCAATCAAGGTTAGTGAAATCCAATCTTTTGGGGTCAAAATTCCACTATTGAAACTAATAATAAATTATTTTCAATCATGATTTGTTGTTGTTGTTGCCTTCGATAATTTATAGGTTCTCCATATAATATTAAATTATCTTTCATTAGTTTTATATACCAACTCACCATATGGTATTGTTATGATTATCATTTAGACTATTTTCTATATCTCAATCATTTCATCTCATGGATTCATTATTTTATATTTTATTTGCATAAGTATATACCCCATAAACAAAAAAGTCATATATTCAATTTTTAATAATACAATGATTAGTACTTTGTACTTGTTTGCTTATTAAGCTATCACAAAAGTTTGGCACACTCTAAACAAGAATACCCTATATGTACATAAATATATAAAATATGTAATTTTAACTTGACTCATAAAAAAATTAAATCTCAATCAAATACAATTTGATCATAAAAAATTAACAATTCAAACCTATACAATTTGAACTCAAAGATGATTTGGATGAAAAAATTCAAATCTAAAATGACTTGAACAAGGTAAACTTCAACAATATTGTTGTTGAGATTTTTATTTCAGCTCTGTGGTGCTTTTTTATTTTATTTTATGATCTATTGTGCTTCCTATCAAATTCATAAAGTAACCAATAGTTTTTGTTGAAGTGACTTGCAATGATTACTGCAGATTGCTGTAATTTACCCGAACTGAACAAGTACGCTGAATTTACTTTAACTTGAGATGACCAGATCCAAAAGAACCCTAATCTTAAATGTGAATTGTGAATGACCAGAATCTAAAATTGATATATATATATATATTAAAATAACTGGAGCCTAACATATATTGATTTAATGTTGAGAAATGTTGGTGTGATGAGTGGGGACAATATGGGATAGGGGAGAAACATGGACAATCATAAACATGAAAATCAAGATGGGTAATGTCATGTGTCAATCCAATGAAAACATGCTTTTGAACCAAATGAAGTAGGCCACCTCCACATGCCAATCACAGCTTGAATTATTGGGGGGATTTGGGAATTGGATAAGCTTAGAACAAAACCCACATGGCAAACACACTTCAACAACAATGAAATGAGAATAAGAAATGTTTTCAAGTGTGTGATGATGGGTCCATTGTGGTATAATCAGTTGTTAAAACTCCATGCATGTGTAACATCTTCATGTCCTTGTGTCCTTCATATCCAGACCCATTTCTTCTTTCTTTTTGGTGTTTTGTTTTCATTTGTTCGTCCAAAAGATCTTCGATTTCTTACCCAATGAGTAATTTTCATTTCAATTATCTAAAAGTAACATTTGATATTTTCTCATGTTAATATTCCGATGAGATAAAATTAAACTACCAGAAAATATCATTACAACATTGAATTTGACCGAAATAATTCCCTTGTTCGAAAACGCCTCCCAACACCTTTGGAAATTTTCCCACGAATCAATCTCACATATTTCCCTGCCTCAAAATTTGTCCATTGAAAACCAGAAGCCACCTACAAAGTATTTTGGGTGAAACCATTCTACGTAGCCCAGTTCCAAATCAAGTTAGATTTCAAGCCCAACATGTAATTTCAGTATATTATTATTATTATAAATTTTCTATAATCATATTAATGTAATTAAATCATCGAAAATTTTACTCAGAATTTCAATTTTTTTTAGGAATTAGATATACAGTAAAACCTCTATAAATTAATACCCTTGGGACCATGAAATTTTATTAATTTAGAGAGATATTAATATATCGATAAATTAATAATTTATTAATTAAAAGAAAATTTCTTAATTCAGCAAATATAACTTTGATAAAGATATTATGTGCAAATAAATTGTAAATTGTACATAATATTCTAATTAATTAAAAATAAGTAGATTCATGTATATGTTATTAAATATATTCATGTATCAAATTATTTATATCTAACTAGACTAATGCATGTACTTAATAATTCATTGTTTCAATTTAATATTGTATTTATGAATTTACGAATTCATTGAAACTTGTGGGTGCAATTTGAAAAGTTAGAGATGAAATTGAATTAGATTTGAATTTAAAAAAGAAACATATTTTTTTTTGAAAATTATAAATATATTAATATTGGAGAAACATCAGTAACACGGACCTCGTTAAAAAACCTCCCTATACCTATATGGAGGAAAAAGAGTGTCGCGTGAGACTGATCGTAAACACACATGTTCAAACAGGAACAAGACAATGTTTCAAACATACTACAAAATTCAGTAACGCCAGACTTGAGCTTCCAACCTAGTTAATCTGATAATTTGCATAGGTTAACCACCATGTCATGTTTACACAGCAGTGGCGAGCCATTCCCCAAGGCCCGTTTTGCAAGCCTGTCCGCCGTCTGGTTCGCTTGCATGGGGACCCCACATATTGACCACTTGAAACTTGCCCCCAAGCTGTGACACTCGTGAACCGTCTTCGAGAATACACTAGGCGTTGTCCTCGAGTTTTGCAGCCATTCCACACAAAGCGAACAATCTGTCTCCAGTATCAACTCGCAAGGACGTTTCAGAGGGAGGTTATTAAAGATTCTCAACGCCTCCCTTAGAGCCAATAATTCCGCAGAAGTCGCGTCCATAAGTCCAACATAACTAGAAAACACAACCAGCGAGGTGTTATCACAATTCCTTAAGATACCGCCAATTCCTGCTCTTCTGAAGCCACCATTAACAGCCCCGTCAACGTTAAATTTCAGAGTATTCAGACTAGGTTTCACCCAGCTGTTAGCAACCTTAATCTCTGCGACATGTTTCAGCTCTTTGAATAGAGACGGATCGAGCAGAAGCATATCCAAAGATTGGACCGTCGATGGCCACTTAACTCTGCACCACCAGGCCAATCTATACACACAGTGCTCGAAGACCTTCACTGAATCAACACAAACTCCTCTAAACACGACATCATTTCTGTGCAACCAAATAGACCAACAGAAACTGAAAAAACTAAGATTCCATACGACCTGAGAATTGAAGGGGTTGTGAGCACATCCCCAGGCTTCCAGCAGTGACTCGAAATCTCGAGGAACCACAAACATCATATCCCACATGCGAAACCAATTCATCCACAAATTCCAGGTAAAGTTGCAATAACAAAATAAGTGACTTACAGTCTCAGGTTCAATCCCGCAGAACGGACACATGATCCCATGAGATAAATGTACGCCTCTTTTGACCAACTCGGATCTAGTAGGGATTCTTCCATGTACCAGTTTCGAAATAAACATTTCCACCTTCGGAGGCGCGAACTTTAACCACACTCTGTCCCAAATGCTTTCCTTAGCTCTTCCATCGGATGCAACAATCTCACAAAAGCTCTTGACAGTGTAAACACCATTTGCATTTCCTTTCCATCTCAACCCATCCTTATTGAATTTATCAGGCATAACACTGTAAATAGTGTTCATGAAGTCCTCCCAGACCTGCAATTCCCAATCAAACAGCCGCCTTCTGAGGCAGATTTCCCAAACCCATTTATCATTCGCGAAAAAACCAAACTCAGCGATGTACCCTGATTTTTTACTAGCGAGTGCAAAGATCCTGGGAAATGACACTTTCAGGGGAGTGATCCCTACCCACTGGTCCGTCCAAAACATAATGCGGTTACCGTTCCCGACTACTAAGAAAAAATTCTTTGCGGTTAAGCTCTCATGTTGACAAAGATGGGATATAATACTCCTCCATGACCGGGAGGCGTTCCTAACCTTATAATTACGGGGCAACAAAGCATCTTCATCCTCATTATATTTAGCATTAATGACTCTACGCCAAAGACTTTTAGGTTCCACACTAAAACGCCAGAGCCACTTATTGAGAAGGGCTCTATTTTTCACCTTGAAATCGCATAGCCCCAGCCCACCTTGCTGCAAAGGCTTTGTCAAAGTTTCTTTACTAATCCAGTTTATTCCTTTACTATCAGATGGCCCCCAGATAAACTTCGACACCATGGAATTCAGGGCTTTGTACACTTTACTAGGCATTTCGAAGATGGACATAAAGAACACTGGCAGACAATTTAGTACTGATTTGACTAGTAAAATTTTGCCAGCAAAAGATAAATTACCGGTCTTCCAGCTAGCCAGTTTTGATTTGAATCTGTCCAAAACTGGTTCCCACACCTTTGCTGAGTTACTCGACGCCCCAAGAGGAAGGCCAGGTACTTACATGGGAAAAATTCGTGTTGGCAGTTGACAACCCCTGCCCATCTCGCAACAGTATTACCATCAACATTAATGCCCATAAGTTTTGATTTTCTTCTATTTATTTTAAGACCAGCAGCGATTTCAAAGCCTTTCAGCACCCTGTTGATATTTCTAATTTGAGTTTCCCCTGCACCGCAAAACACAATTAGATCATCCGCATACTGAATATGCGAGATCTTGCAGTCCTCCTTCCCGATGCAAATCCCCTGAAAGAAACCTTTCATGTTCGCATTTGTCAGTGCACAACTCAGAGCTTCTGCGACACAATTAAAGAGGAGTGGCGAAAGCGGACACCCTTGCCTAAGTCCTCGTCCAATAGCGAAAGGGGCAGTGGGTGAGCCGTTCACCAAGACTGAAACATACGCCGTCGAGATACACAAATGTATCCATTTGCACCATGTTTCCCCGAAACCCATTTTCCTTAAAACAGTGATCAGAAACCTCCAATCTACCGAGTCATAAGCTTTATTAAAATCAACCTTGAAGACCAATGCTTCATACCTCTCTTCTTTGCGTGCTCGATAGTTTCGTTCGCGATCATTGAACAGTCTATCAGTTGTTTCCCGGCACTGAACGCGAACTGTTTGTCTCCAATAATGTGATCAGCAACATCATTCAACCGATTTGCAAGCACCTTGGTCAGCAACTTGTAGATGCATCCCACCAAGCTAATAGGCCGATAGTCCTCAATTGCCACTGGGTTAGAGGTTTTTGGTATGAGCACAATAAAAGAATGATTAAAGGCAAAATCCGCAACCTCTCCTCTGTGAATGCTACTGAAGAAATCGAGAATTTTCATTTTCAAAGAGCTCCAAAATCTCTTAACAAACCCCATGTTAAACCCGTCAGGGCCCAGTGCCCTAGAAGATCCCAAACTATGCAATGCGTCCAATATTTCCTTTTCCGCGAAAGGCCTTTCGAGTTTGTTAGCCATACCCAGATCGAGTTGTTTCAGGCCCTCCCCAATGAACTCTGCAGGGACTGTATTGCAACAGTTGTACAATTTTTTGAAGTGGTTACCAATAGCTTTCTTGATTTCATCGGGCTCCGTGAACACATTGTTTCCGACTTTGATACAACCAATATAATTTCCCCTCCTTCTGGCAGATGCGCATATGTGGAAATACTTGGTATTCTTGTCTCCCTCCATCGCCCACTTAACCCTCGACTTTTGGATCCACTCCCTTTCCTCCCTACGAATGGCTTCCGATAGATTTTTTTTTGTTCGTCAACAACTCCTCCCGAACAGAAGAATCCTGACGTCCAGACATAAGTTTAGATTCTAGTTCCGCGCATTTGTTTTCAAAGTAAGCAACAAAGTTGTCTGCGCCATGAAGATTGGCAGTTACCCATTCCTTGGAGGCTTTTTTGCAAGCAAGCAATACCTTGTTAATCTTAGAGCCACTCATATTTTCACACACACCCTCAATTCTTTAGATATACGCCTCATCCTCAGCAAGATACTTGAACCACTTGAAATATTTGGCCCCCGTTTTCGTGTTCATCACTGACAACCCAATTGGGTTGTGGTCTGAGATGCTCTTGGGGTGTAAAATTTGGACTAGATTGGGCCAGCAGCACATAACTTCGGGAGATACGAGAAATCTATCAAGGCGGCTGAAAGATGGGGGGTCTCGGAAGTTGGACCATGTGAACTTCCCCCTTGAAGCTGTAGATCCATCATTGCCAGATCCTCTATAAAATTATCAAAATCTGCTATGCTTTTCTTGTTGATACATACTCCTATTTTTTCCTCTAATTTCCTGACCACATTGAAGTCACCTCCCATGATCACCGGTAATCCAGCATCTCTGATAACAGCCTGCAGTTCACTAAAAAACTCCCTTCTTTTTGTAATGTCATTAGGTCCATATATGTTGATCAACATGAATTTGAGATCAACCGAGAGAAACTCATCGGTCATAGCCAGATAATTCCTATTGAGCAAACTCCTATCAAGCTTGAACACTGATGTGTCCCATACTGTTATTAGTCCGCCCGAAGCTCCGACGGACACTGAGTATCTAAAATCAAAGTTGGATCCCCGCCCGCACAACTGCCTGAACACCCTTAGATCGCATACCTCTATTTTAGACTCTTGTAGGAACACAATATTTACTCTTAGTCTTCTAATAATTTTCCTAACTTCCACCCTTTTTTCCACACGACCCAACCCACGGATATTCCAAGATAAGCAAAGAGTGTTACTCATAAGATACTGAGAATAACCGCACAATCAATCCAGCTGCACCTTCAGGGTTCAACACCCTTCTCAATTTCCACAAATTTTCCAATAATCTCCCTCTCCGGCACTAAGAAGTTTAAGCCAACCGCTTTACACACCTCATAAGACGCCCTAGCCTCCGCCAGCTCCTCCTCCACGGGGGGATTGTGTTTCGAAGTCCCTGAACGGCTTCCATCGCTAGTGCCCAACGCCTCGCACGCCTTTTCTGGAACTTTCGCTATCCCCTTCTTCGAGAGAGATCCGGGTTCATTCTTGGAGGATAACTGGTTCCCACCGCCCGATCTGAAAAGAGGTGAGCACAATCCTTTTGGTCCCAATATAGAGACTCCCCTTCTCACAGACTTGGGTCTCACCGAGTATAGCCCCGAGGTAGGGTCAAAAACCGGCTCAATTGAGACACTATGCCCTGTGGATGCATTAGACTCGGTGGCTTCATTAACTGGTATCTCAATAAGGCCATCTGATTCATTTGCACTATTGGGCTTTGAAGACCCACACTCGAATGCCCCGCCCACTTGGGCTGTGAGCTCCTTCGTATCATAACCCACATAATACCTTTGGGCCATATATCCTAGAGCATTATCCCCAGCCGACTTTTGGGAAGGCCACCTGGCAAGACTGCTCCTAGGGGACAAACTCCTGTATCTTCTGACAACTAGCGGCGGCTGAAAAAGCGGCTCATCATTTTCCTGGAACTTGGGGCTCTCCTCACATTCCTTTTCCGAAACGACACCTTGGTCAATGTTGAGGTTGTCGGCTGACTCAGCTTCCTGACTGTTCACTAGTTTGCCGCCGATCCACCTTCTATCGTCGTCGTACTCAGCTATGGTAACTCGTAACACTACGGTCTTCCCCTTCACCTGTACGCGGGCGAATGCTGGAATTGCATCCAGACCCTTGACTCCGATAAGAACCCTAGCAATATCCAGCCTATTTCTCCGTAACGTATCTGAATCCAAGCGATGTACTCTACCCCACTCCCCAGCAATGGTTCTCAAACATTCCTCGTTCCAGATTTCGAAAGGCACTCTTTCGATACATGCCCAGAGAATGAGTTTTTCCATTTTCCTGAAGTTTTCAACTGTGTCAACATTGGTGAACCAGGATTTTAAACTTGCCTCTTTCATGTCCCAGAAGATTTCCATTTGTTCTACCTCTTCGAACGAAATTAAGACATAAAATCCGAACCAGCGACGAACCTTCACTCTGAAACCTTCCGACGTCAGAGCTTGTTGAATAACGTCTGCGTCGAACATGAGGTTGACCTGACCAACTAGTGCGTTATTAAACCAGTGAGTGTTGGAGTCCATATCATCAAGAGATACTACGTGCTCGTCCGGATGACTGCCTTGTTTCTCCTCAACTCTCACTTGCGGTTCCGCCCCGACTCCTCTACCTCCCTTGGCCGGGATGGTATCCCGCTTCTTTGCGCTTTCCGACACTGGCCTCTTCGACATTAAAACCTCCCTATATGACCGATTGTCTCTTCTTTTGGCCCAAACCATGCTGCTAGGCCCCGTAGGTGGTTGACTCTTCCTTTCTGCACCATGAGCATTTTCCTTTATCCCACTATTTTTATCTAAGGAGACTTTGATAGTGCAGCCGTCAAGTCTCCTGTAGTTAGCTAACTCGGCTGCGTTCATAGCTTCCCACAGATTCGAAAATCTAACGAACGCGAAAGTGCTCCTGCTTTTTTCTCTTCTGACATTGTTGAACACGATATACACGTCCAAAACCCTCCCATACTCCTCAAAAGCTCTCTTTAGGGTACATGGATGTATGTTTTTGCTGACATTATCCACAAACACGGAGATGCCTTCTCTACGTCTCAGTATTCTCCATCCTTTGCTTCCAGCTTTCCAGTCAGGGGTATCGTACCTCTTCTGGAAACTCTTTCTGCCGGAACGTCCATATAAGCTGGTGTTGTGTCTCAGCTCTCGGTATCCTCCGCCGTAGATGCTTCCTTCGCCGTGGACGACCCTTCCTCTCTGACGCTCCATAACTAAAAAAGAAACATATTACAATAGATTCATATTTTAGCAAGTTACCAAAGTAGTAATTGTAATATTTATGAATTATTAATTTATAGTTTTGATGGGACTTTTATATTTATAAACGGGATCTCCAAAAAATTATTATATTATTATCTTATCGAATTTGATGATTTTTTACATTGGCTCAAGTCGGGACCGGAGAAATTTATTATTTAATAGAGTTTATTAATTTAAAGAGTATTAATTTATAGAGATTTTACTGTATGTAGTAATTATTTTGTACTAGCTACAATATATTTTTTAGAGAGATTGATTCATTAAATGATTTTAAAATTAAATAAAAATATTTTTTAGTGTTGTCACTAACTATTTGTTGTTTTTCGAAATAATAAAATTAAATTTGTTAACATAAAAGTTTAGTAATTCATTTTCTTGTAACCCAATGGGTGAAGCAGTACCAATTGGGTGAAGCGTTGTCGTGCAGGAGTCTCAATCCAACTTTTCTAAAGATTATATTATTTTGTTCGAACTCAAATAAAAATTTGTGTTAAATAAAAATTAAAAAATATAACAAGATGGAGTCTATCAGGGTTAAATGTGATCGACCGCTTTTTAATAAAAAAAGGGTAAACTACTTCATTGACCACCATGCTATTAGAAAAGTTACGATTTGATCATATTATTTTTTTCCCGAAACAATTAAATCACAAAACTATTTAAATGATATCAATGTGACCACCAGCCGTTAAAAATAACAAAAAAGTCGACGGGCTGTTAAATTAAATTAGTATAATTACACATTTGGTCCCTTATATTTAAATTTTTTTTATCAATTTGGTCCTAATTTTAATCTAATAAAATAAATTTATTATTTAATTGCTGATTGGAGGAGAAAAACAAAATCTAACCAAACTTGCGCTTGTAGGGGATCAAACTTGTGCGTTGCAGGGTAAAAGTTGTGTCTTAACCACTACACCAAGCACAACTATATGTTATAAAACACCAACTTTAATATATGTTTTATTGTTTTCTACATTCACTTTTTTAATTTCACATATAAAATCATCGAATTATTATTTTTTATTAAAAAATCTCAATTAAATTATTATATATAATAAATTAAAAAATTTAAATTATAATAAAAATTCATTTAGTGAATCTAAAATCTCAGTTAAATTATATTTAAAAATAAAATTATATTCAACGAATTATTATTTAATTTAATTAAAAAATTCAATTAAATTATTATATATAATAAATTAAAAATTTCAAATCATAATAAAAATTCATTAGTGAATCTAAAATCTCCATTCAATTATATTTAAAAATAAAATTATATTTAGAGAATTATTTTTTAATTTAATTAAAAAATTTCAATCAAATTATTATTATTATTATATATATATTTATTAAATTATACTTTAACTTTTGTAGAAAACCATCAATCCCAATGTACGGCACTAGCGGTTCATTCAAATTGACCATAATCACCAACCTAGCAAATTTGCCCCTATCGCCAACCTGAGTATTATAATCAATTCGTATCACCTGATCAATTTCTATTGCAATTTTCTTAAAGAAAGCTTTCGAGTAATACTTATATAGCAAGCCTGGTAGCCGTACCCACACAATAACATGTGAGGGATGAGTCTCAAACAGGGAAAAGGACGACGACCAAGGTTGCACTGTAAGATACGATCCATATATTGTCCAAGGTCTATCAGTCAAAACGTGTGCATAGTCCGATTAAAGTGCAAAGCGAACCAGATAGTAATCATTTTCGATTTCTACTACTTGAAATTCTCCACTCGGCTGCCACATTGATCGAATACGATTCAGCAAAGCTCTATAACCTATTGGTCGTCCTAGGAGTCGAATTATAACTGTCTTCCTTATACTTATTCCAAGTAGTTCATGCGCCCGATCCGAAAATCTGATTTTCGAGAATAATCCAGTCCGATCCACCACCACATCGTCATCCCCTATATCAAAATCCAAATCAAATGAATTGTCCCCAGAACCTTCCTTCTGCGAGGCATGTTGCCCCATCACCGACGCTGTTAGAAGTCACCGACTTCTCTCATCTTCTAGAGATCTCCAAGATACCCAACATATATATTATAATAATCATAATAAAGTAATAGGGAAATCCAATGATCTAGAGTTATCCCCACTATATAGTATTATATTATTATTATGTAAAATATCAAGCCATGTAAACCGACATAGCTTGCCTATATATAGGCTTTGTCATTTGCAAGTGTAGGTGTGCAAGTGTGGAGAGTGTAGTGAACGTGAGATTGAGTGAAAGTGGAGTGTGGGCTGGTGAGGGTGTGTGAAAAGTGAGGAGTGATGAGTGAATAATAATAATAATAATAAAAAGGAAGAGTGGGAGTGTGTGATAGTATGGCGTGAGAATAAAGGGCAGTAGGTGCAAGTGTGAGTTACGTAAGGGTCGAGAGAAATATTGTAGTGAGGTATGTTTGTAATATTTGTGGTATATTAATAAAAGTGTTATTTTTTATGTTGTTAGAAATTTCCCGGTTAAGCCTTAATTTATGTATTTTTTAGTGCACTTGAATTGGTTACTAATGGTCGGCTATGCCGCCTAAGTTATATGGTCGGCTCTGCCGCCTGAATAATATATGGTCGGTTCTACCGCCTAATTGGTGTATGGTCGGCACTGCCGCCTAAATTGTGCACTAAGAAATTAAATATAAAAAGGCTAACCGACTCAGGGAGTTGGTTTAGTGTTAGTGGTCAGTCTTAGGTCCTCCATAGTGGGTGTGTTGGGTCCGTCGGGTTTCCAACAATTGGTATCAGAGCAGGCGGTCCGGGACCGTTACCAGTGGAGAAATCTTCGGTAAGCGTTGGACGCTTACATTGGTCGGTGCATCAGTTCGTTAAGGGAAGATTCTGTCGAAATACAGTCAGGGACTGTAAAGTTTCGGTAAGCGTTGGACGCTTACATTAGTCGACGTTGCATCAAGGTGCTAAGGGGAGACTCTGCCGGAATACAGTCAGGGACTGTGAAGCTATTGGTTTGGAACCAAGCTTAGTGGACGCCGGGCGTCAATCAGCATGGCAGACTTTGGAAGCACAAACAACGGAATTAGGAAGCTCAATAACCACAACTATGGTTATTGGGAGACATGCATAGAGTCCTACCTACAAGGTCAGGATTTGTGGGAAATAGTCGCAGGCACCGACACAACTCCTCCACCGAAGGAGAATGCCGAAGCCTTGAGAAAATGGAAGATCAAGGCTGGGAGAGCTTTATATATATTGAAGACCACAATCGAGGAGGACCTATTGGAGCATATTCGTGATGAGAAGACACCAAAGACAGCCTGGGAAACTTTGGCGAAATTATTTTCAAAGAAGAATGAAGCACGCCTCCAACTCTTGGAAAATGAGCTCGCGGGCATCTCACAAGGAAGTCTATCTATTGCTCAGTATTTCACCAAGGTGAAATCTATTTGTCGCGAGATATCTCAACTGGCACCAGATGAGAAGGTTAGCGAGGCAAGGATGAAAAGAATTATCATCCATGGGCTAAGACCCGAGTACAATGGGTTTATCGCCGCTGTGAGGGGATGGCCTACTCAACCATCCTTAGTGGAGCTGGAGAACCTGTTGGCTAACCAGGAGGAATTAGCCAAACAGATGAGTGGCGTAACCATAAAAGACGAAGAGGAGGCACTCTTCACCAACAAGAAGAAAGGTACGTCACGAAGACGAGGAGTGACGAAAGGAGGCAAACTCTATCTAAGAGATAGAAGTAACATTTCAGGGGGAGCTCGACGTGGAAAAGAAGACTATCGCCAACAGTACGAGGAGAACGATAGAAGACAAAATGGTGAATGCTTCAACTGTGGAAGAAAGGGTCACTTTGCTCGAGATTGTAGATTACCCATGAGGGAGAGTCGTGAATGCTTCAATTGTGGCAAGAAGGGCCACTTTGCCCAAGATTGCAGATTCCCCAGGAGACAAACTTTCCAAGGAAACATGGCCACCACAAAAGAGGAGAAAAGAGAGGCCATGTTGGAAACTTCCATCAGCGAAGAAGAATGGGATGCAGAAGCTGGACTCTTTATTGGAGTGGAACAAGAAGAGTTCGAAGAAGACATTGAGGCACCAACTCTCGTTGCAACTACAAATACAAATACAAAATACAAGGATGAAGAGTTGGAAGAAGACATGGAGAAACCAGCTCTTGCAACAATCATGGAGTCAAAAATTGATTACGAGGAGGATTGGATCGTTGACTATGGGTGCTCCAATGATGAGAGATGTTGGAGATGTTGTGATCCAGTCAATTGCAAGTGCTACACTTCAAGGAATGTGATGTTTGATGAAGCTTCTTCTTGGAGGTCGCCTCAGAAGATCGAGCTTTCAGAATCTCATGACCTAGAAGAACTTTCAGAAGATAATAAAGAAGGTAAAGAGCAAGCATCGGATCCAAGTGAAGAAAGAGAAAGCTCACCCTCGAAAGATAAAAGCCCCTGGAAGACGGTTGTACATCAACCTACATCTGAGGAGCTTCATCTAAGCCAAGTGGAAGTCGACGAGCTTCGAGAAGAAATGTCAGAAGTCCTAAATGAGGCTACATGCAAGTGTTCACAATATTGTGAGACTTTTTCTAGTGAAATCGTTATCCTCAAAGAAGAGAATGAAAATCTAAGGGAAGAGCTTAAGACGGTACGTGGGGAATTGGAAGATATGAAGGAAGAGATGGTGTTTCTTAGGAAGGTGCTAGCTCAAGAAGGGAGAGCTACCTCATCCATCCCAATTCCAACTTATTCGAGAGTAGAAGTTTCTAAACCCAAATCTTATGAAGAGGATGAGAACGCGAAGGATGTAGATGACTTTTCGTGGAGCTTGGAACAATACATCCAAGCCACAAACGGCGTAGAGGGTGCTAAGAAGATTAACCATGCCAGGAAGATCGATCATGTATTACATTATTTAGAAGATTCAGCGTTGCTATGGTTGTGGCGTAAGCATGGCAAAATGAAGAAAGGAATTTGCTCTGTTGCTATTTCTGAATCCCTCGCCAAATTTAAGAAACGTGAGAACTCCAAGCAAAAGGAGAACAAAGGTCATTATGTGGAAAGAAAGAAATCACATAAAAGGCGAAGATTAAAGCTAGCATACAAAGAAGAAGCCTTCAAGGGAAAGAGAGATGACAAAGGAGAAAGAGAGCAAGTTACTCAAAAACAAGGAGATATGAGTATGAAGTCTCACCATATCCTGAATTCTATCAAAGCCAATGACGAAGTGCCTACGTTTGAAAAGAAAGGATTGTTGTTCGAGCAAGTAAAGATTGAAGGACAACCGGTACATGTCTTAGTCGACAATGGAGCAACAAACAAGTTTATCAAGGAGATCCTTGAAGGGGAGATCAAAATGTAGCCAACAAAGATAGATGAACATGTTGCAAACATATTCACAAAGAGTATGCGTAGACCGAAGCTTGAGAATTTCATAGAAGCACTTGGTATGATCTGCAAGCCATCTATAGAGAGAAGTCGTTGAGGGGGAGTGTTAGAAGTCACCGACTTCTCTCATCTTCTAGAGATCTCCAAGATACCCAACATATATATTATAATAATCATAATAAAGTAATAGGGAAATCCAATGATCTAGAGTTATCCCCACTATATAGTATTATATTATTATTATGTAAAATATCAAGCCATGTAAACCGACATAGCTTGCCTATATATAGGCTTTGTCATTTGCAAGTGTAGGTGTGCAAGTGTGGAGAGTGTAGTGAACGTGAGATTGAGTGAAAGTGGAGTGTGGGCTGGTGAGGGTGTGTGAAAAGTGAGGAGTGATGAGTGAATAATAATAATAATAAAAAAAAGGAAGAGTGGGAGTGTGTGATAGTATGGCGTGAGAATAAAGGGCAGTAGGTGCAAGTGTGAGTTACGTAAGGGTCGAGAGAAATATTGTAGTGAGGTATGTTTGTAATATTTGTGGTATATTAATAAAAGTGTTATTTTTTATGTTGTTAGAAATTTCCCGGTTAAGCCTTAATTTATATATTTTTTAGTGCACTTGAATTGGTTACTAATGGTCGGCTATGCCGCCTAAGTTATATGGTCGGCTCTGCCGCCTGAATAATATATGGTCGGTTCTACCGCCTAATTGGTGTATGGTCGGCACTGCCGCCTAAATTGTGCACTAAGAAATTAAATATAAAAAGGCTAACCGACTCAGGGAGTTGGTTTAGTGTTAGTGGTCAGTCTTAGGTCCTCCATAGTGGGTGTGTTGGGTCCGTCGGGTTTCCAACAGACGCATCATAAGATTTCTTTCTCTCTCTCGCCGGAATCTGGACCTGCGCGCAAACCTTGCCACCTCCACCAACGGTAGCATCCAGCGCCGCCACTCCCTCAACCTGGCCCTTCTTAGACGACCGCTCAACCGCCTCACTCAGTGGTGATCCAAGCCGCTCTAGTGACTTGGGGTTTGAAACCTCCACATCCATATCGCAATCTACAACGCCCATATCCATACGCACCGCAAAGTCATCCCCAACCACAACCACCCCATCCGGAGGTCTCCCCGTCGATGATCCATTGCCCGCCAGCATAGACTCATTGTGACCGCGGATCGAATTACGATGAGGCTCCAAAGAAAGCAAAGGATACGTGAAAACCATGCTAGGTTTTTAAAAGGATAGATTGATAGTGAAATCAATATTGCATTAAAGTAACAATAAAATTTAAATTCTCTTTTTTTACATCAATTTATTGTTCGTTAATATTATTTTGGATCTCAGTATTCTTATTTTATTGTAAAGAAACTCCAATCAATTTTAAAAATCAAGTATTATAAAACAAGTCTTTCTGCAAAGAACTTCATTTTTAAATTAAAATCTGAATTTTTTTAAGAACAATAATTTTTGTTTTATTTTTACCCGAAAAATTCATGTATCATCAGCATGTATGCTTGTGTTTCCATGTTCTTGACTATCTTAAGATATTTTTGTTTGCGACTCTTGATTCATAGATAAGTTGCTTTGTTTTTCATTTTCATTTTTACTCAATTTTTGTTAATTCGTTTTTTCTATTTCCCTGTGGATTTTTTGTTATTTTTCTTTTTTTTTCCTATATGTTCGGGTCGAGATGAAAATGAGTATAGATAACAAATTTCGAGGTAGATGCGGGGTTCGGGCGAAGAGTGTCTCATGACCATCCGGGTTTGACATCCCTTGTAGAAACAATTATTTCATTTTTAATACAAAGTTTAGACTATTCAAAATTTCCCCTCTTAAATTAAAAGATATTAAACACTTAAGCATATTTGATCCTACGGCCATCTATGTTTTATAGATAATAATATCAACTAAACTCAATCAACCAATTATTTCATTCTTATTTGCAAAGATTTAAAACAAGGTAATATTTAGCACCACATGTATATTACAAGACCAAAAAAAAAAGTCTTGATGCATAAATAATTTAATGTTTTGAACTCAACGAGTGGTCCAATAAAAAAGAGAATAATATTCATCATAGAAAATATGAGTTCAATTCGTTTTATCTGCATGACGTGTGTTCAAAAAGTTAAGAATTTGTATGAACATATATATTACCTTATAATCACCTTTAAACTATTCAAAAAATTAAAATAATGTTTCGATATATAAATTATTAACATAACAAAATTTATAGAAGTATACAATATTTTTAACACTACTATAACACAAAAAAATACACAAACACGATATAAATACAAATACAAAAAGTACTAGTTGACGTTTCGTATAATAAATAATTAATTACAAATGTGAATGCAAGAAATATATACCATCACCTTTTTACATGCAAGTCTTTCTCCATTGTTGACGGTCCAAATTCTCAAAAACCCAAAGTTAAAAGACTCTAGATTGTACGACGAAGACTGTGTAGCTGGATGGTCCCATACCCAAACATTGGGTTGGAAAAAAACTCAAATCAGTTTCAAAGATCAAGTATTCAAAACAAGTTTTTTCTACAAAGAACTTTTTATTTTCACAATAAAACCCGAACTTTGGTTATTTCATAAAAAATAACTCAGGGCAATATTAAACATCACATCTATATTAGAAGACATAAAAATAATTAAAATATAATAACAAACAAAACTAGATGCATGAATAAATGAATGTTACGATATATAATTTTTTAATAAATCCTAATTTTATCCCGAATCCTACCTAAAGGAAAGAAAAGAAAAACTCTAGGAGAAGAAAGAGGTAGAGATGTGAACTCAGGTAATCATTCAGGTTTCAGGTCAGGTTATGTCAGGTCGGATCAAATCAGATACGAGTTATATCATGTTAATTTAATGGTTCGAATCTGATCAGGTTGGGTTCGGGTCAACTCAGATTCATGTCATTATCAGGTTGATTTCAAATCAGATTGAGTTCGGGTTCGGGTCGAGTTAATTTCAAGTCAGGTAAGTTTCAGTTCATGACAAAACGGCTCGAGTCCGAATCAATTAATTAACGTGTTAATTCAGGTTCAGATGGACTTTAGGTCGGGCCACGTTCAAGTCGGGTCACGTCGTTGACGGATAAAATTCAGGTCGGGGAATATTGATTTCAGTTGAAGTTCAAGTTGGGTCTTACCGTGTACAAATAGATTTTGGTATGGTAATCGTGGGTAAATTTCTGATAAAAATAAAATTTTAGGGATTAATATGAACCAAAATATCCCATAGGATGCCGAAATATTTTACAATTTAAATATGTATATATATATATAATTATGACTAAGTTGAATTAAACTAAAATTTAAAAGTGAATGTTAGGACTAAAATAAAAATTTTAAACAAGTGAGGACCTAAAAGGTAATTAATCACTAAGCAAAAAATTAGGAGACAAATGCCAGATGAGCAATTAGTTATTGAATTAAATCAAAACAACGTTTAAATTTTGGAGGGAAAGAACCTAAAATTTAGAGGCTTAATTCCCTCTAAAGTTTTGCTCTTCCCTCTACCAATTATTTTTTCTTCATGATTTTAATTAAAGTAAAACAGTGGGAGGGAAAGTTTCCCACCCGCGTGGGTTTTTAAGTTAGGATAAATTATTTTTAGTCCTTTCAACTTTAGATGTTTTTCATTTAAGCCCCAAATTTTTACTTTTAGGTTTTAATTTAATTCAATTTAGTCCTAATTTAAATTAATTTATTTGAAATTCCACATTTAGTTTTAGAATTCTTTTAATTATGTCCATGATTTATGCTTCTAAGTTTTAACTTAGCTCAATGAGATCATAAGTTTAATAAGTTAATTCAATTCGAATATTATTATTATACCATATAAATTTTGATTTAATATAATTATACACAAAATTTTGATTTGGATGTAAATATGTAATTGTACACGTGAAAGTTGAAACTTTAATTTAGTTCAATTGTACACATGAAGCTTTGATTTAAATATTTAATCTAATTCAAATGCATAAATTAGCAAGTTGAATCGAAATTAATCTCGTAAATCAATAACCCTATACTAAATCATAAGCCATTAATACTAAACCCAAAACCATAAACCTTAAGGGATCAAAATTAATCTAATAAACCAATAACCATAAGCTAAATCATAAACCATTAATACTAAACCCTAAACTTTAAGGAATCGAAATTAATCACATAAATCAATAACCCTAAACTAAACACTAAACTAAACCATAAATCTTAAAGAATCAAAATTAATCTAAAAAACCAATAACACTAAATCAAACCATAAATCATAAAGCTTAAGGAATTATGTTGACAACATTTAAATATTTAATAAAACTTTTAAATATTTTTATATACTATAATTTATAACTATAAAAAAGTAAACATATTAATTTAATGATCATAGTTAATCATGTACTTTAAATTGTGAAGATGCATTTTGTCACACTATATATAATAAATTCATAATCTCATAAATTCATTAATCGTAACTTAAAATTAATCTCATAAACTAATAACACTAAACTAAACCATTAATTGTTAATATTAAACCATAAATCATAAAGTTTAAGGAATTATGTTGACAACATTTAGATATTTAATAATTTTTTTAAATATTTTTATATACTATAATTTATAAATATAAAAAAGTAAACATATTAATTTAATGATCATAGTTAATCATGTACCTTAAATTGTGAAGATATATTTTGTCACACTATAATATAATAAATTCATAATCTCAAAAATTCATCAATTGTAACTTATTAGTTATTACAAGTCAGATAAATTCCAAGTCAGGTAAATATCAGATCAGTTCAATAACAAGTTAGGTCATTTACAGGTTGAGTCAATTACAGATCAGGTTCATAACAGGTCAGGTTGATAACAGGTCGAGTAATATCAATTATTTACTAGGTTAATCTTGGTTCATGTTCATATCAGGTCGGATGCAGGTCGGGTTCGGTTATCACATTATCATGTTGAATTTGGGTTCATGTCGTTCTCAAGTCGAGTGCGGGTCGGGTTCAGATCCAAAAGCTCTAGGTCCAACTCGAGTTCAGGTCAACATTAGTTTAGACTCGAATCGATTTCGAATCACAACCAGCTCGAGTCACAAGCAGTTCTGACTCAAGTAAGTTTCAGTCAGTTTTGTAGGTCGGGTAAATTTTTTACATCCCTAAAAAGAAGTACTCCTGATAGGTCTAGAACTAATAACCTAAAGAAAATGAGAGAACAAAAATGACTAATTTAATCAACCGAAAAAATGTGATTGCTCATAAATTATTAATCTATCAAAATGTATAAAAGGTATACAATACCTTAAACACTATTATAACACAACAAAAATATACAAATATGATATAAATACAAAAAGGTTACTACAAATATATATATGGAAAATACTTTGATGCACAAGCTGTGTAAACTTTAGTTTACACAAGCCCTTTAATTTTAGGGTTTAGGGTTTAGGGTTTTATGTTAGGGTTTAGGGGTTTAGTATGTAGGGTATATAATTTAAGGTTTATGGTTAGAATTTAGAGTTTAGAATTTAGGGCTTAGGGTTTAGGGTTTAGGTTGCTAGGGTTTGTGATTTAGATTTTAAATTTTATAAAAGGATTGTGTAAAAAAAATTTACACAGCTTGTGCATCAAAATAAAACCATATATATATATATATATATATATATATATATATATATATATATATATATTAAAAATGGATTAATTATAAATTTGTCCTCCCACTAATTAACATTTATGTTTTTACCTACTAAACCTCAATCTTGGTTCTGTCTTTACTTGTAATATATATTTATTTGCAATTTTGAATGTAAGAGGATGATGTTCATCCTAACAGACTCGAGTTCGAGCACATGTGTGTGTATTGTAAAAAATTAAAAAATATATGAATATATACTACCATTATCTCCGGTCACCATGCCTAAATTCTCGCAGTAATCACATCAGTATTACAAAAGAAGTCTTTCTCAATTGTTGATGATGCAAATTTTCAAAAGCCAAAGTTGAAAGACTTTAGATTGCACAACGATAGCGTAGGTGGATGGTCCCATACCCAAACGAGAGGGTGGGAGAAGAATCAATTTTGTACATTCGTTGCATGGAAGAAAAAAAGAAAAGGAATTGTTCCATCTTAATCATCCTTGAAGTGAATAGGACATAGTTATACTATTCGAATAAATTCATTCTAGTCTTTTTTAAGTTGAATTAATCTGGTCCCAACCCCAACAAGGGGTAAGAAAATTAATATTCATGGAAATTGGGGAGCCATTTTGAAACTATGAAAAATAGGCAAAAAGTCCATTTCCAGTGTTGCTACATAAAGAATGCCTTTGTTGGTAGCTTTTCAAACTCCATTCCCAGTGTCTCAACACCCTAAATCAAATGGCCAACACTTTCTTCTTCTTTGCTTTTCTCATCATCTTCCATTTCTCTATGAAACTAACCACCATACTTACAGACCAATCAGCTCTTCTTGCACTAAAACATCATGTTATCCACGACCCTGAAAATGTCTTGGTAACTAATTGGTCAGTTTCTACCCCTGTTTGCGATTGGATTGGTGTCAGTTGCGGATCCAAACACCGCAGAGTCACAGCTCTAGACCTAACTGGGTTGGGGCTGGTAGGCACCCTTCCACCCCACTTGGGAAATTTATCATTCCTTTCTCTTCTTCACCTCACAGACAATAGTTTTCATGGCATATTACCAGTCCAATTATCCAAATTGCGACGGCTGAAATATTTAGGCCTCGGTAACAATAGTTTGAGTGGAGAAATCCCATCATGGTTGGGAACATTAATTGAGATTCGAAGTTTGTCTCTATACCAGAACAACTTCAACAGCTCCATCACATTGTCTTTAGGCTATTTGCCAAAGCTAGAGATGTTGAACTTAGAAGAAAACCAGATTTCAGGTTCAATACCCTTTTTCATCTTCAACATGTCTTCATTACAAATAGTTAACCTGAAATCTAATATGCTCTCTGGTTCCATACCCTCCGTCCCACGAGATTTGCTTTCTCTAGAACGGATCAATTTCGGATTCAATAATCTCACTGGTCATATTCCAAGGGATATGTTTGATCATCTTCCAAATTTGAAGGGACTGGACTTGAGAGATAACCTGCTTTCCGGTAGAATTCCAATCAGTTTATGCAAGTGCAAAGGGTTACAATTTCTATCTCTTTCATTTAACCAACTGGAGGGAAGTCTGCCAGTAGAAATTGGGAATTTGAGTATGCTTCAACTCTTCCATATTGGGCAAAATAACTTTAAAGGTAATGTAAACTAACCATTTGTTTAGTGATATAATTTTTATTAGGGGAAGAATTTTAAATTTAATGTGTAAAATTTAATGTAACAGGTGAAATTCCACAGCAAATTGTGAATCTAACTCTTCTCGAAGATTTTGTTTGTGCCGTTAACAATTTCACAGGTGAATAACAAAGAACTAAGATCAATATGAATTAACAAATGAATTTTGTTGAGATTTGGAAAAAGAAACTTATTTATTATGCTGTTAATGGTGCTTTATTTAATTTACTACAATATTTATTGCTACTAGACCAGTTCTGAATTTGATTTTATAATTGCAGGCAAAATTTTAGAACAAATTATGAATTTAACTCTTCTGCAGAGGTTTGACGGTAGGTATAACAATTTCACAGGTATATTCCTTTTATTCTCAACTACATTTATTTGGATTTTTTTCACACAAAGCATTAAAACCTTATTTTTCACTTTTCGTAAACTTAAGAATGTTTATTATTTATTCTTTTCCATGTTCTGAAGTTTTCTATATTTAGAGGGGGAAAAAACTTCAGTTTAAAGCTATCAATCAATATGCACTTCAATATTTGCAACAGCTCTATAAAAACAATTTTATTTTGGATTCATATTTGGTAATTAAATTAAATTTTATTGTAATTCTAGTAGGTAAAAGAATACTTAGTAATTATGTTTATTTAATATCTAAGTATTTATATTAGGCAAGACGTCTTATGAGCTAAAGTTTTTTGGTGACTAAATATTTAGCTCTAGAGTTGGTCTTAACCTTTAGATTAATGAGAGAGAATTACTTTGGAGAGGCGTAACCACATTTAGAGTCTCTACAACTATAGTGGATATGTTGTAGAGATGAGTATTGTAGGGACGTTGGGAAAAGTGTTTAGGTTATACTGGGTTTTAGGATATATATACCAGAATATGTGATTACATGAGATATTATGTATTTATTTAATTATACTCTCATATTATTTTTCACATATTTACACTATTGTAAATATACTAATCCTAAACTCTAAATAATGATCCCCAACCCTAAACACTAAATATAAAGTCAACCCTAAAGCATAAACCCCAACTGTAACTCCAAACTCCAAACCTCAAATGCTTAAACCTAAACAATGAACCTCGCACCATAAATTATAAACCTCAATCTCGAAACCATAAACCCTAAATCATGAACCCTAAAGCATAAACCCCAACCGTAACTCCAAACTCCAAACCTCAAATGCTTAAACCTAAACAATGAACCTCGCACCATAAATTATAAACCTCAATCTCGAAACCCTAAACCCTAAATCATGAACCCTAAACCCTAAATCTTAAACCATAAACCATAAACCCAAACCCTAAACCATAAACTCTGACAAAAAAATCTAAACCAAAAAATCTAAACCCTAAACTATAAACATCAAACCCTAAACCCTAAATCCTAAACTCTAAACCTTAAACTATAAACATTAAACCCTTAAAGTCATAACCTCATATGCTAAACCTTAAACCCTAAATATAAACACTAAATCTTAAATCATAAACCACAAACTATAAAT
Organism: Hibiscus trionum; assembly: GCA_030270665.1. Classification (NCBI taxonomy): domain Eukaryota; kingdom Viridiplantae; phylum Streptophyta; class Magnoliopsida; order Malvales; family Malvaceae; genus Hibiscus; species Hibiscus trionum. The sequence goes on from BSYR01000056.1 coordinate 10,397,138, forward strand.
CCTAAACCATAATCCCTATATCATGAACCCTACACCACCAATCACTAAACACTAAACCTAAATTCTAAACATTAAATTATAAACTCTAAACCCAAAACCATAAATCCTAAATCATGAAACTTAAACCCCAAACCTTAACGTTGAACTATAAATGTAACCCCCTCGTCCCGGTCTGGCCGGATGACCGGTCCGAGTGAGCTACACGGGGAAAACCGAAGCGAAACCCGTTAAGGTTCCCCCTCGGTTAGCAACCCTAATTTTTTTCATTAATTAGTCTTGCCTAGATGCCTTGTTAAGTCCTATGTGAAACATGACAGCGGGAACACAAACACCATAGCAACGACCAACCCAAACAGCCCCTTAAAACAGCCCATTTACCCTTTTTAAACAGGGCGTATCGATACACCTTCAGAGGGTATCGATATGCCTTGACCGGGGTCAACACCCTATGGTCAACACCGTTGGACCGTATCGATACGCTTGGACACCGTATCGATACGCCAAGCACTGTACAACTCCCCAAGATTTCAGAGAGTTAAGAGGGTATCGATACACCCTTGTGTATCGATACTCCCAGCCTAACCTGAATTTCAGAGTGTTGGGACCGTATCGATACACCCCACGTATCGATACGCCCAGACAAAACTGTTTCCTCAGAGCAAGGCCGTATCGATACAGCCCTTGGGCGTATCGATACGCCCTGCACTGTAAGACCACAAAACTTAGCTAAACGACCTCAAACACGACTCTAGATGCAACTCTCGACTCACCTAAGCATATACAAACACGTAGGCACACATATTTAAGCCAAGGGAAACATTTAAACATGGACTAAAACACTCATGCATAGCATTCAAGTCAAAGAGCAGTTTATGCAATATTGACATACACAAGAGCTCAAAAGACCTTAAAAGGAACAAGACAACTTGAAAGGTTTGCATTCATACACAAGGCAACCTAAGCATTCTAAAACATGCCATCAAACATCGAAACATTCATCATAGTGTAACATGCTTACAATCCAAACATCAATCCAAAACAACATCAATTAAATGAGTCACACATGCTCATACAAGACCTTTGCCACATTGCTAGCTAATACAAAATCGATAACCATACTTGAGCTACAAACTTGGAAGCCCTTCTAGCCTTGCCTTGTGCTAACGCCACGCTAATGATCTGCATTGTTGAACATAGAGAGCGTAAGCTATAAGCTTAGTGAGGGTGCTCTAAAATGAAAAACAACAACAATGCAGGGTCCAAGCATGTTAATCCTAGTCTACATACATCAAACATAGGCATAATATCAAGTAGACTTAGCTAGTCTTTCAAGTGGCATATATGGTCTCTCATTCCTAACAAGATTAAACATCAATATCATCAACATACAACAATACCATATATCACACTCACACATCACCATCACATATCACAATACATGATTTAAGTTTAATTGGCCACTTTAATTACCCCGATTGTGCGGATATAAACCTCAACAATACTTTACCTCGGTGGGATTACACTCATCACCGGCCCTTGCATGTGCGGGATTCCACTCATCGCCACATGCCCTACGGATGGGATTCCACTCATCATCCCGTAGAAATATATGAATAGCTTCCGGTGGAATGTTACATCACCGTACTCCTCCTTGATGACTTAACGCCATCAAGGCCACGTACGTTTTGACTCAATTTGTGTGCACACTATCCTAATGATCGATCATTTACAACCGGTAATTTTTAGTGCCAATTATCATAACCACATCACATACATATCATCAACCACAATACATGCTCATCACATATCTACTCAACATGATATATATACATGTATCAATTAACCACAATCCAAGAGTATAGCTAGTAAGCACAAGGCATTTTAGGATATCGAAAGCTAAGCTATCAACTTGAATTACATGGAAGTGGCCTACCAAGCACACTTTACACACACACACACTACCAAGCTCGAACCAAACTTAAAAACAAGTTGAACCACTCACCGCCCTTCCTTAGCAAATCGAACCGAACTCCCTACGAACCCGGATTCGGTCCCAAAGCCTCTTCCGCGCTTCCACTTGCTTCTAACCAAACAAAACATACATATTACTTCCCAATTCAATGCTAAACTCAAACATCAACATACTTGCTAACACAACCCAAATTCCACGATTTCCAAACCACATAACATCTCTAAAAATCCCATTTTCGTGCTCCCCTAAAGACTTGCTGAAAAACCAATTTCCAAACATCCAAATGACTTCCAAAACATCCCAAAACACCCCCATATCATAGGTATATCAACAGCCCTTCAATTTCAACACAAAACCCACCAAAAACCCAAGTTTTACAACCTTAAAACTAGCCTTAAGACCATACTACGAAAATTTACCCAAAATCAACCAAATTAAGATATGTTGTGTATTTCATAGTACTTAAACAAACCCCCAAAACAATTTATCAAAACAAGTTGAAAAACCCCATCAAAACCCCAAATTTCCATATGAACCCTAATTTCCAAAACTCACTATTTTTGAAATCTAAAACAAGGGATAGATAGAGATTGAAAAGGAGGTTAAGAAAATGTAATTACCTCTTAAAATGGTGTTGAAATCGGGTGCTAAAATAGATGGAATAGTAACAAGGGTTTAGGAGTGTTTGAGAATGGGGGAGGGTTTTGAAATTGGGAAAGGAGAGAATGAAGAGAAAGATGACAACTTTTCCATAAAAGTTTTCTTCCTTTTATTTAAAATGGGGTAAATCACAACTTTGGTCCCTCCCTCTTTATTAAGATTTAAATAGGCCATTTTTCAAAGTTGGTTTATTTTAATTAGATTTTAATTGACCCGAACAACAACCCGGCTAACTCCTAGGCCCAAGACACGAGTGTTACAACTCTCTCCCACTTAAGGAATTTCGTCCCCGAAATTACCTGTCTGAAAGAGATACGGAAACTGCCTTTCCATATCTTCCTTCCTCTCCCAAGTGGCCTCGTCCACACCTCTACGTCGCCACCGCACCTTTACTAACTCAATCGATCTACCCCTCAACACCTTTCTGTCAGAAGCTAAGATCTCTATTGGCTCTTCTTCATAAGTCAAATCCGGATTCAATTCAATTTCTTCTACGGGCATAACATGTGATGGATCGGACCTATACTTGCGAAGCATCGACACATGGAATACATCATGTATCTTCTCAAGCTCGGACGGCAAACGCAACTGATAAGCAACGGGACCAACCCTCTTCACAATCTCATACGGTCCTATGTACCTCGGACTCAACTTCCCCTTTCGGCCAAACCTCATCACTTTCTTCCACGGAGATACCTTCAAGAATACCTTCTCACCCACTGAGAACTCAACTTCCTTCCTCTTCAAATCGGCATAGGACTTCTGCCTATCCGAAGCAGCCTTCAAGCGATCACAAATCAATTTTACCTTGTCGGTTGTCCCCTTGAGCAAATCTGGCATATGTAACAATTTCTGTCCCACCTCGGCCCAACACACTGGAGTTCTACACTTCCGGCCTTACAAGGCCTCATACGGAGCCATCTGAATGCTCGACTGAAAACTGTTATTGTACGCGAACTCTACTAGAGGCAAATGTTTCTCCCAAGTACCCTGAAAGTCTATGATACAACATCGCAACATGTCCTCTAAGATCTGAATAACCCTCTCTGACTGACCATCTGACTGAGGATGATAAGAAGTGCTGAAGTTCAAACGGGTACCCAAAGCGGTATGCAGACTCTCCCAAAATCTAGAAGTAAACCGCGGATCTCTATCTGATACAATGGACTTCGGCACACCATGTAACCTCACAATCTCACCAATGTACAAATCGGCCAATCTATCTAAAGTGTAAGTAGTGTTGACTGCCAAGAAGTGAGCACATTTTGTAAATCGATCCACTATCACCCAAACTGAGTTCTTCTTCGTAGGAGTCAAAGGCAAACCCGAAACAAAATCCATGGTGATGTTCTCCCACTTCCATTCCGGTATTCTCAACGGCTGTAACAAACCTGAGGGAACCTGATGTTCCGCCTTCACTCTCTGACACACTAAACACTTACTCACAAAGTCGGCTACATCTCTCTTCAAGCCAACCCAAAAGTACTCATTCTTCAAATCGCGGTACATCTTCGTACTTCCCGGATGCATAGCAAACGGACTACTGTGGGCTTCAGTCAAGATCGTACGTCTCAAATCACTGTCTTCAGGCACAACTATTCTGTCTTTGTAACATAAAACCCCATCGGAACTGAAACTGTAGTCTGAAGATCTACCCTCGGCTATATCTTGCACGTGAGGTGCCAAAGATCTGTCTAAGAGCTGTTTCTCCCTAATCATCTGACCTAGAGTAGGTCTAACCTGAAGCTCGGCTATCAAGCCACCATCTCCAGACAAACTCAATCTAGCAAACATAGCTCTCAAGTCCACGGCCATCTTCCTACTCAAAGCATCGGCCACTACATTGGCCTTACCCGGATGGTACTCAATGGTAAGATCATAGTCCTTTAGTAGCTCTAACCACCTACGCTGTCTGAGATTCAAATCTCGCTGAGTCATAATGTACTTCAAACTCTTGTGGTCGGTGTATACTGTGCATTTCTCACCATACAAATAGTGCCTCCAAATCTTCAGAGCAAACGCAACTGCAGCTAACTCTATGTCATGGGTCGGATAGTTGCGCTCATGGGTCTTCAACTGTCTTGAGGCATAAGCCACAACCCGTTTGTCTTGCATCAGAACACATCCTAACCCTACATAAGAAGCATCACTATAAACCACATAGTCCTTCCCGGACTCAGGCTGAATCAAGATCGGAGCTTGGGTCAAAGCTTCTTTCAATTTCTCAAAAGCTCTCTGTCTTGCATCTGTCCACTCAAACTGAACACTCTTCTGAAGTAACTGTGTCAATGGAGCGGCTAATTTAGAGAAACCCTCTACAAACCTCCTATAGTATCCGGCTAAACCTAGGAAGCTACGTACCTCCGTCACAGACTTTGGTTGCTTCCACTCAACAATGGCTTCAATCTTCTTCGGATCAACTCTAATGCCTTCAGCTGACACTACATGTCCTAAGAAGACTACCTCTCGGATCCAGAATTCACACTTGCTGAGCTTCGCATACAACTGATGATCTAGCAAAGTCTTCAAAACAAGTCTCAAATGTCGGTCATGGTCTTCTTCAGTTCGCGAGTACACCAAAATGTCATCAATAAACACAACTACAAACTGATCTAGATACTGGTGGAAGATTCTATTCATCATGTCCATGAAAGCTGCCGGTGCATTAGTTAACCCAAATGGCATGACTAAAAACTCATAATGACCGTATCTAGTCCTAAAGGCCGTCTTCGGTACATCAACCTCTCTAACCTTTAGCTGGTAGTAACCTGATCTCAAATCAATCTTCGAAAAGACCGATGCTCCTCTCAACTGATCAAACAAGTCACCGATTCTAGGCAACGGATATTTGTTCTTCACTGTCAACTGATTTAACTGCCTATAATCTATGCACATTCTCATACTTCCATCCTTCTTCTTCACAAACAATACTGGTGCACCCCAAGGTGAAGAACTAGGCCTAATAAAACCTCTATCTGTCAATTCTTGCAACTGAGCCTTCAACTCTTTCAATTCTTTTGGTGCCATACGATACGGAGCAATCGAAACATGAGCTGAATCAGAATAAGTCTCAATGCTGAACTCTACCTCTCTGTCCGGTGGTAACCCTGGCAATTCTTCCGGAAACACACTAGAAAAATCGCATACTGTCCGGATGTCTTGAGGTCTAACCTCACTCATGTTAGGGTTCATCACATACGCTAAGTATGCTTCACACCCTAACTCAACTAATCTCTTAGCCTCTAACACTGAAACCACATTGGATAAGAACTTCACGTTCTCACCCACCACAACAATCTCATAATCATCTGTGAGCTTCAAAGAAATCCGCTTAGTTTCAAAATCTATCCTAGCCCTATGCTCCGTGAGCCAATCCATACCCAGAATCACATCGAAACTGTAGAAAGGAAGTTCCATCATATCCACTGGAAACACGTGCCCCTGAACCATCAACGGACACCTTCGATACATCTTCCTAACCACTACCGTGTCCCCAAAAGAACTAGTAACACTAACTCCTACCTCTAACAACTCACAAGGCAATTTCAAAGACTGTGCATGCTCACTCAATATGTACGAATGTGTAGACCCAGAGTCAATCAAAGAAAGCAAACCCAAAGACTGTATCGAGAAGTTACCTGCGATCACATCGGTGTCATGCTGCTCCCCGCGCTGAGCGTAAACCCTAGCCTGTCCTCCGCCCTCCGGCTGGACTGCAACTACATGAGCTAAGTTTCTCTGACCATCGTTCCTCGGCTGGAAATTACCTCTACCGCGCCCGCGGCCTCTCTGAAAGTCGTTGGCTCTAGCAGGAGCCTGAGCTGGTGCCTGTCCCACCTGATGTGGACAGTCACGCCTAATGTGGTCTCTAGCACCACAACTCCAACAAGAATGGTAGTTCCCCCAACACTCACCGGTGTGGTTCCTCCCGCAAGTAGCACATGTGGGCAACTTCCCTCCAGCTCTCTGACCCTGATGGCCCCTACCGTGGTTACCGCCACCACGCCTATGATCAAACTGATGCCGGTTGTCCCGATGCCTCTTGGCATCACCTCTATCGAAGTTGCTGGACCTCTTACCCGAACTAGATCCACCTGACCGCCTGGTCAAACTCAAACTGTGCTCCAAGTCCTTGGCCCTCGAGACCAAGACATCAAAATCAGTGTAGTCTGAAGCTAGAGTATAAGTCTTGATTTCTTCATTCAGCCCATAACGGAAATGGTTACAACGCTCCACCTCAGTAGGTACAAGCTCGGGTGCATACTGACTCAGTCTAACAAATCTGATCTCATAGTCGGTCACCGACATACTCCCCTGAAGCAGTGCCATAAACTCTCTCTTCCTCTCATCGAGGTATCGCGGACCCAAATACTTCTTCCGGAATGCTGTCTCAAAGAACTCCCATGTAACCTCAGCGTCATCCATCCCCGAAGTAACGGTGACCCACCAGGTGTAGGCATCACCCTGAAGCAAAGACTCAACGCATCCCAACTTGCGCTCACCAGTACATCTCATCTGAGCAAGAATACGGACGGTCTTCTCAAACCACATCTCTGACCTCTCCGGAGTAGCACCTCTAAACTCTTCGGCCCCAAGGCCCCGAAGTCTCTCTAATGGCAATCCGGTGCCCTCACCCTGATGATGAGCTGCCTGACCTCCAGCTACTGCAGCCTGGAATGCCCCGGCTATCGCCTGAACCAACGGAGTTAAGTCGATTCCGGTCGGTCCTTGGCCACCTTGGCCACCCTGGCCTCCTTGTGGTCCCATTCCTTCGGGCCCGGCCTCGCCTCCCACTCCCGGCGGAGGAGGTGGTGGTGGTGGAGGTGGTGGAGGAGCTCCAACTCCAACCACTGGCTCTCCCACTTGAGCCTCAACTCTCACAACTGGCTCGACTCTAGGAGCCTCTGCCCGTGGTTCCGGTCGAACCATCCTAGGCCTCCCACGTGGTCTCATGGTTCAACTAGCAAGGTAAACTACAACAAGAAACAGATAAGGATTACGTTAGTCAAAGCAAGGGTCCAACAGTGCTCAAGTATTCCTCTTTTCAAAAATCCTTTTAAATTAAGTAATAGTAGCAATGGGCACACACTTACACCAGACACGACAATTCATGCTTCAAAACAGCATACTATCAAGCAAACATCAAGGATTCATGGCAAAGCATGCATCGAACATCATAAGCACTTAACACATTAAGCTTACCTCACTTACCTGCCCGAGGTCTCGGTAACCTCAGGCTCTGATACCAACAAATGTAACCCCTCGTCCCGGTCTGGCCGGATGACCGGTCCGAGTGAGCTACACGGGGAAAACCGAAGCGAAACCCGTTAAGGTTCCCCCTCGGTTAGCAACCCTAATTTTTTTCATTAATTAGTCTTGCCTAGATGCCTTGTTAAGTCCTATGTGAAACATGACAGCGGGAACACAAACACCATAGCAACGACCAACCCAAACAGCCCCTTAAAACAGCCCATTTACCCTTTTTAAACAGGGCGTATCGATACACCTTCAGAGGGTATCGATACGCCTTGACCGGGGTCAACACCCTATGGTCAACACCGTTGGACCGTATCGATACGCTTGGACACCGTATCGATACGCCAAGCACTGTACAACTCCCCAAGATTTCAGAGAGTTAAGAGGGTATCGATACACCCTTGTGTATCGATACTCCCAGCCTAACCTGAATTTCAGAGTGTTGGGACCGTATCGATACACCCCACGTATCGATACGCCCAGACAAAACTGTTTCCTCAGAGCAAGGCCGTATCGATACAGCCCTTGGGCGTATCGATACGCCCTGCACTGTAAGACCACAAAACTTAGCTAAACGACCTCAAACACGACTCTAGATGCAACTCTCGACTCACCTAAGCATATACAAACACGTAGGCACACATATTTAAGCCAAGGGAAACATTTAAACATGGACTAAAACACTCATGCATAGCATTCAAGTCAAAGAGCAGTTTATGCAATATTGACATACACAAGAGCTCAAAAGACCTTAAAAGGAACAAGACAACTTGAAAGGTTTGCATTCATACACAAGGCAACCTAAGCATTCTAAAACATGCCATCAAACATCGAAACATTCATCATAGTGTAACATGCTTACAATCCAAACATCAATCCAAAACAACATCAATTAAATGAGTCACACATGCTCATACAAGACCTTTGCCACATTGCTAGCTAATACAAAATCGATAACCATACTTGAGCTACAAACTTGGAAGCCCTTCTAGCCTTGCCTTGTGCTAACGCCACGCTAATGATCTGCATTGTTGAACATAGAGAGCGTAAGCTATAAGCTTAGTGAGGGTGCTCTAAAATGAAAAACAACAACAATGCAGGGTCCAAGCATGTTAATCCTAGTCTACATACATCAAACATAGGCATAATATCAAGTAGACTTAGCTAGTCTTTCAAGTGGCATATATGGTCTCTCATTCCTAACAAGATTAAACATCAATATCATCAACATACAACAATACCATATATCACACTCACACATCACCATCATATATCACAATACATGATTTAAGTTTAATTGGCCACTTTAATTACCCCGATTGTGCGGATATAAACCTCAACAATACTTTACCTCGGTGGGATTACACTCATCACCGGCCCTTGCATGTGCGGGATTCCACTCATCGCCACATGCCCTACGGATGGGATTCCACTCATCATCCCGTAGAAATATATGAATAGCTTCCGGTGGAATGTTACATCACCGTACTCCTCCTTGATGACTTAACGCCATCAAGGCCACGTACGTTTTGACTCAATTTGTGTGCACACTATCCTAATGATCGATCATTTACAACCGGTAATTTTTAGTGCCAATTATCATAACCACATCACATACATATCATCAACCACAATACATGCTCATCACATATCTACTCAACATGATATATATACATGTATCAATTAACCACAATCCAAGAGTATAGCTAGTAAGCACAAGGCATTTTAGGATATCGAAAGCTAAGCTATCAACTTGAATTACATGGAAGTGGCCTACCAAGCACACTTTACACACACACACACTACCAAGCTCGAACCAAACTTAAAAACAAGTTGAACCACTCACCGCCCTTCCTTAGCAAATCGAACCGAACTCCCTACGAACCCGGATTCGGTCCCAAAGCCTCTTCCGCGCTTCCACTTGCTTCTAACCAAACAAAACATACATATTACTTCCCAATTCAATGCTAAACTCAAACATCAACATACTTGCTAACACAACCCAAATTCCACGATTTCCAAACCACATAACATCTCTAAAAATCCCATTTTCGTGCTCCCCTAAAGACTTGCTGAAAAACCAATTTCCAAACATCCAAATGACTTCCAAAACATCCCAAAACACCCCCATATCATAGGTATATCAACAGCCCTTCAATTTCAACACAAAACCCACCAAAAACCCAAGTTTTACAACCTTAAAACTAGCCTTAAGACCATACTACGAAAATTTACCCAAAATCAACCAAATTAAGATATGTTGTGTATTTCATAGTACTTAAACAAACCCCCAAAACAATTTATCAAAACAAGTTGAAAAACCCCATCAAAACCCCAAATTTCCATATGAACCCTAATTTCCAAAACTCACTATTTTTGAAATCTAAAACAAGGGATAGATAGAGATTGAAAAGGAGGTTAAGAAAATGTAATTACCTCTTAAAATGGTGTTGAAATCGGGTGCTAAAATAGATGGAATAGTAACAAGGGTTTAGGAGTGTTTGAGAATGGGGGAGGGTTTTGAAATTGGGAAAAGAGAGAATGAAGAGAAAGATGACAACTTTTCCAAAAAAGTTGTCTTCCTTTTATTTAAAATGGGGTAAATCACAACTTTGGTCCCTCCCTCTTTATTAAGATTTAAATAGGCCATTTTTCAAAGTTGGTTTATTTTAATTAGATTTTAATTGACCCGAACAACAACCCGGCTAACTCCTAGGCCCAAGACACGGGTGTTACAATAAATAAACCGTAAAATCCAAACCCTAAACCCTAAATTATGAACATAAAACCCCAAACCCCAAACCTTAACTCTAAAGATTAAACCATAAAATTCAAACTCTAAACCCTAAACCCCTAAATTATGAACCATAAATCATGAACCGTATAACCTAAATCTTAAACCATAAACCTTGAACCCTAAACCCTAAACCCTAAACTCTAACAAAAAATTCCAAACGAAAAACCCTAAATCTTAAACTATAAACATCGAACCATAAACCATAAACCATAAACCCTAAACTCTAAATTCTAAACACTAAACCATAAACATTAAATCCTTAAAGTCATAAACCTCATATGCTAAACCTTAAACCCTAAATATAAACATTAAATACTAAATCTTAAACCACAAACTATAAATCCTAAACTATAAGTCATAAATCATGAACCCTAAACCACTGATCACTAAACACTAAACCTAAATTCTAAACATTAAATTATAAACTCTAAATAATAAATCATAAATCATAAACCCTAAACCAAAACCCCAAACCCTAAATCCTAAATCATGAAACTTAAACCCCAAACCTTAAATATTGAACTATAAATAAACTATAAAATCCAAACTCTAAACCCTAAATTATGAACATAAAACCCCAAACCCCAAAACTATAAATAAACCTTAAATCTAAAGATAACATAATAATCCATGTCAAAACAATGAGAAAATATAAAACTAAAATTTTAAGGGTAAAAGAGTACATTTATACATAACACTTATCTTTTAACTTTATCTCAAATGTCACAATCAAACACCTTGATAAAATAACAATAATCTTTCATCCATCTTTTTAGTACAAATGTTATTTAATTAATATAACGCACCTCTTTTACATCCGTTGTGCCAAACGAGGTGTTCGTGTTATCTACATTGATAATAGATTATTTACTTCTCTTGACTGTGAATATAGGCAAGGCCGAACCACATTAAATCTTATCTCTCTTGCATATCTCATTTTATGTTAATCTCGCTTTAAATATTTTTCCGCATACAAATTCCTAACGCATTAAAATTATATAATTTCATAGGTCGTCACTTACTGTATACACATACATCAAATTTAACTCTATGATTCCCCATCTGTTTGTCAAAATTGATGGTAGGTACAATACCACGTGAGATTGGCAACCTAAAGAATCTAAAATCGTTGAATTTGGGAGTTAACAATATTGGTGGTCCTATTCCTCCCGCGTTATTTAATATTTCAACTCTACGGTTCATTTCTTTATCTTCGAATCAGCTATCTGGCCGTCTTCCATCAAACTTGGGCCTTCGGCTTCCAAACCTGGGAGGAAATCACTTGGTTGGTCCATTCCCAATGCCTCTCAGCTTACCACTCTTGAAATGTCAAGTAATTACATTTCAGGGTCCATTCCTGACAGTCTTGGCAATCTAAGAAAGTTGAAGTGGCTAAACCTGGAGACTAATAATTTAACTTCCTCAGGGATGGGATTTCTCTCTTCTTTGACAAATTGTAGAGGCTTGGAAGACTTGAGTTTCGACGACAACCCATTGATCAGTGGGAAACTTCCAGATTCCATAGGGAATCTCTCGGCTTCTCTTGAGCAGTTCTATGCTGCTGCGTGCAACGTCAAGGGTAGCATCCCAATTGAAATTGGCCTAATACTAATAGAGTTAGGAGGCAATGAATTGACGGGAACCATTCCTTGTACACTAGGACGATTAAAAAACCTGCAAAATAAGTTAGAAGGACCTATCCCATCTGAGTTATGTCAGCTAAACAAGTTGTCTTTCTTGTTGATGGCGAGTAATAGATTGTCTGGACCCATACCTGCCTGCTTGGGTAATCTCCTTTCTTTGAGGAACCTATTCCTTGCTTCTAACATGTTTTCTTCCTCAATACCTTCAACCTTCACTAGCCTTACCGATCTACTAGTCCTGGACTTGTCTTCAAATTCTCTAAGTGGCCCACTGCCAATTGACATCGGAAAGTGGAAAGTTGTGACTAGTATGGACTTGTCAAGCAATCACTTCTCCGGTCATATCCCAACTGGGCTTGCAGATCTTAAAGACCTCACTTATTTTTCTTTATCCAATAACAGAATCACAGGTTTTATTCCCGACTCATTTGGTGAGTTGTTGAGTTTGGAGTACTTGGACTTGTCAAGAAACAATCTATCCGGACAGATTCCCAAGTCCTTAGTGAAACTCCTTTATCTCGGATATTTCAATGTATCTTTTAATAGGCTTCAAGGATAAATTCCTAATGGAGGAGCATTTGGAAACTACTCCATGGAATCATTTCAGGGGAATGGAGCATTGTATGGTGCACCTCAACTTCATCTTCCAACCTGCAAATCAAATACTCCTCAGAATTCCAAGGCAAGAACTAAGCTCATAATATACGTAGCACTGCCTATTGCCTCTACACTTTTGGTGGCAGGCTCTAATTTTCATCATCTTGCGGAGTAGGAAGAGGAAAGACAAATTACCAACTCAAGAAGACGTGTTACCTTTAGGATCATGGAGACGAATTTCATACCATGAACTTCATCAAGCTACTGATGGATTCAGTGAAAGTAAATTGCTTGGTAATGGGAGTTATGGCTCTGTATACCAAGGGACTCTCTCAGATGGGATGGCATTTGCGGTGAAGGTCTTCAAGTTAGAGTTAGAAGGAGCTTTTAAGAGCTTTGATGTTGAGTGTGAAGTTCTTCGCAATACTCGTCATCGAAATTTAATCAAAATCATTAGCAGCTGCTCTAATGATCTTGATTTCAAAGCCTTAGTGCTTGAGTTCATGCCAAATGGGAGTCTTGATCAATGGTTGTATTCCGACAACCATTCTTTGGATATCCTACAAAGAATGGACATAATGATCGATGTTGCATCTGCACTGGAATATCTCCATCATGGTAATGCAACACCCATTGTTCACTGTGATTTGAAGCCTAGCAATGTTCTATTAGATGAGGATATGGTTGCACATTTGAGTGACTTTGGCATTGCAAAACTTTTATGCAATGATGATTCAATGATACAAACCATGTAGATTGAGTTCAACTAACATTCGTTTTTCATTATCAAGATATTTTGAGTATTGATTATGTTGTAAATTTATGAACAGAGTATGGAATAGAAGGAATTGTTTCAACAAAAGGGGATGTGTATAGTTTTGGAATTCTTATGATGGAAACCGTCACAAGAAAAAAGCCAACAGATGAAATGTTCGGAGAAGAAAGAAGCTTGAAGAGTTGGGTAAAAGAGTCGATAACATATCCACTAAATCAAGTTGTAGACATGGATTTGCTTGGCACTGTTGGGAGGGAACGTTCAGCAGCCAACAATTGTGCCTTATCCATTTTGCAAGTGGGTTTAGAATGTTCGGCAGAGTTACCGGATGAGAGGCTTGATATGAAAGAGATTGTGACAAAGCTAAAAAAGATCAAAGCTAAGTTATTAAAGGATACTGGACGAGTTCGACAAAGGGGCCACCACTTTTAATTTTTTACTAAAATAAATACGAGTTGTTTTACTTTCAAGCATTGTCTCTGATATGTATCTGTCAAGATGCATGAGCTGTATTTTCCCAGAAATTTTATGAATGGTTGATTGTGCATTTTGTGAACTATTTATCTGCAATTTTTTCTTACCCATAATTGTGTCATTGCAAATCGGAAACTTAAGCAAATTGGTTTTGTTTTGCCTTGATCAAATGACTTTTCTGGAACAATAGGTGCTACATTTGGTGGATTTTCAGTTCCTTAATCAGATGAATATTTACAGAACTCTGTTATGTACTTATGTGTATGTCTTACTTTTGTCCTTAATGTTTTCTTCAGGTTCTGTGGGATTTCAACTTCATTTGTCAATCGCAATGTTGATGGAACTCCTGCAAGGGTTGAATATCAGGAACTTCAAAAAATAATTTGGCCGTAGGTAGGGGTGAGCGTTCGAGCGAGTCGAGTGAGTCAAAAAATTTCGAGTTATTCGAGTTGACGCGTCATATTTTATGACTTGAACTTAATTTTAAATTTTTTCGATTCGAGTCGAGTCGAGTCGAGTTTTCGAGTTTCTATACAAATTTAATTGTAATTATTTACCATGTTATAATACGATTTGATTCCAATTTATATAAGTAAGGAGTTAATCTCATCCATTTATTTAACCAATCTAATGGTCATAAATTAGTGTAAAACTAGTTGAGTTTTACATAGTGTAACTTGATCCTAACCCTATATATATATATATTTCACATGCATAAGTAAGATTTGTAATGTTATTTAATAAAAAAATATCATCTAAACTTCTAAAATATATTTATAATATTATTTTTAAATAAGGAACTTTTGAGGATAAAGTACTGATGGGGTATAAATGAGTCAATGAATTGATGTAAAGAAAAAAATTACAAAAAATTCAGTTGAATGATCAAATTGAATAAAATATAAAGTTAAAGGGCTAAATTAAAAAAAAAATTGTTAAAAATATGAATTGAAGTTATATAAATATTATATAAATATTATATAGTGTTAGTGAATCATGTGGTTTAATTTTGGTAAAAAAATAGACTTAAAATGAAAGGGAAATTAAAGAAATGAGAAACATTCAAAGTTGAGGGGCTAAATTACAAAAGTAGGAAATTTAATTTAAAAATATGAATTGAAGCTAAATAAGTATTCTAGTTTCTACGTTGGTTTAGGAGCATGTGGTTCAATTTTGGTCAAAATTGACTTAAAACGAAGGAGATATTGAAGAAATGAGGAAATCATACAAAGCTAAGGGGCTGAATTGAAAAAATATGAAATTTATTTTCAAAAATATAAATTGAAGATAAATACGTATTCTACGATGGTTTAGGAATACGCAGTTCAAATTTGGTCAAAAATGGACTTAAAATGAAGGAGGAATTGAAGAAAAATGAAATCAGTGACTAAATTGTAAAACTGTAAAATTTGGTTTTTCGATTTTTCGAGTTGGGCAAATTCCAAACCGACTCGAAATCGAAATTTTTTCGAGTTAATCGAGTTGACTCGAACAACTCGAATAACTCGAAATTGAAAAAAAATATCAATTTTTTCGAGTCGAGTCGAGTTTTGCTCACCCCTAGCCGTAGGTAGTGAGAAGGAAGTTGAGCAAATTTTTTAAGTTTAAATGAAAAAACCAGCCCCTAAACTATACAGTTATTTAATTTTAGTCCTTAAACTACTTTTTGGTCAAAACAAATAACTGAACTATTATTTTTGGTCACTTCAAGTCCAATAACTATCTAAGTTAAAAAAATATTTTCAGCTAATAAGATGTAAACACGTCACAAATATTTTTGATCAAAAGATAGTTTAGGGGCTAAAAGCAAAAAAAATGACATAATTAAAGTATTTATTTTGATTAAAAATAGTTTAAATACTTAAACTGACCATAAATAATAATTTAGGTACTTAATTTTTCATCTCCTTTACTGGGATCACAACAAAATGCATACTTTTAAAATGAAAAAAAATTCGGCCCAAGGCCTGGACAATGGGTAAGAAAAAGAATGTTGTAGGAAAATTGGGGAAGACTTAATGACCGGGTATGTTTCCTACATGACCCCTCTCTTGATTGAATATGTTCCCAATAGGACCCATATCATTTATCCTCCAAGACCAAAAGTATTATTCCAAAAAGAAATTATAAAATAGTCATTAAAATTTTTATTCAATAACAAGATTGTCATTAAATTTTTTAAATATTACAAAATAGTCATTAAAACTTATTAAACTAATATAAAATGATTGAGTTTAAAGGGGCTTTATTTTTTTGATATCTCAAGGTATTCATTGGAACAAGCCCATCGACTAATCATTCGCGTTTTGTTGGCCCATATAAGGGTAGCCACCGGCCACAAGTTTTAAATTTTTTTCATGCTCAGGGCAAGGATCGAACCATCGACTACTGGTTAAGGTAAGAGATATCCTACCATCTCACTTAAGCTCGTGGTTAAATGCTTTATTAATATTTAAGCAAAGAAATAAGGATTTAAAAATTAGTTAAAATTTAAAACAACGCTATTTTGGTGTTGTTTGTCATGTCATAAGATCGTTAACTATTTAACGCCGAAGTGAGCAAAACACGAACTATTCAACAATTTAATAATTAAATTGAAATTTTTAAATTTTAATGACCAAAATACGAGTGAGAAGAAAGTTATTTGGCCTATAATCATTAAGATAATAATTGCATTACAATGTGGCGTCCAAACACGTTTGTAAGTATTAAATGATAAATGTTTTTTTTCAAGAAATAATTAATGTAAAATAATCGTTAGATTCGTTATCAGTTGGTATAATCTCCGAAATGCTGGCTTTTAAAACGACAAAGTTGAAAGACTTTATATTCCACAACGAAATCAAGCAGCCGTCCCGAACCAAACCTAACAAATAGGTAAGAACAAAAATACTTGGAAACTTGGGGAGTCATTGTTGAATCTATCCCTCCAAAGACGTTTTAATTGCCATAATTTCAGGTAAATCAGCCCCTCCACCCTGAGAAAATAGCACTCGCACATACCCCTTCTCGGTCCTTAGTACTCCCTGCAGCCTGATTTTCCATCTACATTAAATTTCACAAAACCTTCGTTCGGAGGAAGTCATTCAAGTTGAATTTTTGCATCTTCCCACCATTTTCCTTCTTTTATTATAGCATCCTATAATTCCTAAAAAATTCAAACCATTAATCCCAAATTCAACGATGATATTTCATCAATTATTTTCAATCTATGATGTCATGGTTAAAAAATAGAAAAGAAGACTTCTATTAATAAATTTTATTAAGAAAGTAGCCTGTAGGTGCTTTTTGACAGCCATACAAAGCCAACACCAAAAAGACAAACAAGAAAGAAAAAAAACAGGCCCGATCCAACAGAAAAAAAACACCACCCACACAGCTAGGGGTATAAACAAGTCGAGCTCGAGTAGTGATGAGCTCGACTCAGCTCGTTAATAAATCGAGTTAGACCTTGAGTAGTTTTTAACGAGTCTGAATGGTCTGAGCTCGACTAGGCTCGTTAAGAACTCGAACAGAGTTCGAGCTTGAGTCGAGTTCAATCGAGTCGAGTGTTGACCGAGTTTTGACCGAGTCAGACTCGAGTAGCTCGCAATCTGTCTCATCTCATTTAAAGTCTTATTAGGAAAAAACTTTGATATACAAGTTGTGTAAACTAAGTTTGATAATTGTAGGGTTTATGGTTTAAAGATTTAGGTTGTTGTGTTTAGAATTTATGATTTAGATTTTAGGGTTTAGGACTTATGTTTAGGGTTTATATTTTAGGTTTAGGAATTTAGATTTTAAATTTTTAAAAATAAAAAATTTAGTATATTATATTTTCGATTAGCTCGCAAGCTTTTCAAGTTGGGTATCGAGTAGCTCGACTCAGCTCGTTAAGAACTCGAGCTGAGTTTGAGCTCCATTCGAGTTCAATCGAGTCGAGTGTTGACCGAGATTTGACCAAGTTGAACTCGAATAGCTTGTGATCTATCTCGTTTTATTTACAGCCCTACCCACAACAACGCAATCTGATCAGGAAACACCCAAGAATCAGGAAAAAAAATCAAGATTTTTAGTCCTTGGGGGGAAATCATGTCCCTTTTCGGTGTCCTTTTGTATGCCTCAACACTAAAAAATAAAATTTAAACTCTAAGCCTAAATTCTAAATCCTAAACCATGAACCCTAATCCCTAAAAATACACCCTACAGCTAATTCCTTGAACCCTAACCATAAACCTTAACCTTAATTCCTAAACTTAGTATTCTAGTGTGGGCATAAATAGGACACCGAAAAGGGGCAAATGATTTCTATTTGTCCTTGGGTATCTCTTGTTAGAAAATAAAATAATTAGTATTTTGTTAAGTTTGTTAGTATTGTGTTCAGTTGGGCCAGCTGTTTCAGCCCATTATTTTGTTAAGTTTGTTAGTATTTTGTTATAAGTTTGGGTTATATAAACTCACCTCTTGCTATGAGAAATATAACCCGATAAGTTCAATTTCTAATAAAATCACTTTCCCTTTTTCTCTCTTCTCTGTCGTTCACTATCTCCATAAACGTTCCACCACCATTCATCATCATCTCTGGCAACATGAGTCCTTTCTCACATGGTATCATTCACCATCAACGGTCCTAACGACGGTTCTCTTCCGCTGTCTACTTCTAGTTTTGATTTTACTTCGTTCGTATTCCTCTATCGATTCTCTTTTGCGATATTTTTCCCCCGATTCCATCATCAGATTCGTTGTTGTCGTCTAATTTTTTTAATCTCATAGGATGCATGCAAGTGTTGTTGGATCGTGGAACCGCCTTCGTCGTCGTTACATTTTTTGGACCATCGTCATTACATCGCGATCTTAATTTTTGCTCACTGATTCTGATTCCCTGCTGAGTGTCAACTGCCAACGACAGTGGCCTTATTTCTTTCACTTGCAAATCTCCGATCTGGTTCCCATTTCAATCGACCGCCGTCCTATCGACCTGCCTCTTCTAGGTGATCTCATTTCATTGAGTTTCGTTTGATTTCTGCTGTGATCATATTCTGTGGCACTTGTTACTCGTGATTGGATGATAATTTCTGTTTGGAATCATTCTCTATTGTTTTCTACTCTTGCTTATTAGAGGATAGTTAGTTGTTGTTCATTGCTTTGTCTATAGTTGAATTAGTGAGCTATGGTTCATCGGATGTTATCAATCGACTATATTGCTTTGCCGATGGTAGATTGGGCACCAACGTGCTTCCATTTTTACATGTGAGTGAACTGCTTTGGTAATTTTCTAGTACAATTTGGGTTGCTAAAATTAAGAGTGAGCTAATCTGTAACCCCCTCGTCCCGGTCTGGCCGAATGACCGGTCCGAGTGGGCCACACGGGGAAAACCGAGTGAAAACCCCTAAGGATTCCCCCTCGGTTAACAACCCTAATTTATTTTTCATTTTAAAATCTTGTATAAATGGATATTAAACCCTAAGTGATCATACAGCGGAACAACAACATATAAAACAGTCAAACGAACTCAACAATCATGATTACAGCTCAATTTTAAACTTAAACTGCAGGCGGTATCGATACCCTTAAGGGGTGTATCGATACCCCTTGACTAGGTCAACTGGTCAAAGTCAACCCGTAGAGGCCGTATCGATACACCCAAGGAGTGTATCGATACCCTCCCCAACGGTTGACTTCCCCACGGTCAACGCTAAGATGACGGTATCGATACACCAGAGGACGGTATCGATACCGAACTGGACAGTAGCTCCAGTGACCAAAATAGTATCGATACACCTCTCAAGTGTATCGATACACGAGACCTGAAACAAGAAGGTGGTATCGATACCGTACCAACCGTATCGATACCCCTTCACTGCATAACCTCCCAAACTCAGCAAAAACGATCAAGACTCGAGTCTAAATGCAATTTAAGACTTCCCTAGCCCCAACCAAACATTCTTACAATATTTACATACCACATTATAGCCATACAAGCACCCAACATGTATAAACATCAAGAAAATCATGCAATAGACCCAAGATGTCATTCAAGCATTCAAAGCTCATACTTCAACATCCAAACATATAGGCAACTTCAAAGGCACATGGCCAACATTCAAGAATAAGCAATTTAGGCATGGATTACAAATCAAACATGGCATCACAAGCCATACAAAAGCAAGATAACATGGAGTCTAAACAAGCTCCTAATCAACCAACAATCATCCATCAAAAGACACATGTCCCATTGCTTAAACTATTACATGTTCAACATTTAAAAGTCATACTTGATGTACTCAAGCCAACAACCACACTTGGAGGCCCTCCCCTTGCAAAAGCAACCCACGAACTAAGGATCTGCAATGTTGAACAAAGAGAGCGTAAGCAAAGATGCTTAGTGAGGGTAAGCTCTAAAAACAAACCTCAACATTGCAGGGTCCGAGCACGATCTAGCCAAGGCATTACACAAGTATACCAAGGATCCACAAGAGCCACAAGATAAGATGCATGAGCAATATACAAGTAAATGTCATGATCAACAAGCTCTAAATCCTCAACACAAGTAGTCCCATCAAACATCCAAATAAAGGTCATTAATCTCAACACATTGATACATTTGTCAACCAACATTGGCACCTAGCTATGACCCGAATACGCGGATAGACACGTTGGAACTCACATCCAACAACCACATTACCTCACGGTGGGATTACACTCATCACCGGCCTCGCGGAGGGGATTCCACTCATCCTCACGCCCCGTCGATGGGATTCCACTCATCACCGACTATATTTAAATACAATTTCCGGGCGAACCCGTACTTCTCCTTGGTGACTCAACGTCACCAAGGCCACGCGCGACTTTTGACTCATGTGTACACACTAACATCCTAATGATCGATCATTTGTATTCAAGTATACTAGTGCCAACATTTACTCATTTCACATTACTCATTCCAATCATTTCCGTGCTTAGCACGTACTCACCAACACCCATCATCATGCATGTCTCAAGCATCACAAGTCATATCTCATCTCACATGTATAATACAATATACATAAGCACACACATCACATTTCATACGAGACATACACAACCACATAAATGAGTTCATCCAAAGGCTCTAGATCAAACTTAGGATTAGGCTACCACCCTAATCCTAACTCTAGGTGGGTCTACCAAGCCCAACCTAGTCCATATACTCGAACCAACCATTTTAAATCCATTTAAAACATTTAACCACTCACCTAATCTTCCAAGCTCAAGGACCAAGCAAGCAACCACCTTCAATTTCCCGGATTCACTTCCGATGCTTCACCGATGCCCAAACTCGATTCTAATCAATCTCAAACACAAACAAAACATTCGAAATCAATAACTCATCATCGGGACTAACCCGGATTAACATTAGCAAGCATCCAACACTCAAAACCAACCCCAAAACAGAATTTCCGAGTAGCCCCTAAAACCCTCTGAAATCTTCCATTTCAAGCATCCAAACAACCACCAAACACACCCAAAGCAACCCTCATATACCATACTAGCACCAGCCCTCAAAATCCAACATTAATCAACCCAAAAAAAATCACTTTAAAACCCTCCAAAAACCCTCTTAAAACCCAATTCCGAAAATCATTACAAAACCTTATAAAAATTAGATATTTTGGACCTTTTGAACAACAAATGACTCATCTAACATTACCAAATCAAAAGCTCAACTTAATGTTAACAAAGTTAACATTTTTAATTTCAAACTCTAAAACTTCATAATACAAAAACAAGAGTTTTAATGAAAACTATGGGTACGAGCATGTAGAGCGAAGTGAGGACAAACTAAAAACATGTTTACCTCTCAAAAATCACCAAGGATGTGAGTGTATGGTGATGGAATAGTGAACCCCCAAGGAGAGAAGAAGGAAACGTTGGGTTTGAAAGAGTGAGGGGAAAAAGATGAGAAGGGTGGGTGTTTTATTTGACATGTGTTAAATTTTAAAGCTCAAAAGACTTGTTTGCCCTTAATGAAATGAGGCATTTACAAGGAAGGTAAATCCATGGCTAAATGGAGTTTAATCTTAAAACATGGTCAACCCAAATTAATTAATTTGAAAACAAAACCCGAAATATAATTTAAATTATAAAACCGAGCCTAAATAATATTAAAATATTATTTTCACCTAACCCCTAAATCCGAGTGTTACAACTCTCCCCCACTTAAGGAATTTCGTCCCCGAAATTACCTGGTGGAAACAAATACGGAAACTGCTCAACTATATCCGCCTTCCTCTCCCACGTGGCCTCTTCCACACCTCTATGCCTCCACAACACCTTGACCAACTCTATGGTCTTGCCACGCAACACCTTGCTATCAGAAGCAAGTATCTCAACGGGCTCTTCATTATAGGACAAATCCGGATTTAACTCTATCTCCTCAACGGGCATCACATAAGAAGGATCCGATCTATATCTCCTAAGCATAGACACATGAAAGACATCATGGATCTTTTCTAACTCAGAAGGTAACCTCAAACGATAAGCTACAGGCCCAATCCGCTCAACTATCTCATACGGACCAATGAACCTTGGACTCAACTTACCATTTCGGCCAAATCTCATTACCTTCTTCCACGGAGATACTTTCAGAAACACTTTCTCACCCACTGAGTACTCAATCTCTTTCCTCCTCAAATCTGCATAAGACTTCTGACGATCGGAAGCTGCTTTCAGACGGTCACAAATCAACTTCACTTTTTCGGTAGTTCCCTTAAGCAAGTCTGGCATAGGTAACAATCTCTAACCTGTCTCAGCCCAACAAATCGGAGTCCTACACCGTCTACCATACAAAGCCTCATAAGGTGCCATCTGAATACTAGACTGATAACTGTTGTTGTAAGCAAACTCAACCAACAGTAAGTGCTTCTCCCAAGAACCCTGAAAATCAATCACACAACAACGAAGCATATCCTCTAGAATCTGTATCACTCGCTCTGACTGCCCATCGGACTGCGGATGATAAGATGTGCTGAAATGCAAACGCCTACCTAAAGCACTATGCAAGCAACCCCAGAACCTCGAAGTAAATCTAGGATCCCTATCTGAAACAATAGACTTCGGAACTCCATGAAGTCTCACAATCTCACGGATGTACAAGTTTGCCAACTTGTCTAAGGAATCCGTAGTGTTCACTGCTAAGAAGTGAGCACACTTAGTGAACCTATCAACAATCACCCAAATAGAGTTCTTCTTCGAAGGAGACAAGGGCAACCCCGACACAAAATCCATGGTGATCCTCTCCCATTTCCATTCCAGAATCTTTAAAGGCTGTAGCAAACCTGAAGGAACCTGATGTTCTGCCTTCACTCTCTGACAAACCATGCAACGGCTCACATACTCGGCTACATCTCTCTTCAAACCAACCCAGAAGTAATCATTCTTCAAATCTCGGTACATTTTGGTACTACCTGGATGCATAGAAAAGGGACTCGAATGTGCTTCACTCAGAATCTGACGTCTCAACTCAATATCTTCTGGTACAAAAATTCTATCTCTAAAGCACAACAAGCTCTCACCACTGAAACGGTACTCAGTCGGTCTTCCTTCGGCTATGTCCTGAACATGAGGAACTAAACTCACATCTTGCAACTGCTTCTCTCTAATCAACTGAATCAAAGAGGGCTTCACTTGCAACTCGGTGATCAGACCACCATCATCGGACACACTCAATCTAGAAAACATAGCTCTCAACTCAACGGCCACCTTTCTACTCAAAGCATCGGCTACTACATTTGCTTTACCCGGATGATACTCAATGGTCAAATCATAATCTTTTAACAACTCTAACCATCTCATCTGTCTTAAATTCAACTCTTTCTATGTCATCAAGTACTTCAAGCTCTTGTGATCGGTGTAAACTATACACTTCTCACCATACAAATAGTGACGTCAAATCTTCAAAGCAAACACAACTGGGCTAGCTCTATATCATGAGTAGGATAGTTCTTCTCATGAATCTTCAACTGTCTAGAAGCATAAGCAACAACCCTCCTATCTTGCATCAAAACACATCCTAAGCCTACGTAGGAAGCATCACTGTAAATCACAAACTCCTTACCTGAAACAAGTTGCACTAACACTGGAGCATTCGTCAAAGCTTCTTTCAATTTCTCAAAGGCCTTCTGTCTTGCATCTGACCATTCAAATTTGACTCCTTTTTGCAACAACTTAGTCAAAGGAGCGGCTACCCTAGAGAAACCATCAACAAATCTCCTATAGTAACCGGCTAATCCTAGGAAACTCCTAATCTCGGTCACGGACTTAGGTTGTTTCCACTCAACAATCGCCTCAATCTTCGATGGATCAACTCGGATACCTTCGGCCGAAACAACATGGCCAAGAAATACAACCTCTCGAATCCAGAACTCACATTTACTAAGCTTCGCATACAACTGATTGCTCAACAATCTCTGTAAAACAAATCTCAAGTGCTCATCATGCTCTTCCTCTGTCTTCGAGTACACAAGTATGTCATCAATGAAGACAACCACAAAACGGTCTAGATAGTCTCTAAAAATTCTGTTCATCATGTCCATGAATGCTGCTGGTGCATTCGTGAGCCCAAATGGCATCACAAGAAACTCATAGTGACCGTATCTAGTCCTAAAAGCTGTCTTCGGAACATCACACTCTTTCACCTTTAACTGATAGTACCCGGATCTCAAATCTATCTTCGAGAACACTGAAGCACCTCTCAACTGATCAAACAAATCATCTATACGAGGCAACGAATACTTGTTCTTCACAGTCAACTGATTCAACTGTCTATAGTCAATACACATGCGCATGCTACCATCTTTCTTTTTCACAAACAACACTGGAGCACCCCACGGGGAGCTACTAGGCCTAATGAAACAACTGTCTAATAATTCTTGCAACTGACTCTTCAATTCTTTCAACTCTTTCGGAGCCATGCGGTACAGAGCTATCGAAACTGGATTAGACCCTGAAACTGTCTCAATCACAAACTCAACATCTCTGTCAGGGGGCAAACCTGGCAACTCTTCAGGAAACACATCCGGAAAGTCACGCACTGTTTTGATATCTTTCGGTCTAGCTTCACTCATATCCGGATTCATAACATAAGCTAAATAAGCCCCACATCCAGAGTCCATCAACCTATGAGCCTCTAAAGCTGACACCACATTAGACAAGAACTTAATGTTCTCGCCTACTACTACT
This sequence comes from Hibiscus trionum, assembly GCA_030270665.1. Lineage (NCBI taxonomy): Eukaryota > Viridiplantae > Streptophyta > Magnoliopsida > Malvales > Malvaceae > Hibiscus > Hibiscus trionum. The sequence goes on from BSYR01000056.1 coordinate 10,422,512, forward strand.
ACTTCGTAGTCATCAGAAAGCTTCAAAGAAATTCTCTTTGTCTCAAAATCCACACTAGCCCGATGCTCAACCAACCAGTCCATACCCAGAATAATATCAAAACCATAGAAAGGAAGTTCCATCATATCAACTGAGAACACATGACCCTGAATCTTCAGTGGACATCTCCTATACATACGTCTAACCACAACTGTCTCACCAAAAGAACTAGTAACATGCATACCTACATCTAAGATCTCAACAGGGATATCTAACTTCTGTGCATGCTCACTCAAAATGTAGGAATGCGTAGAACCCGAATCAACCAAAGAAAGCAAAGACATAGACTGTAACTCGAAATTACCTGCTATCACATCGGTGTCGTTCCCGGCCTCTCTCTGAGCATAAACTCTCGCTGGTCCTCCCGCCTCGGGCTGCACAGCCACAACATGATCAAGATTCCTCTGAGCATCTACCCTAGGTGCATCAGCCCTAGGCTGGAAGTAACCACGACCGCGCCCACGGCCTCTCTGAAAATCATTCGCTCTCGCAGGAGCCCGAGCAATGTTCGGTGCCTGAGCCGCCTGATGCGGACAATCCCTCCTAAAGTGGTCCCTCGAACCACAGTTCCAACAAGCATGAAAGTTACCCCAACACTCACCAGCGTGCTGTCTCCCACATCGGGTACACTCGGGCAAACGCCCTCCTCCTCTATGGCCCTGATGGCCCCTACCATGGTGGCCACCGCCACGTCTATGGTCAAACTAATGTCCGCCACCTCTGTGCCTCTTAGCATCCCTACCATCAAAGTGGTTGTGCCTCTTGCCAGAACTGGAACCACCAGATCGTTTGGCCGAACCCAAACTATGCTCTAAATCCTTGGCCCTCGCGACCAATACATCAAAGTCCGAGTAGTCAGAAGCTAGTGTATACCTCTTAACCTCTTCATTCAGTCCGTAGCGGAATCGGTTACAGCGTTCCACTTCAGTAGGAACCAACTCTGGAGCATACTGACTCAAGCGAAAAAAACGGATCTTATAATCAATCACAGAAGCATCTCCCTGAGTAAGAGCCATGAACTCTCTCTTCTTCTCATCTAGGTACCTCGATCCCAAGTACCTCTTCCTGAAAGCAAACTCAAAGAAATCCCAATCTATCTCAGCCTCTGGAACCCCGGTAGTAATGGTGACCCACCAGGTGTAGGCATCACCCTGAAGCAACGAGATCACACAACCCAATCTACATGCGCCCGCACAACCCATCTGAGCCAAGATTCGGACTGTCTTCTCCAACCATAACTCCGACCTCTCCGGAGTAGATCCTCTAAAATCCTCGGCCCCCAAGCTACGGAGCCTCTCCAAAGGTAGACTGGCATCGTCACACCTAGGCTGAGCTGCAGCCTGAGCTCCCGCAACTGCGGCCTGGAACGCTCCCGCTATCGCTTGCACTAGCGGAGTCATGTCAATCCCAGCTGGACCTTGGCCACCTTGAGGTCCATCTCCTTCAGCTCCATCCTCGCCTCCAGCTCCAGGCGGAGGAGGTGGTGGTGGTGGAGGTGGTGGAGGAGCGCCAACTCCCGCGGCCACCGACCCTTCTAGGTGAGCCTCCACACCAACAGTCGGCTCAACAGGAGCCGCAACCCGTGGTTCCTGACGAACCACTCTCGGTCTACCTCTCGGTCTAGACATCGCTCTCACAGATATCAACTACAACCACAACAACAAAACATACAAGCTGGGTTAGCAAGGCAAGGCTTCCAAGTGTTCAAGTACGTTCCCTCACTTAAAATCATTTTTCCAATGTAATAGTAGCAATGAGACTCACACACACATGCTTTGAATAAAACAAGCAACATACTTGTCAAACAAGCAACCATTCTTACAAAGCAAGCAAACACCGTGCATATTAATCAAAACTTGAACTTACCTCACTTACCTGCCCAAGGTCTCGGTAACCTTAGGCTCTGATACCAACAAGTGTAACCCCCTCGTCCCGGTCTGGCCGAATGACCGGTCCGAGTGGGCCACACGGGGAAAACCGAGTGAAAACCCCTAAGGATTCCCCCTCGGTTAACAACCCTAATTTTTTTTTCATTTTAAAATCTTGTCTAAATGGATATTAAACCCTAAGTGATCATACAGCGGAACAACAACATATAAAACAGTCAAACGAACTCAACAATCATGATTACAGCTCAATTTTAAACTTAAACTGCAGGCGGTATCGATACCCTTAAGGGGTGTATCGATACCCCTTGACTAGGTCAACTGGTCAAAGTCAACCCGTAGAGGCCGTATCGATACACCCAAGGAGTGTATCGATACCCTCCCCAACGGTTGACTTCCCCACGGTCAACGCTAAGATGACGGTATCGATACACCAGAGGACGGTATCGATACCGAACTGGACAGTAGCTCCAGTGACCAAAATAGTATCGATACACCTCTCAAGTGTATCGATACACGAGACCTGAAACAAGAAGGTGGTATCGATACCGTACCAACCGTATCGATACCCCTGCACTGCATAACCTCCCAAACTTAGCAAAAACGATCAAGACTCGAGTCTAAATACAATTTAAGACTTTTCTAGCCCCAACCAAACATTCTTACAACATTTACATACCACATTATAGCCATACAAGCACCCAACATGTATAAACATCAAGGAAATCATGCAATAGACCCAAGATGGCATTCAAGCATTCAAAGCTCATACTTCAACATCCAAACATATAGGCAACTTCAAAGGCACATGGCCAACATTCAAGAATAAGCAATGTAGGCATGGATTACAAATCAAACATGGCATCACAAGCCATACAAAAGCAAGATAACATGGAGTCTAAACAAGCTCCTAATCAACCAACAATCATCCATCAAAAGACACATGTCCCATTGCTTAAACTATTACATGTTCAACATTTAAAAGTCATACTTGATGTACTCAAGCTAACAACCACACTTGGAGGCCCTCCCCTTGCGAAAGCAACCCACGAACTAAGGATCTGCAATGTTGAACAAAGAGAGCGTAAGCAAAGATGCTTAGTGAGGGTAAGCTCTAAAAACAAACCTCAACATTGCAGGGTCCGAGCACGATCTAGCCAAGGCATTACACAAGTATACCAAGGATCCACAAGAGCCACAAGATAAGATGCATGAGCAATATACAAGTAAATGTCATGATCAACAAGCTCTAAATCCTCAACACAAGTAGTCCCATCAAACATCCAAATAAAGGTCATTAATCTCAACACATTGATACATTTGTCAACCAACATTGGCACCTAGCTATGACCCGAATACGCAGATAGACACGTTGGAACTCACATCCAACAACCACATTACGTCACGGTGGGATTACACTCATCACCGGCCTCGCGGAGAGGATTCCACTCATCCTCACGCCCTGTCGATGGGATTCCACTCATCACCGACTATATTTAAATACAATTTCCGGGCGAACCCGTACTCCTCCTTGGTGACTCAACGTCACCAAGGCCACGCGCGACTTTTGACTCATGTGTACACACTAACATCCTAATGATCGATCATTTGTATTCAAGTATATTAGTGCCAACATTTACTCATTTCACATTACTCATTCCAATCATTTCCGTGCTTAGCACGTACTCACCAACACCCATCATCATACATGTCTCAAGCATCACAAGTCATATCTCATCTCACATGTATAATACAATATACATAAGCACACACATCACATTTCATACGAGACATACACAACCACATAAATGAGTTCATCCAAAGGCTCTAGATCAAGCTTAGGATTAGGCTACCACCCTAATCCTAACTCTAGGTAGGTCTACCAAGCCCAACCTAGTCCATATACTCGAACCAACCATTTTAAATCCATTTAAAACATTTAACCACTCACCTAATCTTCCAAGCTCAAAGACCAAGCAAGCAACCACCTTCAATTTCCTGGATTCACTTCCGATGCTTCACCGATGCCCAAACTCGATTCTAATCAATCTCAAACACAAACAAAACATTCGAAATCAATAACTCATCATCAGGACTAACCCGGATTAACATTAGCAAGCATCCAACACTCAAAACCAACCCCAAAATAGAATTTCCGAGTAGCCCCTAAAACCCTCTGAAATCTTCCATTTCAAGCATCCAAACAACCACCAAACACACCCAAAGCAACCCTCATATACCATGCTAGCACCAGCCCTCAAAATCCAACATTAATCAACCCCAAAAAAAATCACTTTAAAACCCTCCAAAAACCCTCTTAAAACCCAATTCCGAAAATCATTACAAAACCTTATAAAAATTAGATATTTTGGACCTTTTGAACAACAAATGACTCATCTAACATTACCAAATCAAAAGCTCAACTTAATGTTAACAAAGTTAACATTTTTAATTTCAAACTCTAAAACTTCATAATACAAAAACAAGAGTTTTAATGAAAACTATGGGTACGAGCATGTAGAGGGAAGTGAGGACAAACTAAAAACATGTTTACCTCTAAAAAATCACCAAGGATGTGAGTGTATGGTGATGGAATAGTGAACCCCCAAGGAGAGAAGAAGGAAATGTTGGGTTTGAAAGAGTGAGGGGAAGAAGATGAGAAGGGTGGGTGTTTTATTTGACATGTGTTAAATTTTAAAGCTCAAAAGACTTGTTTGCCCTTAATGAAATGAGGCATTTACAAGGAAGGTAAATCCATGGCTAAATGGAGTTTAATCTTAAAACATGGTCAACCCAAATTAATTAATTTGAAAACAAAACCCGAAATATAATTTAAATTATAAAACTGAGCCCAAATAACATTAAAATATTATTTTCACCTAACCCCTAAACCCGGGTGTTACATAATCTTTGAGGTATTTATTTGGCATTCTATCATGCTTGGAGTTATTATGCCGGATTTCTTAAGTTGCCCTCTAGTTGATCAATTGATGCTACTTTATACTGGTGCACTCTTCCAGATTCTATCACTCATGTATTCTTTGTCAATTGGGTCGATTGTTTGTTTACTTAACTGATTTGTTGAGCCGACTTAGTTCAATTCCTTGGTCCTTATGTTCTTATTTTGTGCGTTTTGTCGAAGTTGGATTGATATGGTGTTGTTCTGTCGATATTTGTGGTTGGGATAAGAAGTTATAGCTACTACTGAAGTTGATTTTTAGTCAGTAATTGTGCTTCAACCTCACAATAATTTGCTCGTTCTTTATTTCATTTGGTACTTCTGCCACTGAACTGGAGGATTGGCTTAGTGTTGATCATGGGAGCAGAGAATGCAATGATGCATTAAATAGTTTTGTTTCAGTATTAGTTTCCTTTCAGTTCTAGTTCTTGTTCAGTACTCTTTTCGATTTTTCGTTGCTTGTGAGTCAATTGCTCATGTTTTGAGTCTTACTTGCGTCAAATGTTGGCTGAGTCTTGTGTTATGCCGAATTATGTGGTTGCGGTTGTTGATTTCTTAAGCTGATTCATGCTCAAGTTTGGGTTAATGTTGAAAATTAAGTTGTGTTGGTTGAAGTCAATGGTTTGTTATTGCTGGTGCTATGTTCTACTGGTTGTTAAAAGCTGGTGAATGTTGAGATTATGTTCAAGAACATCCTGGTTTTTATTTCTTCGTTTGATTGCTGCTTCTTCACCAAGATGGACCAGGAACTTGATGCCTAACAGCCAAGTATTCGTGGAAGAAAATATCTGGGGAAGGTTTAAGAGTTTAATAGCCTTGCCTTCCTTAACCAGACAAAATACGGTGTCTTCTTGCCCAAAAAAGGCTTTAGATTACACCCGAAAACATGTAGCTTGACCGCCTTGTTTTCAACAAAAAGAAAGTTATGATAAGCGTAGAAGAAGTGCAGTGAAGATGAAAGAAAGTTAGTTTGAAGATTGAAGAAGAAAGGAAGAAAGAAAGCTAAAGAAAGCAAAGCTTCTTTGAAGTACACTGAAAAAAAAATTCAGATGTACATAGCTAATCAGCTCACTGAACCAGTTCACTTTCATTGGAACTTTATGGAATCAGCTCACTGAAGAAGAAGAAGAAGACGGAAGAAGAAGAAAGCAGGGTGAATGTTAGAAAATAAAATAATTAGTATTTTGTTAGTATTGTATTCAGTTGGGCCAGCTGTTTCAGCCCATTATTTTGTTAAGTTTGTTAGTATTTTGTTATAAGTTTGGGTTATATAAACCCACCTCTTGCTATGAGAAATATAACCCGATAAGTTCAATTTCTAATAAAATCACTTTCCCTTTTTCTCTCTTCTCTGTCGTTCACTATCTCCATAAAGGTTCCACCACCATTCATCATCATCTCTGGCAACATGAGTCCTTTCTCACATCTCTTGTTTTAAACTTTGAATTGTATATTTTTATCGATCCGTCTCACCTGAATTTTTTTTAGATTAAATAGAGATTACATTCTCATACCGAATTCAAACTCATATAAGATAGGACAATATAATCATTCTTAACCACTAGACCAATTAGTGGATCTCCGTCTCCCTTGAACTTTGAATTGTATATTTTTATTAGACGAGTTTTGTTTTTTCTATTTAAAGTTACTTGTTTTGAAAGTGGTATTTTCTAATTTTGTATCCCTTTGATATTTTTATTTTTATTAATAAAGTTGCCATGTTTTACCGGAAAGAAAAACAGCAACAAAAAGTGAGAGCATGACAAAGCAACTAAAACCAAGCATAAAACAGATAACAACAAGTGACTCCAAGCTATTTATTATTATTATTATTGCTGTATCTATTTTTATAGTTAAACATTCTTATTTTTTATTGTGGTGTGATGTTGAGGGCAAGTTTGATCGTTGGTGTTAGTGTTGATTATGTATTTTTTTTATATAAATTTCCGACGTAGATTTTACATAATCTAATAATATATAATTAGGAAAGTTATTTGATATATTCCCAATGTAAACTTTAGTTTACACAAACATGTTTATTTTATGGGTTATGATTTATAATTTAGAATTTTATATATAATTACAAATTTAGATCTTAGAGTTAAAATAAGCATGTTTGTGTAATTATTTTTCCACTAATAATGTAACAAATAAATAATCCATATAACTAAAGATAATTAAGTTATGAGAAAACTACACCGGTGACCTATTAAGTCATACGGTTAGAATAAATACATTATACTATTGTATTTCAAATGTACTTTTTTTAAACTGAAATTTATGGGAAAAGCAATGAAGCATGGGTTGCATTCTAGTGTTATATAAAGAATGTACATAACCTATGTACGTAGCCATCTCACTTGTGCCTTTGTTGGCAGCACTTCCAGTGTCTCAACACCCAAAATCAAATGGCCAACACTTTCCTCAACTTAACTCTTCTCATCTTCTTGCATCTTTCTATGCCTACTTTTTCCATGAAACTAACCACCATACTCACAGACCAATCGGCTCTTTTTGCACTAAAAGACCATGTTATTCATGATCCTGACAATGTTTTGACAATTAATTGGATTGGTGTCCGTTGCGGATTCAAACACCGCAGAGTCACATCTCTAGACCTAACCGGGTTTGGGCTGGTAGGCACCCTTCCACCCCACTTGGGAAATTTATCATTCCTTTCTCTGCTTTACCTCACAGACAATAGTTTTTATGGAAGATTACCTGTCCAGTTATCGAAACTGCGACGGTTGAAACTTATAAACTTGGGTAACAACAGTTTGAGTGGAGAAATCCCATCATGGTTGGGATCATTAACTGAGCTTCGAAGTTTGTCTCTATACCACAACAACTTCAACAGTTCCATTACATTGTCTTTAAGCTATTTGCCAAAGCTACAAGTCTTGAGCTTGTATGAGAACCAGATTTCAGGTTCAATACCCCCTTTCATCTTCAATATGTCTTCGTTACAAATAATTAATCTAAAAAACAATATACTGTCTGGTTCCATACCCTCCGTTCCGAGGGATTTGCTTTCGCTACAACACATCCATTTCAGCTATAATAATCTCACTGCTCATATTCCAAGAGATATGTTTGATCATCTTCCGAATTTGAAGGGGCTGTACTTGAGTTTTAACCTGCTTTCTGGTAGAATTCCAACCAGTTTATGCAGGTGCAAAGAGTTACAAATTCTATCTTTATCATATAACCACTTGGAGGGAAGTCTACCGGTAGAAATTGGGAATTTGAGTATGCTTCAATTTCTCTATATTGGGCAAAACCACTTTGAAGGTAATGTATACTAACCATTTTTTGAGACTTTTAAAATTCGCGTCTCTTATTTTTCCTTTGAAAGTACTTTTAAAATTGTTGAACCCACAACCTAAGAGAAGAGGGAGGGTGTCAACCAAAAGCTTTAACCAATTGCTCTAAAGATTGTTGACAATTTGGAGTAACAAATTAATTTTGTTGTGATTGGAAAAAGGAAATTATTTATCATATGAGTAAATAGTTCAAAATTTTCAACAAAGATGGAAGAACAAACTAAAATTGGACACCAATCCAATTTCGATAACAAATTAATCTTCCTTTGGTTTTATAATTGCAGGTGAAATTCCAAAAGAAATTGGAAATTTAACTCTTCTTGAGCAATTTGATTGCGATAGTAACAATTTTACAGGTAAAACTCCAAAACATAAAATGCATTTGTGTTTCTGTTAATTATAGTCATACGTACCAATAGTATATTCCTTTTATTCTAAAATACATCAAATTTAAGCTCTTTTTGTTCCTCCACGTGTGTGATATATTTGTTTGGTAGGTACAATACCACGTGAGATTGGCAACCTAAAGAATCTACAAGTATTGAATTTGGGAGTTAACAATATTGCTGGTCCTATTCCTCCCGCCATCTTTAATATTTCAGCTCTATTGAGCATTGCTTTATATTCTAATCAGCTCTCTGGCCATCTTCCATCAAGCATGGGACTTTGGGTTCCAAACCTGGAAGAATTATATACCTTGGGATAAATCACTTAGTTGGTCCATTCCCAATGCCTCTCAGCTTACCCATCTTGACATGTCAAGTAATCATATTTCAGGGTCCATTCCTGACACTCTTGGCAATCTTAGAAATTTGATGTTTCTCAACCTGCAAGTTAATGATTTAACTTCCTCAGGAATGAGCTTTCTCTCTTCTTTGACAAAATGTAGATTTTCGACATGAACCCATTAATCGATGGTAAACTTCCAGGTTTGGTAGGAAATCTGTCAGGTTCTCTCGTGGAGTTGTCTGCACACGGTTGCAACATCAGAGGTAGCATCCCGGGTGAAATTGGTAACTTAAGTCGCTTGATAAACATCGACCTATCCAGCAATAAATTGACAGGAAGCATTCCCACTACAATTGGAGGATTAAAAGAGCTGCAAAAAGTTTCCCTTATGGAAAATAAGTTAGAAGGATACATTCCATCTGGCTTATGTCATCTAAACAATTTGGCTTTCTTGTACTTGGGGAATAACAAATTGTCTGGGTCCATACCTTCTTGCATAGGTAACCTCATTTCTCTGAGGAACCTACTGCTAGACTCCAACATCTTTTCTTCCTCAATACCTTCAACCTTGACAAGCCTTACCAATCTCCTCAACTTAAACTTGTCTTCAAATTCTCTAAGTGGCCCACTGCCAATTGACATCGGAAAGTGGAAGGTTTTGACTAGTATCGACTTGTCAAACAATCAGTTCTCGAGTGACATCCCAACTGGGGTTGCAGATCTTAAAGACATCACATATTTTTCTTTATCCACTAACAGAATTACAGGTTTTATTCCTGAGTCATTTGGTGAGTTGTTGAGTTTGGAGTTCTTGGACTTGTCAACAAATAATCTATCCGGACTGATTCCCAAGTCCTTAGAGAAACTCCGTTATCTTAGATATTTCAATGTATCTTTCAATAGGCTTCAAGGAGAAATTCCTAAAGGAGGATCATTTGGAAACTACTCGATCGAATCATTTAAGGGGAATGGAGCATTGTGTGGTGCACCTCAACTTCATCTTCCAACCTGCAAACCAAAACATCTTAAGAATTCAAAGGCAAAAACTAAGCTCATAATATACGTAGCACTGCCCATTGCCTCTACACTTTTGGTGGCAGCTCTAATTTTCAGCATCTTACGGAGTAGGAAGAGGAAAGACAAAGTGCCAACTCAAGAAGACGTGTTACCTTTAGGATCATGGAGACGAATCTCATACCATGAACTTCATCAAGCTACTGATGGATTCAATGAAAGTAAATTGCTTGGCAGTGGGAGTTATGGCTCTGTATACCAAGGGACTCTCTCAGATGGGATGGCATTTGCGGTGAAGGTCTTCAAGTTAGAGTTACAGGCAGCTTTTAAGAGCTTTGATGTTGAGTGTGAAGTTCTTCGCAATACTCGTCATCGAAATTTAATCAAAATCATTAGCAGCTGCTCTAATGATCTTGATTTCAAAGCCTTAGTGCTCGAGTTCATGCCTAATGGGAGTCTTGATAAATGGTTGTATTCCGACAACCATTCTTTTGATATCCTACAAAGAATGAACATAATGATAGATGTTGCATCTGCACTGGAATATCTCCATCATGGTAATCCAACACCCACTGTTCACTGTGATTTGAAGCCAAGCAATGTTCTATTAGATGAAGACATGGTTGCACATTTGAGTGACTTTGGCATTGCAAAACTTTTATGCAATGATGATTCAATGATACAAACCATGTAGATTGAGTTCAACTAGCATTCGTTTTTCATTATCAAGATATTTTGAGTATTGATTATGTTGTAAATTTATGAACAGAGTATGGAATAGAAGGAATTGTTTCAACAAAAGGGGATGTGTATAGTTTTGGAATTCTTATGATGGAAACCGTCACAAGAAAAAAGCCAACAGATGAAATGTTCGGAGAAGAAAGAAGCTTGAAGAGTTGGGTTAAAGAGTCGATATCATATCCACTAAATCAAGTTGTAGACACTGATTTGCTGGGCACTATTGGGAGGGAACGTTCAGCAGCCAACAATTGTGCCTTATCCATTTTGCAAGTGGGTTTAGAATGTTCGGCAGAGTTACCAGATGAGAGGCTTGATATGAAAGAGATTATGACGAAGCTAAAGAAGATCAAAGCTAAGTTATTAAAGGATACTGGACGAGTTCGACAAAGGGGCCACCACTTTTAATTTTTTACTAAAATAAATACGAGTTGTTTTACTTTCAAGCATTGTCTCTGATAAGTATTTGTCAAGATAAATGAGCTTTATTTACCTAATAATTTTATTAAAAGTTGATTGTGCGTTTTGGGAACTATTTATCTTCAATTTTTCCTCACCCACAATTGTGTCATTGCAACATTAAGGGCAGCATCTCAACTGAAATTGGTAACGTAAGCAAATTGGTTATCGTGTGTGCTTCACTTGTTGTTTTCTTTTTTTGATAAATTACATATCCATTTTATGGTCCATATTCAGGATACATGAGTGTTTCTTCAACCGTAAGCAACGGTGATAGCGCATCGTCTTGTGTAACATATCCTGAAACTCTCCGAAAACGTCTGACATCGATAGGCTTGCCATTGACCAGGCCCGGCCCTGGGCAAGGGCAACAAGGGCGCCCGCCCAGGGCCCACGCTCAAAAAAATTATATGCTTTTAATTTTATTCGAATTGTATTTATTTTTAATAATTTTTAATATTTGTCATTAGGGTCCAATTTTATAAATATTTGTTAAAAGAAGTTTAATTTTTTCTAATATTTATTATTAGGGGTCTACTCTTAAAATTCAACTTTTTCTAATACTTGTTATTAGGGGCCCAATTATTTTTAATATTTATTATTTTTTGGTATACTCGTAAAATTCATTTTTTTAATTTTTGTTATTAGGAGCCCAATTTTTCAATACTTGTTATTATGGATTTACTCTTAAAATTATTTTTTTTGTTACTTGCTATTAGGGACATAGATTTAAATAGCGGTATGCAACCGCAACAACGACTGTTACATGACGATAGCGGTAGTGGCGGAGCCAATATTTTCTTATAGTGGGGTCATGAGTGAAGTATGCGGTATTGGAGATTTCTATACCACTAGAATAAGCATTGTTGACCTCATACCCAACAAATTAAGTGAGGTCAAATATAATATTTTTTTTATGCAAAATTCTATATTACCTCCTTGAAAACCTCATGCCCCAACAAATCAAGTGGGTTTAATTGCACCCCCAATTTATATGCTACATCCGCCCATGGGTAGCAGCACCATCTGAAACTGCGATACCCGCAACTATTGTATCTACAATAGCGTATGTTATTTAGAGATTGCACAATCGCGATACTCGCAGTGACCAAAATAGCATCTATAATGTTCACAACCACAATAAAATTTAACATAAATATAAATACGACCACAACCGTAAATTAAAATTTTATTTTAGGGCCTATTTTTTATATTCGCCTTGGCCACCAAAAGCCGAGGAGCGCCCTGGCCAGCTCTTCCTTCTACTTGGCTCTTCTCCTCATCTTCTATTTTTCTATGCCTAGTTTCTCTATGAAACTAACCACCATACTCACAGACCAATCGGCCCTTCTTGCATTAAAACACAATGTTATCCACCATCCTGAAAATGTCCTGAAAACTAATTGGTCAGTTTCTACCCCTGTCTGCAACTGGATTGGTGTCAGTTGCGGATCCAAACACCGCAGAGTCACAGCTCTAGACCTAACCGGGTTCGGGCTCGTCGGCACCCTTCCACCTCACTTGGGAAATTTATCATTCCTTTCTCTTCTTCACCTCACAGACAATAGTTTTCGTGGCATATTACCTGTCCAATTATCCAAATTGCGATGGCTGAAAGTTATAAACTTGGGTAACAATAGTTTCAGCGGAGAAATCCCATCATGGTTGGGATCATTAACCGAGCTTCGAAATTTATTTCTACACCAGAACAACTTCAAGGGTGTGATTCCATTGTCTTTAGGCTATTTGCCAAAGCTAGAGATGTTGAGCTTGTATGAGAACCAGATTTCAGGTTCAATACCCTCCTCTATCTTTAATATATCTTCGTTGCAAGAGATTTATCTAACCAATAATATGCTCTCTGGTTCTATACCCTCCGTTCCACGGGATTTGCTTTCGCTAGAACATATCGATTTCACCTTTAATAATCTCACAGGACATTCCAAAGGATATGTTTGATCATCTTCCGAATTTAAAAGGTCTAGGCTTGAGTTCTAACTTGCTTTCTGGCAAAATTCCAGCCAGTTTATGCAAGTGCAACCTGTTACAAGATTTATCCTTATCAATTAACCAATTGGAAGGAAGTCTACCGGTAGAAATTGGGAATTTGAGTATGCTTCAAATCGCCGCTATTGTGCGAAACCACTTTGAAGGTAATGTATACTAACCATTTTTTAAAGCTTTTCAAATCACAGATAGGTTGTTCGAGTCTGAGTCACCTAAGAATAACAATATTTTTTTCATTAGGACCACTTCGATTGAATTATTGTAGGTGAAATTCCAGAACAAATTGCGAATTTAACTCTTCTCGAGGAGTTTGATGTTTCTTACAACAATTTCACAGGTGAATTTCCAAAACAGAGAGTTCATTTTGTGTTTCTATTGATTTATTGTGAAGTGCAGTTTGTGTGATATATTTGTTTGATAAAATTGATGGTAGGTACAATACCACGTGAGATTGGCAAGCTAAAGAATCTAGAATTGTTTAGTTTGGGAGTTAACAACATTGCTTGTCCTATTCCTCCCGCATTATATAATATTTCAACTCTCTCGAAGGTTTCTTTAGGTTGGAATCAGCTGTGTGGGCATCTTCCATCAAACATGGGACTTTGGCTTCCAAACCTGGAACACTTATACATTGGAGGAAATCACTTGGTTGGTCCAGTCCCAATGTCTATTCCCTATGCCTCTCAGCTTACAGAAGTTGACATGTCACATAATTACTTTTCAGGCTCCATTCCTGACAATTTGGGAAATCTCAGAAATTTAGAAAGTCTCGACTTGGAGGGTAATAATTTAACTTCCCCAGGAATGAGCTTTTTCTCCTCTTTGACAAATTGTAGAGGCTTTAAATCCTTGTTTTTCGGCTTCAATCCATTAACCGGTGGTGAACTTCCAGGTGATTTGGTAGAAAATCTCTCATATTCTCTTCTGAGCTTCTCCGCTTGGGGGTGCAACATCAGGGGTAGTAGCATCCCGAGTGAAATTGGCAACTTAAGTCTCCTCATAGACGTTGATCTAGCCGACAATAAACTGACAAGATCCATTCCTACTACAATTGGAGGACTAAAAGAGTTGCAAAGTCTTTCTCTTTCGCTCAACATGTTAGAAGGATCCATCCCATTGAGTTATGTCATCTAAACAAGATGGCTTTCTTGTTCTTGACAAGTAACAAATTGTCTGGTCCAATACCTGCTTGCTTGGGTAATCTTTTTTCTCAAAGGAACCTGTTGCTAGGCTCCAATGTGTTTTCTTCCTCAATACCTTCAACCTTGACAAGGCTTGTCTTCAAATTCTCTAACTGGTCCTCTTCCAATTGACATCGGAAAGTGGAAGGTTTTGACTAGTATGGATTTGTCCTACAATCAGTTCTCGGGTGATATCCCAACTGGAGTTGCAGACCTCAAAGACCTCACTCAGTTTTTCTTATCCAATAATAGACTCACGGGTTCTATTCCTGAGTCATTCGGAGACATGGCGAGTTTGGAGTTCTTGGACTTGTCAAGAAATAATCTATCCGGACAGATTCCCAAGTCTTTGGAGAAACTCTGTTATCTCATATATTTTAATGCATCTTTCAATAGGCTTCAAGGGGAAATTCCTAAAGGAAGATCATTTTGAAACTACTCAATCGAATCATTTAAGGGGAATGAAGCATTGTGTGGTGCACCTCTACTTCATCTTCCAAGCTGCAAATCAAAAACTCCTGAGAATTCCAAGGCAAGAACTAAGCTCATAATATACGTAGCACTGCCTATTGCCTCTATACTTTTGGTGGTGGCTCTAATTTTCATCATCTTGCGAAGTAAGAAGAGAAAAGACAAATTGCCAACTCAAGAAGACGTGTTACCTTTAGGATCATGGAGACGAATTTCATACCATGAACTTCATCAAGTTACTGATGGATTCAGTGAAAGTAAATTGCTTGGTAATGGGAGTTTTGGCTCTGTATATCAAGGGACTCTCTCAGACGGGATGACATTTGTGGTAAAGGTCTTCAAGTTAGAGTTAGAGGGAGCTTTTAAGAGCTTTGATGTTGAGTGTGAAGTTCTTCGCAACACTCGTCATCGAAATTTAATCAAAATCATTAGTAGTTGCTCTAATGATCTTGATTTCAAAGCCTTAGTGCTTGAGTTCATGCCTAATGGCAGTCTTGATAAATGGTTGTACTCCAACAACCATTTCCTTGATATCCTGTAACCCCCTCGTCCCGGCCCGGACGCTTGACCGATCCGAGTGGGCTACACGGGAATAACCGAGGCGAAACCCGTTAAGGCTCCACTTCGGTTACCGACCCAAGAATTTTTTTTCATTTATATTATCTTTTCTAGATGCGATATTATACCCTGTGTGAGAAAAAACAACAGCGGAAGAAACATTGAGGTAAACGGCCAATAGCCCAATTAAAACAACCCATTTTAATCCTATACAGCAGGCCGTATCGGAACGCCTATAGGGTGTTTCGATACGCCTTGACTAGGTCAACTGGCCAAAGTCAACCCGAAGAGACTGTTTCGAAACAGGGGTGGCCCGTATCGAAACGCCCTCAACGGTTAACTTCTCGTGGTCAACGATACGAAGGCCGTTTCGAAACACCATGACCCGTTTCGATACCTCAATTATTCGTCAAAATCTCAAATTTCCAATAGCAAAATTGTACCGAAACGGCCCCCTAGCGTACCGAAACGCCTGGCCAAAAACAAAGGGACCGTATCGAAACGGGATCAACCGTTTCGATACGCCCTCTGTCTGCCTTAAAAACACCAACTAAGACCCCAACTCAACCATACATGATTCTAAGGCAAAACACACACAACAAGCATGCTTAAAACACCCCAAACATAAAGAAGTCATACATTAAAGGAACCAACAACATTCAACACATGCTTCATACATGACAATTTAGATTCATGCTTCAACAAACATACACTTAGGCATCCAAAAAGGCACAAGGCCAACATACATGATTAGCAACTTAAACATGGTTTACAATCCAAACATGACATCAACAAGCCACACCAACAACATCATAATAAGGAGTCTAAACATGCTCCTAAACAAACCAACACCAACATACTTCAAAAGCTCAAAGCAACAATACATATCCCATTGCTTGACCATTACATCTTATAACTAAAATGTCCATACTTGAAAGCTAAGATAGCACCACAAAGCACACTTGGAGGCCCTCTCCTTGCACAAGCAACCCACGAACTACGGATCTGCATTGTCCAACAAAAGAGAGAGCGTAAGCATAAAGCTTAATGAGGGTAAGCTCGTAAAACAAACCTCGATCATGCAGGGTCCAAGCACGAACAACAACCAAGGTAGAATGCATGATCTTACCTTCGAACCACAAGAGCCAAAATATAATATGATGCATGAACATAAACTCAACATTATGCCATGCTCAACAAGTCCAAATCCACATCATATGCAACCACATATATTAATCCTTATTGGGCAACACATATCAAATCATATTGGCACCTAGCTATGACTTGAATACGCGGATAAACGTTGGAACTCACATCCAACAACAAACCATTACCTTACGGTGGGATTACACTCATCACCGTTCACGCGGAGGGGATTTCACTCATCCTCACGCCCCGTCGATGAGATTACACTCATCACTGACTAACATATACAAGAAAAATTTTCGGGCGAACTCGTACTCCATCTTGATGACTACCATCACCAAGACCACGCGCGCATTTGACTCAAGTGTGCACACTAATCATCCTAATGATCGATCATTGTACCCAAGCATACTAGTGCCGATACTAAACACAATTCATAACATCATTTCATATCAACTTCCGTGCTTAGCACGTACTCACCATGATCACCATCATGCACAATCCACATGCATATCACAATGCATCAAAACCATGCCTCAACATACATGTATAACACAATATACATAGCCACCATAATCACAATTAAACATGAGGCATAAACAACAATTAGAGTTCAACCAAAGTCTCTAACTAAAGCTTGTGTTGAACTTATTTTGATTTTGATATAACTTAGAAAAGAAATTTTAAAGGACTAAATTGTAAAAATTTGTAAAGTAATTTTAAAGAAATAAATTTGTCAAAAACTCGATTTTAACTTGACAAAATGCTTTGAAAAAGTTCGATTCAATACGTATATCGAACTACATTTTTAAAAGCCAACAAATGCCCAAAACACTCATTTTGCAAGGAAAGTTTCGAAACTATACTGGGCAGTAGCATGGCAGTAGCACTCTGTTTTTGAAACCTGGGTAAAGGTTTCGAAACCTTCATAAGGTTTCGAAACCTTGGCCTGAAAGTTTCGAAACCTTATGAAGGTTTCGAAACCTTTGGCCTGTAACGGTCATAATTTTCAAATCCATTTATAAAGTTTCGAAACCCTTGGTAAAGGTTTCGAAACTTAAGTACAGGGGAGTTTTTTTAAAGTCAATTATAAACACCCCCAACGGCTCCAAAGACCCCCCAAAGGCTCCTAACGGATAGATACTCAAATAACACTATAAATACAGCTTTGGATCAATATTGAAGAATCAAGAAAGAGTAAGAAACATCAAGAAAGCATATACAAGCATTCAAGCTTCCAAGAGTTTATTTCGAGCTTATTTTTCGATCTTTCTTGAAAAACACTAGAGTGTTCTTCGTTGTAATTCTTGTTCTAGTGTTTATTCGGGTGTGTGAGAGAGCTTAAACTTTGCAAACACTTTCCTAGTGAGGATTTTCTAGTTTGCTCATTTGTATCCAACTTTGGGATAGGATTTAATAGACTTTGGGGTATAAGTCTATTGAAGTGTGTAAGGTTACTCCTTGTCCTTAAAGGAAAGACAAATTAGTGAATTTGTGGGAAATCCTTAGTGTGGACGCTAAGGTAGTGGATGTAGACTTTGGTTAGAAAGTCGAACCACTCTAAATCGCTTTGCAATTTTTATCTTTACAATTAGCTTCCGCCGTTATTTTCAAAAATCCAATTCACCCCCCTCTTGGTTTTATTCGATCGATTGCCACGTTCTACAATTGGTATCAGAGCTTGGTTCATTAGAAGGTCTTACAACCTCTTGAAAAAGATCCAAGAAGTGTGCAATCATCCACAAAGTCATCCATGGCATCCACCTCCAACATTGTAGCTTGGGGAGATTCTCAACCCACCAACAAACCGCCTTTCTTCAATGGAGTAAATTATGCGTATTGGAAAAACCGCATGAAGCTCTTCATCCAAGCTTATGATCTTGAAGCTTGGAAAATCATCATGAGAGGGTACATAGCACCAACGAGCAATATTGAAACATGGAGTGTTGAAGAAGACAAAGGATTCTCAACAAATGCAAAAGCTATGCATCTCATCTTTTGTGCCCTTGGCCCGGACGAGTATGGAAGGGTGTCATCTTGTTCCAATGCAAAAGAAATTTGGGACAAACTTGAAGTTACACATGAAGGTACAAATCAAGTGAAGGAGACCAAAATCGGGCTCCTCAATCTAAGTTATGAGAACTTCAAGATGGACCCCGAGGAAGACATCAAAACCATGTCCGATCGATTCTCCGTGATCGTAAATGGTTTGAAAGGTTATGGCGAAGTAATCCCCGAGGACAAACTTGTGAGGAAGATGATCTACTCTCTTCCCGATTCATGGGATTCGAAGAAAACCGCCATAATAGAAGCAAAGGACCTCAAAGTTCTCAAATTGGATGAGCTTATTGGTTCCTTGCTTACTCACGAAATGATGTCAACGGGCAAGGAAGAAAAGAAGAAGGAAGTGGAGAAAAAGAAAGTTGGTCTTGCCCTTAAAGCATCCAAAAAGGATGATGATTCTAGTGAAGAAGATGAAGAAAAAGAAATGGCTATGTTTGCCAAAAGATTCAAAAACTTCATGTTGACCAACAAAGGAAGAAGATTCCAAAGAGAAGAAGGATTCAAAAGCAACAAAGGGAGAGATCCTCTAACTTGCTATGAGTGCAACAAACCGGGACATATCAGGTTCGATTGTCCTCAACTAAAGAAAAATAACTATGAGAGGAAGAAGCACAAGGCTCACGTAGCTACTTGGAGCGATGACTCCTCCGACGAGGACGAGGATGAAGTAGTCAACTTGTGTCTTATGGCTATCGAGGATGACTCAATGGTAACCTCTAATTCATCTTATTCATTTGATTATACTTTCGATGAATTACAAGAGGTTTATAATGAATTAGCCTTAGAGTATGAGAAGTTAATTTTGAAAAATAGAAAAATTACTTCAAAATTAAAAAATGAAAATGACTCTCTCTCTAAGACTAATAAGGAATTTGAAAGCAAGTTCGAAGAAATGCAAGTCCAATTAAAAGATTTTGAAAAGAAAAATCAAGACTTGCAAAACTTACTTTCAAAAGTCCATGAAGATCATCAAAAGGAACTTGATGATCTTAAAGCTTCTTTCAACAAAGTTGGAACAAAAATTGTTGAAAAATGTGAAAGTTCAAAAACCAACTATGTTAGAAAGAACTTTCAAGGGTATAGACAAAGATCACCTAATCGAAAGATGATTAGGAGCATTTGGGTTCCAAAGGGACTCATTGCTAACAAAGATTTTAATCTATTGTCAAAATGGATACCCAAAGGGACTAAATTATTAGGAACTAACTCTTATGGACCCAAAAGAGTTTGGGTACCAAAACATATATAGTCCCTTTTTGTAGGTGTGTTGGAGCAATGATATGCAAATTTGAAGAAACTTGAAAGCTCTAGACACACAAAATGAAAGGACACTTGAAGAAGCTCAATCGACATATCTTGATTCAAGTGGTAACATTTTTATGCAAAATTTACTCTTACATGTTGATTTGTATGAATATTTTGTGTTGAAACATGTTTAAGGTTCCCCATATGTTGTATGAATGCTTTTAGTAAGGGGGAGTTATGTTTTGCATGTTTGCTAAATGTTTGGCCTTATGTGTTAATTGTTTGTATTTAGGCCTTAAAATATTAGCAATTTTATGTGCTTAATTGTTTAAATTTTTTTTGTGACATTAAATTAAGATAGTCACTTTTAAATCCAACTATAAAGCGTAAAATTCTTTGTTTTTGGTTCAAATATGGTCTTTAATGTTGATAATAATCATAGTAATATTAGAATGCTTTTAGGAACAATTTTGAGGCAAAATCTGAAAATTTCTAAGTCTTTACAGGACAAAGTTTCGAAACTTATACAAAGTTTCGAAACCTTGGTCAGATAGTTTCGAAACTTTAGAATAGTTTCGAAACTTTTAGGTGCCCAGAATCTTTTTTTTGCTACTGGAGGCAATAGTTTCGAAACTTTGGAAAAGTTTCGAAACCTTAGGCTGAAAGTTTCGAAACTTTCCCAAAGTTTCGAAACCTTCATTAAAGCAGGCCGAGTTCGGACGGGTTTTAAGCTTATAAACACAATATTCTTCAACCCTAACTCTTATTTCATCAAACCTAAACGGCCATAAACCCAAATTCTCTCAAAATCCTCAAAACCTTTGCTCAAATCTTCAAGTGTTTTTCAATCCTTTGGGCTTATTTCATCATCTTCAACAACTATTTGAGGTAATTTCTTGATTAAATCTTCAAGTTCTTCAATTTTTTTTTGAGAATATTAGGGTTATAAAAATTTTAGGGAATTAAGTTTAGTGATTTTTAGAACAATGTGGGCTGATTATATTGCTATATATGTTGTGTTTTTGCAAGAGGTATCACCCAATCTTGTTAGAACTCTTGTTTAAACACCTTTAAACTCTTGCCCACAAAGTGTTTGATAAAATTCCCCAACCAAATTTTTTTTTGCCAAAAAATCATGCCTCCTAGAGTAATTCTTCCTAGAACCAATCCTCCTAGAGCTAAACGACAACGCAATGAAATTGGCCAAAATTCTAGTTCAAATCCAAACCCTCAATTTGAGGATCGTTGCTTTAGGGATTCGGATAACCTAGATAAATATCAAAGTATATATGAAAATAAAAAAGTTAGAGAAGAAAGAACTATTGATTTTGATTTTCTTACTTCTCCAGATTTTAATTTTGATCTTTTTGAACTATTTGCCGATTGGAAATGGCTTGATTTTCTAAACATTCCTCCTTACACCCATCGCAAATTAGTTCGTGCCTTTTTTGCCAATGCCTCTTTCATTCGATCACCTAGGGATCGAAATACCATCATAGGTATCCGTTCTTACCTTATGGGTACCGAATTCGATATAACACCTCAAATCATAGCTGATCTTTTAGGTGTTCCTTTAAATGGTAGTTCAAACGAAAATGATGCTCACAACATTCCCGCTTTCCCGGATGGTAGTCCTACTCACCTTCCTCTTGAGGAGCGCCTCTTTTTACTCCTTACTACTTGGTTCTTCCGTCCCTCCGGCGGAAAAGCCACTAGTATGAGAGCTTGTGATTATTGGTGGCTACGCCAATATCGTGATAGAACTTGTCCCGATATTGCTACCATCATTTTCCTCAACCTCATCAAAATCATTCATAATCCCACCTCTTTCTCTCTCTCTTATGGAAATGTTCTTAGCCATATTTTTAGGAAGCTCAATATTGACACTTCCTTAGATCCACATGTTAAGAACAAGAGCTTTATTGACATTAAATCTTGTCACAAAGCCCAATGGTATCATGGAGATCACGGTTGGGTTCATAGAGGAGAGGAGTTTGATGATCATGAGGATCCTATTGGAGAGGCTCCACTAGCACCGGCACCAGCACCTATGACCTTAGAGACTATGTATGCGACCATGGTCACGCGCTTCGATAGCATCGATGCTCATCTTCGTGGCTTAGATGATCGCGTAGTATCTTTGGAGCATGATATGCACGATGTTCATACTCACTTTTTTCCACAGATGCCTCAGGATGATGTTTAGTTTACATTTGCATTCTATATGACTTTATGATGTTATTGGTACATTTTTAGACTTATTTTGATTTACGCTTTAGTCTTTGTTTTTAAGACATATTATGCTCTTTGATTGAATATTCTATGAATTTTATTTTGTTGGATTATAAATCTTGGATGATATGCTTTATGGATGATATGCTATTTGAATTATATTGATCTATTAACGTTGTTGTTGCTTGTGTAGCCATTTATCCTTTTTGCTATAACAAAAAGGGGGAGAAGATTAAGAGGAAATTTGTTTTTATGCTCAAAGTTTTTATCCAAATATTTCATATGTCTTTAAAATTACAATTTTAAAATTTTTCATGAAGACATTTATTAAGGGGGAGCTTATGAAAAAGATTTGAAATATTAAACAAATTATTTCAAAAACAAATTTTTACAAAATGTTTTGTTATATCAAAAAGGGGGAGATTGTTGAACTTATTTTGATTTTGATATAACTTAGAAAAGAAATTTTAAAGGACTAAATTGTAAAAATTTGTAAAGTAATTTTAAAGAAATAAATTTGTCAAAAACTCGATTTTAACTTGACAAAATGCTTTGAAAAAGTTCGATTCAATACGTATATCGAACTACATTTTTAAAAGCCAACAAATGCCCAAAATACTCATTTTGCAAGGAAAGTTTCGAAACTTTATCAAAGTTTCGAAACTATACTGGGCAGTAGCATGGCAGTAGCACTCTGTTTTTGAAACCTGGGTAAAGGTTTCGAAACCTTCATAAGGTTTCGAAACCTTGGCCTGAAAGTTTCGAAACCTTATGAAGGTTTCGAAACCTTTGGCCTGTAACGGTCATAATTTTCAAATCCATTTATAAAGTTTCGAAACCCTTGGTAAAGGTTTCGAAACTTAAGTACATGGGAGTTTTTTTAAAGTCAATTATAAACACCCCCAACGGCTCCAAAGACCCCCCAAAGGCTCCTAACGGCTAGATACTCAAACAACACTATAAATACAGCTTTGGATCAATATTGAAGAATCAAGAAAGAGTAAGAAACATCAAGAAAGCATATACAAGCATTCAAGCTTCCAAGAGTTTATTTCGAGCTTATTTTTCGATCTTTCTTGAAAAACACTAGAGTGTTCTTCGTTGTAATTCTTGTTCTAGTGTTTATTCGGGTGTGTGAGAGAGCTTAAACTTTGCAAACACTTTCCTAGTGAGGATTTTCTAGTTTGCTCATTTGTATCCAACTTTGGGATAGGATTCAATAGACTTTGGGGTATAAGTCTATTGAAGTGTGTAAGGTTACTCCTTGTCCTTAAAGGAAAGACAAATTAGTGAATTTGTGGGAAATCCTTAGTGTGGACGCTAAGGTAGTGGATGTAGACTTTGGTTAGAAAGTCGAACCACTCTAAATCGCTTTGCAATTTTTATCTTTGCAATTAGCTTCCGCCGTTATTTTCAAAAATCCAATTCACCCCCCCTCTTGGTTTTATTCGATCGATTGCCACGTTCTACAGCTTGGGATTAGACTACCAATCTAATCCAACTCTAGGTGGGTCTACCAAGCCCAACCTAGTCCACATGCTTGAACCAACACTTGAAAACCATTTAAAAACATTTAATTACTCACCGACTATTCCAAGCTCAACACACTAGCCGATCAAGCTTCTAACGATTCCAGATTTGTTCCCGAGGCTTCACCAACACGAATTCTTGCTTCTAATCAACTCAACACAATCCAAAACAACCTCAAATCAGTTCACACATCAATGTAGCAAACCCGGAACACTAATCAAGCACAAAACACAAGATTTTTAAGCTAAGAACAACCCCAAAACCTCAATCCCGAGCAACCATCATACACAGTCCAAAACTCTTGATTTCAACCTTTTTAACACACTTAAATACTCCTAAAACAACCCCTAAATATCATACTAACATCAGCCCTCAAATTCCAACATAGAACACCCCTAAAACCAACCTTTAAACCCTTCAAAAACCCCACTTAAACCCAAATCCGAGAATTCTCATAAAACTCTTTAAAATTCACATATGTTGGACCTTATGGGTTATAAACAACTTATCTAACAATAAATAATCAAAAGCTTTTGTTAAAGACAATAAAGCTTCAACCTTTGACAAAATCTTTAAAAAACCCAAAATACAAAATACATGGTTTTAATGAAAACTAATGGTGCCAAAATGAAGAGGAAGGTAAAGCCAAGTCAAAAATGTAATTACCTTTTGAAAATCACCAACAAGGAGCAAAAAATGTGATGGAATAGTGAAATGGAGTAGAAGAACTCTCTTTGTCGTGGAAAATGAAAATGAGAGGAGAGGGGGAAGAAGATGACAAGGCTTATTTTAATAAAAAGGGTTTTAATTTGAAAGTCTACTTAATTACCATAGTGTCATTAATGAAATGGCTAAAAACCCTCATCTCCTAAAGTCCATGGAATTTGGACTTAGAAGATAGGCCCAACATAGACTTTAATTATTTTACAAACACAAAGCCTATAAAAATATTTTATTATTTTAATTTTTGAAACCGAAACCCGAAACATTAGTTTAATATTATTTTCACCTGACCCCCAAACCTGGTGTTACAACCCTCCCCCACTTAAGGAATTTCGTCCCCGAAATTACCTGACGGAAACAGATACGGAAACTGCTCAAGCATATCAGCTTTCCTCTCCCACGTGGCCTCTTCCACACCTCTATGTCTCCACAACACCTTGACCAACTCTATGGTCTTGCCACGCAACACCTTGCTATCAGAAGCAAGTATCTCAACATGTTCTTCATTGTAAGACAAATCCATATTCAACTCTATCTCCTCAATGGGCGTAACATGAGATGGATCTGATCTATATCTCCTAAGCATCGACACATGAAACACATCATGGATCTTCTCTAACTCAGAAGGCAATCTCAAACGGTAAGCTACAGGCCCAATCCGCTCAACTATCTCATACGGACCAATAAACCTCGGACTCAACTTGCCTTTCCGGCCAAATCTCATTACCTTCTTCTACGGAGATACTTTCAGAAACACTTTCTCACCCACTGAGAACTCAATCTCTTTTCTCTTCAAATCTGCATAAGATTTCTGACGATCAGAAGCTGCTTTCAAACGGTCACAAATCAACTTCACTTTTTCTGTAGTTCCCTTGAGCAAATCCGGCATAGGTAACAATCTCTGACCCGTTTCAGCCCAACAGATCGGAGTCCTACACCTTCTACCATACAAAGCCTCATAAGGAGCCATCTGTATACTAGCCTGGCAACTGTTGTTGTAAGCAAACTCAACTAAGGGCAAGTGCTTCTCCCAAGAACCCTGGAAGTCAATCACACAACAACGAAGCATATCCTCTAAAATCTGTATCACTTGCTCTGACTGTCCATCTGACTACGGATGATAAGAAGTACTGAAATGCAAACGGCTACCTAGGGCACTATGCAAACAACTCCAGAACCTCGAAGTGAATCTCGGATCTTTGTCTAATACAATAGACTTTGGAACTCCATGAAGTCTCACAATCTCGCGAATGTACAAATTCGCCAACTTGTCTAAAGAATCTGTAGTGTTCAATGCTAGGAAATGAGCACACTTAGTGAATCTATCAACTATTACCCAAACAGAATTCTTCTTCGAAGGAGACAACGGTAACCTCGATACAAAGTCCATGGTGATCATCTCCCATTTCCATTCCGAAATCTTCAAAGGCTGTAACAAACCTGAAGGAACCTGATGTTCTGCCTTCACTCTCTGACAAACCATACAACGGCTCACATACTCGGCTACATCATTCTTCAAACCAACCCAAAAATAATCATTCTTCAAGTCACGGTACATCTTAGTACTACCCGGATGCATAGAAAAAAGGATTTGAATGTGCTTCGCTCAGAATCAGACGTCTCAACTCAACATCTTCAGGTACTACAACTCTATCTCTGAAACACAACACATTCTCACCACTGAAGCTATACTCGGTCGGTCTACCTTCGGCTATGTCCTGAACATGCGGAACTAGTGACACATCTTGCAACTACTTCTCTCTAATCAACTGAATTAAATAAGGATTTACTTGCAACTCTGTGATCAACATCACCTGATACACTCAGTCTAGCAAACATAGCTCGCAACTCAACTGCAACTTTTCTGCTCAAAGCATCGGCTACCACATTTGCGTTACCCGGATGGTACTCAATGGTCAAATCATAGTCTTTCCACAGCTCAAGCCATCTTCTCTGCCTCAAGTTCAACTCTCTCTGAGTCATCAAATACTTCAAGCTCTTATGATCAGTGTAAACTATGCACTTCTCACCATACAAGTAATGACGCCAAATCTTCAACGCAAATACAACCGCGTCTAACTCAATATCGTGAGTAGGATAGTTCTTCTCATGCACCTTCAATTGTCTCGAAGCATAGGCAACAACTCTTCTTTCTTGCATTAGGACACAACCTAAACCTATGTAGGAAGCATCACTATAGATCACAAATTCTTTACTTGAAACTGGTTGCACTAACACTGGAGCATTCGTCAAAGCTTCTTTCAATTTCTCAAAAGCCTTCTGTCTCGCATCTAACCACTCGAACTTAACTCTTTTTTGCAACAATTTAGTCAACGGAGCATCTACTCTAGAGAAACCATCAACGAATCTCCTATAGTAACCAGCTAATCCTAGGAAACTGTTAATCTCTGTCACGGACTTAGGTTGTTTCCACTCAACAATAGCCTCAATCTTCGTCGGATCAACACAGATACCTTCAACTGACACAACATGGCCAAGAAACACCACTTCTCGAACCCAGAACTCACATTTGCTCAACTTCGCATACAACTGGTTACTCATCAACCTCTGTAAAACAAGTCTCAAGTGCTCATCACGCTCTTCTTCTAATCTCGAGTATACAAGGATGTTATCTATGAAAACAACTACAAAACGGTCTAGATAGTCTCTTAAAACTCTGTTCATCATATCCATGAATACTCCAGGTGCATTCGTGAGCCCAAACGACATCACAAGGAACTCATAGTGACCATATCTAGTCCTAAAAGCTGTTTTCGGAACATCACACTCTTTTACTTTCAACTGATAGTACCCTGACCTCAAATCTATCTTCGAGAACACTGAAGCACCCCTCAACTGATCAAACAGATCATCTATACGAGGAAACGGATACTTGTTCTTCACGGTCAACTGATTCAACTACCTGTAGTCGATACACATTCGCATGATGCCATCTTTCTTCTTTACAAACAACACAAGAGCACCCCAAGGTGAACTACTAGGCCTAATGAAACCACGGTCTAACAACTCTTGAAGGTGACTTTTCAGTTCTTTCAACTATTTCGGAGCCAGACGATACTGAGCTATAGAAACTGGATTAGACCCTGAAACAATCTCAATCACAAACTCTACATCTTTGTCATGAGGCAAACCTGGTAACTCTTCTGGGAACACATCCGAAAAATCACAAACTGTCCTGATGTCTTTCGGTCTAACCTCACTCATATTTGGATTCATCACATAATCTAAGTAAGCCCCACAACCGGAATCCATCAACCTATGAGCCTCTAAAGCTAACACAACATTCGACAAGAACTTAATGTTCTCTCCTACTACTACTACCTCGTAGTCATTAGAAAGCTTCAACGAAATTCTCTTTGTCTCAAAATCTACACTAGCTAAGTGTTCAACCAACCAATCCATACCCAAAATGATATCAAAACCATAGAACGGAAGCTCCATCATATCATAGGGAAACACGTGACCCTGAATCTTCAGCGGACACCTCCTATACATCCGTCTAACTACAACTGTCTCACCAAAGGAACTAGTCACATGCATAACTACATCTAAGATCTCAACAGGTATGTCTAACTTCTTTGCATGCTCACTCAAAATGTAGGAATGCGTAGAACCCGAATCAACTAAGGAAAGCAAAGACATAGACTGTAACTCAAAATTACCTGCTATCACATCCGTGTCGTTCCCGGCCTCTCTCTAAGCGTAGACTCTAGCCGGTCCACCCGCCTCTGGCTGTACGGCCACAACATGAGCAAGGTTCCTCTATGCCACTATCCTAGGTGCATCAGCCCTAGGTTGGAAGTATCCAAGACCACGCCCACGGCCTCTCTGATAATCAATGGCCCTCGCAGAAGCCTGAGCAAGATTCGGTGCTTGTGCCGCCTGATGCGGGCACTCCCTCCTAAAGTGGTCCCTCGAACCACAGTTCCAACAAGCATGGAAGTTGCCCCAACACTCTCCAGCATGCTGTCTCCCACAACGTGTGCACTCGGGAAAACGCCCTCCAGCTCTATGGCCTTGGTGGCCTCTACCATGGTGGCCACCGCCACGCCTATGGTCAAAATGTTGTCCGCCACCCCGATACCTCTTGGCATCACCACAGTCAAAGTTATTATGTCTCTTTCCAGAACTAGATCCTCCTGAACGCTTGGTCAGGCCCAAGCTATGCTCAATGTCCTTGGCCCTAGCAACCAAGACATCAAAATCTGAATAATCTGAAGCTAAGGTATACCTCTTAACTTCCTCATGAAGCCCATATCTGAAACGGTTACAACGGTCCCTCTCAGTAGGAACCAACTCTGGAGCATACTGACTCAAACGAAAAAAACGAATCTCGTAGTCAGTCATTGAAGTATCTTCCTGGACAAGAGCCATGAACTCTCGTTTCTTCTCATCAAGATATCTCGGCCCCAAATACCTCTTTCGGAAAGCAGACTCAAAGAAATCCCATCCAATCTCAGCCTCATGAACCCCAGTGGTAATGGTGACCCACCAGGTGTAGGCATCACCCTGAAGCAACGAAATCACACAGCCCAACTTGCGAGCTCCCATACAACCCATCTGAGCTAAGATGTGGATTGTCTTCTCCAACCACAACTAGGATCTCTCAGGTGTAGACCCTCTGAACTCTTCTGCTCCTAGGCTACGGAGCCTCTATAACGGTAAACTAGTATCATCACCTCTCGACTGAGCTGCAGCCTGAGCCCTGACAACTGCGGCCTGAAACGCTCCCGCTATAGCTTGTACAAGCGGAGCCATATCTATTCCCGCGAGACCTTGGCCACCCTGACCAACTTGAGGTCCTGCTCCTTCAACTCCAACCTCGCCTCCCGCTTCAGGCTGGGGAGGTGGTGGTGGAGGAGCTCCAACTCCAACAGGCTCTACCACATGAGCCTCTACTCCAGCCACCGGCTCATCAACAGGAGCCGCAACACGTGGTTCCTGACGAACCAACCTCAGTCTACCTCTAGGCCTCGACATACGCGCTCACAGATAACAACTACAACAACAACAATAAAGCACAAAAATAGGGTTAGCAAGGGCAAGGGTTCCAAGTGGCTCAAGTATGTTCCCTCACTTTAAAATCCTTTTTCCGATGTAATAGTAGCAATGAGACTCTACTCAACATGCTTCAAACATCAAACATACACGATCAAACAAACATACAACAAGGCATACTTGATAAACAAGCAAACATGCTTACATGGCAAGCAAACACCGTGTAATTCAATACAAGAACTTAACTTACCTCACTTACCTGCCCAAGGTCTCGGAAACCTTAGGCTTTGATACCAACAAGTGTAACCCCCTCGTCCCGGCCCGGACGCTTGACCGATCCGAGTGGGCTACACGGGGATAACCGAGGCGAAACCCGTTAAGGCTCCACTTCGGTTACCGACCCAAGAAAAACTTTTCATTTATATTATCTTTTCTAGATGCGATATTATACCCTATGTGAGAAAAAGAAACAGCGGAAGAAACATTGAGGTAAACGACCAACAGCCCAATTAAAACAACCCATTTTAATCCTATGCAACAGGTCGTATCGGAACGCCCATAGGGTGTTTCGATACGCCTTGACTAGGTCAACTGGCCAAAGTCAACCCGAAGAGACTGTTTCGAAACAGGGGTGGCCCGTATCGAAACGCCCTCAACGGTCAACTTCTTGTGGTCAACGATACGAAGGTCGTTTCGAAACACCAGGACCCGTTTCGATACCTCAATTATTCGTCAAAATCTCAAATTTCCAGTAGCAAAATCGTACTGAAACGGCCCCCTAGCGTACCGAAACACATGGCCAAAAACAAAGGGACCGTATCGAAACGGGATCAACCGTTTCGATACGCCCTCTATCTACAGACTGGTTTTAGCTGGTTTTAAGGCTTATGGCTGCCTTAAAATCACCAACTAAGACCCCAACTCAACCATACATGATTCTAAGGCAAAACACACACAACAAGCATGCTTAAAACACCCCAAACATAAAGAAGCCATACATTAAAGGAACCAACAACATTCAACACATGTTTCATACATGACAAGTTAGATTCATGCTTAAACAAACATACACTTAGGCATCCAAAAAGGCACAAGGCCAACATACATGATAAGCAACTTAAACATGATTTACAATCCAAACATGGCATCAACAAGCCACACCAACAACATCATAATAAGGAGTCTAAACATGCTCCTAAACAAACCAACACCAACATACTTCAAAATCTCAAAGCAACAATACATATCCCATTGCTTGACCATTACATCTTATAACTAAAATGTCCATACTTGAAAGCTAAGATAGCACCACAAAGCACACTTGGAGGCCCTCTCCTTGCATAAGCAACCCACGAACTACGGATCTTCATTGTCGAACAAAAGAGAGAGCGTAAGCATAAAGCTTAGTGGGGGTAAGCTCGTAAAACAAACCTCGACAATGCAGGGTCCAAGCACGAACAACAACCAAGGTAGAATGCATGATCTTACCTTCGAACCACAAGAGCCAAAATATAATATGATGCATGAACATAAACTCAACATTATGCCATGCTCAACAAGTCCAAATCCACATCATATGCAACCACATATATTAATCCATATTGGGCAACACATATCAAATCATATTGGCACCTAGCTATGACTCGAATACGCGGATAAACGTTGGAACTCACATCCAACAACAATCATTACCTTACGGTGGGATTACACTCATCACCGTTCACACGGAGGGGATTTCACTCATCCTCACGCCCCGTCGATGGGATTACACTTATCACCGAACTAACATATACAAGAAGAATTTCTGGGTGAACCCGTACTCCATCTTGATGATTACCATCACCAAGACCACGCACGCATTTGACTCACGTGTGCACACTAAACATCCTAATGATCGATCATTGTACCCAAGCATACTAGTGCCAATACTAAACACAATTCACAACATCATTTTATATCAGCTTCCATGCTTAGCACGTACTCACCATGATCACCATCATGCACAATCCACATGCATATCACAATGCATCAAAACCATGCCTCAACATACATGTATAACACAATATACATAGCCACCATAATCACAATTAAACATGAGACATAAACAACAATTAGAGTTCAACCAAAGTCTCTAACTAAAGCTTGGGATTAGACTACCAATCTAATCCCAACTCTAGGTGGGTTTACCAAGCCCAACCTAGTCCACATGCTTGAACCAACACTTGAAAACCATTTAAAAACATTTAACCACTCACCAACTATTCCAAGCTCAACACACTAGCCGATCAAGCTTCCAACGATTCCGAATTTGTTCTCGGGGCTTCACCAACACGAATTCTTGCTTCTAATCAACTCAACACAATCCAAAACAACCTCAAATCAGTTCACACATCAATGTAGCAAACCCGGAACACTAACCAAGCACAAAACTCAAGATTTTTAAGCTAAGAACAACCCCAAAACCTCAATCCCGAGCATCCATCATAAACAGTCCAAAACTCTTGATTTCAACCTTTTTAACACACTTAAATACTCCCAAAACAACCACTAACTATCATACTAACATCAGCCCTCAAATTCCAACATAGAACACCCTCAAAACCAACCTTTAAACCCTTCAAAAACCCCACTTAAACCCTAACAATCATGGTAACGTTATACTTGAGAATAACGTTGTTTGTTCTTTATCCAATCATTGAGTAACGAATGGGAATTATATAAGCTGATAAATTATGAAGGTGGAAACAAAGAGTTTAGTGTCTAGTGTGTTCTAACAGTGCAACGTTAATTGCAGGAAATATAACAATGCAATAACCTTTTTTATTTCAAATTCATTTATTCCAAGTAATACTAGTAAAGTTCATTTTAATTCTTTATTCACCCTTCAACCATACTCCAGTATACAATTCCCTGAATTGCAATTATATAGGGGCATTAACCCAGGCCCGTTGAGCGTGGGTACCATCGTAAGGGATTACCTTAGGTCACAAGCGAAATTACCCTAGCCGAAGCGTAGGAACCTTATACGGGCGTTAACCTAGGCCTAGTGGGTGTAGGTACCAACTTAAGGGATTACCTTAGGTCACGGGTGGAATTACCCTAGCCGAAGCTAGGAACCTAGTATGGGCAAAATTACCCTAGCTTAAGCTAGAAACCTAATCCGGGTGGATTTACCAGCCTGATCAGGGTTGAACCTATAAACACTTCATACCATATCCCAAATACCTCAGTGAATTAGATCATCAATAGTTCATTAATCAATAACAGTATTTTCAGTAATACATTATCCATATAGCATGTTTGTCATATCGAGTGCATGTGCATATATCAGAAATACAGTACGGTCATGCTTAATTTATAAAACATGTCATGTTCCTGTGAAATCAAGCATGTCAGTCACGTGCACGTGGTTAGACCTGGCAAACTTGACCCGAGAACTGAAACCCGAACCGAATTACCCGAATCCAGACCCGAACCGAAACCGAAAATCAACCCGAAATTGACCCGAAATTTGATCCGAAATTTGATCCGAAACCCGAAATAAACCGAACCGAAATTGAACTGAATTTAGTTGAACCGAATGGACCCGAACCGAATGGACCCGAACCGAATAGACCCAAACCGAATGGACCCGAACCGAATAGACCCGAACCGAATGGACCCGATTAATAGAAATAAAGAAAGATAAAATATGAACATCCGCACAAATCACTAAAATGTCAAATATATTCACTTTATAAAGTCATATATATGGTGTAAAAATCTGACCAACCTAAAAATTTGATTAAAAACGACTGATCTCTCATTGAACCGAAAATAACCGAACCGAAATCAACCGAACCGAAATTAACCGAACCGAAATTAACCGAACCGAAATCAACTGACCCGAAATGACCCGAAACACAATAGACCCGAACTAAAACCGAACCGAAACCGAACCGAAACCGAAACCGATTCTGAACCGAAAATATCAGACCCGAAATAACCGAAACCGAAATGACCCGAACCGAACCCGAACCGATTGACCCGTTTGCCACCTCTACACGTGGTCGGTCTTATAACATGTAAGCCAGTATGCAAAAACAGTCGCGTAGAACACATGGAACACACTAGATGGAACAATTTATTTCTTGGAGATACTTGGCATTTGCGAAAGGGAGCACATTAAACTTTTTACAATTTGAACGAATTTTAGAAACGATGTACCTATTAAAAGGGGTTCGTACTAACGATTCAAACCAGATATTCAAGAGCTGATACATCAAGATCTTTGAGAGTTTAGATATATCATGAGTAATTTAGTCATTTAAGCCTACAAGGGCATTATGGTCATTTTATCATACATGGGCATTTTGGTAATTTATACCAACAAGGCCTAAACAGTGACTTGGGAATTCTATTTGCTCATCAGGTTTCCAACCAGGCATTCAGAGATTTCCATGTCAAGATCTTTCATGATATCAGATACATTCAGGGATATTTTGATTACTTTGGCTAACAATGACATTTTGGTCATTTAACTATCATGGGTGATTTTGTAATTTAGCCCAATAATGATAAAATGATAATTTACAATATTTAAGATTTCAAGCAGTTTATCGAGCCTCCAAAACTATTCGAACTAACATATCCCAACCTTGCAGTACTAACCAAACCTTCTAATGTATCCGGCTGTATCGTATATCTGAACGGTTGCTTTCATATTTCACCACAGGACTTGCTACGGAGTAGTCGAACTTATATTCTATGCGGAAAAACTTTCAACCTTATATTAGTATCAAGAGTGATTGACGTGCATGGTTCATGCTTCAACCCTTAGAGGCATTTCAGTCATTTTCAGCTTTATAGACATTTCTAGAATTTCTATCAAAGGCAATTTACTTATTCCATTTAAGGGGTATTTCAATCATTTTGAAGCTCGGGATATCCATCATTCATGTCAATTGAACCATTTATAGTATTTCAATCACTTAAGTACTCGTGGGTGTTTCAGCCATTCAAGTAATTTTAGTACCTCCAACCACTTCATTCATTTCAGAACTCAAAGGCTTATCTGTCATTCTAGTAAATTTGCAAACCTCAGTGTCCGATGATACTTCAGCTTTTTTTGGTCAATACTATCATTCTGATTAATTTAACCATAACAGTATTTCCAATACTTTTAGTCTTTTCAATCAATTCAGTATTTTGATCCACTTGATTAATTCAGAGGTATGAATAGTTTCCCGTAAATCTATATTCGGAGATTCATTCCAAACTCAAGGAAACCTAACACCTTACAATCTCCAAGGTTTAAATCTTGTTACCATAACTTTCCAAGTAGTTCGAGGTTTTCAGATGAATCAGGTTGTTTTACCATATCTAGTGTAGATTTCTAGATCGCTTCCAATTCCAAGGGTATTTTAGTCATTCTCATACCTTAAGGGTATTTTTGTAATTTCATATCCAAATATTTTTAACATTTAATCATTTGACAGTAATAATCGGATTTGGAGATTAGCTGCCTTATTAATTTTTTATTGAACTTCAGGTCCTTACATTTATTGAGTTTCTCGTTCGAGCATTTCAATCTTATCTAGGTTATCACACTCAATTTCAAATCCGGTTTGACTTAAGTAGAGTTAACATCACTGCTCATCATATTTATACATGCATTAACCGAATACCAACATGTTCATAAAGCATACAAGAAGTAGTAATGTATTACCGTTAATCCTTGCTATATCGGTCAACCATGATACTCCATTCGATTACTCTAGAACCCGAATGTGATGTCCTCAACATCTCGAATACAAGGATCTGTGAATACCCAAAACTAAAAAAATGGTTGGACCTCTCGTAGTTCCGACAATGCTCCAAATGGCATCAGTCAGGTGATCGGTGACCGATGCTACGCTCGCCTCGACACGGGGAGTTCACGAACGGCGGCGGAACGATAAAAAACGTTCAAGGTGGCCGGAATATTCGAACAAGAGAGGCGGGGAAGTTTGGTTCTCGTCGAACCTTTAACCCTTATTTTATAGCAAACGGTGGGGAATTAGGGCGAGTGGCAGACGACACTAGGGTCGGGGTACGGCGGTGGTCAATCTGGCGGTAGCTGAGATTTGGGCGGTGAACGGTGAGGGAGGTGAAAAGCTGGTAGGTGAGATGAAGGGTTGAAGGCTCTCCATCCTATTTTTGGGTAGGTTAATCGAATTAAATGACATAAAGGGGTTTGGTAGGATATTTTAAGTTTAATATTATTATTTTATTATCAGGTTTCCCAAGGCAACAATTAAAAAATATCTGATTAGCATATAGCTAAGACTACTCTCTGTCCAAACGGTTAAGCTTGCCACTCTCCAAGCTAAAGGACATGGGTTCAATTCTCCTTAGTTGTAAATCCCCCTTTTTTTCATCATTTCATCATTTTTTAACTTTAAACTTTAGGGGTGTCACAACTCTCCCCCTAAAGAAAATTCCGTCCTCGAAATTTATCAGAGTCGGAGAAATGTAGAAACTACTCTTTCAGTCATTCTTGTACTGAAACTTATTCATTAAGATACCCTTGTTTCTTAGGACTCTCAGACGGTCACATATCAATTTGATTATATCCTTAGTCACTCGGACTATCATTGGACCCAATGTCATCCAACATACATCTCAAGCCAACTAATCAGAATACAATATTTGAATCCATACGAAACTTCATACGTTGCTAGGCGAACACTGGTCCCATAATTGTTATTGTAAGCAGACTCAGTCAAGAATAGGAAGCCTTTTCAACTACCAAAGAAGTTAATCTTGCAACCCCAAAGTATACTTTCTAGAATCTGAATTATTCTCCAAGATTGATCATCAGTTTATGGATGAAGAACCGTAACTGTAGTTCAAAACAATACACAAGGCCTCCCAAAGAGTCTTCCATAATTAGGATGTAAGCATCGAATTTCAGTCAGGGATGATATATAACAGTACACCATGCCACACTTTTAAGGAAAAAGTTTTATTTTTTTCTTTACGTCGGTGCAACCTAATCAAAGTTTTGAACATATATCACTTATCTTCAACGAAAATTTCAGACAACTATTTCCTTCGTATATAATGGAGTCACCACGAAATTTACACTTTCGTCGCGTTCACGGACACCTTTCTTATAAATTCATATTACTCTTATCAATTTTTCATCAGAAAATTTTCAAACGAAATCATTATCACTGAATAGCCTTACATGTAATCTTATATCGGTTACCTCACATAATCAAACATTTATTCTCAATCTAAATTTGATCTTCAATTTCACATACGTTAACCATCTTGGGTTCTTTATCCATGTTCAAATCCATCACGTTAATCTAAATCATAGATGAACATTATCAACATTCCTTGCCAAAACATATCGAGTTATAGCAGACATAATGGTTAGATGCACTTATTACAGGAAATGTTTAGACATCAGAGTTTTCGACTCGGTGGAGTACGGTTATGATCTGGGGGCATGCACAGACCAGACACCCTATGACAGATGATCGACCAATCTACCCAGAATAACAAAACTCTAAGCTCTGATACCACTAAATGTGACCCCATAGACCCGCCCATGCGTTCCATGGATCTTAGGAAGTCGCATTAGGGTCTCGAGAGCGACCCACAGTAAAAGTACATATAAAATCATTTTTATATACTTTTAAACTGTAAAATCAACTCCTGTTTAAAATACCCCTTTTTGGAAATCATTTGAACATATATAAAAATGCCAGGAAGCGTGTTATAGACACTTTCATAAAACAATACATGGCATGCATGCCCACTAACTGTACAGTACCGTACTCCAAAAGTGACGCCAAGATAACTCCGAACACTGATGTCAGTCATTATCCCAAGATATATTCTTTTAACATGCGATGGTAAAAACAACGTGAGCTTGGAAAAGCTCAATAATACAGAACTATTAAAAGATGCTATAAGCTTATGCAAATATATAGTAGGCATAACATTTTCATGATGTTCCAAGTAGTAACAATCTTCATTTTATTTCTGTTATTTCAGGGTAACGTTATACTTGAGAATAACGATGATTGTTCTTTATTCAATCATCGATGGAATAAAAGGTGATGTGTATAGTTTTGGTATTCGTATGGCAGAGTATGGAATAGAAGGAATTGTTTCAACAAAAGGTAATGTGTATAGTTTTGGTATTCTTATGATGGAAATTAACATAAGAAAAAAGCCAACGGATGAAATGTTTGGAGAAGAAAGAAACTTGAAGAGTTGGGTAAAAGAGTCGATATCATCTCCACTAAATCAAGTTGTAGACACCGATTTGCCGGGCACTATTGCGAGGGAACGTTCATCAGCCAACAATTGTGCCTTGTCCATTTTGCAAGTTGGTTTAGAATGTTCGGCAGAAATACCAGATGAGAGGCATGATATGATAGAGATTATAACGAAGCTTAAGAAGATCAAAGCTAAGTTATTAAAGGATACTGGACGAGTTCGACAAAGGGGCCACCACTTTTAATTTTTTACTAAAATAAACATAAGTTTTATTTTCAAGCATTGTCTTTGATAAGTATTTATCAAGTTACATGAGCTTTATTTGCCTAATAATTTTATTAATAGTTGATTGTGCGTTTTGTGAATTATTTATCTGCATTTTTTTATTAATAGTCATTGGTTAAGTAAAAATGACATGTCATAATAATAAAAAAAAAATCAATATATAAAAAATTCAATGTCTAAACTTCAATGAATAAATTGAATTTTTTTAAACTTAAATAATTAAAATAGGTTTGCGAGTAAAGTTCAATATGAATTTTATTAAAGATTAGCTCTCACTCAAACAAGTGTGTTGCTTTGATTAGCTGACCGTTATTGATGAATGTTGTTGTGTTAAACGTGAGTTGAAACTTTTCTATTTTCTGCAAAGTCTCACTACATCAAAACAGGTTTTTTTGCAGCGTTTTTTTGGTTCTATAGCGGCGTTTATAAGCGCCGCTAAAAACCTTCCCGGCGCTAGTAAAAGCGCCGCAAGAACTGCCGCTAGATCCTGCGCCGCAATAGTTAGCGGTATTTTTGAACAAAAAACGCCGCTAAAAGTACCATGTCTATAGTGGCGTTTGTATTTCAAAACGCCGTTAAAACTCTATCTTTAGTGGAAGATGATCAAACTGTCTATACTGCATACACACTGAATCAAGCCAGTTACAATCACATTAACATCAATAAGAGTTTGAGGAGTGGAAGATGGTTAGAATTTTTTGTTGGCCTTAGAGCAGAACTCCAACCAAGTGAAACACTTGGAAGAAAATTTCATAGATCTTCAGAAGGCAGGCGAGAAAATACCTTGTAAATTTCTCTAAATTTCATGTAATCACCACAGAGACCACAAGTGTCGATTATAGCACGGTATAGAAACATATTAGGACCACTCAAGTTCTTCTTGGACTCTTCATATGCCGTCAATGCAGATGCCAGGTCCCTATTCTTTCCAAATTCACATATAATGCTACAAAAAATTATTTGGGTATGTGGCAGTAGGCAAGCATACCTAATTCTTCTCCTCTCTAAAATCTAAACTCTAAACCAATGAGAAGCAGATTCATTAACCACCAAACTCCAGTTATCTTCTCCATCAAATAAAACCCTTTTACCTATATAAACAAATTAACTAGCTAGACAACGTTGGTAACAAATCAATTACGAAGAAAGTTGAATTTACAACAGTATTCTGCCATAAATGGTGGTTATCTTCTACTAGTATCTTTCTCATGATTAAAAGCAATAGGGAAGGATTGAATTCCAAATATAAGAAAGCACGAAAGGCGAAATCAACAATGAAATCCATAAAACTAAAAGATGCAGCTCTTACAAGAAGAATAGATAGATGATAGATCCATAAGAAGATACGATGAAGAATCGATAAAGAGACATCGATTTGATGAAATGAAATCCTAGGTGAAATTAAAGGAACAGAAAATATGCAGGAAACCCTAATTAAAAAAGGGGGGATGATTATATTATGCTAGTATTTGATTAATAACGATAGGGGATTACGTGTAGGTTCCGACAAGAGGGGCGAGGAGAAGAGTAGCGCTGATCCAATTCTCGGAGACCTTGTGGGAGATCTTTCCCGGCAGATCCTTCCACAGCCCACTCATTATCTTCTGCCGGAACGGCGACAACGCGTACACCACCGCCCTCATCTTCACCGACTGTTTCCCCATTTCCCTTTTTAATTTGGGGAATGAGTGGTGTGTGGCGACCGAATGTTGGGAAAAAGGATGGAGTCAAGCAGGCCGTCTCGGAGATTTTCGGAGCCCTGAGCGAAAATTAGAAAATTGACCTCTATATAACAAAAGTATATCTTATTAGTTTGAACAATCAAAGTAATATTTTTTTAAGTCTTAATTACAAAATAAGTGTCCAAACTATACACGTTTTTTTTTTTGCTTTAGGTGCCTAAAGTTTATTTTGTTATCATTTTGAGGTATCGATCATTATTTTTTATATAAGAAATGAAACTTTAGACACCTAAAACAAAAAAAACGATATAATTTGGGCACTAATTTTTTTAAAAAATAGACACCTAAAACAAAAAGCAGCATAATTTGAGCACTTGTTTTTAATTTTTTAACTGTCGTTATCTAGAAATGGCCACAGAGTAAACTTCAGACACTTATTTTGACCCAAAAAACATTTTAGTGTCTAAAAATAAAAATAAAAAGTATAGTTTGTACACTTATTTTGTAGTTAAGCCTTTCTTTAATAAATCATAAAAATATGATTAAATTTTTATCAAACACATTATTTTCATTGTTAGATTAATTAATTTATTTATATAAAAAAATTAATTTTTACTATTAAATTAATTATTTGATCAATTAAAAAATATGAAAAAAATTAAAATTTAGGGGCCTTAGGCTGGTTGGGGGCCCTGAGCGGTCGCTCGGGGTGCTCCCCCTCACAGCCGGCCCTGGAGTCAAGGGTTTATTTGCTTTAGGTCACGATTTCAAAACCTAATTGTAACACTAAAAAAAAAAAAAAAAAATGCTTTAAAACAAAAAGAAGGCGGATTTGTAGTTGTGGGGTTTTGAACCCACGACCACACCACATCCTTCACCCATGTATGTTTAACCATTGAGCCAAGTGTCCTTTTCTGTCAAGGGTTTGACTACTTTAATGTTTGAGTTAAGTTTTGGGAGGCCTAAATAAGATATATTAAAAACGTGTCTGTCCACCTACCCATTTAATTTTTTTTTGTTGTTGGAATCAATAAGATGAGTTTCCAGAGAATTCTAAAACCCAACCGACACCTCATCGTCTTCGTCCGAGCTCGCCCACCGCGCCGCCGTGAGAGTCACCGTCGGTATCATCAGAAGCGCCACGACGTCGCAACCTCGCCCCTGGCTTCCACGCGCGTCGTCGAGCCACCTTTCGTCGGCAAACACCGTTTAAAACGGCTGCGAGAAACCCAATCGTCGCCGTTGTTTCTTGCTTTTCCTGGCCTCGATTGTCGTCCGTTCGCGAGACGGACACCAGATCCGGGCTCTTGACGTGGAGGGGAGCAAAACCCCCTTAACCGATCGTCGACCCGACGCCGGCAAGTCCCTCATCGGAGTTGCGCGACTTCCGGCGATTTTGAACGCATGTAAGGTAAAAATTCAGCCTATTTCCGATTGGTTTCGTGGAATTCTGGGATGTGTTGGAAGGTTTGACTGAGAGGCTATATTTTTCTGGCAGAAACGACGCGAAATGGACTTTCCGGTGACCGACCGACGACCTCCCCGGCGACCGTTCGGTGACCAGTTGCCCTTGGGTAAGTGAACCGGTCCGAACCGGTATAAATCAAACCGATCTAAACCCATTCATCAAACCGGTCTGAGCCCAACCAAACCAAGCCCAGTTCGTTGACCGACTCGACCCGACCCGTTGACCGACCCGACCCAGTGAGTCAACTCGTCCGAGTCAACTCGTCCGAGTCAACTCAGTGAGTTAACCCGCCCGAGTCAACCCAGTGAGTCAACTCGCTGAGTCAACCAGTGACGCCAGCATGACGTCAGCGTTGACTTCGACTGCTGACGTCAACATTGACCGTTGACCTGCCCGTTGACCGTTGACCAAAAAAGTCAACATTTTCCGAAAACTCCTATTTTATGTTTTTCGACGTCCTGAGTCCGATTTTGAAGCCCGTTTTGTGAAATTCTAACCCGAAAGCCTCCGAATCTGACCTTGAACCCGAAAGTGTTTAATTCTGTTAAGAGCTCTATGGATAAGAACTGAAATGTTAATTTGTGTATTTGAAGGTATGGTAATATCTCGGTATTCGAAATGTCATGGGACATCCAGTCCGGATTCGAATGCGATCGAATGTAGTATCGGGAGTCAACCGGTATAACTCGGAACTAAGGTAATACACTACTACCTCTAGTATGCTTTATGAGCATGTTGGTATGTGTTAATGCATGCATAAATATGATGAGGAGTGTTGATTAGCTCTGCTTAAGTCAAACCGAATATGAAATTGAGTATGATAACCTAGATAAGATCGAAATGCTTGAACGAGAAAGTTAACGAATGTAAGGATTTGGAGTTCAATAAGTCAAGTAATAAGGTAGCTAATCTTCAAATTCAATTATTGACGTCAAATGAGTAAATGCTAGAAATATTTGGCTATGAAATTACGAAAATGCCCTTGAAATATGAGAATGACTAAAATACACTTGGAATTGGAAAAAAATCTAGAAATCTACAGTGGATATGGTAAATCAACTCGATTCATCGGGAAACCTTGATCTACTGATAAGTTATGGTAACAAGATTTAAATGTTCGAGATTGCAAGGTGTTAGATTTCCTTGAATTTAGAATGAACCCCTGAATATATATATATATATTTACGGGAAATTATTTGTACCTCTAAATTGATCAAACGACTCAAATACTGAATTGATCATAATGATAACGTATTGGAAATACTGTCATGGTTAAATCAATTGGAAGGGTCATATTGACCAAAAATGCTGAAGTATCCTCGGATACCGAGGATCGCAATTAACTGGAAGGGTGGATAAACTCTTGAGTTCTGAAATGAATGAAGTGGTTGGAGGTACCGAAATTTCTAGAATGGTTGAAACACCCACGAATATTTAAAGGATTGAAATATTATAAACGGTTCAATGAATAGAATGACGGATATCCCGAGCTTTTGAATGACCGAAATGCCCTTATGGGTTGAAGCATGACCCATGTACGACAATCACTCCTAATATTAATGTAAGGATGGAAGTTTCTCCGCACAAAATGCAAGTTGACTACTCCGAGGTAAATCTTGTGGTGAAATATGGAAGCAACCGTTCAAATATACGATACAGTTAGAAGGGTTGGTTAGTACTGCAAGGTTGGAATATGTTAGTTCAAATGGTTATGGAGACTCGATAAACTTCTGGAAATCGTAAATGCTGTAAATCATAATTTTCTCATGATTGAACTAAGTTACAAAATCACCCCTGATAGTTAAATGACCAAAATGCCCTTGTTGGCCAAAGTAATCAAATAGCCCCGAATGTAACTGATATCGTGAAAGGTCTTGACATAGAAATCTCTGAATGCCAGGTTGGAAACCTGATGAGAAAATAGAATTCTCGAGCTGCTGATTATGCCTTGTTGGTATAAATTACCAAAATGCCCTTATGTGATAAAATGATTATTATGCCCTCGTAGACTTAAATGAGTAAATCATTCATGATATGCCAAAACTCTCAAAGATCCTGATATATCATCTCCTGAATATTTGGTTTGAACCGTTAACACAAACCCCTCTTTTAATAGGGGTCCCGTTCCAAAGATCCGTTAAATTGTCAAAAGTTAATGTGTTCTTTTCCGTAAATGTCAAGTATCTCTAAGGAGTAAATGGTGTCATCTAGTGTGTTCCACGTGCGCCACACGACTGTTTTGCATACTGTTTTACATGATATGATACTGATCACGTGCATATGATTGACATACATAAAGTTACATGAACATGACATGTTTTATAAATAAGCATAACCGTACTGTATTTCTGATATATGCATATGCACCCGATATGGAAAACATGCTACATGGATAATGTGTTACTAAAAATACGGTTATTGACTAATGAATTAATGATGATCTGATTCACTGGGGTAATTGGGACATGATATGAAGCTACATACGGCTCAGCCCTGATCCAGCTGGTAAGACCGTCCCGTTTACGGATCCTAGGCTTCGGCCAGGTCCGCCCGTTTACGGATTCTAGGCTTCGGCCAGGTCCGCCCGTTTACGGTTCCTATGCTTCGGCAAGGGCCGCCCGTATTCTAAGGTATTCCTTAGGATGGTACCCTCGCCCAATGGGCACGGGTTAATGCCTGTACATGATACCGCACTGGGGAAACTAAATACTGGAGTATGGTTGGAGGGTAAATAAAGAATTGAAAATGTATTCTACTGCTACTTGAAACATATGTATATGATATAAAAAGGTTTACTGCATTGTTACATTTCATGCATTAATGTTGCACTGTTGGAACACACTAGACCCCAAACTCTCTAATTCCTCTCTTATGCTACTAGCCTATATAATTCCCGTCTACTTCTCAAGGTCTGAATAAAGAACAAGTATCGTTATTCTCGAGTGTGATGCAACCTCGAAATTGTAGAACAGAAATGGAGGTCGTTACTGCGCGGAACATCATGAAAATGTTATGCCTACCATATATTTGCATGAGCTTATAGCATCTTCTGGTAGTTTTGTATTACTGAGCTTTTCCAAGCTCACGTTGTTTTTACCATCGCAGGATAAAAGAACATATCATGGTATAAGTATGACATCAGTGTTCGGAGTTCTCTCGGCGTTGCTTTTGGAGTACGGTACTGTATAGTTAGTGGGTATGTATGTCATGTACTGTTTAACGACAATGTCTGTAAACTATTTTATGAAGTTTTTATTATGTGTTTAAATGACACCCGAATGATATTTTAAACAGAAGTGGGTTTTACAACTTAATAAATGTTTTAAAAATATTTTATGAGTATTTTTACCGTGGGTCGCTCTCGTGACCC
Organism: Hibiscus trionum; assembly: GCA_030270665.1. NCBI lineage: Eukaryota > Viridiplantae > Streptophyta > Magnoliopsida > Malvales > Malvaceae > Hibiscus > Hibiscus trionum. The sequence continues at coordinate 10,466,896 of BSYR01000056.1, forward strand.
TAATGTGACTTCCTAGGATCCGTCGTAACGCATAGGCGGGTCTAGGGGGTTACATTTAGTGGTATCAGAGCTTAGAGTTGCGTCTTTCTGGGTAGATCGGCCGATCGTCTGTCATAGGATGTCTGGTCTGTACATGCCCCTAGATTATAACCGTACTCCTCCGTGCCGAAACTCCGATGTTGAATCCTTTCCTGTAATAAGTACATCTAACCCATCTGTCCATAATAGCTTGATCTGTACTGGGAAGGAATATCGGTAATGTTTGTCTATGAATTGGATTAAATTGATGAATTTGATTCTAGATAAAGAAACTGAGATGATGTATGCATGTGGAATTGAAGATCTGAATCATTTAAAGAATAAATGTTTGAGCCATATGAGTTAGCTGATATAAGATTTCATCTAAGGTAGCTCGGTGATAATGATTGTGGTTGAAAATATTCTGATGAGATTTTGATAAAAGTATTACGAATTTAAACGAAAGGTGCCTGCGAGATTGGTGAATGTATATATTATGCGGTGACTCTGTTATGCACGAAGCAAACGATTATTGAGTATTACGCTGAAGGTAAATGATACTCGCTAATGACCTTAGATGTGTTCGATCAGTAGGAAGAAAGACATCTTCTCCATGTTGTGGCTTGGTATATCATTAAATATCATCCATGACTGCAATGTGATGTTTACATCCTGATTCTGGAATAGTCGTTGGAGTCCGAGTGCTTATCTGAACTGTAGTTGTCCGTATCCCTAATGTCTTCCATGTAGAGACAATATCGTCCAGATCCTAGTCATGTCATGCAAGTTCAGAATGTAGAGTTGAGATTAGACTTGTTCTATGAGGAGGAACCAATTTAGATCTTAGATTTTGATGAGAGAGTTCTGAGAAACCGACGCATTTCGATGGTTAAATTCAGTGGAGAAATCAGAGTCCTAGTGAGGCTACTTGGGAGATCGAAGGATCCATGAGAAAACAGTTTCCGCATCTGTTTGATTCAGGTAAATTTCGAGGACGAAATTTCTTTTTAGGAGGGGAGAATTGTAACACTAAAAAAAAAATGCTTTAAAACAAAAAGAAGGCGGATTTGTAGTTGTGGGGTTTTGAACCCACGACCACACCACATCCTTCACCCATGTATGTTTAACCATTGAGCCAAGTGTCCTTTTCTGTCAAGGGTTTGACTACTTTAATGTTTGAGTTAAGTTTTGGGAGGCCTAAATAAGATATATTAAAAACGTGTCTGTCCACCTACCCATTTAATTTTTTTTTGTTGTTGGAATCAATAAGATGAGTTTCCAGAGAATTCTAAAACCCAACCGACACCTCATCGTCTTCGTCCGAGCTCGCCCACCGCGCCGCCGTGAGAGTCACCGTCGGTATCATCAGAAGCGCCACGACGTCGCAACCTCGCCCCTGGCTTCCACGCGCGTCGTCGAGCCACCTTTCGTCGGCAAACACCGTTTAAAACGGCTGCGAGAAACCCAATCGTCGCCGTTGTTTCTTGCTTTTCCTGGCCTCGATTGTCGTCCGTTCGCGAGACGGACACCAGATCCGGGCTCTTGACGTGGAGGGGAGCAAAACCCCCTTAACCGATCGTCGACCCGACGCCGGCAAGTCCCTCATCGGAGTTGCGCGACTTCCGGCGATTTTGAACGCATGTAAGGTAAAAATTCAGCCTATTTCCGATTGGTTTCGTGGAATTCTGGGATGTGTTGGAAGGTTTGACTGAGAGGCTATATTTTTCTGGCAGAAACGACGCGAAATGGACTTTCCGGTGACCGACCGACGACCTCCCCGGCGACCGTTCGGTGACCAGTTGCCCTTGGGTAAGTGAACCGGTCCGAACCGGTATAAATCAAACCGGTCTAAACCCATTCATCAAACCGGTCTGAGCCCAACCAAACCAAGCCCAGTTCGTTGACCGACTCGACCCGACCCGTTGACCGACCCGACCCAGTGAGTCAACTCGTCCGAGTCAACTCGTCCGAGTCAACTCAGTGAGTTAACCCGCCCGAGTCAACCCAGTGAGTCAACTCGCTGAGTCAACCAGTGACGCCAGCATGACGTCAGCGTTGACTTCGACTGCTGACGTCAACATTGACCGTTGACCGTTGACCTGCCCGTTGACCGTTGACTTTGACCGTTGACCAAAAAAGTCAACATTTTCCGAAAACTCCTATTTTATGTTTTTCGACGTCCTGAGTCCGATTTTGAAGCCCGTTTTGTGAAATTCTAACCCGAAAGCCTCCGAATCTGACCTTGAACCCGAAAGTGTTTAATTCTGTTAAGAGCTCTATGGATAAGAACTGAAATGTTAATTTGTGTATTTGAAGGTATGGTAATATCTCGGTATTCGAAATGTCATGGGACATCCAGTCCGGATTCGAATGCGATCGAATGTAGTATCGGGAGTCAACCGGTATAACTCGGAACTAAGGTAATACACTACTACCTCTAGTATGCTTTATGAGCATGTTGGTATGTGTTAATGCATGCATAAATATGATGAGGAGTGTTGATTAGCTCTGCTTAAGTCAAACCGAATATGAAATTGAGTATGATAACCTAGATAAGATCGAAATGCTTGAACGAGAAAGTTAACGAATGTAAGGATTTGGAGTTCAATAAGTCAAGTAATAAGGTAGCTAATCTTCAAATTCAATTATTGACGTCAAATGAGTAAATGCTAGAAATATTTGGCTATGAAATTACGAAAATGCCCTTGAAATATGAGAATGACTAAAATACACTTGGAATTGGAAAAAAATCTAGAAATCTACAGTGGATATGGTAAATCAACTCGATTCATCGGGAAACCTTGATCTACTGATAAGTTATGGTAACAAGATTTAAATGTTCGAGATTGCAAGGTGTTAGATTTCCTTGAATTTAGAATGAACCCCTGAATATATATATATATATTTACGGGAAATTATTTGTACCTCTAAATTGATCAAACGACTCAAATACTGAATTGATCATAATGATAACGTATTGGAAATACTGTCATGGTTAAATCAATTGGAAGGGTCATATTGACCAAAAATGCTGAAGTATCCTCGGATACCGAGGATCGCAATTAACTGGAAGGGTGGATAAACTCTTGAGTTCTGAAATGAATGAAGTGGTTGGAGGTACCGAAATTTCTAGAATGGTTGAAACACCCACGAATATTTAAAGGATTGAAATATTATAAACGGTTCAATGAATAGAATGACGGATATCCCGAGCTTTTGAATGACCGAAATGCCCTTATGGGTTGAAGCATGACCCATGTACGACAATCACTCCTAATATTAATGTAAGGATGGAAGTTTCTCCGCACAAAATGCAAGTTGACTACTCCGAGGTAAATCTTGTGGTGAAATATGGAAGCAACCGTTCAAATATACGATACAGTTAGAAGGGTTGGTTAGTACTGCAAGGTTGGAATATGTTAGTTCAAATGGTTATGGAGACTCGATAAACTTCTGGAAATCGTAAATGCTGTAAATCATAATTTTCTCATGATTGAACTAAGTTACAAAATCACCCCTGATAGTTAAATGACCAAAATGCCCTTGTTGGCCAAAGTAATCAAATAGCCCCGAATGTAACTGATATCGTGAAAGGTCTTGACATAGAAATCTCTGAATGCCAGGTTGGAAACCTGATGAGAAAATAGAATTCTCGAGCTGCTGATTATGCCTTGTTGGTATAAATTACCAAAATGCCCTTATGTGATAAAATGATTATTATGCCCTCGTAGACTTAAATGAGTAAATCATTCATGATATGCCAAAACTCTCAAAGATCCTGATATATCATCTCCTGAATATTTGGTTTGAACCGTTAACACAAACCCCTCTTTTAATAGGGGTCCCGTTCCAAAGATCCGTTAAATTGTCAAAAGTTAATGTGTTCTTTTCCGTAAATGTCAAGTATCTCCAAGGAGTAAATGGTGTCATCTAGTGTGTTCCACGTGCGCCACACGACTGTTTTGCATACTGTTTTACATGATATGATACTGATCACGTGCATATGATTGACATACATAAAGTTACATGAACATGACATGTTTTATAAATAAGCATAACCGTACTGTATTTCTGATATATGCATATGCACCCGATATGGAAAACATGCTACATGGATAATGTGTTACTAAAAATACGGTTATTGACTAATGAATTAATGATGATCTGATTCACTGGGGTAATTGGGACATGATATGAAGCTACATACGGCTCAGCCCTGATCCAGCTGGTAAGACCGTCCCGTTTACGGATCCTAGGCTTCGGCCAGGTCCGCCCGTTTACGGATTCTAGGCTTCGGCCAGGTCCGCCCGTTTACGGTTCCTATGCTTCGGCAAGGGCCGCCCGTATTCTAAGGTATTCCTTAGGATGGTACCCTCGCCCAATGGGCACGGGTTAATGCCTGTACATGATACCGCACTGGGGAAACTAAATACTGGAGTATGGTTGGAGGGTAAATAAAGAATTGAAAATGTATTCTACTGCTACTTGAAACATATGTATATGATATAAAAAGGTTTACTGCATTGTTACATTTCATGCATTAATGTTGCACTGTTGGAACACACTAGACCCCAAACTCTCTAATTCCTCTCTTATGCTACTAGCCTATATAATTCCCGTCTACTTCTCAAGGTCTGAATAAAGAACAAGTATCGTTATTCTCGAGTGTGATGCAACCTCGAAATTGTAGAACAGAAATGGAGGTCGTTACTGCGCGGAACATCATGAAAATGTTATGCCTACCATATATTTGCATGAGCTTATAGCATCTTCTGGTAGTTTTGTATTACTGAGCTTTTCCAAGCTCACGTTGTTTTTACCATCGCAGGATAAAAGAACATATCATGGTATAAGTATGACATCAGTGTTCGGAGTTCTCTCGGCGTTGCTTTTGGAGTACGGTACTGTATAGTTAGTGGGTATGTATGTCATGTACTGTTTAACGACAATGTCTGTAAACTATTTTATGAAGTTTTTATTATGTGTTTAAATGACACCCGAATGATATTTTAAACAGAAGTGGGTTTTACAACTTAATAAATGTTTTAAAAATATTTTATGAGTATTTTTACCGTGGGTCGCTCTCGTGACCCTAATGTGACTTCCTAGGATCCGTCGTAACGCATAGGCGGGTCTAGGGGGTTACACTAATAGACACCTTTTGTGGAGTTTTGGCTTTCCAAACGCAGCCATATATCATTTTTAGCGGCATTTATTTAACAAACGCCGTAATAATTGTCGTTCGGTGGCGTTTTTTCTAAAAAACGCTACAAAAAATACCGTTATATACTAAGTTTGATGTAGTGTCTGCATGGCATTTTACTTCGCAGCAAACATATAACAACAAAACAATGAAACACATGGACATATCAAAACAAACATGTTCGATCCCATGTTTTTCTTAAAAGTCGATGATTAAATATTTCAAAAATTGAAAGACTATAAATTGTACCACACTACTATAGCTGGATGTAGGGATGTAAAAAGCTGACCCGACCTAAAAACCCGACTGAAACCTGCTCGAGTCAGAATCTGATTTGACCTGAAAATTTAATGACCCGAACCCGATCTGTAACCGACTGTTGTTGACCCGAACCTGAATTCGACCTGTTACTGTAGTGACCGAACCCGACCTGCGTCCGACTGAAAACGACCCGAACCCGAATTGGACCTGTTACTGTGGACCTGAAACCCGACCTGCGCCCGACTGAAACGAACCCGAAGCCGACCTGGCAGATAACCGATTTTACCCGACTGAATTGATCCGAGATCCGATATTACCCGACCTGTTTTGAACCCGACCTGTTTTGGACCCGACCTGTTTTGAACCCGACCTGTTAATTGACCCGACCTGCTTTGAACCTGACCTGTTAATTGACCCGACCTGCTTTGAACCCGACCTATTTTTAACCTGAATGATATTGATCTGACTTGATATTTATCTAATATATAGTTGAAGAAGTCTACAATTTGATAAATTTAAAGTGTTGATAAATGTAAAGTATTAATTTATTAAATTAATTTAATACTAACTCGCTCAATATAAATTATTTGTGAAGTTTAATAAGAATTAACATACTTAAATTTATTTTATTAAAAATATTCAAAATTTAAAAGTTCTATTAAATTAATAAATTGTGATGGATGAATTTAAAACAAATTATTTAAAATTTAAGTCAATTTATTAATTGTGATCGGAGGGAATTTTGGGACCATATTAAATAAAATGGGGGATTTTGGCAATTGGGGGGGGGGGGGGGAATTTGCCGCCATCAAACAAAATGGGGGGTGGGGGGAAATTTTGCCGCCGTATCAACTGAGTGGATGTGAGATTTTTTTATTTAGGGGTTAATTATTCTTTAGGTCCTTCCTTAATTAGATGGTTAGTGTTTAGGTTTTTTAGGTTTTAGTTTATTTTTTTTAGTCTTAACTTTTGGTTTAGTTTCTTTAAATTTTATTTAATTAGGCCATGCTTCATAAATTAACTAATTTTTGAGCTTTTTAGTTTGCTTTAAATTTGATTTGGTCCTCGTATAAAGATTTGGTAAGTAATTAGGTTTAATAATTTTATTCATTTGTGATTTTGGCTCTAATTAATAATTTAGTTTTAATTTATTTTTAGATTTGTCCTTTTTATGTTTCAATTTATTTTGTTTGTTAGATTTATGAGTTTATGTTTAGGGTTTAAGGGTAAGTGTGTCAAGTTGATTGTTTGGGGCTATGAGATTAGTTTAGGGATTATGTGATTAGGCTTGCACTCTAATTATTAGTGAATAGTGTCTGTAAGATTTAGATATTCATGTTTGGGGTTTAGGGGTAAATGCGTCAACTTAATTATTTGGGGTTATGAGATTAGTTTAAGGATTAGGGGATTAGGTTTGTACTCTAATTATTAGTGATTATAAGATTTAAGGGTTGAGGTTTATGGGTATTGTTTAGGGGTATACATATATACATACAAATATGTATGTTCTAGTATATATATATATATATAATTATAACAATATATATATATATATATATATATATATGTATACTAAAACTTAAATACATGCATATATATGTGTTTTAGTATGTATGTATGTATACATGTGTGTTTTAGTATTTTCTTCATTCTAGTCCCTTAACTTTATTTTAATTTGTCCACATTTATTATTCCAAATTGACCCACATTTATTTTTTTAATTTGTCCAATGTTTTATTATTTTAATTTGATATTTTCTTCATTCTAATCCCTTAACTTTATTTTAATTCCATATTAACCCCTATATATATATTTTAATTCATCATGTTTTATAATTTTAATTTGAAAATTTGTTCATTTTAGACCCTAAAACTTTATTTTTATTCTAAATTGACATCTACTTATTGTTTTTTTAATTACACTAATTTTTATACTTTTAATTTGATATTTTTGTTCATTACAGTCCCCAAAATTTTATTTTTATTCCAAATTGACCCCTTTTCATTATTTTCTTTTAAATTTGTCTAATGTTTTATAATTTTAATTTGATATTTTTGTTCATTATAATCCGTGAAACTTTATTTTTAATCCAAATTGACCCCTTTTCAGTCCAAATTGACGTCTTTTCATTATTTTTTAATTACTCCAATGTTTTATAATTTTAATTTGATATGACTTTAAATAATTAACTCCAGATCAATGACGATTGACGAAGGCCAACCTAAAGTCTATCGACTACTTATATGGTTGTACCGAACTCAAACTCAATACGAATTTCAATCCTAAAAATACCCCGACCTGAATTACCCGACCTGAAACTACCCGACCTAAAATTAACCGACCTGAAATGCACCCGACCTGAAATGCAACCGACCTGAAATGAACCCGACCTGAAATGGACCCGACCTGAAATGGACCCGACCTGAAATGGACCCGACCTGAAATGGACCCGACCTGAAGTGTATCCGAACCCGAATTAACCTGTCAATTATCTGCTTCGGACCCAACCCGTTTTGACCCGACCTGAAATGAACCCGACCTGAAATGGACCCGACCTGAAATGAACCCGATCTGAAATGGACCCGACCTGAAATGGACCCGCACCCGACCCGAGTCGAGTCAAAATAGAAAAATGACCTGTACCCGATTTTACCCGACCTGACAGTACCCGACCTGAAACCCATCCGATTACCTGTTTTTACATCCCTAGCTGGATGGTCCCGTACCCAAACAAGGGCTATGATATGAAAACAAATATCCATGGTCGTAGGGATTTAAAAACAAGTAACCGGATGGGTTTCAGGTCGGGTCAAATCGGATACATGTCATTTCAGGTCGATTTAATATTTTGACTCGATTCGGGTCGAGTGCGGTCAGTTTCAGGTCGGGTCAAAACGGATCGAGTCCGAATCAGTTAATTGACGGGTTAATTCAGGCTCGAGTAGACTTCAGATCATGTTCATTTTAGGTCGGGTAATTTCAGGTCTGTTTCATTTTAGGTCGTGATAATTTTTATTAATAGTTGATTGTGCAATTTGTGAACTATTTATCTGAAATTTTTCATTACATACAATTGATTTATAAAACCATAATCTGCCTTTGCTTTGTAGCATGTACATCTTGAATAAACAATTCTCGTATTTTGATACCTAAGAAGTTATATCTAGGCCATAAGAAATTCTCAGATGTTTAACGGTTGTACTCTGCCATGGTCCAGGGTAAAAAGGCCACGTCTTCCCCTCCAATGTTCAACAAGATGTCATATCAGAGTTCCATTGACGAGGAGCTCTCCTTGTTACCTTCGCGACCGAGACTTTCATGAAATTTGTTAACAGGAGCTTTCTTCCAAAACTTGTCCGGCTGTCCCTCACTTTGTACTTTGCCAAGCTCACCATGATTCTACTCCCAAAAAGCACAAAGCCATCCAATCTGGAGATAGCGAGCCCTTAATGCGTCTATCATTTTTGAGAGTCTAACAAAACCAAACCTGCTTCCGTGTAATATCCTAAAATCGGGCCTTGAGGTTTCATGTTTAAATAAGCTATTTCAAAGTTAGGGGCTTACTAGCTCGGGTATGCATCTGTGCCGGTTTGTCATGTCAGTCTGTTCTGTTCTGTCTATATTTGTTCTGTCATGGCTGCATCAGTTCTGACATGTCTGATTCTGAATGAATGTTCTGAATGTTTGTTTAATTTTTCGTTTACGCTTGCTATCTGGTTAATTTTTGCACTTAGAGATCACATTAGACTTTGTAACACATTCTTTGTTTTCTATTTATTTTTCAGATTAATTGATGCTCTAAGCCTGGATTCGGCATCACTCGGAGAGTCTCAAATTTCTAACAGTTACTGATTTATAAGTATATTGCTTTATTTCGTAAGTTACATAATTTCATAATTGTAGCTTTGAACTGATATGTGGTTTTGGATTGTGAAAATTTTATTTTCTAAAATCGAATTCTCAATTTTCTCTCGATGACATTCTAGATTCAGTCATAATTTTTGGACCGGGTTTAAGGTGTTACATTTTGTCTTCGTTCCTCTTTACCGGAATGGAAGCATCTACGTCGTTGTGATGCGCGAACGAACCCCAAAGCCCTTGCCAGTGCAACCGAAGAGGAATGTTTGAAACAAAAATAGTGACAACCTTGCTCGACTGCGCCTCTCCACCCTCATTTCGCCTCTACTGCAAGTTAAAAATATTTCTTATTTCTTCGCCTTCCTCACCATATCACTTCAATCTTCGGTCTGCTAGAACCAAACTATAATAGATATGAAATCTAATACCCAAGATCTATCATGTCAAATCATCAAGAACAATAAACTGAATGCGGAAGCGTACCTAAATTAATCAATATATGAAAACTTTGAATCTTTTGATGAAGATCGCCTTAAAGGTGGTTGTGATCTTCCAAGAACATAGGTTAGCCCTTGCCGTAAAAACTCTCTGACGGGGACAAGAGTAATACAAGTTAACATATTTCTTGGGGACCACTACCTCTTTATATAGTTGATTATTAAATCAACTATTAAATATTTATAACTCTGCCCCTCATTGAATTATAAATATATCTTATGGTATTTGCACTTTTATTTTCATGACACTTTAATACCCATGACACGTCCAACATAATCGGTCACTTAATTTTCTGTCATACTTTATAATAGCGTCATACATTTTACATATGTGCCCACAATTGAGGATTTTAATCCAACAATCTCCCACTTGGGCAACATATGTTTCCTGATAAATGTACAACCTTATGAGCTCAAAAATTTTCTATTATATAATAGGTATTCTTTAACAATCTCGTTCATCAACTATATCCATATAGGATCAAAGCGGTCTTCGCCATATCAATCATGACTGGACCCATCAATGATCACGTATAGAAACATAGTCAAATGACATAGATCAATCATGGATGTGTACCATGGAAAATTACAAGAAATGTGAACCGAACATGTCTATTTCCAACTGGTCCTCCTAAACTTTAGTGAGATCAAACTTTACTGAATTCAGAGTGTGCATAAACCAAAAGAACTTTATTTCTGCAGAAAATAATCTTAAAATATCCTTAAACCAAAGTAACTAAAATTGTGTCTAAACTGTAACCCCCTAAACCCCACCTAGAAGAAAGGCCGAATTTAAGAAGTCACAATTGAAAACTTTACCCTCAAGAAACTAATTCAAATTATAATATATTAAAATAGCGTAAAATAAATTATTTTTGATAATAATATAAAATGCCTCAATAAATATAAAATTTGAACGTAAAAGTAATAATCTTATAATTTAAATAAAATATTCAAATTTAAAGTATGAAAACATGTGCTAAAAACAATAAGTCTCAAATCTGAAATTACATCAAAATCCCAAAATAATTTTAATAATAAAATATTCCCGAAAGTAAAGTATGTCCAAACTGAATATAAAATAGATTCGATAAAATAAAGAGATCCTTCGAGTACCAAGTCGCCTAGAGTCCAAGATATGTAAGAGAAAACTATGGGGGAGTAAGCTATTAAACTCAGTGTGTCTCTAAAGTGCAAGCAATCACAAACTCAGTTTCAGAACAATTCTCATAAAAATATTTTAAAGACACGAGTCATGTTTAAACACAATTTTATGAAATCACAAAGCAATGCACCCATACTGCATAGTCACCAAAAAGAGTATGTTCCCCAGAACCTCTCTCTACATAGTCACCAACACAAGTGGTATAAACCACTAAATTTCTCCGTACAATCCCAACCAATGATAACACAGTAAAAAGATATCACAGTTTTCACAGTCTCAACACAGTCCGATAATAAATCAGGGATTCACAGTTCATTTATTTTAAATCACAGTCTGAAAATAATATGCACAGAAAACATAATGTAAAATCATAGAACATCTGAAAATCATTCAAGTGTAAAATCACAGTCACAAAATCAAAGTATGTAGCACAGGAAGAGAACACACCTTAGCCAAAGCAACTCAACCTACTTAATAATGTGTTTCCCACGATCAGAACCACTGGTTTAGCTGTATTAGAACCTATGGGAATAATTTCGATATTAGCACTATTATCACTATGCCACCAAACTAAGACAAAAACACTAATCCAAAAGAATACTCACGTGTAGTCCTAGTGGTACGTACACGGTTAGATCGAATAGGCAAAGGAGGTGGTAGTTCGTCAAAGTCACGGTCGAAAGAATAATGATCACCTTAATCAACACAATAATCTTAATCACAATCTCATAATAAATTCTCAACGATCAATAGGCTGATTACGGGTTGGGTTCGGTTTAGATTTAGGTTACAGCTTTAGGTCCTAACTTTAGGTTAGATGGATCAAAGCTCAAATTGATGAATCGAATCAAATTCATGTAACACAATGATGCCTGATGAGTTCTCAAAGATGACATATTTCATTTGCTATTTTTCTAGTTATTTGGACTTCTTGCTGCATAATACATGCTGTTTTTGTTATATTTTGTGCAGGGATCCAATTCTGGAAATAGCAGTAAAAAGGGGGCATTTCTGCAGTTTTTATTATTATTCTGTCATGACTGGCATCATGGGCACGACACTGGGCACGACGCGTCTGACGTGGCAGTGACGTGGCGACTTCTAGAAGCTTCTGGAATGTTTGGAGAGATCTTATCAACTTATCCGTTTAGATTTCCTGCATTTAAATTTCAAAACATTTGAATTGTTTTATCTTTACTTTATTATTTTAAATTTTCTTATCTTTTATCTTTGTAATTCCAAGCCTATAAATACCACTCCTTGGTAAAGGCTTAGGAATCAATCAAATCATCTTCTAGCTTTGAGTATTTTTATCTTTGTAAACATTTTCAGTTTTAATCCAAGTTCTTTTCCTTTATTTTTCTTGTTTCATTTATTTTATGCTATTTAATTACTTTTCTAAAATCAAGTTAAGTATGATAATCAATATCATGCTTAGCTAAATCCTTTAAGCCAAGAACCAGCCAAGTCAATTCGATTCGTGAGAATTGAACTTGCTTAAATATTTTTGGGAAATCATTTTTATCTTTCTGCTTAGATAGTTTGGCAATCGGCCTTACTAAAGGTTTTTAACCGTTTTTCAAATCAAAAAGAGCTCGTTGGTCTGGAATCGTTTAAAAACATAGTTGGGAGGAAGGATCAGCCTGTGGCAAATTTCGACTTCCTGTGAACACTCTTAGCGGCGGTCCGCTAAGGAAAGATAAAATCAGAAGCGATTCTATTTTAGACAATTTCTGAGTCGGGTTTTTCCTGCTTTTATTCTAAATACTTTAACAGCGATAGACGTGGTTGATTTATTTAAGAACCATCTTTCGAAGATAAACTTGGGAGGATTGGTTACTCGAGAGAGAAACAAGTTACGACGGGTTGGGCCTCGTAGACTGTAACCGACATGATCCCCGAAATAAAAATCTATTTCAGTGATCGAAAGAATTGAAGGAGCTGGTTCGAGGCTATCTCACATACTTGGTTTTCCTTATTATTTTTAATTCTTGCATTTATTTTATTACTTCACTCAATATCAAATCACTTCCCCCATTTTATTTAATTATTCTGCAGATATTCCTGGGAGTAGTAACCGAAGCAGTCTTCAGTCAATAATTCCAGCTAATCTCCTCGCGGATCGACCCTCTTTCCCTATATCTACTCAATTTCTTTATTTTATTTATTGTTGAAAGAGGTTAAATATATATTTATTTTTGACCGGTTAAACGACGACTTGTCAAAATTGGCTCCGTTGCCGGGGAGATTTACTTTCGGCATTTTTGACTGATTTTGTTTTATTTTTATGACCAGGAAGAACTCGGGTACTTTAGCTCCATACAACCCGGAAATTGAAGCAAACGCTCGTAGAACTCACGGCGAGACACTTCGCCGAAAGAAACAACAAAGCACACGACGATCCGAACAGGAATCCACTTCCGAAACTACACCAATTGATGAACCTACACAAGAACCAGAACCGATGGTAGATCAAACGATTCGAGAGATTAACGCAGCCCCTACTGTACAGCAACCACTCTGCATCGCTTTTCCTCAAGGCGATACTCCCTTCCAACTCAAAACGGGCCTAATTCACCTATTACCCACCTTTAATGGCCTCCCTACTGAAAGCCCACATAAACACCTTGCCGAATTTCACATGGTGTGCAGCAGCATGAAACCGCAAGGAGTTTCGGAGGATCAGATAAAACTAAGGGCATTTCCTTTTTCTTTAGCCGGAACGACTAAAGAATGGTTATTTTATTTACCTCCGAATTCGATTAATACATGGGCTGATCTTTCTCGTGTTTTCCTTGACAGGTATTGCCCTGCAGCGAAAGCGACTGAACTTAGGCGAAGCATTTTGGGTATCCAACAAACGCATGATGAATCCCTATATGAATATTGGGAAAGATTCAAGAAGCTGTGCGCAAGCTGTCCGCAACATGGCTTATCCGAGCAAACACTCATTCAATACCTATACGAAGGAATGTTACCAATGGACAAAAAGATGGTAGATGCAGCAAGCGGTGGCGCGCTCGTTAATATGACCCCTACTGCAGCAAGAACATTAATCTCCACAATGGCTGCAAATTCGCAGCAATTTGGTTCTACAAGTGAACCCAGTCGACGGGTTCAAACAGTAAGCACAATTTCATTAGAGAATAAGATAGACAATTTGACTAATATTGTGTATTCTCTTGTTTCAGGGGAGATAAGAGCTGCTAAGGTATGCGGAATATGCACTATGCCAGATCACGCAACCGATTTATGCCCATTGCTGCGAGATACATCTGGTGCCCAAGTTAACGCCATACACAACTTTCCCGGACCTCCCCAAAGACCCTATAACCCACATAGCAATACATTCAATCCCGGTTAGAGAGATCACCAAACTTGAGCTACAGTAATCAGAACCCAAATTACCAACCTAGGCAACAACCTCCCCACCAAAACCAAGCACCCCAAAAATCCTCGCTTGAGTCTATTGTTGAGAGATTGGCAGTTTCGCAGGAAAAATTCCAAACCCAAACACAATCCCATCTCCAGCAAATCGACAAACAAATAAGCCAACTAGCTCAAGCCGTTAGCCGTATAGAATCCCAGGGAAATTTACCATCACAAACCGAAACCAATCCAAGGGAAAATGTGAGTGCGATCACTCTGCGTAGTGGAACTGTGATAACGCCTAAACCGCCCAAGCAAACCGAGCAAAAATCTGACGAGCAAAGCAGCTCTTCGAAGGACCAGAACGAAAAGTCTCCACCCACTGCAGGTAACTCTAAATCCAATATTTTTGTTTCTACTTACGAACCTGTTCCTCATTTTCCAAGTAGATTGGCAAAACGAGATAAAAAGGAGGAAGAGAAGGAAATTTTAGATGTATTCAAGAAAGTGGAAATTAATATTCCACTTCTTGATGTTATTCGAAAAGTGCCTAAATACGCAAGGTTTCTGAAGGACTTATGCACAAACCGAAGGCGACTATCCGGAAATGAAAAAGTTAACCTTGGTGAAAATATTTCCGCCATCTTTCAAAAGCCGTTGCCGCCAAAGTACAAGGACCAAGGTATGTTTGTGATTCCCTGTAAAATTGGGAAAGTTGGGATTAAAAGAGCGATGTGCGATTTAGGCGCATCTATCAACGTCATGCCGTTAAGCGTCTACAACAAAATTTCTACTGAGCCTTTGAAGGAAACGCGAGTGACGGTTCAACTAGCTGATCGTTCAGTTATCTACCCCGAGGGAGTGCTAAAAAACGTGTTGGTACAGGTAAAAGATCTTATTTTCCCTGCTGATTTTTATATTATTGACATGGAAAATGATCGCAACAATAACGGATCCGAAATCTTGCTTGGCTGACCTTTCCTATCAACCGCGCATACAAAGATTGATGTTCGCGACGTCATCTTAACTATGGAATTTGATGGGGAAGTAGTTAAATTTGATATGTATAAAGCTATGAAGTACCCTGATTCGGTCGCAAGTTTAAATTTCGTTGATATTATAGATCCGTTAGCTGATGATTTGATCGAAACTGATATGTGTTATGACTTTTGTAGGGAATTCGCGGATCTCGGCGATAAAAACAAAGGCGAAATCATTTCAAATCTTTCCTCCCTTTCTGATTTTCGATTAATTCCAATTCGAACTAAACATTTTTCCTCAATTTTGCAAGAACCAAAGCCAAGGTTGGAACGGTTTGATTATGTAAATTTTGGTGACAACCAATCCCTGCCAACCATTATTTGGAGTAATTTGTCGCATCGGAAAGGAGGTAGAAGCTTAGTTTTTGTTTTGCGCACAAATAAAAAGATGGAGGAAGGCGTTAAAACGATAAGGGATGGACATCATCGTTTATTTGAAGAACATGTTTTTGAAGAACCAAAAATTTAGCAAAGGTCGTCGAGCTAAACGACGTTAAACAAAGCGCTAAATGGGAGGCAACCCATTCACGTTTTTTTTCCTTTCATTTTTTTCTCTTTAGTTAAAATTTTTATCTTTGTTTTTCTTTTAATTTTT
The DNA here is from genome assembly GCA_030270665.1 of Hibiscus trionum. Lineage (NCBI taxonomy): Eukaryota > Viridiplantae > Streptophyta > Magnoliopsida > Malvales > Malvaceae > Hibiscus > Hibiscus trionum. The sequence continues at coordinate 10,482,902 of BSYR01000056.1, forward strand.
CTCAATTTTGGTTTCATTCCAGACTTCCAGTGAAGGGAGATATGAAATTGAGCTGAAAAAAATTCGTTGGTTCGGGAGAGGAGTAAAGTGCACTGTTTCATTAAAAACGGTGCACGTTAGAAAAACCAAAAGCATGCGGTGCAAGTTAGCCGACCCCCCTCTTTGACCCTTTGACCCGTCTTTGCCAAATAAACCAAATTATTTTCTTTCCCTTTTTTTCACTTCTCAAAACAAGAAAACCAATCCCTTTCACCATACCTTCCCGCTCGGCCTCAACAAGCCCCCACCTTGTTCATCAAAAATATGCACTCCGATCACCATGGTCCGCACGCGCCGTCAAGGAAGAGAAGAGCCCTCCGTCTTGCCCACCGTCCTTGGCGGACGGCGCCACTTTGCCACACAGCAGCGTTTGTTGAAGTGCCCAGCGACTCGGACCCCATCCCCGACTCTCCTCCCCGCCATGGAGGCAGGTAAGGGCACCCGCAACCAGTTCCACCCACCACTGCCTCTTCTCCGGCCAGATCCGACGGCCGCCGTTCGCGGTTTTCTTTAGCCGCTGGACAGAGCAGTCAACATCCTCCACCTCATTCACCGTCTCCCTCATTCCACTCTATGCCAACAGTGGACTCAATTTCATCACTCACGGGGAGTATCTTTTGCCCTTATTATCTTTTTATTTCCTTAATTTTTATGAATTGGGGCAATTCACTTAAGTAAGGGGGAGGGTAATAAATTACCACTTGTCTTCTTGTTTGATTATATGTTTGACTTTGATTAAACTTGAGATGAATTTTTTTTCTTGCCATTACTTGTTGAACATCATGTTGTACTTGTTCTAGTGCTTAGGAATGATTAAATTGGAGCATTTTGATAATCAAATGATATGGGTAATCTGCAGTTTGACATCTCTTTTAATTACTCTTGATAGTGTTAATTAAATTTCTCGCCTAAGCTTAATCAAACTAGCCCAATTTTGGTAAGATTTGAGCCTTGAGCATGCATTCTTCATATTATGCTCGTTTCTTTTTCTTGAGAGGGTCATCTTGAATTTTAGGAATCTAGAACTTGTGGCTTGCTTACGATTCGAGACTACACTAAGAACGAGGTGCTTTAAAATGATTTAGGCATTAGGCTTTAACCTCTTCCATCCCTTCCATTTTACCCTTTCTTATCGCCTAGTGAGCCTTTGTTAGCCTTACACCCCATTTTTTGGCTTAACCCTCAACCAAACTTTTTGATTGATCAAATGCTAGAAACTGTATTGCTAGACAAAAAGGGGCTGCAATTCGAATAAAGGGCAGATTTTTTCTAAAAAAAATTAAAAAATGAAAAAAAAACAGAATTAAAGGAAGCAATTGCTTCGAAAAAAAAGAGAAAAAAAGGTTTCGAAAAAACTGAAAAGAAAAGAAAAAGATTGTTTGCTTGCCCACTTTTAAGCTTCTCTTTTGTCTTCACTGTCTATTATATCTTGCATTGATCATCTTCCTTTGATTATTTTCTTTCCATCTTTCTACCCTTTTCTAAACCCACATTACACCTTGAATAAAAGACCTAATGATTTTTGCACCTCGATTCTAATAAGTAGTGGAGAATTGAACTTGTTACAAGCTTATGGAAACCTTTGTTCATGCTTGACTTAGAGTGCTTTTTGCTTCACGTTTACCTTTAAAACACTTTGAGTGCTCTTGAGTGTATCTTGGTGAGGATTAAGACTAGGTTAGGATTTGATTAAGTGCTTGATAGGTAATTGGAAGAGATAAGGACTGATCTTTGCTTGCATCCATTTGGTTTGATAATGTTTTCTTTCATGATACTCCAATTGCGCTAGAACTCTTATGATTATGTTTGATGCTTGTAATGGCTTGAGAAATGCATTCTTGGTTAATATCTCTTTCGGACATACTTGAGGACAAGTATGAGACAAGTGAGGGGGAATTTGATGAGTTCTCAAAGATGACATATTTCATTTGCTATTTTTCTAGTTATTTGGACTTCTTGCTGCATAATACATGCTGTTTTTGTTATATTTTGTGCAGGGATCCAATTCTGGAAATAGCAGTAAAAAGGGGGCATTTCTGCAGTTTTTATTATTATTCTGTCATGACTGGCATCATGGGCACGACACTGGGCACGACGCGTCTGACGTGGCAATGACGTGGCGACTTCTAGAAGCTTCTGGAATGTTCGGAGAGATCTTATCAGCTTATCCGTTTAGATTTCCTGCATTTAAATTTCAAAACATTTGAATTGTTTTATCTTTACTTTATTATTTTAAATTTTCTTATCTTTTATCTTTGTAATTCCAAGCCTATAAATACCACTCCTTGGTAAAGGCTTAGGAATCAATCAAATCATCTTCTAGCTTTGAGTATTTTTATCTTTGTAAACATTTTCAGTTTTAATCCAAGTTCTTTTCCTTTATTTTTCTTGTTTCATTTATTTTATGCTATTTAATTACTTTTCTAAAATCAAGTTAAGTATGATAATCAATATCATGCTTAGCTAAATCCTTTAAGCCAAGAACCAGCCAAGTCAATTCGATTCGTGAGAATTGAACTTGCTTAAATATTTTTGGGAAATTATTTTTATCTTTCTGCTTAGATAGTTTGGCAATCGGCCTTACTAAAGGTTTTTAACCGTTTTTCAAATCAAAAAGAGCTCGTTGGTCTGGAATCGTTTAAAAACATAGTTGGGAGGAAGGATCGGCCTGTGGCAAATTTCGACTTCCTGTGAACACTCTTAGCGGCGGTCCGCTAAGGAAATATAAAATCAGAAGCGATTCTATTTTAGACAATTTCTGAGTCAGGTTTTTCCTGCTTTTATTCTAAATACTTTAACGACGATAGACGTGGTTGATTTATTTAAGAACCATCTTTCGAAGATATACTTGGGAGGATTGGTTACTCGAGAGAGAAACAAGTTACGACGGGTTGGGCCTCGTAGACTGTAACCGACATGATCCCCGAAATAAAAATCTATTTCAGTGATCGAAAGAATTGAAGGAGCTGGTTCGAGGCTATCTCACATACTTGGTTTTCCTTATTATTTTTAATTCTTGCATTTATTTTATTACTTCACTCAATATCAAATCACTTCCCCCATTTTATTTAATTATTCTGCAGATATTCCTGGGAGTAGTAACCGAAGCAGTCTTCAGTCAATAATTCCAGCTAATCTCCTCGCGGATCGACCTTCTTTCCCTATATCTACTCAATTTCTTTATTTTATTTATTGTTGAAAGAGGTTAAATATATATTTATTTTTGACCGGTTAAACGACGACTTGTCAATGCCATAATTGGTTCTCTATCATTGGAAGAAAAATAATGATAACAATAATATATATAATAATCAAAACCCTTTACGTATATACTAATAAAGATAAATATATATATATATATACTTGCATTAGAGTTTAACAATTATATTAAACAGTAGGTAGATGTGGTTATAATCATGTATAAAATAATTATATGAATAATGAAAGAATAATAATAAATAAATAAATAAAAATCAAACCATATGGCCAAGAGAAGAATTGATCACTAATATGGCTCACCTAATTTACGTGAGCAGTACAGGAGATGGGATTAGGAGGTGAGCCCCACGCTTTGCCTGTTTGAGTAATTGGTTTTGAAAAGCAATGGATTGACCGATAGACATGTAAAAAAATGAATTGGGTTTTGGTTTTCTTTCGAATAGAGAATCGCACGAAACGAGGTTGGAGATGGAGAACGGTAGAAGGGAAAATTAGGGGAAAAATAAAGGTTTAATGGGTTTGAATACCCAAATCTTTTTGATAAACTACAAGGTAAGTCCTTGACATCCTAAGGTTCACAAAGTAGGTACCTAATATCAATTCTTTATAAAAAAAGTCACCAATTTGTTTAAAAATTCAATTAATTCCCAAATTTCTCAATTAGGGTTTCATATTTAATTTCCCAATTTTTAGGGTTTTGAATTTAACGATTTCAAAATTAGGGTTTTTTAATTAGAGATATTTTGGGGTGTTACAACTCTCTCACCCTTAAAAGAAATTTTGTCCTCGAAAATTTCAAACTTAGCGATAGATCCCAAAAATTAACTGACAGAACTTAAAATTCTTCATTCTAAATTCCTCATACTTCAACATGAAAATAAAAACTTGAAAACGTGAGAAATGTACCTGCTATGTCTTCTGGTTCACCATCATAACTCTCACGAGCTCCAGTTGCATAAACCAACCCCGGTCATCTAGTACCGGATCTAGCTGATCTATCACTCTGGGCAGGTCTACCTCTACTAGCAGTACCAAAAGCAGATGATCTACTCTGTCATCTACCTCTAGAAGGTGTCTGAACGGATACCTGTGATTGATTCTGTACAAATGATCCGGTAGGTGGACGTGGACAATCATTAAAGAAGTGATCTAAAGAACCACATCTGAAACAAGCTTTGATCTTTCTCCCACACTCCCCAGTATGCCACTTCTTACAATAAGAAAACGGAGGCACGAAATAAGAACCTGTCAATCCACCTACACTAGCAGTCGGAAAAGTATAAGTCATTGGTCTAGCTCTAGAATAACCCTGATGATCAAACTCCTCTAAAGCTCTCTTTCTAGACTGATTCCCCTGACTATACTGAACTGTTGCGGTTGGTGGCTTACTAGCTTGATCAGTACCGTGAGATTCAAGTTGCTTGAACTCTACCACATTCCACTTAGCAGTCCTAGCTCGTTTGGTAATCTCCTTGTACTTCTTATCCATATGTAAGGCGACTCCCGCCTTGATCATTGGACGCAACCCTTTTAGAAATCAGTCACATTTTCTTTCTCTATGGTCACTAACCCTGGAACATATGGTATCAGCCTCATGAATTCTATCTCATAATCATTCACAGACATGTCGTTCTGCTTCAGATTCATGAAATCATCCCGACACTTTGCTAGATACTCATCCCCAACATATCGGTCACGGAAAGCATGTCAGAAATAATACCAAGAAATCTGACCAGCTGGAATAACATGCTCCTCAGCCGCCCACCAATTCTGAGCCTCACCCTGCAATAGTGATACAGCAGCCCTAAGCTTCCGGTCGGTAGGATAGTCCATCTCAACAAACAACCTCTGAAGCTTCTTCAACCAGTACTCAGCATCAGCCGGATCTGTACCTGTTTTCCCATCGAACATAGTCATCCCAACAGCCAGAAACTCAGTAGATATGGGTTTCATGACACCTTCAGACTAACGAAGGTAGCGGAGCAACTCTCTATGCACTACAGCACCATCCAAGCCCGTAGTCATACTGTCCCCAGAACCATGTGGTCTATCACCTTGCGCTCGCTGAGTTGGCTGATCCTCACCACCAGCCCGTTGAGCCCCAGTCTATTGGGCCACAGTCTGCTAGGTCTCGATCTGCTGAACTCCAGGTTGCTGATCCACGGCCTGCTCTTCCTCATTAACATTATGAATATTATCCTGATTCGGCGGCGCTCCCACAGACTGTGAAGCACCGCTCTCAGCTGCTGCGGTACGACCTCGACCACGCACTCCACCACGACTACGACTAGCCGCTAAACTAGAGCTCTTACAAGGTGGCATAGTAGTCTATCTACAAAAGTAAAGATCCTAAGATCAATTTCGGTACTTGGAGTTCTATTCAAAATATATCAAAATTTTGAAAATATTTATTTTCCCAAAAATACCCATTTGCCCGAAAACATTACCATGCATGCAAAAGTTTAAATTCAATTTAAAACCTTGTTTGAGCCTCACAGTCCGAGGGTTGAACCAGGCTCTGATACCACTAAATATAACCCCCTAAACTTGACCTAGAAAAAAAGGTCAAATTTATGAAGTTACGATTGAAAACTTTACCCTCGGGAAACTAATTCCTTCGAGTACCAAGTCGCCTAGAGTCCAAGATCTGTAAGAGAAAACTATGTGGGAGTAAGCTATTAAGCTCAGTGTGTCTCTAAAGTGCAAGCAATCACAAACTCAGTTTCACAACAATTCTCATAAAAATATTTTAAAGACACAAATCATGTTTAAACACAATTTTATAAAATCACAATGCAATACACCCATACTGCATAGTCACCAAAAAGAGTAGGTTCCCCAGAACCTCTCGCTACATAGTCACCAACACAAGTAGTATAAACCATTAACTTCCTCTGTACAATCTCAACCCATTATAACACAGTAAAAAGATATCACAGTTTTCACAGTCTCAACACATTTCGATAATAAATCAGGGATTCACAGTTCATTTATTTTAAATCACAATCCGAAAATAATATGCACAGAAAACATAATGTAAAATCATAGAACATCTGAAAATCATTCAAGTGTAAAATCACAGTCACAAAATCAAAGAATGTAGCACAGGAAGAGAACACACCTTAGCCAAAAGCAACTCAAGCTACTTAATAATGTGTTTCCCACGATCAGAACAACTGGGTTTAGCTGTATCAGAACCTATGAGAATAATTTTGATATTAGCACTATTATCACTATGCCACCAAACTAAGACAAAAACACTAATCCAAAAGAATACTCACGTGTAGTCCTTGTGGTACGTACAAGGTTAGATCGAATAGGCGAATAAGGTGATAGTTCGTCAAAGTCACGGTCGGAAGAATAATGATCACCTTAATCAACACAATAATCTTAATCACAATCCCATAATAAATTCTCAACGGTCAATAGGCCGATTACGGGTTGGGTTCGGTTTAGATTTAGGTTACAACTTTAATGACGGCTCTCTTTCGTCGAAAATTCCGTTACTAAAACTGAATTCCGTCAGAAATTCCCTCACAAATTCCCTCATAATTCACACATTTTTTGTAGTGTTAGATGGATCAAAGCTCAAATTGATGAATCGAATCAAATTCATGTAACACAACGATGCCATAATTGGTTCTCTATCATTTGAAGAAAAATAATGATAACAATAATATATATAATAATCAAAACCCTTTACGTATATACTAATAAAGATAAATATATATATATACTTGCATTAGAGTTTAACAATTATATTAAACAGTAGGTAGATGTGGTTATAATCATGTATAAAATGATTATATGAATAATGAAAGAATAATAATAAATAAATAAATAAAAATCAAACCATATGGCCAAGAGAAGAATTGATCACTAATATGGCTCACCTAATTTACGTGAGCAGTACAGGAGATGGGATTAGGAGGTGAGCCCCACGCTTTGCCTGTTTGACTAATTGGTCTTGAAAAGCAATGGATTGACCGGTAGACATGTAAAAATAAGGAATTGGGTTTTGGTTTTCTTTCGAATAGAGAATCGCACGAAACGAGGTTGGAGATAGAGAACAATAGAAGGGAAAATTAGGGGAAAAAATAAAGGTTTAATGGATTTAAATACCCAAATCTCTTTGATAAACTACAAGGTAAGTCCTTGACATCCTAGGGTTCACAAAGTAGGTACCTAATATCAATTCTTTATAAAAAGTCACCAAATTTGTTTAAAAATTCAATTAATTCCCAAATTTCTCAATTAGGGTTTCATATTTAAATTCTCAATTTCTAGGGTTTTGAATTTAGCGATCTCAAAATTAAGATTTTTGAATTAGGGATATTTTTTGGGTGTTACATAAACCAAATGAGAATTTTTCAAAATTACAAACTCCTACTAAAACCGAATATCTTACACCCAGATGAGTAGTGTGCTCATGAAAAACCTAGGGTGACAGTTTCTTAATATGCATGCAATTATGGTGTTTGTACCAACATGCTCTATAGACACACAACCACTCTGAATTTTCTTTAACAACTAGGAACTTAATATTTATGTGCTTTAAATTTGAAGTGTTCCTATTGTTTATAGAATAAATGAATGCATATTTATTGTCACAAATTAACTGAAATGGTCTTTCTATTCAATCTACAATTAGCAGCTCAAGTGACAAAATTCTTTTGCATCAATATTTTATTAGAATCGAAGCCTGTAAACCTGATGATCACTAACTTACCAGAACTCTGACATGTGAGCATGTAATTTTTGTTCTCTGAAGATATCTCATAACCCCATTGGTTGCTATCGAAAGGTCCATAATATGATTCCTCAAATATCTGTCTAACATTCTAACAATGTACACAATTTCCGAACGCATACATACTTGAGCGTAAATTAGATTCTCAATGGCTTATGCATAGAGAATCTTTTGGATTTTCTAAATTTCAAGGTTACTTTTAGGGCATTGAGTAAGACTAGATTTGTCTTCTTTAGAAATATGAGTATCACTTGGTTTTACTCCCACTGAACTTGTAGTATATACAATTTTCAACCAAATTTACCTCAAAATCGAATGAGATAATCAATATGAAATTTATAATTTCATTAATGAGAGCCCTACTTAAGCTCATAGATGAATTTCTTTAATTTACATATTATTGATTTTGTATCATTAGACACAAATCTAAGATTGTACCATATAATTCATTTCTTCAATGTCGCCATTGAAAAACACAAGCTTAACATCCATCTTATGTAGCTCAAGATTAAAATAAGCAACAAGCGTCATGATTATCCTGGAAGAGTCTTTTAATGAAACTGAAGAGAAAGTCTCTACAAAATTAATGTCTTCTTTTAGAGTGTATCATTTAAATATAAGATGTACTTTATACTTATCCACATTACCATTTCCATCCCTATTGGTTTTAAATATTCATTTACAACCAATTGGTTTGCACCTTAAGGTAATGAGACAAGTTCCTAAACTTTATTGTCTTGCATAAAATTATACTCTTCTTGAATGACATCAATCCACTTTTGAGAGTTAGAACTTTTATGGTCTGATAAAAATGATTGAGTCATTTTCTATCATTCTATTGTTACCTTATTTTCTTGAAGAAATACAATATAATAATTTGGAATAGTATTTTATCTTCCTCTCGTGGACTTCTTTAATGACACTTTTTTTAGGTTGTTGAGTTTGTTCTTCTGAAACAATTACATTATCTTGAATGAGAGTTGTTCAACATTGTTTTGCTAAGGTACTTGATTCACTTCTTGATTAATGATAGGTGTGAAAACCTAAACATCATCAAAAATGATAGTAGGAATTAACTTATAATCTAATTCCTCCTCAATAGCAATGTATCTAACTTTATTTCTCCCTCCAAACTCAACATCCTAAAAGAGTTCTAAATCTCTCCTTAAAATAATCTTAATTGTGGGATCATAAAATTTACAGCCCATGGATCACTCAAAATAACTGAATTAGTTGCTCGCTTTTAAAGTTTAATTTTTTTACATGTGTCATAACTTATACAAAAGAAACAACACTTTGTAACTTATTGTTGTTTCTTGTTTTTTTTAGTAGAACCCTTAGCAACTTTATTCTAATATTTTTTTATTGCCCTTATTCTTAAAGACACTAACTAAATGAGCACTAACCAAATGAGTACTTTTACACTTATAATGCTTTAACTTTTTTTCCTCTTTAACGCAATGAGAAATGAGCTCATTTAGAGCCCACTTCTCTTTTTGACAGTTTTAACTAATTTTGAATTGGTTAAATTGTTTAGGAAGCGGTACCAAAACCATAAGAACAAACAATTGTTAGAAAGTTTGATCTTATGTGCCTTAAATTTTGAAGCAATATTAAACATTTCCATAATGTACTCTCTCACATTTCCTTGACCCTTATACTTCATAGACATCAAAGAAGGCATAAGTGGTGTCATCTTAACCTTAATGTTTTGGGTAAAATATTTCTTAATTTCGTCAAGAAAACCCTTAATATGAGTAATTTTTTTAGATTTGTGCTCCTAAAGACATCTAAAATGTGGTGCGTTATGATCATTAGACTCATGCGATTCGAACGATCTTACCTCTCAAAATCCCTTTTATAGGTGCTTACCGCGGTGAGAGGTACAAGTTATTCTTTCCTTAGTGCAAAGTCTATGTTCATACAACCAAATATTATATGTAATTGTCTTTTTTATTCTTTGAAATTAGTTTCACTAAACATGAGTGTAGAATGTATTTAACAGATATTGTGATAACAAAGATAAATTACCTAAATATAGAACTAAAATAAAATAAAATAAAATAAAACAAGCTCACATAAATATTTATAAGTAAACAAATAAATTCAAAATAATGGCTAGTTCCCCTCAAGATACCAAGCACAACATTAATATCAAGTCTTTGGACAGTAATATTAACTGTAAGTGGTACTCTTATTGTAGCAATCAAACATTGACAATAAACTATGTCAAACAATAGATTAATCTTTGGACTAACGTATTGCTCGCATAAAAATATCTTATAATTGTCACACATTTATCGTCACAGTTGTCGTTATAATTCTGCCAAATATTAACTTTCCTTTGGGCCAATTAATAAACGCATGAATTACATAAACACATAAATATCTTGATATTTTAAATAAATTAATCTACACAAAAGTAGTCACTTTGGTGACATTATGTTTCAATTAATCCATTAAAATATTAAACATTCAAAGCCAAAATATGAATTTAATTGTTTCAAAATATTTGTTTTAATTTTATCTTTCAATAAACTTAAAAGATAACCAAAATAATAATAAATTTGAATAAAGGTAAACCTCATATCAAGATATCAGACACTCCATTAATGTTTTATCTTTGGACAAAACATTAACTTGCAAGTGATATCTTGGTACAATAATCAAACATTGATAATAAGAACATGTCAAACAGAAATCTTTCTTTGGGCTAATTTATTGCTCACATATAAAACTGAATAATTATCACATGTTTATTACCACAATTGCACATGTAATAATGTTAATTATTAACCTTCCTTTGGGCCGATTAATATTAACATAATCCGACTTACATGCACAAAACCTTCTATATTTTAAAATAAAATAATTTTCACAATAGAGGTCACTTTGGTGACTTAATGTTTCAATTAATTTATCTTAAAATATATAATATAAATATACCGATATTCAAATCTAAAATTTTGTAACAGTTAGAACTGAAATTTTTTATAACACTTAAGTTTCCGAAATAACCCAAAATAAGGTTGTCTGAATGAGGCTATCAGAAATCGAAAAACTTAAATCTTTGACTGTCTCTTAACAAAAATGTCTTAAACCTTAAGCATGCATTTCCCAAAATCAAAGTCGAATTCAAAACATCCAATCTTTAACTAAAAGTCAAAATCAAAAGTATCATACAAATGAGTAATTCATATAATAATCACATACAACCTTAAAATATCCATAATAACATAATGATCAAAACTAAAATTTTAATCAAACCAAATCGAATATACATCAATAATAAATGCAAATATGTATATTCCGTAGATAACATTAACGACGTAATTAAGGATAATGTCAAACAAATTTAAGCAAAATATTTTGTACAAAACTAACATGATTCAACAAAATTCAACCATAATTTATTAGACATAAACCGAATAAAAAGCTTCGAGAGCTAACCTGATTATAAAGTTTTCAAGTCACAGTAAATTTACCATGACAAAACCCAATTAAGTTTATTTTTATTTTGATTATTAACAATCAAAATTAAAAATTTGATCAAACAAAATTATATATATATATATAATCAAAACAGTAAACCAAATATGAGCAATACAAAGATTAAAGAAAATTCGTATAATGTAAGTAGTTTACTGTTACTAATGAATTCATGATAGGGGCACTGATATTCATCACTACTAGAAACCCTAAATTAGCTGCTGAAAAGAACATGAAAATCTTAATCATTAAAAAATGATTTGCCGACCATTGAATCTTAATTGTCAATAATCTAAATTAAAGAAATACCTCGAAAACATAATGGCCTTAATATTTAAAGCGTAGTGATTAACAATTTATACTTAATTAATAGCCGCATAGACAAAATTAAGCAAAAAAACCCTAAATTATCAAGGGAAAGCAATCGGAATTCACGCAGCGCTTGTACAGTAATAGAAAAAATACGATTGTGGTAATCTATATAAAATTAATCGGTTCTCAATGATTCAACATGACGAGGCACTGATGCCATTTGTTAGAACCAAATCATAATTAATATGAAACTTAACTCAAGATCTATCATGTCAAATCATCAAGAACAATAAACCGAAAGCGGAAGCGTACCTGAATTAATCGATAGATGAAAACTATGAATCCTTTAATGAAGATCGCCTAAAAGGTGGTTGTGATCTTCCAAGAAGATAGGTTAGCCATTGCCGTAAAAACTCTCTACGGGGACAAAAGTAATACAAGTTAATCTATTTCTTGGAGACCACTACCTCTTTATATAGTTGATTATTAAATCAACTATTAAATATTTATAATTATGCCCCTCGTTGAATTATAAATATATATTATGGTATCTACACTTTTATTTCCATGATACTTTAATACCCATGACACGCCTAACATAATTGGTCACTTAATTTTGTGTCATACTTTATAATAGCATCATACATTTTACATATGTACCCACAATTGAAGATTTTAATCCAATACGGTCTTCACACTTTATAGTTATTTATTGGCGTGACATATAAAATAAATAGTTATGTGTTAACATGAAGTACTATGGACTACCGTGTTAGCTACCCCTTCAAGAGCATTAAAATTTTAATGTTTTGATCAATAGTTTCGTTAACAAAAATGATGCGTCTTCTATGAAAGTTTGAGGGTCAAACTTATCTCGAAAAGGAATAAAGGCTAATTTGACGAAGAGTACAAACATTAGCAACATTTATTCAAATAGGATACATAAACACCTCTAAACTGAAACATGTAACAAATATTTATTGATACGTACGCTTTACATTATGGTTTAAGATATTGGTATTGAACACACATATATGGGCCGCATACCATCTCAATACAAACGTACATACATACAGATATTGCACGTGTAATTAACACTGCTTTTTTGAAACTTTAACGTAGAAACCATCTGTAAATCCCAGAATTGGTGAACGAATCACATTCCCTCCCTTGATTTTAGTTAATCTGACAAAAAATTTACAAGCACTTTTTCGTTTAGATCTTTTGACTTAAATCATAAAAAAAAATTGACAAAAAATGTAAAGAATAGCATACATAAACATACCTGAATTTGGTAACCCAAACATGTAAATGTACGGCCACTAGAACTTTGGTGAAGTCTGCTCCAATACAATGCCTATTCCCCCCTCCAAATGGTATGAAGTTCTTTGCCATTGCATTGCTTCCAATGTTCTTTATCAATTTAAACACTTCATTCAATTAATTCTTTTTCATATATGAAAAATTATAATCCGTTAAGTATAATGTTGATGTTAGGTTAGGCTCTATCGAGAGTCCTAGTGTAATATTGCTCCGTCAGATAAAGTCTGTAATGTGTCATTTGTGGAGTCGTTGTACGAGTTCACAGAGCCGAGACATCAATATCAAGTATTTTGTTTCGTAAAACTTACCTTCCATCTTGAAGGGTTGAAGGTAAGAGGATCTTCATATATATTAGGGTTAAGATGAATAGCTGCGGGCACAACCAAGAGGATCCAATCTTTTGGTATTGTATATCCTGCAGTTTTATTTTTCATGGATGAATCAGCCGATTATTATTATTATTATAAAAAAAATACTTTAATACATAAGCTTATGTAAACTTTAATTTACATAAAGCATTTTAATTTTAGGGTTTAGAAATTTAAGGTGTGATTCAGAGTTTAAATTGTATAAGATAAAATTTAAAGTTTATGATTATAATTTAGATTTTAGAGTTTCAGGTTTAGGTTATATATATTGAGAATTACCGTTGACGTGAATGTCAGTTATAACTTTTCTCAGCATCCCTGGAGTAGTATTTGCCAACCTCAGAATTTCATTAATGACCTGAAAAAAGGCCTAACTAATTAAAGGAGATTATTATTATCATAATAGAAAAGTTGAAAAATCATTAAATGTGTCTAATTCACCCTATCATATATGGTCTCATCTAATAAAAAAAAATTCTCATTTTTATAAAAGTAAATATTTACCTCTTTCCTACATATAACTAAGAAGTGAATAGTTACTTAGAAATTGCACTGAGATAAATGAATGTTATTTAATGGATAACGTGGTGAGCCGAGTACTTCAAATAATTTCTCTAAAAGTTGGTATAATATTAACTCACGTAATGAGTAAAAGTCATGGATTTGTATTCCTCCCATACAAGTCCAGAACTGCCATCTTCTCTCTTCTTAAGAATTTTCTCATGCTCCTCCTGGCTCAAGTTAAAAGTTAAAGATTTGAGTCTACATCGTAAAGGAAGAAAATTGTAAAGCAAATAGTAAGTATAAAAACGAACTGTTAATTCCTGCAAATCCGAGGGGTTGTCCAGCAGATACATGGTGGCCAAAGTGATAGCGGGTGAGAGAGTCTCTAAGGAAGCAACGATTAGCCCAAACAGAAGGAGAGGGATGGTTTCCTTTGTCAGAAATTCTTCTTTGCCAATGTCTCCCATTACTTGATCAAGTAAATCTCCATTTTTATTACAGGATCTCGCCTTCATTCTCTCTTCTAGCACCCGACTTGCCAGCCTTATTCCTATTCTTTGCTTCTGCATGCATATATATAAACACTAGACTTTATAATTCTACAGTGTGTGTATATATATATATACTTTGAATGAGTTTTATTTACCTGTACACATCTGTAGAAAGCAGTCCCGGGGAAATATAAAGGAAATCTCATAAGTCCTTGCAACATGTTGTTTAATCCTTCAGCTACATTCCTTTCTGGTTTGTAACTCATAACTATTTGTGAGGACAAATCAAATAACATCTGCAGATACCCAAACCAAGAATTAATTCAGTCCTGAATATATATAATTGGATCATCCGGTTATACTAGAGTTACTCACGGGTACAACGTTAAGTTTCACATCAATCTCGGGCTGTTTGGTCCACTCATGCAGTTCATGGTTTACGACAACCTCGAATTCAGACAGCAGCTTACGCTTGAGAGGCTCAAATCCGAAGTGAGTGAGACCCGAGCGCCTTAGATACTTGTGTAACGAACCACCTAAATCCTTCGTTTTATCATGGAGAAACAGCTTCGTAAAGGAATCCATTAAGTAGAAATCGACAAGTTTCCCCTCTTGTTGCAGCACGTGATGGTTGAAATCCGGATCCGACGATACCACCACCGGCCAACCTGCTATACTTGTCTTGAATAATGGACCATATCTAAAACCACAATTAAAAGGGAAAAAAAGAAGAAGATTAAAACATAAAAAAACAACAATATATTTAGCTTCATGATAATTGATGTATAGTTATATTTATTTTCTTACCTTCTCAATCTATCTTTAACGAAAGGGTGAATGTCAATGGATTTGGAAGTGGCAAAAAAGCTAAGGGTCTCTCCTATAAGTGGGAGTCCCATGGAACCTGGAGGGAGTGTGCCCTTACATTTAGGGTTCCTCCACCTATAAATCCAGCTGCCCACACTTACACCAATGAAAGATATGAGGAAAACCCAAACATACCATATCTCCATTATTGCACGAAGTGGAAAGGAGGGATTCTTAGTGCTTTGTGTTCATTCTTTCAGAACTTAGAATGTTGCCTCTTATATAGAAGTTTCACGTGGTTTTGTAGAGCTTGTTATTAATATAAAGGCAAATTTAAATTATAAATTCCTGAAAGATTAAAATCATTATTTAGTTTATAATTATAGGGTGACTAAACTAAAATCTTATTATTGTAAGCACTAATTTTTGTCCAGGTATTACTATTACAAAAAAATATAATAAAAAAAAAGTCAAAGCGGGATGGTAACCCGTACCCTGTCACCCCATACTCGGTCACCATCACCATAAAAATCCTGAACCAAAATCATCATTTCCAACCACCTTACTGCCCTTGACCATCTGTACCACTCCTCTATCTTCCTCCACAGCCTCGGTAAAAGCCCACAACCTTCAACTAACCAAATCACCATCCTTAGTCACTCATTAATTAGAGTCAGGCGGCAGTTCACTCGACCGGAGATAGGTCACGCGTCATTTACGTGTCAAGAATAATATAATTTTCTTCTTTTGAATAATAAAATAAATAAAAAAATTAAATTTAGATATGAAAATAAGAGTCGAACCCACAGAGACTTAGAACTTTTCTTGTCGTGTTTTTGTAGTTTCTGAACCAAAAGTTGTTGATGGAGTTATGTTAATGTGATTTAGGTGGGGGTTTGTTTGCAATGAAATGTAATTGTTTAAGAGAGTAAAAGAAAGATTTTGAAAGTAGATATAGAGATTTTCAGCCTCGGGCTTTCGCGTTGACTTGTTCTACTCGGTTCCTTGGTAAAGATTTTTAACTTCGGAAATCATGTCGGTGAAATTACTACAAGGATCTATCCTTGAGTTTTTATTTGTAAACTGAATTTCCAAAACTCAATTTTTAGTTTCAGTTTTAAGCATTTGTTTAAACCAACTCAATGTTGAGAAAAAACAAATCTTTTAAACTCATGACCGACTCGAAATGTTAATTCTACAAAAGCAATTCGATCTCAATTTCCCTTAGTAAACAATTTACTAAGTCTGATCCCTGGAAATCGAACTTGTTTCCATAACCGATCCTTCCTCCCACTAGATAGATCAAAACAATTTCTTGACCAAGGCCAATCTTTGGGTTGAAAAATCATTTTGATTTTAAGAATGAAGTTCAAAGAAATTGAGAAAAGACTTCCGAAATATTTGAAGTGTTGTTTCAAACCTCGCCTTGTAAACACGTCATTTCTTAAGCCTTTGGCTTAAAAAAGGTTTAGCCGAGCATGATTATTGAATTAACCATGCTTAGCATCATTTTGAAAAGAGAATAAAGTGAAGAAAATAGAAAACTGAAAGAGTAAAGAAATTTTATAAAAAACCCAAGTAAAAACAAGTGAAAAACAAATGATGAGAGATGAGATGAGTCTTATCCCAATGGGGTATTTATACTATTCTAAAACCCTAGAAATTACTTAAGTGATAAGAGATAATAAATTCAAATTACAAAAGATAAATCTTAAGAGATAATTCCTAAAAAAATATTTAAATTAAATAAAAGAGATAAATCCCAAGTCTTTATTCAAATCCTGGTCGATAAGCTATCATCCCGAATCTGATAAGCTATCGAAATATCCTGATAAGCTTTCACTTCTGCCGCCATGTCATCATCCGATCATAATTGTTACTGACGCCATCCTCACGTGTTGCTGACGTGTCGCCGAGTCAGTGTATTCATGCCCCAATTCATGTCCACTAATCCGGCCATGAATCTAGAAAACTTGTAGATTTCGACCTTTTTCTTAATATTTTGCAGTACTGAGGTCCTGCACAATAAATCATGTAATGAGCCATAATTCAGCTCCACAAATGAACCAATTGAGCATAATTAGCATGAAAATAGTGACAAAACTAGTCACTAATTAAATTCCCCCCACTTATCCGATGCTTGTCCTCAAGTATAAAAAATTTAAACTATTGAATATCATGTTCTCATCCTCTATTTCACGAAGTCTTTAATGTGATAAAATGATGAAATATCTATAAATGGAAGAAAGAAAAGAAACCAATAGATAAATGACAAAATTATTACAAACATTTCAACAAAATAAGCTAAGCCAACCTAGGCAAAGTATATCATAAACTTGTAAATGAAACCTAGTCTTCACTGTTAACATGAGGCATTTTTCATTTTTTCACTTCTTTCTAGAACAAGTTTTTGGCACTTTTAGCTTTATATTTTTTTCTCTGCTAGAGCCAGTGATAGACACCTCTAGTTTTTTTCTTTTTTTCGGCTAGAGCCAGTGTTAGGCACCTCTAGCTTTTATGAAAAAAATTTGACAAGTATTTCAAAACAAGTTAATGAACGCTAAGACTATTTTGGCATAAAGAATCAAATTATGAAGGAATGTCATTAAACACAATAATCGTGTCATGGTCTAAAGTGTAATCTACTCTTTCTAACAAAATAGATACAAAATCATAATGACATCAAAAGGACAAGGTAAAATAGAGGATAAAAAACAATCAAATCAATGGGATAAAAATCAAGAGAATCAGAGAGCAACCAAACAGATAAGTAAGAAAAAGAATTTGACCCAAATTCTTACTCCCGCTCACTTAAGTCATTTTGTACCAAAATGTAATATCAAGTTTAAAGTAAAAGAGAGGGAAAAGAATACTCCCTGCTTGCATAAGAGCATGTTTCGGTAGTGGGCTCCGGGTCTGGTGCAAGTTGGTGTGGCCGGTCAGTTGTGGCTAAGTGTTGTTCATGTTTGTCGTGACGGCGGGCTGTTCTCTTGCGCGAACCATGGTTCACCGAAATTCTTAAGTTGTGGGGATGGTTGTCGAAGGTTTAGGGAAATGAGAGAAAGGAAGGGTGCGGCTGCAAAAAAAAATAGATAGAAGAGTTTGAGGTTTAATTTTAGCACGTGGGTTGGGGTAGAAAATTTAAAAAGAAAAAAAATTGTGGGGATAAAGGAGATAAGGCTTATAATATTAAAAGAAATTCTTGATTGGTTCAAAAATAAGGGTAAAGAGACTTTGACCGGTTAGGGGTTTGAAAATTGAATTTGGTAGATGATAGGATGATAATTTATCTTAAGTGGGATCCATGAGAATATTTTAAAAGGGGATAAAAGGGTATTTAAAAATAAATGGGGGTTGTTATCACGTTTGTTAAGGGGATAAAATTTAAATATAAGTCAAATTTAAAAATGGGTGAAAGATTAATACCAAAACGTGATAAAAAAAATTTAAAATAAGAATAGGGTGATAAGCCTTGGTCCAAGCGATTTCCCACTGTATTTAAAATTCCTACACATTTTCAACCAAAAATTCGATTAGCAAGGGATTATCAAAATGATTCTAAATAAAATGAAAACTAAATAAAATCAAGAGAAAAAGAAAAAGAAAGAAATTAATTTGAGAACAAAATGATTCGAAAGAAAATAAATAAATAAATGTGTTTCCTCCCATTAAGCGCTTGTTTAACGTCGTTAGCTCGACGACCTGTGTCGCTCAGACTACAGACACTGCGACAAATACTCCTTCCAATTTATGCGCTTAATCCAACTAAGAATTTCCCTACGAGAAATTTTATGACAGTGACATTTCTTCACTTTCCCTGAAAAAATTTCTTTTTTACTCTTAAATTTATCAAGCGGTAATTTTAACTCGATATCCGGTGCCTGCAAAATGGAAGGGAAATTTTTAATTTTTGAGTGAGTTAAGTGTAGATAAGGATTAACAAATGAAGTGTTTTCCAACTCCCTAATTTTTTCATCGCGCCCTTCCAATTTCCTGCACGAATTATTAGATAAATTAGTTTCCACAAAATCATCAACTAAATGTTCATAAACACCAACGAAGCTAATGTTTTCCATAGAATCCAGATGTTTCATCGCCTTGTAAACATCAAATTCTACGACCTCGCCATCAAATTCCATTGTTAACATATTGCTTCTCACATCAGTCTTTGTATTTGCCGTACTAAGAAAGGGACGGCCAAGAAGAATGTCGGATGAATAATTGGTTTGGTTATTTTCCATGTCGATGACATAGAAATCTGCTGGAAAAATTAAATCATCGACTTTCACTAACATGTTTTCAAGCATTCCCTCTGGATAGATAATTGAGCGATCAGCCAACTGGATTGTTACCCTCGTTTCCTTCAAAGGTTCGTTAGTGATCATTTTATAAACGGAAAGAGGCATAACATTAATTGAAGCTCCCAAGTCACACATTGCTCGATTTATTAATACATTACCTATCTTGCAAGGAATAGCGAACATACCTTGGTCCTTCATTTTTTGCGGTAACTTTCGTTGAAATACCGCGGAGACATGTTCTCCCAAATTTACCTTCTCATGTCCCGTTAGTTTCCTCTTTGTGTTGCAAAGTTCTTTTAAAAACCGAGTATACCTTGGCACTTGTCGGATTACTTCTAGGAGTGGTATGTTGACTTGCACCTTTTTAAACACTTCTACGATCTCCTTCTCTTCGGCTCTTTTGTCACGTTTCACCAATCTCGACGGAAAAGGTGGTGCAATTTCTTGAGAAGGAGGGGGTGGTGGCGGCGCAGAAGGCGTATCTTGGGAGTTGAAGGGTGGTGTTTTGTTTTCTTTCGCGGATTGTTTAGTATTCTTTTCTTGCACTTTAGGGTTTATAACTGTTCCACTTAGGAGGGTGATAGCACTAACATTCTCCCTCGGATTTGACTCTTTTTGAGAAGGTAGTCTTCCCTGCGATATTAGTCTCCCCACGACTTGAGCCAACTGGGACATTTGTTTGTCCAGTTCTTGAAGATGGCCTTCAGTGCGGTTCTGGAACTTTTCTTGGGACATTGACAGCTTTTCTACTATTGCCTCTAGTGACGTCTTTTGCATTTGTTGTTGTGGAGGTTGCCTTGGTTGATATGCGGGCCTTTGGTTTTGCGCATGACCGAAGTTTGGATGGTCTCACCATCTCAGATTATACGAATTGATGTTCGGGTTGTACCGTCATTGTGAAGGTCCCGGAAAGTTCCCTACTGCATTCACTTTTTCATTGTCTTCTTCTTGGATCATCCAGCAACAGTCCGTTGGGTATTCTGGGCTTGTACATATACCGAAAGCCTGGCTGCAAATTTTTTACATGCAACAAGAGAATGAACTATGTCAGCCAACTTATCAATTTTATTTTCCAGAACACTTACCTCATTAACTCGTCGAGACGGTTCAGTTGAATGGTGAAACCGTTGCGAGTTTGATGCTATAGTCGTTATTAAAGTTCGAGCCGCAATTGGGGTCATGTTGACAATTGCTCCTCTACTTACTGCATCAACTACCTTCATGTCAATAGGCGTTAAACCCTCGTAGAAATACTAGAGAACTATTTGTTTGGACAAACCATGTTGAGGACAACTGGCGCATATCTTCTTGAAGCATTCCCAGTAGTCGTACAACGATTCGGTATCCTTTTGTCGGATACTCAAGATACTTCTCCTAAGTTTGCTTGCCTTGGCTGTTGGAAAGAACCTGTCAAGAAATAAACGAGCCATATTAGTCCAGGTCGTAATAGAATTAGAAGGAAGATCAAAAAGCCAATCTTTGGCAATATCAGATAAAGAAAAACGAGAGGCTCGAAGTTTAATTTGATCTTCAGAAACTCCCTGAGGTTTTGTACTTAGACAAACCATATGAAACTCCTTAAGATGCTTGTGGGGGTTCTCAGAGGGCAAGCCGTGAAATTTTGGTAGAAGTTGAATCAAACCGGTCTTCGATTGGAATGACGTTTCACCATTCGGGAAGGTTATGCACAAGGGTTGATTGTCATCCGATGCCCTAGTCAGTTGTTGGATTGTTTGTTCGTCTGCCATTGGATTTTGTTCTTCGTTGGTATTCTCAGAGTGTGTTGCGGTTTGGGATGCTAGCTTAAGATCTCGTTGTAACCTTTGTTGGCGTAATCTATTTTCCTTCTCTCGTTTTGTTTCTACATTCTGGCGTCGTGCGAATGCTTCGATCTCCAGGATGTAGCGTTCTGGTTCTCCCAGACTTCTCCTGGTAATAAACAATCAAAAACAAACAATAAAAGTTGCCGAAGTCTCCGGCAACGGCGCCGATTTTGACACGCGTCGTTTACGTGTCAAGAATAATGTAATTCCTTCTTCTGAATAATAAAGTAAATAAAGAAATTAAATGTAGATAGGGACGTAGGAGTCGAACCCACAGGGACTTAGAACTTTCCTTGTTGCGTTTTTATAGTTTCTGAACCAAGAGTTGCTGATGGAGCTATGTTGATGTGATTTAGGTGGGGGTTTGTTTGCAATGAAATGTAATTGTTTAAGAGAGTAAAAGAAAGATTTTAAAAGATTTGAATGTAAATATAGAGATTTTCAGCCTCGGGCTTTCGCGTTGAGTTGTTTTACTCGGTTCCTTGGTAAAGATTTTTAACTTTGGAAATCATGTCGGTGAAATTACTACAAGGATCTATCCTTGAGTTTTTGTTTGTAAACTGAATTTCCAAAACTTAATTTTTAGTTTCAGTTTTAAGCATTTGTTTAAACCAACTCAATGTTGAGAAATCAAAATCTTTTAACCTCATAACCGACTCGAAATGTTATTTCTATAAAAACAGTTCGTTCTCAATTTCCCTTAGTAAACAATATATTAAGTGTGATCCCTGGAAGTCGGACTTGTTTCCATAACCGATCCTTCCTCCCACTAGATAGATCAAAACAATTTCTTGACCAAGGCCAATCGTTGGGTTGAAAAATCATTTTGATTTTAAGGATGAAGTTCGAAGAAATTGAGAAAAGACTTCCGAAATATTTGAAGTGATGTTTCAAACCTCGCCTTGTGAACGCGTCATTGCTTATGCCTTTGGCTTAAAAAAGGTTTAGCCGAGCATGATTATTGAATTAACCATGCTTAGCATCATTTTGAAAAGAGAATAAAGTGAAGAAAATAGAAAACTAAAAGAGAAAAGAAATTTTATAAAAAACCCAAGTAAAAACAAGTGAAGAACAAATGATGAGAGATGAGATGAGTCTTACCCAAAGGGGGTATTTATACTATTATAAAACCCTAGAAATTACCTAAGTGATAAGAGATAATAAATTCAAATTACAAAAGATAAATCTTAAGAGATAATTTCTAAAAAATATTTAAATTAAATAAAAGAGATAAATCCTAAGTCTTTATTCAAATCCTGGTCGATAAGCTATCATCCTGAATCTGATAAGCTATCAGAATATCTTGATAAGCTTTCACTTCTGCCGCCACGTCATCATCTGATCATAATTGTTGCTGACGCCATCCTCTCGTGTTGCTGACGTATTGTCGAGTCAGTGTATTCATGCCCCGATTCATGTCCACTAATCCGGCCTTAAATCCAGAAAACTTGCAGATTTCAGCCTTTTTCATAATATTTTGCACCAGTGAGGTCCTGCACAGTAAATCATGTAATGAGCCATAATTCAGCTCCACAAAGCAACCAATTGAGCATAATTAGCATGAAAATAGTGACAAAACTAGTCACTAATTAAATTCCCCCTCACTTATCCGATGCTTGTCCTCAAGTATAAAAAATTTAAACTATTGAATATCATGTTCTCATCATCTATTTCACGAAGTCCTTAATGTGCTAAAATGATGAAATATCTATAAATGGAAGAAAGAAAAGAAACCAATAGATAAATGACGAAATTATTACAAACATTTCAACAAAATAAGCTAAGCCAACCTAGGCAAAGTATATCATAAACTTGTAAATGAAACCTAGTCTTCACTGTTAACATGAGGCATTTTTCATTTTTTCACTTCTTTCTAGAACAAGTTTTTAGACACTTCTAGCTTTATATTTTTTTCTCTGCTAGAGCCAGTGATAGGCACCTCTAGCTTTTTCTTTTTTTCGGCTAGAGCCAGTGTTAGGCACCTCTAGCTTTTATGAAAAAAATTCGACAAGTATTTCAAAACAAGTTAATGAACGCTAAGACTATTTTGGCATAAAGAATCAAATTATGAAGGAATGTCATTAAACACAATAATCGTGTCATGGTCTAAAGTGTAATCTACTCTTTCTAACAAAATAGATACAAAATCATAATGGCATCAAAAGGACAAGGTAAAATAGAGGATAAAAAACAATCAAATCAATGGGATAAAAATCAAGAGAATCAGAGAGCAACCAAACAGATAAGTAAGAAAAAGAATTTGACCCAAATTCTTACTCCCGCTCACTTAAGTCATTTTGTACCAAAATGTAATATCAAGTTTAAAGTAAAAGAGAGGGAAAAGAATACTCCCCGCTTGCATAAGAGAATGTTTCGGTACTTGGCTCCGGGTCTGGTGCAAGTTGGTGTGGCCGGTCAGTTGCAGCTAAGTGTTGTTCATGTTTGTCGTGACGGCGGGCTATTCTCTTGCTCGAACCATGGTTCACCGAAATTCTTAAGGTGTGGGGATGGTTGTCGAAGGTTTAGGGAAATAAGAAAAAGGGAGGGTGCGGCTGCAAAAAAAATAGATAGAAGAGTTTGAGGTTTAATTTTAGCACGTGGGTTGGGGTAGAAAATTTAAAAAGAAAAAATAATTGTGGGGAGAAATCAGATAAGG
This sequence comes from Hibiscus trionum, assembly GCA_030270665.1. Lineage (NCBI taxonomy): Eukaryota > Viridiplantae > Streptophyta > Magnoliopsida > Malvales > Malvaceae > Hibiscus > Hibiscus trionum. The sequence continues at coordinate 10,506,984 of BSYR01000056.1, forward strand.
CTTATAATATTAAAAGAAATTCTTGATTGGTTCAAAAATAAGGGTAAAGAGGCTTTGACCGGTTAGGGGGTTTGAAAATTGAATTTGGTATATGATAGGATGATAATTTATCTTAAGTGGGATCCATGAGAATATTTTAAAAGGGGATAAAAGGGTATTTAAAAATAAATGGGGGTTGTTATCACGTTTGTTAAGGGGATAAAATTTAAATATAAGTCAAATTTAAAAATGGGTGAAAGATTAATACCAAAACGTGATAAAAAATTTAAAATAAGAATAGGGTGATAAGCCTTGGTCCAAGCGATTTCCCACTGTATTTAAAATTCCTACACATTTTCAACTAAAAATTCGATTAGCAAGGAATTATCAAAATGATTCTAAATAAAATGAAAACTAAATAAAATCAAGAGAAAAAGAAAAAGAAAGAAATTAATTTGAGAACAAAATGATTCGAAAGAAAATAAATAAATAAATGGGTTTCCTCCCATTAAGCGCTTGTTTAACGTCGTTAGCTCGACGACCTGTGTCGCTCAGACTACAGACACTGCGACAAATACTCCTTCCAATTTATGCGCTTAATCCAACTAAGAATTTCCCTACGAGAAATTTTATGACAGTGACATTTCTTCATTTTCCCTTAAAAATTTCTTTTTTACTCTTCAATTTATCTAGCGGTAATTTTAACTCGATATTCGATGCCTGCAAAATGGAAGCGAAATTTTTAATTTTTGATGGAGTTAAGTGTAGATCAGGATTAACAAATGAAGTGTTTTCCAACTCCCTAATTTTTTCATCGCGCCCTTCCAATTTCCTGCACGAATTATTAGATAAATTAGTTTTCACAAAATCATCAACTAAATGTTCATAAACACCAACGAAGCTAATGTTTTCCTTAGAATCCGGATGTTTCATCGCCTTGTAAACATCAAATTCTACGACCTCACCATCAAATTCCATTGTTAACATATCGCTTCTCACATCAATCTTTGTATTTGCCGTACTAAGAAAGGGACGGCCAAGAAGAATGTCGGAGGAATAATTGGTTTGGTTGTTTTCCATATCGATGACATAGAAATCCGCTGGAAAAATTAAATCATCGACTTTCACTAACATGTTTTCAAGCATTTCCTCTGGATAGATAATTGAGCGATCAGCCAACTGGATTGTTACCCTCGTTTCCTTCAAAGATTCGTTAGTGATCATTTTATAAACGGAAAGAGTCATAACATTAATTGAAGCTCCCAAGTCACACATTGCTCGATTTATTAATACATTACCTATCTTGCAAGGAATAGCGAACATACCTTGGTCCTTCATTTTTTGCGGTAACTTTCGTTGAAATACCGCAGAGACATGTTCTCCAAAATTTACCTTCTCATGTCCCGTTAGTTTCCTCTTTGTGGTGCAAAGTTCTTTTAAAAACCGAGAATACCTTGGCACTTGTCAGATTACTTCTAGGAGGGGTATGTTGACTTGCACCTTTTTAAACACTTCTACGATCTCCTTCCCTTCGGCTCTTTTGTCACGTTTCACCAATCTCGGCGGAAAAGGTGGTGCGATATCTTGAGAAGGAGGGGGTGGCGGCGGCGCAGAAGACGTATCTTGGGAGTTGGAGGGTGCTGTTTTCTTTTCTTTCGCGTATTGTTCGGTATTCTTTTCTCGCACTTTAGGGTTAATAACTGTTCCACTTAGGAGGGTGATAGCACTAACATTCTCCCTCGGATTTGACTCCGTTTGAGAAGGTAGTCTTCCCTACGATATTAGTCTCCCCACGACTTGAGCTAACTGGGACATTTGTTTGTCCAGTTCTTGAAGATGGTTTTCAGTGCGGTACTGGAACTTTTCTTGGGACATTGACAGCTTTTCTACTATTGCCTCTAGTGATGTCTTTTGCATTTGTTGTTGTGGAGGTTGCCTTGGTTGATATGCGGGCCTTTGGTTTTGCGCATGACCGAAGTTTGGATGGTCTCGCCATCTCGGATTATACGAATTGATGTTCGGGTTGTACTATCTTTGTGAAGGTCCCGGAAAGTTCCCTACTGCATTCTCTTGTTCATTGTCTTCTTCTTGGATCATCCGACAACAGTCCGTTGGGTATTCTGGGCTTGTACATATACCGAAAGCCTAGCTGTAAATTTTTTACATGCAACAAGAGAATGAACTATGTCAGCCAACTTATCAATTTTATTTTCCAGAACACTTACCTCATTAACTCGTCGAGACGGTTCAGTTGAATGGTGAAACCGTTGCGAGTTTGATGCTATAGTCGTTATTAAAGTTCGAGCCGCAATTGGGGTCATGTTGACAATTGCTCCTCCACTTGCATCATCAACTACCTTCATGTCAATAGACGTTAAACCCTCGTAGAAATACTAGAGAACTATTTCTTTGGACAAACCATGTTGAGGACAACTGGCGCATATTTTCTTGAAGCGTTCCCAGTAGTCTTACATCGATTCGGTATCCTTTTTTCGGATACTCAAGATACTTCTCCTAAGTTTACTTGCCTTGGCTGTTGGAAAGAACCTGTCAAGAAATAAACGAGCCATATTAGTCCAGGTCGTAATAGAATTAGAAGGAAGATCAAAAAGCCAATCTTTGGCAATATCAGATAAAGAAAAAGTAAAGGCTCGAAGTTTAATTTGATCTTCAGAAACTCCCTGAGGTTTTGTACTTAGACAAACCATATGAAACTCCTTAAGATGCTTGTGGGGGTTCTCAGAGGGCAAGCCGTGAAATTTTGGTAGAAGATCAATCAAACCGGTCTTCGATTGGAATGACGTTTCACAATTCGGGAAGGTTATGCACAAGGGTTGATTGTCATCCGATGCCCTAGTCAGTTGTTGGATTGTTTGTTCGTCTGCCATTGTATTTTGTTCTTCGTTGGTATTCTCAGAGTATGTTGCGGTTTGGGATGCTAGCTTAAGATCTCGTTGTAACCTTTGTCGGCGTAATCTATTTTCCTTCTCTCGTTTTGTTTCTACGTTCTGGCGTCGTGCGAATGCTTCGATCTCCAGGATGTAGCGTGCTGGTTCTCCCGGACTTCTCCTGGTAATAAACAATCAAAAACAAACAATAAAAGTTGCCGAAGTCCCCGGCAATGGCGCCAATTTTGACACGCGTCGTTTATGTGTCAAGAATAATGTAATTTCCTTCTTCTGAATAATAAAGTAAATAAAGAAATTAAATGTAGATAGGGAAATAGGAGTCGAACCCACAGGGACTTAGAACTTTCCTTATTGCGTTTTTGTAGTTTCTGAACCAAGAGTTGTTGATGGAGCTATGTTGATGTGATTTAGGTGGGGGTTTGTTTGCAATGAAATGTAATTGTTTAAGAGAGTAAAAGAAAGATTTTAAAAGATTTGAATGTAAATATAGAGATTTTCAGCCTCGGGCTTTCGCGTTGACTTGTTTTACTCGGTTCCTTGGTAAAGATTTTTAACTTTGGAAATCATGTCGGTGAAATTACTACAAGGATCTATCCTTGAGTTTTTGTTTGTAAACTGAATTTTCAAAACTTAATTTTTAGTTTCAGTTTTAAGCATTTGTTTAAACCAACTCAATGTTGAGAAAACAAAATCTTTTAACCTCATGACCGACTCGAAATGTTATTTCTATAAAAACAGTTCGTTCTCAATTTCCCTTAGTAAACAATATATTAAGTGTGATCCGTGGAAGTCGGACTTGTTTCCATAACCGATCCTTCCTCCCACTAGATAGATCAAAACAATTTCTTGACCAAGGCCAATCGTTGGGTTGAAAAATCATTTTGATTTTAAGAATGAAGTTCGAAGAAATTGAGAAAAGACTTCCGAAATATTTGAAGTGTTGTTTCAAACCTCACCTTGTGAACGCGTCATTGCTTAAGCCTTTGGCTTAAAAAAGGTTTAGCCGAGCATGATTATTGAATTAACCATGCTTAGCATCATTTTGAAAAGAGAATAAAGTGAAGAAAATAGAAAACTAAGAGAGAAAAGAAATTTTATAAAAAACCCAAGTAAAACAAGTGAAGAACAAATGATGAGAGATGAGATGAGTCTTACCCAAATGGGGTATTTATACTATTCTAAAACCCTAGAAATTACCTAAGTGATAAGAGATAATAAATTCAAATTACAAAAGATAAATCTTAAGAGATAATTTCTAAAAATTATTTAAATTAAATAAAAGAGCTAAATCCTAAGTCTTTATTCAAATCCTGGTCGATAAGCTATCATCCCGAATCCGATAAGCTATCGGAATATCTTGATAAGCTTTCACTTCTGCCGCCACGTCATCATCCGATCATAATTGTTGCTGACGCCATCCTCCCGTGTTGCTGATGTGTCGCCGAGTCAGTGTATTCATGCCCCAATTCATGTTCACTAATCCGGCTATGAATCTAGAAAACTTGCAATTTCGGCCTTTTTCGTAATATTTTGCACCAGTGAGGTCCTGCACAGTAAATCATGTAATGAGCCATAATTCAGCTCCACAAAGCAACCAATTGAGCATAATTAGCATGAAAATAGTGACAAAACTAGTCACTAATTAAATTCCCCCTCACTTATCCGAAGCTTGTCCTCAAGTATAAAAAATTTAAACTATTGAATATCATGTTCTCATCCTCTATTTCACGAAGTCCTTAATGTGCTAAAATGATGAAATATCTATAAATGGAAGAAAGAAAAGAAACCAATAGATAAATGACAAAATTATTACAAACATTTCAACAAAATAAGCTAAGCCAACCTAGGCAAAGTATATCATAAACTTGTAAATGAAACCTAGTCTACACTGTTAACATGAGGCATTTTTCTTTTTTTTCACTTCTTTCTAGAACAAGTTTTTAGGTACTTCTAGCTTTATATTTTTTTCTTTGCTAGAGCCAGTGATTGGCACCTCTAGCTTTTTCTTTTTTTCGGCTAGAGCCAGTGTTAGGAACCTCTAGCTTTTATGAAAAAATTTCGACAAGTATTTCAAAACAAGTTAATGAACGCTAAGACTATTTTGGCATAAAGAATCAAATTATGAAGGAATGTCATTAAACACAATAATCGTGTCATGGTCTAAAGTGTAATCTACTCTTTCTAACAAAATAGATACAAAATCATAATTGCATCAAAAGGACAAAGTAAAATAGAGGATAAAAAACAATCAAATCAATGGGATAAAAATCAAGAGAATCAGAGAGCAACCAAACAGATAATTGAGCGATCAGCCAACTGGATTGTTACCCTCGTTTCCTTCAAAGATTCGTTAGTGATCATTTTATAAACGGAAAGAGTCATAACATTAATTGAAGCTCCCAAGTCACACATTGCTCGATTTATTAATACATTACCTATCTTGCAAGAAATAGCGAACATACCTTGGTCCTTCATTTTTTGCGGTAACTTTCGTTGAAATACCGCGGAGACATGTTCTCCCAAATTTACCTTCTCATGTCTCGTTAGTTTCCTCTTTGTGGTGCAAAGTTCTTTTAAAAACCGAGTATACCTTGGCACTTGTCGGATTACTTCTAGGAGGGGTATGTTGACTTGCACCTTTTTAAACACTTCTACGATCTCCTTCTCTTTGGCTCTTTTGTCACGTTTCACCAATCTCGACGGAAAAGGTGGTGCGATTTCTTAAGAAGGAGGGGGTGGCGGCGGCGCAGAAGGCGTATCTTGGGAGTTGGAGGGTGGTGTTTTCTTTTCTTTCGCGGATTGTTCAGTATTCTTTTCTCGCACTTTAGGGTTTATAACTGTTCCACTTAGGAGGGTGATAGCACTAACATTCTTCCTCGGATTTGACTCTGTTTGAGAAGGTAGTCTTCCCTGCGATATTAGTCTCCCCACGACTTGAGCCAACTGGGACATTTGTTTGTCCAGTTCTTGAAGATGGCCTTAAGTGCGGTTATGGAACTTTTCTTGGGACATTGACAGCTTTTCTACTATTGCCTCTAGTGATGTCTTTTGCATTTGTTGTTGTGGAGGTTGCCTTGGTTGATATGCGGGCCTTTGGTTTTGCGTATGACCGAAGTTTGGATGGTCTCGCCATCTCGGATTATACGAATTGATGTTCGGGTTGTACTGTCTTTATGAAGGTCCCAGAAATTTCCCTACTGCATTCACTTGTTCATTGTCTTCTTCTTGGATCATCCGGCAACAGTCCGTTGGGTATTCTGGGCTTGTACATATACCGAAAGCCTGGCTACAAATTTTTTACCTGCAACAAGAGAATGAACTATGTCAGCCAACTTATCAATTTTATTTTCCAGAACACTTACCTCATTAACTCATCGAGACGGTTCAGTTGAATGGTGAAACCGTTGCGAGTTTGATGCTATAGTCGTTATTAAAGTTCGAGCCGCAATTGGAGTCATGTTGACAATTGCTCCTCCACTTGCATCATCAACTACATTCATGTCAATAGGCGTTAAACCCTCGTAGAAATACTAGAGAACTATTTGTTTGGACAAACCATGTTGAGGACAACTGGCGCATATCTTCTTGAAGTGTTCCGGTAGTCGTACAGCGATTCGGTATCCTTTTGTCGGATACTCAAGATACTTCTACTAAGTTCGCTTGCCTTGGCTGTTGGAAAGAACCTGTCAAGAAATAAACGAGCCATATTAGTCCAGGTCGTAACTAAATTAGAAGGAAGATCAAAAAGCCAATCTTTGGCAATATCAGATAAAGAAAAAGGAAAGGCTCGAAGTTTAATTTGATCTTCAGAAACTCCCTGAGGTTTTGTACTTAGACAAACCATATGAAACTCCTTAAGATGCTTGTGGGGGTTCTCAGAGGGAAAGCCGTGAAATTTTGGTAGAAGATGAATCAATCCAGTCTTCGATTGGAATGACGTTTCACCATTCGGGAAGGTTATGCACAAGGGTTGATTGTCATCCGATGCCCTAGTCAGTTGTTGGATTGTTTGTTCGTCTACCATTGGATTTTGTTCTTCGTTGGTATTCTCAGAGTGTGTTGCGGTTTGGGATGCTAGCTTAAGATCTCGTTGTAACCTTTGTTGGCGTAATCTATTTTCCTTCTCTCATTTTGTTTCTACGTTCTGGCGTCGTGTGAATGCTTCGATCTCCAGGATGTAGCGTGCTGGTTCTCCCGGACTTCTCCTGGTAATAAACAATAAAAAACAAACAATAAAAGTTGCCGCAGTCCCCGACAACGTCGCCAATTTTGACACGCTTCGTTTACGTGTCAAGAATAATGTAATTTCCTTCTTCTGAATAATAAAGTAAATAAAGAAATTAAATGTAGATAGGGACGTAAAAGTCGAACCCATAGGGACTTAGAACTTTCCTTGTTGCGTTTTTGTAGTTTCTGAACCAAGAGTTGTTGATGGAGCTATGTTGATGTGATTTAGGTGGGGGTTTGTTTGCAATGAAATGTAATTATTTAAGAGAGTAAAAGAAAGATTTTTAAAGATTTGAATGTAAATATAGATATTTTCAGCCTCGGGCTTTCGTGTTGACTTGTTTTACTCGGTTCCTTGGTAAAGATTTTTAACTTTGGAAATCATGTCGGTGAAATTACTACAAGGATCTATCCTTGAGTTTTTGTTTGTAAACTGAATTTCCAAAACTTAATTTTTAGTTTCAGTTTTAAGCATTTGTTTAAACCAACTCAATGTTGAGAAAACAAAATCTTTTAACCTCATGACCGACTCGAAATGTTATTTCTATAAAAACAGTTCGTTCTCAATTTCCCTTAGTAAACAATATATTAAGTGTGATCCCTGGAAGTCGGACTTGTTTCCATAACCGATCCTTCCTCCCACTAGATAAATCAAAACAATTTCTTGACCAAGGCCAATCGTTGGGTTGAAAAATCATTTTGATTTTAAGAATGAAGTTCGAAGAAATTGAGAAAAGACTTCCGAAATATTTGAAGTGTTGTTTCAAACCTCGCCTTGTGAACGCGTCATTGCTTAAGCCTTTGGCTTAAAAAAGGTTTAGCCGAGCATGATTATTGAATTAACCATGCTTAGCATCATTTTGAAAAGAGAATAAAGTGAAGAAAATAGAAAACTAAAAGAGAAAAGAAATTTTATAAAAAAACCCTAGTAAAAACAAATGAAGAACAAATGATGAGAGATGAGATGAGTCTTACCCAAAGGGGGTATTTATACTATTCGAAAACCCTAGAAATCACCTAAGTGATAAGAGATAATAAATTCAAATTACAAAAGATAAATCTTAAGAGATAATTTCTAAAAAATATTTAAATTAAATAAAAGAGATAAATCACAAGTCTTTATTCAAATCCTGGTCGATAAGCTATCATCCTGAATCTGATAAGCTATCAGAATATCCTGATAAGCTTTCACTTCTGCTGCCACGTCATCATTTGATCATCACTGTTGCTGATGTCATCCTCGCGTGCTGCTGACGTCATCCGCTGACGTGTCGCCGAGTCATTGTATTCTTGCCCCAATTCATGCCCACTAATCCGGCCATGAATCCAGAAAACTTGCAGATTTCGGCCTTTTCGTAATATTTTGCAGCAGCGAGGTCCTGCATAGTAAATCACGTAATGAGCCATAATTCAGCACCACAAAGCAACCAATTGAGCATAATTAGCATAAAATAATGACAAAACTAGTCACTAATCAATAGCGTCAGGCGGTGACGGTTCGAAGGCTTGAAGGACGGCGACGATGGTGAAGGCATGAACGACAATGGTGAAATGGGATCATTTAGGGTTGCATTTGTTTTTTTTAGAAGAAGACAAAATGAGCAGCAAATCCCCTTTAGTTTAAGTGACCCGCGCGGGCCATTCTCGGGGTCTGTGGGTACATTTCCTTACCCTCTGTGCCACTTAATATGTTTAGTATTAATTTTTTAAAAGTCACAATTTTTAAAATTTGGCTATAATTATTTTAAATATTTTAATTAACTAAATTTTATAATATATATATATATATATATATATATATATATATATATTTAAACTACTTGATTGAAGCTTTCTAAAACATATTTTTTTCAAATTTTTATCAATAATAAATTTAAAATAATAATGAGTCAAAGTCCAAAAAATTGACCAAAGAAGTCAATACTGGACATATTAAATGGACAAAGGGAGTATAAAGTTTGCTTTTATTAGGGTAAAGTTCACAAACGGTCACTAAATTTTAGTTAATTAATCAATTTGGTAACCAAACTTCCAATTGCTTCAATGTTACCATTAAACTTTGTGATTTGCTTCAATTTGGCCACTGAGCTCTTAACAGACGTTAAGAAGATGACGTGGCAGTTAACAAATTTTGTATAATAACACATTTAGCCATCCACATTTGCACATTCAAACAATTTGGTCCTAATTCAAAATAATAATAATAAGTTTAACCCTGAATATTTGCACATTATTTCAATTTAGTTCTATTTATAATTAAAAATTATTTAACCCTAAAGCCTAAACCTAGAACCCAAAACCCATGAACCTTATTCATTTTTACCCAAAATACTATTATTATTATTATTACTATTGTTTTTGTTGTTGTTGTTGTTGTTGTTATTTAGGGGTGTTACACACCATGTTCATCGATGTACACAAGAGGTGGACTGCCATAAAGATTCAAACAGTTTTTAGAGGTTATCTGGTAAGTAAAAACCAAAATTAAAACACTTTCTTAATTGTTTTACACAATATATTTGATTTAAAATTTTGTATTTTTGGATTCAAAACATGCTCGAAAAAGCACTACGAGCTTTGAAAGGATTAGTGAAAATACAAGCATTTGTTAGATGGGATTAAACCCTAAAGCCTAAAGCCTAAACCTAGAACCCAAAACCCATGAACCTTAAACCAAAATTTTAAACTCATAAACCATGAACCTAAAACTCCAACAAGCTACGGAGAGTATCTAAAGCTTCTTTTCCTCACTAAATACCATCTAACAAATGCTTGTATTTTCACTAATCCTTTCAAAGCTTGTAGTGCTTTTTCGAGCATGTTTTGAATCAAAAAATACAAAATTTTAAATCAAATATATTGTGTAAATCAATTAAGAAAGTGTTTTAATTTTGATTTTTACTTACCAGATAACCTCTAAAAACTGTTTGAATCTTGATGGTAGTCCACCTCATCGCTGAACATGGTGTGTAACACCCCTAAACAACAACAACAACAACAACAACAACAACAATAATAATAGTATTTTGGGTAAAAAAATGAATGAAAAAATGGAGAGAATTGAGGCCGGTGGGTTTTGAACCTACCACCTAAATTTGGCAGACTTGAGCCTTAACCATTTAGGATAAGGATTTTATTTGGTCAAGACCTGCACTGAATCTCTTTTGAACTGTGGTTTTTGTGATGGGATCAGTAATAGTTAAAATCATTCAATCCCATATCTGTATCACTCATGGTACTTAAAAATATCCAGACCATTTTTTTTCCTCCTCAAGTTGCCTTTTCACCTACCCGATCGGCCATGTCTCCGATCTCTCTCACTGTCATGGCATGGTTGTCACTGCCCACATCAGTGTGTACGTCGTCGTACACCGGACCGAACGCCTGTAGCCACTCGCAGAGATGTGTCGTCGTTCGCCAGGGAAGCTGCCTCAAAGGTCCGTCGAGAACCAAGGGTTTCACTCTTCAGTTTCTCAGCGATTCCAGCCGTATTTCGTCGTTGTTCATCGCACGACCACCACCACCGGGCTAATCATGCAAATGCACGTAAAACCCCTCTCACCTTTCGTGGTTCTGATTATCGATTTGAGGTCGCCGACGTTCGTCCGATAAGAGGGTAAGTTAGGTGAGGATTTTTTAGTTCAGTTTGGGTTTAAAAGGCATTAGTTGGTTGAATTTTTAGTATTCTGAGGCTTAATCGAGTTGTTGTCGTCGTTAGGGGCGTGTTTCGATCATTTTGGGGACGTGCGTAGTGGGCACGGGCCGCCGAAGATGAATTTCAGCCATCGATCCATTACCTAGCAGTTGAATCGGTCTGAACCGGTTGCAAACCGATTTGACTCACCAAGTCAACCGAACCAGCTTAGACCGACCCTTATAGATTGGGCTCGTTTGGTTAAAATGAGTGTGGGTCGGCCTAACAAAGTCCAATAGCCTTTAACCCATACCCGGACCCAAATCAAACCGACCCGACGCAAACCTTTTTGACCGGAACCGAGTCAACTCGTCTGAATCAACTGAGTCAACTCGTCTAAGTCAACTCAATTGACTTTGACCCGTTGGCTCTGACTGGTGACTTTGACCTGTTGACCGTTGACTCTGGCCCGTTGATGTCAGCATGACGTCAGCGTTGACTTTGACCATTGACCAAAAAAGTCATATTTTATGTTTTTCGACATCTTGAGTCCTTTTTTGAAGCACCTTTCGCAAAATTATGACCCAAAAGCCCCTGAATTGGACTTTGAATTCGAGAATGCATGTGTTTAGTTTTTCAGTTTAAGAGTTGTGTGATCAAATTAAGGATTGATTATGGATTATATCTAATTGAAGGTATTCATGTATCTTCATATCTGAGAAGTAAAGGACGTTTAATTTGGGTTCGAGTCTGATCGAATGGAGTACCACGGTCGACCAATATAGCAAGGATTCAAGGTAATATATTGCTACCTCTTGTATGCCTTATGAACATGTTAGTATTCGGTTAATGCATGCACAAATATGACGATGAGTATCGTTAATTCTGCTTAAGTCAAACCGGATATGAAAATGTACGACAATGTAGATAAGATTGGAATAATCGAATTAGAAAGATGATGAATCAAAGAATCTGGAATTCAATAAATAATTAATGAGGCAGTCAATTCCAAAACCTGATTAAAAATGTCAATTGGTCAAACGACAGAAATATTTGAGTAAAAAATTACGAGAATGCCCTTAAAGGTGAAAATGACAGAAATACCCCCGATATTGAAAGTGGTGCTGAAACCTACACTAGATCCGGTAAAACAATTAATTCATCTAAAAGTCTCAAATTACTCAGAGAGATGCGATAATAAGACTTAAACATTCAAGAAAGATAAGCACTTGGATCTAGCGTAAATCCTGAATAAACCTCTGAAGATAAATTTGTGGGGGGAAACTCTTTATGCGTTTGGATCAATCAAACTATCAGAAGATACATAATTGATATTAATTGCTGAAGCGAGTGAGAATTTGGAATATTGATACGACTGGATTAGTAAATTACCAAAATGTCCTTGGACATTGGAATATATTTTTTTAAAATTTACTGAAATGACGAGTTTACCCTATGTGTTGAAATGTTGGATGATTGGAGAAAGGTCGACAGGGGCCGAAATAACTGGAAGGATTGAAAATACCGATATGTATGAATTGGCTAAAATGACTAAGATACCATCGGGCACACGAAACTACCAAGTTAACCACATGATGGGATATAAACTAGAGATTAAAATGATTGAATGGTTTGAAAGTGTGCTGAAAGAACATGAATGATCACACTTTAAATAATCGGGATACCCTCTTGACCCAAAATAAGTTAAATCATTGAAATCTTAAGCTCTTGATCGCACGCAAGTGACTGTAATACTCAAATGGGTTTGAAGCTTGGTTTATGTATGTCAATCATCTCTTAATGATATACGTTAATGGGTGAAAACTGCACAAATACATGTTCAACCTCTCAAGGCTTATTCAGAGATAATGTGACAGCGATTTATACAGATGTATAATACGTCCAGAGTTGAGTAGTGAACACAAAGAAAGTGCACCAATTTGAATGCATGAAAAGTAATGTACTGGAGATGAGTATAGTGAAATGGTCTTAGAAGCCTGGTAAACCGTCAGCAATCTTCAGCGCAACAAATTATTGACCTATCCCATCGAGTTTAGACTATGGATTTGCCCTAAAGTGTTAAATGACCAAAATGCCCTTGTTGGCCAAAAGGATTGAAACAATCTGATATATTTGATATCCTAAATGATCATATTGTATCGATTTTTGAAGGCCTAGTTAGAGACATTGATTTCAAGTTTTTTTATAGGGACATCGTTTCTGAAATCAACTCAGAACTTGTCAAAAGTTTAGTGTTTCCTCTTTCCTTGAAAATACCAAGTATCTCTGAGAAAAAAAATCGTTCCACCTAGTGTGTTCCAAGTGCACATAAATATCCTCTCCACTTGAACTGTAGACTATCTCGTGATCTGAATCATGACTATTAATTAACCGGAATATACCTTTGTATCAGAACTGAAACTAAAGATTGCTTCATATCTACTATTATAATCGATTATTATTGATTACTACTAATTATTGGTATTATCGATTACTGTCGATTTCTATTATCATTGCCTAGACTATTACCGAGATATTTGGGATAGAGTATGAAGTTACCGTAGGTTCAGCCCTGATCAGGCTGGTAATTCCTTACTGTTTCAGGTTCCTACGCTTCGGCTAGGATAATTCCTTACCGTACCTAAGGTATCCCCTTAGGCTGGCACCTACGCCCAATGAGCCTAGGTTAATACACGTTATAGTTGCAGTTCTAGGGAACTGCATACCGGAGTTTGGTTGGAGGGTAGAATGAAAATCTAAAATGAACCTTATCTCTAACATTATATAACCGTGAAATAACATTTATCACACCATTACTATATATGTGTTAACTTTGCACTGTTAAAACACACATTAAGTCCCTGATTCACTATCGTAATCCATATCTTGTCTAACTCTTCGGTCTATATGTTCCTAGTATGATACTCAGTGATTGAATAAAGAACAATTCTATTATCTTCGTGTATACCGCTTTTTTGAAATATCTAATCGTATTTTTGGAGCTTATTGTTTCCCGAAATATCATGATAGTGTTATGCCTACCACATACCTACATGTTACTTATAGCATCCATTGGTAGTTCTGTATTACTGAGCTTTCCAAAGCTCATGTTGTTTTTACCACCGCAGGTTAAAAGAAATCTAACATGGCTCGATGACTGACATCAGTGTTTGGAGTTCTCTCGGTGTTGCTTTTGGAGTACGGTACCGACATGGTTAGTGGGCATGGATGTCATTATTGTTTCATGACAATGTATGTAAAATGTTTTTCTAAAATTTTTGTTATACGTTTAAATAATTTCCTGAAAGAGTATTTTAAACAGAGGTTATCGTTACAATTTAATAAGTGTTTTTAAGAGAAAATGTTTTTATATGGATTTTTACGGTGGGTCACTCTTGTGACCTTAATGTGACCTCTTAGGATTCATGGTAATGCATAGGCGGGTCTAGAGAGTTACATTTAGTGGTATCGGAGCTTAGAGTTGCGTCATTCTGGGTTGATCGACCGATCGTGTGTCATAGGGAGTCTGGTCTTACATGCCCTTAGATCATAACTGTACTCCTCCGAGCCAGAATTCTGATGTCGAATCTTTTCCTGAAATAAGTGAATCTACGTATTTTGTCCTTTATAATTCGATCTGTAATTTTAAGGAAGGCTTGCAACGTTCGTTCATGATTCGAATTTCTTTGTTGGATTTGAATTTGGATAAAGAACTTGGGATGGTTTATGCGTGTGAAATGGATGATCTGAATCAGATTGAGAATAAATGTTTGATCATGTGTGATAATCGGTATAAGATTTCATGAAAGGATACTCCGTGATAATGATTATATTTGAGGATATTCTGATGGAAATTTGATAAAGGTATTATGAATTTAAAAGAAAAGTGTCTGTGTAATTGAAAAAAATGGAAGTTATGTGGTAATTTTGTTGCACAAGAAGGAAACAATTGTCTAAATTTTGCGTTGTAAATAAGTGATATACATTCAAAACCTTTGTTATATTTGATCGGTATAACGATAGGCCTTTCCCTCGAAATGTGGCATGGAGTAACGAGATATATCGTAGCTGAAACTCGATGTTACCTCCTAATTCGGGAAGACCTTGTTAGAGGCCTTGAGTACTTGTCTTGATTTCAGGTACAATTTTTTCTTTCGCAAATTAATGGTCAACCTAGTAGTGTAATTCAGTTTCTAGAGGGAATGCTTTTGAGTTGCATGATTGACTTCTATGGTAGCTGGGAAGGTTTCCACTCCCTAACTGAGATCGTTTAAAGTAAAAGTTATGAGACAAGTGCTCGCTTGGCAGCGTATGAAGTCTTGTATGGATTCCTATACCGTATTATGATCAGTTGGTCTGAGATGTATGATTGGACGGTTTTGGGTCCAAAGATAGTCCGAGACTGAGGATACAATCAGATTGATCTGTGGCCGTATAAGAGTCCTAAGAAATAAGAATATTTTGATGGATGAGTTTCAGTATAAGAATGGATGAGATGACAGCTTTTGCATCTCTCAGACTAGTAAATTTCGAGGACGAAATTTGTTTTAGTGGGAAGAGTTGTAACACCCCTAAATAATAATAATAATAATAATAATAATAATAATATTTTGGGTAAAAAATGAATGAAAAAATGGAGAGAATTCAAGCCGGTGCGTTTTGAACCTACGACCTAAATTTGGTAGACTTGAGCCTTAACCATTTGGGATAAGGATTTCATTTGGTCAAGACTTGCACTGAATCTCTTTTGAACTTTGGTTTTTGTGCTGGGATCAGTAACAATTAAAATGTTTTTAAGAGAAAATGTTTTTACGTGGATTTTTACGGTGGGTCGCTCTTGTGACATTAATATGACCTCCTAAGATTCGTGATAATGCATAGGCGGATCTAAAGGGCTACATGGTGCCTCTACTGTGACTTGTCAGCCTCACCACCGCCACTGTGGCCTATGCAACGGCTACTGGTGCATCTACGGCGGCCACCGCAATGGCTTGCTTGTTTTGCTCATTATCTGTTTCGTTATGGTAAGATCTTATCCACGCAACCTTAATCAATATTGTTGTGGGGTCTGCTTGAATCTCGTTTTTAATGTCTATTGCTACATTTCCTCGTCTTCCCCTTCATTGGGATTCAAGTTGTCTTTGTTGTTCTTCATCCCAAGCAAGCTCTCAAGCCACCTTAATCCCTCCCCATTAGTTTTCCTCCACGAACGGTAACTTGGAGAGTAATATTGTAAAAAGATAGTTTTAATTTAGGGTTTAAGTTTTATGGGTTTGGTTTTTTGGTTTAGAGTTAAATTATTTTTAATTAAAAATAGGGCCAAATTGAAATAATGTGTAAATATTAAGGACTAAATTTATTATTATTTTTTAAATTAAGACTAAATTATTTGAATGTGTAGATGTGGAGGACTAAATGTGTTATTACACAAAATTTGTTAACTACCACGTCATCTTCTTAACGTCCGTTAAGAGCTCAGTGGCCAAATTGAAGCAAATCGTAAAGTTTAATGGTAACATTGAAGAAATTAAAAGTTTGATTACCAAATTGAATAATTAACTAAAGTTTAGTGACCATTTGTGAATTTTACCCCTTTTATTAACTGATGTATAATCTTTATATATGTTTTAAAAAATACCTAAATCATCATTCAACTTTTTTCTCTGACATATTTTTGTCACTGAATTTTCAAAACGTTTAATTTACTCATTGTACTTTACTTTATTTTCTAGCTTATTTTGATCACTCTGAATAATTTTATTAATATTTTGATATGTCGTGACATATTTTATTATTATTAAATATAAAAAATATTTTAAAATAAAAATAAATTATATGATAAATTACACAAACTATCACTAAACTTTTTTTCTCTGACTTATTTTGGTCACTGAACTTTAAAAATGACTATTTACCCACTAAACTTTATACATTGACTTATTTAGATCACTCCAACGTTAATCTATTAACACCATTATGAAGTATTATAAATAAATAATAAAATATTAATATTTCTCTCCATTTCCATCTCCCTTTCCCATTTCCGTCATTTAGAGGTTCTTTCAACCAAACATAATTGCTAAAAGCTTTTCATTTATGTTACCTCAGTGACCCAAAACAAGGTTTGTGGAACTGACCTACCTATCTCTAGGTGGAGGACCGTAAAAGACTCTTGAATATTTTACCATTGAATACGGTGACAAGGAGGTCCACTCCGCTGAGCGATTGTGTAAGGCACATATGATTGTTTTGACTTTAATGACCTTTCAATTGAATTTGGTTCCGTGTTTGAGTTTTGTTGTTTTTCTTTTTCTTGGGGATTTTGTAGGTTAGGGTTTATGGGAGTGGTAGTGGTGGAGGAAGATCTATCGATGTTTTTGGATGTATTGATATTGGATACCTATCAATTTGGGTTTGGTCGAGGGATTAGTGTTTTGGGGAGATGGTGGACCCATAATGACAGTCATGGTTGCGGGAGAGAGATAGAGGGAAGGAGATGAGTTGCAGAAATTTGAGTAATAATGCGGCACAAGGAGCTATGCTAGGGCGGATTTAAAAATGGGTTACGAGAAGTTTTTACAGTCTTCAAACCTTGTTTTGGGTCATTGAGGTAATAGAAATGGAAAACTTTTAGAAATGATATTTGATTGAAAGAAGCTCCTGACACGCGCCGTTACTTGCCTCAAAATAAATCTTTAAACTTAAATAAATAATTAAAAATAATATAACAAGAGTAAGGGTCGATTCATAGGGACTAGAGAGTTCCAACACCTATTCGTTTTGACTTAGACCAAGAAACCTTCAAATAATAAAAATGGGGGTTTAATAAACTAATTCGAGTAATGGAAGTATAGTAAAAGCGAAAAGAAATATTGAAATAAATTATGGAATGAATTAGCCTCAAGCTTCGCTTTACCACAACTCTTCTCGTTCACGGAAATGGATTTTGCTTCAACATTCTTGCCGGTTACAGTCTACAAGGCCCAACCCTTGTAACTTGCTTCTCTACTGTAAACTCAATTCCCAGGGCAATCCTTAAAATCAAGTGCTAAGTTGATTAGGTACGGCCATCGATGCTAACACAAGTCTGCATTAGTGCTGGAGAAGCTCGTGCTCGGATAGTTGTCTCGATGAGAATCATTTTCGATTTTGATTCCCCTTAGTGGACAGCCACTAAGTTTGTTCTTAGGGAGTTGAATTTGCTACAAGCCTATTCTCGTCCCCAACAGTGGATCTGAACCACTTCTAATCCGACGACGCCTTTGGAATGAAATAATTGAGATGCCTAAAGTTTAGGCCGATTGCCTAACCAATTTTATAGAGAATCAAAAAAAGAAATGTTTGAGGAATGAAGAACTCTTCTAATCTCACGAGGTAAGTCGGGTTTGGCGTTGCTTTTGGCTAAGGAAAATTTAACTAAGCTTGGTTGGTGAAGAAACCATACTTAGTTTTAACAAAGGAAAAGAAAAATAAAAATCAATAAAGGTAAAAGAAAAGAGATATATTTAAGCTCAAGATAAATGAAGAACAAGAGTGAATTTCATGATGAGTTTCACCCCAAAGTGGGGTATTTATTTTTTTTGATCGGCAAAAGAGTATAATTTTATTAATAAGTATCATACAATGTCATCACACTCCATGGCTTCATTAAAAACCTCCCTACACCTAAATGGAGGAAAAGAGTACCGAGGAGTATGAGATAAAGAACAAACGCTAAAAACAATCGAACAAACACAAATCTAAGCTTAAGTTCTCATTCTTAATTTCATGAAGTCTCAAGGTTTCTGGTACGACTAAGTATCTAAACATGAAAGAAAATACATGAGCAAAAGAGAAATGGCAAGACTTAGAAATAATTTAAGAAAAAATGACATTCCAATACCATGTTAACAACAATGATGCAAACCAAGTACCCTCACAAGGAATCGCTCATGTCACTCAAAGTGTTTAAGGGTAGAAAAAAATCACTCGAGCCAAAACTAATTAGAGCATTACCATAGGCTTGTGGTTAAATCTAATCTCCACTACTAAGTATGAATGTGGTGCAAAAATCAAGAGGTCTTAAAAGGGTTGTAACGGGGGTAAGGTTCGGGTAGGATAAAGGCCGAAAAATAGGGGTTAAAATTCAAGACAAAAATCATCCCACAATTCTTATTCGAATTTTTTTTCATTCTAACCAAAACTATGAAACTGTACTATTTTTTTCTCTGTTGTGTAGATTCGAATAAATTCTACACTGTGTTTTTTCTGCAGTTTTTTTGCTGCATATTCGAATCATTTTCTGCACTGAATTTTTTTCTGCAGTGTATTTTCTGCACTGCTTGACTGCACTGTTTTTTTAGACAATTTTGTCTTGAAAAAGGGTGACAAAAATAGAGGAAATAAAAATAGAATTGGTGTGGGTTAAATAATAAGGCAATCCAAAGAAAAAGGTTAAGGCTCAAAATTGTTTCACTAAGGGATAATAACAAAGGGTAGGTTTTTTTAGAAGAGGATGAGGTTAAACCTAATGCCTCTATCATATTAATGCATCACAATAAAAAATATAATCTTGAAAAGTATTTAAACCACAAGTTCTAGAATGCAACTAATTAGCTAGGCACACTCAAAGAAACAAAGAGCAAAAATAACATGCTCATTAGGCTCAAAAGCTCTCATGAATTGTCTTGTGTACAAAAGTAAGCATCATGTCAATTAACAAAGTAAGGAATGACAAGAGTTATATGAAAAAATCTAAGCATGTCATAATCTATTATGCAACCTAGAATTTCTAACAAGAAAAATACTAATATCATACGGAAACAAAAAGACAAGGCGAAACAAAGGAAATCAAAAAGTAACTTAAATTTAAATAAAATCAAGAACAAGAGAACAAGCAATCGAACAAGAAATTATGAGAATTTGACATGGATTCCCAGTCCCCTTCACTTTAAGCATGATGTCTCATTATGCAAACATAAATGAAAGAGTGGGAATGAGAAAACTCCCTAAACTAGTTACGGCCACGACCGCGCCCATAGAGTCAGAGTCGTTGGGTACTTGGACGAATTGTCTCGGTCCTCTTGTTGCTTTTTCCTTTTTTTTCACCATCATGGAAGAATGAAGGAGCGTGATGAAGTTTGAGGTTGGGTGGGGGTATGCGGCTAAGGGAAAAGATGGGAAATTAGGTCTTTTTTTAATCACGTAAGGGATATGAAATTAAAAGGAAAAAAAGCTTGTTTGGTAAAAGGGGATATGGTTTATCAATTGGTGTAGGGCCCATGGTATTTAAAGTTTAAAAGAAAAGTGGGAGAAAGATAATGATGGGGAATGGGATGGTAATGACCGGATGGATAATGATATTTGAAAATTAAAGCTAGGGTGATTGTTATCACTTTGGGAATTAGGTGGGGCCCACGGGTGAGATAAAACAAACCCATACTTGTCGTATCCATTTAGGCAACACTGACCGAGTTTAAGTATATTAGCTGGAATTATTCGGGTTCGTGATTTCTGGTGCTAATGTGCATCATTTCATCGTCTCTCTTTTTGCATGTCATTGTGTGTAACAAAAAAACGTGCCGTGATGCTTTAATTCGACCAATACCACAGTTTAACGCTTGATTCAAAAAAACTTGGGTTCCTGAAAATTAAATTAAAACAAAAATTAAAATAAAATAAAACGAATAATAATAATAATAATAATAATAATAACTTAGCAGGTCAAAAATAAAATGGGTTGCCTCCCATTCAACGCTTTATGTAACATTGTTTAGCTCGACGACCTGGTTCAGACTACAAGCACTGCGACAAATACTTTTTCCAATTCTTGTGCTTTGTCCAATTTAGAATTTCCTTAAGAGGAATTTTATGATTATGGAGTTCATTCGTTTTGTCCTTGTAGATTTGATAATTTCTTCGAACATTTTTCAGCCTTGAAAACTTGTCTAAAATAATTACCGACAAGATATCTCTTTTACTCAAAAATTTGCACTTCAAATTATCTGGCGGCAATTTTAACTCGATATTTGGTGCCTGCAAAATGGAATGGAAATTTTTAATTTTTGAGAGAGTTAAGTGTAGATCAGAATTGACAAATGAAATATTTTTCAACTCCCTAATTTTTTCGCCGTGGCCTTCCAATTCCCTACACAAATTATCAGATAAGTTAGATTCTATAAACTTGTTAGTGGTAGGTTCAATGACATTGATAAAATTAATACAAGCAACATTATTTGGATGTCGCATTGCTTTGTATACGTTAAATTTAACGATCTCACCGTCAAACTCCATTGTAAGAATTCTGCTTCTTACATCTATTTTTGTATTTGTCGTACTAAGGAAGGGACGACCAAGAAGAATTTCTGAAGACGAGTTTGATCGGTCATTTTCCATATCGATGACGTAAAAATCCGCTGGAAAAATAAGATCTTTTACCTGGACTAAGACATTCTCAAGGAGTCCTTCCGGGTATATTATGGATCTATCTGCCAACTGTACAATCACTTTTGTATCTTTTAAAGGTTAAGCAAAAAGTGATTTATATAAAGAAAGTGGTACAACATTTATTAAAGCGCCTAAGTCACACATGGCACGTTTAATACCAACCTTACCGATTTTGCAGGGAATTGTGAACATACCTTGGTCCTTCAATTTCGACGGTAACTGTCGCTGAAAAACTGCAGATACGCGTTCTCCCAGATTTACCTTCTCTATTTCGGTAAGTCGTCTTTTATTTGTGCATAGATCCTTCAAGAATTTGGCATATCGAGATACCTTTTTTATTACTTCTAGAAGTGGAATGTTAATTTCCACTTTCCGAAATACATCTAAAATCTCCCTCTCTTCATCTTGGTTGTCACGTTTAACTAACCTTGAAGGAAAAGGGGGTGGAGTAGTATAGGGAGATGGTGCAGAAGGTGGATTGGACATACATTTCTCAATGGAAGATGGTGATTTCTCTTTACCTTTCTTTTGAACGCTTTCCTTTGTGGCTTTTGGTTCGATGATGGTACCGCTTCGCAAAGTGATGGCATTCACGTTCTCTCTCGGATTGGGCTCTGTTTGAGAAGGTAATTTTCCTTTGGATTCTAAGCGACTTATCGCTAACGTTAGTTGACTTATCTGTTTGTCAATTGCTTCAAAGTGAGCTTCAGTTTTTAGTTGAAACTTTTCTTGGGCTAGCGCTAACCTTTCAACAATTGACTCCAACGATGGCTTCTGCAGTTGATATTGTTGTGGTGCAGTTGGTTGATAAGCTTGATTTGGTCTCTGGTTTTTGTGCATAATTGAAATTCGGATGAATTTTCCATCTCGGGTTATATGCATTTTGTTGAGTGCATAAATATTCTATATTTTAACAGTCTTTTACCCATATTATTGATGCACTCAAGCATGTTTAGTTGCATTTTAGGATAGATTTTTGCATAAACACCACAAATGGAAAATATTGCACAGATACTGCTGACTTTGGTATATTCTTGCAGGTACCTGTCATGGCAGCATCCAGGGCATCAGAGGAATAGAAGATAACAGCAGAGTTGGAGTGAAGGATTGAAGGAGATTGTCTATTACAACATTGTCGTGACATCTGCCGTGGCAGAAGAGGCGACAGTGAAGACTATGGTGATGAAAAATGCAAAGTGGAGTTCGACTGATAAAGCATTTAAAGCCTGATTTTTGTGGACCACTCGCATAACTGTCGGAGCCCAGAAGCACAAGGAAGGCCTTGCCCAAAGTTTGAGGAAAAAGTCAAAGCAAGAAGATAGGGCGAATTAAAAGACATCTACTAAGAGATTTAGTCTTTAATAGAGTTGTACTTTATTTCAAACTAGTATTCTTGGCCATTAAGAAAACTTAAGTCCAAGGCCTATATATATATATGCTTGTAATTTGACAAGGCAAAGGATATCCAGCTCCTAGCCGTCTTCTCCCAAAACTCTAGTTGTTTTCTCTCTCCATCATGTTCTAAACATCCCCTAGGGCTAAGGGTTGATCTTGTAAGGTAGTTGTAAGGGTTGTACTGTTTCTTAGGAATTTTTCTGTTCAATTAATAAAAGCTTCAAGTTTATTTACTCTGGTTTGAACATCTCATAAGAGTTTCGGGAGAGCATTGTGAGGTTATTCATTTACTTAATATCGGAAGAGTTAAGTATACGAAAGGAGTAAATACGAGTTTTCCAGTTTATGGTTAAACCATCTTGGCCTAGAGATAGGTACAAGGTTAAGTAGCTAAAGAAGAATTCACAAACATCAGTGTTCATCCTTTGATTCACGTTGGGAGGTATCATCCAAGACGTGTTCATCGACATAACTTGGGCTTAAAGATAGGATAAGTCACAACAGGGATTCTTGCCAAACTTGAAGTACAGAGTTGTTGGCCGCTGCCGCGACAACAATAGACTGCTGCCGCGACAGGTGTTGTCGCGATAGGCGCAACGACAGAAGCAACATAAGTTACTTTGAACAGTGCAATACTGGCACTACTGAGCAAATCAATACCAGCCTATCCTCTCAATCTGATTTTCTCTTTTACTTTAGTTTATCTTCAAGTTTTACAAAATCACTTTATCAATATTATTTCTTTTCTTGTGCAGAGATTTAAGGATAAAAGTATTTCCAGTCCTTATGGAGACGATATCTGGTACTTCGTATCACTTTATTACTTGCGACGTGTATACTTGCACCCAATTGCGATAGACTCTTTTACACGCAACAAGTTTTTGGCGCCGTTGCCCGGGACTGGCAACATACCTTTACCTTTAATTACTACACCTTTTTATTTTTGTTTTTATTTCTTTTCTGTTTTTAGTTGTTTTATTCCCATGTGCTTTTCACAAGGTTCTCATATTGCTTATGCGCAGATCGAGACGTGGTAAAGAACCTGAATACGAACTAGATCTAGAAATCGAGCAGACATACCATCTCAGGAACCAAGCCCAACTCTTGATAGAAAGAAAAAACTATCTTGAGGAAAGACTTGAAGCAATGGTGAACGAAAGACAACGCAATGGAGCAGATAACAAAAACAACAACAACCCCAGGGTTGATGTTGATCCTCCTATTGATGTCTAAAACGATCGGCCAGCTCTTGGTGCCCCAGCAGCTCAACAGACCTCCCGAGATTACATGGACAACGATCATGTTGAACTGCAAACTACACCGCCAGATGTGGAAGGTGAACACTTTGAACTTAAACCTGTGATGTTCAGCATGATAAATTCAGCTGGACAATTTGGTGGTTCTGCTATAGAGGAAGCACGTGACCATCTAAAAACCTTCCAGGAGATCTGTGGATCATTCAGACAACCAAGAATAAGCTCGGAAGTACTGAGACTCCGATTATTTCCTCATTCATTTAGGGATAGAGCGAAAACCTAGTGGAACAAGTTAATTCCGGGTTCAATACGAACTTAGGCGGATCTCTATCGTGAATTTATCTCTCGTTTTAATTCTTCTCTTTTAACTGAAAGATTGCGTAACGAGATTGCTACTTTTCAACAGGAAGATGATGAACAAATGCATAAGGCGTGGGACCGCTTTACAACTCTCTTACGAAACTACCCAATGCATGGATTCCCTGTATGGAATCAGGTCGTCAAATTCTATAATGTTGCCAATGCACACATTCAGATGAGGATAGATTCAGCAGCGAACGGTTTGTTACTAGACAAGGAACTAGAAGATGCAATTCTGGTGTTGAAAAAGCTAGCAAAGAACGATGAACAGTTTCCCACAGCTCGAAGAGGAGGAAGACGAGGAGCATCTGTCAAGGAATACGAATCTGACAACTCGGTAAAGACTCAATTAGCATACATAACCAATGTAGTTGAAAACCTACAGCGGAAAGAATCCAAGGCTGTATTTTCTACCGAGGAGATGTGTGAAAATTGTAGTGGGAACCACAGTACAGAGGAGTGTCCCATACAACTAGAAGAGGGAATGTATGTTGGAAATTACAACAAGAATAAGGGTTATGACTCTAACAACTACAACTCGAATTGGAGGAAGGACCCCAAATTTTCCTGGAGTAACCCAAACAATGCATTGAATCCTCTAGTTTAGAATAATCAGAACCAAGGAGGTCCCAGAATTCTGTCACGACAGCAACCACAGCAGCAGCCACAACAGCAGCAAGCAGCCACCACAAGCATATTGGAACAGACCCTAGCAACCTTCATGTCTCAAACTGGAGCATATTTGGCCAGCATGGATCATTTTGTCAAGAAAACTGAAACCATCATGGATAAGACAGAGATGAGAATGACAAACCATGAAGCTACCTTAAAATCTCTAGAGACACAGATGGTTCAGGTTTCACAGTTCATCAACACAAGGTAGAATGAAGGATTCCTTAGTGATACTGAGGTCACTAGAAAACCCACACATGAGTAGTGTAAAGCCATTACAACGAGAAGATTATCATCCTCCACCCTCTTTTCCACAACGGTTGAAGAAGCAAAAACAGGAGTACCAGCTTAAAAAGATCTACGATGTTTTTAAGCAAGTACACATCAACATTCCGTTGTTGGAGGCCATTAAGCATATGCCTGGTTATGCAACATTCTTGAAAGATGCAATGTCCAGGAAATCCAGACTAGGGGAGTTTGAAACTGTAATGATGATGGAAGGATGCATGGCGATCCTACATAAGCGTCTACCCCCAAAGAAGAAGGATCTTGGGAGCTTCATCATACCATGCATAATTGGTGATAAGTTTGTGGGTAAGGCACTTTGTGATCTTGGTGCTAGTATTAATCTATTGCCCAAATCTATTTTTCAGAAGCTAGGTATTGGACAAGCAAGACCCACAATAGTCATGCTGCAACTGGCAGACTGCTCTTACGTACAGCCGGAAGGAAAGATTGAAGATATTTTGGTAAGAATGGATAAATTTATATTCCCTGCTGACTTTCTTGTTTTAGATTGTGAAGCATATGAGAATGCACCGATCATCCTAGGGCGACCCTTCCTAGCCACAGGTAGAATAGTGATCGATGTAGAGAATGGATAACTGACTATGAGAGTCAATGATCAGCAGATAAAGCTCAATGTTCTCCAAGCCATAAAATAGGATGATGTAGAGGAAGAATGTAAGGCAATATCAGAAGTAATTGTCGACCAACCCTGCATCAGAACAAGCTGTCACGATAGACAATTTGGTCACTGTCATTACAGTCACCTAGAAGATTGCCACGACAGCGTCGATGACAGAAACTCCTCAGACAGTAATACATCTAATACTGAAGTTCATGAGGAGGTAAATTTGATAGGCACGCGTCCAGGTAAGTTCTTTGAACCATTAAACTATACCTGTAACGAACACATGATTCAAAAGCCTTCTATAGATCAGCCACCTGCCTTAGATCTTAAACCCCTGCCAGGGCAGCTTAAATACATTTTTCTTGGTCTTAATGATATGTTGTCCGTAATCATCTCTTCTAAGTTGATGCAGGAACAGGAACAACAACTGATCAGGATGCTACAGCAGTATAAGAAGGTGATTGGATGGACAATTGCCGACATCCAAGGCATCAGTCTGGCCATTTGTATGCACAAGATCCTCTTGGAGGATGACCATAAGCCTACAATTGATGCCCAGAGAAGATTAAACGAAGCTATGCGAGAGGTGGAACGAAAAGAAATTATCAAGTGGCTTGATGCAAGAATTATTTACGTCATCTCGGATAGCAAGTGGGTGAGCCCGGTGCAATGCGTACCCAAGAAGGGAGGCATAACTTTAGTAACCAACAAGGACAATGAGCTAATCCCAACCAGGACTGTGACCGGTTGGAGGGTTTTTATGGACTACCGAAAGCTTAATAAAGCTACCCGGAAGGACCACTTCCCCTTACCCTTTATTGATCAAATGTTAGATAGATTAGCGGGAAAACCTTATTATTGTTTCCTTGATGGTTACTCAGGATACAATCAAATTGCAATTGCACCGGAGGACCAGGAGAAGACAACCTTCACATGCCCATACGGAATGTACGCCTTTCGAAGAATGCCATTTGGATTATGTAATGCACCAGCAACTTTTCAGCGGTGTATGATGGCAATATTCTCTGATATGGTGGAAGATTTCTTGGAGATCTTTATGGATGACTTTTTCATCTTTAGAGATAGTTTCAACAATTGCCTAGGCAATTTGAAGAAGGTTCTTGAAAGATGTGAAGAGGCAAACCTTGTATCGAACTGGGAAAAATGTCATTTTATGGTAGATGAGGGCATAGTGCTGAGGCACAAGGTTTCCTGTCGCGGCATAAAAGTGGACAGAGCAAAAATCGAAGTTATCGAAAAACTGTCGCCACCTACCACAGTCAAGGGCATTAGAAGTTTCTTGGTACACGCAGGGTTTTATCGTAGATTTATTGCTAATTTTTCTAAAATCACTAAACCCATGTGTCTCTTGTTGGAAAAGAATAGGGCCTTTGACTTCAATACCGAATGTACTGAAGCATTCAAGACACTGAAAGAGAAGATGGTAACAGCCCCAATAGTGCAACCACCAGACTGGAGTTTACCGTTTGAGATAATGTGTGACGCCAGTGACTATGTTGTCGGGGCAACACTAGGGCAGCGGAAGGAGAAACTCTTCCACATTATATACTATGCCAGCAAGACCTTAAATGATGCCCAGATAAACTACACCACCACAGAAAATGAGTTGCTAGTGGTGGTGTTCGCCTTTGACAAATTCAGACCATATATACTTGGAACAAAAGTGGTGGTCCATACAGATCATTCAGCACTAAAATATTTGTTCACCAAGAAGGATGCAAAACCACGATTGATACGTTGGATTCTTCTATTACAAGAATTCAATATAGATATCAAGGAAAAAAAGGAACAGAAAACCAAGTAGTTGATCACTTGTCAAGATTGGAGATGGGAAAGGATTAAGACAAAAACAAAGTTAACATACAGGAGACTTTTCCAGACGAGCAGTTATTCACTGCCACCAGCACTACCGCGATAGCCATGGCGACAGGTAAAATCCCTTGGTATGTTAACATAGTAAATTACCTTGTTAGTGGTTTACTACCTCCTGAACTTAACTACCAAGCAAGGAAGAGGTTCCAAAATGATGCAAAACATTATTATTGGGACGAACCTCTTCTATTTAAGCACTGTGCAGATCAGGTCATCAGGAGATGAATACCACAGGAAGAACAAGAAGAAGTGCTCCACCACTGTCATGCTGCTCCTTATGGAGGACACTTTGGAGGAAACAAAACTGCTGCCAAAGTTCTACAATCTGGTTTCTTTTGGCCTACATTGTTCAAAGATGCGCAAGCCTTTTACAAGCGTTGTGACAAGTGCCAAAGGACTGGAAACATCTCTAGAAGGCATGAGATTCCCTTGCAGAACATTCTCGAAGTTGAAATTTTTTATGTTTGGGGAATCGACTTCATGGGACCATTCCCAGCTTCTTGTAGGAATCTGTACATACTGTTGGCAGTATACTATGTATCCAAGTGGGTAGAAGCTATCGCCACACAAAAGAATGATGCCAAGACCGTGAAAAGATTTCTCCACAAACATATCTTCACCAGGTTTGGCATCCCAAAGGCAATCATTAGTGATGAGGGTAGGCATTTTGACAACTGGGTAATTGCCAGTGCATTGAAGAAGTATGGAGTTAAGCACAAGATTGCAACAGCATATCACCCTCAAATCAATGGGCAGGCTGAGATCTCAAATAGAGAAGTGAAGAACATCATGGAAAAGATGGTTAAACCAACTAGGAAGGATTGGTCTATTCACTTGAATGATGCATTATGGGCCTACAGAACTGCATTTAAAACACCATTGGGAATGTCACCCTATCGCCTCATCTACGGAAAAATCTGTCACCTACATGTCGAGATAGAACATAAAGCATATTGGGCTATCAAGACAGTTAACATGGACTGGGACAAAGCAGGACAGAAAAAGTTATTGGACTTAAATGAAATTGAAGAAATTCGAGTCATGGCCTACGACAACGCCCCAATCTATAAAGACAAAACAAAGAAGTGGCACGACAGAAAATTGTTGCCACGACAGTTCACACCAGGGCAGAAGGTGTTGTTATTCAACTCTAGGTTGAAGCTCTTCCCAGGAAAGCTAAAGTCTAGGTGGTATGGACCCTTCCAAGTAGTCCAGGTTTTTCCTCATGGTGTCGTCACAATAAGATCAATCAAAGACGAGCACCAATTCAAATTCAATAGACAAAGGCTAAAGCATTATCAGGGGACTGAAGCCCTAAGAGAGCAGGAAGTAGTTACTTTAGGAGATGCCCCTCAAGGCATCCCTAATTTAACTTTATTTTATTTTATTTTATTTATTTTTATTGTTTTAGAAAATAAGAATTTAATATTTGTTTATTTAGTTTTCAGGTAAATAAAAGAAGCAGACTAAAGAGAAGGAATGAACCAGCCCAACACACTCACAACAGCTCAAGAAGCCCAATGGTAACAAGGCTGTCGTGACAGCCGATCACCAGCTATCACGGTAGACGCGCAAATACAGCCTATCACCAAGTTGTTGCGATAGACACGCAGTAGACGCGCAGTAGACACGTAAACGCGTAACAGACGCGTCAGGAAACCGCGTGACAGCTGGCTCCATTTTTCACGCCACCCGTTACGGCTTCAACGGGCAAAACCCCATTCTATATAAACCACCACCTTCATTTCATTTTTCACCTCATTATCTTCTCTCTACTTTGTTTTCAAGTATTTTAGCTTTTCAAGTATTTTCTTTCATTTCTACAGTATCCTTACAATGACCATGAGATCGACAAGAAGAAGTGCTGCCTCCACATCTGCCGCGACAGTCTCCACTCCTAGCCACAGCAGAATTCATAGAAGGTTCACCTCGACAGATTCAGAGAAAAGATATTTTGAGTCTTTTCAAAAAAGGGAAATGTGGGAGGAAAGAGGCATCACCTACATCAAGAAGACAAGAGATCTAGGGCTTGAAGGGTTCATTGCAAAACAGATCATTGCATTTAAGTGGCAGATGTTCGCGGAACAACCCGAAGAGATGAATGTCACACTTGTCCACGAATTTTATGTTGTCGTCACATCCAAGGATGCCACGACAGTCACTATTAGGGGTAAGGAAATCACTCTCGAACCAGCCTACATCAATACTCTATATGGCATATATGTGGGCAGGAAAGAGGATGCACACAGCAGGTTCATCAACAACCTGTCACCGGCACACTATGATGACATCATGGAAGACCTGACTGAAGAGGGCGCCAACTAGAACGAAGATCCAAAACATAGATGGACGGTGCGAAGAACCCAACTCACACCTGCTGCCAAACTGTGGAACCATTTTATGAAAAAGCGTCTCATGCCAACGTCTCACAACACAACAGTGGACCGACAGAGGCTTGCCCTTGTGCACTCCATCATTAACGAACGGTAGATAAACGTGGGTAAATACATCCTCGAAGGCATCCACGAGTGTGCACTGAAGGATAAGGGCCCCCTCTTCTTCCCTTATTTGATCACATCCCTCTATAAAACCAACAATGTACCTGAAATTGATGAAGATGTGAAGATTCAGGGCAAGGGGTGGACACAGCAGAACATCTACAGCCTGATGGAACTAAAGGCAGCCACCCCAATGGCATATGTTGATCCCTCTGCCACGACAGAACCAACGACAGAACCAGACTCCACAGAACCTGTCGCGGCAGAGCCTGAGCAGACAGAACCTGCACAACCAGAAGCCACCTCCTCCAACCAAATAATTCAACTGCTGAAAAAGATAGAGGCACGACAGCTGGGATTCATGGAGTACATGAGGGACTTCACCACTGCAACGGTAAACTTTATTAAAGTTGAGCTTAATTATCCAAACGTGCAGCTCCCTCCTTTTCCAGAAACCTTTCTTTCTGCCCCAACACCTGCTGCCTTTCCCAAGATGCCCACACCGACAACTGCCTCTGCTTCACCATCTGCCACGGCAAGAGACGGCGATAGATGATCTTCCACTCCTCGAGGAACCAAACGAAAGGAACCACTGCCAGAAATAGACCCAAAATATTTCGAAGGTTTCTCCTCCTCCTCAGTCTGGCAGGATGACTCCGACTCCGAACCTTCTGTCGTCCGGGAGATAGCCAAGGACTCCCCTTCGATGAAGAAGAAAAATCTTGATATTGATATTGAGGGACCCTGCCGCGACAGAGCAGACGACAACCGAAGCCGCAGCATCAGCAGTGACAGTGAGCTCGAGGTCCTGGACAAGGCCCCAAAAATTTCACCCACCAGAGTCCAGCCACCTCGAGAAGCAAAGAAGAAGGTAGCCTCACCCTCTCCAACTCCAAAACCAGCATCTGCCATAAAAGCAACTGCCCGACGAAAGCTATGCACCGACAGCAGCAGCGACGACAGCTCTTCAACTTAAGTTTTTTTGCTTTTCTGTCGTCTGTGTTTTATTTTCTATTTTGTGGCGTTTTTATTTTTCTATTTTGTGTCATGCATTGAGGACAATGCAACCCTCGAGTTTAGGGGTAGGAATTCCTCTTAATTATCATTAATGAACTTATTTTATTTTGTGTCATTTTTTGTGTTAAAAAATTGGCTTAAGTCTTTGAACTGCTCCTACCTGCCGCGGCATTCTCTGTCATGACAGTGTCTTTAGAGTGTTTTAGGAAGTATTTAGAGCCTTCCTATAGTTCTAAACTCTTAAAAACACTTTTGTGACTTATATGTTGTTAAAACTTTGTTCGCAAACTTAGAATAGGAAGCTTAGCTACTTGAGTTAGAAAGAAAACTTAGAATTAGTTTACTCCTAGAGGTGCCTAACACTGGCTCTAGGACATTAAACTAGAAGTACTCCTAGAGGTGCCTAAAACTGGCTCTAGGAAATTAAACTAGATGTGCTCAAAACTCGGCTCTAGTAAAAATAGAAAAACTTTAGAAATCAAGCTAGAGGTGCCCGAAATTGGCTCTAGTTAAGAATTATTTTTGAAGTAAAACTCAAGTAAGTTAAGTAACTATTCTGGTTGTTAAAGAGTCTAAGCTCATATTTGTTCACAAAACCTGCACACACTTACACGAGAATTATAGCATTGCTCCGGATAAGTCTTTAAACACTCGAAAAGGTATTGATCTAAATGGTGAAAGTGTTGTAGGTAATGATTGTTCATTGAGTTAAGCCAAAGCCAAAAAGATTCATTTTTAGTTAGATTGCATTTGCTTGAGGACAAGCAATAACTTGAGTTTGGGGGTGTGTTGAGTGCATAAATGTTATATATTTTAACCCTCTTTTACCCATATTATTGATGCACTCAAGCATGTTTAGTTGCATTTCAGGATAGATTTTTGCATAAACATCACAAATGGAAAATATTGCACAGATACTGCTGATTTTGGTCTATTCTTGCAGGTACTTGTCGTGGCAACATCCAGGGCAGCAGAGGAACAGAAGATAACGGTAGAGTTGGAGTGAAGGATTGAAGGAGACTGTCTATTACAACACTATCGTGACATCTGTCGTGGCAGAAAAAGCGACAGTGAAGACAATGGTGATGGAAAATGCAAAGTGGAGTTCGACTGATAGATCATTTAAAGCCTAATTTTTGTGGACCAATCGCATAACTGTCGGAGCCCAGAAGCACAAAGATGGCCTTGCCTAAATTTTGAGGAAAAAGTCAAAGCAAGAAGATAGGGTGAAATAAAAGACATCAACTCAGAGATTTAGTCTTTAATAGAGTTGTACGTTAATTCAAACTAGTATTCTTGGCATTAAGAAAACTTAAGTCCAAGGCCTATATATATGCTTGTAATTCGACAAGGCAAAGGATATCCAGCTCTCAGCCGTCTTCCCCCAAAACCCTAGTCGTTTTCTCTCGTCATCATGTTCTAAACATTCCCTGGGGCTAAGGGTTGATCTTGTAAGGTAGTTGTAAGGGTTGTATTGTTTCTTAGGAATTTTTCTGTTTAATTAATAAAAGCTTCAAGTTTATTTACTCTGGTTTCAACATCTCATAAGAGTTTCGGGAGAGCATTGTGAGGTTATTTATTTACTAAATATCGGGAGAGTTAAGTATACGAAAGGATTAAATACGAGTTTTCCAGTTTATGGTTAAACCATCTTGGCCTAGGGATAGATACAAGATTAAGTGGCTAAAGAATAATTCACAAACATCGGTGTTCATCCTTTGATTAACGCCGGGAGGTATCATCCAAGACGTGTTCATCGACAAAACTTGGGCCTAGGGATAGGAAAAGTCACAATAGGGATTCTTGCCAAACTTGAAGTACAGAGTTGTTGGCCGCTGCCGCGACAGGTGCTGCCGCGACAGAAGCAACAAAAGTTCCTTTAAACAGTGCAATACATGCACTACTAAGCAAATCAATACGAGCCTATCCTCTAAATCTGATTTTCTCTTTTACTTTAGTTTATCTTCAAGTTTTCCAAAATCACTTTATTAATATTATTTCTTTTCTTGTGCAGAGATTTAAGGATAAAAGTATTTCCAATTCCTGTGGAGACGATATTTGATACTTCATATCACTTTATTACTTGCGACGTGTATAATTGCACCCAATTGCGATAGACTCTTTTACACATAACACATTTCATATGGCATTGGCATGAGCGATATCATCTTCCTAAATCATCGGACAACAGTCTGTCGGATGTTCTAGACTAGTACAGATTCCGCAAAGTCTAGCTGTTATTTTTTATCTACAATAAGAGATTGCACTATTCAGCTAATATATCAATTTTATTTACCAAAGAAACTACACTTACTTTGGTTTACTTTTTGGTGTCCGGTCTACCTAACCCAAGTGATCGGTGGGTTAAAATGCCACATTTAAGGAAAAATTATCTCATAGTGGGTTAAAATATTCACAACTCCACAAAGAGCTCAACCAATCCAAGCATTCAAATCACCCATATCATATCAACTCAAGTTATTCAAAAATCATTAAGTAGAGTCTTGTATATAAACATATCCCATGCTTGGTAACCCATCAATATGGGATATAGGCTTTTCCCTTTTCCTTAACTCAATTCACAAGCTTACTTTGAGCATTAATTTCTCATTCATCATTCACCCATTTTGAGCGTATGAGATATCGTTGTAAAGGTCTCATAGAGTAGAATATGAAGACGTAACTTCATTATTCGAATCTCCACCTTTACTCATAGAAAATATGCCTCAAAGTTTCCACTTTATCATATTTTTCCAACATTATAATTGAACAAATTAAAAGTTCAAGTATAAACGATACACCGTCTAAAACATAGTGGTATCTAATGTAGATTTTTCTAAATAATATTAGCTATACTGAATTTGAGATTTGATTGAAGCTGGACTTACACAGCTTACTAGTTAAAAGGGAAAACTACCCAAATAGTACCCCCAGCTATTGTCGAAATATCGTTTTAGTACCTCAGCTATTTTTTTGGTAAAATTGTACCCAATATTATGTTTTGTTTTCATTTTGGTACTCCACCGTTAAAAAAATAATGTGTGCTGACTAGGAGAGAGAAAATCACATGTGGTAGGCTGCCATGTCATTTTCTCTCTCCTAGTCAGCATGCCACGTCGACTAAAATCATAAAAAACACACACGTGGCATGCTGACTAGGAGAGAGAAAATGATGTGGCAGCCTACCACAAGTGATTTTTCTCTCTCTCCTAGTCAGCATGTTGTTAATTTTTAATGGCGGTGTACCATTTTGAAAATGAAACATAACGTTGGGTATCATTTTACCAAAAATTAACTAGAGTACTGAAATGATATTTCAGCAATAGTTGTGATACTATTTGAGTAGTTTTCCTGTTTTAAAATGTATGGCCGAATTTACTTGTGTGGCTGAAATTAAAGGAGTTTACAAATTAAATTTGAATAGAAATAACTCCTTTTGGGCGAAATTAATTTGCAGCCACAAGTTTGAAAGGTGTAGGGCACCTAAAACACATGAAAATCACATTTAACATGTGATTTATATGTTTGAATTTCAAACACAAACTTCCTTTGTTCTTATCTTCAAGTTTGTCGCACATTCGAGAGAGGAATGGGCTGATTTTCGGCCAAACTTGCACACACATGTGTCAAGGCTGCCACGTGTGCAAGTTACATACTCAGATGCCACCTAGGCTGTCGCGCGTGCACTGGTACACTCCTCAACATGTAGGACGCTTTTCAGCTACTTCTGGACTTGTCAGCTGAAGTTGAGCTAGTGGAGCTGAAGTTGAGCTAGCAGGAATCAAGCTGAGCTGAAATGAGCTAGCTAAGAGTGTTAGGAGTTGAACTGAGCTGGGAGCTAAGCCTCTGAGCTAACTTGAGCTGAGGAAGAGCTTATCACACTCTCTTGAGCTGGGGCCGAGCTGCATACACTATGGTGAGCTGAAGATGAGCTGCATACACTCACTTGAGCTGGAGATGAGTTGCATATGCTCACTTGAGCTAGTGTCCTCCTACGTACCTATGTCAAAAGGTAACAAACTTCCATCAAAGTAGTATAAACTTAATGGAAACACTAATACAAGTCGTAAACACTTGCAACCTTATTTATTAACTCACAAACAAATATAGACACACCATAAGTTATATCAAACTAAGTTAAAACACACATAACATATTATATACATACTCGAACACACTAATAAGTAGTATAAGTACAAGAAATGTTACGCATCAGTATGTAATAAGTGAAAAAGCAAACTTCCCTGAAAGTTTGAAGTTGCATCGTTGGGTGGCATAATCTTGCTCACATCAACCCCCTTCTTTAATGCGATTTGTCCCCAAATCGGCACTCATTACAAAAGGGAACAATTTTGACTTTCGTTTGGCAGGGAACTTCCGCATTCTTCTTACTCGGCACATATGACATCCTCTCGAATCAAGTTCTTTCACAAAGAACACAAATGGAAATGCCTTCTTTCTTGTACCTTTCTGAATAATGCACAACATAAAGTCAGACAATGCTCGTTGCACATTCGTAATCCTGCAAACAATGATATACAAAGGCAACTCCAAAGACAACAAGAATCTCGACGATCATCCAGAATCACAACACAAGGTTGTTCACAATCCAATGTACAACCAAAGAAATTAGCATATAAAAATGAAAAATAAATAGCACAATGGAAATGAACGTCAAACCGTGGTATAGAAGGTTGCTGAATTTCTAAAAAGAATTTAAATGCACTAGACATACCAACAGTAGAAACCTTGGGAACTTCACATGGCATCACCTTATTAACCTGCAAGTTAGAAGAAGAAATAGAAGAAAACGTAGAATCAGATAAAACCTTAGAGTTCACTTCTTCTTTGTCATAGTCATTCTTCTCTTTGCTGGCTTTCCAAGCTGCAGTACTCGCTTTCAAACGAACTTCGTCTTCATATACTTCATTTGGAGTCATAGGTTCCAAAGTTACCTTTTTTCCCTCATGATTAAAAGAGTATCGATTAGTGTATCAATCGTGCAAAACTCTCTTATCATACTGCTACGGTCTTCCTAGCAACAAATGACAAGTATCCATAGAACAAACATCACAAGTTACCTCATCCTTGTATTTACCAATGAAAAATGGTATAACAACTTGTTCGGTAACTTTGATTTCATCACTATTATTCAACCCTTGTAACTTGTACAGATTGGGATGCTTTGTTGTCTTCAGTCCTAACTTATCAACCATGAGAGTACTAGCAACGTTAGCACAACTACCACTATCAATAATCACAACACATACCTTATCGTTCACGTTGCATCTCGTATGGAAGAGGTTGTTTCGTTACAGTTCATCTTGTATTGGTTGATCATTCAAACTTCTCTTGTCAACAAGTGCTTTGTCGTTAGCAATTGTCTGCACATTTTCATCATTTATCTCTTCATAGACAGAATGGGAACCACCCCATCAATTTTATCCATTCGAGAATGTATAGGTTTCAATGCATTAGCAATCACTCATTGCATCATGTGCTCTAAGGCTTGCATCTGGAGATTTGGTGGTTGTTGTTCACCCGAATTATCATCAGAACCTGCCATGTTGAAAAACCAAAACAACAAACAAAACAAAAAAACACATAATATATATATATATATATATATGTTAGTGAAATAAATAATAAATAAAAAATGGACCTCACTGCACATTCAACAAAATCTCACAGATCGCTCGAAGAAAAGATCGCTCAACAATTGCACTCAAACGCTCGTGTTTCACTCGGGAGAATACTTGAATGGCTCTTTTTGTCTCCCATGCTGTTCTCACTACGCTCAATGCCTTTTCCACTCGATCTCTCGCAATCAGTTCTTTAAGGAACTAACTCGATCTTTCAAACTTGTTAACTGTGTCAACTTACAAGATAAATGTAATGGTGAAAGAAAACAAAGTTAAAGGGTAATCTAGGGGCTGTTAAATGAAACAAAAAGGTTGAAAAATAAACAAAATAACACGGCTGGAAATTAATGATGAAACAACAAAATAAGGCTGAAAATAAAATGAAGAAAAGAAAACAATAACTTACTGCAACAGAAATGTTTACAACAACCCTATCACCGAACAAACAAGAACAAGTCGTTTCGGGTGATTTCGAAGCATTCCATGGCAAACTTGAGCATCCTTCATCATTTTTCGAGCAAAACAACACTTTAGGATGTAAAATACACTAAATATTTGAATCTGAATTTTTTTTTTCAATTTTTTTGACTTTGACTTTTCTGGTCAAACATTTGAATTAGACTTTTTTTCTTTTAGAATTTCGAAATTTCTCTTTCTTTTTTTGACTTTTGTGTTGTTTTTGTAAGTTGTAGTGCAGAACGTGTTAAAACCCAACCAAAGCTCCGATACCATATGATAAGGGGGCGCGTTGCTTGAGAAACAACGTTCATTTTCTGTTAACGGATCTAGGATTGAAGCAAGCATATCTCTGCAATATAAACACAATAAGGGACGTTTTAGGCTTTAAAAATAACAAAGAAAATGAAAGAAAATAAAAAGAAAACAAAGAAAAAGGGTGTAGGAATTTCTGGACAGATTTGGACTCGAATGAAGATGAAGGCTTCAACGGGCTTTCAAGGCTGCATTTGAACGTCCAAAATGGCAGAAATGTTGCTGGAAAATCAACGGATAATTTAACGACGTTGAACTCAAAAGAAATCGAACAATATGCTGAACGAACCCAAATCGAATATGTTCTTCGTCAACGGACTTGGACCCACTAGATAGCGATCTAGGAACCCGAAGTATGAAGTAAAATTTGACACAACAAAACTCAGTTTGAAATGTCAAAAGATAATTCTAAAAAGAACTGAAAAAGAGAAACTCTCTCAAATAATTTTATTTCCAAAATGTCTAACCTTCTTACATTGTTTTAAGCACATATATATAGGAAAATAAAGGTGGTGGCCGAATTTACTTGTGTGGCTGAAATTAAAGGAGTTTAAAAATTAAATTTGAATGGAAATAACTCCTTTTGGGCGGAATTAATTTGCAGCCACAAGTTTGAAAGGTGTAGGGTGCCTAAAACACATGAAAATCACTTTTAACGCGTGATTTTTATGTTTGAATTTCAAACACAAACTTCCTTTGTTCTTATCTTCAAGTTTGTCGCACATTCGAGAGAGGAATGGGCTGATTTTCGGCCAAACTTGCACACACATGTGTCAAGGCTGCCACGTGTGCAAGTTACATACTCGGATGCCACCTAGGCTGCCGCGCGTGCACTTTTACACTCCTTGACATGTAGGATGTTTTTGAGCTAGTGGAGCTGAAGTTGAGCTGATGAGAATCAAGCTGAGCTGAAATGAGCTAGCTAAGAGTGTTAGGAGCTTAACTGAGCTGGGAGCTAAGCCTCTGAGCTGACTTGAGCTGAGGATGAGCTTATCACACTCTCTTGAGCTGGGGCCGAGCTGCATACACTATGGTGAGCTGAAGATGAGCTGCATACACTCACTTGAGCTGGAGATGAGTTGCATATGCTCACTTGAGCTAGTGTCCTCCTACGTACCTATGTCAAAAGGTAACAAACTTCCATCAAAGTAGTATAAACTTAATGGAAACACTAATACAAGTCGTAAACACTTGCAACCTTATTTATTAACTCACAAACAAATATAGACACACCATAAGTTATATCAAACTAAGTTAAAACACACATAGCATATTATATACATACTCGAACACACTAATAAGTAGTATAAGTATAAGAAATGTTACACATCAGTATGTAACAAGTGAAAAAAGCAAACTTCCCTGAAAGTTTGAAGTTGCATCGTTGGGTGGCATAATCGTGCTCACATTAATTCAAAAAGCCCCAATTTCCTAAAAATCCTTTCATCTTATTTCTAAAAACACTAAAATCCTTTTATCTTCTTTCTGAAAACCCTAAAATCCTTTCATCTTATTTCTCTAATCCAACATCTTGCTCGATCTAACCCTTCAAATTCCAGACACATAAAATTCCCCCTCTCTCTCGGATCTCTCTCTGAATCTGAACAGTCTCATCTCTCAGTTTCGGTAAGTTACTGTCTCATCTTTGTTCTTTTTTATTTTTATTTTGTTTATACTGTGATTTATGCTAACTATGTGCTCTCTCTCATCTCAGGTATACTTGCTTCTGGGTATAGTTTGTGGTTTCAGCTTTCTGGCCTTCGATCTTCCTAAAAAGATCTTTGTTGGTTTTATTTTTACTTTGTATATGTTTATGTTTTTTGGTTTTTGGTTATGTTCTTTGCTTAGCATAACATGAGGTAAGATGTCATGTTCATGCATGTTTGTAGCGTTTGGCTATGTTGTTATGTTAGCGTAAATACATGCCTTGTAAATGTCTTAAGGATATCATGCTTTGAACCCTGTATTGTCGTTGTTTTGTTTTAGAGCTCCCTCACTAAGCTTCTAGCTTACGCTCTCATTTTCAACAATACAGATCATTAGAGTGGAGTTAGCAAGGAGTAAGGAAAGGGCATCCAAGCGCGTTTGTGGTTGCTCAAGTATTGTTTTAGTAAATAATGTAGTAGTTTAGCAATGGGGATGCTACGTGTTGTAGGAGCGTGTATCTAGACTGCTATGTATTTGCTTTATGTTGTTAATGTTTTTGTGTTGTGGCTTGTAAACCATGTTTTATGAATGCTTATGTGTTGCTTGAAAGCATGTAACCTTGTTATGTAATGCTTATGTGGATGTATGTTCCCTTGAATGAAATGGACATGTTATGTGTTTGATCATGTTTGTAGTAGGATGAAATGCCTCTAGATTATGTGTATGTTTGTTGCTTCATGATTCTTGATGTTTTGGGGTAAGTTTGGGGACACTTGGAGATACAGAAAACTGTTTTCAGGGTCACACAGAGTGCAGTTGTTTCGAAATGCTCGTGATTGTTTCAGAACGAGTGTAGCTCAAAGGATACTCGTATCGGAATGAGGGTGGTGTCGTTTCGATACAATTTGACACCGTGAGGTCCCGTTTCAGTACGCGTTTCGATACGATTTGCCTCTTTGAGGTCCTGCTTCGGTACGTGTTTCCATACAATTATGTATGTATGTATGTATGTATGTATGTATGTATGTATGTATGTATGTATGTATGTATGCATACATGCATGCATGCATGTATGTATGTATGTATGTATGTATGTATGTATGTATGTATGTATGTATGTATGTATGTATGTATGTATGTATGTATGTATGCATACATGCATGTATGTATGTATGTATACCTGAGGGGTTTTAAATCCAAGTATCATGTAAAGAAAAACAAAGACTTAACCACCAGACAAGTTTGAAATTTGATAATATTTTAATACAAATGTTATATATATTAAACTGTAATTGAGATTAATATGGTTTTCATATGGTTTATTTTTTTTATTTAGTCCTTATATTTTTTATTTAATTTGAATTTAACTTCTATTTGTTTCTAATTTTTATAATCTTGCTAATATTTTAATATTATTTTATTTTTGTTCAGTTTAATCTATAAAATTTTATATTTAATCAAATTTAACTTCTATTTATTTTTAACTTTTATAATCTAGTCGTTTTTTAATATAGCCTCTTTCAAATGGTTGTCTCAAGTGAAGTAAACAAAGACTGTCAACATTCTCTTGGAATAAGAAAAAAAGGGTATCGTTCCATTTTAACCATCCTTGAAGTGGACAAGACATAGTTTTCGTCTCTTACATATAAAATCAAATTAAATATTTCTCCGATAATCTTAGGGAAACTGCTAAGTTATACTCTTCGAATAAATTCACTCTACTTATAACATCTAACATTTTAAAGTCAAAAGAATTTAGGGTAAATTACTTCTATTCCCACTTAACTATATGAGTGGTTCTATCTTAAAACATCAAACTATTAGTTTTGTCAATAACTTTAACAATTTAAATGGTATCAATCAAGCCTTTGAATGTTAAAAATTGACGGAGTTGCTGACACAGTAGTTATATATATATATATATATATATATATATATATATATATTTGATTCTCATTATTTATACATTTTATCAATTTAACCATAATTTTAATTTAATACAACAAATTTAAGAGAAAAAAAAACATTGATACACAAGCTGCGTAAACAAATTAGGGTTTAATTTAAAGTTTAAAGTTTATGGATTTAAGTTTTAGTGTTTAGAATTTAATGTTAGTGCTTAGAAATTATGGTATATGGCTTAGAGTTGAGGATTTAAGATTAAAATTTTATATTTTATATTTTATAATATAAATATGCAAATTTATGTAAACTAAAGGTTACACAGCGTGTAGAGCAAAGTTTCACCCATAAATTTAATAAGAGGAAAAGTAAATTAAACAAGAGTGGCAGAACATGAATTTTGGCAATTTCAAGACATTTTGCCCATTTTCAATAGGTTCATTAATGGCTCTCTAAATTTCCATGATACTAATTTTCTTTCCCTTTTTAGGTATGGGACCGGATAGCTGGACTTCGTTATGCAATAAGGTCTTTCTTTCAACTAAGAAAAGTAAAACACACTAATGATCACTAAACTATGATACGATATTTTTTTTTACTCGGTAAATATGATTTAAACTAAAGTCTTAAAAGAAAAAAACAAAGACTTAATCACTAGACAAACTTGAGATTTGATAATATTTTAACACAAATATTATATATGTCAAACTGTAAATGATCATTAAACTTTTGATTCGGTTATGAAATTTTCATTAATTTTTTTCTTCAAATGTTACAAAATGGCCAATCAAACTGTTACAAAATGGTCCTTAAACTTATCAATAATTATAAAAGAAATTGTCACTAGAAGAGACCATTTTACAATCGAATCAAAACTTTAATGATTATTCTGTTACTTTTGAAAGCTCAGTGGCCAAAAGAACATTTAAACATAGTTTAATGACCATTTGTGTGAGTTTTACCCATTTTTTAAGTTGAAAGACTTTACGAAGTCAGTTTTCTTGTTTCAAACCCAAAAAAGAAGTTAGAAAATTAATATTCATAGAAAATTGGAGAACAATTAATGAACCTATGGAAAATGGGCAAAAAGTCATGAAAAATATGTGATTGGATCTATTTATTTTTAAGAGGACCCATCATAATTATTCTTGTGGAAAAATGATAATTTTGTTGTATATTTGCTTGAACATTATTTTCTTTTTTATTAAACTTAAACATTATTTTCTAATAACAATAATGGTTATACAAAGCGAAAGACATAATGGTTATAACTTATAATTATCCTAATCATAATTTTTATCTTTTTTTTGAACAGCACGCATGATTTTATTAAAATGAAATCATACAAAATCACAATGCACAATGGCCTCATTAAAAACCTCTCTAACCCTAGGTAGAGGAAAAGAGTACCAATGTGATTGTACCATAATTTTTATCTCTTATATATTAGAATTCTTGAATGAATTCTTCAGTTAGGGTTGAAAAGGGAAAAACGAGAGGATAATCGGAAGAAGAAAGAGAAATAGTATTTTTATTAAAACTGAGTTAAACGTTAATTACAAATATAATGTATTTATATATTTACAAAACAACCTAACTAACACCCTCTTATTTACAAGAACACCCTTTTCATTCTTTAACTAACAAACTAACTCTTAATACTCCCCCCTCAAGTTGGAGCATACAAGTTTTGAATGCCCAACTTGAAAATTGAAGATTGAAAAACAGTAGTTGGCAAAGCCTTTGTGAAGCAATCTGCAAGCTGGTTTTGACTTGAGACAGGCAGCAATGTAACAGAACCATTATGAACCTTCTCTCTAATGATGTGGCAATCAATTTCGATGTGCTTCGTTCGTTCGTGATGTACCGGATTTTCTGCAAGTTTCACAGCAGAGAGATTATCGCAATAAAGATTAGCAGAAGAATGTGTAATATGTAAATCATGTAACAAATAACTAAGCCATTGAATTTCACAAACAGTGGCTGCCATAGCCCTATATTCAGCTTCACTCGAAGAACGTGATACTGTCTGTTGCTTCTTGGACTTCTAGGAGATGAGGGCTGAACCAAGGAAAATGCAAAATCCAGTGGTAGAACGTCTGGAATCAGAACACGATGCCCAATCTGAATCAGAAAAGGCATCGAGTTTTAATGAATTCGCAGCAGGGAAGAAAATGCCTTGTCCAGGAGTTGCTTTGAGGTATCTAAGAACCCTATGAACAGCAGCCATATGAAAATCAGTAGGTGCATACATAAATTGAGATAATTGTTGAACTGCAAAGGAAATATCAGGTCTAGAATTTGTAAGATATAGAAGTTTACCAATAATCCTCCTATAGGAAGTAATGTCATCTAGAGGCTGACCATCATTTTTAGAAATACACTTATTTGGAACTATAGGGGTAGAAACAGGTTTAGAGTTAATAAAACTTGTTTCTTCTAACAACTCTAAAGTGTATTTCCTCTGACACAAGTTTATACCATCACTATTCCTAGCAACTTCAAGCCTAAGAAAATTTTTTAATTCTCCTAGGTCTTTAATCTTGAAAACATCATGAAGATACTTTTTAACCAAGTCAATAGAAGTTAAGCTAGGACCAGCAAGAATTATATCATCAACATATATAACAAGTGCAATAAAATCAGAATCTACACCTTTAGTAAAAAGAGAAGAATCAGCAGAAGACTGTATAAAACCCTGATTTAACAAAGTAGATGTTAACCTTTCATTCCACTGACGGCTGGCTTGCTTTAAGCCATACAAGCTCTTTTTCAATTTACATACAAGACCAGGAGAAGGAGAATTAAAGCCAGGAGGTAATTGCATATACACTTCCTCATCCAAGTAACCATGTAAAAAAGCATCATTTATATCTAACTGATGCAAAAACCAGTTTTTAGCAGCAGCAAGGGCAAGAATCATTCTAACAGTGGTTAACTTGGCTACTGGGCTAAAAGTATTAAGATAGTCAATACCAGGTTGTTGAGTATATCCTTTAGCAACCAATCTAGCCTTATACCTCTCTAAACTCCCATCTG
This sequence comes from Hibiscus trionum, assembly GCA_030270665.1. Taxonomy (NCBI): domain Eukaryota; kingdom Viridiplantae; phylum Streptophyta; class Magnoliopsida; order Malvales; family Malvaceae; genus Hibiscus; species Hibiscus trionum. The sequence continues at coordinate 10,551,163 of BSYR01000056.1, forward strand.
ATTTTAGTTTTGTTTTGTACACCCATTTACAACCTATAGCTACCTTATTTGGTGGAAGAGTAACAAGATCCCAAGTTTCATTCCTTTCTAAAGCTGAAATTTCATCACTCATTGCATTTTTCCAACATTCATGCTTAATGGCCTGATTATAGCTTTTAGGTTCAGCAAAGATTTCAGCAGCACATATATAAGACATGAAACTAGGAGATATTAGTTGGTAAGACATCACCTGATTAACAGAATGAGGAGAGGTCCTTGACTTTGGCAAAGACACTTGATAATCTTGAAGATGCTTAGGCAGATGTTTAGTCCTTGCTGGGCAAGGAGGAATAACATACAAATTGTCTGAAGTAGCAGAAACAGGAGGATTTTCTTTGTCTAAACAATTTGTATCAGAACTATTATCCATTCTGATTCTATTATCTAACTCAATAGGAACAGAATCACAATCTGATGTATTCGCAGAAAGATTCTTATTAACACATTTACTTTTAGGAACAATTTCTTCAAAAGAAGAATTCTGATACTGAGGAAAAACTATACTATCCATATGAAGTTTCTGCTCTTTAAAAGGAAAAACATACTCTGAAAAAACCACATCTCTCGAAACAAAAACAACTCCATTATCAAGATTATATAACCTAAAACCTTTTACATTCTTAGGATGACCTAAATAAATGCATTTAACAGCTCTAGCATGCAATTTAGTCTTAGGTTTTAGGAAAATGCTTGCAAAAGCAAGACAACCAAAGGATTTCAAATTATCAAACTTGGGAGGTTTATTATATAAAGCTTCAAAAGGAGTTTGATTATTCAACACTGGTGTAGGAGTGACATTAATCAAATTTGCAGCATGCAATATACAGTCAATCCAAAATTTCAAAGGTAACTCAGCTTGTAACCTTAAAGATCTAGCCACATTTAGAAGGTGCTGATGCTTTCTCTCAACCACACTATTCTGTTGAGGAGTATACACACATGAGTTTTGATGTATTATTCCTTTAGCATTATAAAAATCATGCATGTCAAACTCTCTAGCATTATCAGTCCTCATAATCTTGATTTTAACAGAAAACTGAGTATAAACTAATTGATAAAAGGATTCAATTAAGGATCTGACTTCAGATTTGACTTTCATAGGATAAATCCAAAGAAATCTACTCCTATCATCTACTATGGTTAAAAAATAAAAGTGACCATAAACACTAGCAGTTGAGAAAGGGCCCCAAACATCAATGTGAATTAAGTCAAAAACAGCAGAAGAACAAGAGGAACTAGTATTAAAAGGCAACCTTTTATGTTTGGATAAAAGACAAACTTCACATTTATTCTGAAAATCAGATTGTACAGAAATATCAGGATTTAACAAATGAAAATGTTTCATCCTTTGTACAGAGGGATGGCCTAGTCTAATATGCCAAAGACTAAAGCTATCACCAACAGAAACATTACAAGAAGAATTCTGAACAACAGAAGAATTATCATACTGAAAAGAAAAATCAGGAATACTGACATCAAGTTGATACAAGCCTGCAACAGCCTTAGCTAAACCAATCTTCCTGCAGGTCTTGGTTTCCTGAATGAAACAATAATTCAAGTTAAAAACTAAAGTAACATCACCAGATTTAGTTAACTGAGACACAGAAACCAAATTAAAATTAAACAAGGGTATATGCAGAACATCAAAGAGAATTATATCATCAGAAATTTTGACAGTGCCAATATGAGAAACCTTAACCATACTTCCATTGGGAAGTTTAACAAATTTGTTATTTACAACAGCAAAATCAGTAAAGTATTCTAAAGAAGAAACCACATGATCAGTGGCTCCTGAATCCAGGATCCAAGAAACATTAGACTTTCGAATAAAACTAGAACAATTAAAAACATTACCTGTCTCCTGGGAAGTATCAGCATCAAAAGTAGAATGTAACATATTCACCCTTGATGTTTGAACAGAAGAAGAAGCAGGCAACTGAGCAGGCCCACGTTCTTGCAGAAGATTAAGCAGTCCTTCATACTGCTCCTTAGTAAAAGAAACAACAGAACCAGAGGCACTTTGTCCCGAAAATTGACCAAGAATTTTAGAGGTAGATTGCACACCAGAATCATCCTCACTACTATCACTCATCCCAACTTAATTTATCTTACTAAACTGCTGACCCCTTTGTCTATAGTTGGGAGGAAACCCATGTTTCCTATAGCATTTGTCAATGGTATGGCCATAGAGACCACAAAAAACACATAAAGGTTTCTTAACAGAACCATGATAGACCTTTTTGGAAGCATTACTACCCACACGACCATCTGTCCTATCTCCATGTCTATCCCCAAACTTAGAAGACATTCTATCAACCAAAAAAACATTAGACTCATGATTAACAGAAGGCAACAAGCTTCGTTCATGCTGAACAACAATAGCAAATATTTCATTTATTGTAGGCAAAGGTTTAGTCATAAGTATCTGGGATTTTTGAACCGAGAAGACATCACTCATACCCCTAACAAACTTTAAAGCAAAGTCTTGATTTCTATATTTCAAGGCTAAACAAGAACAAGATTCTAAAGGCCTTAAATTCGATATTTCATCCCACAGAATCTTTAAACTAGTATGGTAAGCAGTAATCGAAAGATTACCTTGTTGCATCGCGTAGAATTCGTGAATCAAATCATAAATTCGAACCAAATCCCCTTGATTAAATCTATCATGCAAATCCTTCCAAAGATCATAAGCTGTGTCGATCCAAATGACACTTTGCACAATGTCAGGATGAATAGCTCTCTGCAACCAGGAGAGCACCAGATTGTTACATTTGACCCATGCTTCATACTGGGAATCATCATCGCGGGGCTCCTTGATGGCACCAGAAACAAAACGATACTTGTTCTTCGATATTAACGCCATCTTCATAGACCTAGCCCAGGCGTGGTAATTGGCACCGGTGAGAAGACTGGAAACAAGAACGAGAGATGGATTCTCGTTAGGATGGATGTAGAAGTCGTCGTGCGGATCATCGGTACGATAAACCCAATTGGAATCATGAGAACGAGAAAAAGAATCTAAATCTTCTGATACCATATTAGAATTCTTGAATGAATTCTTCAGTTAGGGTTGAAAAGGGGAAAACGAGAGGATAATCGGAAGAAGAAAGAGAAATAGTATTTTTATTAAAACTGAGTTAAACGTTAATTACAAATATAATGTATTTATATATTTACAAAACAACCTAACTAACACCCTCTTATTTACAAGAACACCCTTTTCATTCTTTAACTAACAAACTAACTCTTAATATTATATATGAAAACAAAGTTAATTCAGAACTCAACAATTGGAAAAACGGATGTTGATCGTAAGAGACCTAAGTTTAATCGCTTTGTCTGTAAAGTGTATGTACATTGTCAAAAGGTTAAGAACATTTATGAACAAATACTAACTTGTAATCACCTTCGGACTATTAAAAAGTTAATTAATCTTGGATTATTAATTTTATGTTTCGAATAAATCCGTTCTACTGGTATGATTTGAATTTGATTGTTTAAACTGGAAATTCTTGAATTATGTTAGTTTAAAGTTTCCCCAAAAAAAGTCTAAAATCATTTTATAGTGATGCTAAATCTTCATCTGTTTCCTCCATTTTTCTATTTTTTGTTGCAAATATTACTATATTTTTATGGTGGTGAATTGCTGAGAAACACTGATAGGACGAAGTGAAAGTTTTGGGAAAATAAAACTAACTTTTGTATTATAATGTTATATAAAGAATGCCTAACCTATGTAGCCATCTCACTTGTACCTTTGTTGGTAGCTTAACAAACTCCATTTTCAGTGCCTCCACACCCAAAATCCAATGGCCAACACTTTGTTCAACTTAGCTCTTCTCATCATCTTCCATTTTTGTATGCCTACTTTCTCTATGAAACTAACCACCATACTCACAGACCAAACAGCTCTTCTTGCACTAAAAGACCATGTTATTCATGACCCCGAAAACGTCTTGGCAACTAACTGGTCAGTTTCTACCCCTGTCTGCAATTGGATTGGTGTCAGTTGCGGATCCAAACACCGCAGAGTCACAGCTCTAAACCTCACTGGGTTGGGGCTGGTAGGCACCCTTCCACCCCACTTGGGAAATTTATCATTCCTTTCTCTTCTTTCCATCACAGACAACAGTTTTCATGGTAGATTACCTGTCCAATTATCCGAATTGCGACGGTTGAAAGTTATAAACTTGGGTAACAATAGTTTGAGTGGAGAAATCCCATCATGGTTGGGATCATTAATTGAGCTTCGAAGTTTGTCTTTGTACCAGAACAACTTCAATGATGTTATTCCAATCTCTCTAGGATGCCTCCCAAAACTAGAGATTTTGGACTTGCATGAAAACCAGATTTCGGGTTCAATACCCTCATCCGTCTTCAATATAACTTCATTGCAAGCGATTATTCTAACCAATAATATGCTCTCTGGTTCTATACCCTCCGTTCCACGGGATTTACTTTCACTACAACATATCCATTTCACCTTTAATAATCTCACTGCTCATATTCCAAAGGATATGTTTGATCATCTTCCGAATTTGATAGGATTGCACTTGAGTTTCAACCTGCTTTCTGGTAGAATTCCAACCAGTTTATGCAAGTGCAAAGAGTTGCAAATTCTATCTCTTTCAGCTAACTATTTGGAGGGAAGTCTACCCGTAGAAATTGGGAATTTGAGTATGCTTCAAGTCTTCTATATTGGGCAAAACAACTTCGAAGGTAATGTATTCTAACCATATTTTTACGACTTTTAAAATTCTTACAATTTTTTCTTCTTCTTTTAAACTACTTTGCGAATGTGATACAAAGTGTTGCTTTCTGGGGGAAATGATATAAGTCGATAAATATAATAATTAAGATAAGTTTGAATGAATAAATTAGTTTCAACCCCAATTTAAACTTAATATTATTGTTATTAATAATGTAATAACTTTTTTAAGTTGGTGTAGTGGTCTTCTTAGGATTTTCTGGTTTTAAGGCGTAAAGTTTACTGTAACAGGTGAAATTCCAGCCAGCTTATTCAAGTGCAAAAAGTTACAGATCATGTCCTTATCATATAACCAATTGGTAGGAAGTCTACCTGCAGAAGTTGGAAATTTGAGTATGCTTCAAACCTTTAATGTTGCGCAAAACTACTTTAAGGGTAATGTATAGTAACCATTTTTCGTGACTTCTAAATTCTTACTTTTTTTTCTTTTTTTTTCTATCCTTCAAAGTACCGAGAATGTTAAAAATGACATATTTTTAATGAAAAAAAAGTTCAAAGTTTTCAAGATGGAAGTATAAAGTAATAAAATAAAAAAATAAAGCCTAATATGTTGCAAGGAAAATCTTGTCCAAAAATAATTTCACAGGTGAAATTCTAAATTTGATTTTATAATTGCAGGTGAAATTCCGGATCAAATTATGAATTTAACTCTTCTTAACGAGTTTGATGTTGCCAATAATAATTTAACAGGTGAAATTCCAAAACAAGTAATGCATTTTATGTTTCTTTTATTCTGAAGTGCATTTATTTGGATTTTTTCCCACACAAAACTTGTGGTAGGTTCAATTACATTACATTTAAAATTGTTGAATTTATGATAGGCGCAATACCACGTGAGATTGGCAAGCTGAAGAATCTAGAATTGTTGAATTTGGCAGTTAACAACATTGTTGGTCCTATTCCTCCCTCGTTATTTAATATTTCAAGTCTCTCGATCATTTCTTTATCTTCGAATCAGCTATCTGGGCATCTTCCATCAAACTTGGGCCTTTTGTTTCCAAACCTGGAAGAATTATACCTTGGAGAAAATCACTTTGATGGTCCATTTCCAATGTCTATTCCCAATGCCTCTCAGCTTACCATTCTTGACTTGTCCAAAAATTATATTTCAGGGTCCATTCCTGAAAATCTGGGCAATCTAAGAAATTTAAAGAAGCTAAACCTAGCAGTTAATAATTTAACTTCCCCAGGAATTAGTTTTCTCTCTTCTTTGACAAACTGTAAAGGCCTGCAAGTGTTGGCTTTCGACAACAACCCTTTGATCAGTGGTGAACTTCCTGGTTTGGTAGGGAATCTCTCCAGTTCTCTTCAGAATTTCTATGCTTCTGGGTGCAGCATTAGGGGTAGCATCCCGAGTGAAATTGGAAACTTAAGTCGCTTGATAACAATCGGACTAGCCAACAATAAACTGACGGGAAGCATTCCTGCTTCAATTGGAGGATTGGAAGTGCTGCAAAGTCTTTCTCTTGAGAAAAATAAGTTAGAAGGATCCATCCCATCTGAGTTATGTCATCTAAACAATTTGGCTTACTTAGACTTGACCAGTAACAATTTGTCTGGTCCAATACCTGCTTGCTTGGGTAATCTTTTATCTTTAAGGAATCTAGTTCTTGCCTCCAATATGTTTTCTTCCTCAATACCTTCAACCTTCACAAGGCTTACTGATCTACTAGTCCTGAACTTGTCTACAAATTCACTACGAGGTCCACTGCCAATTGACATCGGAAAGTGGTTGTCCAACAATCAGTTCTCGAGTGATATCCCAACTGGGGTTGCAGATCTCAAAGACCTCACTCAATTTTCCTTATCCAATAATAGACTCACGGGTTTTATTCCTGAGTCATTTGGAGACATGTTGAGTTTGGAGTTCTTGGACTTGTCAACAAATAATCTATCCGGAGTGATTCCCAAGTCTTTACAGAAACTCAGTTATCTAAGATATTTCAATGTATCTTTCAATAGGCTTCAAGGAGAAATTCCTAAAGGAGGCTCATTTGGAAACTACTCAATAGAATCATTTAAGGGGAATGGGGCATTGTGTGGTGCACCTCAACTTCATCTTCCAAGCTGCAAATCAAAACCTCTTAACAACTTCAAGGCAGGAACTAAGCTCATAATATCTGTAGCACTTCCAATTGCCTCTACACTTTTGGTGGCAGTTATAATTTTCATCATCTTGCGAAGTAAGAAGAGGGACGCCAAATTGCCAAATCAAGAAGATGTGCTACCTTTAGGATCATGCAAACGAATTTCATATCATGAACTTGTTGAAAAGCTATGAATCTTTGTACCAAGATGAGAACATCGATAGAAGAAAGAAGAATTGAGAGAATTTTTATTATTAGTTGAGTTAAAATACAAGAGGATAATATAGCCTTAAATAGGCTAAATAACTAACCTAACTAACTTGAAGGATAAAACGGGTAACCCTAATTAACTATACTAACAGCTTATACTAACAGACTTTTAACACACCCCCTCAAGTTGGAGGGTGAAAAATATCCTTCACACCCAACTTGCTCAAAATATAAACATGTTGTGCAACCCCAAGACCTTTGGTGAGTATATCGGCTTGTTGATCCTTGGTTGAAACATGTTTAGTCTTGACAACTCCTTTTTGAATTTTTTCACGAATAAAATGACAATCGATCTCTATGTGTTTGGTGCGTTCGTGGTAAACTGGGTTGGCTGCTATTTGTAAAGCAGCTTGACTATCACTGAGAAGTTCAGCAGGACCATCAAGCTTCATTCCAAGCTCTTCTAACAGTCCTTGTATCCAAACAACCTCTGCAACAGTGGCTGCCATCCCTCTATATTCAGCTTCAGCAGATGATCTTGAAACGGTGTTTTGCTTTTTTGACTTCCAACAAACCAGTGATTTTCCAAGCTTGACAACATACCCTGTAACAGATCGTCTCGTCATTGGGCATGCTGCCCAATCTGAGTCACAGTAGCTTACCAATTTTAGTTCATTTTCTGCAGCAAAGAAAATTTCTTGACCAGGATTCTTCCTTATGTATCGAACAATCCTCAAAGCTGCTTCATAGTGGCTTTTCTTAGGTGCCTGCATAAATTGACTCAGATGTTGCACACTGAATGCAATGTCTGGTCGCGTATTGGTGAGATATAATAGTCTCCCAATTAGCCTTTGATACATTGTAATGTCTTCAAGAAGTTCATCACTCTCAGCTGAATCCTTGATGGGATTGTCTTTGTCAAAATCAACAGTTGTTAGCTTCTGACTAACTTCCAAAGGTGTTGAATCACTTCGAGCACCCCCTAAACCTGTATCTGCAATAAGCTCTAGTGCATATTTTTGTTGGCTAAGGATTATGCCTTCTTTAGATCTTAATACCTCTATTCCAAGGAAGTATTTAAGAGTTCCTAGATCCTTCATTCTGAAATTTCCATTAAGAACACCTTTTAGCTTGTTGACCATCTCTTCACAATTGCCTGTAATAAGCAGATCATCCACATAGACTAGAACAACAACAATTTTGTCTCCTTCCCTCTTTGTGAACATAGAGTAATCATAAAGACTTTGATTGTATCCATTACTTGTGAGAGCTTCTGACAATTTAAGATTCCATTGCCTTGAAGCCTGTTTTAATCCATATAGGGATTTACGCAAACGACATACCATATTCCCCCCTCGATTGCTAAAGCCCTCAGGGAGACTCATGTAGACTTCTTCATAGAGGTCGCCTTGTAAAAAGGCATTAAACACATCCATCTGAAACAAAGGCCAGCCATACATTGCAGCCAACGCAATAACAGCACGAACAGTGACTTGCTTTGCAACTGGAGAAAAGGTTTCTTGATAGTCAAGGCCCTCACGTTGGTTGTACCCTTTTGCAACGAGCCTCGCTTTGAACCTTTCAATAGTTCCATCAGCTTTGTATTTAACCTTATATACCCATTTACATCCAATGGGCTTGTGTCCTGATGGCAATGATGTAAGCTCCCATGTGCCATTTGCCTCAAGAGCCTCAACTTCCTGTTTCATTGCCTCGATCCACCTATCATCCTTGCTAGCTTCATTATAAGATGTAGGTTCTATGACTGATGACAAAGAAGCTGCAAGAGAACGTGTATGAATTGTCAAGTGGTGATAAGAAATACAATTGGAAATTGCACAAGGATTCTCAGCTTCTGTATCAGGTGGATTAGAGCACACAAAATCGTTTAACCATGTGGGCGGCCTGGTAGCACGTGATGACCTTCTCAAAGCTGGTTGCTCATGCATAGTACGTGTAGCACGTGGATTAACATGCAAAGCTGGCTCACCAACATGAGGAGCATCATCTTCTTGAAGATACAAGAAATCAATGTTAGAAGAATCTGTTGGGAAAAAAGAAGAAGTTTTAAACGAGAATTTGAAGGGGAAAACATTCTCATGAAAGACAACATCTCTATTAACAAAGAAACTTTTAGTTTCTAGGTTAAAAAGAATGTAGCCCTTTTGCTCAAGAGAATATCCAAAGAAAACCGATGGAATAGCCCTTGGAGCAAACTTGTCTGTGCAATGAGGAACAGTGGCATATGCCAAACATCCAAACACGCGAAAGTGACTAAAAGAAGGCTGCTTTTGAAATAGTAATTCATAAGGAGATTTCCACTCTAAGACAACAGTAGGCAATCGATTAATGATATAACACGCAGCATGAATACACTCTCCCCAGAACTTTGTAGGAACATTAGACTGGAATTTTAAAGCACGAGCAACATTTAACAAATGTCTATGCTTCCTTTCAGCAATACCATTTTGCTGTGGTGTATAGACACACGAGTGCTGATGAATTATACCATTAGAAGAGAAAAAATCAACACCTTCATTAGCAAAAAACTCAGTTCCATTATCGCTACGTATAGTCTTGATTTTAGATGCAAATTGAGTATAAACATATGCATGAAACTGTTTGAGAGCAACCAAGGCATCACTTTTTAGTTTGAGCAGAAAAATCCAAGTCATCCTGGTGAAATCATCAACAACGGTTAAGAAGAATCGTTCCCCACTATGTGTACTTACACGATATTGCCCCCATAAATCAATGTGAATTAGACTAAAAGGACTATCAGCACGAGTATGACTAGTAGGAAAAGGAAGACGAGCCTGTTTGGCCAAAGGACAAATGTCACACTTTTGTATTTCATCTTGATGATCATTACAGTTTACAATTGAAAGCTTAGACAAAGTAGAATAAGAAGTGTGTCCAAGACGTGCATGCCAAATACTAGCAGTATTTTTAGTAGAAGAAATGGAAGACAAACAAGTGACAGGATGAGGATGAATAATGCGCAAAATATCATCAAGGAGCTTAGGATCTGAGTAACTAGAAGGTTGTAAGACATAAAGACCCCTTCTCATTCTACCAATCCCCTTCATCTTTCCACTGTAAGTGTCCTGCAATATGCAAAAATCAGGAAAGAAAACAACTATGCAATGTAAATCAGTAGTTAGCTTAGAAATGGACATAAGATTGTAAGTAAAATTAAGCACGAGTAAAACATTATTAAGAACATCAGAAGTAGACAACTCATATTTACCAATATGTGAGACAGAAGCTGTGTTACCATTTGGTAATTGTACAATAGAAGAAGAATTACAAGGCACAACAGATGACAAGAAATTAGAATTAAAAGTCATATGGTTTGTTGCACCGGTGTCAAGAATCCACTCAGTAGCACATGTATCACGATTCATACCTGCCATGTGGGCTTGAATGTCTAAACCAACCATATTAGCCTGCCAAGAAGGCTCTTTACCAAGCAGCTTCAAGATCTGTTGATATTGTTCATGAGTGAAGGTTGGTGCAGGAACAACATTTGCCAAAGCATTTTGTTGTGGTTCTGAAGAATCAGAAACACTATTGGAAACTGGACCCATAGAGTTAGAACTTGAACTCGAAAAAGAAGTGTTAGCAGTCGAATTCACAGAATTAGCAACAGATCTATTATAGGACCTTTTCTTGTGAAATTTTGACTCATTAGGATAACCAATGAGCTTGTAACAAGAATCTTTCTTGTGACCTTTTATGTGACAATAGTCACACACACCATTAAATTTTTTTCTCTGCTGAACACTTGAATACAAAGTTGTTGGTTCAGCCATAACACTAGAAGAATTAGAGTTCAAACGTTGCCCTTCTTCTTGAACAAGCATTGAATATGCCTCATTTGCAGAAGGTAAAGGCTTCATTAATAAAATCTAACTTCTCACCATAGAATAGGTATCATTCAATCCCATAAGAAGCTGAAACAACCTCTGTTGTTTCACATGAGCAGTATTCTGCTGAGATGTCTCACAATTACAAGTGGTAAAAGGAACAAGAACATCATATTCATCCCATAATAAACGTAAACGAGTATAATAGACAGAAATAGAAGAAAGACCCTGAATATGTGCAACTATCTCTCGATGCAAGAAATAGATTCTCGAACCATCTATCTTGTCAAATCTTTCCTTCAAGTCTTTCCAAACCAAAGAAGCCGAAGAAGCAAACACAATCCCTGCAGAAAGCTCCTGACTGACAGTATTTAAGATCCAAGAAAGAACTAAAGCGTTACATCTATCCCACTGTGATCTCAAATTCACAGAAACACTCTCCCTGGTGCAAGTTCCATCTATAAAACCAATCTTATTCTTCGCAAGCATAGCAATACGCATCGACCTACTCCACAAACTATAATTCTCAATACCAGTTAACTGATGAGAAACCAACAAAGTTCCTGGTGTGTCTGACGGATGTAGGTACAGGACATGATTGGAGTCGTTCTCCATTGATACACACAAAAAAACAGAAAAGAAAAGGAAGAAAAGAAAGAACCTGCAGTTCAATACCCAAGATCCAACAAAGAAACTCCACTGGAACGAACCCGAGTGACCTCTGATACCATGTTGAAAAGCTATGAATCTTTGTACCAAGATGAGAACATCGATAGAAGAAAGAAGAATTGAGAGAATTTTTATTATTAGTTGAGTTAAAATACAAGAGGATAATATAGCCTTAAATAGGCTAAATAACTAACCTAACTAACTTGAAGGATAAAACGGGTAACCCTAATTAACTATACTAACAGCTTATACTAACAGACTTTTAACAGAACTTCATCAAGCTACTGATGGATTCAATAAAAGTAGATTCCTTGGTAATGGGAGTTATGGCTCTGTCTACCAAGGGACTCTATCAGATGGGATGACATTTGCGGTAAAGGTCTTCAAGTTAGAGTTTGAAGGAGCTTTTAAGAGTTTTGATGTTGAGTGTGAAGTTCTTCGCAATACTCGTCATCGAAATTTAATCAAAATCATTAATGGTTGTTCTAATGATCTTGATTTCAAAGCCTTAGTGCTTGAGTTCATGCCAAATGGGAGTCTTGATAAATGGTTGTATTCCGACAACCATTCTTTTGATATCCTACAAAGGTTGAACATAATGATAGATGTTGTATCAGCGTTGGAATATCTCCATCAGGGTAATCCAACACCCATTGTTCACTGTGATTTGAAACCAAGCAATGTTCTATTAGATGAAGATATGGTTGCACATTTGAGTGATTTTGGCATTGCAAAACTCTTATGTAATGACGATTCAATGATACAAACCATGACCATGGCAACAATTGGGTATATGGCACCAGGTGATACTTTTTTCATATATTCATACCTATAACAATTATATCATTATTTTTTCATTATCAAGATATTTTGATTGTTGATTATGTTGTAAATTCATGCAGAGTATGGAATAGAAGGAATTGTTTCAACAAAAGGTGATGTGTATAGTTACGGTATTCTTATGATAGAAACCATCACAAGAAAAAGACCCACAGATGAAATGTTTGCAGGAGAAAGAAGCTTGAAGAGTTGGGTAAAAGAGTCAATATCATCTCCATTAGATCAAGTTGTAGACACCAATTTGTTGAGCACTATTGGGAGGGAACGTTCAGCAGCCAACAATTGTGCCTTATCAATTTTGCAAGTTGGTTTAGAATGTTCTGTAGAGTCACCCGATGAGAGACTTGGTATGAAAGAAATTGTCACGAAACTGAAGAAGATCAAAGCTAAGTTATTAAAGGATACTGAACGAGTTCGACAAAGGGGCTGTTAGAGCTATGCTATTAGTCAAAGATCAAGTCTTGTAAACAGTTGCATATTAGTTAGTTTGTTATTAGTTTGTTAATGTCAGGCTGTTAAAGCCGTTATAACTTCTGATGATAAGCTATCATCTCTTAACATCTCTGTATAAATACTCTTGCTTCATATGAATGAAATCACTTTCTTTTGGCCTTCAATCTTCTTGAATCTCTCTTCTTCTTTACGCATTACATTGATAATCCTTCATGGTATCAGAGGTTACAACAATGGCAGAAAATTCCTCTTCTTCTTCCTCGAAACCGTTCATCAACAAGACCATCTCCATCCGTCTTGATGACACCAACTATTTGCTTTGGCGGCAGCAGGTTCTTTTTGCGATTGAAAGCTTGGCTTTGGTGGATCATGTTGATGGTACTTTGACCGTTCCTCCTAAGAATGTTCGTGCAGAAGGAGGTAACACTGTTATCAATCCTGAGTTTGTTGCCTATAAGCAACAAGACTCTGCTTTATGTTCTTGGTTACTTTCCTCTGTTAGTTCTTCAATCTTGCCCTCTCTAGTTAGTTGTAAGACTGCTCTAGAGATCTGGGACAAGATCCATCAGCTTTTTTCTGTTTCATCCACCACGCGCATCATGCATCTCCATTTCTACTTAAGAAGCTTGCGAAAGAGGGATCAAAGCATGAAAGAATATCTTAGTCAAGTTTAGTCCATTTGCGACAGCTTGGCAGCATGTGGCAATCCTCTTTCAGAAACTATGCACATATCTGCTATCCTTTCTGGTCTTCCTCCTGATTACGAGCCTGTGGTTGCTGTTATCACTTCGAGCCAGCAACCTTATAAACTCGATGGAGTTTGTTATGTTCTCTTGGACACAGAAGCAAGGCAACAAGACTTTGCCAATCAGAGTTTCTTGGTCAATATGGCTCAAGGGCCTGCTTTTGGGCCTCGTTCCTTTAATGCCCAATATCCTTATGCCCAATTTCAACAGGCTCCTGATAGTGGTAGACTCGGTTTCGATCAAGGTCTAGGTCGAGGTCAAGCAAGACCACCAGATCCTGATTCGCGTCAAGGTCAAGGTCTTCCGTCATACAACCGTGGTGGGTCGACTGGTTTTCGTGGACGTGGTGGACGAGGTTTTTCTGGGCGGCCGCGTATTCAGTCAAACTACTGTAGTTTTGATGAATCTGAGGATCAATCAGGATTGCAAGATTTTTCCCCTAGTCCGGATACTGTGATTCATAATGGGGTGTCTGATTCGTCTGGCGTTGTGGCTTCCGTTGCGACGGTTTCAGATGAGTTTGGGCTTCCGTCTTACAGCGATGGAGCCTGGTATCCAGACTCTGGGGCTACTGCACATCTTACTCCCGATGCAGGTAACATTCTTGACCTTATCTCTTCATCTGGCTTAGGTAAGGTTTCTGTGGCGAACGGTATGGGGGTTCCTATTGCTAACATGGGTAATTCTGTTATTAATTCTGTTTCTAGGCCTTTAGTATTGAATAACTTATTGCATGTTCCTAATATTAGAAAGAATTTGTTGTCTGTTTCAAGATTAACCAAGGATAACAATGTTTCGATTGAATTTTTTCCTAACTACTGTTTGGTGAAGGATCTGGCAACGCAGGAACTGATAATGCAAGGCATGAAAAGTGATGGTTTGTACAAACTATCTACTGCTGCATCTGGTTTGATCGATTATATTCCATCTCAGGATTGCTTTTATATTTCCAATGGTTGTACTGTTGATTCTGTTTCTAGGTTGACTAGAACTCTAGGATCTGTTGAGAATGTTGAGAATTCTGCTGTTTCTTGCAATGTTTCTATGCAACATAGTTTAGAGCTTTGGCACAGAAGATTAGGGCATCCATCTTCTGCTGTTCTTGATATTGTTTCTAAACATTGTAATATTTCTTTTCTTAGAAATAAAGATACATTTTTTGTGAAGCTTGCAAGTTAGGAAAGAGTTGTAAACTTAAATTTAAATCTTCTGTTACTATCTATCAACAACCCCTGCAGCTTATTCAAGTAGATCTTTGGGGTCCTGCTCCCTTAAGTTCCAACAGTTGTAGGTATTATATAAGCTTTGTTGATGCTTATTCTAGGTACACATGGATCTATTTTCTTTCTAATAAGTCTCAAGTCTGCAATGTTGTCATCTCTTTTATTAAGCTTGTTGAAAAACAACTAAATCACAAAGTTAAAGTACTTCAATCTGATTGTGGCACAGAATTTAAGCCTTTAACTTCTTTTTTTGAACAACAAGGAATTGAATTTCGAAATACTTGCCCATATACATCTGAGCATAATGAGATTGTGGAAAGAAAGCATAGACACATTGTAGAGCTTGGTCTAACCTTAATGGCACAAGCTTCTATTCCTTTAAGTCATTGGTCTAATGCATTCTTCTCATCTGTCTTTCTTATCAATAGATTACCCACTAAGGTCCTTAATGGAGTCTCTCCTCATGAAAAGTTGTTTGCAAAAGCACATGACTACTCCTTTCTTAAAGTTTTCGGATGCCTATGCTATCCTCTTACCAGGCATTATAACAAGAACAAGCTTCAATTCAGATCTGTGCCCTATACCTTTATAGGCTACTGTTCTAGCCAACGTGGCTTCAAGTGTCTGAGTAGTGATGGCAAAGTTTATGTATCATGTCATGTTCAATTCAATGAGGCAATTTTTCCTTTTAAGGAAAAATCTTCTGCTAATTCTTCTAAAGATGTTCTTGTTGCTTTCAAGTTTCCAGGATGTTCAAGGAAACCCAGTTCTCTTCCTTCTAATCTTAATTCTTCTTCCAGTTCTTCATTTCCTACTCCTAATTCTGAGCAAAGTGCTTCAAATAGTTCTCCTTCTTTACATCAGTATGGTGCTGCTCCAGTTTTTCAGCAAAGTGTTCCTCAACTTTCTGAGATCAGTCCTCATGATCAAAGTACTCCTAGTGTTGATGTTTCCTCTACTCAACATGTTGTTCCTATTGATGGTGATCCTCCTGGTGGTGGTGATACTGGTTCTTCTGCAAATCCTGCATCTGCTGAACATGATACATCTGCTGGTTTGCATGGTTCTGCTGAACATGATACATCTGCATCTACTGAGGATGTGGCAATTGCTGATCCAGCTAATGGTGATGATCATAGTCATGAAGCAAATCCTGATGTCATCTCTGGTGGAAGTCATTCTGGTCAGAACACTGTGACTCCTGAACAACCTCAGAATACTCCTAAGGTGACTTCTACTCATACTATGGTTACTAGATCAAAGCTTGGTATATTCAAACCTAAAGCTTTTCATACTGAAGTTGCTTTGTCAGAACCTAAGAATATTCACCAAGCTATGTTAGTAAATGAATGGAAAGAGGCTGTTGAGAAAGAGCTTCATGCTTTAATTTAGAAAGGTACATGGCAGTTAGTGAATTTGCCTACTGATAGGGTTCCAATAGGTTGTAAATGGTTGTTCAAAGTTAAGAGGAATGCTGATGGAAGTGTTGCTAGGTATAAAGCAAGATTAGTTGCTAAGGGATTCTCTCAACAAGCAGGATTTGACTATGGTGAAACTTATAGCCCTGTGGTTAAGTCTATTTCTGTTAGGGTCTTGCTTAGTTTAGCTCTAACTAATGGATGGGTCTTGAGGCAAATTGATATTGATAATGCTTTTTTAAATGGTGATTTAACTGAAGAGGTGTACATGGACCAACCCCCTGGTTTTGAGCAGTTTGATAAGGATGGAAACAAATTGGTATGTTTACTAAAGAAATCTTTGTATGGACTCAAGCAAGCTCCCAAGGCTTGGTTTGAAAAGTTCAGAGCTCATTTAGTAAATAAGCTTCAGTTTACTGCATCCTTAGCTGATTCATCATTGTATTTTAGAAATATTAATGGTAGCAAGGTTTATATCATGGTGTATGTGGATGATGTGGTTATTACTGGGAATGTATCAAGTGATGTAGATACTGTGATCAAGGAAATCAACACAACTTTCTTTCTTAAAGATCTTGGTGAGCTGGATTATTTTCTTGGTATGACTGTTCAGCCTGTTGATCAGGGATTTGTTCTAAGTCAGAAAAAGCACATATTAGAGTTACTTGAAGAAACAGCAATGGCTGATGCAACACCAGCACCCACACCCATGGTTACTACACCTCTCTTGTCTGCAAAAGATGGGAGTCCTTGTTTAGAAGAAGAAGCTACCATGTTTCGACAAGTAGTAGGTTCTTTGCAACATGTTTGTTCAACAAGACCAGACATTCAGTTTGCAGTCAATAAAGTAAGTCAATTCATGCAATCACCCATTGACAAACACTGGAAGGCAGTCAAAAGGATTGTAAGATATCTCAAGGGAACCATAAGGCATGGTTTGTTTTTTAAAACCAAATCTGCTTCTTCTTCTCTTATTGCTTACACTGATTCTGATTGGGGATCTAGTCCAGATGATCAAAGGTCTACAGCAGGTTATTGTGTTTATCTAGGAGGTAATTTGGTTGCTTGGAGTTCAAAAAAACAAGGTGTTGTATCAAGGTCTTCAACTGAAGCTGAGTTTAGAGGCATAGCTAATACAATGTGTGAAATTTTGTGGATAAAATCATTGTTGACTGAGTTGGACATTCATCTTACTTCACCTTCCATTATCTGGTGCGACAATACCAGTGCCATAGCCCACTCTGCGAATCCTGTGCATCATGTCAAACTGAAGCATGTAGAGCTTGATTTAAGCTTTGTTCGAGAAAAAATTCTTGATGGTTCTTTTCAGATAAACTATGTTCCAGCTCTAAACCAGATTGCAGATGTGCTTACAAAGCCACTGTCTGCTTCTTTTTTTGTTCATCTTCGCCAACAGCTCAATGTGTTTTCAGCTGAAGAATTGCGACTTACATCTGTTTCCATCCTTTCAGAATCATGAAGTTCAAAAAGAAGGAAAAGAAGACATAGGAAGTATGTTAGAGCTATGCTATTAGTCAAAGATCAAGTCTTGTAAACAGTTGCATATTAGTTAGTTTGTTAATGTCAGGCTGTCAAAGCCGTTATAACTTCTGATGATAAGCTATCATCTCTTAACATCTCTGTATAAATACTCTTGCTTCATATGAATGAAATCACTTTCTTTTGGCCTTCAATCTTCTTGAATCTCTCTTCTTCTTTACGCATTACATTGATAATCCTTCAGGGGCCACTTCTAATTTTTTTTTACTAAAATAAACATGAGTTTTAGTTACAAGCATTGTCTTTGATAAGTATTTATAAAAATACATTAGCTTTATTTTCCCCGAATTTTTATTAATAGATGATTGTGAATTTTGTGAACTATTATCTGCAATTTTTCCTTACCTACAATTGTGTTATGCCATTTATAAGACTATGTTTTAATTTAATAACATAAAACTTGGTTTTTGTGGGGAGTTAATTTATATGCTTCTTTAACCATTTTCTATGCAAATTGGTTTTGTCATGCCTTGCTCAAATAACAATCCCAAACTCGAATTGACACACTTGTACTTGAAGCTACAATTAAGAGAATGCCTAATACATTTTACCGTGCAATCCAACAAACCAAAAGCTTTTGAATAAATTAATGCCATCTTTATCGTTAATCTTTTGAAGAAGATTAAAGAACTAAAGGTGAACTCAATAACCGAAGGAAATTATGTTTATCTTCATGAAACTGTAAAATTATAATTTTGTTGAAATTCACCTTGCTTGTTGAATTGATCATCGTCATTAAATTCAAAGATTAGTCCCATCCTTATTATGGAGGATATTCAGTGCTTAAGCATGTTTGATTTTATCTTCTCTTGTATCACTACACCAGACCCATTCTACAGCGGCGCTTCTCGTGGCGTTTTCTTAACTAATGCCGCTAATATTTAACTAATGCCGGCGAAGGAAGCTAAGAGAGAAGCGAAGGAACTTGAGAGAAAAACGAGAGAAGCTGAGAGACAAACGCGAGATACTGAAAGAGAAGCAGCATATCAGGCTCTCCAGGATCAATTTCAAGAACTTATGGCGATGTTAAAGAAGAATCCTCTATCTTAGATCGTTTATGTGTGGATCGTAATGAACTTTGAACTATATTTTAAACGTTGAACATTTTAAATGTTAAATTACATTTTAGCATTATTTATACTTCATATGTGTTGGTTGGTTGATAAGTATTTCTACTTCATTTACTATTATTTTTTACAGGTTAAATTTGGGTAGTATTAACACTAAAAATGAGGTTTTGTAAAGGCAGTAAGCCTAGCGGCGTTTGCTAAAAAAGCGCCACTAAAACATTGCTTTTTGCGGCGTTTTGGGAAAAAAAACGCCACTATAAGTCAGGACTTTTTGCGGCATTTGTGTCCTAAAACGCTGCTATATCTATTACATTCCCGGCATTTTGTCCCTAAAACGCCACTATAGATCATGATCTATTGCGGCGTTTGTGGAAACAAACGCCGCGAAATCCATTACATTCTCAGAGTTTTAATATCCAAACGCTACTATAGGTCATAGTTTTTCGTGGCTTTTTTTCACATAAACGGCGCTATCTTTTGTAGGGCCGCTTATTTTTGCGGCGCTTTTACTAGCGCCACCAATATTTTTCGCGACGCTTATAAACGCTGCTATAGAGCAAGAAAAACGCCACTAAAAACCTAATTTGGTGTAGTGTATGTTGCGTACACTGAGCCGACCAAGCTAAACTCAATCGGCCAATTATTTCAGACTTATTTGAATGCAAGTGTTTCTCAATGCAAATTTTCAAAAAAACCCAAAGTGGAAAGACTTTTGATTGCACAACGATAGTGTAGGTGGATGGTCCCAGTCCCATACCCAAACAAGGGGTTGGAAGAAGAGTCAATTTTGGACAGCTGCTTTTAAATTTAGTCTCTTTCAGCTGGTCGTCTCGACTTTGCCCATTTTTCCTTTATTAATTTTCTTACCTCTTTCTTGGGTTTGGAACCCGATAATTGTACTTCATTGTGCAATAAAGTCTTTCGGGTAAAACGCACAAATACTCACTAAATTATGTTGGAATAACCTTTTTGGTCACTAAACTTTTAGAATTTATAAAATAATCTTTAAACTTCTGAATCGATTACGAGACTGTCATTAAAATTTTCAAATATTATAAAATGATCATTAAAATTTATCAAACCAATATAAAACGATCCTTAAACTTATAAAATTTTATCACTGATAGATACTATTTTATAACATAACTAAAATTTTAATAACCATTTTATAATTTCTGAGAGTTTAGTGCTAAAAAAATCATTCTAACATAATTTAATGAAGTATATTTTTTTTAAGTTAAAAGACTTTATTGCATGACGAAGTCAGTCCAAAACCCAAAAAAGGGTAAGTAAATTAATATTCATGGAAACTTGGAGAGTCTTCAATGAATCTATGGAAAATGGGCAATAAGACATTAAAAAGGAAATGATTGGATCTATTTGTTTCCAAGAGGACTTATCTTAATTATTCTCGAGGAAAAATGATAACCCGACAAAATATATAAACACGTTTAATAAAAAAATGGAATTTTTACTCAAATATTATTTTGGGTTTTTTTATTCTGAAAATAAGGATGATGCCAAATTAATTGTGCAAATTCAGAACACATGGGAAAAACACTCCGATTTTGAACAGTGATTTTATGGTCCGGTTACTGTTCAAAATCAGGTGGTAATCCCACCGATTTTAGCTTGGATGCACTGCCACGTAGCGCATGTTGGAGTGCCCAGCTACTATTCAAAATCGGGGTGTAAACCCCTGGGCTTTGAACAGTGCCGAATAAAAGCTGAGTGGGTGCAGGCTGCCTAGGCACGTGCTGTTTTTTTTTTACTTTTAGAGAATATTTTTATTCTTTTAAGTTCGTATAATGGAGATTTAGTCTGTTTTTTTTAATTTGGATCGAATATAAAATAATAAATAATTATTATTTAAATATTAAATAATGTTCAAAGCTCAGTGGTTTACACCCCTATTTTGAATAGTAGCTGGGCACTCCAACATGAGCCACATGGTAGTGCATCCAAGCCAAAATCGGTGGGATTACCACCCGATTTTGAACTGTAACCGGGCCATAAAATTACTGTTCAAAATCGGGGTGTTTTCCCCATGTGTTCTGAATTTGCACAGTGATGTTCCCTATTGTTGGAATTAATTTGGCACCATCCTTATTTTCAGAATAAAAAAATACCCAAAACAATATTTGGGTAAAAATTCCATAAAAAAACCCAAAAAATATTAATTACCATCAAACTATTATTACTAACTCATTTTTACTACTGAATTTTTAATTAGTCTAATTTTAACACTAAACTTTAGTCTTCAATTTATTTATGTCACTCCATCGTTAAATCCTTAATTGTATGGTGATGTGGCTAACGATGACTTATGTGGACGCAGAACCCAAACGAAGTCATTTTAATTAGGTTATTTTGATGCTCATGTCGCCAAAAAACGGGACCATTTTGCAAGAGAAAAAAATATAGAACTTTACATCTTATGAGATTGTAAAAGACATACTTATTTTATCTTGTTTATTAATAAAATCATTATCATTATTTCAGTCTTATTTTGTGCATCTATAAATAAACTAAATTATAATAAAGTCCTTAGAATAATATAGTTTTTCTTGAATGTCGTTAGTCGAGAATTATTGTGGGCGTGGACAACAATAATATATTAAGACTAATATGTAGTTGATTGATAACAAAGTGTTGTTATTGACATAGAGATGTCAAAATCAATACATAAGTATGTGTTAGAGAACGACATATTGGACTGATCCGCTATGAGCATGCTTCTTGGATTATTATGTGACAGTCACACATTGCTCATGGTGATAACTAAGTGTATGATCCTTAGACTTGATATCATCATTATTTCAATATCGAGAGTGACATATTTTGATGCAGTCAAATGTGTGTTGTAACATACTACATTATAAAAACTGATATTAGATATGTCGCACTCTATATACCGAAATATGGTTGATATGCGCTACGAAAGAGTTTCTGATGGGGCGTGGATTACGACAGGGCTGTCAACTGTCGCCATTGTTATTCGTTATTGTGGTGGAGGCGTTACATAGCTTGTTGGTTCAGGCTGAGACGACAGGTTTAATTCAGGGATTATGTGTCGCACCGGGGGTGACAATTTCACATTTGCAGTTCGTGGACGATACGATATTGTTCTTCGAAGCCTCTCCTGGATGTGTTATTTCCATTCGACGTTTGTTTAATTGTTTTCAGGTTTGCAAATAAATTTTAGTAAATCATCATTATTTGCTATTGGTGTTGAAGAGGAGTTTGTTGAGTTGTGTGCTAAGGCCTTGGGGTGTCGACGTGGTTCGTTCCCATTCATTTATTTGGGAATGTCGTTAGGTTCTAATCCGCGTAGTATGGCGGTTTGAGAACCGGTTATTGCTAATGTTCGTCGGAAGCTAACAAGTTGGAAGCGTAATTCGATGTCTTTTGCGGCACGGGTTACTTTGGTAAATGCGGTTCTTTCTTCACTATTGATCTATTATATGGGTGTGTTTCGTATTCCTAAAGGTGTTATCGCAGCGATTGACAAGATACGACGTGCTTTTCTTTGGGGTGGCATAAATTTGCATAGAAAGATGAGTAGAGTAAGTTGGAAGATGGTGTGTAGGCCGCGACATTTGGGTGGTTTGGGAGTGGCGGATTTACAAGTGCGTAACACTGCTATGTTAGCTAAATGGTCGTGGCGGTATGCCACTGATGCATCGTCATTATGGAGGGCAATTATAGTGGCTAAGTATGGGGAGGATGCCCAATGGTGGCATTTTAATTCATCTTGTCAACATGCGATGTCGGTTGTATGGAAGCAGATAGTGCATACAGCTTGTTCGGCCGATGTTCAGCGGAATTTTCATGAGAAGTTGTTGTGGCAAGTGTGGGATGAGAGTTGAGTCCTTTTCTGGTTCGATACTTGGTGCGCGGAAAAGCCATTAAAGGACATATTTCCACGATTATTTTCATGTATTTGCAATAGACTTGTGTTGGTTGTGGATTATTCAGTGCAGGGGGGTCTTCGTCATTCAAGATGGGCTGATTTTTTCCGTCGTCCTCTTCGCTCTTTTGAGGTTGGACAGTTGCGTGACTTAAGGGCTGTGGTGGGAGATTTTCGTTTACACATAGGAGTCCGAGACAAGCTGATTTGGTCGCCGGATAAACGAGGTATGTTTACGGTTAAGGCTATTTCTCAAATTTTGATGATTGATCAAGCAGGGGAGAGTGATTTTGGGGCGTGCTTCACATGGAAAGTTCTGGTTCCACCTAAAGTACAAGCTTTCCTGTGGTTTGTTTGGTTGCGTCGGCTGCCCACGTTTGATTTTTTGAGACGTAGGGGTATTGTGTTAGAGGGACAAAGCACGTTGTGCATTTGGTATAAGGAGTGTAAGGAAGACGTCGACCATTTGTTGTATTCTTGTCCAGTGGTCCAGCGCATATGTGATTGGTGGAGAGTATGTTTACCGCTGCCGAAGAGTCTATCAGAGTTTTTCCTACCGGATTTTCATTGTTCGCTTTCGGGCGTGCGTCGTTACTTGTGGGTGTCATGTGTGGCAGCAGTGTTATGGTCGGTATGGTTAGCGCGAAATGAGATGGTGTTCAATAAGAAGTCTCTACCGATAGAGGATGTATGCTTTTTAATTAAGTTACGCTCGTTTTATTGGATGCGGACATTACGGAATGATCTTTGCATTGGCAAGGCGTTGTGGTGGGATTGTCCGAGTTTTTATTCTTCAGCCCAGTTTTGCACAGAACTCGCGTTTTGCAGAACGCGAGGCCTGTGCGATATATTCAGCCGCCCTTTCAAATTCTCGTGAACATCGCGCTCTGCAGAACGCGAGGTACTGTAAAACCGTTATCACAAACAAAAAGGCTACGTAGACTGAAATCGCGTTCTGCAGAACGCGATATCAGACCTCGCTTCCTACACAACGTGAGGTTCACCGACGTGGCAAGTTTGGGGGTCATTTTGCCAAATAATATTTTTTGGGAGCCATTTTCCCAAATAATAATTAAAAAATGATTATTCCTAAAAATAGCCTGCTGAAAGCATTTATTCTAGTTTTTTCTGAAGTGTTTTACTTTTCTTGTTTTATTGACTAATAATTTTTTTGATATATTTATTAATATTTGATTTATTAATTAAATAATTTAGATCTGGTAGTACATAATAGTGATTGTATTAGTAGAGTAGAATTGAGCCTGTGGAGCGGTGTGGCTTGTCTAGGCTTTTAAAAATAAAGGTTTTATTTTGATTATACACAAAATTTATTCAAATCTGATATAGCCTTTAAACTGGAATTTTATTAATAATATTTTTATTAAATAGAGAATTTTTATATTACAGAAATAAATATCAAAATTCGAATATATAAATAAGGCTCTAAACGAATCGAACGTTCAACGAATCATTCGGCAGAAAGTTCGTTTATTATTAAACGAACGAACATAACAAGATTTTCTGTTTGTTTAATTAAATAAGCGAATACGAACAAATGGCTCGTTCGTTTATACATTCATGAACGTTCGGTAATCCGTTCGTTTATGTTTGTTTAAATTTATTCGTATATGTCCATTTATTTTATTATTTTTCATAACAAAAGTATTATGCTAAAAAAATTAAATTTATTCACATATGTTCATCCGTTTAAATTTATTCGCATGTGTCCCTTTATATTCGTTTGTTTGTGTTCGTTTACGTTTGTTTATCATTTTAACAAACGAATATGAACGAATACGAACAAGCTACATTCCTTAACGAACGAACACGAACAAATAATTATGTTCATTTAGTTGTTTATGTTTGTTCTTTTGTTTGGTTAAAATTAAACAAACGAACATAAATATACCCTTATTCATATTCGTTCGGTTCGTTTTCAAGCTTACCACAAAATAAGATAATATAAGCATATTTAATCATTCAGATAATTATTAATAGATCTCATAATAGTAATATTTATTGAGACATACTTAGCTTCATATTACGGTTCAAGACAATGTCTTGAACTCACATATATGGGTCGCAAACTATATATATAAATTACAATCATTTTTGGTTTAGATCTGCTGATTTATATTGTTATTGAGAATACCGTTGACCTGAATGTCAGCTATAACTTTTCTCAACATTCCCGGAAGAATATTTTCCAATCTAAGAGTTTTATTTATGACCCGAAAGAAAAGAGGAAAAAAGTTTATGTAACAAACATGGCCTAATTTTTTTATTGCACTCTCGGTTTTTTAAAGCTTTGTCCTGGTCAATTCAGACCGACTTGCGTTATACATCTGATTTTAGTGGGTGAGTTTTTTAATGAAATTTTTTTGCATACATAAAGTCTCAAATTCAATATCTGCTTAATAATACCAAATTGCTTACTACTTGGACGGCTTAATTAAGTAAAAGGAAATGACTATACATTTTAAGGGAGAAGTTGGCATAATATTAACTCACGTAATGAGTAAAAGTCATGGATTTGTATTCCTCCCAGACAAGTCCAGAACTGTTATCTTTGTGAGAATGGAGACATTGTGAAATAATGGAGAACGATAGATGAACGTGAAACGGTGATTAGGGATTTTACAATTACAGAGAAAAAGGAGAGAAAAGGGATATCATATTTTTACTAAGAGTCGACTAATACTGTTTCCAACACATAATAGCTAGTAGGCTTATATAGTCTATTAATCACAATAGCTTGCTAACAACTAATCCAACAAACTAACAACCTAATAACAACTGACTCAATTAACTAATAACAACAGTAATACTCTAACATTCTACCTGCTTTCTCAACCTTCTTCAACTTCTTCAAAGAATTAAACCATGACTAATTGAATACCCTGAAATTTTGAGCTTGGCAGTTTGTGAACTGAAATTCTTGGAACCAAGCGGGAATTGAAAGAATTTGTTTTCTTTCGTTCTTCTTTACTCACATTTCTATCCTACAACTTTTCTTCTGAAATTTCATCCGAAAACTTTCATAGTTCATCGTCATTGCCTTCCTTCACCACTTATTCGATCCTTCTTTTTGTTAAGAGTAAGGCGGTTAAGCTACGAACTCTCGGATGCAATCTGAAGCCTTCTTTCGAGCAAGAAAACACCCTCTTATGACTGGTTAATGGAGAGCAAGGCTGTTAAACTCTATACTCTCCCTAGATTTTTCTACCATGAGAACTTGGTTGTGAAACATCAAGTTCCATGAGTACATTGTGAAGAAAGCAACAATGAAGCTAAACCGAACAAGACAAATCATAAGCAATAGGAACTAATATACCAATCCATAACAACCAGCCAAAACCAATTCATCAACTTCCAGCAAAAACATGAAATGTGAGACTGTGAACAACACCAATGGCAATAGAGTAGAACATAAATGTCACCAAATCAAATAATAAGCTTGCAGCAACACCAAATGATCAAGAATCAACAGTAGCAAACAGATGAACCAAACAACCAGTAAAAGATGAACCAAACAGTAGCAACTTCTAGTAGTAATGGAGAATAGGAACCAAACTTCCAACAATCAAGTAGCTCAGAACCACTAACCAGCAATAATAAAAACGTTCAGCTCAGATTTCAACTTCAGTTATCCAACTCTTTTGCAATTATAACCATAAGTATAACAAAAAGAAAATCAATTAACTCCATCAGTTTCATATCAAAATTAACACCAACATCAATTATGGAAGAACTGTAGCATGATATCACTAAACGCCAATGACTTCACTAGTCACCAAATAATGGAACCAATCAGCACTTGCAGGCTCAAAAAATAGCACCAAAAAATGAGCCAAACAATATCTATACCACAATTCACAGTCAATATGTTGACAACCAATTATCTTTTCTTCTTATTGTATTCAGTACCAACAACTTCAAAGACGAGTAGAGAACCAATAAGCACATTCAAGAGAGTAAAACTTGAATCCTTACCACAACTCGAACGGAACACAAATGCTCGAACACAATTTAAAAGATAATAAGCAGAGCAGGAAACTCACAATCATCAGTCAATCAAGAATAAACAAGAACCTCCTCAGAATATGGAATGAATAAGTCGAGCAAAGAGAAAATATATTGCAGTAGTTATGCTCGAGCACTCAAATGGAAATATCTCACCAGACAAATGCGCCATAAGAAAAATTCTAGATCTAACCAAAATAAAGAAGTGCAATCCATCGTGTTTTCGACAACAACACCAGCAGCAACAATTGAAATTGAAGAACCAGAATCGAAGGATCTCACAAAATCATCAAGATTCGTAAAATACACAGAGCAACGATGATGAGAGAACAAAATAAATGGATTGATCAGAATAACGAATCGAAAAACCATATCTGAAATCGGAAGAAATAAGTGAATCGCACATGCAACTACAACGGATGAAGTAATCGACAGAGCAGATGAAATTTGCTACAGAGGAATTCGATCTCCAATAGAAGAAGCAGCGGCAGGATCGCCGGAAACAAAACACGAAGATGAACCGCAACGGGAAAGCAGCGTCAGATCTGAACGGCAATAACAGCAGAAGACAAAAACGACGTCAAGATCTTTGGCTCTCGATACCATGCGAGAATGGAGACATTGTGAAATAATGGAGAACGGTAGATGAACGTGAAACGGTGATTAGGGATTTTACAATTACAGAAAAAAGGGAGAGAAAAGGGATATCATATTTTTATTAAGAGTCGACTAATACTGTTTCCAACACATAATAGCTGGTAGGCTTATATAGCCTATTAATCACAATAGCTTGCTAACAACTAATCCAACAAACTAACAACCTAATAACAACTGACTCAATTAACTAATAACAACAGTAATACTCTAACAATCTTCTCTCTTCTTAAGAATTTTCTCATGCTCCTCCTGCAAGTTTAAGTGTTGAAAGCAAAGAACAGGATTCAATTAAAACATTGGCTTAGTAATTCAATTTAAAGCAATAAGTATGCAATGCAAATGAACGAACGGTTAATTGCTGCAAAGCCGAGGGGTTTTCCAGCAGATACATAGCGGCCAAAGTGATAGTAGGTGAAATAGTCTCGACAGTGGCAACGATTAGCCCGAACAGAAGGTAAGGTAAGGTAAGGCACGAATTCCTTGGTCAAAAACTCTTCTTTCCCAATGTCTCTCACTGTTTATTACAACCTTCTGGATAATTATTACAGGGTCTCGCCTTCATTCTCTCTTCTAGCACCCGACTTGCCAGCCTTATTCCTTTTCTTTGCTTCTGCATATATATCAATTATCAACGGTCAGTGAAACATATACATATATAATTTTGTTCAGAAGAAGAGGTACTTAGAGAAAATTATAATGAAGATAAAAATAGAGTCATCGTTCTACGTTAAACCAAGAGGAATAGCGGGAGGCCTCGTTCTCTGTGGACAAGGGACGCAAATTTAACTATTCTTAACTCTACAAAAAATCTCATTGACACGAAAGTGGTTCTTCTGAACGGAGATGAGTGGTTCGGAACCTTCATATACGGCCCACCATATAGGGAAGAAAGACAAATTTTTTGAGAAGAGTTAAATCTGTTATAAAGAGCCCCAAACGATAAATGACTTTTGATGGGTGATTCAAATGTGGTTATTAGACAAGAAGAAAAAGAAGGAGAAAAACTGTGAACACTGACGAGGCAAAAAGTTTTTTCGACTTTATCGACTCTACAGGCCTAATTGATCTTACAATTAAAGGAGGCATCTTTACGTGGTCTAACCAGAGATTTAGAGAAGATTCAAAAAGATTTTGTGAACACTGATGTCACCCTTACCAACGTCAGCCTTAAATTATATAACCTTAAATCATAATACTATAAATTTTAAACCCTAAACCCGTAAAATTTTAAAAATTTAATACAACTTTACCTAAACTTAAATTAATATAATACAACCTTTTAAGAATATAATTAATAACATTCGAGTAAATTTTATTAAAAAGTAAAATATACATTTTACCTAAACCTCCCAAGGTTACAAAATTTTCCTTTTATCCTTCGTTAATCGGCTATAACGAAACCCTTCTAAAACCTTGTTATATTTCCGACCTGTTCCTCGCACTCTCAATCGTATCTGAGCCTTCGATAATGGCGACGCCGACCCTCTCTCGCTCTCTGCTCTCAAAAAAACCCAAATCCCTATCTTCCTTCCTCTTCCCTTCCTCCCGCTCTTTCTCTTCCTCCGCCGCCGCTTCCTCCACCAAAACTCTTATCACCCCATCGCCACCCCCTTCCCTCTCCTTCCTTCGTCGCCTCCGCGCCCCGCCTTTCTACTCGCCCCTCCTTCGCGACTCACTTTCCCCATCCGTCAAATCGTTCTCCACTCGAGCGGCCAGGTCCTCCCTCAATGACCCCAACCCTAACTACTCGAACAGACCCCCGAAAGAAACGATTTTGCTCGACGGCTGTGATTTTGAGCATTGGCTCGTTGTGATGGAGCCTCCTAAAGATGATGCCACCAGGGATGATATTATTGATAAGTATATCAAAACCCTAGCTCAAGTCGTGGGCAGGTATCTTTTTTTGGGATATTTTTGTTTACTTATAATGCGTTCTGTTTTAATGTTCGTAATTGCATCGAATGACATTTTTTTACAGGAATGACTGATTTTATGTTCATATGGTATTGAACAATTTGTTTTAATTTGTTCTGTTTTAATCAATTCTGGCTTTTATTACTTTATTTTACATGTTAGCAACTTTTGAGGAAACCGAGCCTTATTTTTCATTTCCCCCTTGTCTGCTAATGAATGCTGATGAAAGAGGAGATTATATATAGCTTGATTGTTATGTTTCACGTTATCTTTTCCATGGAAATATGAATTTACTGTGAGTGTGAGACTAAAGGTCGTAGCTTCTATGTTAATCTGGCTTTATTTGCTTTGTTATTGTTTCTTCGAGTTCGGAAAAGATTGGAAAAATGTGAAAGAACTTGTTGAATTCAATGTGCTCTGCAGATTCTTGCTCAGTTTATTTATAAGTTTCGTTGGAATTCCGTTCGTAGTTTTTAGTATAGTAGTGATGATTTCTCTTAATAAATGAAGATGTAGTGTGATTTCACTATTAATTGAAAGCAAACCTTGTTGTTGGTTGCTCTAGTTTTTCCTTTATATATATATTTTTATTGACAGATTATTGTTGTTTCTTATGAAGGGCGTATCTTCCTGTTGAAATTTTCAGAATGAGAGCTTGTTACACACAACTAGATACCTGTGTCATAGCAACATTTTTTTATTGTTAGCTCAAGATGAGTATGATATAAATCGGATAGAAGAATGACTGCAAATCGACTACCGTCTTTGAAATATGTAAATGCTTATTACAAGGGCTTTTAGGTCTGATATGTATTCATGCAGCATGTTATACTAGCATTAGTAGAAAAAGCTCAATGATTGTATCTTGTATCATTCAATCATTGGGATTTCAGTGTTTTTGGGAATGCTATTCTATAGATACTTGTTTTCTATTACCCCAGTAAAAAGAGGATATATTCTAATTCCTGTTTATTTCCTTTGCATCGTGTATACAGTGAGGATGAAGCGAGGATGAAAATTTATTCAGTTTCTACCAGACACTACTATGCATTTGGAGCTCTTGTGTCTGAAGAGCTTTCTTATAAGATCAAAGGTGACATAACTTACCTAATTTTCTTGTTGCTGCAATGCTGTTTTAAGAGACGTTTTCTTACCGATGTTATAATTTTTTATTTCCTCAGAACTTCCTGGAGTTCGTTGGGTTCTTCCAGATTCCTACCTGGATGTGAAGAATAAGGATTATGGAGGTAAATATTCAGTTTTTATCTTGAAGATTTCTTCTTTGAGTGCCCTTTTGTTGTATTCTATTAATACATAGAATAAGCTGTTGTTTTCCAGGTGAACCTTTCATTAATGGGCAAGCAGTGCCCTACGATCCAAAGTACCATGAGGAATGGGTGAGGAACAATGCTCGAGCAAATGAAAGAAATAATCGCAACAGCAAGCCTCGTGTTTATGATAGATCAAGGAACTACGAGAGAAGAAGGGATAACATGCAGCCCAATAGGGAGATGCCTCCTCCAAACCAAGGCATGCAGAATGCAGCAGTTGGAATGCCTCCCAACAACATGGGAGTGATGCCACCCAACAACATGGGAAGGATGCCGCCACCCAATAGGGGAGAGATGCCACCCAACAACAACATGGGAAGGATGCCGCCACCCAATAGGGGAGAGATGCCCCCCAACATGAGAGGGATGCCACTAAACAACATGGGGAATATGGGGAATGTTCCACCAAATCAAGGATGGTCTGGTAATGCTCATAACTTCCAAAACGGCCCTAACTATGGAAATGCTCCTGGAAATGTGCAGAACTTTCAAAACGGCCCTAACTATGGAAACACTCCTTACCAAGGTGGTACACCCAATGCTCAGTACCAGAATAACTATGCTCCAAACATTGGTGGAGGAAACATGCCTGGTGGGAACTACCAATCTTAAATCTTTGTTCTAGATGAACTCTGAGACTATTTTAGCTTTTAGGTAATGCTGTAGATAAAGAGAATATGCCTAGACCTATGGGTATGAATTTGCTGTTCTGCCATTGAATATGTTAAGTTCTATCATATTTATTTGTTTGCATCCTATGGCACGAAATTTTGTTGGATATTTAACATGTTGATAGTGTGGGGTGAACTTTTATGTGTTTATTAACTGATTTTTCCCAGGTTACATCGCATTGCATACTGTGTCTTTGGATTGAACTTGTCCCTGCTTTCTGGCTTTTTTCGATCATGCAACTCCATATATCATCCCATATCGAAACAAAGCCACATGCCGTTTACTCTCCATGCATATCTAGTTTGGTTACTCAATAGACTTGTGTGATCCAAGAGCTTGCGTGTAGACTTGTTCAATGGTCTCGTTACTCAATAGGCCTGGCCTGTGTATGCTCGGGTCAAGTTGTTATTTAGTGAAATGGGTGATTGGATTCGGTTTAAACTCCTACAAAATGTGTTTGCACATACTCAAGTTGACAAAAGTGGTCATTGAATCCGTCTGATTTAAAAGATTTGTTTTTATTCTCATTTTCCTAGCCTTTTCATTGGACAATACAAGGGTCCCTCCTGTCTAATTCAGTGTTCCTCAAGAACTCTTATAACCACAAAACCTTGTGCAATGCGCTTATTGACTGACTACTTGCGTGATCAAAACGATAATTGACCTCTGCACTCTATATGTGTCTACATTCTCCCATTATTTTGCTCGTCCAAAATTTTAAAGCAAACCAAGCTATGGCTAGTAATACCAAGACCACCTCCGCCTTCGATATCCCTCCCGAGGCTTCTGTAGCCGCACCCCGGCTGCCGGAAGGGAAGAAAACAGACAAGAAGAAGAAGAAGGAGACGAAGAGAAGGTGTTTGTGTATGTGTTTCTCTAACATGCAATTTGAGAAGGAGGAAGAAAGAGAAAAAACGATGGCGTTTATGAAGAATGAGGAAAGCAAACTTGCCATGGTGATGTGTTTCTCCAACTTTCAAGTCGGTCCTAATGATACAGAAGCCCCTAAAATACCTGCCAAGTTCGATGGATTGCTTTATGGTAAGCATAAATCACACATAAACAAATAGATAAATAGAGGTAGCTTTAAATTAATCGAACAAATATATAAATTGCTGATATTTGAACGTCTGTAAAATAAGTACAAATGGTATCATGGTGTGAAGGTTTGTGTGCTGTAAAGAAATAGGCTTTGAATAATTAATCTCGAGTTTGGATGGTATGAGCTTTTAGTGTAATAAAATAATATATATTGAAGTATTGCTATAATATTGTAATTAAATGATGTATGAATTTGGTATTAATGAAGTGGTTTTTTTATGATTATTAGGGTGTACGTGAACATAGACTTTGCTAAACTGTTCGTGAATCGTTTGTATTAGGGGTGGGCAAAAAACTCGAGTACTCGGTTTTGGTCCCGGACCCGATCGGACTCGGTGGATTTTTACCCGGTATTGGTTCCGGTGGGACTGGAACTGGATCCAAAATTTAGGTCCCGGTTGTGACCGGGACTGGATCCTGCTTTTTTGGACCCGGTACCCAGTGGGTACCCAATGGGACCGGGACCTGTACCAAGTACCTGTTACTGGTCTGGTACCAAATGGCGTTGAAGAGGTTGAAAGCAACTGAAGGTGCTCCTTTATTTCTCTTTGTGTATGAATATTATGAGTGTGACTCGTTTTAAGACTTCAACCTTCAAGCCTACAATATTCTGACATTGTTATTTAATATTATTATTGATAGTTGGAATTTTTTTCCCCTGCTGCTCGAATTTTATTAATAAGAGACTAATTGACCGGGTACCCGGTATTGGTACCGGTTCCCACTAGTACCGGGACCAGTTCCTGAAATCTTGGACCCGGTCTAACCGGGACCGGGACTGGTTCTAATTTTCAGGAACCGGTGGTTACCGGGACCGGGACCAATTCTAGACAAATTGGCCGGGTACCCGGTCTTGCCCACCCCTAGTTTGTATAGTGTTTATTTATTAAGCTAAATAAATAAGTATAAACAATTTTTTATGTCCATTTAATAAATGAACAAACACGAATAGAAGTGTATACGGTTCGTTTGTGTTCACGAACAAGCTTGTTTATCGACTTGTTTGTAAGCTCGTTTATCTGGTTCCTTTTTTTCTTTTTTTTCCTACATTTTAAGTATTGGTGATGAAGGGACTAAATTGAACACAGAGTGAACTTTGGAGTTCAAACTGTAAAGCCTAAGGAGCTTAAGAATTAGTGGACAAAATAATAAACAAACATTGGCTGACATATAAATAGATATGTTCACGAACGTTAAACAAACGGACACGTACATGATATTAAAAACTTAAACGAACATAAAAACCTTCAAAAATAAATAAACGAACACAAATAGTCTTATTTGTTCAAGCTAAATTTATTTATAATCTTAATAATTATCAATATTTAATTTATTGATTGACTAATTTAAATAAGTACTAAATGTTTATTATAGAGAAAACTTTTTTAATTTTTCATTCATTATGTAAATATCTGAACCATTAGTTTTGTTTAAAAAATTTAAAGTTCTGTACCGTTAAACCAATTTATAAATGATAATGAAGTGGTTTTCTTTAGTTGTGTTTTATATTTGTTCCTTCGAAACTAAGTAATGGTATTTAAAAGTCAATCCTTGATAGGAACAATGATATTGTAACAGTATATTTTAATTTGCACCAAATTTTATATCAAATGAGACGGTGACATATGAGTGACAATTTTTAAAAATAAACATAAATAATTACTACATGTTTTAACCATTAATAAATATTTTAATACATGGCATTAAATAATTTAAAAAGATCTATTGACCAGTGCTTTAAAAAATAAATCCAATAGCAGGGAATCTTAGAGTTTCCCAACTCAAGCAACCCATATATTGGTCAACAATTATTTCTCTTCACAAGGGACGAAGCTTAGAATTTCTTTGGGGCTAAAAGTAAATAATAATTTTTTAAAAGATTAAAATATAATTTTATCATTATTTTAACTTATAATTTTATAGTTTTTAAAAAGACTAAAATGAGATTTGATCATCCATGGGGGCAAAAATGAAAATTTCCCTTTATCAGTTTATATTTAAAAGGGATTAAAAATCAAAATTTACCATATAAGTGATACCCAAAAAATTATTATTTTTTAAATCGGTTCAGTTTCATATAAACATCAGAACAATATGGAGACTACATATATTTTCCCTATATATATTGATAAATATTCTATACACAAGCGCACAAGCGCCTTAATTTTAGCGTATAGAAAATTAGTTTAGAGTATAAGGTTTAGGGGTTTAGTTGTAGGGGTTAGAATTTAGGGATAGTTGTTTCAATTTAAGGTTTAGGGTTATAATTTAGGGTTTATAAGTTAAAACCTAAATCCTCACCATATTACCCTAAAAATTAAACCCTAACCTATAAACCCTAAATTATAACCCTAAACCTTAAATTGAAACAACTATCCCTAAATTCTAAATCCCTACACCTAAAGCCCTAAACCCTATACCCTAATCTAACTCCCTATACCCTAAAACTAAGGTGCTTGTAGAAATTAAAACAACTATCCCTAAATTCTAATCTCATACACCTAAACTCCTAAACTATATACTCTAAACTAAATCATTATACCTTAAAACTAAGGCGTTTGAGAAAACTTTCAGTTCCACCGTGTATAGAATATATATATATATATATATATATATATATATATATTAATTTACCCTTTGTTAGAAGAAAATAGTTTTGAAAATTTTATATATCAATTATGACGTAACATGTTACAATATTTTTTTTGATTAATCAATGGGATAAAATACTATGGCGAGCCTCATTAAAAACCTCCCTAACCTAAATGGAGGAAAAGAGTACTCACCATAGTATTACAACAATGTGAAACGATCAAAAATCATAACAATTAAACCGAATCAGGCAAGTCATCGTGTAACATGCCCAACACCGCATCAGGCGGAGAACCAAAATGGATCGCCTCATAATCCTTCCAAGAGCCCAACTTCGCCAAAGCATCCGCAACTCTATTAGCCTCACGGTGCACATGCTTAAACTCACAAACTCTAAATAAACCACTTAAAACTCGAATCGCTCTCACCATAGAATTCGAATCCGCCATACCATCATTTTTTGTCACCACACCAACAACCTCCGCGCAATCCGATTCCACAACAACGGCATCAACATCACAAAGTAAGGCATACCGCAATCCCTTATGAATCGCCCACATCTCCGCATCCATCGCGCTACATCGTCCAATGAACTTCGAATAGCCTCATTTCCAAGTTCCGGTTGCATCGCGGATTACGCCACCACAAGACGCCATCCCCGTCGAGCTATCGCAAGAACCATCAACATTCATCTTCCAAACCGTGACTGCCGGAGGTTCCCAAGTTCACTGCTGCTGGTGCGTCGTCACCTGCTGCCTCACCACAATCCGACGTGCCTGCAGCGCACATTCCGTGGCCTGCAGCGACTGAGTGCAACGTGCAACGATATCATCGCTATCCCTACTTTCCCCCTTAAAAACGACACTATTCCGGGCTGTCCATAGGTTCCACAGCACTATACCAAATAGCAGATCCCATCGAGAACTCCCCCCCCCACACAGCCGATTCACACCTTAAATTGCTGGCCATCCATGCTTGCACCGAACCAGAAAAGAACCAGCCACCAAACGCAGCCGGCACCAGCTTCGACCAAACTGTTTTTGCCGTTAAACACTCCCTTAAAATATGGTCGATATTTTTGACATTTGCCCCGCAAATCAAACATGAAGCCGAATCCGTCATATGCCTTCGAAACCTCTCCTCATTCGTCAACAACCGGCCAGTGCAAACCAGCCACAAGAACATTTTAATTCGCTGCTGACCTTGCCAACGGTGCACCAACCGCCACAGACCACCGTCCAAAGCACCCACGTGCTGCTGGTGAATCGCATAAGCCGATTTCACCGTGAAACACTGGTTCGCGTTCCACCGCCAACCAAGTGCGTCGGCTACATCACCATCCGAGGGGGCCTTAATCGCCATAATCCTATCGATAACCTCCTCGTCCAAAATGTGTTGAAAGCGATTCATATCCCACTGCCCACCATCCGTCGTCATCTCCTTGAGGGATGTAAAAGTATCCGGTACCATCCCTGGTTGTGATACAACACGTTCAAGCGGACCAACTCCATTTACCCAATCATCACGCCAAAAATCAATGTCTTCCCCATGCCCGACTCTCCAAATTATACCCAAACATGTTACAATATTTTAACCAATGTATAAAGAATGAATTTGTAAGCATGCATACATATATACATACTTTATTTACAATGGACATACATACATGCATTGCTTTGACTTTATTAGAATTCTTGAATGAATTCTTCAGTTAGGGTTGAAAAGGGGAAAAATCGAGAGGATAATCGGAAGAAGGAAGAGAAAATGTTTATTATTAAAAACTGAGTTAAAAGGTTAATTACAAATACAACGTATTTATATATTTACAAAACAACCTAACTAACACTCTCTTATTTACAAGAACACCCTTTTCATTCTTTAACTAACTAACAAACTAACTCTTAATACTCCCCCCTCAAGTTGGAGCATACAAGTTTTGAATGCCCAACTTGAAAATCGAAGATTGAAAAACAGTAGTTGGTAAAGCCTTTGTGAAGCAATCTGCAAGCTGGTTTTGACTTGAAACAGGCAGCAATGTAACAGAACCATTATGAACCTTCTCTCTAATGATGTGGCAATCAATTTCGATGTGCTTCGTTCGTTCGTGATGCACTGGATTTTCTGCAAGTTTCACGGCAGAGAGATTATCGCAATAAAGATTAGCAGAAGAATGTGCAATATGTAAATCATGTAACAAATAACTAAGCCATTGAGTTTCACAAACAGTGGCTGCCATAGCCCTATATTCAGCTTCACTCGAGGAACGTGATACTGTCTGTTGCTTCTTGGACTTCCAGGAGATGAGGGCTGAACCAACGAAAATGCAAAAGCCAGTAGTAGAACGTCTAGAATCAGAACACGATGCCCAATCTGAGTCAGAAAAGGCATTGAGTTTTAATGAATTCGCTGCAGGGAAGAAAATGCCTTGTCCAGGAGTTGCTTTGAGGTATCTAAGAACCCTATGAACAGCAGCCATATGAAAATCAGTAGGTGCAGACATAAACTGAGATAATTGTTGAACTGCAAAGGAAATATCATGTCTAGAATTTGTAAGATATAGAAGTTTACCAATAATCCTCCTATAAGAAGTAATGTCATCTAGAGGCTGACCATCATTTTTAGAAATACACTTATTTGGAACCATAGGGGTAGAAACAAGTTTAGAGTTAATAAAACATGTTTCTTCTAACAACTCTAAAGTGTATTTCCTCTGACACAAGTTTATACCATCACTATTCCTAGCAACTTCAAGTCCAAGAAAAAATTTTAATTCTCCTAGGTCTTTAATCTTGAAAACATCATGAAGATACTTTTTAACCAAGTCAATAGAAGCTAAGCTAGGACCAGCAAGTATTATATCATCAACATATATAACAAGTGCAATAAAATCAGAATCTACACCTTTAGTAAAAAGAGAAGAATCAACAGAAGACTGTATAAAACCCTTATTTAACAAAGTAGATGTTAACCTTTCATTCCACTGACGGCTAGCTTGCTTTAAGCCATACAAGCTCTTTTTCAATTTACATACAAGACCAGGAGAAGGAGAATTAAAGCCAGGAGGTAATTGCATATACACTTCCTCATCCAAGTAACCATGTAAGAATGCATTATTTATATCTAACTGATGCAAAAACCAGTTTTTAGCAGCAGCAAGGGCAAGAATCATTCTAACAGTGGTTAATTTGGCTACTGGGCTAAAAGTATTAAGATAATCAATACCAGGTTGTTGAGTATATCCTTTAGCAACCAATCTAGCCTTATACCTCTCTAAACTCCCATCTGATTTTAGTTTTGTTTTGTACACCCATTTACAACCTATAGCTACCTTATTTGGTGGAAGAGGAACAAGATCCCAAGTTTCATTCCTTTCTAAAGCTGAAATTTCATCACTCATTGCATTTTTCCAACATTCATGCTTAATGGCTTGATTATAGTTTTTAGGTTCAGCAAAGATTTCAGCAGC
Organism: Hibiscus trionum; assembly: GCA_030270665.1. Lineage (NCBI taxonomy): Eukaryota > Viridiplantae > Streptophyta > Magnoliopsida > Malvales > Malvaceae > Hibiscus > Hibiscus trionum. Next base: position 10,589,784 of record BSYR01000056.1, read on the forward strand.
ACATATATAAGACATGAAACTAGGAGATATAAGTTGGTAAGACATCACCTGATTAACATAATGAGGAGAGGTCATTTGTAACCCCCTAGACCCGCTTATGCGTTACGACGGATCCTAGGAAGTCACATTAGGGTCACAAGAGCGACCCACAGTAAGATTTCAAATAAACATATGGTTAAACATTTAAAACCATAAAAAAATATCTGATTTAAAATACAATTTCAGAAATCATTTAAAACGATAAAACAATCATGATACCAGTTGCAGAAAATAAGTTTTAGACTCATTTGTATAATTCAAACACGACACACATGCCCCCTAGTTACACAAATACCATACTCCCTGATAAGCCGAAGAAACTCCCATACCGACGTTGATAGGTGCAACTTGTTTGATCTTTTATCCTGAGATGGTAAAAACAACATGAGCTTGGGAAAGCTCAGTAATACAAAACTACCAAATGATGCTATAAGTTCATGCAGACATACGGTAGGCATAACATTTTTATGATGTTCCAGGCAATACTTGTCTCCATTTATGTTTCACTGATTTAGTGAAGCACTATTCTTGAAGACTACAAAGTTTGTTCTTTCTATGTTACTGAGTACTGAGAGAGAGCTTATTGTTCAGAGAGTCAACAGAGTGGCAGATTGGAGAAGTTAAACCATGAAGCCTAGTGTGTTTTAATAAGTTGCAAATCAACATACATAAGTACTTAACATCATATCATATGAACACATAACAGATTATATGCAAATGCTCGGATGCATGTATGCGTTTACTAATGACTACCCTCCAACCAGCACACCAATATGTAGTCCCCCAGAACTGTATCATAAACTGGCATTAACCCAAGCCCATTGGGCGGGGTACCATCCTAAGGAATACCTTAGAATACGGGCGGCCCTTGCCGAAGCATAGGAACTGAAAACGGGACGGACCTGGCCGAAGCCTAGGATCCGTAAACAGGACGGTCTTACCAGCTGGATCAGGGCTGAGCCGAAAGAGACTTCATATCATAACCCAACAGTATACCCCAGACAGAATCAGAGTGTTCAGATTTCCAGACATGGTTAACAGAATATATGTGACAGATATTTTATTCAAAGTATCAGAAACAGAAATTCATGCTTTTAACAGATAAATAGGCATACTATTGCAGAGCAGACATTTCAGTATTCATCATGCGAACAGATTGTACCATCATAGGTCAAGCAATCATATAGCAAGTAAACAACTGAGCAAACATATACAATATCATATAGACAGAATGTAGCACACATGGAACACACTAGGTGGGACAGATCATTTCTTGGAGATGTTTGGCATATACGGAATAAGACATGTAGAACTTGTTTTGATTTGAACGGATTTTTGAAACGTGGCCCCTATTAGAAGGGGTTCATACTAACTGCTTAACCCAGATATTCAGAAGGTGATACTTCAAGACCTTAGAAAGTTCAGATATATTATGGGTACTTTAATCCTTTAAGTATACAAGGGCAATACGGTCATTTTGACGTTCACAGAAATTCTGGTAATTATACCAACATTGAAAACAATGGTTCACAGAACTCGGGTATCATATTTGCTCATTAGTTTTCTATCCAGATATGCAAGAATTTCTAATTTAAAGTCTTTTTAAGTTATCAGATATTTTCAGTGATAATCCGATTATTTAGGCTATCATTGCCTTTCAGTTATTTTGGCCTTATTAACAAATCCAGAATTTCATCAAATACATAGTTACTGATTAACTCAAGAGGGTATTTCGGTTATTTTAGACTGAGATAGATCTACCATTTCTTTCTGAATTACCATTTGGTACCTCCATCATTCACTTACTTAAACGAGATTAAGGAGTCCCAACTCTTCGGCCCTTTACAGAAAATTCATTTATTCCAAAACTTGAGGTTTATCGTCATTCCAATTAATCAGACATTTCGGTGCTCGAGGGCATTACCATCTTTTCGGTCATTTCGATCATTCTTATCAAATTCACGTATTACTGTTAAAAGGGTCGACTTAGGATTTCAACAATATTTCCAGAAAATTCTTATTCATGTGTTATACAGAGATTGAGGGATTATCCAAGTTTGTATCACACGTATTGCATAATGATGCCGAATGCAGATTTTAGGTCATTTTCTTTTATCAAATGAGTAGTTTAGTCAAACTTATGCTTTAAGGGTATTTCCGTAATTTCATATCCAACATCTCGTACTCCACATTCTGAACATTGGTTCTTAGACATCATTGATAGAATTTCAGATTTAACTGTATTATTTATTACTATTAGCATTTTCGATACTCCCAGTCTATTAATATTCTTATCTGAATTCTATTTATATTCTTATCTGAATACTTTGATCTTACTGATTCTGATACTTAATTTTCGTATCGAATTCGGCTTAAGCAGAGTTCACAGATACACTTCATCACAAACATGCATGCTTTAACCGGATATCAACATGTGCATAAAGCATACAAGGGGTAGTAATGTATTACCTTAATTCCGAGTTATACCGGTTGTCTACCGATACTACATTCGATCGCATTCGAATCCGGATTAGATGTCCCATGACATTTCGAATACCGAGATACTTGCATACCTTCAAATACACAAATTAACATTTCATTTCTTATTCATAGAGCTCTTAACAAAATTAAACACTTTCGGGTTCAAGGTCATATTCGGAGGCCTTCGGGTCAGAATTTTGCAAAACGGGCTTCAAAATCGGACTCAGGACGTCGAAAAACATAAAATAGGGCTTTTCGGAAAATTTGACTTTTTGGTCAAAGTCAACGGTCAAAGTCAACGCTGACGTCATGCTGACGTCAGCGGTCAAAGTCAACGCTGACGTCATGCTGACGTCATGCTGACCGGGTCGGGTCAACGGGTCGGGTCGGGTCAACCGGTCGGTCAAACGGCTCGGCAGCTCGGTCAAACGGCTCGGCGGCTCGGTCAACCGGCTCAGTCAACCGGCTTGGTGGCTCGGTCAACCCAGACGAAGCCCACTCGCGACCGGCGGCGCGTGGGGCGCGTGCGGCGGCTGTGGGCGGCCGTTGGCCACCAAATTTTACAGGCCGATAGTTTTCGACCTTCCGAACACGGTGGTGGCCTCGGATTTTCAAAATTCAAACTCAAAGTTCGAATACTAACCTTTTAATTTTTTCCGACGATAAACAAACACCCCCTCCAACGGTGACTCCGATGATGATGTCGTTGGTACCGGTGAACTCGAATCGACATGATGAACGAAATGGTGGTGGAGGTGTCGAAAATGAACGGTCGGATCTCGGTAGATCTGAGATTGAATCTCTACCTATTTCTTTCTTTCTCACCTTCATTTTTCTTTCCCCAAAATAAAAAAAGAAACCCCATCCCTATCTGCCAACACGTTAACTTGGCAGATTTATTGTCTTTCAAAGAGAAAAGGTCAAATCACACTCTCAGCCATTTAATTTTTGGACAGTTCACACTTTTGTCTCCAAACTTTATTCCGTTTTCAAATTGGTCATCAATTCCTTATAAATCAAGCTTCCCAAACCTGAATTCATTCAATTAAGTCCCAAAACTTATTATTTTAGGAAATAAAAGATTAAATCTCCCAAAAATTCTTAAAATTTTACTAGCCCCATTTGAGATTGTTACAATTCTCTCCCCCTTAAAAGAAATTTCGTCCTCGAAATTTACCAGAGTTGGATCAAAGCAAAACTGTAATTCCGTTTATTTACCTGCTGAAACTTGTCCATCAGATTATGGTTATTCCTCGTGTCTCACAGACGGTTATATCCTTAATCACGCGAAGTAACTTTATATTCAAATTCATCTCAGACCTGTTTATCAGAATACGGTAATTGCACCCATACGGAATCTTGTACGGTGCCAAGAAAATATTTGTCTCATAACTTTTATTTTAAACAGACTCGGTCGGGGATAGAAAACCTTTCCTACTATTACAGAGGTCACTCATACGACCCATTGCGTATTTTCTAGAATAGACATAACTCATACGAATTAACTAACGGTTTGCGGATGAACGACTGTAACTGTAGCTTAGACAAGTATTCAAGGACCCCCCAATGGGGTCTTCCTGAATCAAGGTATAAACATTATTTTTTCCGATCAGTAGTATGCACATGTTGGTACACTATGTCCCTTTTTTTTCAAATGTCTTTCTTCAATCCGGTCAAACATAATCATGGTTTTAAACGGATGTCACCTACCTTCAACATAATATTCAGACAATCTCCTTTTTTTGTACAACAGAGTCACAAGGAATTTACATTCCTGACACATCCGCGAGCATCTTTCTTTTAAATTTTATAGTACCTTTATCAAATTTTCATCAGAATATTCTCAAACATAATCATCATCACCGAATAGCATTACGTGAAATCTTATATATGTTATCTCACATATGAACCATCTCAGATTCAAATCCACTAGGTTAATCCAATTCACAAACGAATGTTACAGACAATTTCTTGTCATTACGATTCGAGATATAGCGGACAGAAAGTTTAGATTCAATTATTTCAGAAAAATGATTCGACATCAGAGTTTCGGCTCGGAAGAGTATGGTATGATCTAGGGGCAAGTACAGACCAGACACCCTACGACAGACGATCGGCCGATCTACCCAGAATGACGCAACTCTAAGCTCTGATACCACTAAATGTAACCCCCTAGACCCGCTTATGCGTTACGACGGATCCTAGGAAGTCACATTAGGGTCACAAGAGCGACCCACAGTAAGATTTCAAATAAACATATGGTTAAACATTTAAAACCATAAAAAAATATCTGATTTAAAATACAATTTCAGAAATCATTTAAAACGATAAAACAATCATGATACCAGTTGCAGAAAATAAGTTTTAGACTCATTTGTATAATTCAAACACGACACACATGCCCCCTAGTTATACAAATACCATACTCCCTGATAAGCCGAAGAAACTCCCATACCGACGTTGATAGGTGCAACTTGTTTGATCTTTTATCCTGAGATGGTAAAAACAACATGAGCTTGGGAAAGCTCAGTAATACAAAACTACCAAATGATGCTATAAGTTCATGCAGACATACGGTAGGCATAACATTTTTATGATGTTCCAGGCAATACTTGTCTCCATTTATGTTTCACTGATTTAGTGAAGCACTATTCTTGAAGACTACAAAGTTTGTTCTTTCTATGTTACTGAGTACTGGGAGAGAGCTTATTGTTCAGAGAGTCAACAGAGTGGCAGATTGGAGAAGTTAAACCATGAAGCCTAGTGTGTTTTAATAAGTTGCAAATCAACATACATAAGTACTTAACATCATATCATATGAACACATAACAGATTATATGCAAATGCTCGGATGCATGTATGCGTTTACTAATGACTACCCTCCAACCAGCACACCAATATGTAGTCCCCCAGAACTGTATCATAAACTGGCATTAACCCAAGCCCATTGGGCGGGGTACGATCCTAAGGAATACCTTAGAATACGGGCGGCCCTTGCCGAAGCATAGGAACTGAAAACGGGACGGACCTGGCCGAAGCCTAGGATCCGTAAACAGGACGGTCTTACCAGCTGGATCAGGGCTGAGCCGAAAGAGACTTCATATCATAACCCAACAGTATACCCCAGACAGAATCAGAGTGTTCAGATTTCCAGACATGGTTAACAGAATATATGTGACAGATATTTTATTCAAAGTATCAGAAACAGAAATTCATGCTTTTAACAGATAAATAGGCATACTATTGCAGAGCAGACATTTCAGTATTCATCATGCGAACAGATTGTACCATCATAGGTCAAGCAATCATATAGCAAGTAAACAACTGAGCAAACATATACAATATCATATAGACAGAATGTAGCACACATGGAACACACTAGGTGGGACAGATCATTTCTTGGAGATGTTTGGCATATACGGAATAAGACATGTAGAACTTGTTTTGATTTGAACGGATTTTTGAAACGTGGCCCCTATTAGAAGGGGTTCATACTAACTGCTTAACCCAGATATTCAGAAGGTGATACTTCAAGACCTTAGAAAGTTCAGATATATTATGGGTACTTTAATCCTTTAAGTATACAAGGGCAATACGGTCATTTTGACGTTCACAGAAATTCTGGTAATTATACCAACATTGAAAACAATGGTTCACAGAACTCGGGTATCATATTTGCTCATTAGTTTTCTATCCAGATATGCAAGAATTTCTAATTTAAAGTCTTTTTAAGTTATCAGATATTTTCAGTGATAATCCGATTATTTAGGCTATCATTGCCTTTCAGTTATTTTGGCCTTATTAACAAATCCAGAATTTCATCAAATACATAGTTACTGATTAACTCAAGAGGGTATTTCGGTTATTTTAGACTGAGATAGATCTACCATTTCTTTCTGAATTACCATTTGGTACCTCCATCATTCACTTACTTAAACGAGATTAAGGAGTCCCAACTCTTCGGCCCTTTACAGAAAATTCATTTATTCCAAAACTTGAGGTTTATCGTCATTCCAATTAATCAGACATTTCGGTGCTCGAGGGCATTACCATCTTTTCGGTCATTTCGATCATTCTTATCAAATTCACGTATTACTGTTAAAAGGGTCGACTTAGGATTTCAACAATATTTCCAGAAAATTCTTATTCATGTGTTATACAGAGATTGAGGGATTATCCAAGTTTGTATCACACGTATTGCATAATGATGCCGAATGCAGATTTTAGGTCATTTCCTTTATCAGATGAGTAGTTTAGTCAAACTTATGCTTTAAGGGTATTTCCGTAATTTCATATCCAACATCTCGTACTCCACATTCTGAACATTGGTTCTTAGACATCATTGATAGAATTTCAGATTTAACTGTATTATTTATTACTATTAGCATTTTCGATACTCCCAGTCTATTAATATTCTTATCTGAATTCTATTTATATTCTTATCTGAATACTTTGATCTTACTGATTCTGATACTTAATTTTCGTATCGAATTCGGCTTAAGCAGAGTTCACAGATACACTTCATCACAAACATGCATGCTTTAACCGGATATCAACATGTGCATAAAGCATACAAGGGGTAGTAATGTATTACCTTAATTCCGAGTTATACCGGTTGTCTACCGATACTACATTCGATCGCATTCGAATCCGGATTAGATGTCCCATGACATTTCGAATACCGAGATACTTGCATACCTTCAAATACACAAATTAACATTTCATTTCTTATTCATAGAGCTCTTAACAAAATTAAACACTTTCGGGTTCAAGGTCATATTCGGAGGCCTTCGGGTCAGAATTTTGCAAAACGGGCTTCAAAATCGGACTCAGGACGTCGAAAAACATAAAATAGGGCTTTTCGGAAAATTTGACTTTTTGGTCAAAGTCAACGGTCAAAGTCAACGCTGACGTCATGCTGACGTCAGCGGTCAAAGTCAACGCTGACGTCATGCTGACGTCACTGCTGACCGGGTCGGGTCAACGGGTCGGGTCGGGTCAACCGGTCGGTCAAACGGCTCGGCAGCTCGGTCAAACGGCTCGGCGGCTCGGTCAACCGGCTCAGTCAACCGGCTTGGTGGCTCGGTCAACCCAGACGAAGCCCACTCGCGACCGGCGGCGCGTGGGGCGCGTGCGGCGGCTGTGGGCGGCCGTTGGCCACCAAATTTTACAGGCCGATAGTTTTCGACCTTCCGAACACGGTGGTGGCCTCGGATTTTCAAAATTCAAACTCAAAGTTCGAATACTAACCTTTTAATTTTTTCCGACGATAAACAAACACCCCCTCCAACGGTGACTCCGATGATGATGTCGTTGGTACCGGTGAACTCGAATCGACATGATGAACGAAATGGTGGTGGAGGTGTCGAAAATGAACGGTCGGATCTCGGTAGATCTGAGATTGAATCTCTACCTATTTCTTTCTTTCTCACCTTCATTTTTCTTTCCCCAAAATAAAAAAAGAAACCCCATCCCTATCTGCCAACACGTTAACTTGGCAGATTTATTGTCTTTCAAAGAGAAAAGGTCAAATCACACTCTCAGCCATTTAATTTTTGGACAGTTCACACTTTTGTCTCCAAACTTTATTCCGTTTTCAAATTGGTCATCAATTCCTTATAAATCAAGCTTCCCAAACCTGAATTCATTCAATTAAGTCCCAAAACTTATTATTTTAGGAAATAAAAGATTAAATCTCCCAAAAATTCTTAAAATTTTACTAGCCCCATTTGAGATTGTTACAATTCTCTCCCCCTTAAAAGAAATTTCGTCCTCGAAATTTACCAGAGTTGGATCAAAGCAAAACTGTAATTCCGTTTATTTACCTGCTGAAACTTGTCCATCAGATTATGGTTATTCCTCGTGTCTCACAGACGGTTATATCCTTAATCACGCGAAGTAACTTTATATTCAAATTCATCTCAGACCTGTTTATCAGAATACGGTAATTGCACCCATACGGAATCTTGTACGGTGCCAAGAAAATATTTGTCTCATAACTTTTATTTTAAACAGACTCGGTCGGGGATAGAAAACCTTTCCTACTATTACAGAGGTCACTCATACGACCCATTGCGTATTTTCTAGAATAGACATAACTCATACGAATTAACTAACGGTTTGCGGATGAACGACTGTAACTGTAGCTTAGACAAGTATTCAAGGACCCCCCAATGGGGTCTTCCTGAATCAAGGTATAAACATTATTTTTTCCGATCAGTAGTATGCACATGTTGGTACACTATGTCCCTTTTTTTTCAAATGTCTTTCTTCAATCCGGTCAAACATAATCATGGTTTTAAACGGATGTCACCTACCTTCAACATAATATTCAGACAATCTCCTTTTTTTGTACAACAGAGTCACAAGGAATTTACATTCCTGACACATCCGCGAGCATCTTTCTTTTAAATTTTATAGTACCTTTATCAAATTTTCATCAGAATATTCTCAAACATAATCATCATCACCGAATAGCATTACGTGAAATCTTATATATGTTATCTCACATATGAACCATCTCAGATTCAAATCCACTAGGTTAATCCAATTCACAAACGAATGTTACAGACAATTTCTTGTCATTACGATTCGAGATATAGCGGACAGAAAGTTTAGATTCAATTATTTCAGAAAAATGATTCGACATCAGAGTTTCGGCTCGGAAGAGTATGGTATGATCTAGGGGCAAGTACAGACCAGACACCCTACGACAGACGATCGGCCGATCTACCCAGAATGACGCAACTCTAAGCTCTGATACCACTAAATGTAACCCCCTAGACCCGCTTATGCGTTACGACGGATCCTAGGAAGTCACATTAGGGTCACAAGAGCGACCCACAGTAAGATTTCAAATAAACATATGGTTAAACATTTAAAACCATAAAAAAATATCTGATTTAAAATACAATTTCAGAAATCATTTAAAACGATAAAACAATCATGATACCAGTTGCAGAAAATAAGTTTTAGACTCATTTGTATAATTCAAACACGACACACATGCCCCCTAGTTATACAAATACCATACTCCCTGATAAGCCGAAGAAACTCCCATACCGACGTTGATAGGTGCAACTTGTTTGATCTTTTATCCTGAGATGGTAAAAACAACATGAGCTTGGGAAAGCTCAGTAATACAAAACTACCAAATGATGCTATAAGTTCATGCAGACATACGGTAGGCATAACATTTTTATGATGTTCCAGGCAATACTTGTCTCCATTTATGTTTCACTGATTTAGTGAAGCACTATTCTTGAAGACTACAAAGTTTGTTCTTTCTATGTTACTGAGTACTGAGAGAGAGCTTATTGTTCAGAGAGTCAACAGAGTGGCAGATTGGAGAAGTTAAACCATGAAGCCTAGTGTGTTTTAATAAGTTGCAAATCAACATACATAAGTACTTAACATCATATCATATGAACACATAACAGATTATATGCAAATGCTCGGATGCATGTATGCGTTTACTAATGACTACCCTCCAACCAGCACACCAATATGTAGTCCCCCAGAACTGTATCATAAACTGGCATTAACCCAAGCCCATTGGGCGGGGTACCATCCTAAGGAATACCTTAGAATACGGGCGGCCCTTGCCGAAGCATAGGAACTGAAAACGGGACGGACCTGGCCGAAGCCTAGGATCCGTAAACAGGACGGTCTTACCAGCTGGATCAGGGCTGAGCCGAAAGAGACTTCATATCATAACCCAACAGTATACCCCAGACAGAATCAGAGTGTTCAGATTTCCAGACATGGTTAACAGAATATATGTGACAGATATTTTATTCAAAGTATCAGAAACAGAAATTCATGCTTTTAACAGATAAATAGGCATACTATTGCAGAGCAGACATTTCAGTATTCATCATGCGAACAGATTGTACCATCATAGGTCAAGCAATCATATAGCAAGTAAACAACTGAGCAAACATATACAATATCATATAGACAGAATGTAGCACACATGGAACACACTAGGTGGGACAGATCATTTCTTGGAGATGTTTGGCATATACGGAATAAGACATGTAGAACTTGTTTTGATTTGAACGGATTTTTGAAACGTGGCCCCTATTAGAAGGGGTTCATACTAACTGCTTAACCCAGATATTCAGAAGGTGATACTTCAAGACCTTAGAAAGTTCAGATATATTATGGGTACTTTAATCCTTTAAGTATACAAGGGCAATACGGTCATTTTGACGTTCACAGAAATTCTGGTAATTATACCAACATTGAAAACAATGGTTCACAGAACTCGGGTATCATATTTGCTCATTAGTTTTCTATCCAGATATGCAAGAATTTCTAATTTAAAGTCTTTTTAAGTTATCAGATATTTTCAGTGATAATCCGATTATTTAGGCTATCATTGCCTTTCAGTTATTTTGGCCTTATTAACAAATCCAGAATTTCATCAAATACATAGTTACTGATTAACTCAAGAGGGTATTTCGGTTATTTTAGACTGAGATAGATCTACCATTTCTTTCTGAATTACCATTTGGTACCTCCATCATTCACTTACTTAAACGAGATTAAGGAGTCCCAACTCTTCGGCCCTTTACAGAAAATTCATTTATTCCAAAACTTGAGGTTTATCGTCATTCCAATTAATCAGACATTTCGGTGCTCGAGGGCATTACCATCTTTTCGGTCATTTCGATCATTCTTATCAAATTCACGTATTACTGTTAAAAGGGTCGACTTAGGATTTCAACAATATTTCCAGAAAATTCTTATTCATGTGTTATACAGAGATTGAGGGATTATCCAAGTTTGTATCACACGTATTGCATAATGATGCCGAATGCAGATTTTAGGTCATTTCCTTTATCAGATGAGTAGTTTAGTCAAACTTATGCTTTAAGGGTATTTCCGTAATTTCATATCCAACATCTCGTACTCCACATTCTGAACATTGGTTCTTAGACATCATTGATAGAATTTCAGATTTAACTGTATTATTTATTACTATTAGCATTTTCGATACTCCCAGTCTATTAATATTCTTATCTGAATTCTATTTATATTCTTATCTGAATACTTTGATCTTACTGATTCTGATACTTAATTTTCGTATCGAATTCGGCTTAAGCAGAGTTCACAGATACACTTCATCACAAACATGCATGCTTTAACCGGATATCAACATGTGCATAAAGCATACAAGGGGTAGTAATGTATTACCTTAATTCCGAGTTATACCGGTTGTCTACCGATACTACATTCGATCGCATTCGAATCCGGATTAGATGTCCCATGACATTTCGAATACCGAGATACTTGCATACCTTCAAATACACAAATTAACATTTCATTTCTTATTCATAGAGCTCTTAACAAAATTAAACACTTTCGGGTTCAAGGTCATATTCGGAGGCCTTCGGGTCAGAATTTTGCAAAACGGGCTTCAAAATCGGACTCAGGACGTCGAAAAACATAAAATAGGGCTTTTCGGAAAATTTGACTTTTTGGTCAAAGTCAACGGTCAAAGTCAACGCTGACGTCATGCTGACGTCAGCGGTCAAAGTCAACGCTGACGTCATGCTGACGTCAGCGGTCAAAGTCAACGCTGACGTCATGCTGACCGGGTCGGGTCAACGGGTCGGGTCGGGTCAACCGGTCGGTCAAACGGCTCGGCAGCTCGGTCAAACGGCTCGGCGGCTCGGTCAACCGGCTCAGTCAACCGGCTTGGTGGCTCGGTCAACCCAGACGAAGCCCACTCGCGACCGGCGGCGCGTGGGGCGCGTGCGGCGGCTGTGGGCGGCCGTTGGCCACCAAATTTTACAGGCCGATAGTTTTCGACCTTCCGAACACGGTGGTGGCCTCGGATTTTCAAAATTCAAACTCAAAGTTCGAATACTAACCTTTTAATTTTTTCCGACGATAAACAAACACCCCCTCCAACGGTGACTCCGATGATGATGTCGTTGGTACCGGTGAACTCGAATCGACATGATGAACGAAATGGTGGTGGAGGTGTCGAAAATGAACGGTCGGATCTCGGTAGATCTGAGATTGAATCTCTACCTATTTCTTTCTTTCTCACCTTCATTTTTCTTTCCCCAAAATAAAAAAAGAAACCCCATCCCTATCTGCCAACACGTTAACTTGGCAGATTTATTGTCTTTCAAAGAGAAAAGGTCAAATCACACTCTCAGCCATTTAATTTTTGGACAGTTCACACTTTTGTCTCCAAACTTTATTCCGTTTTCAAATTGGTCATCAATTCCTTATAAATCAAGCTTCCCAAACCTGAATTCATTCAATTAAGTCCCAAAACTTATTATTTTAGGAAATAAAAGATTAAATCTCCCAAAAATTCTTAAAATTTTACTAGCCCCATTTGAGATTGTTACAATTCTCTCCCCCTTAAAAGAAATTTCGTCCTCGAAATTTACCAGAGTTGGATCAAAGCAAAACTGTAATTCCGTTTATTTACCTGCTGAAACTTGTCCATCAGATTATGGTTATTCCTCGTGTCTCACAGACGGTTATATCCTTAATCACGCGAAGTAACTTTATATTCAAATTCATCTCAGACCTGTTTATCAGAATACGGTAATTGCACCCATACGGAATCTTGTACGGTGCCAAGAAAATATTTGTCTCATAACTTTTATTTTAAACAGACTCGGTCGGGGATAGAAAACCTTTCCTACTATTACAGAGGTCACTCATACGACCCATTGCGTATTTTCTAGAATAGACATAACTCATACGAATTAACTAACGGTTTGCGGATGAACGACTGTAACTGTAGCTTAGACAAGTATTCAAGGACCCCCCAATGGGGTCTTCCTGAATCAAGGTATAAACATTATTTTTTCCGATCAGTAGTATGCACATGTTGGTACACTATGTCCCTTTTTTTTCAAATGTCTTTCTTCAATCCGGTCAAACATAATCATGGTTTTAAACGGATGTCACCTACCTTCAACATAATATTCAGACAATCTCCTTTTTTTGTACAACAGAGTCACAAGGAATTTACATTCCTGACACATCCGCGAGCATCTTTCTTTTAAATTTTATAGTACCTTTATCAAATTTTCATCAGAATATTCTCAAACATAATCATCATCACCGAATAGCATTACGTGAAATCTTATATATGTTATCTCACATATGAACCATCTCAGATTCAAATCCACTAGGTTAATCCAATTCACAAACGAATGTTACAGACAATTTCTTGTCATTACGATTCGAGATATAGCGGACAGAAAGTTTAGATTCAATTATTTCAGAAAAATGATTCGACATCAGAGTTTCGGCTCGGAAGAGTACGGTATGATCTAGGGGCAAGTACAGACCAGACACCCTACGACAGACGATCGGCCGATCTACCCAGAATGACGCAACTCTAAGCTCTGATACCACTAAATGTAACCCCCTAGACCCGCTTATGCGTTACGACGGATCCTAGGAAGTCACATTAGGGTCACAAGAGCGACCCACAGTAAGATTTCAAATAAACATATGGTTAAACATTTAAAACCATAAAAAAATATCTGATTTAAAATACAATTTCAGAAATCATTTAAAACGATAAAACAATCATGATACCAGTTGCAGAAAATAAGTTTTAGACTCATTTGTATAATTCAAACACGACACACATGCCCCCTAGTTATACAAATACCATACTCCCTGATAAGCCGAAGAAACTCCCATACCGACGTTGATAGGTGCAACTTGTTTGATCTTTTATCCTGAGATGGTAAAAACAACATGAGCTTGGGAAAGCTCAGTAATACAAAACTACCAAATGATGCTATAAGTTCATGCAGACATACGGTAGGCATAACATTTTTATGATGTTCCAGGCAATACTTGTCTCCATTTATGTTTCACTGATTTAGTGAAGCACTATTCTTGAAGACTACAAAGTTTGTTCTTTCTATGTTACTGAGTACTGAGAGAGAGCTTATTGTTCAGAGAGTCAACAGAGTGGCAGATTGGAGAAGTTAAACCATGAAGCCTAGTGTGTTTTAATAAGTTGCAAATCAACATACATAAGTACTTAACATCATATCATATGAACACATAACAGATTATATGCAAATGCTCGGATGCATGTATGCGTTTACTAATGACTACCCTCCAACCAGCACACCAATATGTAGTCCCCCAGAACTGTATCATAAACTGGCATTAACCCAAGCCCATTGGGCGGGGTACCATCCTAAGGAATACCTTAGAATACGGGCGGCCCTTGCCGAAGCATAGGAACTGAAAACGGGACGGACCTGGCCGAAGCCTAGGATCCGTAAACAGGACGGTCTTACCAGCTGGATCAGGGCTGAGCCGAAAGAGACTTCATATCATAACCCAACAGTATACCCCAGACAGAATCAGAGTGTTCAGATTTCCAGACATGGTTAACAGAATATATGTGACAGATATTTTATTCAAAGTATCAGAAACAGAAATTCATGCTTTTAACAGATAAATAGGCATACTATTGCAGAGCAGACATTTCAGTATTCATCATGCGAACAGATTGTACCATCATAGGTCAAGCAATCATATAGCAAGTAAACAACTGAGCAAACATATACAATATCATATAGACAGAATGTAGCACACATGGAACACACTAGGTGGGACAGATCATTTCTTGGAGATGTTTGGCATATACGGAATAAGACATGTAGAACTTGTTTTGATTTGAACAGATTTTTGAAACGTGGCCCCTATTAGAAGGGGTTCATACTAACTGCTTAACCCAGATATTCAGAAGGTGATACTTCAAGACCTTAGAAAGTTCAGATATATTATGGGTACTTTAATCCTTTAAGTATACAAGGGCAATACGGTCATTTTGACGTTCACAGAAATTCTGGTAATTATACCAACATTGAAAACAATAGTTCACAGAACTCGGGTATCATATTTGCTCATTAGTTTTCTATCCAGATATGCAAGAATTTCTAATTTAAAGTCTTTTTAAGTTATCAGATATTTTCAGTGATAATCCGATTATTTAGGCTATCATTGCCTTTCAGTTATTTTGGCCTTATTAACAAATCCAGAATTTCATCAAATACATAGTTACTGATTAACTCAAGAGGGTATTTCGGTTATTTTAGACTGAGATAGATCTACCATTTCTTTCTGAATTACCATTTGGTACCTCCATCATTCACTTACTTAAACGAGATTAAGGAGTCCCAACTCTTCGGCCCTTTACAGAAAATTCATTTATTCCAAAACTTGAGGTTTATCGTCATTCCAATTAATCAGACATTTCGGTGCTCGAGGGCATTACCATCTTTTCGGTCATTTCGATCATTCTTATCAAATTCACGTATTACTGTTAAAAGGGTCGACTTAGGATTTCAACAATATTTCCAGAAAATTCTTATTCATGTGTTATACAGAGATTGAGGGATTATCCAAGTTTGTATCACACGTATTGCATAATGATGCCGAATGCAGATTTTAGGTCATTTCCTTTATCAGATGAGTAGTTTAGTCAAACTTATGCTTTAAGGGTATTTCCGTAATTTCATATCCAACATCTCGTACTCCACATTCTGAACATTGGTTCTTAGACATCATTGATAGAATTTCAGATTTAACTGTATTATTTATTACTATTAGCATTTTCGATACTCCCAGTCTATTAATATTCTTATCTGAATTCTATTTATATTCTTATCTGAATACTTTGATCTTACTGATTCTGATACTTAATTTTCGTATCGAATTCGGCTTAAGCAGAGTTCACAGATACACTTCATCACAAACATGCATGCTTTAACCGGATATCAACATGTGCATAAAGCATACAAGGGGTAGTAATGTATTACCTTAATTCCGAGTTATACCGGTTGTCTACCGATACTACATTCGATCGCATTCGAATCCGGATTAGATGTCCCATGACATTTCGAATACCGAGATACTTGCATACCTTCAAATACACAAATTAACATTTCATTTCTTATTCATAGAGCTCTTAACAAAATTAAACACTTTCGGGTTCAAGGTCATATTCGGAGGCCTTCGGGTCAGAATTTTGCAAAACGGGCTTCAAAATCGGACTCAGGACGTCGAAAAACATAAAATAGGGCTTTTCGGAAAATTTGACTTTTTGGTCAAAGTCAACGGTCAAAGTCAACGCTGACGTCATGCTGACGTCAGCGGTCAAAGTCAACGCTGACGTCATGCTGACGTCACTGCTGACCGGGTCGGGTCAACGGGTCGGGTCGGGTCAACCGGTCGGTCAAACGGCTCGGCAGCTCGGTCAAACGGCTCGGCGGCTCGGTCAACCGGCTCAGTCAACCGGCTTGGTGGCTCGGTCAACCCAGACGAAGCCCACTCGCGACCGGCGGCGCGTGGGGCGCGTGCGGCGGCTGTGGGCGGCCGTTGGCCACCAAATTTTACAGGCCGATAGTTTTCGACCTTCCGAACACGGTGGTGGCCTCGGATTTTCAAAATTCAAACTCTAAGTTCGAATACTAACCTTTTAATTTTTTCCGACGATAAACAAACACCCCCTCCAACGGTGACTCCGATGATGATGTCGTTGGTACCGGTGAACTCGAATCGACATGATGAACGAAATGGTGGTGGAGGTGTCGAAAATGAACGGTCGGATCTCGGTAGATCTGAGATTGAATCTCTACCTATTGCTTTCTTTCTCACCTTCATTTTTCTTTCCCCAAAATAAAAAAAGAAACCCCATCCCTATCTGCCAACACGTTAACTTGGCAGATTTATTGTCTTTCAAAGAGAAAAGGTCAAATCACACTCTCAGCCATTTAATTTTTGGGCAGTTCACACTTTTGTCTCCAAACTTTATTCCGTTTTCAAATTGGTCATCAATTCCTTATAAATCAAGCTTCCCAAACCTGAATTCATTCAATTAAGTCCCAAAACTTATTATTTTAGGAAATAAAAGATTAAATCTCCCAAAAATTCTTAAAATTTTACTAGCCCCATTTGAGATTGTTACATCATTGACTTTGGCAAAGACACTTGATAATCTTGAAGATGCTTAGGCAGATGCTTAGTCCTTGCTGGGCGAGAAGGAATAACAGACAAATTGTCTGAAGCAGCAGAAACAGGAGGATTTTCTTTGTCTAAACAATTTGTATCAGAACTATTATCCATTCTGATTCTGTTATCTAACTCAATAGGAACAGAATCACAGTCTAATGTATTAGTAGAAAGATTCTTATTAACACATTTACTTTTAGGAACAATTTCTTCAAAAGAAGAATTCTGATACTGAGGAAAAACTATACTATCCACATGAAGTTTCTGCTCTTTAAAAGGAAAAACACACTCTGAAAAAACCACATCTCTCGAGACAAAAACAACTCCATTATCAAGATTATATAACCTAAAACCTTTTACATTCTTAGGATGACCTAAATAAATGCATTTAACAGCTCTAGCATGCAATTTAGTCTTAGGTTTTGGAAAAATGCTTGCAAAAGCAAGACAACCAAAAGATTTCAAATTATCAAACTTGGGAGGTTTATTATATAAAGCTTCAAAAGGAGTTTGATTATTCAACACTGGTGTAGGAGTGATATTAATCAAATTTGCAGCATGCAATATACAGTCAATTCAAAATTTCAAAGGCAACTCAGCTTGTAACCTTAAAGATCTAGCCACATTTAGAAGGTGTTGATGCTTTCTCTCAACCACACTATTCTGTTGAGGAGTATACACACATGAGTTTTGATGTATTATTCCTTTAGCATTATAAAAATCATGCATGTCAAACTCTCTAGCATTATCAGTCCTCATAACCTTGATTTTAACAGAAAATTGAGTATAAATCAATTGATAAAAGGATTCAATTAAGGATCTAACTTCAGATTTGACTTTCATAGGATAAATCCAAAGGAATCTACTCTTATCATCCACTATGGTTAAAAAATAAAAGTGACCATAAACACTAGCAGTTGAGAAAGGGCCCCAAACATCAATGTGAATCAAGTCAAAAACAGCAGAAGAACAAGAGGAACTGGTATTAAAAGGCAACCTTTTATGTTTGGATAAAAGACAAACTTCACATTTATTCTGAAAATCAGATTGTACAGAAATATCAGGATTTAACAAATGGAAATGTTTCATCCTTTGTACAGAGGGATGGCCTAGTCTAATATGCCAAAGACTAAAGCTATCACCAACATAAACATTACAAGAAAAATTCTGAACAACAGAAGAATTATCATACTGAAAAGAAAAATCAGAAATACTGACATCAAGTTGATACAAGCCTGCAACAGCCTTAGCTAAACCAATCTTTCTGCAGGTCTTGGTTTCCTGAATGAAACAACAATTCAAGTTAAAAACTAAAGTAATATCACCAGATTTGGTTAACTGAGATACAGAAACCAAATTAAAATTAAACAAGGGTATATGCAGAACATCAAAAAGAATTATATCATCAGAAATTTTGACAGTGCCAATATGAGAAACCTTAACCATACTTCCATTGGGCAGCTTGACAAATTTGTTATTCACAACAGCAAAATCAGTAAAGTACTCTAAAGAAGAAACCACATGATCAGTGGCTCCTGAATCCAGGATCCAAGAAACATTAGACTTTTGGATAAAACTAGAACAACTAAAAATATTACCTGTCTCCTGGGATGTATCAGCATCAAAAGTAGAATGGAACATATTCACCCTTGATGTCTGAACAGAAGAAGAAGCAGGCAATTGAGCAGGCCCACGTTCTTGCAGAAGATTAAGCAGTCCTTCATACTGCTCCTTAGTAAAAGAAACAACAGAACCAGAGGCACTTTGTCCCGAAAACTGACCAAGAACTTTAGAGGTAGATTGCACACCAGAATTATCCTCACTACTATCACTCATCCCAACTTGATTTATCTTACTAAATTACTGACCCCTTTGTCTATAGTTGGGAGAAAACCCATGTTTCCTATAGCATTTGTCAATGGTATGGCCATAGAGACCACAAAAAACACATAAAGGTTTCTTAACAGAACCAGGATAGACCTTTTTGTTGACATTACTACCCACACGACCATCTGTCCTATCCCCAAACTTAGGAGGCACTCTATCAATCAAAAAGACATTAGACTCATGATTAACAGAAGGCAACAAGCTTCGTTCATGCTGAACAACAATAGCAAATATTTCATTTATTGTAGGGAAAGGTTTAGTCATTAGTATCTGGGATTTTTGAACCGAGAAGGCATCACTCAGACCCCTAACAAACTTTAAAGCAAAGTCTTGATTTCTATATTTCAAGGCTAAACAAGAACAAGATTCTAAAGGCCTTAAATTCGATATTTCATCCCACAGAATCTTTAGACTAGTATGATAAGCAGTAATCGAAAGATTACCTTGTTGCATCGCGTAGAATTCGTGAATCAAATCAGAAATTCGAACCAAATCCCCTTGATTAAATCTATCATGCAAATCCTTCCAAAGATCGTAAGCTGTGTCAATCCAAATGACACTTTGCACAACGTCAGGATGAATAGCTCTTTGCAACCAGGAGAGCACCAGATTGTTACACTTGACCCATGCTTCATACAGGGAATCATCATCGCGGGGCTCCTTGATGGCACCAGAAACAAAACGATATTTGTTCTTCGATATTAACGCCATCTTCATAGACCTAGCCCAGGCGTGGTAATTTGCACCGGTGAGAAGACTGGAAACAAGAACGAGAGATGGATTCTCGTTAGGATGGATGTAGTAATCGTCGTGCGGATCATCGGGACGATAAACCCAATTGGAATCGTGAGAACGAGAAAAAGAATCAGAATCTTCTGATACCATATTAGAATTCTTGAATGAATTCTTCAGTTAGGGTTGAAAAGGGGAAAAATCGAAAGGATAATCGGAAGAAGGAAGAGAAAATGTTTATTATTAAAAACTGAGTTAAAAGGTTAATTACAAATACAACGTATTTATATATTTACAAAACAACCTAACTAACACCCTCTTATTTACAAGAACACCCTTTTTATTCTTTAACTAACTAACAAACTAACTCTTAATAGACTTTGCCTCTATTTAAACAGTTCTCTACCCTGCCAATTTGGTTGGAAACTTGAAAAAATGGACTTTATCACGTTTTACAATGAAAGTAAAAAAGCCAAAGACATTGTCACCGTGCCCCCTCCGAAAGTCGGAGTTGTTCCGGAGATTCCAGGGCCCGATCCCACCGTCAACCGCAGTTCGATAAGAAAAACATGAAGCGAAGTTGTTTGCTGTTATGTTTCTCAAATGTTGATATCGAAACTGAAGAAGACAAAAAGAAAGGCTTTGCATTCCTGGAGAACAGTAACAGATCCTGATTGATCATGTGTGTTTCCAATTTCCAAGTTGGATCAAAGACAAAAGGATGATGATTCCAGGGCTAATCGCGTGTCGTGTTTGTGTATTAAGGTACTTTATAGTTAAGTTTCATATCATGTTTGTGTTACTAATTACTATGTTGTAAGAAATTTGGATGTTTTAGAATTATAATAAGTACTTAATCTGTGCACACTTTGTTGTATCAAGACTCGGAAACATACCCGAGCCCACGAACTTGCCATTAAAATCATCTGCAACATCAATGTAAACCTTGGACTGTTTATATATCTTTGCAAGCTCTTGTTTCCCAGAGCTCAAATCATCTTCTAATTTGGAGATCTTGGTAACCAGATTCTTCATCTTTCGACGTTCCGTTAGTCCGATGTAAGCGTGAGCTATTTTCTTCAAATGTTCCATCACCAAATCCACCTTGAAACAGATACGTAAAGCATCCTTGATTACATCCCTCCACTTCAATATTCTATCTTCGCTGACTTCCTCCAGCCGTAGCTCGTTCATCTCTTTCACACAAGCACAGAACATAACGTAGATCGTCTCGGTGATGCTCGGGTTCATCTTACTTTCCGCGGATATATCGCCGCAAGCATCGAGGATTCTCTCGAGGGTTGGGATCACAGAGTGTGGGAAACTATATTTCCCCAGTTTTAAGCGATCCCCATCTAGGCCACTGAAGTCTGAAAACGTCACATTGCTCTCTTCATCAGCTTCGATCTTCATAAGTAGGTCGCTAACGGGCGATACATCTTTGCAGCTTGTTCCAGCTTCAGGTTTTTTTGGATCCGGAACATCATTTACAGGTATTATCTCTAGCAGATTTTGTAACTCAATGATGTTCACACAGTTGAGCTGAAAACATTACCAAACAGTGAACTGTAAGCAAAAGACAGATGAAATTATACATGAGTTATCGATTGAACAAAATACTTACATCTTTATGAGGAAATGCTTCAACGGCGGTTTTCGTTCTTGGATTGACAGCAGCAATCTCCATTGACAAGAACTGCAACTGCAACATCAGGCAATGTTTCAGGATGTAAAATAAATACAGCTGTTTATAAACATAAATAGATGGATCCGCACCTCGACCTCGCGTTGTAGTGATTGAATGTAACTAAAAATCTGATCAAGCATAACAGCTCCCTGAACCTGAGTCCAAAAGTGGCTTAAAATGTCATATTTAGTGCGCACGCGTGTGCGTATTTGTATTCATTAGTATACCTTACTGCTACAAGGGATCAGATCCTTAAGAATTTTGGTACTTTCACTTATTTGTTCTGTCATAGCCTGCCCATAATATGGTTCAGATCAGTGGAAACATATGCAAAGCCTGCAACTATGTCTCATATATCGAATTACCTTGTGACAAACAATGGCCTGAGCTCTCCGTGCTCGCAAACAGACGTAATCTTGTGTAGGTGGCTCTGGTGGTTTAGCATTTTGCCCCAATGGCTGGCCTGAACCTGAACTGGGTTCTGCTTCTGCTTTAGAATCAACATTCTCATCTCTACCATTGGAGAGCAGCGAATTGAGTAGTGATTTTAACAGTGTATTCTCTGCAATCAACCTTTCATTTTGTGCTTTCGAGTGTTTGTTCTCCGTGGTCAATTCATCTGCTGTTATCTGCACTGAAAACAGTCCTTAAGCTTTTCTCATTATTTTTTGATGTCATATCGTATTTTAATAAGAAAGGAATCCATGTATGTTTACCTTGCGCTTTTGCCTGTACCTGTAATCACTTAGTCTTTTGTTCTCTCTTTTCTGAGCTAGAGTAAGTTTCGGTCTCCTGCCTTCGGATTTCATTTGATATGAACCTTCAGATATTTCTACTTGATTCAACTGGCCTTGATCAATGAGCCGACCATTTGTAGCAGAGACCTCAGTTTTATGATCCTCCACCAACCCGACCAGCTCCATCCATTGATCGTCCCGATCATTTTGTTTCTCTAGAGTAAAAAATGAACTGCACCCATCTGATGAATAACCCCCCATGTTTACCAGATGCACAGTTTGCTTCATGAACTTACCCACCAATCATGTTTTCTGATTCTTATATAATGGAACATTGTTCGGAGAAAACAAGGTTTGTGTTGCTTTTTTCGCTTACATCTTTTCTCAAGATTATCGCTCCAAAACTTGTCACCTTTTGGAATCATTCCTATGAGAACGTGAATTAAACACCAACCGTTCAAAAGATTTAAGAATACAAGGAAATGCATGATTTAACAAATATGAAATGATAACAACTTTAACGAGTCTCGTCAAGTATACACGAAAATTATAAAAATACAGTTTGCATTCCTAGGGACATATGCAAGCCCTTTGTTCATGTGGCTCATCAGACCTTTTCTGCTCCAGCTATGATCCTTATTCGTAGAGTCATCTTCTGCGGCCGGAAAGTGGCTCTGCTCAGCAACACCATCATGGTTATCAACCTTCTATAATCGCCATTTGCGTTATCGAACCCGGACCAACATCGATAACTTCGACTAGAAATTCAATCAGTAGGCATCACACCACAACAACAATGCCATTGCACGCTTTACATCTCCCTGCAGCCTTGTCCCTACTAAAGACTGTTAACTCTGCATCTACCACTGGTGTAGCCTGCTGCCCGGAGCTTCTTACCATGTCAACAACCGAACCAGATGGAGGGTTACAATTCAATAAGGCCTCTAAATATGGCCTTCGGGGAATCAACTCACCAATATTGCCATTTTGGTCAACCACTTGCTCTACATTACCAGTCTCATCCACCTTACGAGCTGGGGTTACAGCTCTCTTCGCTCCCCGACCTTGGTCAAAACCGACTCTCTTCCCCTCCTTGTTTCTCTTCCAAGGAATAAAGGAATCAACCACCACCTTTCCATATCTCTGAAAGATTTCTCCATAATCTCTCTCGATTCAAAAATGGTGGAAGATTATTTCTCACAAACACCTGTTGTATTGCTTTGTTAGCTTTCTTCCCTGCTTGTGCATTGATTTTGCTAAAGTAGCCCCAAAATGACAAAGCATATGGGACAGAGCTCCAGTATTTGGGCCACTACCAACAATGTTTAGGTGGTAGTTTGAGGCTTTGAGCATCAATAGTTGATAAAGAAAGCCTTTGCTCAATGGAGGCTTGGAGTTGCATATTATCAAACGGATGCAAATAGCAGTGGTGGTTTCCGGTACGAGATATTTTGTGGAAAATCCACATGTTCTTTTTTTCGTAACTGTAAAATTTAAGGCTTAAAGTGGAGAAAAATGGTATTATTTCAACAAATAAGAATATTATACAAATGGATTGTGTCAATCTTTTGAATGAGCAAGATATCAGGTAAAATGGTAAGACGGTGCGATGGTATTTTTCTGCAGACCAAGTATTAAGAATGGCATCTCAATTTCGACAATGCATAATTCTGTTGGAGGACGATGGAGGAAATAAACCTGTGCTGACAGGTACTCCGATGAACTTCTCAGCGGCACCGATACTCATCTGAGACTTCGTGTATATCCTAGTGTGTTTTTCCTTCCATTCCTTCATTTCAGCCTCTAAAGTTGAGATCTTTGCACCTATGTCTTGGAGCAATCGGTGCCCTGTTAGACCAAAGTAAGCACAAGCAATTGTCTTCAAATGCTCCATCGCAAATGTCACATCAAAATTAAGGCGTAAAGCATCCTTGATTACATCTCTCCACTTCAGCATTATGCGCTCAGTAACCTCGCCAAGCTGTAGACATTCCATCTCTTTGATTGTGGCACAAAAGAAAACATAGATTGTTCCAGAAACACTAGGACTTATTAGACTTGTTGCAGAAACATCGCCATAGAAATTTTCTATCCTCTCAACAGTTTGAATCAGAGACGCTGGAATTCTAAACCTTCCAACACTTCTCTGCTCCCCCTCTAAACCTGTGAAGTCCGAGGGATCTACATTGCTCGTAACTTCTGCATCAAGTTCCACGAGGAACTTATGCAATTTGATCTCAGCCACCTCAGCGGGAGACAAACCACTCTGGGAACTAGTTCGATGTTCAGTACCAGACTCGTGGATAGGAAATCTTTCACACGGAGTCATCTCATTCTCAAGAGGCAATAGATTTAGTAACTCGTCTATTCCCAAACCATCAAACTGGAAAAAGAAAAATTCTAACATCAGCAAGTCATAGTAATTATAGAAAAGTTATTATTCTATATGTTAATTTCTCAAGCTATCTCAAGTCGAATGCACTTAAAGGAACTCGAAAGAGTTTCCATACCGCATCCGCAGCGCCTTCAGTGTGAGTGTACTCCATATACTGATGGCTCTGTAAGTAAAATGAAATAGACGGGCGAATGAGATTAAAATCATTGTTCCCCTTCAAAGATTATACAGTAATCAGTAAAGATATCTCAAGCCAAATGTGAGAGGATTTATAGAATTGATCATACACTGTAAACACGGTCATCATTATTAGACTCCGTTCCATAGTGATCCTGCAAGTTAGGACAAAGGAGACAATGTTAACAATGAGTAACTGATAAAATAACAGGACAATTAGCGTAGTTTAGAAATCAAACAATAAATGTTACTCCAAAGTGACTCTTGGTCTTGGACATGGTGGAATTCATACATAGAAATGTGAGTTGGTACATTGCAAGAGACCAAAAAACCTAATGTTCTCAAATTAAATTCAATTATTTAGTTTTAGCAGATAAGCAGATTTACGGTTCATATGCTAAAAAACATTTCAGTTCCTAAAATAGTAAAAACTTCAGAAGCCAACACAGTTGCTACCTGGACATAAACATTTTGCTCAACTTGGCTTGTTGGTTGGGAAATATAGCTGTCATGTGTCTGCAGAACTTCTTGTGGAAGTTGTCCCTTGCTTCGCAGGCCCTTGATATGGTCTTCCAAGTGTCTGTTCTCAAAACTCAACCGTCCGGTTTCCTCTTTTAAGTGTCTGTTCTCAGAACTCAACCGTCCGGTTTCCTCTTTTAAGTGTCTGTTCTCAGAACTCAACCGTCCGGTTTCCTCTTTTAAGTGTCTGTTCTCAGAACTCAACCGTCCAGTTTCCTCTTTTAAGTGTCTGTTTTCAGTGCTCAACTGTCCGTTTTGGTCTTGCAAGGATTGGTTCAGGGCAGTCATTTCGTCAAATTTAGCCTGAACAAATGAGAGCCAAAACCTTATATCTTGTAAGGAATACGTTTCTTTCATACTAATTCAGCACTTCAGTTGATAATTCTATCCAATCCCTAGTCCTTCACAATCTACTTTTCGAGATGCACTATAACATTAACCTCGTATTCAACTTTACTGCGAAAAAAAGAGGTAAAAGACATAAAGAATGATAAAGATTTCTCCTTCATTACCTTTTTCCGTCGCCTATGGTCCGCATCAATCTGCCTTTTGCGTACTTTTCTCTCATCTATAGTCATTTTAGGTCTACGACCTCCCGGTCTCGGTTGTTGCGAAGCTTCTCCTTGAAGAAAATGGTCTCGGGTTGCTTGAGAATGCGTCATTCCGTCATTCATTTGTGGATGCAAGGGCCATTGATAAGTATAGTAGGATTGATTATTTATCGACGAATATTCCATCCCTGAGGCTGAATAGGGACTGGTAGCTTCTGATGTAGTATCGTCCATGTTCCCTAGACGCGGTATTCAGCTCGCAGATCCGCCGATTGCAGTCCGAGATTAAGTAATAACTGCAAAGATACATCAAAAGGAAATTCAACAAAAACTCTCAGCAGATCAAAAGATTTAGTAAACAAAGTGAAATTCTCATGGTGCAGATGACTCAATCTCAACCCAAACACACCAAAAACCAAAACAAAACAGAAACTGAACTTATCATCAAGAACCCTCCATGATACTTGGATGCAGAATTTGGCATAAACTCAGCAGATTGATGGATCTGCAAAAAATCTAGACACTTGAATGACTGTGACAGTAACTTCAAACACTTGAAAAAGGTAAGACAGTCAAGAGAATAAAAGGGTAAATTGATCAAACAGGGAAAGCAAATCAAAACCCAAAGTGGAATCAAAAGAATGAACAAAACAAAGATTCTATTCTCTCTAAAGTATAAATCATGAACCAAGACAAGATAAATCCATGCTTACCCATTTGATGTTTTAGCTTTAAAGGGTTCACTTTCCAAGTAGTTCTTTTCCCAGTTTCATGGCTTCAATCAAGTGTCATTTTAAGCAACAAAATGATTGAAAGATCAAATCTTTTTTTCAAAAAAGAGAAAGGGAAATCAAAGATTAATAGTTAAGGTTTGTTGCTGAACCGTAGGATTTAGATAACGGCACGTGGTGAAACAGATGCGTCAATGCCATAGCCGCCACCTCCATTGCAAATGCATTCGCGCGATGGTCGCGCGTTGTCGTTCGATCGTTGACTGTACTGTTCATTTCCTGTCGTTTAAACACGGAGTTCGGTTCTCAGTTCACACTTGTATTTAAAAGTCAACCCCTTTCACATTAGTGCATTGCCAGCCTTTTGAAAGCTCAAATCTTTCAGATCAAATCGACTGGAAAATCTGAATTTTTCTTAACTGTTTGTCATTTAACGTCAGTTAAATTGATGAATGATCACGCTATCCTAAGAGAACAAAAGTAAAAAATATATGCTTGATTTTGGGCAATTTTGAATCAATAACCCCTTTTAAATAATTATTAGGGAAAATGACTCATAAAAAATATTATTTGGCAAAATGACCCACAAACTTGCCACGTCGGTGAACCTCGCGTTATGTAGGACGCGAGGTCTGATATCCCGTTCTGCATAACGCGATTTCAGTCTACCTGGCCTTGTTGTTTGTGTTAACGGTTTTACAGTACCTCGCGTTATGCAGAACGCGAGGTCCACGAGAATTTGAAAGGGCGGCTGAATATATCGCACAGACCTCGCGTTCTGCAGGACGCGAGTTCTGTGCAATTCTGGGCTGAAGAACTAGGGAAAACAAGTGTGGGTAGGTCTGTCCGAGCCCAATTTCGGGTGTGTAATTCGTATATTTTTATCGAACATCGAGTTTGGGGTTTAGTTCTGGAAATTCTCTATCGTATGATACCAACATGGTTAATTTCCGCCCATTCTACAATAGTTTAAAATGGCTTCGAAAACCCTATGTTATCATCCTTTTTTTAATGAAGTTGCATTTGAACAAATGTCGATTTTCGGTTTAGTAATCCCATAAAATTTATTCAAAATTGAAATTAAATAAACATTTTAAAGTTTAATTATAATAGATAAACAAAATTATAATACGACATTATAAAAAACAAATGTGTGGAATATAAATATTAAAAACATAAGTACAAATCAGTAAAAAAAAGAATAATGATGTCTATGTCCACCCGTTCCGCAGTCGGGTGGACGACGATCACGATCTGGATACCTCCGAGCATCCTGTGGTGGTTCATGGTCCCCATCATCGTGACCATCGTGTGCGAGATGCAGATCTGTGCTGGGCCCAGGCGGGAGTAAAACAAGCTACCCACCGGCGTATTATCCACAATGCTAAAGTCATACTGAGATGGCATCGGTGGATAATCGATAAGCTGAAGGTCAGTCGTCGACGTATGGGGACGATAGGCATCGGAGGAGCCAAACTGGGGTGGAGGCATCATCTGCTGGGAACTCGATGGACCGCTATAAGTATGAAATGTTGTGCCAGAAGATGAGGCCCCTGCAGTGTCATGTCGTGGTCTCGGACCGCGCTGCGTCGACTGGCTCTGCCTCTGGCTCTGGGTCGCTCGACGGGTGCCGCGTGGGCGGTTTTGGGGAGGCTGGGGAATCTCTGCCTCGCGCTCGGCCTAAGTAAGGATATGCGGCATCCCATTGAGCGCATACCACTGGCGGTAATTGAAAGCGACCGAATCGGCCCCTTCGATAATGGGTCGGAGAAGGGGTGGGTGTTGGGCAAATCGATTAGCCCAAACCGCTATCCAGGCAGCGTGGTACTCGGACCAGTCAACCTCCGTCTTCCCCTGGCGCGTAAGATGGTGGAATCAGTCCATATTTTTTGGACCAAGGTTGGAACATTTTGAACGAACCCGAACTGTCAGAGAACCCTATCCGTAGCATGCCACACGACAATTTTGTAGTTGAGCAGCAGCACTACGAAAATCCAGAGCTGTTGGTCACGCAGAATCTCGGGTGGAGTAATCTGCTGAATATCCTCTGAAGCGTAGGGCCTCCACACGAACTAAAAAAAATGAAAACGTTTGTAACGGTTATATGAAATATTATTGGAAAAAATAGTATGAAAATTTTCAAATTACCTGGTTGTGCGTCAAGCTATCGAAAACAATCCTGAATTCTTTTTGGGTCTTCGGCAGGCCGATGTGGGTCAGTGTTCCGGTCCACCTATAAATAATGAAAAAAAAATCGTTAAATAAAATAATTTAAAAATAGGAAAAATATAGTAGATTACGTAGTACCTCCGTAGAAGCGGAAATAACATAGTGGTGGGCTGTCTAAGCTATGGGCGTAAAATAGGTATCTGAAACCAAACCCAAGACTGTAGGAGTAAACAACATCCTCCCATCGATGATCTTGATGCGTCAACGTTTCTGCAGAGCTCTCCATAAAGAAACGCCAAGACAGCTGATCCCCAAGATTTTCCTCTAGAGTCATTTAAATTTGTAAGATGACGAAGCCACATGACGTGCACCTTTGTACGGGATTTGTCTGGCATTAATATCCCGCCGATAATGCGCAAAATGTGGGCACGCACAAACTGTTGTGAAAATAAAGATTTAATAAAGACATCCTAATTTTAAAAAAAAATTGTAACTTCATCCTAAATTTAATAAAGGCATCCAAAAAAATTAATAAAGTCATCCTAATTTGCAAATAAATATTTGTAACTTCATCCTAAATATTTAATAAAGACATCCTAAATATTTAATAAAGACATCCCAATTTTCAAGTAAATATTTGTAACTTCATCCTAGATTTATTAAAAGCATCCTAAATATTTAATAAAGGCATCATAAATATTTCATAAAGCATCCTAATGTTTAAATAAATATTTCTAATTTCATCATAAATTTAAGGGTAAACTACCTGAAATACCACTCAACTTTAATGTGTGACTCTAATATGCCACTGAACTAAAATTCGATACTATAATACCATTGAACTTCACTGTGTGATTCAAAGTTAGCACTCCACCGTTACTTCCATTACAGAATTCTGACGTGGACTCTAACTCCCATTACAGGGATGACGTGGTATAAGACTTAAAGAAAGAATAAAAGAAATACAACTTATACCGGTATAAGACTATAGCATCCCCTTTCACTAAAAACTCCATCACATCAGGACCAAACCTTCCATCCACCTCAGCTTGCATATATTTCCCTGATTTGTTTCAGTCCCATATCATTAAATCTCAAACATCAAAAGGCCTAAACCCCAATTTGCAACATCATATATATTCGAAACCGTATCCGAAAACGAGAGCAATTCGAGAAATATGAAAACACAGAACAATGCAGCTGGTTTAGTCTTTACATACCATTTGGGGTATCTTCAACAAGCACAATCTTGGGATTCTTCTGAGTTTTGAGAATTGCTTCTTGTAGTTCCTGCAATGAAACAAGCTCTCAAAAAAACCAAACCTGAACTGCAAATTGCTCAAAGAACAAATTTGTCAAACCTGAACTGCATTCTCTTTAGAACTCTCAGGAACAATCCATGGGAAAGCAAAAGATGATGACTTTGCATTTGTTGAAATACAACCCGGATTTGTTGATGGGCAAGGCCTAATTTTCCTGTCACAACACTCATCACCATCAAGAAAAACAACTAAACACTAACCATACATACATACATACATACATACATACATACATACATACATACATACATACATACATACATACATACATACATACATACATACATACATACATACATACATACATACATACATACATACATACATACATACATACATACATACATACATACATTGGCTTAATTGAAACAAAAGTAAAGAGATACAAAAAGGTATGGTTTTTAAGACAGACCCATCTTCAAGTCCAAGCTGCAAGAACTTGGATTCAGTAAAAGGGGTGGTGGTGGGAGGGGCTTGAGGGGAAGATAGAGAGTTGAGAGAAGGGATGGCTAATGAAGGAAGTGGGGAGTTTAAGGTTAGTGTGAGGGCTAAAGAGACAAGGTTTGGGAAGAGAAATGGTTTAGGGTTATAGTTTTATACCGGTATAAGTTGTATTTCTTTTATTCTTTCTTTAAGTCTTATACCACGCCATCCCTGTAATGGGAGTTAGAGTCCACGTCAGAATTCTGTAACGGAAGTAACGGTGGAGTGCTAACTTTGAATCACACAGTGAAGTTCAATGGTATTATAGTATCGAATTTTAGTTCAGTGGCATATTAGAGTCACACATTAAAGTTGAGTGGTATTCCAGGTAGTTTACCCTAAATTTAATTAAAGCATCATAAATATTTAATAAAAGCATCCTAATTTTTAAATAAATGAAATATATTAAAAATATATAAAATAGTGAAAAATTCGAAAAAAAAATATACCTGAAGTGTAACTTCATCCGCATTGGGGGGAGGGGTTCCAAATTCAGCCTCCAAATATGATAATTCGATTTTTCCACCGTCTCACACTTCCTCTGGGGGCATCACGCCCATTTCTTCAGCAAATACAGTTGGCCAATGGCCCAACGCTACACCCGTAATAATGTTTCCGTCTGTAGGCAACCCCAGATGGTAGGCAACATCCTCCAGCATGATTGTTGCCTCGCCAATCGGAAGATGAAACGTGTGCGTCTCGGGCCTCCACCGTTCTATCAGCGCGCTGATCAACGATGGGTTTAGCTTCACCCCCTATATACCGTGCTATGTGGCCAAAATCGGCGCGCTCAATCCACTTCATAACATCATCAACTGGTGGGTTGTTGATACGGTTAAGGTAACATTGTAAATTACGTTCGTATCCCTTCAAAAAAATAAAATATAATAGTTAGTAAAATAAAAAAAATTAATAAAATAAAAAAATTTAAAAATTAATAGGGAAAAGTAATACCGCTGGATCTCTTCTCCAATATTGATTGCAGTGATTCGCCTCGTTGCGTAGTAAGCTTTCCATTATATCGAATGAAAGATAAAAATTGCCGATAATTTGTTGTAAAAAAGCTAAAGAACTCGCGTTCTGTGGTTGATATGGGGTAGGGCCTCCAAAGTTAAGGGACTGCTTATCGCTTTTAAGAAATGGACAAGTAAAGCTACATCAAGGTACCATTATTTCCCTTACACACCCGGATTCTCCGGGATTTCAAGCGGCAATAATAACCCATAATTGTCTCCTTATATGAAGCAGAACCATAAAATGTAAATATATGTTTGAATTGCCAAAACAATTCCTCAAAATTTTCAAGTATTAAAAATTCACAAGTCTTTGACAAAATATTCAAATGGCGAGACGTGGCGTTAGTACTCTAGTTTACTACGATGGGTAGATATTCAACGATACCGAACTCGGCGTCGTTTTTCACTGCGAAGATCCAGTAACGCTAAAGATTCCGAGGAGATTATCGTTCAAGAAGTTGGCAAAGGAACTGGAGGCAAATGTCCCTCATTTCGATAACCACCGTTTGTCCGGCGTGAAGTATCGGGTGCCAACATCTATAGCCCCTTTAAGGTACTCTGTATGCCAAATTGCGGAAAATACTGATGTGGACATGATGCTGGAAACCCACTTTGACTATTCATTGGGGGGCCTTCGAGCTGTATGCATCGTTCTCGGAGTCTAATCCAGTTATCGAAATACCAAGCTGGGGCCGGGCGAATTTCGACTTCGATCTGAATGCCAACGTTGATAGCCCGACCGCAAGTCTACGACGTGATTTTAACCTACTGTGCCAAGACAACGAGTTTGGTGCATCGTCATCTGCTCCTCCAAGGCAGTCGTGCGTAGCTAGTATCAGGTTCGACCTGAACCAACCCCCAAACGATGAATTCGATGCACCAAAAAATGCATCGTACAATCCATACAATCCTTATAGTTTTGAGGGGGAGGGAACGTCGTCTACTTACGTTGCGCACGACCATGAAGCATCATATGGCCAGCACTCAATGTATGTCCCTGGCACCGACTACAGTTAACCATCTATGGGGAGACATTCTTCTTTTGGAGGTGAGGAAGCGTCATCTTCTTACGCTATGCACGACCATGATTCCTCATATGGACGACACTCAACGTATGTCCCTAGCACGGAGTACGTTCAACCATCTATGGGGAGACAATCTTCTTATGGTGATCTTGATTTTGATCTTGGAAATGCGGTTTGTGAGCGATCTCGTGAGAGGTCTCCCGATCGTCGACCCTCATCCGAGCCTCCAAGGGTAGTGATCGACGAAGCTCTACTATTCCAGCTCCCGGAGGATGCTTCTGATGAAGAACCGATTAGAGAACCCGGGCCCGACGGAGACGAGCTGGGGCTATTCTATGATGAACCAGAAGACTTGACAGTTCTACCGGAAGACGATACCGTTCCACCACCAGATTTCTACGAACAGCCGACTACCACCAACTTTCCTGTAGATGCAACACCAATTTCTATGTTCCAGCCACCATCCCACTTCACAACGGTTGATATGGATGCAATGGACGTCCCTGATTTTCCGCATGACGACACAATAGACGGCAGAGTCAACCGTTCTAATGGTGAACTGAGAATTGGTATGACGTTCTTCATAAAGGATATTGCGGTGGCGGCAGTTAAGCAGTACAACCTTCGTTAGAATGTTGAGACGACAGTCAAGAAAACCCAAGCCAGATACTACAAGGCTCACTGCGTCCAAAAGGATCAAGGTTGTAAATGGAAAATCTATATATCACAATTGAAGAGGGCAGGCGACCGTTGGAAAATAACAAAACTTGATGGGCCCCATACATGCACCGTTGCTAGCCTCAGCCAGGATCACAAGAACCTTGATGCAAAGTACCTTGCGGATATCTTTTCGACACTGGTGAAAACAAATCCGACAATCTCGGTCCCCACATGTCATGCTGCAGCTCAAGCTGTCACCGGCTACCGTTCTCAATATTACAAAGCATGGTATGCAAGGAAGCGGGCCAAAGATGAAATGTATGGCCGATGGGAGGAATCTTACAAAGAGTTGCGCCCGTGGCTTAATCTCCTGCAGAAACACATCCCCAGAATGGTTGTCAAACTTGATACGGTTCTGGCATACGAAAATGATCGTGTCGTCTGAGGTGTTTGTCAATTCCACCGGTTATTTTGGACTTTCCCCCAGTGCATCAACGCATTCAAGCACTGCAAACCGATGGTCCAAATCGACGACACGTGGTTGTACGGAAGATATACACAGACCCTACTTCTAGCTATTGCACAGAACGACAATCGCAAATGCATTCCTGTTGCATTCGCAATCGTCCGGAAGGAGGATTTGGAGTCTTGGAAGTTCTTCCTTCGGAACCTACGAAAATATGTCCTTGATCCTGTAATACGATCAAGGGATGGAGGGGTATGTGTTATTTCTGACAGAGGCACAGCGCTGTTGTGGGCGATAGAAAATTTGGGTGACTATTGGAAGCCTCCATACATTCACCACCGTTTTTGCTTGCGGCACATAGCCGCAAACTACCTGCAGCAATTCAAGAACCGTGATGAATGTCAAATGGTGCTCGATATGGGTACGTCCTTTATGTCATTTTCATTTACTATATTACTTGTTACTCGCTTTCATTTACGACCTTTTTGCATGTGTTTTTCGCCCATAACTATTCAACTGTCATCCCGTAGACAACTCGCACTACAAACAAGAGGTGGATTACCTGCTCGAGGAACTGAGAGCGAGAAACAAACATGGCGCAGAATACCTTGAAAAAATCCCAAAGGAAAAATGGTTTCGATCGTATGACGAGGGTAAACGTTATGGTCACATGACGAACTTGGCTGAGGCAGTGAACTCATCACTGAAGGGAGTGCGGCAGTTGCCTATCACTTCCATTGTCAAAGCGACCTATTATCGTCTGGCTACCCTTTTTGCAACCTTGGGAAGGCAAGCAACTGAGTACATGGCAGGTGGACACAAAGTCCATCCGGATTTCCGCACAAAACTGCATACTCAATTGGGCCAATCAAGACAGATGACTGCAACTCTCTTCTCGCGAGAAGGACACAAGTTTCATGTTGCAGAATTTTCCAGGCGGTTGGAAGGCATTCAGCACAACGCGTACGTGGTAAATTTGAGGGAAAGAACCTGCGAGTGCGGAATTTTCCAAACATTCAAATACCCGTGTGCACACGCCATTGCTGCTTGCACTAACCAACGGATACAATACATGCATCTGGTTGATCCGGTATACTTACTCAAAACGGTGTTTAAGGTTTACGAAAAAGAGTTTCTTCCAATCGGAAATGAGGTTGATCTGAATGCCGTTGACATTGAACCGACCATACGCCCAGATCCAGCACTACTAAAAGCCAAAGGACGTCCACGGTCTACAAGAATACACTGTGCCGAGGATATGTTCGAACATCGAGAAAAAACCGAACAAAAGAAGCATTGTAGTGTATGTAAAAATCCTGGACACACAGCTCCTAAGTTTCCTAATCGCTCAGCCCCTCGTCTTAATTAATTATTTTTAATTTGTATATGTGAGTTCGCCCATGACAATCGAATCAATAAAGTCAGTCTACTTCGATTTATACAGTAGGTCATCTTATATTTTCAATCATTCAAAAAAATATGTTATGATAGCGTTTTCGAAGCGACTTTAAGTCAGTGTAGAATGGACGAAAATTGACCGTGTCGGTGTCATACGATAGAGAATTTTCAGTACTACGACCCCAAACACGATGTTAGCTAAAAATATACAATTTATATGTATGAGATTCTGCTCGAACATGCCTATCGACATTTGTTCAAAGGCAACTTCATTCAAAAAAGGATGATAGCATAGGGTTTTGGAAGCCATTTTAAACCAGTGTAGAATGAACGGAAATTAACCATATTGGCGTCATACGATAGAGAATTTCTAGTACTAAGACCCCAAACTCGATGTTCGATAAAAATATACGATTTACACGCCCGAAATTAGGATCGAACAAGCCTACCCACACTTGTTCTTTAGCCCAGAGTTGCATAGAACTCGCGTCCTGCAGAACGCGAGGTTTGTGCGATATATTCAGCCACCCTTTCAAATTCTCGTGGAATTCACGTTCTGCAGAACGCGAGGTTCTGTAAAACCGTTAACACAAACAACAAGGTCAGGTAGACTGAAATCGCGTTATGCAGAACGCGATATCAGACATCGCGTCCTACATAACGCGAGGTTCACCGACATGGCAAGTTTGGGGGTCATTTTGCCAAATAATATTTTTTGTGAGCCATTTTCCCTAATAATTATTTAAAAGGGATTATTGATTCAAAATTGCCTTGATTTTGAAAGATGAAGGTGAGTTTAGTCCATCTAGAATCTTACTAACATCTGCAACTTGTTGATTTAATGCTCGAGTCAGAACTTGATTTGACCCGAGAATTCGATGACCCGAACCCGAATTGTAACTAACTATTGCTGACCCGAACCCGAGTTGAATCTGTTACTGTAGCAATCAAACCCGATCTGCGTCCGATTGAAAACAATCCGAACCCGAATCTGACCTGTTAATTTTGACCTGAAACCCGACTTGCATCCGACTGAAACGAACCCGAACCCGAGACCGATCTAGCAAATTACCTGATATTACCCGACTGAATCGATCCGAGATCCGATTTTACCCGACCTGTTATGAACCTGACCTGTTTTGAACCCAACATGTTAATTGACCCGACCTGTTTTGAACCCAAACTATTGTTGACATGAACTGATATTGACCCAAAATCCATAACTTAATGAATTAAAAAAGTTCATAAATATACATATGATATGATATATATATGCACACATGACATAATACATAAATACATACATACATACATACACACATAAGTACATATATATTAGTATATATATACACATGCACATACATATTATATACATACACATACACATACATGATACATGAATCATGATACATACGTGTATATATATATAATATATATAACATAATATATAAACATAATATATAACATATACATATACATAATACATAATTATGTATTACATATTATATATAACATATATTAATTTACAATATACATATATTACAGATTATATACATAATACATAATATATATAACATATACATAATACACACAATATACATATATTACAGATTATATTCATAATATATATAACATATACAATATACATAAATGTGATATATATTAATTTTAATTAACTTAAAATATTATACATATTATTACTTGATTTTTAACCAACTTAAAATTTAAATTAATTTTTATTTGACTTAAAATATTATACATATTATTATACTTTCAATGTAACTGTTTTCTTACCAACTTAAAATGTAAACTTGATTTTTAAATAACTTAAAATATTGTACATATTTATACTTCAACTCAAATTGTTTACAAGTTGTGCAAAAAAATTGTTAAGACAAAAAAATTTATAAGTTGTGCTAAATTATTGATTTCTGTTAACTCCCCATTAGATATTTGTGCTTGCATATTTGAACATTAGATATTTCTGTTAACTGTCAATTAGTTTTAAGGTTTAGGGTTAGGGTTTAATTTAGGGTTTGTAGTTTTATTTTAGGGTTTTATTTTTAAATGTTTTAAATTAAGGGTTTATTGATTTGTTTAGGGTGAATTAATTTATTTTTAGGGTTTAGTGGTTTATTTTAGGGTTTAAGTGTTTCATTTATTATTTAATAAGGTTTATGGTTTAGGGATTTGAATTAGGGTTTTGTTTTAAATGTTTTGGGTTAAAGGTTTTTAGGGTTTATTATCTAATTTTAAGGTTTTATAGTTTTAGGGTTTTAGGGTTTAGATGTATGGGGTTAGGGTTTTATGGTTTTGAATTAGGGTTTAGTGTTTAATGAATTAAGGTTAGTTCGAGGGTTTATGATTTAAGGTTTAGGGTTTAGAGTTTAAGATTTATTGTTAGGGTTTTAGGTATAGGGTTTATGGTTTAATGTTTATTGTTAGGGTTTAAGGTTTATCATTAGGATTTAGGGTTTTTACATTTTATAATATATCTTTGTATATATGTATGTATACAACCCTTAACCCTTAACTCTAAATCTTAAACCCTAAACTCTAAACCATGAATAGTAATGATAACTCATAAACCCTAATGCAACACACTATACCCTAAACCATAAACCTTAAACAATAATGATAGTTCATGAACCCTAATGCAACACCCTAAACCCTAAACACTCAAATATGAACCATAAACCTTGAAAGTATAAACCATAAACCCTAAACCCTAAACTATAAACCATAAACAATAATGATAACTCATAAACCCTAATGTAACACCCTAAACCTTAAACACTCTTATATAGACCATAAACCCTAAACCATAAACAATAATGATAACTCATAAACTCTAAACCCTAATAACTCGAACATGAATACTAAACCATAAACCCTAAACTCTAAATCATAAGCAATAATGAAAACTCATAAACCCTAATACAACACCCTAACCATAAACACTCGAATATAAACCATAAACCATAAACTCTAAACCATAAGCAATAATGGTAACTCATAAACCCTAATGCAACACCCTAAACCCTAAACACTCTAATATGAACCCTAAACCCAAAACAATAATGATAGTTCATAAACCCTAATGCAACACCCTAAACCCTAAACACTATAATATTAAACCATAAACCATAAACTCTAAACCCTAAAATCTAAACCATAAACAATATTGATAACTCATAAACCCTAATGCAACACCATAAACCCTAAACACTCTAATATGAACCATAAACCCTCGAATATAAACTCTAACTCTTAAATCATAAACCCTAAACCCTTAAACTCTAAATCATAAACAATAATAATAACTCGTAAACCCTAAAGCAACACTCTAACCCCTAAACCCTCGAATATAAACCCTAACTCTCAAACCATAAACCTTAAACCCTAAACCATAAATAATAATAATAACTCATAAACCATAATGCAACACCTTAAACCCTAAACCTTAAACACTCTAATATGAACCACAAACCCTCAAATACAAACCCTAACTCTTAGACCTTGAACCATAAACCTTAAACCCTTAAACTCTAAACCATAAACCCTCGAATATAAACCTTAACTCTCAAACACTAAACCCTAAGCCTTAAACTCTAATCCATAAACAATGATGATAACTCATAAACCCTAATACAACACCCTAAACCCTAAACACTCTAATACAAACCACAAACCCTCGAGTACAAACCCTAACTTTTAAACCATAAACCCTAAATCTTAAACCTTAAACTCTTAAACTCTAAACTATAAACAATAATGATAACTCGTAAACCCTAATACAACACCCTAAACCCTCGAATATAAATCTTAACTCTCAAACCCTAAACTCTAAACCC
Organism: Hibiscus trionum; assembly: GCA_030270665.1. Lineage (NCBI taxonomy): Eukaryota > Viridiplantae > Streptophyta > Magnoliopsida > Malvales > Malvaceae > Hibiscus > Hibiscus trionum. Next base: position 10,629,137 of record BSYR01000056.1, read on the forward strand.
TAAACCTTAAACCCTAAACTATAAAACATAAATAATGATGATAACTCATAAACCCTAATACGACACCCTAAACCATAAACATTCTAATATGAACCATAAACCCTCGAATATAAACCCTAACTCTTAAATCATAAACTCTAAACACTAAACCCTTAAACTCTAAACCATAAACAACAACAATAACTCGTAAACCATAATGCAACACCCTAAACCCTAAACCCTAAAATATAAACCCTAACTCTCAAACTCAAAACCCTTAACCCTTAACCATAAACCCTAAACCATAAACATTAATGATAACTCATAAACCATAATGCAACACCCTAAACCTTAAACATAAACCATAAACCCTCAAATATAAACCCTAACTCTCAAACTCGAAACCCTTAACACTTAACCATAAACCCTAAACCATAAACATTAATGATAACTCATAAACCATAATGCAACACCCTAAACCTTAAACACTATAATATGAACTTATAATATAACATATAAATATATACATATATATTATATGTATACGTACATAATAATTAATATAACATATAATACATATATATTAAAACTTATAATATAACATAGTATAAATATAATTAATATACATATACATATATATTAAAACTTATAAGTTATATAATGTATATATAATATAATAATTAATAATAATAAATAATAATCATTAATAGTTTGGGGCTTTGGGCTCATATCCCACTACCCATTCATTTTAGATGGGCTAAATATTTTGTAGCCCTTTAAATTTCAGATGTTTTTCATTTATGTTCTTTAAGTTTTAGTTCAATTCAATTAAGTCCTTAAAACTTTATTTTTAGTCCGAATTGACTCTTATTTATTATTTGTTGTTCATTATAGTCCCTAAAACTTTGTTTTTATTCGAAATTGACCCTATTTCAAGTTTTTAATTTACTTTATTATTTTAGATATGAATCATTTATGATATGTTTATTCATTTCTAGCCAAATTTTTATTTTTAATGTGATTCCATGAAAGACGTTAAATAATTAACTCGAAATAAATATCGACTACTTGTACAATTGTACTGAACTAAAAAATAATATGAATTCAAAACCCGAATTAACCCGACCTGAAATGAAACCGACCTAAAATGAACCCGTACTGAAATGAACCCGACTTGAAGTCTACCCGAGCCCGAATTAACCTCCAATTACCTGGTTCGGACCCGATCTGTTTGAACCCGACCTGAAATAAACCCGACCTGAAATGGACTCGACCTGAAATGGACCCAACCTGCTACTGACCCGCACCCGACCCGAGTCGAGTCAAAAAAGATTTTTGACCTGAATTAACATGTATCTGATTTGACTTGACAGGACCCGACCTGAAACCCATCCGATTATCTGTTTTTACAACCCTACTTGTAAGTCTAGACAATCCCATTCAGTTGGAAAGATTGTTTTTTAGGAAAATATGATCTTATAAATTAACCGTAAATGGCATCATATTCGAGATACGAGGACAATCGGCGTAAAACCAGATAGATGTAACACTATTTAACGCCCACTGAGCTAGATTATGAGCCGCTTGATTAGTTTCCTGTTTCCCTACGCACATACTGCACTCGAAAAATACATATGTATAAATATAGGCATTCACCAAAGACAGATTCGAGAGAAGCGGCCGGGGAAAATCAAATGTGATAATATCATATCATTATTTATACTGGTTTGTAATGAAAGATCCTGGAAAAAGAAATGGTCTAAATGAAGCACTCCCTGTAACATGCCACTGGGAATTATTAGTGAAAACTAATCCTACTACGAACACCAAAGTCGATGCAGCTTGCAGCAGGAAAAACAATAGCAGCCAAAGTAACTGCAAAATTTTTCATGGAAGAAAATCTCAGATGATACAAATTTAACTCTGGTTGGCAAAGTTGATTCCCTTCTCTATAGATGCTTTAAGTTCTGGTTTAAGTTTCTCCAACCCTTCCTTCTCGTAGTCAGACAGAGGACCCAACCCCAAAACTTCCTCCACGCCATTCTTTCCAAGCCTTACCTGCAGTCAGAGATAGAAGTTACGGTGATGAGCGAGCATACAGGAAACAAAAACCCTTCAATTCAAGCTAATATAACATAACCGGGCCTTAATTTACGAACAAGTGGGGGAAAAGGGATGGTAAAACCGTAAGACAAGAAGCTATTTGAGTTTGGCTTGTGTACAGGCTGGGGCCAAGTTTAGGCCAAAATCATAAGTTCGAAACTTGGTGCTGTACATCCGGACATATTAACAAAGAGGAACACAAGTACCATTCGGGATGGACAAAAACTTTAGAGATGTCAAGGCATTTTGAATACATCACCTTAGAAGCAAAGAAGGGAAGTTCAGTGACAGTTGACTGTACGAATGAACATTCCACCACATTGGGAACACCATTCAATCCTTTAAGGCAAGCATCGGCAAAAATGGCTCCAGCATAGCTGAACAAAGAAACAAGACAACTTAGGCTAAAAGCATATGATTTCAGTTTATGACTACATATACAAAATGCCAGCAAATCAAAACCTGGAAGTGAAGAAGTTTATGACTAATACTTACGCCATTGATAATGTTGCCGAACCCTTTCCAGCCTTTGCTTCCACAACTTCAGTGCCTCCATCTTGTGTTCGCTTTGTAAGAGCCTTGATATCATCTTCAGGCAAATTGGCTTTTGGTGTGGCCTAATCAAATTTAAAATGCACTCAGCAAAGGATATGATAACAAAAAAGGTGGACAGCGGAGCACAACATTGTCAAGCATTAGATACATTTTTATATGAAATAAACTCAAATGAAAAGAATATAGGTAAGATGTACTTGGGAAAATAGTGGGAGAATGGTTATTCCAGCATGACCACCAACAACTGGGACGTTTACATCTGCAAGAAAGTGAACAAACTTAGTCAACCAGTAAATTTCTCATATAATCCAAAATTTCTAGTTCTATATTGTGTTTAGAATTAAAGGACTTTTCTTGAAGGAGAAAAGACGTCTACTTCTAAAACTTCATTTTGTGCCGTAAAAACCATAAAAAAAACCCTGACTCAGAATTCTACTTATTTTCTGAAACAATAAGTTCTAAAAAGAGAGGGTGGGGGAGAGGTAATTCAGTTTCTTCCCTCTTTTGTTTATAGCAGTGTATATATAACTTCTATAAGTAAAGAATCCAACAAACCTGCAACATTTACTTTTGCCTTCCCGGCGTAGAAAGTCTTAGCCCTAACCACATCAAGGGTAGTTACACCAAATAATTTTTTCTCATCGTAAGTCCCTGCCTTCTTGAAAACCTCAGCTGCAATCGGAACAGTTGAATTGACAGGGTTGCTGATCATATTAACAAGTGCCTGAGCCAAAAATCCAGCTCATTAAATAGTCGGGAAAACGAAAGTCTTATATAAGCTCACAATAGAAAGAAACAATTCTTTAGAGCCAAGCAATATCTTTCAATCATCAAAATTGGCTATTACAGTTTAAACAGCAAGGAGATCATATAGGTATAAATAGTATGATGATTTTACCAAAGGAGAAAAAAAAAGTACAGAAACTCACATTAGGGCAATACTTAGCAATAGCAGCACATAAACCCTTGACGATTCCGGCATTAATGTTGAAAAGATCATCACGAGTCATACCAGGCTTTCTCGGCACACCAGCGGGAATGATGACAACATCACATCCCTCCAAAGCTTGCCCCAATTGATCTTCACCAACATATCCAGTAACCTGAAGCAAAACACACAAATACACAAAATGATGCAAGTTGCTAAAGGAATAAAGCAGTCAAATGGACATGGAGATTGACATCTACAAGCTCAGATAAACAGATTTACATAAACAAGCAACAATATCAAAAGATCTAAAGCCTCAAATCCTTTACAAATAAGAAGAGCCAAGTGATCATAGCTAAATCAAAAGATAAAAACATAACAGCAATGTCAAATTTGAATGGAACCAAATAGCTAAATCATTACACAAATCCCGTTTTAAAATATCAGATCAACTTATACATTTTCTATATAGACAGATAAGATCACATTTCATCACCAATAAAAATCTAATAAAAATTAGGAATAAAAGAAAAGAAGAAAACAACATTAAACACAAAAATCAACACAAAACTCACGTTAGAAATTACATAAAATTACGTTCAAACATTAAAAAAAAGAAATTAAATCTAAATATTTCTAAATAAAAAAAAAGATGATTTTTTTAATGGACCTCAGATCTGGTGTTGACATGGCTGACATCAGCTGCAACGCCGGGAGTGTTAGCGATATCATAGAGAGCCAGTCGAGAAACAAGAGGGTTAAGCTTCATGAGGAGAGCCAAGGGCTGGCCGATGCCCCCGGCAGCGCCCAAGACTGCGACTTTCCGGTCGGGTACGGATTCTGTGGCATACCCTCGGCGGTGGAGGTGCTTCCCGGCGGCCGATCGAGCTACGTATCGAAACATCGTTGCAGAGGGTTGAAGCTAAAGAGTAGAGAAAAAAGAAGAAAAAATTGTTGGGTGGTTTATTTGATATGCTCGAGGAAGAAGAAATGTCTGGGTTTTTTTGTATTTATAGGCGAAGCAGTGGAGAAAATTGAGTGAACAAAGCTTTTTGGTTATTTCATGTTTTTTTTTAGTTATTTATATAATTTAAAAAAGTTTCAACTTTTATATCCAAAAAAAAAGAAAAAAATCAAGCTTTTTTGTTTACAAATATTAAAAAATCATGTATTTGCAAAAAAAAATTAATAATTTATATTAAAATGATCATAAAAGTTAAGGTTCTAAGATAATGACACATCATTATTGTTAGAAAATATAAAACTATCATAATAATTTTATCATTCAAAAATAATAAATAATTATAATAAAAGGAAAAATTAATGGATCTAGTTTTTCTGTATGAAATTTTAATTTTTGTACCGATTTTATTCCTAAATAGTGACTTTAAATAGTAATTTCTGTGCCTAAAATTTTTATATTTTTTATCATCCTAATATAAATAATTCTCTCTTTTTTCAATATACATCAGCAAATTCTTGTGAGCCTATGTTATGATAATTCATATATTTATATTTATATTTATATTTATCTCATGTGAACTATTAATATAATACTCGAATTTTTAATTCCAAAAACAATAAACCAACCCTTAATAACAAAAATTTATTAAATGGACTTGGCTCACCAAATCATCTGTAGTCTTAGTCAATAAGGTCTATTCATGTCAAAAAAATTCAAATAACTACTCATTCTTTTTTTTACACGTAGGAAAGAGGTGAAGATTCAAATTAGGTAAAAAAAATCATAGATAGACCTTATTGGCTGAGACCACAGATGACATGATGAGCCAGATCCATTTAATAACTTTTTCTTAATTACATCAAAATTGTATACGATAATTATGTATGGATTAATATCCTATACATCGGCGGTGGAAACTGAAAGTTTCCACAAGCACCTTAGTTTTAGGGTATAGGGAGTTAGTTTAGGGTATAAGGTTTAGGGGTTTAGGGGTTTAGGTGTAGGTGTTTAGAATTTAGGGATAGCTGTTTCAATTTAAGGTTTAGGGTTATAATTTATGGTTTATAAGTTAAGTTTTAGTTTTTAGGGTAATATGGTAAGGATTTAGGTTTTAACCTATAAACCCTAAATCTTAAATTGAAACAACTATCCCTAAATTATAACCCCTACACCTAAACTCCTAAACCCTATACCCTAAACTAACTCCTTATACCCTAAAACTAAGGCGCTTGTGAAAATTTTCAGTTTTCACCGCATGTGTATAGAATATTTATCCATTATGTATTTATATTAATGATTGTGTTATTTTTTCCATAATTTTTATATGTGATATTGTCAATGATGAGATCAATTCGACTGTTTTTCTTTTAATTTTTTACATTTAAGAAACAAAAATTAGATAAAAATTAAATTAATTCGATACCGATAACAATATTTATAATTTTTAAACATCATTCAGAAAATTACATTTGGATTCGATTTTTTTTTATCAAAGTTGATGACCACATAATATTGAGGAACATTATACATTAGTCTTTAGCATCTTTCCTTTCCCCGCATCTCAAATGATCAAAGGATGTCAGATTCTGAATGAAAAGGAAAAGGGATAGGCACCGAGAGAGTTTCCGGTACCACTATCAAACCAATAAAAACACAAGTAGGGAATCGAGTTTTTCATTTCTAGATGAGAATTTAGCCCATATGTTAAGAAAAAAGATTCTCATAAATGGGTGGGTTAAAATTTATTTTGGATGTTGCTATAGTAATCAAAGAAACTGCTGCATGACGTCGACGGCTTTAGAAAAAAATATTTTTACCGATTAAAGTTTCTCCCTTTCAAAGAAGTTTACTGTAGCTATTTAGTGAAATAAACTACCACCCGCCACACAAATCCCCCACTGTTCATCAATAGTTTTCTAGGAAGGTACAAATTCATGTTTGAGGACAAACCAATCAACAACACTTCCAGGGTAGGGAGTGATATCTTGTCCTGATATGGTCAGTGCAGACAGGCTTCCCCGGTGCTTCATTTGCATGCTGCGCCTGTGGTTGCTCCAAGTAGCCTTCCATCTCATCTTCGAGCTTGGTTTCATTCCATCTCATCTTCGAGGTTGGCTTCCAGTGTTCCTCGGACAATGGCCGAAACAATGGGGGAAAGAGGGAAGGTAAAGAAGGTACCAGTGCCAGTTAGCATATATAATAAGATACCATCCAACACCATTGAAACATGTCAGCTATACAACTTTACTACCTATCCCATCAACAGGAGTAATACTCCCCTGGTTCCTCAGCAGAAAACAGAAACTCTTGAAACACACGCATGGAAAATCCAAAGAGTATGACCATGAAACTAGTTGGATGGTTGTGTACCAACACTCTTAAAAGACCCAACTGCCTCAACTTTCATCAAGCAATCACATCCTAGTTTTGTAAACATCGTCAACAAAGAATCATGGTATCAAAGCATCATAGTCAATAGCTCAAGAACCATTCATTCGCAACAACAACTTCTTTTAGAGGAACATGCCAAGAGAATTCAATAGGTGCAGATATCATGAGCAGAACCTACAAGGAAATTGTTCCAACAGGATATTGACTTTGGTTTCAGCAAGTAATCTTAAGTTTTACTCATTTACAGAAATTTGGTTGTTCCACTTCCAAACAAAAGAATAAGGAAATAAAAGCTGCCATTTCAACCAGATATCTATAACAAAGACAGTCCACTGCATTGAAAATATATGTCGACCAACAAAGAAGACAGCCACCAAAATACAGTTGCAGCACATCGGAGAAAGTTAAGGCCACTGGGATTATAAAAGTAAACTGGTAAGCACACCAACACTCAAAAAATTTCAGCACCAGATCAAAAATTGCTTTGTAACACTTCTCTGGGGAAAGTTAATGTACAAAACATTAATTTATATAACAAAAATAAAGAATTTCGTTTAAGTCAAAAAAAATAAGCTGAATATCTCTGTATTAGTATAGTCCATTAGAGTACATAATAGAAAACTAAATTTGAATAGTGATATCAACCAAGAAATAAATAAACTTCCACATAGAGGAGATGCAACACAACCACAGATACCAGTGAAGATGGGCAAAAACACTGTCAATTCTTTTATTAAAAAATCATACTAATGGCTAAAAGGTACCGCATGAACAAAGGTTCCTAACAAAACATAGAAAAACTAGTCTACACCACATGTTTTGCCAACCAGCACTACAACAACCAAAAAAGGAATAAAGAAAAACATCTTAGAGGTGCAGCAAATCAAGAGAATTGGCTGTAAGAGCCCAGCTAATGCATTCATCTAGCCAGAGTATATATAGTCTGCATTCAGGCAATCAGCAGAACCACAAAAAGCATCTTCGTCCAACAAGCTGTCATAAACCTGAATCAAACAACCATTAACAACCCAATTCATCATTTCACATCATCAAGCAAAAAGGTCAAAAACTAATTGGAAACAATGTATTAAAACAAAAACACGCGCATGCACAATGTGCTTACTTGAAGGGATCACCTCAGATGTTTGCCCCTTGTCAAACAGACAAACTGACAAACACACAAAAAAGAGCAAACAGACAGAAATTGCAATAATCAGTCAATCAAATACATCTCTCTTATTAGCACCACAAAACATAAAAAAGGGGAATCATACATCTCCACAGTTTTAGAAAACTTTTCCTCAGAGAATTTGGAAAACCAAATAACGGAAAGCTAGATTTCATTTGAAAAATAAATGAAGATAATATATTTAGTTATTTACACAGACTAGCTAACAATTGAAACAAACAGCAAAAATGCATGAAAGGCACTAGAAGCAAATAAGAAAAGTGATCAAACAATGCAAAAATGACATGTTTAAGGCAAGGCAAACTGACGATAGTGACAAAAATACAAGGCACCGTATAGAGATTGAAATTACTGCTCTTCTTATCCTTGGATGCAATCAAGTGAAATGCACAAACACGGCCAATATTGATAATACAACCAAGTCAGACACTAAAAAAATCAGCGTACACATAAAAAGAAACAGCAAACTCAAACACGAAAGAGAACTGCTACCATATCTGGGGAACTGATTACACAGATGGACATCTCATCCAATCTTCATAAAAAATATATATGTTCTCTAACTGGTAGCAGTAAAATAAAACCAAGATAGTTATAAAAGCGTGACCAAAAGACTTGTATGCATACAAGTGCTTGGTAAAATCTCAGTTTCAAAATAAGTTTGAAGAACGCTTGTCCTTATCAACTCAACAATTCATTCAGATCATGCCAACAGATAGTAAAATCCACAAACTGAATACAGTTCTCTAGCAATGATTAGACATGAGATCATAATATGCCTTCCAACACAAGTCAAATGGAAAAATAAAGATATCTATATTGGGTAAGCCACAAAGAAAGAAACCTAAATGTCATACTAAAATAAGGAAATTTTAGCACTAACCAAGTAGGTGAAAATAAATACAAAAGTTGTAATAAACAGGTGGAAGATGAAAGAAGTTCAATAACTAGAGGAAAACATAATTTTTCTCAATTGCATACGCGGATGTTAAAAAAATATGGAAATACCCTCCATTTTAAATGTTTACTAGTCTTTTAGATAATTTCAGTAACCACCAGGGATCAACTGACTAGTGACTTTTGCCAAAAAAAAAACTCAATCAAAAGATTCTAGCATAGATATTAACCAGCAGCCATAGGTAAATGAAGTTTTCTATACAATATAGGCATATAGTTTTCAAAAAAGATTTGGACATGTAAAATGAAATATAAAGCTAATGTGAAACAGTGAACCATTTAAAAACACAACAAAATTTGACCGCAAATAATATATTCTACATAAAGCAAAGGCAAAACTACATGTAGACAACTATACAAGCATATTATTAGGCTATTAGCACGCAAGTAACACATTCTGACAGAACAAAGCAGGAAAATAACCAAAAAGTTTGAAGCAATTACACACAAGGAATCAATACCCACAATAAAGCAAATCAGCAAACACAAAAAAACAAAAAATAACTCAATCTAAATAACCAACCGAGTTAAAAACACATAAGGGAAAACAACCTCAGTAGAAAGGTGGCCCAGTAGGATACATAGCACCGGGTGGAACTCTCGGAGCAGGGGATGCCTGGTGAAGTGGATTAGGGAAAGCACCTGAGGAAGACAAGCTATAATGAGAAGCCTCTGGATAACCAGAAGTCGGCATCCCAACCGAACTAGGCGGCAATCTATACAATGAAGAACCTCCGCCTGCAGCAGCCAATGCAACTCCTGCACCAGCACCACTCAACCCACCATAGCCAGTTGAACCTGGTGCACCATAGGCAGCTGGACCTGGACCACCATAGCCACCATACGGGCCACCAACTCCAGATCCATAACCACCACCAGCACTGCCATTTCCACTCAAAGCCCCAACTCCTGATGAATTCAAGGGATGAGGATGACCCATTGGACCCGGCGGCCCTTGTAGTCCACCTGAAAATCCAGTGTAACCACCCGGTCCACCATATCCTCCACCAGGTCCTCCCATTCCCATCTCTGGATTGCCTGGAACTGCACCTCCACTTTGCATCATCCCATCTTGTCCTTGCTTCCCTTTTTTCCCTTCAATAGCCAGCTTACAATTCATTTGTCTCCCATCAATGTTCTTCACTGGCTCCACTAACGCTGCCTGAGCCCCTTCTGCCGTCTTATAAACAAAAAGAGCAAATCCCCTTGATTTCCCTGTCTGTTTATCAAAACCCAAAGGCCCCTCTTCTATTTCCCCATACTGAGCAAAATAACCCAACAACTTATCCGCCGGCATATCATACGGTACATTGGCTACATAAATCTTCCTCATATGAACATCCACCGGATTACTATTCGTCCCCGAATTACCTGCCGCAGCCAGCTGTGTCACCGTAACTCTCCCGTCAATTTTCTTACTAGGTTCTTTAAGAGCAAGCAAAGCACCATCAACATGCTTAAACGTAACAAATCCATACCCTTTCGATTTCCCCGTAGTCTTGTCAAGGATAACAACCGCTTCTTCGAGTTCCCCATAGACCGAAAAGAGTGAACGAATGCCGTCGGTTGTGGTATCCCAACCCAACCCACGGATGAAGAGCTTCCGTAGAGATGTGTCTTGATCGGCGATAGATCGGACGGCAGAAAGAACGTCGACGTGGCGACAGACGGCTTCTTGGAGGATGTCCAGGAGTTGGTCGACGGTGAATCGCTCGATTAGTTTGCGGCCATCTTGTGGGGTTAGTTTGGTGATTGGATCAGGTTCCGATATTGCTGAAACTGTACCGTTTTCATCAAGCTTGCGCTTTTTGGTTGGATCCATGAATTGCATCTTTGAGGATTCTTTACCTTTTAAAACCCTAACCCTAAGAAACTCAAAGAAAGCGGCTTTCGACTTGATGTTGAATATAAAGAGAATTGTACGAGTGTGTTGTTTTTATAGGATTTGGGGCCTCCCGGCTTTTATGTCTAAACTTGTGAGCCGGTTTGGTTTTGGGCCAACAAATTTCACTACTATATTAATTTTTAGGGTAATCTTTTCCAGTGGCCCCTTTCGTTTATGGTGTGTTCTATTTTGGTCATCAGAATTCAAAACAGATTATTCTGGTCACTTACGTTTAGAATCGTTTCTATTTTGGTCCCTTAGTTGTTAGTCTCCGTTACTTTAAAAAATTAGTTTCTAATTTAACCCCCAAACTTTCAAAATTTTATTTTTCACTTCCTCAAAAATTATAAAACTAAAACCCCATAAAATTAAATCAATGGCTATAACCCACCACTACAACCCATTCCCCCAAGATTAAAAGCGTCAACTTCCACTACAAGAGCTTTGACAACGATGCTCATATTTGGTCTGAAATCAGCTTCGTATTGCACACACAATGCAGCAACAACAACCATCTGCAATCAGAACGATAAAATGCTTCTTATAAAGTAGGGTTTTCTCGATTTCCTCTTATTTGTTTCTCATTATTAGTTCTTGATGTGCTCCCTTCTCAATGTTGCTAGATTTCTTATTGTCATCAACTCGTGGTTGTAAACAGCAGGACGATGAATTGGATGAGCTTAGTGCAAGTGTTCAGAGAATTGGAGGTGTCGGGCTTACTATGCATGAAGAACTTATTGCACATGTGAGTAGTTACCAGTAATCTCTCCAGTTAACATATACGTGAATGGATTGCTACTGTAGTCAGTATATACCATTTGATATCCGCATAGGTTCGGTGTTATCCATTCGACGTGCTAATTTGAATGCCTTAGTGCTTCAGGAGAAGATATTAGATGAATTGGGTACCGAAATGGACAGTACAAAAAACCGACTGGATTTTGTTCAGGTAATTATTATCTACAATCTGCAATCAGAAATATTAAATATTTGGTCTTGTGTTCTTATTTCTCCAAAACCTTACCTGAATATGCGGCCCTTTAATTGTGTTGCTCGTCTATTCTTTCGTTTTTTTCAATGCAAAAAAATGGCTATAGTTATGAAGAAAGCTGGCGCTGAGGGTCAAATAATGATAATACTATTTTTGCTAGTTTTGTTCATCATTCTATTCATTTTGGTCTTCTTCACTTAAAATACGAGAGCTCTCATCAACACATAGGCAAGATACGAGAGCTCCCATCAACACAGTTGATCTATTTTTGCTAGTTTTGTTCATCATTCTATTCATTTTGGTGTTATCCACGATGCTTAATTTTATGCAGGGAACCATTAGATGCAAACTCATAGGCAAGATACGAGAGCTCCCATCAACACAGTAACCAAGCAATTGAACAAAGTTTTCATTCTTCAACCTTGATACGATGGAAACCTGAAAATCCATTCATAAGTGGATATAAATATGGAAACCTTGATATAAATATGTATTGTTGGGTTATAGCCATTTGTAATGGAAGTTGACGCTTTTAATCTTGGGGGAATGGATTGTAGTGGTGGGTTATAGCCATTGATTTAATTTTATGGGGTTTTAGTTTTATAATTTATTGGGAAGATGGTGAAAAATAAAAATTTGAAAGTTTGGGGGTTAAATTAGAAACTAATTTTTTAAAGTAACGAGACTAACGGCTAAGAGACCAAAATAGAAACGATTTTAAACGTAAGTGACCAGAATAATCTTTTTTGAATTCTGGTGACCAAAATAAAATACACCCTAAACGAAAGGTACCACTAGTGAAGATTACCCTAATTTTTAATATAAATATAATTTTTATGATTATGTAATATAAAATAATTTATGTCGCAAAAAATAAGGTAATTTAAATATAATTTATTAATCATTATAATATGTTTTTTATAATTTATTTTTATTATAAATATAATTTGAGAAAATATTTTATGTACTGGTGTAAAAATTTTGTTTCCTATAAATAGGTTCAATTTAGGGTTCAAAGATTTAGTTTATGATTTAGTTGTTTATGTTTTAGTGTTGAAGATTAGAACTTAAAGTTTAGGGTTAAAATTTAGAGTTTAGGTTTTAGTGATTAGGTTTAATGTTTAAATATTTAAATTCTAGATTTTAAAGTAAATTTTAGACATGCTTGTGAACTATTTTTTCACATCGAGTGCATAGAATAATAACTCATATATTTTTAATTACTTGTTTTGATATATAATATATAATATATAATTTTAATTATAAGGTCGTGTTTTTTATGGTCATTTTATACTTTTATCCCTCCTCTACTTGTTAAAGATGGATTGAGTGGGGTGTAGGGACGGAGCTAGGATTAAACTATGAGGAGGCAAGTGATTAATTTTTAAATAAATATGGTTCTCAAAAGTAATTAAATCATAAATTTAAGGTTGAATTTCACTAATTTTAAAATTGAAGAGTCTAGAAAATGATTAAACCAGAAAAATGAGGGTCAAGGCTTAATTTCATTAATTGCAACTTAAGGGGTCTTAAAAATAATAAACCAAAAAAAATTGGAGGAACAAGGACTTAATTGCAATAATTTTAAAACTATTAGTGATCTAAAATTAATAAAACCATTTAAAGTGGGGGTAATTGCACCTCCAATACTCCATGTGGTTCCGTCCCCGAAGGGGTGTTTGTGTTAGTGTGATTGTACCGTTAAAAATTTCAGATTCTGATATAATTTAGGTTAAAACAAAATATTCATGTCAAAGTTTAAATCCTCAAAATCATAACTCTTAATTGGAAATTAGTTACTACTAGACCTGACAAATTTGACTCGAGAATTGAGAACCGAACCAATTTATTCATACTGAGACCCGAAATTGACCCGAACAAGATGACCCAAATTCGATTCAAAACCTGAAATAAACCGAACTGAATTTCAGTTGAACCAAAAATAGACCTAAACTGATTTCACCTGAACCCATAGTAACTCGAACCGAAGGCAATCTGAAATAAAGAAAATATATTAAAATAAGGGTAATCTTCACCAGTGGTCCCTTTCGTTTAGGGTGTGTTCTATTTTGGTCACCAAAATTAAAAAAATATTATTCTAGTCACTTACGTTTAGAATCGTTTCTATTTTGGTCCCTTGGCCGTTAGTCTCCGTTACTTAAAAAAATTAGTTTCTAGTTTAACCCTTAAACTTTCAAATTTTTATTTTTCACCATCTTCCTCAAAAATTATAAAACTAAAACCCTAGAAAATTAATTCAAAACCCTAACCTCTACCTCCCCTCCCTATAAATTCACTGCACACAAAGAACACAGAAAATCACACAACTGAAAATTCGTAGACAAGGCTCATTGTACCTTAGAAAAATTGATAATATAAATTAAGTTAATGTATGAGATTTCGATTGGCTACAATATTCTCTTGTAACTTTGATATTATAATAAATTTTTTTCAAAGAGGAACTAATCTAGTTATTATGAGCCATGTTTGCAGATACTCTAATAGATTCGGCCTACGAATCTTTCAAAGATGATGTGCTACAGACAGCAGCAAAAGAACATTCGGTTGTTAAAGCTCAGCCTAGTAGTTTGGTGTTGCAGAATATCTCAAAGTCCAACCATTTTAATTATTGTAAACCGTTTTATTTTCTATGGTCCAACAAGCCATATAAAAGCAAAGGAATTACTTGCACGACATGGAAGAAAGACTAAAAAAAACAAGAACTAAGAAGGCATATTATATATATGAAGACAAACTAAGAATCTTCAGAAGAAAACAAACCAAAAGTGTCTTCAACTTTGTATTCTTTTTTATACTCGGTGAAATAATACATGCTAACTTTGTAACAAACATGATACTCCAGGATCATTCTCACCTTGAAATAATTACCATGTTGGGCAAAATGTAACAGTGTTGATCATCAGAAGTAGAAAAACTTCTTGCAACTCCTTAAAAACTCAGGCAATTAACAGAATCTTCTCCATCTATTGACAACTTTCAAGAATATAGCAAAATCAATCACGCTTGACAGCACTTTTAGGTCTTTTTTTTAAATATTTGAGCCAAACACCATCTTCTGGTAAGGTTTTGACTTTGTCGCCTATCATGAAAAGAGATTTCTCGCTCCCTTCTTCCAAACACATCGTACAGGCAAAGTTCCAGTTGAGTTCTGGCTCCCATCATCCTTGTTATCCCATGGTTCAGGTTCAGAGTCTGGCTCAGAATTTTTGAGATCCAGTAGTGATGCCATTGAACCATCACCAAGCCGCACTTGATGAATCTTTGAGGTTTTCTTTTGCTGCTTGCTACCACCGCCTCCATCCCCCGATCCAACTTTCACGTATAAGGACTCATTTTGTCCCCCTGATTTTATTGATGGCTGATTGCTTGAATTTAGTTGTAACACCCCGGTTTAGGGGTCGGGTGAAAAATAATAATTTAATATTATTTATGGGTCCAGTTTTATAATTAAGATAATCTTTGGGCCTCGTATTTTCAACAAATGATTTTTAACTTGGTCTTATGCTAAATCAAGCCCTAAATGCCATGGGTGTCATGCTTTTGGAATTTTCCCTTTTCATTAAGGGTAAATGGGTCTTTTGGGTTAAAACAAAAGAATTAAAACTATCAAAAACTCACTCATCTTCTTCCTACCTCCATCAAACCCACGTCAAAAACCCCTCCCCCTTTAGGAGCACTATTCCATTCCATAACTCACCCATTCTTGAAGGTTTTTCAAAGGTAAGGTCGTATTTGACTTGCTCTCATTATCCTCTACTAGCACATACCTTTATTTTCTAGAAAACTCATGATTTTAGTAATTTGGGTGTTTTGAAATTTTGATTAAAAATGTCATTTTTAGCATCCTTAACTTAGGTTTTTGATTCATTTGTGTTATATGAGTTGTTTTGAGTCCAAAGGAGTCCAATGGGTATGATTTTTACAATGTCTTATGGAATTTTCGGATTTGGGTGAAAATGAGGTTTTTGGGAGGTTTTAAGTTGAGTTTTGGGGGTGTTTTAGGTGGAATCTTGAGGGCTGATGGTTAGGGTACATGTAAGTATTATTTTGAAGGCTTTAGGGAGTAATTTGAGGGTTGAAATCAATGGTTTTGAGGGGTGCTTAAGGGCTGCTCGGATTTTGGAATTTTGAGCTTGTTTTCAACGGAAAATGGATGTCTTGTGCTTGGTATGTAATCCGGATTGATTGTTTTAGAATATGGACTGATTTGAGGTATTTGCTTGGTGTTGGAATGACTAGAAACGAGAAATTTGGTCGGTGAAGCTTCGGGGACAAATCCGGGGATTTCGGAGTCTTGAGCTTGGTCTTCGATCTTCTCTTGGGTAGCAACGGTGAGTAGAATTATTAGTTTTTACATTGTGCTCGATATAGATTCCCTTGGGGTTTGGGTGGAACCTTGAGAGGTCACCTAAACCCATGTGTAAGCTTCTCTACTCTCATGTTGTCGTGGCATGTTGATTGTGTATACGTTGTGATTATTGAATGCATTTTAAGTTGTTAATGTTGTAGTCGTGTTGAGTTCGTGCCTCACGTGATGGTGGTCTAAACTACGGTGATGTGTAGTCCCGCCGGTAGTGACTAGTAGGGTAGTACTTTGATGTGTAGTCCCATTGGAAATCCACTAGTCGAAACGGTGATGTGTAGTCCCACCGTACGTGTATGGTGGTTGTGCTTGTGCAAACCAAGTGTTGTGGTTGAGATAGACCCTTGTGCATTCCATCGCTTTCTTGCATATAAACCGTGTTTTGGAAAACTGCATGTTGTGAATTATAGAGCCTCTCTCACTAAGCTAGTTGGCTTATGCTCTTATTGTTTTCAACGTGCAGATCGTTAGAGTTCGGGAGGCGAGCGGGCGAAGGAGGAGCTTTTGGAGTTCTCAAGCAAGTCTAAGTATGGTTTGCTTTTGTAATAATGCCTAGACAATGGGGTATAGAGTTTGGGAGTTGGGGTCAAACTCCTTAGGGATTTATGTTGAGCATGTTAAACTCATGGTAGTGTTATGCTATTGTTTCATGGTTTGTGTTGTATGTCTGATATGTTGCTTATGCGAGCATGCCTTAACATGTATGTTGTTGGCCTATGTATGCCTTACATTTGACTATCCCTTGTGAGGAGTTCTATGCTTGCTAAGTGTGCACTTTTGGGTAAAATTGCATGAAGCTTTGATTGGTATGAATTTCGTTAGATTAAATGCCTCACATGTTAAATTTTGATTGTGATTTGATGTATGTATGCTATATGTGTTTAAGGGAGTCCATAAATACATCTAGAGTCTTGTTTGAGGTCACCAAGTTGGAATTGGTAGAATTGCAGTGCAGGGGGTATCGATACCCCTAACTAGGGTATCAATACGGTCTTGCCCAAAGGCCTCAGATTTTGCCTGGCGTATCGATACCCTAAGGGTATCGATACCCTCCAAAGTTACTGGAATTTGGAGGTGAGAGTGAGAGTAGAGCGTATCGTTGACCGAGAAGGGCGTATCGATACGCTCAAGGGCTGTATCGATACGGACTTCTCGTGGTTGACTTCTTGGGTTGACCTAGAAAGGGGGTATCGATACCCCTGGTAAGGGTATCGATACGGTCTGCCCTGTAAGCTTAAAAATGGACTGTTTATGCATGGTCGTGGTTCGAATGTGTTTTCCTTTGAATGTTTTCCGCTGTTGTGAATCACATAGGACCTAATATTCATCTAGGCAAGATTAATATAAAAAGAAAAAAAATAGGGTTGCTAACCGAGGGGGAATCCTTTGGGTTTCGCTTCGGTTTTCCCCGTGTGGCTCGCTCGGACCGGTCATCCGGCCAGACCGGGATGAGGGGGTTACATTTGTTGGTATCAGAGCCTGAGGTTTCCGAGACCTCGGGCAGGTAAGTGAGGTAAGTTAAGGTATTATGAGTGTCTTGCCATGAATGTTTGAATTTTGTCTTTGCACGGTGTATGAATGCATGCTATGGTGACCTTGCTGCTGTTTGAGAGTTGGTTCGAGTCCCCATTGTTAGGCGTTGTTGTCAAAATAAAAAGGGAAAATTGTTTTGGTTTAAAAGAGCTTGAGAACCGGAGTCCTTTTGTAACCCCCTCGTCCCGGTCTGGCCGGATGACCGGTCCGAGTGAGTCACACGGGGAAAACCGAGTGAAAACTCCCTAAGGAATTCCCCCTCGGTTAGCAACCCTATTTTTTTTTCATTTTAAGTCTTGTCTAGATGATTATTAGATCCTAAGGGGTCATACAGCGGAACAACATTTACGAAACACACAAACGAACTCAATTAAAACTTATACTGCAGGAGGTATCGATACACCTGAGGGGTGTATCGATACCCCTTGACTAGGTTAACTGGTCAGAGTCAACCAGAGGAGACCGTATCGATACGCCAGGGACCCGTATCGATACCAAGATGGACAGTAGCTCCAGTGACCAAAATGGTATCGGTACGCCCCCTCGTGTATCGATACACGATGCCTGAAACAAGAAGGCGGTATCGATACCAGACCTGCCGTATCGATACTCCTGCACAGCAAAAACCTCCAAACTCAACTAAAACGAACAAGACTTGAACCTAGATGCAATTTAGGACTTCCCTAGACCCAAACACGCACTCATACAACATTTACATACAAATATATAGCCATACAAGCACCCAACATGTATAAACAACAAGGAACTCATGCAAAGGACTCAAGATGGCATTCAAGCATTTAAAGATCATACTTCGACATCCAAACATATAGGTCACTTCTAAGGCACATGGCCAACATTCAAGATAAGCATTTAGGCATGAATTACAATTTTGACATGGCAACACAAGCCACACAAAAGCAAGTTAACAAGGAGTCTAAGCAAGCTCCTAAGCAACTAACATTCATCCAACAAAACATCACATATAAAAGAGTCATACAAGCTCATACACAACCCATGCCACATTGCTAACTAATACAAAATCACCATCGTACTTGAGTCACAAACTTGGAAGCCCTTCTTGCCTTGCCTCGAGCTAACGCCAAGCTAGCGATCTGCATTGTTGAACATTGAGAGCGTAAGCTATAAGCTTAGTGAGGGTGCTCTAAAACAAAAAGCATCAACAATGCAGGGTTCAAGCGTGTAAATCCTAATCTCACATACATCAAACATTAACGTGTAACCAAGTAGACCTAGCTAGTCTTTCAAGTGGCATATATGGTCTCTCGATCCTAACAAGTTTAAACACCAACATTCACTTCATGCAACAATACCACATACTACAATCATATATCACCATCATATATCACAATACATGAACAAGATTAATTGGCCACTTTAATTACCCCGATTGTGCGGATTTATAACTCAACAACACTTTACCTCGGTGGGATTACACTCATCACCGGACCTTGCGTGTGCGGGATTCCACTCATCGCCACACGCCCTACGGATGGGATTCCACTCATCATCCCGTAGAAATATATAAAAAGCTTCCGGTGGAATGTTACATCACCGTACTCCTCCTTGATGACTTAACGCCATCAAGGCCACGTACGTTTTGACTCAATTTGTGTGCACACTATCCTAATTGTAAAACCTATGTTTGATTTTGATATAACTAGATCTTTAAGGATCAAATTGAAGAACTTAAAATTGTTTGTACAAATCCCTTAATAAGTTTTTGAAACCCCAAAGACTTTAAACTGATTTATTAGAACTCAAACTCAAATATTTTCTAAGTGTTCCAAGGCAAAAATATTGAAAAACGTCAACCAGTATCGATACCCATCAAGGAGTATCGATACCTTTTTAGCAAAGTTTGCCACTGTCGGAACAAGTATCGATACGGCAAACCCTAGTATCGAAACACTATGAAATCAGTATCGATACGGATCAACCAGTATCGATACCATTTTATAATTATTATTTTCAAAGTCGGTTTAAAAATATAACCGTTGAGATTTTTAAACGGTCACTAAACCGGTATCGATACCCCTAACCCTAGTATCGATACCACTGTTGACAGTGAGCTATGTCGAGAAAAAGGTATCGATACAGCTTGTGCTGTTTCGATACCCAGTACCGATACGCCAAGAACGCGTATCGATACCCCTTTATTATTTGTACACAACGGCTATTTTTTTTGTGAGACAGGTATCGATACCCCACTATAGAGTACCGATACTCATAGCTGGAAAAGTGCAAGAAAGTGGAGAAAAAGCTTTCCAACGGCTATAATCTTAAAGTCAACACTCACAACGGTTGGAAATCATCAAGAGGCTATAAAAAGACCCCAAGAAGCTCCAGCAACATATGATTGAACCTCAAGAAGATATCAAAACATCAAATCCAAGCATTTGTGCAAAAATCCTACTTTGTCTAGAAACCCCAATTGTATCCTTCATTTCTATTTTGTTCAATTGGGTTGAGTGCTTGATATTGGGCTATCATTTGTATTGAGAGATACCTTATTAGCCACCAAATTTCTTTGTTCTTTTGTGTGAGGATTGGGTTAATTTTTGGGTAGAAAAATTAACCGAAATTGTAAAGGTTGCCTCCTTGTCCTGGAAAAAGGGGACGAACAATTTAGTGGAAATTGTTGGAAATCCTTGGTGAGACTAAGGTAGTGGATGTAGAGTTCGGTTGGTGAACTTGAACCACTCTAAATTCCCGTGTCAATATTTTTAAGTTGCAATTTCCGTTACAACATCGTTAAAATTCCAATTCACCCCCCCTCTTGGTTATTATCATTCGTGTGATCCACTCAACAATTGGCATCAGAGCTTAACTCTTTGAGGATTAACAACCGCAAGAGGAGATCCTTGGAAGAAGTGTGATCATCATCAAAATCAAGAGATGTCATCAACCTCCGCTCCCGGCATGTACGACTCACAATCCACCACAAAGCCTCCTTTCTTCAATGGTGAGAACTACTCATTTTGGAAAAATAAAATGTGTCTATTTATTAAATCAAGTGACTACCTTGTGTGGGATGTCATTGAGGATGGACCATATATCCCATTGAAGCAAGATGTTGATGGCAAGATGGTGCTTAAAAGAAGAACGGAAATGAGTGAAGAGGAGAGGAAAAAGATCCAAGTAAATGATAAAGCTCTTCACATGCTATTCTGTGCTTTCGGTCCGGACATCTACTCAAAGGTCTCATCAATTGAAAGTGCCAAAGAAGTGTGGGACACTCTTGAAACCACCTATGAAGGCACCAACGATGTCAAAGAAACTAAGATTGGAATTCTCAATCTTAGTTATGAAAATTTCAAAATGGAATTCGATGAGACGGTGTCAAAGATGTTTGATCGATTCTCCACAATTGTAAATGGTCTAAAGGGCTATGGAGAAGTTATACCGGAAGACAAACTTGTCCGAAAGCTACTCTATTCACTTCCTGAATCTTGGGATGGGAAGAGAACCGCAATCATCGAAGCAAAGAATTTAAAAACTCTAAAGCTTGATGAACTTGTAGGCTCTCTCCTTACTCACGAAATCATGAAGCAAGGAAGAGAAGATGAAAGAAAGAAAGAAGAAAAAAGAATGGAGAAGCTTGAAGGGGAGAAAAAGAAGAAAATGGGAATAGCTCTCAAGGCTAAAACTTCCCAACTTGATGAAAGTTCATCTAGTGATGAGGATGAGCTTGAAGAATTGGCTATGATAGCCAAACGATTCTCACGCCTTATGAGGTCCAACCGAGGAAGAAAAATCCAAAGGAAAATGGACTTTAAAAACAAGAACAAAGAAGAAGGAAGGGATCCAATCACTTGCTTCGAGTGCGGACAACCCGGCCACATACGTTCGGAGTGCCCTCAACTCAAGAAGAAGGGCTTTGAGAAGAAGAAAAAGCTCAAAGCCAAGCTTGCTACTTGGAGTGATGAGGAGTCATCGGAGGATGACGAACAAGAAGTGGCGAACCTCTGCCTCATGGCACTTGAGGAAGATTCCTCCTTGGTAACCTCTAACTCATCTACTTTAGATTTTTCATATGAAGAATTAAATGATGCTTATGATGAGTTACAAGAGGTATATGATGAATTAGTTGAGAAGTATAGGGAGTCGGTCATTAGAAATAGAAAAATTATTATAGAATTAAAAGAGAAAAATGACTCACTTACTCAAACTAATTCTAAAATTGAGAAAAAGATATTAGGATTAGAAGATGAACTTAAATTCTTTCAAAAAGAAAATATTGATCTTAATAATCTTTTATCTCAAAATAATTGTGAACACCAAAAGGTGTTAAGTGAGCTAAATGAGCTCAAAAAGTCTTTAAAAATTAATGGTAGTGTTAAACATGACATAGGAGAATCCTCTAGAACACACCAATATAAGAAAAAGACTAACTACTACAAACAAAATAACTATCCTAGACATAGTAAAGTTAAAAGAATTAGAAATGTATGGGTTCCTAAGGAACTTGTTAAATCTAATGATATTATTGCTATGTCACCTTGGATTCCTAAGGGAACCAAAGTTTTAGGAACTAACACACATGGACCCAAAATGATTTGGGTACCAAAAACAAAAGTTTAAATATCTTTGTTTGTAGGGGGAGCATTGCTACAAGGCCAAAGCACAAAGTCAAAACTCATGGTACCTTGATAGTGGATGCTCGAGACACATGACCGGAGACAAGAGTCGACTCATGGATCTAAAGCCAAAAAGTGGAGGAGTAGTAACATTTGGTGACAACTCCAAAGGCCACATTGAAGGTATTGGCTCCATTGGTAATCACTCTACTACTTTCATTGAAAATGTTTTATATGTCAATGGTCTTAAACATAATTTATTGAGCATAAGTCAACTATGTGATAAAGGTTTTAATGTTATATTTGATAAAACCGGTTGTAAAATTGTAAACATTAAAACTAATAATATTATGCTCATAGGTCATCGCATAGGGAATATATACATGGTGCATCTAGATAACATACATACATCTCATGCATGCTTAGTTGCTCAAAACGAAAATGATGCATGGTTGTGGCATAGGAAGCTAGGACATGCTAGCACAAGTGTTTTAGAAAAACTAGTCTCTCTAAACCTAGTTAAAGGTTTACCCAAGATAAAATTTTCAAACGATAAAATTTGTGATGCATGCTCAAAGGGTAAACAACATAGATCTTCCTTTAAATCCATTAATGACATTTCTACTAGTAGATGTTTACAACTAATCCACATGGATTTATTTGGGCCAATTAGGACTATGAGCTTGGGTGGCAAATCATATGCTTTTGTATTAGTTGATGATTTTTCTAGATTCACTTGGGTTCTCTTTTTAAGTACTAAGGATGAGGCTTTGGAAAAATTCATCACATTTTCAAAATTAATTCAAAATGATCTTGAACTTAAAATTTCACATATTAGAAGTGATCATGGAACCGAATTTCAAAATTTAGGATTTGAAGATTTTTCAAATGAAAATGGTATTAGCCATAATTTTTCAGCTCCTCGAACTCCTCAACAAAATGGGGTAGTTGAGAGGAAAAATAGAACTTTACAAGAAATGGCTAGAACTATGCTTTGCGAAAATAATTTACCAAAATATCTTTGGGCGGAAGCAACAAACACAGCTTGTTATATTATAAATCGAGTAACCATTAGGCCGATTTTAAAAACACCTTATGAGATTTTAAAATCTAAAAAGCCTAATATTAGCTACTTCCACCCTTTTGGATGTAAATGTTTTGTTTTAAATAATGGAAAAGATAATTTAGGTAAATTTGATGCAAAAAGTGATGAAGCTATTTTTATAGGTTACTCTTTAACCTCTAAAGCCTATCGAGTATTTAACAAAAGAACTTTAGTTGTAGAAGAATCTGTTCATGTTGTATTCGATGATAATCCCCTTCCTAGGAAGGATTCTTGTGATGATGATAATGTAGGAATCATAAATACCTTTGATGGAGGTCAAACTTCAAAGAAGGATGAGATTCAACCAAAAGAAGAAGACACACAAGATCCACCTCTTGAAGCCTTGAAGGACTTGGCTATTGAGGAAAAGGAAGTTAGCTATCCAAGGGAGTTGAACTATGTCAAAGATGGTAAAATCTTGGGTGATCCATCCTAGGGGGTAACCACTCGTTCTTCTCTTAGATTAATGAATCATATTGCATTTATCTCATGCATAGAGCCTAAAAATATCAAAGAAGCTTTGAAAGATGATTTTTGGATTATGGCTATGCAAGAAGAGTTAAATCAATTTGAGAGAAGTAATGTTTGGACATTAGTTGATAGGCCTAGTAATCAATCTACAATAGGAACTAAATGGGTCTTTAGGAACAAACTAGATGAGAGTGGTAACATTGTGAGAAATAAAGCTAGACTTGTAGCACAAGGTTACACTCAAGAAGAGGGAATAGATTTTGATGAAACCTATGCACCCGTAGCTAGAATGGAAGCCATTAGGATGTTGCTTGCATATGCATGTTATCATAATTTCAAGCTTTTTCAAATGGACGTTAAAAGCGCATTTTTAAATGGTTTTATAAATGAAGAAGTGTATGTAGAACAACCACCGGGTTTTGAAGATTCAAAATTTCCAAATCATGTTTTCAAACTTACAAAAGCACTTTATGGTTTAAAACAAGCTCCTAGAGCTTGGTATGAAAGGCTTTCAAATTTTTTTATTGAAAAAGGATTTGAAAAAGGTAAGGTGGACACTACACTCTTTATAAAAATGTATAAAAATGACATTTTAGTAGTTCAAATTTATGTTGATGATATTATATTTGGATCTACTAATGAATGTTATTGTCAAGAGTTTGCTAAGTTAATGCAAGGTGAATTTGAGATGAGCATGATGGGGGAGCTCTCATTCTTTTTGGGACTCCAAATCAAACAAATGAAGGATGGCACCTTCATAAATCAAGCAAAATACATTAAGGATATGCTCAACAAGTTTGGCTTGGAGAACACGAAGCCTCAAGCCACTCCTATGAGCTCATCTACAAAGCTTGAAGGAGGTAAGTGTGTTGACTCTAAGCTTTATCGCTCTATGATTGGATCTTTGCTTTACCTTACCGCAAGTAGACCAGATATACTGTTTAGTGTTTGCTTGTGTGCTAGGTTTCAAGCTAGTCCTAGAGAGTCTCACCTTATAGCCGTTAAGAGAATCTTTAGATACCTTAGAGACACTCCTTGTTTAAACCTTTGGTATCCTAGAGTCTCTACCTTCAACCTTCATGCTTACTCGGATGCGGATTATGGGGGTTGCAAAATCGATAGGAAAAGTACTTCGGGAACTTGTCAATTCTTAGGTAGTATGCTCATATCTTGGTTCTCTAAGAAACAAAATAGTGTAGCTTTATCTACCACCGAAGCCGAGTATATATCCTTAGGGAGTTGTTGTGCTCAAGTCCTTTGGATGAAGCAACAACTCTTAGATTATGGTGTAAAAATAGAAACTATACCCCTTAAATGTGATAATACAAGTGCAATATGTTTAACGAAAAATCCCATCCAACACTCTAGAACCAAACATATAGAAATAAGGCATCATTTCATTAGAGATCATGTCCTTAAGAAAGATGTGGCTATAGAGTATGTAGACACCTTAAATCAATTAGCGGACATTTTCACAAAACCATTAGATAAAGAGCGTTTTTGGTCCCTTAGAAGAGAGTTGGGTCTAACTAGCCTATCTTGACCTTTAGGACCTCTTTTTAGAATTAAATGTGCTTGATTTTGTGAAATTACCATGTTTATGTGTTTAGTCTCCCAATTTCTTCCATGCATATAGTTAGGGGGAGTATGTTTCTGTTAAAATATGCTTAGACCTGTTCATTCATCATTTGCATACTTTTAAGAGATGTTAAGTTCATGTCTTTGGTTATTTTTAACCAAATAGGCAAAATTCTGGGCATAAGGTATCGATACTGCCCAATGGGTATCGATACTTGTTCTTCATTTCAATTTCCCAGAATTTCTCATCGCTTCACGCGTATCGATACCGCCTCATGCGTATCGATACCCTCTTCCAACGGTCAGAATTGAGAAAAGACAATTCTATCCCTGTATCGATACCCACTAAGGAGATGATGGCATTAAATAGGCTTTTAATGAGATCTAATTTTACCAAAATTAAAACTCTTTAATATCCTATTAACCCTAAACGTTTTTGGCTATATAAAGGTCTCTTCTCCTTCATATTCTCCACCAAAAATCAAAAGAAACCCTTGAATCAAAGCTTTTTGCTCTCTCTCAAAATTTTCTCTTCAAAATTTCTATGGCACCAAAAGAGCATTCAAGGAAACGTCAAAGAGTTCTTCTTGCCGGAGACTCTTCAACTCCCGGATCGGTTGCTCGTCCGGATTATGCTACTATCTACAACCAATCCTTTGAGAATTCCGAGGGTCTTCCTTATTTCCGCCAATTTGAAAATTACAAAATTCGTGCGGAGAGGATCGTATCCATCCCCTTCCTCGACTCCGAGCGCTTCAAGTTTGAATATCTTCCGCTTCTTCGTCTTTGAAATTTCATGCATTTTCTCACTATTCCGGGTATTTATTATCGGCTTTTGGTTTTGATTTTCTTTTCTAATGCTAAATGCATTTATCGTAATGGAGAAGTCGTTGCCATTCGATCTTATCTTATGGGGAAGCAAATAGTTCTTGATGTTAAGTCTATTTGTGAGGTTTTTAAATTGGAGGATGAAGGTGAAGATAATGAGAATGCCTTAGGGCATGTTCTTAGCGGTTCCGTAACCGTCCTCAATGCTCATGATCGAATCCTACATTTGATGGTATCATGGTGGCTTCGTCCCTCCGGAGGCAAATATTCCACCATCCGTCTATTGGATGATTTTTGGATTCGAAGTTTCCGTCAACGAAAACGTCCAAATCTTGCTCGCATCATGTTCAATGAGATTGCTTATCATGTTCAACAACGTGAAACTCCTCTCATCACATCCTTTATCTATGGTACGGCCTTAAGCTATTACTTTGTTCAAAAGGATATTGATTGTTCGTTTGATCTTGCTTCTACTCTTACCGATCCTATCGACGAACATTCTCTTGCTCGAAGCAAATTTCATTATTTTAATGGAAATTGGCTACGTCTTACCGAGCTTCCACCCGAGGCCGCCGCCGCCTTAGAACAACAAGCTCCTCAAGCTCCTCAAGCTCCTCAAGCTCCTCAAGTCCCACAACCCAATATGGATAATCTCATGACATATCTAAATGAACAATTCACCGGGTTGAGTACTCGTCTTACCTCTATAGAAACTACATTTGATACGAGGATGACGGGTATGGAGAATCGCCTTACATCCCTCGAAAGCAAGCAAAATTCCTCGAATATTTCCATTGCCGCTTTCCACGATGAATGGCGTAATAGCATGAGGAACAATGACCCTTTAGGAGATGAAGATGACGATGATGAAGACGATGAAGATAATGCCTAGACTTCTATCCTTGCATATCATATCATATCATTTAGGATTTTTTTTATGCACCTATGTTTTATGTTCTTAGGATTAAGTTTATTATTAAGATTAATACCTATGCTTTGATTATTTAGGATTTAGGTTTGCTTATGTTTTGGATTTCTCGTTTTATGATATAATAAGATTATGTTGCTTATCTTTATACTCTTGATATTTGATGCACATTATGCTCTCACAATTTTTTTTGATCTAACAAAAAGGGGGAGAAGAATAGCTCACAAACAAACTTCAAAATTTTTTGGTTTTGATTTTTCAAAATTTTTTTTTTGGTTTTGATTTTATCAAGCTTACATCAAGGGGGAGTTAAGAATTTTGAATTTAAGAAATATTTTTGATCTTAACTAAATTGAAATATCAAGCTTATATTAAGGGGGAGTTAATTTTTAAAAGTTGTCAAAAATTTTAAGTTTTGGTTTTGTTATATCAAAAAGGGGGAGATTGTAAAACCTATGTTTGATTTTGATATAACTAGATCTTTAAGGATCAAATTGAAGAACTTAAAATTGTTTGTACAAATCCCTTAATAAGTTTTTGAAACCCCAAAGACTTTAAACTGATTTATTAGAACTCAAACTCAAATATTTTCTAAGTGTTCCAAGGCAAAAATATTGAAAAACGTCAACCAGTATCGATACCCATCAAGGAGTATCGATACCTTTTTAGCAAAGTTTGCCACTGTCGGAACAAGTATCGATACGGCAAACCCTAGTATCGAAACACTATGAAATCAGTATCGATACGGATCAACCAGTATCGATACCATTTTATAATTATTATTTTCAAAGTCGGTTTAAAAATATAACCGTTGAGATTTTTAAACGGTCACTAAACCGGTATCGATACCCCTAACCCTAGTATCGATACCACTGTTGACAGTGAGCTATGTCGAGAAAAAGGTATCGATACAGCTTGTGCTGTTTCGATACCCAGTACCGATACGCCAAGAACGCGTATCGATACCCCTTTATTATTTGTACACAACGGCTATTTTTTTTGTGAGACAGGTATCGATACCCCACTATAGAGTACCGATACTCATAGCTGGAAAAGTGCAAGAAAGTGGAGAAAAAGCTTTCCAACGGCTATAATCTTAAAGTCAACACTCACAACGGTTGGAAATCATCAAGAGGCTATAAAAAGACCCCAAGAAGCTCCAGCAACATATGATTGAACCTCAAGAAGATATCAAAACATCAAATCCAAGCATTTGTGCAAAAATCCTACTTTGTCTAGAAACCCCAATTGTATCCTTCATTTCTATTTTGTTCAATTGGGTTGAGTGCTTGATATTGGGCTATCATTTGTATTGAGAGATACCTTATTAGCCACCAAATTTCTTTGTTCTTTTGTGTGAGGATTGGGTTAATTTTTGGGTAGAAAAATTAACCGAAATTGTAAAGGTTGCCTCCTTGTCCTGGAAAAAGGGGACGAACAATTTAGTGGAAATTGTTGGAAATCCTTGGTGAGACTAAGGTAGTGGATGTAGAGTTCGGTTGGTGAACTTGAACCACTCTAAATTCCCGTGTCAATATTTTTAAGTTGCAAAATCCTCTTACAACATCGTTAAAATTCCAATTCACCCCCCCTCTTGGTTATTATCATTCGTGTGATCCACTCAACACTAATGATCGATCATTTACAATCGATAATTATTTAGTGCCAATTATCATTATCAACCACATATCATCAACCACACTCATGCTCATCACATATATCCACATCATGATATAATATACATGCACCATATGATCACAAGTACAAGAGCATAGTTAAGCAAGCACACTAGCATTTAAGGATATCAAAGGCTAAGATACCAACTTGAATTAAATGGAAGTGGCCTACCAAGCACACTTTACACACACACACTACACATACTCGAACCAAACTTAAAACAAGTTGAAACCACTCACCGCCCTTCCTTAGCTAAACGATACAATCCTCCTACGAACTCGGATTCGGTCTCAAAGCCTCTTCAACGCTTCCTCTTGTTTCTAGCCAAACAAAACATACACATTACTTCTCAACTCAATGTTAAACTCAACCATTCACTTACTTCACAACATAAACCAAATTCTACAAATTCCCAATCCACATATTCTTACAAAATCCCAATTTTCGTGCTCCCTTTAAGCCTTGCTGAAAATTCCATTTCCCAACACCCAAATGACTTCCAAGACATCCCAAATCACCCTCCTAACATAGGTAGACTATCAGTTCTTCAATTTCAACATTAAACCTCCCAAAAACTCAAGTTTTACTACCTTAAAACTTGCCCTAAGACCATACTACGAATTTTCATCAAAACTCAACCGAATTAATATATATTGTGTATTTCATTATGCTTAAACAAAACCCCAACATGATTTATCAAAACAAATTGAAAAACCCCTTTAAAAACCCAAAGTTTAACATAAACCCTAATTTCCAAAACCCCATATTTTTGAAATCTAAGACAATGGTTGGATAGGGGATAAAGAGGAGAGTTGGAAAACATATTTACCTTTCAAAAACACCTTGAATCGAAGTAGCAATCCAATGGAATAGTAACTAAGGTTTGAAAGGGTTTGAAAATGGTGGGGAGGGTTTCCAACGTGAAAGGGAGATGGGAAAAAGGGGAAGACAACTTTTTCTATAAAGTGGTCTAGCTTTTTAAAAGTTTTTGGCCAAATTGCAACATAGGTCCCTCCCCTTTTTATTAAAGCTCAATTTGGTCATTATCTGAAGTTGGATTGTTTTAATTAAGTTTTATTTGACTCGAACTATAACCCGCCTAACTCCTAGGCCCAAAACACGGGTGTTACAACTCTCTCCCACTTAAGGAATTTCGTCCCCGAAATTACCTGACTGAAAGAGATACGGAAACTGCTTTTCCATATCCTCCTTCCTCTCCCAAGTGGCCTCGTCCACACCTCTACGTTGCCACCGCACCTTCACTAACTCAATCGATCTTCCTCTCAACACCTTACTGTCAGAAGCTAAGATCTCCACGGGCTCTTCCTCATAAGTCAAATCCGAATTCAATTCAATTTCTTCCACGGGCATAACATGTGACGGATCGGACCTATATTTACGAAGCATCGAAACATGGAACACATCATGTATCTTCTCAAGCTCGGACGGCAAACGCAACTGATAAGCAACGGGACCAATCCTCTTCACTATCTCATACGGCCCTATGTACCTCGGACTCAACTTCCCCTTTCGGCCAAATCTCATCACTTTCTTCCACGGAGATACTTTCAAGAATACTTTCTCACCCACTGAGAACTCAACTTCCCTCCTCTTCAAATCGGCATAGGACTTCTGCCTATCCGAAGCAGCCTTCAAACGATCACAAATCAATTTTACCTTGTCGGTTGTCCCCTTGAGCAAATCCAGCATAGGTAACAGTTTCTGTCCTACCTCGGCCCAACATACTGGAGTCCTACACTTCCGGCCATACAAGGCCTCATACGGAGCCATCTGAATGCTCGACTGAAAGCTGTTATTGTACGCAAACTCTACTAGAGGCAAATGCTTCTCCCAAGTACCCTGAAAGTCAATGATGCAACAACGTAACATATCCTCTAAGATCTGAATAACTCTCTCTGATTGACCATCTGACTGAGGATGATAAGAAGTGCTGAAGTTCAAACGGGTACCCAAAGCTGTATGCAGACACTCCCAAAATCTAGAAGTAAACCGCGGATCTCTATCTGATACAATGGACTTCGGTACACCATGCAGCCTCACAATCTCACCAATGTACAAGTCGGCTAATCTATCTAAAGTGTAAGTAGTGTTGACTGCCAAGAAGTGAGCACACTTCGTAAAACGATCCACTATCACCCAAACTGAGTTCTTCTTCGTAGGAGTCAAAGGCAAACCCGAAACAAAATCCATGGTGATGTTCTCCCACTTCCATTCCGGAATTCTCAACGGCTGTAACAAACCTGAGGGAACCTGATGTTCCGCCTTCACTCTCTGACACACTAAGCACTTACTCACAAAGTCGGCTACATCTCTCTTCAAGCCAACCCAAAAGTATTCATTCTTCAAATCACGATATATCTTCGTACTTCCAGGATGCATAGCAAACGGACTACTGTGGGCTTCAGTCAAGATCGTACGTCTCAAATCATTGTCTTCTGGCACAACTATTCTGTCTTTGAAACACAAAACCCCATCGGAACTAAAGCTGTAGTCTAAAGATCTACCCTCGGCTATATCTTGCACGTGAGGTGCCAAAGATCTATCTAGAAGCTGTTTCTCTCGAATCAACTGACCTAGAGTAGGTCTAACCTGAAGCTCGGCTATCAAGCCACCATCTCCGGACAAACTCAATCTAGCAAACATAGCTCTCAAGTCTACGGCCATCTTCCTACTCAAAGCATCGGCCACTACATTGGCCTTACCCGGATGGTACTCAATAGTAAGATCGTAGTCTTTTAGCAGCTCTAACCACCTACGCTGTCTGAGATTCAAATCTCGCTGAGTCATAATGTACTTCAAACTCTTGTGGTCGGTGTATACTGTGCATTTCTCACCATACAAATAATGCCTCCAAATCTTCAGAGCAAACACAACTGCAGCTAACTCTATGTCATGGGTCGGGTAGTTGCGCTCATGGGTCTTCAACTGTCTTGAGGCATAAGCCACCAGTCTCTTGTCTTGCATCAGAACACATCCTAGCCCTACGTACGAAGCATCACTATAAACTACATAGTCCTTCTCGGACTCAGGCTGTATCAAGATCGGTGCTTGGGTCAAAGCTTCTTTCAATTTCTCAAAGGCTCTCTGTCTTGCATTTGTCCACTCAAACTGAACACTCTTCTGAAGTAACTGTGTCAATGGAGCGGCTAACTTAGAGAAACCCTCTACAAATCTTCTATAGTATCCGGCTAAACCTAAGAAGCTACGTACCTCTGTCGCAGACTTCGGTTGCTTCCACTCAACAATGGCTTCAATCTTTTTCGGATCAACTCTAATGCCTTCAGCTGACACTACATGTCCTAAGAAGACTACCTCTCGGATCCAGAACTCACACTTGCTGAGCTTCGCATACAACTGATGATCTAGCAAAGTCTTCAAAACAAGTCTCAAGTGTCGGTCATGGTCTTCTTCAGTTCGCGAATACACCAAAATGTCATCAATAAATACAACCACAAACTGATCTAGATACTGGTGGAAAATCCTATTCATCATGTCCATGAAAGCTGCCGGTGCATTAGTCAACCCAAACGGCATGACTAAAAACTCATAATGCCCATATCTAGTCCTAAAGGCCGTCTTTGGTACATCAACCTCTCTAACCTTTAGCTGGTAGTAACCTGACCTCAAATCAATCTTCGAAAAGACAGATGCTCCTCTCAACTGATCAAACAAGTCATCAATTCTAGGCAACGAATATTTGTTCTTCACTTTCAACTGATTTAACTATCTGTAGTCTATACACATTCTCATGCTTCCATCTTTCTTCTTCACAAACAACACTGGTGCACCCCAAGGTGAAGAACTAGGCCTAATAAAACCTCTATCTGTCAATTCTTGCAACCGAGTCTTCAACTCTTTCAATTCCTTCGGTGCCATAGGATACGGAGCAATCGAAACAGGAGCTGAATCAGAATAAGTCTCAATGCTGAACTCTACCTCTCTGTCCGGTGGTAACCCTGGTAATTCTTCCGGAAACACACTAGGAAAATCACATACTGTCCGGATGTCCTAAGGTCTAACCTCACTCATGTTAGGGTTCATCACATACGCTAAGTATGCTTCACACCCTAACTCAACTAACCTCTTAGCCTCTAACACTGAAACCACATTGGACAAGAACTTCACGTTCTCACCCACTACTACAATCTCATAGTCATCTGTTAGCTTCAAGGAAATCCACTTAGTCTCAAAATCTATCCTAGCTCTATGCTCCGTGAGCCAATCCATACCCAGAATCACATCGAAACCATAGAAAGGAAGCTCCATCATATCCACTGGAAACACATGTCCCTGAACCATCAACGGACACCTTCGGTACATTTTCCTAACTACTACCGTATCCCCAAAGGAACTAGTAACACTAACTCCTACCTCTAACAATTCACAAGGAAAATTCAAAGAATGTGCATGCTCACTCAATATGTACGAATGTGTAGACCCAGAGTCAATCAAAGAAAGCAAACCCAAAGACTGTATTGAGAAGTTACCTGCGATCACATCGGTGTCATGCTGCTCCCCGCGCTGAGCGTAAACCCTAGCTTGTCCTCCGCCCTCCGGCTGGACTGCAACTACATGAGCTAAATTTCTCTGACCATCGTTCCTTGGCTGGAAATTACCTCTACCGCGCCCGCGGCCTCTCTGAAAATCATTGGCTCTAGCAGGAGCCTGTCCCACCTGGTGTGGACAGTCACGTCTAATGTGGTCTCTAGCACCACAACTCCAACAAGAATGGTAGTTCCCCCAACACTCACCGGTGTGGTTCCTCCCGCAAGTAGCACATGTGGGCAACTTCCCACCAGCTCTCTGACCCTGATGGCCCTTACCGTGGTTACCGCCACCACGCCTATGATCATACTGATGCCTATTGTCTCGATGCCTCTTGGCATCACCTCTATCGAAGTTGCTGGACCTCTTACCCGAACTAGATCCACCTGACCGCCTGGTCAAACTCAAACTGTGCTCCAAGTCCTTGGCTCTCGAGACCAAGACATCAAAATCTGTGTAATCTGAAGCTAGAGTATAAGTCTTGATTTCTTCATTCAGCCCATAACGGAAGCGGTTACAACGCTCCACCTCGGTAGGTACAAGCTCGGGCGCATACTGACTCAGTCTGACAATTCGGATCTCATAATCGGTCACAGACATACTCCCCTGAAGCAATGCTATAAACTCCCTCTTCCTCTCATCGAGGTATCGCGGACCCAAATACTTCTTCCGGAATGCTGTCTCAAAGAACTCCCATGTAATCTCGGCCTCATACATCCCTGAAGTAACGGTGACCCACTAGGTGTAGGCATCACCCTGAAGCAAAGACTCAACGCATCCCAACTTGCGCTCACCAGTACACCCCATCTGAGCAAGAATACGGACAGTCTTCTCAAACCATAACTCTGATCGCTCTGGAGTAGCACCTCTGAACTCTTCGGCCCCAAGGCCCCAAAGTCTCTCTAATGGCAATCCGGTGCCCTCACCCTGATGATGAGCTGCCTGACCCCCGGCTACTGCAGCCTGAAATGCCCCGGCTATTGCCTGAACCAACGGAGCTAAGTCAATCTCGGCCGGTCCTTGGCCACCTTGACCTCCTTGTGGTCCCTCTCCTTCGGCCCCGGCCTCACCTCCGGCTCCCGGTGGAGGAGGTGGTGGTGGTGGTGGTGGAGGTGGTGGAGGAGCTCCAACTCCAACCACAGGCTCTCCCACTTAAGCCTCAACCCTAACTACTGGCTCTACTCCTAGAGCCTCTGCCCGTGGTTCCGGTCGAACCATCCTAGGCCTCCCAGGTGGTCTCATGGTTCAACTAGCAAGGTAAAACTACAACAAGAAACAGATAAGGATTACGTTAGTCAAGGCAAAGGTCCAATAGTGCTCAAGTACTCCTCTTTCCAAAAATCTTTTTAAATTAAGTAATAGTAGCAATGGGCACGCACTCACACCAGACACGACAATTCATGCTTCAAAACAGCATACGATCAAGCAAGCATCAATGGTTCATGGCAAAACATGCATCGAACAGCATAAGCATTTAACACATTAAGCTTACCTCACTTACCTGCCCGAGGTCTCGGTAACCTCAGGCTCTGATACCAACAAATGTAACCCCCTCGTCCCGGTCTGGCCGGATGACCGATCCGAGTGAGTCACACGGGGAAAACCGAGTGAAAGCTCTCTAAGGAATTCCCCCTCGGTTAGAAACCCTATTTTTTTCATTTTAAGTCTTGTCTAGATGATTATTAGATCCTAAGGGGTCATACAGCGGAACAACATTTACGAAACACACAAACGAACTCAATTAAAACATATACTGCAGGAGGTATCGATACACCTGAGGGGTGTATCGATACCCCTTGACTAGGTCAACTGGTCAGAGTCAACTAGAGGAGACCGTATCGATACGCCAGGGACCCGTATCGATACCAAGATGGACAGTAGCTCCAGTGACCAAAATGGTATCGGTACGCCCCCTCGTGTATCGATACACGATGCCTGAAACAAGAAGGCGGTATCGATACCAGACCTGCCGTATCGATACCCCTGCACAGCAAAAACCTCCAAACTCAACTAAAACAAACAAGACTTGAACCTAGATGCAATTTAGGACTTTCCTAGACCCAAACACGCACTCATACAACATTTACATACCAATATATAGCCATACAAGCACCCAACATGTATAAACAACAAGGAACTCATGCAAAGGACTCAAGATGGCATTCAAGCATTTAAAGATCATACTTCGACATCCAAACATATAGGTCACTTCTAAGGCACATGGCCAACATTCAAGATAAGCATTTAGGCATGAATTACAATTTTGACATGGCAACACAAGCCACACAAAAGCAAGTTAACAAGGAGTCTAAGCAAGCTCCTAAGCAACTAACATTCATCCAACAAAACATCACATATAAAAGAGTCATACAAGCTCATACACAACCCATGCCACATTGCTAACTAATACAAAATCACCACCGTACTTGAGTCACAAACTTGGAAGCCCTTCTTGCCTTGCCTCGAGCTAACGCCAAGCTAGCGATCTGCATTGTTGAACATTGAGAGCGTAAGCTATAAGCTTAGTGAGGGTGCTCTAAAACAAAAAACATCAACAATGCAGGGTTCAAGCGTGTAAATCCTAATCTCACATACATCAAACATTAACGTGTAACCAAGTAGACCAAGCTAGTCTTTCAAGTGGCATATATGGTCTCTCGATCCTAACAAGTTTAAACACCAACATTCACTTCATGCAACAATACCACATACTACAATCATATATCACCATCATATATCACAATACATGAACAAGATTAATTGGCCATTTTAATTACCCCGATTGTGCGGATTTATAACTCAACAACACTTTACCTCGGTGGGATTACACTCATCACCGGACCTTACGTGTGCGGGATTCCACTCATCGCCACACGCCCTACGGATGGGATTCCACTCATCATCCTGTAGAAATATATAAAAAGCTTCCGGTGGAATGTTACATCACCGTACTCCTCCTTGATGACTTAACGCCATCAAGGCCACGTACGTTTTGACTCAATTTGTGTGCACACTATCCTAATGATCGATCATTTACAACCGGTAATTATTTAGTGCCAATTATCATTATCAACCACATATCATCAACCACACTCATGCTCATCACATATATCCACATCATGATATAATATACATGCACCATATGATCACAAGTACAAGAGCATAGTTAAGCAAGCACACTAGCATTTAAGGATAACAAAGGCTAAGCTACCAACTTGAATTAAATGGAAGTGGCCTATCAAGCACACTTTACACACACACACTACACATACTCGAACCAAACTTAAAACAAGTTGAAACCACTCACCGCCCTTCCTTAGCTAAACGATACAATCCTCCTACGAACTTGGATTCGGTCCCAAAGCCTCTTCAACGCTTCCTCTTGTTTCTAGCCAAACAAAACATACACATTACTTCTCAAATCAATGTTAAACTCAACCATTCACTTACTTCACAACATAAACCAAATTCTACAAATTCCCAATCCACATATTCTTACAAAATCCCAATTGTCGTGCTCCCTTTAAGCCTTGCTGAAAATTCCATTTCCCAACACCCAAATGACTTCCAAGACATCCCAAATCACCCTCCTAACATAGGTAGACTATCAGCCCTTCAATTTCAACATTAAACCTCCCAAAAACTCAAGTTTTACTACCTTAAAACTTGCCCTAAGACCATACTACGAATTTTCATCAAAACTCAACCAAATTAATATATATT
The DNA here is from genome assembly GCA_030270665.1 of Hibiscus trionum. NCBI lineage: Eukaryota > Viridiplantae > Streptophyta > Magnoliopsida > Malvales > Malvaceae > Hibiscus > Hibiscus trionum. Next base: position 10,666,473 of record BSYR01000056.1, read on the forward strand.
GTGTATTTCATTATGCTTAAACAAAACCCCAACATGATTTATCAAAACAAATTGAAAAACCCCTTTAAAAACCCAAACTTTAACATAAACCCTAATTTCCAAAACCCCATATTTTTGAAATCTAAGACAATGGTTGGATAGGGGATAAAGAGGAGAGTTGGAAAACATATTTACCTTTCAAAAACACCTTGAATCGAAGTAGCAATCCAATGGAATAGTAACTAAGGTTTGAAAGGGTTTGAAAATGGTGGGGAGGGTTTCCAACGTGAAAGGGAGATGGGAAAAAAGGGAAGACAACTTTTTCTATAAAGTGGTCTAGCTTTTTAAAAGTTTTTGGCCAAATTGCAACATAGGTCCCTCCCCTTTTTATTAAAGCTCAATTTGGTCATTATTTGAAGTTGGATTGTTTTAATTAAGTTTTATTTGACTCGAACTATAACCCGGCTAACCCCTAGGCCCAAAACACGGGTGTTACACCTTTGCCCCTTTGCTAACCTAACGTTTCTTTGTTGTTGTGTGTTGTTGTTTTAGATTACTTTAATTGCTATGGTGAGACCGAGGGGACGGCCTAGGGCGGGTGACCAGGCACCCGAGAACGCGCCTCCTGCTCTTAATGCTCCCGGTGGTAATGGAGGGAACGTCGGAGGTGATGGTAATGGGCCTCAGGCTGAGGCTAATGTGGGAGGAAATGGGGCTCAAGCGGGCCAAGGCCAGGCAGGGCCAGATGTGGCTCATTTGATTCAGACTATAGCCGGAGCTTTTTAGACAGCTTTGGCCGGTATGCAAGCTACAGCAGCACCTCAGGGTGCGGGGACAGGATTACCCCTAGAGAGGCTTCGTAATTTGGGGGCAGTTGAGTTTCGTGGGTTGTCTCCGGAAGGTTCGGAAGGATGGCTTGAGAGCACTACTCGCATCTTGGGTCAGATGGAGTGTTCGGATGCCCGTAAGTTGGGATGCATTGTCTCATTGCTTCAGGGAGACGCTTATACTTTGTGGACCACTACTACTTCCGGTATGGCCGAGGCGGATATCACATGGAAGTTCTTCAGGAATGCTTTCAAGAGGAAGTATCTCGGGGTCCGGTACTTGGATGAAAAGAAAAGGGAGTTCATGGCTTTGGTTCAAGGTAATAGGACCGTGTCTGAGTATGAGATCCAGTTTGTGAGGTTGAGCCAGTACGCGCCAGAGTTGATTCCGGATGAGAAGGAGCGATGTGAGCGTTTCAGATATGGGTTGACTACTGATGTGAAGACTTACATGTTGGCCTCCGACTACACTGAGTTCGATGTCTTGGTTTCTAGGGCCAAGGATATAGAGCAGAACCTGAACTCTAGAGCACGTGCTGGTGGGTCTGACTCCGGGAAAAGACCTGCGAACTGGGATAGGGATCATGCCAAGAGGCATAGGGATAGGAGGTACCAGCCGGATACGAGGCCTAGGGGTGGTAACCATGGTCAGGGCCGTCAGGGCCAAGGGGCCGTTGGGCACATTCCGGAGTGCACTAGGTGCAGGAGACGCCACCCAGGTGAGTGCATGGGTATGTTTGGGGCGTGTTGGAACTGTAGCTCCCGAGACCATTTGAGGCGTGATTGTCCACACCCAGTTAGGGGAGGACCAGCTCCAGCGAGGGGTTTTGAGCATCAGAGAGGTCGTGGGCGCGGCCGTGGGAACTTCCAGCCAAGGAATGAGGGTCAGAGGAACTTGGCTCATGTTGTAGCAGTCTAGCCCGAGGGAGGAGGACCGACTAGGGTGTACGCTCAGCGAGAGGCTGGGAATGACACAGATGTCATTACAGGTAATTTCACATTACAGTCTTTGAGTTTGCTTTCTCTAATAGATTCAGGTTCAACACATTCGTATATTCTGGGTGAGCATGCAAAATCATTAGGATTACCTTGTGATTGGCTAGAGGTAGGTGTAAATGTCACTAGCTCTTTTGGTGATACTGTGGTAGTTAGGAAGATGTATAGAAGGTGTCCCTTGATGGTTCAGGGCCACGTATTTCCCGTCGACATGATGGAGCTACCCTTTTATGGTTTTGATGTGATTTTGGGCATGGATTGGCTTGTAGAGCATAGAGCTAGGGTTGACTTTGAGACTAAGAGAGTCTCTTTGAGGCTTACCGATGACTTTGAGGTTGTGGTAGTTGGGGAGAATGTCAAGTTTTTGTCCAATGTGGTTTCGGCTTTGGAAGCTCAGAGGTTGTTGGGTTCAGGGTGTCAGGCTTACTTGGCTTACGTAATGAACCCGGTTATGAGTGAGGTGAGACCTCAGGACTGTATGTGACTTTCCGAGTGTTTTTCCGGAAGAGCTACCAGGCTTGCCTCCAGATAGAGCTGTTGAGTTTGCTATTGAGACATATTCCGATTCTGCACCGGTGTCGATTGCTCCGTATAGAATGGCACCGAAGGAGTTGAAAGAATTGAAGACACAACTTCAGGAGTTGACCGACAGAGGCTTTATTAGACCTAGTATTTCCCCGTGGGGTGCTCCGGTTTTGTTTGTGAAAAAGAAGGATGGTAGCATGAGGATGTGTATAGATTATAGGTAGTTGAATAAGGTAACGGTGAAAAACAAATATCCCTTGCCTAGGATCGATGATTTGCTAGACCAGTTGAAGGGTGCTTCCGTGTTTTCAAAGATTGACTTGAGGTCTGGATATTATCAGTTAAAGGTAAAGGATGTGGACATACCGAAGACAGCCTTTCGTACACGTTATGAGCATTATGAGTTTTTGGTGATGCCTTTTGGGTTGACCAATGCTCCAGCAGCTTTCATGGATATGATGAACCGAATGTTCCATAAGTTCTTGGACAGGTTTGTGGTAGTGTTTATTGATGACATCCTAGTGTACTCTAGGACCGAAGAGGAGCACGATGAACACTTAAGGTTAGTGCTTCAGACCCCACTTGAGAATCAGTTGTATGCCAAGCTAAGTAAGTGTGAGTTTTGGATTAGGGAGGTGGTCTTCCTAGGTCACGTGATCTCAGCTAGTGGGATTAGTGTAGATCCCAAGAAGATTGAAGCCATTGTGAATTGGAAACAACCGAAGTCAGTGACAGAAATTCGCAGTTTCCTAGGTTTGGCGGGATACTATAGAAGGTTTGTTGAGGGGTTCTCAAGGATAGCGGCTCCGTTAACTAAGTTGCTACAGAAAAATGTTCCGTATGAATGGTCGGATGCAAGACAAGAAGCGTTTGAGAAGTTGAAGAAAGCTTTGACCGAAGCTCCTATTTTGATTCAGCCGGAGCCGGGAAGAGAGTTTGTGATTTACAGTGATGCATCTTACGTGGGGCTAGGTTGTGTGCTTATGCAAGAAGGTAAGGTAGTGGCATATGCTTCACGACAGTTGAAGGTCCATGAGAAGAATTACCCCACACATGACATAGAGTTGGCTGCAGTGGTGTTCGCGTTGAAAATTTGGAGACACCATCTTTACGGGGAGAAGTGCACCGTGTACACCGACCACAAGAGTTTGAAATACTTGATGTCCCAGAAGGAGTTGAATCTTAGGCAACGAAGGTGGTTAGAGCTCCTTAAGGATTATGACCTTACCATAGAGTATCACCCGGGCAAGGCAAATGTGGTGGCCGATGCCTTGAGTAGGAAGGTGGCTGTCGAGTTGCGAGCGATGTTTGCAAGGTTGAGTGTGACTACGGATGGTGGGTTGGTAGCCGAGCTTCAGGTTAAGCCATCATTGGTTCAGTTGATCCGTGAGAAACAGTTGCGAGATAAGTCTTTGGCACCTCACGTGCAAGACATAGCCGAAGATAGGCCTACCGAGTATTGTTTTGGAGAGAATGGGATCCTATGTTTCAAGGATAGAATAGTGGTTCCGGAGGATGCCGAGTTGAGGCGTACGATCTTGAGTGAGGCTCACAATAGTCCTTTTGCTATGCATCCGGGTAGTACGAAGATGTATCGAGGATTGAAAGAAGAGTATTTTTGGATTGGTCTGAAAAAGGATGTAGCCGAGTTTGTAGGTAGATGTATGGTTTGTCAGAGAGTCAAGGCAGAGCATCAGTTTCCCTCAGGGTTGTTGCAACCATTGAAAATTCCAGAGTGGAAGTGGAAGCGTATCACCATGGACTTTGTGTCAGGACTTCCGTTGACTCCTTCAAAGAAAAATTCAGTGTGGGTGATTGTAGATAGATTCACCAAGTGTGCTCACTTCATACCGGTTCATACTACATATACATTAGACAAGTTGGCCGAATTGTATATTCGTGAGATTGTGAGACTACACGGGGTACCAAAGTCGATTGTGTCAGACAGAGATCCGAGATTTACCTCTAGATTCTGGGAGTGTTTGCATCGAGCCTTGGGCACTTGGTTGAACTTCAGCACTTCGTATCGTCCACAGTCAGATGGGCAGTCTGAGAGGGTAATTCAGATATTGGAGGATATGTTGAGGTGTTGTATCATTGACTTTCAGGGATCATGGGAGAAACACCTACCATTAGTGGAGTTCGCGTATAACAACAGCTTTCAGTCGAGCATTCAGATGGCTCCTTATGAGGCCTTGTATGGTAGGAAGTGTAGGACCCCGATATGTTGGGCCGAGGCCGGGCAGAAACTTGTGCCGATGCCCGAATTGCTTAAAGGAACCACCGAGAAGGTGAAGTTGATATGTGATCGCTTGAAAGCGGCTTCAGATCGGCAAAAGTCCTATGCCGACTTAAAAAGGAAGGAGGTAGAATACTCCGTGGGGGATAAAGTGTTTTTGAAAGTCTCACATTGGAAGAAAGTGATGAGGTTTGGGAGGAAGGGCAAGTTGAGCCCAAGGTACATAGGGCCTTATGAGATAGTTGAGAAGATTGGTCCGATTGCATACAGATTGAGACTCCCAGTTGAGCTAGAGAAGATTCATGATGTATTTCATGTGTCGATGCTTAGGAGGTATAGATCGGATCCGTCCCATGTTATGCCAGTAGAGGAAATAGAGTTAAATCCGGACTTGTCTTACAACGAGGAACCAGTTGAGATACTTGCTTCTGATAACAAGGTGTTGCGTGGCAATACTATAGAGTTGGTCAAAGTGTTATGGAGACATAGAGGTGTGGAGGAAGCCACGTGGGAGAGGAAGGCTGACATGTTTGAGCAGTTTCCGTATTTGTTCCCATCAGGTAATTTCGGGGACGAAATTTCTTAAGTAGGGGAGAGTTGTAACACCCCGGTTTAGGGGTCGGGTGAAAAATAATAATTTAATATTATTTCTGGGTCCGGTTTTATAATTAAGATAATCTTTGGGCCTCATATTTTCAACAAATGGTTTTTAACTTGGTCTTATGCTAAATCAAGCCCTAAATGCCATGGGTGTCATGCTTTTGGAATTTTCCCTTTTCATTAAGGGTAAATGGGTCTTTTGGGTTAAAACAAAAGAATTAAAACTATCAAAAACTCACTCATCTTCTTCCTACCTCCATCAAACCCACGTCAAAAACCCCTCCCCTTTAGGAGCACTATTCCATTCCATAACTCACCCATTCTTGAAGGTTTTTCAAAGGTAAGGTCGTATTTGACTTGCTCTCATTATCCTCTACTAGCACATACCTTTATTTTCTAGAAAACTCATGATTTTAGTAATTTGGGTGTTTTGAAATTTTGATTAAAAATGTCATTTTTAGCATCCTTAACTTAGGTTTTTGATTCATTTGTGTTATATTAGTTGTTTTGAGTCCAAAGGAGTCCAATGGGTATGATTTTTACAATGTCTTATGGAATTTTCGGATTTGGGTGAAAATGAGGTTTTTGGGAGGTTTTAAGTTGAGTTTTGGGGGTATTTTAGGTGGAATCTTGAGGGCTGATGGTTAGGGTACATGTAAGTATTGTTTTGAAGGCTTTATGGAGTAATTTGAGGGTTGAAATCAATGGTTTTGAGGGGTGCTTAAGGGCTGCTCGGATTTTGGAATTTTGAGCTTGTTTTCAATGGAAAATGGATGTCTTGTGCTTGGTATGTAATCCGGATTGATTGTTTTAGAATATAGACTGATTTGAGGTATTTGCTTGGTGTTGGAATGACTAGAAACGAGAAATTTGGTCGGTGAAGCTTCGGGGACAAATCCGGGGATTTCGGAGTCTTGAGCTTGGTCTTCGATCTTCTCTTGGGTAGCAACGGTGAGTAGAATTATTGGTTTTTACATTGTGCTCGATATAGATTCCCTTGGGGTTTGGGTGGAACCTTGAGAGGTCACCTAAACCCATGTGTAAGCTTCTCTACTCTCATGTTGTCGTGGCATGTTGATTGTGTATACGTTGTGATTATTGAATGCATTTTAAGTTGTTAATGTTGTAGTCGTGTTGAGTTCGTGCCTCACGTGATGGTGGTCTAAACTACGGTGATGTGTAGTCCCGCCGGTAGTGACTAGTAGGGTAGTACTTTGATGTGTAGTCCCATTGGAAATCCACTAGTCGAAACGGTGATGTGTAGTCCCACCGTACGTGTATGTTGGTTGTGCTTGTGCAAACCAAGTGTTGTGGTTGAGATAGACCCTTGTGCATTCCATCGCTTTCTTGCATATAAACCGTGTTTTGGAAAACTGCATGTTGTGAATTATAGAGCCTCTCTCACTAAGCTAGTTGGCTTATGCTCTTATTGTTTTCAACGTGCAGATCGTTAGAGTTCGGGAGGCGAGCGGGCGAAGGAGGAGCTTTTGGAGTTCTCAAGCAAGTCTAAGTATGGTTTGCTTTTGTAATAATGCCTAGACAATGGGGTATAGAGTTTGGGAGTTGGGGTCAAACTCCTTAGGGATTTATGTTGAGCATGTTAAACTCATGGTAGTGTTATGCTATTGTTTCATGGTTTGTGATGTATGTCTGATATGTTGCTTATGCGAGCATGCCTTAACATGTATGTTGTTGGCCTATGTATGCCTTACATTTGACTATCCCTTGTGAGGAGTTCTATGCTTGCTAAGTGTGCACTTTTGGGTAAAATTGCATGAAGCTTTGATTGGTATGAATTTCGTTAGATTAAATGCCTCACATATTAAATTTTGATTGTGATTTGATGTATGTATGCTGTATGTGTTTAAGGGAGTCCATAAATACATCTAGAGTCTTGTTTGAGGTCACCAAGTTGGAATTGGTAGAATTGCAGTGCAGGGGGTATCGATACCCCTAACTAGGGTATCGATACGGTCTTGGCCAAAGGCCTCATATTTTGCCTGGCGTATCGATACCCTAAGGGTATTGATACCCTCCAAAGTTACTAGAATTTGGAGGTGAGAGTGAGAGTAGAGCGTATCGATACGGGGTTCCCGAGTATCGATGCGAGTCTACTCTGTTGACCAAGAAGGGTTGACCGAGAAGGGCGTATCGATACGCTCAAGGGCTGTATCGATACGGACTTCTCGTGGTTGACTTCTTGGGTTGACCTAGAAAGGGGGTATCGATACCCCTGGTAAGGGTATCGATACGGTCTGCCCTGTAAGCTTAAAAATGGACTGTTTATGCATGGCCGTGGTTCGAATGTGTTTTCCTTTGAATGTTTTCCGCTGTTGTGAATCACATAGGACTTAATATTCATCTAGGCAAGATTAATATAAAAAGAAAAAAAAATAGGGTTGCTAACCGAGGGGGAATCCTTTGGGTTTCGCTTCGGTTTTCCCCGTGTGGCTCGCTCGGACCGGTCATCCGGCCAGACCGGGACGAGGGGGTTACATTAGTTGCACCATTTTGTACTCGATTTGATATTTCTGAGGTACAATGAGCCTAGCCTACAGTGAATTTGTAGGGAGGAGAGGCAGAGGTTAGGGTTTTGAATTAATTTTATGGGGTTTTAGTTTTATAATTTTTGGAGAAGATGGTGAAAAATAAAATTTTGAAAGTTTGGGGGTTAAATTAAAAACTATTTTTTAAGTAACGGAGACTAACGGCCAAGGGACCAAAATAGAAACGATCTTAAACGTAAATGACCAGAATAACCTTTTTTGAATTTTGGTGACCAAAATAAAACACACCCTAAACGAAAGGGACCACTGGTGAAGATTACCCTTAAAATAAATAAATAAAGATGAGATGTGAATTGTCGCACAACTCACCAAAAAGTCAAATATACATGCTATATAAAGTCATATATAGGGTAGAAAAACGTATCTCGGCTTGAAAATCCGAGTAAAACCGATCGATCTCCTATCAAACTGATATTAATCCGACCCGACATCCTGACCCAATACTCGAACCGAAATCATCATAAACTCGAATTAAAACGAAATAAACCTATACTAACCCGAACCGAATAACCCGTTTCCTACCTCTAGTTACTATCGACAGAATTCCATGCTTTACACAACTTATACAAGGAGTGAAGAAGTTCATTAACCAAGATAATGACCCTTACGGCCCTACCTCAGTTGAGTCCATTGAAAACAAGGTGAATGACTCACATTAACCAAGATAATGATCCACTCTCTTCATTTTATTTTGTAGCCTCTTTCCATGAGTTGCAGGTGATGTGGGAACAATCCTTTCCACTGCAATAAACTTTGTTTCTCTTTGATTCTTCACCTTCAGTTTTCCATGTAGTCATTCATATAAGAACAGGGGCGGAGTTCCTTTGGGGCTTAGCCCCAACCTCTGTTATAAAATTTAAACATTTAATTAATATTGGTCTAATAATAATTTAACTCATGTAATAAATAAATATTTATATTAAAAAATATAATAATTTATTAAATATATAATCAAGTAGGTGTTGGATAAAAAAAATTGTTGGGAGACTCACCTACCTTTGGATTAGTTAGCGCACGTGTCTTCAAATATTTTTGTCCAACAACTATTTAGGTCCATATAAGTTTAAATGTTAGACAAAATAAGCCTTGTCCCATGATTTTGAGTCTAAATACTTAATAAGCCCTTGCATTTTTAAAATTTAATATTTTAGCCCCTGTCAATGTTCGATCCTGGCTCCGCCCCTGAACGAAAGAAAAATCAATTTATGTTTAGGGACTATTTTAGAATATGGGACCTCCTGTAATTAACTCTAAGAGAGCATTTGTGCAGAGGGGCTTAAATCCTTAGGCCACCATTTAGCAACTACAGTACCTCATGAGCTATTTATTGGCTACTTGACGGACGACACTGCACAAATTTCTTCGGAAGGAGTTGGAAGTTCCCACAACATAAATTATCTCAATGCTATTCGATGAGCTTGCTTTGAATCTGCAACAGGTTTCGTGTGGTACTAAACGAGGCAGACGAGATGAAGTTCATTCCCAGAAGGAATAAGCAAGGTATCAGTGTCCCTCTAAATGTAAACTGTTGTATATCTGCTTGTATCAATGGAACAAAAGGTATGCAGAACCAGGCTCAAATGTGAAGGTTTTAGGCACATTGGAGGCTTCGGAGCTGTCTGAAATCTACGCCCTCGATGTGTTTGTGAACCCGACGAGAAACCGGTTTTGACCCCTGTTTATCCTAGTTGGATGGTCAGATTAAGATATGAGATGTTCAACAGGGACACTTCAAGAAAATGATTCCGATGTTATGAAACGACAATACCAAGTATCTTATAATCTAATCTCATTTCAGTTGGTTTTATTCAGATCTTACATATTCATATCCGACACAGACACCAAATCTAACTTGTTACAGACACTGTAAACCTGTAAGAATCTGCTGACATGTTGAGCAAAACAGCTACAAGAAGCATCAGTCAACTGTACTATTGTAGCATTAAGCCGGTGCAATTATTGTAAGACATTTGCAGATCAATCAAATGCGCAAAGAGTATGAATTCAGTAACATAATATTATTGGATGATTATGTCAATTCGATGAAAGCAGCATGTTTTCCAGATAACATTTGCCACAAATTTCATGAAAATAATATGGTGAAAATAAAGAAGATTGTGTTATTTAAATACAACTGCATATTTATTACAACTCAAGCATTAAAAAAAAAACTCTTACAGTGCCTAAATTATTATACCTCTCAGTACTCCCAAGAGTCTTACAGATTCAGAGGCCGAGTACATGACTTGTCTGATGTACTCCTCGGCCCATGAACCCGTAGAGCACTCGGCATCCGGTCCTCCGGGCGAGATTCTGATGTACTCCTCGACCTAAATTCTCCACTAAAAAAAACCAACACAACAACCTGCAAGTTTCTGATCATCTACATCAAAGTTCAAAGCCACTGATAATTAAACGTGGTGTTCAGGATCCGGTCCTCCGGGCGAGATTCTCTCCGGACTACCACTCAGCATCCTTCTGTAATACTCAACTTTCGATAAATCGTAACCGAGTTTCTCCAACATAGCCATGCTATCGATCTTTTCGGCCACGGTTGGCATACCATGATCATAAGACCTTGCTTCAGAGTGTACCATTACAAGCACCAATACAACAGTGAAGAACAACAGCACCAGCCTAGAAATAGAAGCATTAGCCATGGTTTTGGTATATGAAAAACAACAAACTTACCAATAAGCTTATATAGTGAAGGAAATCAACCAGGGAAGCAATGGGACAAGACAGAAATGACAACTTATCATACAAGACATCGATGTATTGGAACATCGACGTATAATCGGATAAAACCAGACAGAAAATGGTTTGTCTTAACCCCAAAACACAGTTGATCTTCTGCTTTCCTGACTCACCTCCATTAACGTTATCAGACACAAAAAACAACATGATGTTTATATGTTGGACCCTGATTTGCTTAGCAAAGTTTGAGGCTCTTTGCCTATCCAATAGGGCCACTGTTTTCTTGGTGTGGCACCTCGGAAATCTTGTCGTTCTTGTTGTCCGGTGCTTATCTTGTATGTAACATTATTACAGAATTGACTCAAAAAGCTCATGAGGACAATGCAACCTTTAATCCTTACCTCACACTTACTTTTGTCTTGTCCGAAGACTTCTTTTATCCAATGGAGGGGGGAGGGGTGATTTTGGAAGTTGTCCTTATGCATGAATATGGAATATATATATATACCTTCTTTATATAATTTGGACTTTTTCAAGCCGCACGCATGCATGATCCATTAAAAAAAAGTTGTTTTGTCTCACATATTTTGACACGTATTACTTTGCATAGTATATGAATTGCCTATGTCATGATAAGTGTAGGATGCATTGAATAATATATATTTGATAAACGGTTTTATCTGAAGAAATTTATGAAGTGTTGTTCATCTGTTCAAATTTAAAAACCGAGACATTAATAAGGTGATAGACTCTCACTCTATGAATCTATCAAGACTTTTGGTTTATATCAGGGATAAACTAAGGGATGCTGGAGGGAACAACTATGGTTGTTTTTTTGAAAATTTAAAATTCATATATGATTTTAAAATTTTCTATGTATTTTTTATTAAAAATTTATTTTTGTACCCTTAAAATTTTATAAATTCTTCCCCTAACAAAAAGTCTTACGTCTGTTCATGTTGAAATGAAAAACAAAACAATAATAGAAGACAATTATTAATCTCGAAATGTTGATTTTGTGAACTTGAATAATAATTTGAAATGAATGATACATTATAGGCTTCTCTTCAGAAAATCAACTAAATTTTTTTATAGTAGTTTGTTGATACGATAAAGATTATTAACAGAATAATATTTAAAATTGAATTTTTTAATCTCCACTCTTACATTTATATAGTACTTAATTAAATAGAGACATAGATTTTGATGATGATTTTTTGGTTTTAATTTTATGAAAGATGATGTACGTACTCAAGAAAATATTTTTTCCCCAACACCTATTAGATTTACATGTTTTTAATTTTTTTGTGAATTTTCTCGATGAATTTAGTTTTCAAATTTCTCTTTATGGTTGAAATGAAATATACTTATTATATTCTTTTTCTTATCTTAATAAAACTCTACAATTGGTGCAAATAGTGTTAAAGATTACATTCTCTACAATAATCTTATCAGACTAAAACTTATAAATAATTGGTGCAAAATTTTATGGTAAAGTCAGAGAATACTTAGATTTGATGGTAAAGTCAGAGATGGTTCTCATTGAAGTAAGTGGGCCACAACTCTCAAAGTTTGAAATTTTCCTATTTAGTCCTTTAAAAAATTTAATTTGGTTCGTTCAAAAAATTTAAAAAATATTAATATATTTAAAATTTTTAAATAATTTTAATTAAATCCACTCCTAAAACTTTTACAAGTCTTGTTAAGTCTCAATTTTTTGAAAAATTTAGTTAAACTCTTGCATATTTTTAAAAATTTTAAATTAAACCCTTTAAAATCTTTAAAAAATTTAATTTAAAATTTAATTTTTTAAAAAAATTTTAAGTATACCCATCAAATTGGATTGTTAAGATCCGTCCTTGGGTAAAGTCATATTAACGTGACAAATTTTGCAGGTTTGAATGGAAGATGGTATGATTGTTCCATTGAATTTTGATAATTAGGTCTTACAATTCAGGGTTTGAGTAAGAATTAAATGTCTGGAAGGTATTGGATGAAATTCGGATATGGCATTATATCACCATATCTTATCCACATGTGAAACCGACTACTGATTTAAGACATCATATGTAGAATGTTACATGCATACATGTCCACCATTTCTTTCATGACATCATCTTCCTTTTCTTCTAGTCTTTATGCTCTATATTCAACTACATTAATTCTCCACATGGGTTGTTTTACAACAAGAAAAGTGTCATATGGGCTGTTTAGTTAATCGAGTACTCATTCTTTTCAATTTTTTTTGGCAAGTATGATTTTATATATATATATATAATATTAACGTGTGTATCATTAAAATTTTCTTAAATTTATGATAGAGCCAGGGACGGAGTTAGGATTGAACATTGGGAGGGGCAAAAGTCTATTAAGCCTTTAAATAAAGAAATTGGGAGGGGCAAAAGACCTTATTTAACTACTATTTAAATTAAAAAGGACCTCAAATGCTATTATACCAAAAAAATTGGGAGGGACAAGAGCCCCTCCCAAACTATACATACCTCCGTCCCTGGATGGAGCAAAAAGAATATAATACGATAATATTAGGAGGACAAAACACCAAAAAAAATAAAAAAGTAAAACACCAAAGTGAGAGCACAATAGCCAAAATACTTGATGCACAACCAACTGAAAACAGCAGCTCTACGATCTCAACCAATTCTATGCACTGTTGCACCCCATTGCTCGAAAACAACCGAATCTATTGAATTGGCGGTCACCATCAGGGCCTCGACCTATACTTGTACCACAACCACACACTCTTGGTAACCCAACAAGCCGCTCATCACCACTCCTTCACCGATGCTCACCAATCCCCTCATTACTCTGAGAAATGTCATAGTAAAAAATCTCCCAACTCAAACAGATCAAATCAGTAAGTACCTTATTCTTCTGCAACTTTGATCGACCACGATTTTTATTTTCTATACATTTCGCGGTAACCATTCGTTTTTCAGGGTTGAAGAAACCCAAATCAATCATCTCACCCCTTCATATAGCTTTATTGCTAATGGCTCGAGTGAACTTGTCACAATTTTTCGTTGTTTGGGAGATCGAGTATTTATTTACGTATTGATAAGTATCAAGGTTTGAATTGTATCAATAATTTTATTTATGAATATTTATAAGTATCACTTTTAATTCTCTATAAAATTCGTAATATATGATTAATCAGTAGCGTTGAAATGGTGGATTTGAGAGGTTTTGTGCCCTTCCATGTCAATACTTAGCCATTTCTATCTATTAAAAATTTAAAACAAAGGGAACTCACTCTTTGCCCCATGTTGAGTCATAGACCCCTGCAAATCTAAAAAAAGTAGCACATTGTATTGGCCCTTGGTTGGGACTGAATTGTTTCACTGAGCTGACTTTGGCCTTGATTTGTTCATCTTAGATTTCTTTAGTAGGATCCCACTTCAACCCCCCACTTGATTAACTTGTTGGATTGATGAATATGACTGTGACCTACATAGATAGATACCAAAGAATATAATATGAAATTAATATAAACAATATACAAGTTCTTATTTCTTTGAATCTATTGAATGGTTCCACTAAAAAAAGAGAACGTTGTTATCTCTAAAAGACTTTGATTCAAGTAGTTTGTCTGTAAAGTGTGTGTACGTTTTCAAAGGGATAATAATAAAGAACAAATACTATCATATAATCACACCAGAATACGTAATAGACAGCTGAGATGACACACTGTGTGTAGTTGGGGACTGTACATACGGGGCCTGCCGTCATTAGTGGGTTGGTAGTTTAGACAGCGCCATACGCATCCATATTGTCTTCTGGTGTTTATCTTGTTTATTTCAATATTCTTTCCTATTTTCATATTTTTTCGAATGTATCATGTTAATAATACGGACTTATATTCTCTCAACCGAACACGTCGTTAAGGTTTTGTCCTCCAACAACAACAAATGCATGTGCCTCAGAGTGCAGAGAGATTGATGCAAATCTGATTTGTGAGTCAAATGGAGACAATAGCGGATCTATATGTTAGGTTGGGTGGACTGAACTTTTATGAATTAGTCTTTAATTTTTTTTATAACTTGTGCTTACCTAAAAAATATTTTGACTTGTGTCCACCTTAAAAAATATTATCAGATCCGCCACTGAATGGAAATACCCGAATGTCCCACCATCTCCAAAATGGTTTAGCAAGGAGAAAAGAAATTGAAAAGAACTCTATCCTTTTACCAATAATGCTCAATAGAGCACCACTGACTAAAAAACATGCATAAAAAGGAAAAATTGCAGAGTTTGATGCAAAAATATGTAGGTTTATTGAAGTTCGGAGTTCCATGTCTGATACATCAATGGTGAAAATGAAGAACAATGGTACAAATCATTCATCATATAACCAAATTTCTGACATTTTTCTCTTCCTATGGTGTAAATCAATCGGCTGCTAACAAAATGTATTGCTATTAATGATGATGAGGGTCCGGTCCACCCGGACTTAATCGTTTCGAATCGAACGGTATCCCGTCGTTTCTTTGAATGCTCGCTTTAATGGCTTCCCTGGCATCTTCGATCAATGCACGCTTGGATTCAACAATGGATGCTTTAGGGTGCTCTTTACCTGCTGCAACTGCCAATGCTAACTGGTCCTGGTCCATGCCTGAAAATTGCTCGGACTCGAAATGTCTATACCCTGATTTCGATTCTGTTTTCAACGCCGGATCGGCAATCGAAAACGGATGGAACAGCCGAGTCCCCGAACTCGTAACCAAGAGCATAACATGCAGGGAAAGGCAGAAGAAAGCTTTGAAGCTAGCCATTGGAAGTAAGTTGTATCAAAATCAAGGTTGATAGCTGCATAGCTTGGGGTGCATGAACAAGCTATATATAGACTTCATCGCCATCTTTTTTTTTTCAGAATATTTTAAGTATGGTCAAATGGGACAACATTTTATTGGCAGGATAATCTTTTTATTTCTTTGGTTTAGAGATGAAATCCTAAGTGCTTATGGCATTGACTTATTCTTAAACTAACACTTGGGGGAGATTAATTTAAGTCCAAAAAAGTAATGCCCCACTAATCCAAGTTTTCTTTGTTTTTAATTAAAAAATATCATTTTTTTCGGTCGAGACACATTCAACCTGCATAAAATTATCTGATTAGACTCGAATTTTTTTTGTGTAGTATCATTTCTCGCTAATTTTTTAATGTGGTTAGTCCAAAACAGAATTCAATTCATCGATCTTCAATCATATGAACCGTCACAAATCATAATTGTTGATGAAAAGAAAACAGAACGGTGATAGTTGTCAGCATTTTAGACGATTTATAAAACACCCCTCACCCCGGATTAGGGGCAAGGAGCGTTATATTAACTGAAACAGATTCGGATTAGGCAGCGGAAGGAGGTTTATCAAATTCGTGTAACATTTTTTTTATTAGAATACAAACATATAATTTAGTTATCTCATAAACATTCACTACCCATGCTTCTCAATTCGATTTCCAACTTACAAATTTCATACCAAGTTTAAATGAGTTTCAAATTGCATACAAATTAACATGTACTTGTGAACTATACATTTATTTTCTAAGTTCATTAGCTACACCTCATTCGAATAAATTAATTCATTTCCTATCGAATTGGATATCATATATAATCTAATTTGATTAAAATAACCAACTATGATTCACTTGATATACAATTCAATTAAGATCTAATTTTAAGTTCTAATTTATTCAAAAGACATATAATTCATTTCATTCGGATTACAAATTTCAATTTCTTAATTCTCCAAATGAACCGTTCGAATATCATACGTATAATTCAATTCAAGTAATTAAATCTACTTTTCATGATATCATGATAAAGTAAATTTCAATCAACACATAGCCGAACATTCATCATATATATATATATATATATATATATATAATGTATCATATCCGATTCATACATCCATACCGTTTCTAGTTTCCCTTTTTACAAAATAAATCCGGGGTACTACATCGGCTAAACCTATAGGTTGCCTATACAAAAAGTGATTTCAACAAAAAGAATTTAAGCCCCAAACATATACTTGGGCAATCTATACCCCAAATATTTACCCCTTACCTACATATCAAAATAGAGGGAAACATACTAGAAAGTTCATATCGAACCAAAGTAATAATTCATAAACATAACCATCAGACCAAACTGAACTAACATGCTGAACGCTAGGCCACCCATCATAAGCACGACAAAGACAGGGAAAATCATACTTAAGCTTCGTACGAGTAGAATACGGGTAGAGGTCAACGATGCTAGAACCTGAAATTTAGGGGAAGGAAGGAAAGGTTCGAGTGGTAAGTACTTCTCGTACTTAGTGAGGAAACCCTATTCTATTCGGTTTCCAATTAAATTACTTATGATCATACAATAAAATTTCACTTTGCACATTAGTTCATTCGAACGGTTCAAATAATGTAATCAATTCACAATTAATTGATACACAATAGTCAACAATCGATTATATGCATAAAGAGACATATAATTTCCATTCGAATACAAGCAATAAATTTCATATCATTCATGTCATGGATACACATACAAGCCATGAAACCTAATTTAATTTCCAATTATCAACTTATCACAAATTAAAGTTTCATAGCATATCAAGAATAACCATTCATGAAATTTCAATATTTCATTCGAATGTTCTAATAACCAATTTCATGAATTTACTTTCGATTTTCAAATTGCATTACTTAATGATACATCTTATTCAATTAGCAATGCCTTGGATAGTAGAGTATGCTAGGTAATCAAGTCACGTGTAACAAAATTTGTGAATCAAAATTCACCATGTAATAGGTACCACGTACCAAAATCGTATCACATATAACATATCATAATGTCCGCAGACATTAAGCAAGAAGGTACACTTACGTACCACAATATCGAGTACACTAACATACCGATTTTTTTATTGAGCTCAGACTCTAGGCTAGCTGTACTACCTGGACAAACTATACACACCAAGGGCTTTGCTTATTAACATTTAAATTTAATCATTTTATTATTCGGAAATTATCAGAATTAAATCTTCAATCCTTTCGATTGAAATCATAAATTTTCAATTCAATCTAACATTATCAAATCAGCCTATCTATAATCCAATTTCAAGTCGCATGGTCAAGCCACATTTCACAACTCACATTCCAATTGAGCTTATCAAACATGTATAAACATGGCATCAATCAATTCGATTAACACCAACCATTCGGCCAACATATAACAAGCTTATAATCAGAATTTCACTAATCAAAATCAGTCCAATAGACATTAATTCCAATCGAATCAGCATAGCAATATCATGTTTCCATTTACGCATATAATTCTCCAAAAAAAAATTTCACATAGCATAACTCAATTTCAAGACAAGCTTATCAAGCATACTCCTGGTATCAACAAATTTAAATCACACATTAATCACTTTATCATCTTATCAATTATGCTAACCATCAGCAGTTAACCACATCCAAAATCAGTCCAATATACATAAAGTTCAGATTCAACTAACACGACAAGCATCACATTTAATTTCAACACTTAGAATGCCAAAATCACATATCACATGCATATGGTCATTTTCTTTTTAATTCCTTCTTCTCTTACTAAAATCGAATAATTAATTAGTCCAAATTGCATGCTTATCATAAATTAAAAATCAAATTAAGGCAGTTGGGACTCTAATCCCAACTCTAAAGTCGTTTCACTCACAGTTCGCCGAGCTAATTTTGTATCCGAATGACCTTCGCTCGATCCGAAGCCGATCCCGGTGCAACTTCCTCTTCGACCCTTTCGCTTCTAGGATCTAAGGCATTCAAGCCAAGCAAATAGCAATTTTTTCAGAATACATTTCATACATTTTGAAGCTGAATTTTTGTATTTTTATTCAAAACAGTCCCTAAACTTTTTCGGTTCAATTCGATTAGTTCCCATTTTCCTAATTTCTTTAATTAGCCACTTAATCCTTCAAATTGACCACTAAAATTGGTGGATTTCACATCCTACAGCTTATAATTCAATTTATTAATACTCCATATAGTCAAGTTTTACCACTTTCATGAATCTCATGTTCTGATTTCTTTTCTTTTCATTTATACTCATTTCTGACCACTTAAATTAACTCGTTTCGTATTTCTTGAGTACAATTCCAAATCGAACACCGTTTGTTCCTAATTTCAATTAACATACCCAATTTTAACATATCAAAAATTCAGATCAAAACTCTTAGCAGATTATTTTCTACGATTTTTCAAAGTTCACTGTCCAGCTAGAATCATTGCTGGACAGTTTTGCATGTTGATCAATTTATGCTTTCCAGATTTCAATACAACCATTAAAACTCTATTTTATAATTTTTCTACTATTTTAAACATGTCAAGGTCAAATATATCCAAATTTCAGCATTAGACTCTCATTAGTGAATTTTCTATGAATTTTCAAAGATGCATGCCATGTAACTTACCAAATCTGCCAACATAACTACATGCATGTTCATAATCTTTTGTGTCTTTTAATCCTTAAGGATTCTTATGAATCTCTACATTTTCCAGCAACTACACTTAAAGACATCATCTTTATGATTTTCTAGACACATAATAACATGTGATTTAATGAATTTTCCACCATAATCGAATTAAGAAAGGAGTGATCTACTTACTTCAATTTTTCTTTTGAATTTTCTAAGAAAACTTCAACACCATGCAAGCTCTCCTTTCTCCTTCTCCGAAAGCTTTCCAAATTTTCTCTAGTTTGTGCTTATGTTTTTGGTGTGAATGAGCAAAAGGAATAAGTGGTTTGGTTGGGGTAGCCGGTTAAGGAAATGAAAAAGGGGATGGGACAAATTAAATGGGATATGACTTTCATGTCATATCTCAACTAATTTTCCCTAGTATCACCTTTAATTTCCACTAAATCATATATATATAGTCTTAATTACACTATGATTTCATCTTATCATAAGTGTTAATCCATGCATTTTCATTTTAGCATGCAAGCCTCAATTTTTCCATCTTATTCGGTTTGGTCATTGAGCCTATTGATCGAATTTCCTTGAACATTTGTTTCAAAATTTCAATTCGGTCCTTATGAACCTAATTCCAATTAAGTTCAATTAGTAATTAAAACTCAATAATTTATCTAATTGCGTAATTAAATCCCTCAATCTTCTAGGCTAATTTTTAGGATGTTACATTTCTCCCCCCTTAACAAAAGAATTCGTCCCTGAATTCTTACCTGAATCGAACAAATGAGGATATTGGTTTCGCATTGTTTCCTCAGGTTCCCATGTTGCCTCTTCCATCTTGTGATTTCTCCACAAGACTTTAACCAGTGCAACATTTTTGTTCCGGAGTCTTTTAATTTCCCTATCCAGAATCTGAACTGGTTCCTCTTCATAAGACAAATCAGGATTCAGTTCTACTTCTTCCGGCTCTAAAATGTGAGAAGGATCGGATCTATACTTTCTGAGCATTGACACATGGAAGACATTGTGAATTTTATCGAACTCACTAGGGAGTGCAAGTCGATAAGCCACTGGGCCAATTCTTTCAGTAATTTCAAAAGGTCCAATAAAGCGAGGACTGAGCTTTCCCCTATTTCCGAACCGAAATACTTTCTTCCAATGAGAGACTTTAAGAAAAACTTTTTCTCCCATATTATGCTGGATATCTCTTCGTTTCGGATCAGCATAGGCTTTCTGTCTATCGAAGGCTTCTTTTAAGCGAGAGTGGATAATTTGAACTTTCTCTTCTGTTTCTCTGAGAAATTGTGGTCCCAAAACTTTATTTTCACCAAGTTCGGACCAACACAGAGGTGTTCTGCATTTTCTGCCATACAATGCTTCAAAAGGTGCCATCTGAATAGACGACTGATAGCTATTGTTGTAGGCAAATTCAACCAAGGGTAGGGATTTCTCCCAATTCTTCCCAAAGTCAATAATACAAGCTCTAAGCATATCTTCGAGAATCTGAATTACTCGTTCAGACTGACCATCACTTTGCGGATGGAAATCAGTGCTTAGATTCAGTTTAGTTCCCATAGCTCTTTGCAATGTTCTCCAAAATCTGGAAGTAAATCTTGGATCACGATCAGAGACAATGGAGATAGGAATTCCATGTAGCCGAATTACTTCTTGAATGTACAGATTGGTCAAGGTCTCCAAACTGTAGTTGATACGAATAGGAATGAAATGTGCCGATTTGGTGAATCGGTCAACAATCACCCAAATAGCATCATAATTTCTGGGAGAACAAGGAAGACCAGTCACGAAGTCCATAGTAATTCGTTCCCATTTCCACTGTGGCAGTACAAGTGGTTGGAGTAGTCCGGTGGGAACTCTATGTTCAGCTTTGACTCTTTGACAATTGAGACATTTAGATACGAAATCATTGATAGCCGCTTTCATACCAGACCACCAATACAAAGATTTGAGATCTTTATACATCTTAACCGATCCAGGGTGGACCGAGAAAGAACTCTGGTGTGCTTCTTCCAGAAGATCTCTTTTCAGATTTTCAGCATTTGGAACACAAATTCTATCTTTGAAATAAAGGAGACCGTTTGTATGAATACGAAATCCTTCACCAGACTTTGTATCCAGCTTGGAAATAATATCCTGAAGTTTTGGATCAGTTTTCTGAAGATTTTCAATCCTTGAGATTAGACTGGACTAAATTTGAAGTTCGGACAGAAATCCTTGCTTCTGATATACTCGAAGATGAGCATTGATAGCAGTTGGAGCTACAAGAATAAATACCACTTTTTAATCAAAACTCTTATTACATACATGTTAAATTTTTTTTAAGTTCAGGGATTAGAGATTTTACCCAATGTCGGTTTACGACTTAAGGCGTCTGCAACCACATTGGCTTTTCCTGGATGATAGTCAATGACTAAATCATAGTCTTTCAACAACTCCATCCATCTGCGTTTTCTCAAATTCAGATCTTTCTGAGTTAGGAGATACTTTAGGCTCTTATGATCGGTGAACAGGTAACATTTCTCACCGTACAAGTAGTGTCTCCATATTTTGAGAGCAAACACAATTGCAGCAAGTTCGAGATCATGCGTTGGATAGTTCAACTCATGAGATTTCAGTTGGCGTGAAGCATAAGCTATCACATTGTCACCTTGCATTAGAACACATCCGAGACCCGCATGTGAAGCATCACTGTACACAGTATAATCTTTGCCCGGTTCTGGTTGGATCAAAACTGGGGCAT
Source organism: Hibiscus trionum (assembly GCA_030270665.1). NCBI lineage: Eukaryota > Viridiplantae > Streptophyta > Magnoliopsida > Malvales > Malvaceae > Hibiscus > Hibiscus trionum. The sequence goes on from BSYR01000056.1 coordinate 10,688,148, forward strand.
GAGTCAAGGCTGCTTTGAGTTGGTCAAAGCTTCTTTGTTGCTTGTCAGACCATTCAAATGGTTGGTCTTTACGAAGAAGTTTAGTCAAAGGTAAGGCTATAGAGGAGAACCCTTTGACAAACCTTCTGTAATAACTAGCAAGACCAAGGAAACTCCATATTTCACTGACATTTCTGGGAGGTCGCCAATCCATGATTGACTGAATTTTCTTTGGATCAACTTTAATTCCTTCTCCAGAAATTACATGTCCAAGGAAAGAGACTTCCGATAACCAGAACTCGCACTTGGAAAATTTTGCAAATAACTGGCATTCCCGGAGAGTTTGCAAGACAATGCGGAGATGATCAGCATGTTCTTCTTTGTTGCGAGAATAGATCAGAATTTCATCAATGAAGACGACCACAAATTTATCAAGATAGGGCTTGAATACTCTGTTCATGAGATCCATGAATGCCGCCGGAGCATTTGTCAATCCGAAAGGCATTACCAGAAATTCATAGTGGCCATAACGAGTTTGAAAGGTTGTTTTTGACACATCCTCCTCTTTGACTCTCATTTGATAGTATCCAGATCGCAAATCGATCTTTGAGAATACTGAAGCATCCCTAAGTTGATCAAACAGATCTTCTATTCTTGGGAGCGGATATCGGTTCTTAATGGTGATCTTGTTCAATTGACGGTAGTCAATGCAAAGACGCATTGCTCCATCCTTCTTCTTTACAAACAGAACAGGTGCACCCCAGGGAGAAGTGTTGGGTCGAATGAAACCCTTGTCCTGAAGCTCTTGAAGTTGCTTTTGCAATTCTTTTAACTCAAGAGGTGTCATCCGGTACGGAGTGATAGACACCGGATTTGAGCCAGGCTGTACTTCAATCCCGAATTCAACTTCTCTAGTCGGAGGGAGACCAGGTAGTTCCTCGGGAAACACATCAATGAATTCAGAAACAACATGCATTTCAGACATTCCAAATTCAATTTGATCTTGTAAGACCATGGATGCAAAAATGGAAGTGGGCTTTTTATCAATTAGGAGTATGAATTCTTTTCCTAAACCCTGAAGATACAATCTTTTATTTTGACAATCTACCCAAGCTTCATGTTTACTTAACCAATCTAAACCCAGAATTAGATCGAACTCACAAGAGGGTAATATGTAGAGATCAATAAGGAATGGCAAATTGCTAATATGCAATGAACAATTTCTACATATTAGGTTAATGTTCGAAGTTCCTCCTAAAGGGTTTAAGACTATCAGACTTGTTTTCACAATTTCAGGTTCTAAATTCAACCTTTTCACTACAGATAGACATGTGAATGAATGAGTAGATCCCGAATCTATCAAAGCATAAACATGATGTGAGTTTAGCTCAACGGTATCTGCAATCACTTCATGAGACTCTTCATCATCTCTACCACGAATGTGGTAAACTCTAGCAGGTGCTCGAGATTCCTGATGAGTAGTAGCATTGGAATGAGTACCCTTGCCTTTCTTCTGATAACTCGGTTGGGCTGACTTGGCATTCCTATTCCGATTAGAGGATGTCGGACTAGGAACTGCAGTGTTACGAGCTGGCATAGATTCATGCTTCTGAGGACAGTCTTTGATGTAGTGATCATCACCACCACAGGCATAACAGAGATTTGCCTGAAGTCTGCACTGACCTCGATGTGGTTTCTGGCAGAACTTGCAAGGAGGAATCTTTTCAGAATTTCCCGTACTATTAACAGACATAGTCGGTACTGAGGATCTGATCACTGTAGCTGGTTTAGAAGTATAATTGCTCCTCGGAGAAGAAGTGAAATTAGAAGACCCTTCTTTCTGAAATTTAGGCTTCTTGAACTGCCATTGAGACTTGTCGTCTCGTTTATGCTTTTTGTCAGGTCTATTGCCCCCTTTTCGCTTTTCAGCAGCTTTCATTCTGGCTTCGGTTGCAATAGCCCGATTAACAAGATTCTGGAAATCATTGATTCCCAAAGCAGTGAAGATTGGACTCAATTCATCATTCATGCCTTCAATGAACATTCGGCACTTATCAGTTTCAGTTTTGATGTATTCTGCACCGTATTTGCAATACTTGCAAAAGTCTGCAACGTACTGCTCAATGAGACGATTGGCTTGTTTGAGGTGCAAGAATTTCTTTCTTCTTTCAGCCAAGTACTGTTCACTGATGTACTTCTTTTTGAACTCTTCAATGAAGAATTCCCATGTCACTAATTCAGTTAGAACAATAAGAGTAGTGGTTTCCCACCAATTCATAGCCTCATCAGCTAACAGAGCCACAGCACACTCCAATTTATGGTCATCGGAGCACTGTAATTGTCTGGTTACCACCTTGGTGGTGTTTTCAAGCCAGTACTCTGCATCTTCTGGTCTTTCTTCATTAGTACCAGTAAAAGTGTAGGCTCGATGCTGAGAAAGCTTATCTATCGGTACTCTGCTAGGTGCAGTAGGGACAGAAACAACAGGTTGTTCTTGTTTCAGATTTGTCAGAAGTTGATTGAACATCTCCTTCATGCTGAGGAGACATTCCCTTTGGGCAGACTGAACCGTAGGATTTTCAGGTGGAGGCTGTTCTGTGTTTTGAACGTGTTCTTTATCGGATTGCTCAATGTTCTGAACAGGCTCTACAGGGATCCGTTCAGTGAATTGAGCAGGCTTTTTGGCAATTTGCTCGGGAATCTGAGCAGGCTCTTTGTTTCTCTCCTTTCTCGGAGTTTCAGTTCGAGCAGGAGAATTATCACCCAATCTCACACTTTCACCTTCGCTCAAAGATTCGTGCGAGCTCCCATTCTTTGGGTCTTTTGGGTCCGTCATATTCTATCATTCAGTCAAATAACAGAAGATCAGAAAGCTCAGTACATATATCTTGTCATGCAATACACGGGTGGCAAACCTAAACAATGCAGATGTATGCAGACTCGATTAAATTTTTTAGGACTTAACCTAAAAAGCTCTGATTACCACTTTATAAAGCACCCCTCACCCCGGATTAGGGGCAATAAGCGTTATATTAACTGAAACAGATTCAGATTAGGCAGCGGAAGGAGGTTTATCAAATTCATGTAACATTTTTTTATTCGAATACAAACATATAATTTAGTTATCTCATAAACATTCACTACCCATGCTTCTCAATTCGATTTCCAACTTACAATTTCATACCAAGTTTAAATGAGTTTCAAATTGCATACAAATTAACATGTACTTTTGAACTATACATTTATTTTATAAGTTCATTAGCTACACCTCATTCGAATAAATTAATTCATTTCCTATCGAATTGGATATCATATATAATCTAATTCGATTAAAATAACCAACTATGTTTCACTTGATATACAATTCAATTAAGATCTAATTTTAAGTTCTAATTTATTCGAAAGACATATAATTCATTTCATTCGGATTACAAATTTCAATTTCTTAATTCTCCAAATTAACCGTTCGAATATCATACATATAATTCAATTCAAGTAATTAAATCTACTTTTCATGATATCATGATAAAGTAAATTTCAATCAACACATAGCCGAACATTCATCATATATATATATATATATATATATATATATATATATATATATATATATATATATATATATAATGTATCATATCCGATTCATACATCCATACCGTTTCTAGTTTCCCTTTTTACAAAATAAATCCGGGGTACTACATCGGCTAAACCTATAGGTTGCCTATACAAAAAGTGATTTCAACAAAAAGAATTTAAGCCCCAAACATATACTTGGGCAATCTATACCCCAAATATTTACCCCTTACATACATATCAAAATAGAGGGAAACATACTAGAAAGTTCATATCGAACCAAAGTAATAATTCATAAACATAACCATCAGACCAAACTGAACTAACATGCTGAACGCTAGGCCACCCATCATAAGCACGAAAAAGACATGGAAAATCATACTTAAGCTCCGTACGAGTAGAATACGGGTAGAGGTCAACGATGCTAGAACCTGAAATTTAGGGGAAGGAAGGAAAGGTTCGAGTGGTAAGTACTTCTCGTACTTAGTGAGGAAACCCTATTCTATTCGGTTTCCAATTAAATTACTTATGATCATACAATAAAATTTCACTTTGCACATTAGTTCATTCGAACGGTTCAAATAATGCAATCAATTCACAATTAATTGATACACAATAGTCAACAATCGATTATATGCATAAAGAGACATATAATTTCCATTCGAATGCAAGCAATAAATTTCATATTATTCATGTCATGGATACACATACAAGCCATGAAACCCAATTTAACTTCCAATTATCAACTTATCACAAATTAAAGTTTCATAGCATATCAAGAATAACCATTCATGAAATTTCAATATTTCATTCGAATGTTCTAATAACCAATTTCATGAATTTACTTTCGATTTTCAAATTGCATTACTTAATGGTACATCTTATTCAATTAGCAATGCCTTGGATAGTAGAATATGCTAGGTAATCAAGTCACGTGTAACAAAATTTGTGAATCAAAATTCACCATGTAATAGGTACCACGTACCAAAATCGTATCACATATAACATATCATAATGTCCGCAGACATTAAGCAAGAAGGTACACTTACGTACCACAATATCGAGTACACTAACGTACCGATTTTCTTATTGAGCTCAGACTCTAGGCTAGCCGTACTACCTGGACAAACTATACACACCAAGGGCTTTGCTTATTAACATTTAAATTTAATCATTTTATTATTCGGAGATTATCAGAATTAAATCTTCAATCCTTTCGATTGAAATCATAAATTTTCAATTCAATCTAACATTATCAAATTAGCCTATGTATAATCCAATTTCAAGTCGCATAGTCAAGCCACATTTCACAACTCACATTCCAATTGAGCTTATCAAACATGTATAAACATGGCATCAATCAATTCGATTAACACCAACCATTCGGCCAACATATAACAAGCTTATAATCAGAATTTCACTAATCAAAATCAGTCCAATAGACATTAATTCCAATCGAATCAGCATAGCAATATCATGTTTCCATTTACGCATATAATTCTCCATAAAAAATTTCACATAGCATAACTCAATTTCAAGACAAGCTTATCAAGCATACTCCTGGTATCAACCAATTTAAATCACACATTAATCACTTTATCATCTTATCAATTATGCTAACCATCAGCAGTTCAACACATCCAAAATCAGTCCAATATACATGTAACCCCCTCGTCCCGGTCTGGTCGGATGACCGGTCCGAGTGGGCCACACGGGGAAAACCGAAGCGAAACCCATTAAGGCTTCCCCTCGGTTAACGACCCAGAAAATTTCTTTTAACTTTAGTCTTATCTAGATGCGTATTTAATTCCTAAGTGGAGGATAACAGCGGAAGATACAAACAACGAAACATTTACCGACCAAACAAGCATAAACAGTCCATTTTACTTCATTACAGCAGGCCGTTTCGAAACGCCCCTAGGGTGTTCCGAAACGCCTTGACTTGGTCAACGGCCCTGGGTCAACCATAAGGTGACCGTTCCGAAACAGGGGTGACCCGTATCGGAACGACCTTGACGGTCAATATCTCGTGGTCAACGAGATTTGACCGTTTCGAAACACCAAAGGCCCGTTTCGGAACGACTTCATCTCGCCAATTTCTCAAAATTCCAGTAGCAAAAACGTTCCGAAACACCCCCTGTCTGCAGACTCGATTTTGCTGTTTTGAGGCACAAAGGTGCCCCAAAACATCACCAAAACACATCACAACACCAAATCAAATAAACCCAAGGCATACCAACAATACCATCATGCTTTAACAAGGTTTAGACATGTCAAACACTAGGGCAACATCCCACAAACATGCTTTCATACAAACATCATTCAAGCACATATATAAACTCTAAAGGCATAAAGCTAACATTCAAAGTAAGCAATTAGGCATGAGTTAACATACTACATGGCAACACAACCATGAAAAGCAAATTATTAAGGAGTCTAAACATGCTCCTAGCAACCAACAACAACCAACAAAACATTACACATCCCATTGCTTAAACTATTACATGTCTTAGCATTAAAACCATACTTGATGAACTCAAGTCCAAAACCACACTTGGAGGCCCTCCACTTGCCCGAGCAACCCATGAACTAAGGATCTGCAATGTTGAACAAAGAGAGCGTAAGCAATAATGCTTAGTGAGGGTAAGCTCTAAAAACAAACCTCAACATTGCAGGGTCCGAGCACGATCTAACCAAGGCCATTTACACAATCCATGAGTCCACAAGGTATAGATGCATGAGCAATATATCACATGTATGCCATAATTATGAGCTCAATACTACCATACATGTAATCACATATAAACATCCAAACAGTTCATATATCTCAACACATTGATACCCATATCAAACAACATTGGCACCTAGTTAAGACTCAAATACGCGGATAACCGTTGGAACTCACATCCAACAACACAACCATTACCTGACGGTGGGATTACACTCATCACCTGTCTCGCGGAGGGGATTCCACTCATCCTCACGCCCCGTCGATGGGATTCCACTCATCACCGACTATATTTAAATACCATTTCCGGGCGTACCCGTACTCCTCCTTGGTGACTCAACGCCACCAAGGCCACGCGCGACTTTTGACTCATGTGTACACACTAACATCCTAATGATCGATCATTTGTATTTAAGTTTACTAGTGCCAATATTTACTCACTTCACATTACTCATTTCAATAACCTTGTGCTTAGCACGTACTCACCAACCACCATCATTATGCATGTCTCAAGCATCATAAGTCCAAATCTCATTTCACATGTATAAAGCAATATACATAGACATTCATACCACCATTCATACGAGACATACACAACCATATAATGAGTTCAACCAAAGGCTCTAGATCAAGTTTAGGATTAGGCCACCACCCTAACCCTAACTCTAGGTGGGTCTACCAAGCCCAACCTAGTCCATCTACTCGAACCAACCATTTTGAAATCATTCAAAGCAATTAACCACTCACCTAAACTCCCGAGCTCAAGACCAAGCAAGCAATTGTCTTCAATTCCCCGGATTCACTTCCGATGCTTCTCCGATGCCCAAACTTGATTCTAATCAATCCCAAACACAAACAAAACATCCACAATCAATATCTTGTCATCGAAACTAACCCGGATTACAATACCAAGCATCCAACACTCAAAACAAGACCAAAAACAGGATTTTCGAGCAGCCCACTTGACTCACTGAAAACTCCCATTTCAAGCACCCAAACAAGCATCAATTTCACCCAAAATGATCCTCATATATCATACTACCCACAGCCCTCAAATTCCAACCTTTAACAGCCCCCAAACCCACATTAAAACCCTCCAAAAACCCCTTGGAAACCCAAATCCGAAAATTGATCCAAATCATTCAAAATTCATATATGTAGTATCATTTGGCCTCTATACATCATTACTAACATATTAAATCAAAGCATTTAACTTAGCAACATAAAGACACCATTTTTAACCAAATCCTTTAAAAACTCAATTTCCAAAACTTCAACGAAAATGAGAATAAAAGGTACTTTTAGAGAGAGGGAGTTGAGGGGAAGTCAAAAACGTTATTACCTTTCGAAAATGGAGTCGAAATTGAGGTGCTTTTGAATGGAATAGTGTTTGGGTAGAGAGCTCCTTGTTTTCCCGTTGATATGTTTTGAAGAAGGAAGTGAATAGTAGAAATTGGGTGTTTTTGTTTTGTTTTAAATTAAAGGCCCAAAGACCATTTTGCCCTTAATGAAATGGGGTATTCACAAGAGCATATAATCCATGGCCATTTGGGATTAAATTTCAAAACATGGTCAACATAGTTAATTAATTTGAAACCAATACTCGGAACATTATTTAAATTATAAAACCGAGCCCAAAATAATATTAAAATATTATTTTCACCTAACCCCTAAACCCGGGTGTTACAACTCTCCCCCACTTAAGGAAATTTCGTCCTCGAAATTACCTGGTGGAAACAAATACGGAAACTGCTCAACCATATCTGTTTTTCTCTCCCACGTGGCCTCTTCCACACCTCTATGCCTCCACAACACCTTGACCAACTCTATGGTCTTGCCACGCAACACCTTGCTGTCAGAAGCAAGTATCTCAACGGGCTCTTCATTATAAGACAAATCTGGATTTAACTCTATCTCCTCAACGGGCATCACATGCGAAGGATCTGATCTATATCTCCTAAGCATAGACACATGAAAGACATCATAGATCTTTTCTAACTCAGAAGGTAACCTCAAACGATAAGCTACAGGCCCAATCCGCTCAATTATCTCATACGGACCAATGAACCTCGGACTCAACTTGCCCTTCCGGCCAAACCTCATTACCTTCTTCCACGGAGATACCTTCAGAAATACTTTCTCACCCACTGAGTACTCAACCTTTTTCCTCTTCAAATCTGCATAAGACTTCTGACGATCGGAAGCTGCTTTCAAGCGGTCACATATCAACTTCACTTTATCGGTAGTTCCCTTAAGCAAGTCTGGCATAGGTAACAATATCTGACCTGTCTCAGCCCAACAAATCGGAGTCCTACACCGTCTACCATACAAAGCTTCATAAGGTGCCATCTGAATACTAGACTGATAACTGTTGTTGTAGGCAAACTCAACCAACGGTAAGTGCTTCTCCCAAGAACCTTGGAAGTCAATCACACAACAACGAAGCATATCTTCTAGAATCTGTATCACTCGCTCTGACTGCCCATCGGACTGAGGATGATACGATGTGCTGAAATGCAAATGGCTACCCAAAGCACTATGCAAGCAACCCCAGAACCTCGAAGTAAATCTAGGATCCCTATCTGAAACAATAGACTTCGGAACTCCATGAAGTCTCACAATCTCACGAATGTACAAGTTTGCCAACTTGTCTAAGGAATCCGTAGTGTTCACTGCTAAGAAGTGAGCACACTTAGTGAACCTGTCAACAATCACCCAAACTGAGTTCTTCTTCGAAGGAGACAAAGGCAACCCCGATACAAAGTCCATGGTGATCCTCTCCCATTTCCATTCCGGAATCTTCAAAGGCTGTAGCAACCCTGAAGGAACCTGATGTTCCGCCTTCACTCTCTGACAGACCATGCAACGGCTCACATACTCGGCTACATCTCTCTTCAACCCAACCCAGAAGTAACCACTCTTCAAATCTAGGTACATTTTGGTACTACCCGGATGCATAGAAAAGGGACTCGAATGTGCTTCACTCAGAATCTGACGTCTCAACTCAACATCTTCTGGTACAACAATTCTATCTCTAAAGCACAACAAACTCTCACCACTGAAACTATACTCAGTCCCTCTTCCTTCGGCTATGTCTTGAACATGAGGAACTAGGCTCGCATCTTGCAACTGTTTCTCTCTAATCAACTGAATCAAAGAGGGCTTCACTTGTAACTCGGTGATCAAACCACCATCATCGGACACGCTCAATCTAGCAAACATAGCTCTCAACTCAACGGCCACTTTTCTACTCAAAGCATCGGCCACTACGTTCGCTTTACCCGGATGGTACTCAATGGTCAAATCATAATCTTTCAACAGCTCTAGCCATCTTCTCTGTCTCAAATTCAACTCTTTCTGTGTCATCAAGTACTTCAAGCTCTTGTGATCAGTGTATACAACACACTTCTCACCATACAAGTAATGACGCCAAATCTTCAATGCAAACACAACCGCGGCTAGCTCAATGTCATGAGTAGGATAGTTCTTCTCATGAATCTTCAATTGTCTAGAAGCATAAGCAACAACTCTCCTATCTTGCATCAGAACACATCCTAAGCCTACGTAGGAAGCATCACTATAGATCACAAACTCCTTACCTGAAACAGGTTGCACTAACACTGGAGCATTCGTCAAAGCTTCTTTCAATTTCTCGAAAGCCTTCTGTCTTGCATCTGACCATTCAAACTTAACTCCCTTTTGCAACAATTTAGTCAAAGGAGCAGCTACTCTAGAGAAGCCATCAACAAACCTCCTATAGTAACCGGCTAATCCTAGGAAACTCCTAATCTCGGTCACGGACTTAGGTTGTTTCCACTCAACAATAGCCTCAATCTTCGATGGATCAACTCGGATACCTTCGGCCGAAACAACATGGCCAAGAAATACAACCTCTCGAATCCAGAACTCACATTTACTAAGCTTCGCATACAACTGATTGCTCAACAATCTCTGTAAAACAAACCTCAAGTGCTCATCATGCTCTTCTTATGTCTTCGAGTACACAAGTATATCATCAATGAAGACAACCACAAACCGGTCTAGATAGTCTCTGAAAATTCTGTTCATCATGTCTATGAATGTTGCCGGTGCATTCGTGAGCCCGAATGGCATCACAAGAAACTCATAGTGACCATATCTAGTCCTAAAAGCTGTCTTTGGAACATCACACTCTTTCACCTTCAACTGATAGTACCCGGATCTCAGATCTATCTTCGAAAACACTGAAGCACCTCTCAACTGATCAAACAAATCATCTATACGAGGCAACGGATACTTGTTCTTCACAGTCATCTGATTCAGCTGTCTATAGTCAATGCACATGCGCATACTACCATCTTTCTTTTTCACAAACAACATGGGAGCACCCCACGGAGAACTACTAGGCCTAATGAAACCACGGTCTAATAACTCTTGCAACTGACTCTTCAATTCTTTCAACTCTTTCGGAGCCATACGGTACGGAGCTATCGAAACTGGGTTAGACCCTGAAACTGTCTCAATCACAAACTCAACATCTCTGTCGGGAGGCAAACCCGGCAACTCTTCAGGAAACACATCTGGAAAGTCACACACTGTCCTGATATCTTTCGGTCTAGCTTCACTCATATCCGGATTCATAACATAAGCTAAATAAGCCCCACATCCCGAGTCCATCAACCTATGAGCCTCTAAAGCTGACACTACATTGGACAAGAACTTAAAGTTCTCGCCCACTACCACTACCTCGTAGTCATCAGAGAGCTTCAAGGAAATTCTCTTTGTTTCAAAATCCACACTAGCCCGATGCTCAACCAACCAATCCATACCCAATATAATATCAAAACCGTAGAAAGGAAGTTCCATCATATCAACTGAAAACACATGACCCTGAATCTTCAGTGGACACCTCCTATACATACGTCTAACCACAACTGTCTCACCAAAAGAGCTAGTAACATGCATACCTACATCTAAGATCTCAACAGGAATATCTAACTTCTGTGCATGCTCACTCAAAATGTAGGAATGCGTAGAACCCGAATCAACCAAAGAAAGCAAAGACATAGACTGTAACTCGAAATTACCTGCTATCACATCGGTGTCGTTCCCGGCCTCTCTCTGAGCATAAACTCTCGCTGGTCCTCCCGCCTCTGGCTGCACAGCCACAACATGAGCAAGGTTCCTCTGAGCATCTCCCCTAGGTGCATCAGCCCTAGGCTGGAAGTAGCCACGACCGCGCCCACGGCCTCTCTGAAAATCACTACCTCTCGCAGGAGCCTGAGCAATGTTCGGTGCCTGAGCTGCCTGACGTGGACAGTCCCTCCTAAAGTGGTCCCTCGAACCACAGTTCCAACAAGCATGGAAGTTACCCCAACACTCGCCAGTGTGCTGCCTCCCACACTGTGCACACTCGGGCAAGCGCCCTCCTCCTCTATGGCCCTGATGGCCTCTACCCTGGTGGCCACTGCCACGCCTCTGATCAAACTGATGTCAGCCACCTCTGTGCCTCTTAGCATCTCTACCATCAAAGTGGTTGTGCCTCTTACCAGAACTAGATCCCCCAGAACGCTTGGCCAGCCCCAAGCTATGCTCAATGTCCTTGGCTCTAGCAACCAAGACATCAAAGTCAGAATAATCTGAAGCTAAGGTATACCTCTTAACTTCCTCATGAAGCCCGTATCTGAAACGATCACATCGAGCCCTCTCAGTAGGCACTAACTCTGGAGCATACTGACTCAGACGGACGAAACGAATCTCATAATCAGTCACAGAAGCATCTCCCTGAGTAAGAGCCATGAACTCTCGCTTCTTCTCGTCCAAGTACCTCGGTCCCAAGTACCTCTTTCGGAAGGCAAACTCAAAGAATTCCCAATCTATCTCGGCCTCTGGAACCCCGGCAGTAATGGTGACCCACCAGGTGTAGGCATCACCCTGAAGCAATGAGATCACACAACCCAATCTACGTGCGCCCGCACAACCCATCTGAGCTAAGATACGAACCGTCTTCTCCAACCACAACTCCGACCTCTCCGGAGTAGATCCTCTAAACTCCTCGGCTCCCAAGCTACGGAGCCTCTCCAACGGTAGACTAGCATCATCACACCTAGGCTGAGCTGCAGCCTGAGCTCCCGCAACTGCGGCCTGGAAAGCTCCCGCTATCGCTTGCACTAGCGGAGTCATATCAATTCCAGCTGGACCTTGGCCACCTTGGCCACCTTGAGGTCCATCTCCTCCGGCTCCATCTTCACCTCCAGCTCCAGGTGGTGGAGGTGGTGGTGGTGGAGGTGGTGGTGGAGCGCCAACTCCCGCAGCCACCGACCCTTCCAGATGAGCCTCCACACCAACAGTCGGCTCAACAGGAGCCGCAACCCGTGGTTCCTGACGAACCACTCTCGGTCTACCTCTCGGTCTAGACATTGCTCTCACGAAAATTAACTACAACCACAACAACAAAACATACAAGTTGGGTTAGCAAGGCAAGGCTTCCAAGTGTTCAAGTACGTTCCCTCACTAAAACAAAACCATTTTCTAATGTAATAGTAGCAATGGGACTCACACACACATGTTTTGAATAAAACAAGCAACATACTCGTCAAACAAGCAACCATTCTTACAAGCAAGCAAACACCGTGCATATCAAGCAAAAACTTGAACTTACCTCACTTACCTGCCCAAGGTCTCGGTAACCTTAGGCTCTGATACCAACAAGTGTAACCCCCTCGTCCCGGTCTGGTCGGATGACCGGTCTGAGTGGGCTACACGGGGAAAACCGAAGCGAAACCCGTTAAGGCTTCCCCTCGGTTAACGACCCAGAAAATTTCTTTTAACTTTAGTCTTATCTAGATGCGTATTTAATTCCTAAGTGGAGCATAACAGCGGAAGATACAAACAACGAAACATTTACCGACCAAACAAGCATAAACAGTCCATTTTACTTCATTACAGCAGGCCGTTTCGAAACGCCCCTAGGGTGTTCCGAAACGCCTTGACTTGGTCAACGGCCCTGGGTCAACCATAAGGTGACCGTTCCGAAACAGGGGTGACCCGTATCGGAACGACCTTGACGGTCAATATCTCGTGGTCAACGAGATTTGAGCGTTTCGAAACACCAAAGGCCCGTTTCGGAACGACTTCATCTCGCCAATTTCTCAAAATTCCAGTAGCAAAAACGTTCCGAAACGCCCTCATCCGTTTCGAAACGGCAGACCATTTACAAAGGGACCGTTCCGAAACATGGGGACCCGTTCCGAAACACCCCCTGTCTGCAGACTCGATTTTGCTGTTTTGAGGCACAAAGGTGCCCCAAAACATCACCAAAACACATCACAACACCAAATCAAATAAACCCAAGGCATACCAACAATACCATCATGCTTTAACAAGGTTTAGACATGTCAAACACTAGGGCAACATCCCACAAACATGCTTTCATACAAACATCATTCAAGCACATATATAAACTCTAAAGGCATAAAGCTAACATTCAAAGTAAGCAATTAGGCATGAGTTAACATACTACATGGCAACACAACCATGAAAAGCAAATTATTAAGGAGTCTAAACATGCTCCTAGCAACCAACAACAACCAACAAAACATTACACATCCCATTGCTTAAACTATTACATGTCTTAGCATTAAAACCATACTTGATGAACTCAAGTCCAAAACCACACTTGGAGGCCCTCCACTTGCCCGAGCAACCCACGAACTAAGGATCTGCAATGTTGAACAAAGAGAGCGTAAGCAATAATGCTTAGTGAGGGTAAGCTCTAAAAACAAACCTCAACATTGCAGGGTCCGAGCACGATCTAACCAAGGCCATTTACACAATCCATGAGTCCACAAGGTATAGATGCATGAGCAATATATCACATGTATGCCATAATTATGAGCTCAATACTACCATACATGTAATCACATATAAACATCCAAACAGTTCATATATCTCAACACATTGATACCCATATCAAACAACATTGGCACCTAGTTAAGACTCAAATACGCGGATAACCGTTGGAACTCACATCCAACAACACAACCATTACCTGACGGTGGGATTACACTCATCACCGGTCTCGCGGAGGGGATTCCACTCATCCTCACGCCCCGTCGATGGGATTCCACTCATCACCGACTATATTTAAATACCATTTCCGGGCGTACACGTACTCCTCCTTGGTGACTCAACGCCACCAAGGCCACGCGCGACTTTTGACTCATGTGTACACACTAACATCCTAATGATCGATCATTTGTATTTAAGTTTACTAGTGCCAATATTTACTCACTTCACATTACTCATTTCAATAACCTTGTGCTTAGCACGTACTCACCAACCACCATCATTATGCATGTCTCAAGCATCATAAGTCCAAATCTCACTTCACATGTATAAAGCAATATACATAGACATTCATACCACCATTCATACGAGACATACACAACCATATAATGAGTTCAACCAAAGGCTCTAGATCAAGTTTAGGATTAGGCCACCACCCTAACCCTAACTCTAGGTGGGTCTACCAAGCCCAACCTAGTCCATCTACTCGAACCAACCATTTTGAAATCATTCAAAGCAATTAACCACTCACCTAAACTCCCGAGCTCAAGACCAAGCAAGCAATTGTCTTCAATTCCCCGGATTCACTTCCAATGCTTCTCCGATGCCCAAACTTGATTCTAATCAATCCCAAACACAAACAAAACATCCACAATCAATATCTTGTCATCGAAACTAACCCGGATTACAATACCAAGCATCCAACACTCAAAACAAGACCAAAAACAGGATTTTCGAGCAGCCCACTTGACTCACTGAAAACTCCCATTTCAAGCACCTAAACAAGCATCAATTTCACCCAAAATGATCCTCATATATCATACTACCCACAGCCCTCAAATTCCAACCTTTAACAGCCCCCAAACCCACATTAAAACCCTCCAAAAACCCATTGGAAACCCAAATCCGAAAATTGATCCAAATCATTCAAAATTCATATATGTAGTATCATTTGGCCTCTATACATCATTACTAACATATTAAATCAAAGCATTTAACTTAGCAACATAAAGACACCATTTTTAACCAAATCCTTTAAAAACTCAATTTCCAAAACTTCAACGAAAATGAGAATAAAAGGTACTTTCAGAGAGAGAGAGTTGAGGGGAAGTCAAAAACGTTATTACCTTTCGAAAATGGAGTCGAAATGGAGGTGCTTTTGAATGGAATAGTGTTTGGGTAGAGAGCTCCTTGTTTTCCCGTTGATATGTTTTGAAGAAGGAAGTGAATAGTAGAAATTGGGTGTTTTTGTTTTGTTTTAAATTAAAGGCCCAAAGACCATTTTGCCCTTAATGAAATGGGGTATTCACAAGAGCATATAATCCATGGCCATTTGGGATTAAATTTCAAAACATGGTCAACATAGTTAATTAATTTGAAACCAATACTCGGAACATTATTTAAATTATAAAACCGAGCCCAAAATAATATTAAAATATTATTTTCACCTAACCCCTAAACCCGGGTGTTACAATACATAAAGTTCAGATTCAACTAACACGACAAGCATCACATTTAATTTCAACACTTAGAATGCCAAAATCACATATCACATGCATATGGTCATTTTCCTTTTAATTCCTTCTTCCCTTACTAAAATCGAATAATTAATTAGTCCAAATTGCATGCTTATCATAACTTAAAAATCAAATTAAGGCAGTTGGGACTCTAATCCCAACTCTAAATTCGTTTCACTCACAGTTCACCGAGCTAATTTTGTATCCGAATGCCCTTCGCTCGATCCGAAGCCGATCCCAATGCAACTTCCTCTTCGACCCTTTCGCTTCTAGGATCTAAGGCATTCAAGCCAAGCAAATAGCAATTTTTTCAGAATACATTTCATACATTTTGAAGCTGAATTTTTGTATTTTTATTCAAAACAGTCCCTAAACTTTTTCGGTTCAATTCGATTAGTTCTCATTTTCCTAATTTCTTTAATTAGCCACTTAATCCTTCAAATTGACCACTAAAATTGGTGGATTTCACATCCTACAGCTTATAATTCAATTTATTAATACTCCATATAGTCAAGTTTTACCACTTTCATGAATCTCATGTTCTGATTTCTTTTCTTTTCATTTATACTCATTTCTGACCACTTAAATTAATTCGTTTCGTATTTTTTGAGTACAACTCCAAATCGAACACCGTTTGTTCCTAATTTCAATTAACATACCCAATTTTAACATATCAAAAATTCATATCAAAACTCCTAGCAGATTATTTTTTACGATTTTTCAAAGTTCACTGTCCAGCTAGAATCATTGCTGGACAGTTTTGCATGTTGATCAATTTATGCTTTCCAGATTTCAATACAGCCATTAAAACTCTATTTTACAATTTTTCTACTATTTTAAACATGTCAAGGTAAAACATATCCAAATTTCAGCATTAGACTCTCATTAGTGAATTTTCTATGTATTTTCAAAGATGCATGTCATGTAACTTACCAAATCTTTCAACATAACTACATGCATGTTCATAATCTTTTGTGTCTTTTAATCCTTAAGGATTCTTATGAATCTCTACATTTTCCAGAAACTACACTTAAAGACATCATCTTTATGATTTTCTAGACACATAATAACATGTGATCTAATGAATTTTCTACCATAATCGAATTAAGAAAGGAGTGATCTACTTACTTCAATTTTTCTTTTGAATTTTCTAAGAAAACTTCAACACCATGCAATCTCTCCTTTCTCCTTCTCCGAAAGCTTTCCAAATTTTCTCTAGTTTGTGCTTATGTTTTTGGTGTGAATGAGCAAAAGGAATAGGTGGTTTGGTTGGGGTAGCCGGTTAAGGAAATGAAAAAGGGGAGGGGACAAATTAAATGGGATATGACTTTCATGTCATATCTCAACTAATTTTCCCTATTATCACCCTTAATTTCCACTAAATCATATATATATAGTCTTAATTACACTATGATTTCATCTTATCATAAGTGTTAATCCATGCATTTTCATTTTAGCATGCAAGCCTCAATTTTTCCATCTTATTCGGTTTGGTCATTGAGCCTATTGACCGAATTTCCTTGAACATTTGTTTCAAAATTTCAATTCGGTCCTTATGAACCTAATTCCAATTAAGTTCAATTAGTAATTAAAACTCAATAATTTATCTAATTACGTAATTAAATCCCTCAATCTTCTAGGCTAATTTTTAGGATGTTATAATTTAATTCTATTAATTTAGACGAAGAATCGCGGTTAATAGTTATCGTGAAGAATACGAGAGAAAAAAACATAATATTTCAACTTTTTCTTAAAGAAAGATAATGATCTTCCTTCATAGTTACATTTAACTTTACGAAAATAATTGTAACGAAAATCATAATAAACATAACAATTATCTTTTAAGGCGAACATAAATTATACTAAATATTGATATCTCCAAATGTATTTATATAAATTAATTGAATTAAATTATAAACTTACGAGATTATATTTATTTTATAATAGTATCAATCACTTTGAGCACTTTATTATCTAAATTGTCTTGACCAAATAAACTATTGCCAAAGTCGGCAAGAAAAGCCCGGTGCACGTTAGAACATTGATAGTGCAAATTAATAAATAAATAAAAATAGAACTGGAGGGTGGAATTTTGCTTTGCTGCTGATATAGTCGATTACATCATCTTCTCCGGATTGGAGCCGCCAATTTTAATTATAAATAAAATATTTTCAGTTGAATCTTTGGTCTAAAATAATTATATCACTAAAATGTTTTCATTTGGAATTTTTTGTTTGTTATATTTTAGCTTTCTTTTTTGGATTAATGCTTCAATTAGTTTCCAATGTATATTATTTTTCATTTCAGACTTTTAATTTATTTTTATCTAAATCAGTACCTAATGTTATTAATTTTCTCATATTAGTACCGTTACTAGTGTCGGTAAGAAAAAAATGGACATGTGGTGCCTATTAGAACGCATCATATGACACCTTAAATAAAAAATAAAAGGATGAAAATGCTAAAGTGAGTATAGTTGAGGGGATAAATCAAGCATTAAACCTTAAATACATATAGTTCAAAAGTATTATAATTTTTTTTTTTAAAATGAAGTAACTAAAATTTTCTACCATGGCATTTGCGGCCTTAGATGTTGGCCTATTAAAAGGGAAGGTGAAAACAGAGATGGTGGAGCATAAGATGGCACGACTGGCCAATCAGTCGACTGCTCGTGCTAACCCACCCACGACCGTAGCAGTTTATCGATGCTAATACGTCGTCATGTGCTTGCGGAGATGAGCCGAACGGGGCCGGAAGGGGCGGTCGTCCCCTTGAAAATTTAAAATTTATATATAATTTTAATTTTTTAAATATATTTTCGCATCTCTTAAATTTTATAAGTTCGTCCCCTTAAAAATTCTACATCCGTACTTGTGTGCTTGGATGGTGTGGATAATGCTTCATTTGACTACATACTTGGCAAATAATGGGTTTGACCTTAATTAGCTCTCATTAATTAGTGCTTAGCATATGATCGCCACTTTTGTCACTTTTTAAATACGAGTGTTAATCCGAATTCCAAATGCTGGTTCAGTTAATCACTTCTTTTTTTAATTGAAGTTAATCACCACTTTTAACACTTTTTAAAAAGTATATTTGTCCGTTACCGGATCTATAATTGACTTGTAAGTAGAGGTGAAAATCGGGTCGTTCGGTTCGGGTCGTTTCAGGTCTATTTAGAATCGGTTTAAATTCGATTCGGTCGGTTCGAGTTCGAGTCTAATTCGGGTCTGTGACGAGTCAGAACCGGTTCAGGTATTGGATCAGGTCAAAATCGAATCAGTTGTTTTCGGGTCGGGTCAATATCGGATCAGTAGCTTTCGGTTCGGGTCAAAATCAGGTCGTTCTGGTCGCTTTCGGTTCGGGTCGATTTCGGGTCGGGTCAACATTTAAATTTTTCTGGTCAATTTGGTTTGAGTTGGGTTTAGGGTTTGAGGTTTAGTATTTATGGTTTAGTTTAGAGTTATTGATGTATGAGATTAATTCTGATTCAACTTATTAATCTATGCATTTGAATTTGATTAAATATTTAAATCAAAGCTTCATGTATCCATATAAAAAATTTGTGTATAATTATATTAAATCAAAGTTTATAATAATAATAATAATAATAATAATAATGTTTAAAATGAATTAATTTATTAAACTTATGATCTAATTGAGTTAACTAAAATTTAGAAGCATAAATCACGGACATAATTAAAATAATTCTAAAACTAAATGTGAAATTTTAATTAAATTAATCTAAATTAAAACTCAATTAAATTAAGAAAAAGAAAAAGAGAAAGATAAATAAAAATAGAGAGGAAAAAGATAAAATTTTGGAGGAAAATAAGCTGGCAATTTTTAAGCTAGATTGAAAAAGAAAAAGAAAAAGACAATTAGTAAAAATAGAGAGGGAAAAGACAAAATTTTAGAGGAAAATAAGCCACCAAATTTTTAAGCTAAAGATTAATTACTTTTTAGGTCATGTTGCATCTAAAATGATACATTTTAGTACTAATATTCAACTTTAAGTTTTAGTTTAATTTAATTTAGTCACAAGTATCCCCACGATTTAGACTTCAGATATAGAAATTTCCTCCCCGTAGTGATATTTTGTCTCTACAACTTTACTTTTGGTCGAAATTAACTAATCTTTGTAATTTAGTCTATTAATTTAATATAATGATATTTTTGTTCATTTTACTTTATAAGATTTAATTTTTAGTCAAAATGACATAAAATATTATTATACCACAACTTTGACAAGAGCAACAGTCTTTTTCATGTCATAGTATAAAAAGATAATAAAACATACTTCATTTTATTATTTATTATATTGTTAAAAATAGATAATATTAAAAATAAATTATTCATTTATTTTACCTTAATTTTCGGGTTAAAATTTTGTCGATATTCGGTTCAGGTCAAATCGGTTCGAGTCCATTTCGGTTGAACAAAAAATTTTGGGTCGATTTCGGTTCGGTTCGATTTATTTTGAGTTTAGGGTCAACTTCGGATCATCATGTTCGGGTCAAAATCGAGTCTCAGTTAGAATAATTCGGTTCGAATTTCGAGTCTCGGGTCAAGTTTGCCAGGTCTACTTGTAAGCATATTTTACCCTAAATTTTTAAGAGGGTCGTAGAGTGGTTTTACCATTTTATTAACTAAAAAAACAGTTTTTGGGACAATAAAAATTTCTAAACTAAAAGGTCAAATAGGAAGTTTGTCATTGTATTTTGACGTCCTAATCAAGACACTCACGTATCAAAATTTAAAAAAAATAAGGGTAAACTATACAGTTGATCACCATACTTTAGTTAAAGTATTAAAATGACCACCTTAAAAAAAATCGTGTCAATTGACTACCCAAACTATTAAAATGGTATCAATGTGACCACCAGTCGTTAATAGGCTAACGGAAGGTGACGCGACAGTTAAAAAAATTAAAGGTATAATTACACATTCGGTCCTTACTATTTACACATTCTTTCAATTTAGTCCTAATTTTAAACTAATAAAATAAAATAGTTAGGTGGTGACACGTGTCAACACCTTATTGAAGGAATTTAATTATTTATATTTGATTAATAAATAATTTTACTCCTCCAATCAAGTGGTGACACGTGTCACCACTTATTTAGAGGAGAAAAATCAAATCCCCAAACTTGCTCTAGCTGGGAATCAAACCTGGGTCTGGGGGTTTAAAGACAGCACCTTAACCACTACACCAAACACATATTTGTGCTAAAAATCACCAAATATATTATATGTCTTATTGTTTGTTACCATTCAAATTCATCTTCTTCCTCATCACTCCTCATAATCCAGTCTCTATGCAATTTTCTCAGCAAGATTAAAACATGATATACTTGGTTGCTGACAAGTCATACGCATACGCAACTGTTTCCTTCCGTATTTCTTATCTCAATTGTATGTTCTTGTTTGCTTAATGCTGTGAAAGGTATGCTGATATACTTGATGACATCAAGAAAGATCCCGAAAGCCATGGTGGACCTCCTGATTGTATTGTGAGTCAGATTTTAGAACTAATGCCTATATTACTTTAAGTATTTTAGAATGGTTGTTTTCGAGATATGAATGTGGTCCTCAATCATGATAGTTTTGCGGTATTGTAGCTTCTCTGCCGGATTCGTGAACAGATTCTTAGAAAATTGGGGTTTAGAGACATATTCAAGAAAGTCAAAGTGAGTATTGAAATTTATGCTACAGGTTCTTGTATTGCTAGAAATTGTTATTTTATATTCGATGTGTCAGAATTCCAATTTACGATTTTCTAATTTTGACAAGTGAAAATATATCATCTTGTTTGGACAATACCTGTAATTTTATTTCCTTTTTTTTATAAAATGGTATTTTTTCAAGGGATAACAAACAAAATGAACACTTTAGATGAATCTAGGGGTTGCGTTGTAATCATTTTACAATTTGTACAACTTGTAATTGTAAGAAAAGGTGATGGAGGTGTGTTAAGATATATACTTGCCAGATATATGCTTTTCCCTTTCTTTGTTAACACTGCTCTTCTTTTGAAAACTTGGAATAGGATGAAGAGAATGCCAAGACATGTAGTTCGTCTTAATGATGATATTGAAGATGAAGAGAAGCGCCTGAAGAATCTAGTTAGAGGAATATTTGTTGGAAACGGAATAAAATGTTGTTAATGGTCATTTTCAGGTTTCATGTTTTAATCTTGCTGAGAAAATTACATGGAGACTGGATTATGTGGTGTGATGAGGAAGAAGATGAATTTGAATGGTAACAAACAATAAGACATATAATATAACTGGTGATTTTTAGCACAAATATGTGCTTGGTGCAGTGGTTAAGGCATTAACTTTAAACCACCAGACCCAGGTTTGATTCCCAGCCAAAGTAAATTTGGAGATTTGATTTTTCTCCTCTAAATAGGTGGTGGCACGTGTTACCACTTGATTGGAGGAGGAAAATTATTTATTAATCAAATATAAATAATTAAATTCCTCTAATAAGGTGTTGACATGTGTCACCACCTAACTAATTTATTTTGTTAGTTTAAAATTAAGACTAAATTGAAAGAATGTGTAAATAGTAAGAACCGAATGTGTAATTATACCTTTAATTTTTTAACTGCCACGTCACCTTCCGTTAGCCCATTAACGGCTGGTGGTCACATTGATACCATTTTAATAGTTTGGGTAGTCAATTGACGTGATTTTTTTTAAGGTGGTCATTTTAATACTTTACCTAAAGATTGGTGGTCAACGGTATAGTTTACCCAAAAAAATAAATACCTTCTAATCGGATAGTGTCGCATACTATATTTTATTGGTCGGAAAAATAAAATAAATATAAAAGGTTTAATATCAAAATAAGTGTTTAAAATATTATATTTTTAAAATTTTTTGTCTTTTTTAAGTGCCTAAACTATCTTGTTTTTTTCTTTTTAGGTGCTTAATTTTTTTCCACACTTTTTAGATGCCCAAACTATCATTTTTTGTCTCTTTTAAGGTCAAATTAAGGCACGTACTTTGACTAAAAAATAATAGTTTAAGCACATACTTTGACCAAAAATATATAGTTTGGGCACCTAAAAGGTACACAAAAAAATTTAGGCACCTAAAAAGGAAAAACGAGATAGTTTGAATACCTAAAAGGGGCAAAAATAATTTAAGCACCTAAAAAACAAAAATATGATAGTTTATGCACTTATTTTGACATTAAACCAATATAGAATGTGAAGGCAAGAAGTTGGAACTAGGACCTTTGGTAACGCCTCCCCACTAGGGGTATAAATAATCTAAGTCGAGCTCGAGTATCGTTAAGTTCAACTTGAACTTAAAATGTTCAAAGCTAAGCTCGACTCGGCTCACGAGCTTAAATTTATCAAGCTCGACTTGAAAACTTGCGAGCTCAAAGTTATCCAGCTCGAATCAAACTCGTAAACAAAAATTAGAGCTCGAATTGAACTCTAATTTGCTAACCCTTATACCCAAAAAAAACTATCAACCACTATTAACCTAACCTAACCTTAAATCTCAAATCATGCTCTAAACCCTAAATTAACCCTAAACCCCAAACTTAAACACTAATTAACCAATATAATATAATATATTATATTTTTGAATAGCTCGCGAGCTTTTCAAATCGACTATCAGTAGCTCATCTTGACTAATTAAAAACTCGAGTCAAATCTAATCGAGTCGAACTTTAACCAAACATTAATCAAATTAAACTTGAGTAACTCGTAATATGTCTTATCTCATGTACAGCCCTCCTCACACGTTACTGCTAAGTCAACCTCAATGATATGTTAGATAGTTGATAAAAAATTACTTTTAGGTTAAACTGACAGTAAAATTAATTACATTTGTCGATCCCAACCAGGCAATCACCATGCAACAACTTTTAAGGTTGCTATAAAATTTACTACCATAAAGTGGTGAACAATATTCTATTTATAACACACAAAACAACTAATCAGGCAGGAGAGGCAACCTGTCCATGCTGTATGGGGAACCATTTGCGCCGTAGCGGTCTAAGTTTTCAAACTCGTTCGCATCAACATCCTCACCGGAGCTCTCATCATCATCTTTTACCAGTTGAAATGGGAGGATACGTAAACGTACGTCTGAACCTTTGCCGACTTTCTCTGGTTGAAGTTGGTATTTCTGAATGAGCTCGATTTGTAGAGATATAATCTGGGGCGACCTTGGAAGTAGTTCCACGGGTTCAGCTCTCGGGATTACTACCTGTTCGATGGCTATTCTTGCTTCCTGAAATGTAGGAAACTTGATTAATGCAATCAAAGCGAGTCAATTGGGACTAAAACAATATTAGTCTTTACCTCTAAGGCATCAAGCTTCTCCAGAATATTCATATCATCTTCTGATCTGGGATTCTTCAATCCCCCAGGATAATCATCTTTTAATAACTCTAAGGCATTTGTTATCTGCATCGATGAGCTTGTCTACAACAAAAGATTCAAAAAAATTGATTTATCGAACGTTAGTGATGAGAAACTTAATTAATGCTAAACAAGAAGCTATTCACCTTTGCCACATAGACAGGTATGCGATACGATTTTGCTGCTGCCTGAATACTAGAGTTCTTCCTGAGCTTTGAAAGCAGAGCAAAAAGCACATCTGCCTCACCCATATTATCAGTTAATCGAACTGCCGCATCCATTTTTAACTTCTTAAGTCCTTGTATCACATTCGCCTCTGAGATCTAGAATAACTGCTCGTTCCGTAAGTTCCATATGTACTACTTTTTCATTATTTATAACTATGACAACTACCGACAATTGGAACTAAGAAAGCTTAAACTCAGATCACATCTATTGAGCCTGATTTTGAGTTAACTTCGAATCCGTTAACATCTAGGTTATATCTAGATAATCATAAGACTGAGATTTAACTGAATATCACAAGCAAACTCGAATACTGAATACACAAGTTAACTTCATAAACTGCCTAAACATAATATTAAGTTACAAATGAATGTGGCAATGTGTGATGTCAAGACCTCTTACCCCATAGACATACATACAAAGTAAATCCCTGTCTTCCAATGAATCGTCAGCCGTGTCTGAAGAAAGCTCAGAAGGGAAATGATTACCGACATTCTTCTCATCGCTAGCCTCTAAAAGATTTTCAGTGACTACTGAATCCTCTGTGTCAGGGCTGATCTCAGTAAAAGTCTGTGAGGTCTGTTCCAGACCACGAGAATTGCGGATTTCAACGCGTGGGAAACGACCTTCACAACAGATAAGAAGCTGATGTCATAAAATATCATGGATCACCTGGTTTGATTTTTCAAAGTAGGCACTAAATAAAAACAGGCAATGCACCTGAAAGAATAGCATCAACTGTTGCTTCAAGGCAACGATGAACACGTAACTCGGTCTTAGAAACAATCTCGACACCACAACTAAACGTTGATGGTCCTTTCCTCTCCAGGACAGACTTCTGCACACCCCTCCGGTTTGCTTCTTCATCCCCTAGAGTCACACTCTGTATAACCATGTATTTAATGAAACTAGGGAGAATTATATTCTCAGACGCAATCACGATTGGAGTTCATATTTCAAAAAAAACAAATTATGAGAACATAGAAATATCTTGGCGTCGATGAAATGCTGTTAGTCACCAAAATTCATGTTCCACAATAACAGTAGGGAATAATAATGCTAAGATCACATGCAAAATGCATCGTTGCTTGTTTATCATTTTATACCCACATGTCGAACTTAAGCATATCACAGCCTTACCATGGAAAGATTTCACATTAAAATTTGTTAGAATAGGATTCAAAAGATGTTGCATCATCTTTCTAAACATTACA
Organism: Hibiscus trionum; assembly: GCA_030270665.1. Lineage (NCBI taxonomy): Eukaryota > Viridiplantae > Streptophyta > Magnoliopsida > Malvales > Malvaceae > Hibiscus > Hibiscus trionum. The sequence goes on from BSYR01000056.1 coordinate 10,713,819, forward strand.
CCTGTACTAAGGATATTGAAAAGCTTCAGGATAATGATGCCAGCATGCCCTGCATGTTCAGTAAATAATAGAAATGGGTATTGGTACAACGATCTCACCTGTATTCCACCAATAAGGATCTCCAAAGAAGGATTCATAATCAAATTATCGATGGTCACTCCATGAGCAGTAGCAACTAGCTGAATTCCACGTTGTGCAATTGTGCATGCAGCCATTGCCTCGAGTTTTGTCCCAATTTCATCAATCACGATAACTTGTGGCATATGATTTTCAACTGCTTCTATCAATACCTGCATTATATAAAAATCTAAAATTAACTTTTGGGGAAGATGCATATGTGGGTCCTCCTGTGACAGAAAAGAAGCGGCAAAGGACAGGACAAAGTTGGGGAAAACTTGAAGCGAAAAGTGAACTGATCTGAAGAAAAATACTAAAAGGGTACTAGACAGACATTATTGATTTTACATTTATGAATAGAGGCCATCTAAATTTATGCATGTTAACTCCTATAATTGCTAGGAATCCAAAGTCCCAACAGAATAGATTTGTACTTTACCTATGAATATGTTTGTGATCACAGATGGAGAAATTCTTAATTATCCGGTATGTAAAGTAGGAAAAGTAGTGCCACTTTGTAAGAGCTTATTTCCAGAATGCAGAAGAATTTCAGTTAACAACAACAATTTTTTCAACACGAAAGTTTTATCTTGGCACACACCATAAGTCCATAACTTCAACAAATATTATTCTATAAGTAACCAGAGATTGTATGAGAATTGAGATCATTTAGTTCCAGCTCATACCTTATGTTGCATATCAGAGTCGGGGACTTGCATTCTGCGTGCATTACCAATTCCAGCATGTGGTATATCACCATCCCCACCTATCTCATTGGAGGTGTCAACAATCATCACACGTTTCTTGTAATCATTCGCAAGCATCCTCGCTATATCCCTGCCATTTTTTTAGTAATTCATGTTACCCTAGCAATACCATCAGAAAGATTCCTCCATGAGCAAACAAAACTGTAAGTTTTGAAACAGGAGGAATATTCAAACAACAAAAGAATACATTCAACTGATCAGACAAGGGTATGAACATAGATGAAAATGCATTTTGGCTTTTGCTAGTTCTGGTTGATTGGTTCCAGAAAATTTGTTAGGCGTTAAGACAAGAAAAGACAGCCTAACATCTACAAAGACAATCACTGAGTCAAAATATTTGAAAGCCGTTTGTAATCTAATAACAATAATTGCAGTCTAACAATCTCAAAAGCTCCAGTTAATATATTGGAAGCAGCCACTGTTAGCAAAAATACTGAGCGGCATGAACAATTCTACTCAACTCGTCTCAGTATTTTACCTCAGACAGGATACGCTAATATGACCATTTTTCTTTTAAAAAATTTAGAGGATTCTATTGAGTAAAGAGATACAAACTCGGTAACTTGTTAAAATTTTAGCATTTGAAATGCTGGCACTCAACTTTGCAAGAGATTATGAATGAGAATGGAGAAAGGCAATCCTAGTCGTGCAAGCTTATCAAACAAATCAGACAGAAAAAAAAACAACCTAATTATCGTTGTTTTCCCCACCCCCGGAGGACCAATGAGAAGTAAAGAAGCCCCATCTTGAACTAAATCTCTCAATAAATCAGCACTTCCAGATATTGCCCTACCAACACGACAAGTTAAACCAATAATTGCTCCTTTTCGGTTCCTGATTGCACTAATGCGATGTAATGTTCGGCTGATGCCTGCTCGATTATCAATGGCAAAGTCCCCAACCTGCAATTCTTGGTACTAATAATCAGCAAACAGACTTCTCATAACAAAAGTAAGGTATAATCCAAGCTCTAGAAAAATGAAGAAAAGGTCCTAATTCAAGTATGATCATTAAAAGGATACAAGTAAATTATGATAAAACGACCAAATTGTGCCTACCACGTTGAGGACATTGTGAGTGCTAACATAAAAACCATGCTTGTACGTACTCAGACCATTAATGCTTCGAAAGCAACGTTATAACTCAAAATAATCAAGCTTTTTTAGCATTCAATTTCATCTCAAACTTAAATGAACTTCAACCTATCGAATTTTCAAAATATTCCCAGGATAATTTGACAAATTGCATATAGAAACACGGACACCCATATGTTAACTATCCTTTTGGTTTCATTGCATGATATCCATTAGCATTCTTCAAAAAATAATAAAGATAAAAAACTAAAAACTCCTTTACCATCCAAACAATTTAATCAAACAGTTATAAACAAAGATCAAACAAGCAAAAAAAAATGAATAAATGAATCACCTGAGAAGTAGCAAGCTCAATATCCTGAACTGTGATTGGGCAATCAGATAATTCAAAATCCCCAGAAGGAAATCTAGCCAAAGGTTTCCTCCCTATATCCATAACCACTTCAATCAACTCTCTTAGCTCTTCATGTTCACTGATTCTCCTTCTCATCTCCTCCGGCAATAGAGACAAAAGACGGCCTAATTCTACATCAAACTCATTCTCCAAAGAAGAAGAAGAGAAAGCAGGGGATTTTATTGGATACCCAGAAATTCTTTTTGTGAAAGAGTGAGGGAAAACTTGGTTTTGATAGAAATTAAGAGGGAAAAACTGGGATTTGAAGTGGGGTTTAAAGAATAAAATTGGGGGTTTCGGTTTGCTGATTGAAGGAGGTGAGTGGTGAAACAGAGAATGAGAGAACATTTGATTAAAGTCTTTTGTTTTACTTCTTTGGCGGGAAAAAATCCTAGCAGATTGTTTCAACCAGAGAATTTATTTCCTAAGAATTTTCTTTAACTTGTTTTCGTTTCTGGTTTTGTTGGTAGAAATATTGTTTTTGTTTTTAGGATGAACACATTGAAAATTATACCAACCACAATTTTTTATTATTGAAAAACAAAATAGAAAATGGTACACAGAGTATAATTCCATTTTAACACGTAGGCAGGCCCGGCCCTGGGCAGGGGCAGCAAGGGCGCCCGCCCAGGGCCAATGCTCAAGAAAGTTATATGTTTTTAATTTTATTCGAATTATATTTATTTTTAATAGTTTTATTTTTTTAATACTAGTTATTAGGGGTTCAATTTTTTTAATATTTATTATTATGGGTCTACTCTTAAAATTCAACTTTTTTAATATTTGTTATTAGGGGCCCAATTTTTTTTAGTATTTATTATTTTTGGTATACTCTTAAAATTCATTTTTTTAATTTTTGTTATTAGGAGCTCAAATTTTCAATAGTTGTTATTATGGATCTACTCTTAAAATTAATTTTTTTGTTACTTGCTATTAGGGACATAGATTTAAATAACGGTATGCAACCGCAACAATGACCGTTAGATAGCAGTAGTGGCGGAGCCAATATTTTCTTATAGTGGGGTCATGAGTGAAGTATGAGGCATTAAGAATTTCTATACCACTAGAATAAGCATTGTTGACCCCATACCTCAACAAATTAAGTGAGATCAAATATAATATTTTTTATGTAAAATTCTATATTAACTACTTGAAAACCCCATGCCCCAACAAATCAAGTGGGTTCAATTGCACCCCCAATTTATATGCTACATCCGCCCATGGGTAGCGGCACCATCTGAAACTGCGATACCCGCAGCTGTTGTGTCCACAATAGTGTATGTTATTAAGCGATTTCACAACCGCAATACTCGTAATGACCAAAATAGCATCTATAATGTCCACAACCACAATAAAATTTAACATGACTGTAAATACGACTGCAACCGAAAATTAAAATTTTATTTTATGGCCCATTTTTTATATATTCGCTCTGGGCCACCAAAAGTAGAGGACCGGCCCCGCACGTAGGAATATATTCTATTGATTTATATTTAGTTATAATGAAATTTTCCCATTTAAAAAATAAATGTATTACAATTTTCCAATCAGTATTTAATCCTTTTAATTTAGTTATTATTGTTAAAAAAAAGTTATGTTGTTATTATATTATTTTCGTCAGATCAAAATTTTAAAATTATATTATTTAATTTAATAGGTAATAATTCAAGGACTAAATTCACGGCCTATGTATAATTGAAGGATTAATGGCAAAATTGACAAAAAAAAAAATAAGTGATGCAAGGTGTTATAAGTTAAGTTCCATGCATAAGTTGCAGATTTAGTTTTTATATTTTTTTTGTTTTTAAAATTTTGGTCTAACCCAAAAGTTGCATGTACAACATGACTAAATTATAAGGACTTATAATCATTTTAGAGAACATAACTAAATTGTAACCCTAATTTTAAATTAGACTCCAAATTTTTCAACATGTTAATTTCATCCTCAAATTAGCACCCCCATTTTAAAGGGTAAACAATATCATCGGTCATTAAACTATTATTGCTTTTCTATTTTGATAATCAAACTATTATTTTTAGCAAAATCGTCACTAACGTTATGGTTTTTCATACTATGGTCACTAATGTTACTTTTTTTTTTCATGTTTTGGTCATCAATCTATTGGTTTTTCCATGAGTTTTTAACGGCTGGTGACCAAAATATGAAAAAATGTAACGTTAGTGACGGTTTTGCTAAAAATAATAGTTTGGTGACCAAAACATAAAATCGGGAATAGTTTAGTGACCAATGATGTTGTTTATCCCATTCTAAATTGGTATCCCACACTTTTGAACGTTTCAATTCCGTCCAAAACTTATAACTCACATTCTAAATTGGTCCTCATACTTCTTAACAATATAATATGATACCTAGATGATCAATATATGTTAATCTTATCCTCAGAATCAGAGTTGTCACAGATGGGGAGCAACATGAGCTCCTACTCAAGGCCTAATCTTCTATTTTTACAGTTTCAATAATTTCTCAAGTGGTAATCTTGTAAGTTTGGTAGTTCTTTATTGTTTTAGTAGTATTTAAGGTGTTTTCTAAACAAAATAGTGAAAATAATGGCTTGTTAATGAAATATTAAACTAATTGTTCAAAGTAATTAATAGACACTACAACAAATTTGCTTATCGCTGACGTTGAAAATATTGTCACGTAAAATAACATTTACGTCACTATTTATATTTTGTGACATAAAATACGATGTCACGGTGAACGTCACGCTAGGTGTGTCACTAAATGTCAAATGTGACGATGTATTAATTTTCGTCACGTATTATTAAACATATAATGACGTTACACATGAACGTCGCCTTATAATTTATATTCAATGACAATAAATTACGTCACCAAATAACAAAAAAATTTGTCATCAATCATTCATATCGTCAACATTAATATAAAAAATTTATTGTATAAATGACAAAAAGATTATCGTCACAATTTCTTTATTTAAAAAATAAAATCATAAATATACTCTAGAGGTCTAAACTTTTATATAAATTATAATAAAGACCAAATTTTTATTCTAATTGCAATAAATGGCAAAATTATAAATTAAAATAGATGAGAGCAATTTTTATAATTTACAATGAAGGTCAACATATTTTATAAATTAAAATAGATGAGAGCAATTTTTATAATTTACAATAAAGGTCAACATATTTTATAAATTAAAATGAAAGCTAAAACTTTTAGATAATTACAATAAAAGTTAAAACTTTCAGAAAATTACAATAAAAGTTAAAAGTTTTCGTAAATTACAGTAATGAGTTATTTTTTTAATTACAATAAAAGCCCAAATTTTTATTAGTTACCATAAAAACTTAAAACTATACAACCATTACAATGTAATGATCCCTTCCTCAAAAATAACTAGAATAACCCGCAAGATATGGTCCACCGATCTAGTCCTCTCTGCCACCAATTTCTCTTGGTTATCGAGGTTCATCAATAAATCATAAAAAACCCACAAAGCATCCAACAATAAGAGTTTATGTTGTACAAGTAGCCACCTTCAATTCAGGCAAATACCAATGATTCCAACGATGCTATATCCACTTTGTATTTCCCAATAGCAGGCCACCCGTGAGCTTTTAAACTGTCAAATATCAATAGCAAATATAGTTTTTATTTTAGCAGGACTATTTTTCAATTTTTTTTAATTGTAAAAGAAATCATAAGTCTATGAATAGTGGTAGAATAATCATAATCAGAAGAACCATGTGCAACCAGATTGCTCGCACAGTTCACATGAAACAAATAAACATGGTCAAATTAATTATTTAAGGCGTGTGATTCATCTATGAACAATCTAAAAACCTCACAAATTTATCCCCCTTATTCTTTTTCGACACCGTTGCTAACCATTATTCCCAGTTATAACATTTGTAAATTCACATTTCAGCTCAAATTTCACTGCATTTTTCGCCACCAATCCCACATTACTAAATTGAAGAATGCATTAAAAGAATAAGAAAAAAATAACCTGTAAATAATGGAGGGGGCGAGGCGGCTTTTGCGACCATTCAAAGAGACGACTTCAAACCCAACCCTTTAAACTCTCTGTCAAATATCTTGAGAGTAGAAACCTTGGAGCTTGATGTTGGGGGTTAGAGTGCTTCAGGCTCTCGCATATACTCATAATCGGACATGTTTTACCAACACCCTACACATTTAATAATCCAGTTTTAAATTTTCCACTATTACAAAAATAATGGCAATACTTACGGGAGGGCCAGTAACGAGTACATTTGGGCAGTGTGGATGATGCCATGGACGATATAAAAAAATAAGAGGTCAAAAATAAAAGGCAGCGGGAGTAAATTTCAGAAGAAGGGTAACTCGACAAAGATTTTCACGGGAGAGATGAAGAGGCGGCTAAGTTTATATTATTAAGAAAAACTGAAATAACGCGTTAATGTGCTATAAAATTATACGTATATAGATAAAAACAAAAAAGGTAAATTGAGGGTTTAACCCTTCAACAGTTTAAAGTTTTTGAAAAAAGAGTTTTAAACTTATGAAAATTACAATTTTATCCATTATTTAATTTTTCACAACTTGAGCCATTTTCTCATCATTTTAAAATTACTTAAATTTGAGACCCAAATTCATAAGTTTTCTTATTGATCCATAGTTCAAACTTTTAAAAATTTTACTATTGAATTCAGTCGAGATCTTTAATAATAAATATTTTTTGGAATATCTTTTTTTTTAAATTCTATGAATTTGTAACGTAACAAATTAACAATTCATCTCCATGAATAATTTAGAATATTTTTAAAATTTTATATACTTATTAAATAATTCATATATTTTTTAAAAAAATATATAGCCACCCTTGATACCTTCAATTATAATACAAACCAAAATCGCACAAATTTGTTGACAAAAATATTTGTAACATACTCAAACATAGGCAACTCACGCTCCACCTATATTGTCTAATAATAAATTTTAGAACTATTTAAGACCACATCAATTTAAACTTCACAGTGGTTGAACGACATCAATGTAAGACAAGATATAACAATGAGTTTAAAACCATTTACTTATTAGTTTAAAATTGGTCAATATAAATGATTAAGACGAGAAAATTTTCATAAAATTTTAAATTGATCAGCAATTTATATCGACTTCTCGTCAATTTATAGAAAATTTCTATTAGTTTAATAACTAAAATAACCACTCATATTTTTTTTTGAAAAAAATCTAATTTTAATCATGATCCTATCTAGAGGGGAGAAAAAGAAGGACTCTACGGGAAGGAATGGGGTGTTCCCTTTTAAATTGTCATAAAACACAAGAGATATAACAATAAGGGACAAATAATTGATTTTGTCACGTTAAACCTATTTTATGGTATGAATAAAATGTCACTTTTTATAGCTTACTATAAAATATGACGTATCAAATTGTCACGAATAAAATTTATTAGTGACAAATTTACAACGTTGCTAATTTAAATCATGTCATCATAATATTAAATCGTCACTAATACTTTCATTTCATTGGAGACGATTTTAGAACGTCACCATTTTGTTTAAACGTCATTGAAAGTTTCCCCACTAAATTTTTTGGAGGAAAATTTTGGCTCCAAACATATAGTGACGAAAATCGATGACAATATTTAAAATCGTCATAGAAGTTATAATATCAAACATTAAATTTGACGAAAAAAATAATCGTCACATTTATAGTGTATTCGGTGACGTTATACACAACGCCATTTTCAAATTTCGTCACAAATTAATAAATTTGTTGTTGTGAGAATATGTTTTCATTCTACATGGGGCCATTTCCGAAAAATGTCCGAAACAACTCTGCTCAGAATACATAAACATAATCATCATAACCAGAATTAAAAGATGTTGGGATTGCTTCCATTCATAACCCAAAGATCAACACAATTGTTGCCCTGACGGAGAGTATGTACCCAGAATTAAGCGAGGCTTAGATAGAAGCATGGACTGTATTAGCGAAGGATGGTATTAATCGCGATATCCCACTACTGTGGATTGCAGATTCATCCTGCTACGTTCTCTTGGGAAGGCAACACCTCTACGGATTCACTCGGCCAAAGCTGTCTGGACTAGAACATTGTTTGGAATTGGATTGCATTTCGCTAGGAAATTTACAGACTCAAGCTCGATTGAGATTGGTAAAGGGCTTAGATGGGCACTAGGCGATTCTATTTATTTTATTGGAACTTTGGAGATTGGTCGTTGTGGAAGATGTTAGTTGGCTTTGTGTGCGAATACAGGCCCCTTGTCGCTGATATTGACTAGGATTTGTGCTTTGTTGTTTAGCTATTCTTTGTGTTGCCTATAGATGATTGAGTGTAGCTATTTCTTGTTTGATATCTAATGGTCGATATCATTGATTGTATTTGATCTTGGCATAGACGTGGTGCACTCTTTTTCCTCTATTTAGGTCTAAGGAAGTTTTTTTTAACGAGACTCACGTCTATATTTCATCAAAACGATCCTTAAGTTCGACGACGGGAATCTAAATTTTGTTGAAAATCCGATTCTGAAATAGTCTAAGAAAATGTAGATAAAAACTATGCTCGATTTGAAAACACGAGATGATTATAAATGGAAAGTGAGCGATGTGATCCGTTCCAAGTCTCACCGTTCTCTGAAGTCCTTGACCCTAAGTGAGCGATGTGATCCGTCCGCTCCGGTGTTCTCGTTCGATGCCTCGCGAATGCAGCTTCCCCCTTCTAGAGCTCGTCGGCTGCCGGTGTTGAGGTGGACGACGCCGGCTGGTGGTTTGCTCCAGGTCTCAGGAGACGGTTTCCCTTGGCTCGTGCCGTGGGCAGCGTCGAGCAGGCCCTGGACGGGCTCCACATCTCCCCTGCGATTCGCCCTTTGCAGCAATTCCAGCCTGAGCGGTGGTGGCGATGGTAAGCGGTGGTTCTCGGAGCTGGTTTTTAAGATCTCACAACTCAGGCCCCTACCAAGAGTCTCACCTCAGCCTCCGATCTCCTCTCGACGAGAGTCTCCTGGTGCTTGGTCGTATAGGCTTGTGGTGTCGACGCAGGGAAGCACCACCGGTGCTGGGATGCCGCCGGCTTGATGGCTTTGCTTCCTCATCCCGGAGGCTGGCACGTCTGCCGAAAACCTAGTACCTAGGTTGGCGTGCCCCGTGTTTTTGGAGGACCCGTTACTTTCTTGGGAGCCAGATTATGCTGATTTGGATCCACCTTGTGGTCTGGTGGGGCCCATTTCTTTGGACGAGAAAGCTGTGAATTGTACTATGAAGAGCGATTATTCTTCTGATTTCAATTTTATGTGGGCTGCTTTGCGGGCCCAGGAATGGAGGTTCTCAATTCCCTATTATTGGTCCAGCCTTTTTCATGGGAGAAGGTTTTTTGTTGGGGCTTGGATGGATGATAAGGCCCAGGATATGAAGATATGTAGCTTTGGATGGGATCCGGGCGGTTCAAATCCCCTTTTCGAGGTTCGATCGTCGTGGAAGAGACTTGTCGATGATCATGTTTTCTACTTAAGCATGTCGGATTTAAGTTTAGTTGTCCGAATTATGAAGCCAGATCAGATAGGGTTACGTTCTCCCGCGGTTTTGGTGACAAGACCCAATCCTACTATGGAATTGGGAGCCTGCCTCCGGATGGAGCTCTCCCAGACGAACGTGAATTATGTTTTCGCCATTTCTGATCCAAGGTCGTCTTGTGGCGGATATTTCCTTTGCCTTGATTGGCGCTGGTTTTTCCTTGCGGGCCTGCGTGCCCCGATATTGGATAGACTCTTTGCCTCCGTTGTGTTGTATCCCCTCTGCATTGCTCGACTTTGTATGGATACTGAGTCCTGCCTCTTGGCTTATGTCTGATATTGTCTCTGTGTTTCCTGCACTCCATGTGCATGGGGTCGGGCACCTTTTAGTTTAATCGAATTCTGTTTCCTTTTGAACAAAAAGAGGCTCACGTCTATATTTCATATTGTATGTTCATCAATAAAGTCCTACAATTATTATCCTTTCAAAAAATAATACTATATTTTATATCTATGTCTAAACATGCGCCCAACATAAACTACAAAATAGTAACCAAGTTCTTGTCTAGATTTAATTAGTTTTGTAATAGTTTTTATCCTTGAATTTAGGACAAAACCAAAATATTATCAGAAGTATGATATTAAAATTACGGGGCAATATCAATATTTTCAAAGAAAACTTCAGCACCATAAAATTAAGATTGGTGCAGGCATTAACATTAGAAAAGTCTTTTTCATCTACAATGTTGCTTTTCCTACATGATTTCCATGTTCTACTTTTTCTAACTTTAAACATTTAAATATTAATCATTTCCCTGTCAAACAGGCTTTTTAGTTGTCATAATCTTTCGTTGCAAATTCATACAACCTGGTTTTGTCGAATTCTTCAGACGCAAATATAAAATAATATTAAGAAAAAACTTCTTTTTTAATATATGGTAATAATTATATGTGTAGTGTTGGACAAATATGGTTAAATTTGAAATAAATAAAATAAAATAATTTAAATAAATGAAATTAACATATCTAGAAAATCTGAAAATAATTGTTGATTTATATACAAATACATTTTTCTTAAGACAGATTTGACCACTCCTCGGTGCTTGAATTCTTTAGTCGCTAGTCTCTCAAGATACAACAACGGATGATTTTCGACAGAAGTACTACCGAAGAAATCACGAACAATACTCGGCCTTTGATTATCACCAAAAATATTGCAATTTTTGGGAGGGCGAGATTTTTTGAATTGTGTTTAAAACAAAAAATAATCCATGCATTTATAGTAAAAAATTAGGTTAAACATGAGAAACATTATTTCGATTTTGCCCCTAATAGGATAATTGAATGGGTTGCAAGCAAAAATTCGAAATTAAATCCGAAAATATCCCTTAAATTTTGGGATAATCTGCTATTCAAAAGAAAAAAATTATTTCAAACGTGGTAAAATATATGAGGTCCACATAGGGCTCGGCCGGTCTAAACATTCACGTCGCCAGCGTCATGCGGGTAAGTGTATATAAACACTTCCCAATTCATTTATTCCATCAATGTGGGATATCGGGTTCCATTTCCTTTTTTTCCTAATTCCCAACCTTCTTACTTTGACCATCGATTTCTCATTCATTACTCAACCATTTTGAGCATATAAGATACCGTTGTAAAGGTCTCACGGAGTAGAATAAGATCCAATAGAATCTTTATTTGAATCTCCACCTTTAATAATTCAAATTATGGCTCAAAATTATCATTTTCTCACGTTTTTCTAGCAATGAGTACGTACATGGTCGCTGACATGAACATGAATTGATCAGGGAGGGAGATAGCGTTGGTTGATAAGTTTCATTTGTTTCAAAATTTTCCGTTTGAATGTAAAAAATATATTTTAATAGAAGTCACTAGTCTTATTAAAATATATATCTAAAATTATAATAAGAGTTTGTAATTATTTTCATAAACTAAATACATAATTTGTATATTTTCTATAAGACACAATAAACTAAATGTAACCCCCTAGACCCGCCTATGTGTTACCACGGATCCTAGGAAGTCACATTAGGGCCACGGGAGCGACCGACGTTAAAATTTTAAAATAAACAATTGCTAAACCAATTAAAATCATAAATCAAGTTTCGAATTAAAATATAATTTCAGAAAACATTCAGACATTGAAACAAAATTGTGATAAAAGTTGTTAATACAAGTTTCATTCTCAAATATAAATCAAAACGTGACATACATGCCCCCTAATTTCAGGTACCATACTCTGCAAGCAAGCCGAAAAAACTTCCATACCGACGTTGACAGCTGCGACATGGTCGATCTTCTAACATGTGATGGTAAAAACAACGTGAGCTTCGAAAAGCTCAGTAATATAGACTACCAAGGGATGCTAAAAGCACAAGCAGGTATATGACAAGCTTAACACTGTCATGAAGGATTGGGCAACAGTAAGCTCTAATTACGATTCGATGTTTCAATAGAGCGTTATATCATAAGATAACAGAGTTGTTCTTTATTTGATTACCCGAACCTTTAGAGATGAGTCTAAGTCCGGAGTGTAACCCCCTGGTCCCGGTCTGGCCGGATGACCTGTCCGAGTAGGCTACACGGGGAAAACCGAAGCGAAACCCGTAAAGGTTCCCCCTCGGTTAGCGACCCTAATTTTTTTTTCATTTAAATTACATCTTAACTAGAGGCATAATTGATTCTTAAGTGATCTCTACAGCGGAAACAAGACTCCCGAGAAGCCCTACAACAAAACTGGGCCTAACCCAAACATTGAGACCCTTTAGAGATGCCCAGAAGCCCACTTTCAGGCTTGTGTTTCGAAACAGGTGTTACTCGTTTCGAAACACGGGCTCCAGGTAAAAAGCAAGTCACCCGTACCGAAACGCCTCAACCCTGTTTCGGAACAGGGTCACGATTTTGCCTTTACGTTTCGAAACTTGTTTCGAAACAGGCATGGACAGTAGCAAAAAGGTTCCGATACTTGTTTCGAAACAGGGGCTCACAGTAGCCAAACCGTACCGAAACGGGTTTCGATACGGGGGGCCTGGAACCACACCCATTTCGAAACAGCTCTAACCGTTTCGAAACATTTACTGTCTACAATTTTCTAAAATCAGGTTTAAGCATCTCCAAATGATCCCAAATGCCCTCAACAACTCTAAGAAACATACTTTACAAACAATTACACTCTAGAGGCATGCTCCCTATTGCAAACATTCATAATTATCACAAGACATAAGATAAGACAACCATTTCAAGGATCATTCAAGGCACACTTAAATATAAAAGCCCATAAGGCACATGTCTCCACACATAGAGTTTACATGCCAACTAAAAGTAACTTAAAACATTTAAAGACATAGCATCTCAAACGAACATTCAACAAGGCTTAACATGGTTCACGAATCCAAGCAAAGCATACACATGGCCAACATCTATGAGTCATACAACGCTCATACAAAACATGTAATAGCCCCATTGCTTAACTACTACTTTATTTACTAATTCATACTTGAGCAACAACAAGCTTGGAAAGCCCCTTTGCCTTGCTCCTTAACACCACGCTAATGATCTGCATTGTTGAAAATGAGAGCGTAAGCTAGAAGCTTAGTGAGGATGCTCTAAAATCAAAAACAACAACAATGCAGGGTTCAAGCATGCAATCCTTAACACCACACACAACGTACATAGGCATCAACAAGGCAACCTAGCTAGTCTTTCAAGAGTCATAAATATGGCATCTTACATCATATCAAACTCAACGACATAAATCAAATATCACAACATCATAATCATAAGAGTAAGTACATTGGCCACTATTGGTTTACTCAGATGTGCGGATTTACTCTCGACAACAACATTACCTCGGTGAGATTACACTCATCACCGGACCTTGCATGGGTGGGATTCCACTCATCACCACATGCCCTACGGATGGGATTCCACTCATCATCACGTATAATATAAATAAATTTCCGGTGGAATATTACATCACCGTACTCCTTCTTGACGACTCAACGCCATCAAGGCCACGCGCGTTTTGACTCAAACGTGTGCACACTAATCCTAATGACCGATCATTTACACCCGATAAGTTAATTAGTGCCAATCTCTTTAAACCACATCACATTAATCATCATTCATATCATTCAACCATCATCATACCCAACAATGTATACACATACAAAGCCAATTCATACTTTGCAAGATCAAGATAGGCATAGGAAATCAAAGCTCATTGACAAACAAGAAGCCAAACTACCAATTTGAATTCTACCTTGGAATGGTCTACCAAACTCATTCCTATACCTCCACTACACACTTGAACCAACTTTAAAACAAATTTAAAGTTTTACTCACCACCCTTCCTTAGCAAACCAAGCAAGCAAGTCAAGCCTCCTCAATTCCCGGATTCGGTCCCGATCCTTCCCCGATGTTTCCTCTTGCTTCTAACCAATCAAAATACAATCATTACTCACCAATTCAATGCTAAATTCAGTCACAAACTCCAACCCGTAAGCACAAGCCAAACTTCATCAATTTCAAACTCAACTAATCACAAAACTTCTATTTTCGAGCTCCCCAAAAGCCCAGCAGAAAACTATGATTTCTAACACCCAAATGACATCTAAAAGGTCCCAAAACACTTCCCTAACAACCCTATACCACCAGCCCTTCAACCCAACACAAAAACACCTCAAAAACTCAAGTTTAGACACTTTAAAAATTGCCCCAAAGACCCACTTCGGGTTTTCACCCAAATCCTACCATTTCAAGATATTAAGTGTATTTAGATGGGATTAAACCAAAACCCAACTCAACAAATCAAAATCAAATGTAAAACCCATTAAAATTTTCAAACTTTCCTTGAACTTGAGATTCCAAAAAGATGATAGTTTTCAAATCTAAGACAATGTAAATGATGAGGATGATGAGGAGAGTTGAGAAATAGGTGTACCTTTGAAAATGCCCTTGAATCAATGGAGAGATTGAATGGAATAGTAAACTTGGGGTTTTGGGAGGGTTTGGCTTGGTTTCACGTTGAAAAGGGGAAAATGGGAAAATGATGGATTTTTTTTGTTCCTTTTTTATTTCAAAAAGGTTGTCATCCCTTTTTTCCACTTATTTACAAAAACGCCACCCTTTTTATTTTAAACCTTAATTAAATCAAAACTAAGGTCAATTTAATTAGAAAATTGATTTTACTGACTCGAACCAACTCACACGTCTAACTCCTAACCCCAAAACACGGGTGTTACAACTCTCTCCCACTTATGGAATTTCGTCCCCGAAATTACCTGACTGAAAGAGATACGGAAACTGTCTTTCCATATCCTCCTTCCTCTCCCAAGTGGCCTCGTCCACCCTTCGACGTTGCCACCGCACTTTCACTAACTCAATCGATCTACCCTGCAACACATTACTGCCAGAAGCTAGGATCTCAACTGGTTCTTCCTCATAAGTCAAATCCGGATTTAATTCAATCTCTTCTACGGATATAACATGTGATGGATCGGACCTATACTTACGGAGCATCAAAACATGAAACACATCGTGTATCTTCTCTAGCTCGGATGGCAAACGCAACTGATAGGCAACTGGACCAACCCTCTTCACAATCTCATACGATCCTATGTACCTAGGACTCAACTTCCCTTTTCGGCCAAATCTCATTACTTTCTTCCACGGAGACACTTTCAAGAATACCTTCTCACCCACTGAGAACTCAACTTCCTTCCCCTTCAAGTCGGCATAGGACTTCTGCCTATCTGAAGCAGCCTTCAATCGATCGCAAATCAATTTCACCTTGTCAGTTGTCCCCTTGAGCAAATCCGGCATAGGTAACAACTTCTGTCCCACTTCGGCCCAACAAACTAGAGTTCTACACTTCCTACCATACAAGGCCTCATACGGTGCCATCTGAATGCTCGACTGAAAACTATTATTGTAAGCAAACTCTACTAGAGGCAAGTGCTTCTCCCACGTACCCTGAAAATCAATGATGCAACAACGCAACATATCCTCCAAGATCTGTATAACTCTCTCTAACTGACCATCAGACTAAGGATGATAAGACGTGCTGAAATTCAAACGGGTACCCAAAGTTGTATGCAGACACTCCCAAAATCGAGCTGTAAACCTCGGATCTCTATCGGACACGATAGACTTCGGTACACCATGCAGTCTAACAATCTCACCAATGTACAGATCGGCCAATCTATCTAAGGTATAAGTCGTATTGACTGCTAAGAAGTGAGTACACTTCGTGAAACGATCTACTATAACCCAAACTGAGTTCTTCTTCGTAGGAGTCAAAGGCAAGCCCGAAACAAAATCCATGGTAATATTCTCCCATTTCCATTCCGAAATCCTCAACGGTTGCAACAAACCTGAGGGAACCTGATGTTCCGCCTTCACTCTTTGACACACCAAACACTTGCTCACGAAGTCGGCCACATCTCTCTTCAAACCAACCCAAAAGTACTCATTCATCAAATCGCGGTACATCTTCGTACTTCCAGGATGCATAGCAAACGGACTGTTGTGTGCTTCAGTCAAGATCGTACGTCTCAAGTCACTGTCTTCTTACACAACTATTCTATTCTTGAAACATAAGACCCCATCGGTACTGAAACTGTAGTCTGAAGGTCTACCCTCGGCCACATCTTGCACGTGAGGTGCCAAAGATCTATCTAGGAGCTGTTTCTCCCTAATCAACTGACCTAGAGTAGGTCTAACCTGAAGATCAGCTACCAAGCCACCATCTCCAGACAAGCTCAATCTAGCAAACATGGCTCTCAAATCTACAACTACCTTTCTACTCAAAGCATCGACCATTACATTGGCCTTACCCGGATGGTACTCAATCGTGAGATCATAGTCCTTTAGCAACTCTAACCACCTACGCTGTCTGAGATTCAAATCTCGCTGAGTCATGATGTACTTCAAACTCTTGTAATCCGTGTACACTGTGCATTTCTCACCGTACAAATAATGTCTCCAAATCTTCAGAGCAAACACAACTGCAGCTAACTCTATGTCATGGGTTGGATAGTTACGCTCGTGAGTCTTCAACTGTCTTGAGGCATAAGCCACCACTCTCTTGTCTTGCATGAGAACACAACCTAGGCCTACATAGGAAGCATCACTGTAAACTACATAGTCTTTCCCAGACTCTAGCTAAATCAAGATCGGTGCTTGGGTCAAAGCTTCTTTCAACTTCTCAAAGGCTTTCTATCTTGCATATGTCCACTCAAACTGAACACTCTTCTGAAGTAACTATGTCAAAAGAGAGACTAACTTTGAGAAACCTTTTACAAATCTTCTATAATATCCAGCTAAGCCTAGAAAGCTATGTACCTATGTTACTCACTTCGGTTGCTTCCACTCAACGATGGCCTCAATCTTCTTCGGATCAACTCTAATCCCATCGGCAGACACTACATGTCCTAGGAAGACTACCTCTTGGATCCAGAACTCACACTTGCTCAACTTCGCATACAACTGATTATCTAGCAAAGTCTTCAAAACTAACCTCAAGTGTCGACCGTGGTCCTCCTCGGTACGCGAATACACTAAAATGTCATCTATGAAGACAACCACAAACTGATCTAGGTACTGATGGAAGATCCTATTCATCATATCCATGAAGGCAGCCGGTGCGTTAGTCAACCCAAAAGGCATGACTAAAAACTCATAGTGACCATATCTAGTTCTAAAGGCCGTCTTCGGTACATCAACCTCTCTTACCTTTAGCTGGTAGTAACCGGATCTCAAGTCAATCTTCGAAAAGACTGATGCTCCCCTCAACTGATCAAACAAATCATCAATTCTCGGCAAAGGATACTTATTCTTCACTGTCAATTGATTCAACTGTCTGTAGTCTATACACATTCTCATGCTTCCATCTTTCTTCTTTACAAACAAAACTGGAGCGCCCCAAGGCGAAGAACTAGGTCGAATGAAGCCTCTATCTATCAACTCTTGCAACGGAGTCTTCAACTGTTTCAGTTCTTTCGGTGCCATACGATACGGAGAAATCGAAACAGGAGCTGAACTAGAATAAGTCTCAATAGTAAACTCTACCTCTCTATCCGGTGGTAAACCCGGAAACTCTTTCGGAAACACACTAGGAAAGTCACACACTGTCCGGATGTCTTAAGGTCTAACCTCACTCATGTTCGGATTCATCACGTAGGCCAAATATGCTTCGCAACCCATCTCAACTAATCTCTTAACCTCTAGAACTGAAACCACATTGGATAAGAACTTCACGTTCTCACCCACCACTACTATCTCATACTCATCGGTGAGTCTCAAATAAATCCTTTTAGTTTCAAAATCTATCCTAGCTCTATGCTCAGTGAGCCAGTCCATACCCAGAATTACATCAAAGCCATAAAAGGGTAGATCCATCATATCCACTGGAAACACATGTCACTGAACCATCAACGGACACCTTCTATACATCTTTCTAACTACTACTGTGTCCCCAAAAGAACCAGTAACACTAACCCCTACCTCTAACATTTCACAAGGCAAATTCAACGACTGTGCATGCTCACTCAGAATATAAGAATGTGTAGACCCGGAGTCAATCAAAGAAAGCAAACCCAAAGATTGTATCGAGAAGTTACCTGCGATCACATCTGTGTCATGCTGATCCCCACGCTGAGCGTAAACTCTGGCCTGACCTCCGCCCTCTGGCTGGACTGCGACTACATGTGCTATGTTCCTCTGGCCATCATTTCTCGGCTGGAAGTTACCTCTACCGCGCCCGCGGCCTCTCTGAAAATCATTAGCTCTAGCAGGAGCCTAAACTGGTGCCTGCCCCACCTGATGTGGACAGTCACGCCTAATATGGTCCCTAGCTCCACAACTCCAACACGAGTGGAAATTCCCCAAACACTTACCAGTGTGGTTCCTCCCGTAAGTCGCACACGTGGGTAACTTCCCACCAGCCCTCTGGCCCTGTTGGCCCCTACCGTGGTTACCTCCACCACGTCTATGGTCATAGTGATGCCGGTTGTCTCGATGCCTCTTGGCATCACCTCTATCAAAGTCACTAGATCTCTTACCAGAACTAGAACCACCAGATCGTTTGGTCAAGCCCAAACTGTTCTCCAAGTCCTTGGCCCTAGCGACCAAGACATCAAAATCAGTGTAGTCCGAAGCTAGAGTGTACCTTTTGATTTCTTCATTCAGCCCATAACGGAAACGGTTACAACGTTCCACCTCAGTAGGAACAAGCTCAGATGCATACTGACTCAGCCTAACAAATTGAATCTCATAGTCTGTCACAGTCATACTCCTCTGAAGCAAAGCCATAAATTCCCTCTTCTTCTCATCGAGATACCGAGGACCCAGATATTTCTTACGGAATGCTGACTCAAAGAACTCCCAAGTGATCTCAGCCTCTTCCATGCCCGTAGTGATGGTGACCCACCAAGTGTAGGCATCACCCTGAAGCAAAGACTCAACACACCCTAACTTGCGTCCCCCGGTACATCACATCTGAGATAAGATACGGACGGTCTTCTCTAACCATATCTCAGACCTCTCCGGTGTCGACCCCCTAAACTCTTCACCTCCCAAACTGCGGAGTCTCTCCAAAGGCAAACCAGTATCCTCTCCCTGGGGTTGTGCCGTTGCCTGACCCCCAGCCACTGCAGCCTGGAAAGCCCCGGCTATCGTCTGAACTAAGGGAGCCAAATCAATTCCGCCCGGTCCTTGGCCAACTTGAGGTCCCGCGCCCTCGTCTCCCGCCTCACCTCCCTCTTGATGTGGAGGAGGTTGAGGAGCCTGCGCCCCACCAATCTGCTCAATCCCCGGAGCTTGTGCCCTTGGTTCCGGCTGAACCATCCTAGCCCTCCCACGTGGTCTCATGATACAGCTAGCAAGATAATAACTACAACAACAAACAGATAAGGATTAAGTCAGCAAAGGCAAGGGTCCAACTGTGCTCAAGTACTTTCTTTTACAAAACCTTTTTAAATTAAGTAATAGTAGTAATGGGCACTAGACATTACACCAAACGCAACAATTCATGCTTCCAATCATCATATGAGCGACCAAACAACAAGATTACATGGCAAAGCATACACCAAGACATACCAAATGCTTAATACATCAACTTACCTCACTTACCTGCCCGAGGTCTCGGTAACCTCAGGCTCTGATACCAACAAATGTAACCCCCTCGTCCCGATCTGGCCGGATGACCGGTCCGAGTAGGCTACACGGGGAAAACCGAAGCAAAACCCGTAAAGGTTCCCCCTCAGTTAGTGACCCTAATTTTTTTCATTTAAATTACATCTTAACTAGAGGCATAATTGATTCTTAAGTGATCTCTACAGCGGAAACAAGACTCCCGAGAAGCCCTACAGCAAAACCGGGCCTAACCAAAACATTGAGACCCTTTAGAGATGCCCAGAAGCCCACTTTCAGGCCTGTGTTTCGAAATAGGTGTTACCCGTTTCGAAACACGGGCTCCAGGTAAAAAGCAAGTCACCCGTACCGAAACGCCTCCACCCTGTTTCAGAACAGGGTCACGATTTTGCCTTGACGTTTAGAAACTTGTTTCGAAACAGTCATGAACAGTAACAAAAACGTTCCGATACGTGTTTCGAAACATGGGCTCACAGTAGCCAAACCGTACCGAAACAGGTTTCGATACGGGGGGCCTGGAACCACACCCGTTTCGAAACACTTACTGTCTGCAATTTTCAAAAATCAGGTTTAGGCATCTCCAAATGATCCCAAATGCCCTCAACAACTCTAAGAAACATACTTTACAAACAATTACACTCTAGAGGCATGCTCCCTATTGCAAACATTCATAATTATCATAAGACATAAGATAAGACAACCATTTCAAGGATCATTCAAGGCACACTTAAATATAAAAGCCCATAAGGCACATGTCTCCATACATAGAGTTTACATGCCAACCAAAAGTAACTTAAAACATTCAAAGACATAGCATCTCAAATGAACATTCAACAAGGCTTAACATGGTTCACGAATCCAAGAAAAGCATAAACATGGCCAACATCTATGAGTCATACAACGCTCATACAAAACATGTAATAGCCCCATTGCTTAACTACTACTTTATTTACTAAGCCATACTTGAGCAACAACAAGCTTGGAAAGCCCCTTTGCCTTGCTCCTTGCTAACACCACGTTAATGATCTGCATTGTTGAAAATGAGAGCGTAAGCTAGAAGCTTAGTGAGGATGCTCTAAAATAAAAAACAACAACAATACATGGTTCAAGCATGCAATCCTTAACACCACACACAACGTACATAGGCATCAACAAGGCAACCTAGCTAGTCTTTCAAGAGTCATAAATATGGCATCTTACATCATATCAAGCTCAACGACATAAATCAAATATCACAACATCATAATCATAAGAGTAAGTACATTGCCCACTATTGGTTTACTCGGATATGCGGATTTACTCTCGACAACAACATTACCTCGGTGGGATTACACTCATCACCGGACCTTGCATGGGTGGGAATCCACTCATCACCACATGCCCTACGGATGGGATTCCACTCATCATCACGTATAATATAAATAAATTTCCGGTGGAATATTACATCACCGTACTCCTCCTTGATGACTCAACGCCATCAAGGCCACGCGCGTTTTGACTCAAACGTGTGCACACTAATCCTAATGATCGATCATTTACATCCGGTAAGTTAATTAGTGCCAATCTCTTTAAACCACATAACATTAATCATCATTCATATCATTCAACCATCATCATACCCAACAATGTATACACATATAAAGCCAATTCATACTTTGCAAGATCAAGATAGGCATAGGAAATCAAAGCTCATTAACAAATAAGAAGCCAAACTACCAATTTGACTTCTACCTTTGAATGATCTATCAAACTCATTCCAATACCTCCACTGCACACACTTGAACCAACTTTAAAACAAATTTAAAGTTTTACTCACCACCCTTCCTTAGCAAACCAAACAAGCAAGTCAAGCCTCCTCAATTCCCGGATTCGGTCCCGATCCTTCCCCGATGTTTCCTCTTGCTTCTAACCAATCAAAATACAATCATTACTCACCAATTCAATGCTAAATTCAGTCACAAACTCCAACCCATAAGCAAAAGCCAAACTTCATCAATTTCAAACTCAACTAATCACAAAATTTCTATTTTCGAGCTCCCCAAAAGCCCAGCAAAAAACTATGATTTCTAACACACAAATGACATCTAAAAGGTCCCAAAACACTTCCCTAACAACCCTATACCATCAACCCTTCAACCCAACACAAAAACACCTCAAAAACTCATGTTTAGACACTTTAAAAATTGCCCCAAAGACCCACTTCGGGTTTTCACCCAAATCCTACCATTTCAAGATATTTAGTGTATTTAGATGGGATTAAATCAAAACCCAACTCAACAAATCAAAATCAAATGTAAAACCCATTAAAATTTTCAAACTTTCCTTAAACTTGAGATTCCAAAAAGATGATAGTTTTCAAATCTAAGACAATGTAAATGACGGGGATGATGAGGAGAGTTGAGAAATAGGTTTACCTTTGAAAATGCCCTTGAATCAATGGAGAGATTGAATGGAATAGTAAACTTGGGGTTTTGGGAGGGTTTGGCTTGGTTTCACGTTGAAAAGGGGAAAAAGGGAAGATGATGGATTTATTTTTTTTGTTCCTTTTTTATTTCAAAAAGGTTATCATCCCTTTTTTCCACTTATTTACAAAAACGCAACCTTTTTTATTTTAAACCTTAATTAAATCAAAACTAAGGTCAATTTAATTAGAAAATCGATTTTACCGACTCGAACCAACTCACACGTCTAACTCCTAACCCCAAAACACGGGTGTTACACGAAGATTCAAAAGAGATTTCGGAAGTTGAATCAAGGAGTTCAGAGTGGTTCATTAAGCGGGAATTGTAAGTTTATTGAGAGTTCACTTTGATACATTAATTTAGTAGGGTATGTTTCAGAAGAGGTCAGAAAGTTTTATTAATTTACTTAACTACCCTCCAACCAATCTTCAAAATGCAATTCCTCATGAACTGTATACAAAAGGTCATACCCTAGGCCTGAGGCGTAGGAACCTACCTAAAGGAATGCCTTAGTCCAGAAAGACTTACCCTAGGCCCGTCAGGCGTAGGAGCTTAGGTCCAGAAGGGCTTACCAGCGCTGAGCCTACAGATCTTCATTTATATCCCAGATAATATACCCCAGATGAAATTTAGTTTATATTCAGAAGACAGTAATATCAGAAAACAAATATCAGATACATTTTTATCTCAGAAGACATATATCAGATTTATTTTTGTATTAAAAGACGGGTATCAGATATATTTTTGTATCAGAAGACAAAAGCCAAGAGTTGAGCTTCCATTACGGGTAACAGAGTCATACTTTTAATTCAGAGCAGATAATCTTAGTTTAAAGTAGAGTGTATTCACGGGCATAGGGTACACACTTTATGGTTCAATATATTTCTTAGAGACACTTGATAATTATAAAAAATGAAGCATAAAACGCCTGATGATTTTGGACTGATTTCAGAACGAGGTCCCTAGGAGAGGGAGCTCAGTACTAACAGTTCAAACTAACATTCAGAAGTTGTCACGTCGAGATCATTGAGATTTCAGATGTATTGAGAGTGATTCAATCATTTAAGTCTAATAATTACAAACATACATGTTAGGCCTTACGGATTTTAAAATCAGGAATAAAATTTTTACCCTCGACTCCTTTGGTTTACATATCAAGTTTAATTAAATGCTATATCATATAATCGACTTACAAAAGGATTTAATTAATTAATATGCAGCTCTATTAGGATACAAATTGCCAATTATCAACGATCTTTAGAGTAAATAATTAAAAATTTTCAGTTGATATTTTTTTCATTAAGAACAAATTCGCCCAACTTCTAAATAAGAATTGTTAAAAAAAAACAAATTGCCAACTAATCAAAGATCATAAGTGGAGCAAAAACCATACGGAAACTTGTGCAAGACTAGCTGAATATAATTGTCAATTGACAAGAAATACCTTAAGTTGATTCCATCGTCAACTGATTGCGTGGCCTAATGGATAAGGCGCTCGCCTCCGGAGCGGGAGATTGTGGGTTCGAGTCCCATCGCGATCGAAGTTTTGTTTGCTTGGAAATTTTGCTGAAAACGGATTTGAAAATATAAATTATGAAGCCATAATTTTCATTTGATTCAATCTCTCCGTTAGGTTGATAATTTAATTCGATTCGTCAAAAAAAATTTGATTCAAATTCGATTGAAAAAAAATTTGAATTTAAAAAAGAGTTCGAGTCTTAATAGGAGACAAACCGGATATAGATATTATCAATGTTTGATCCGAGTTCAAATCAAAATATTTATAACTTTTAATTATTTAAAATAAAATATCATTTATAATATTTATATTAAAATAATGGGACAACATATATAAAATAAAAAAGATAACACATTAAAAGAAACATAAATATATACTAAGTAACTTGGAATAATGATAAAAATAAAATTAACTTACATATATATTCATATTAAAAATAATAATAAAAATATAAATGTATTAGAAATGCAAGTTAAATAATAATAATAATAATAATAATTTATATCTATCAACTAAACTTAATATAGTGTAATATATCTACGTATATCATATGTAGTTATGTATAATATGAACAAAAGAAATAAATGTTAGATAAATCATTGACAAAAAAGCAAAAATATATAATGGAGAAATAAATAAATGTAAATATCAATGAATTATTGAAAAATTAAAGAAATTAATGAATAAAATAGTAAATGATGTGAAATTACAAGATAAAGTTAAGATATATTAGGCTAAAATTATGAATTAAAATAGGAAGCAAATTAAAAGCATAAATAATAAACACAAAAATTTAAATGTAGTAAACAACAAGGGACGAAAATGAATAAATATAGAATTAAAATGGCATAAATTAAAAACACAAGAAATTAAATACACAAAATAATGGACTAATTTGCATTAAAATAAAAATATTAGAGGGCCGAAACACAATATACCCTAAAGACGCTAGAATTTGCGGATCTACCCCTTGAATTTGGGTCAGCACTAGGGATGACGATTTAATTCGAATCTGATCATAAAAAATCCGATCCAAAAACAATCTGATCCAAATCCGATTAAAAAAGATCTGAATCAAAATATGAAAAAAATCCGAGTCTGATTGTAATTGGATTTGGACTTGGACTATACACAGTCCGATCCATTGCCATCCTTATCTTCCATATATTTTATGATTTTTAATACTTAAATTTATTTAATTATTTTACAATTTTTAATATTTATTGCTTTTAATATTTTTTATATTTAAAATTTTTACACGTTGAGAAAATAATTGACGAGAACATGGTAAAAAAATAAATAACTGAAAATAGCTTAAGTGTGTGTTTGGTTTTGCGGTGGTAGAATTGATTTTGGATCAACATGATTTTATAGAATTGATTTTGTGTAAAATTGATTTTAATGTAACATGATTTATGTTTGGGAGTTTTTTTTCTTAAAAATCACGATTGTATAATAATATAGTGTAAAAATCACGACGAAACGCAAAAGCTACTTTTACATTGCTTCTCCCAGAATCGCGTTTGGAGTCTAGAATTGATTTTGAATTTTTGGATCCAAACATGTTTGCGATGTAGTGTCAGTTGTTTCAATTGAGGGCCAACAAAGTGAGAAAATAGTTTAAGGGCTAACATGACGTTTCCAAAAAGTTTGAGAACTAAAAATGTCATTAGACCTATACAATAACTAAAAAATGGATGTATATATTTGTCTAGAGGAATTCGTTTTCCTTGATTATGGAAACGAACAGCAAGTTGGCGGTCAAATGGATTTCTCAAGAAGCCCCATCTCCACACTCTTTTCTAATCTTCCTTGGGAAGCAAATGGTGCAGCCCACTATATTTCCAGGCAGGGTGTTCTAAGGGATACTGATTTCATTTTGGAAGTAGAGTAGTTTTGGTCCTTGTTTCAGTATTGTTCTAGATAAGCCTTTCTGGCATACTTCTTTAATTTCGGTTGTGCTAGTTACAATTTCTTTATCGTGTAATGTTTTAGTCAAGCAATATTTTCTTGTCTGCTTAGGTGTGTTTTAGGGGGATCTGAAATGGTCATTTTGGATCCTTGGCCACTTTTGTGTGTTGTTTTATTTAATAAAATTTGATTTTGCTGGAAAAAAAATATTATATTTACCGTCCAATGTAGGGTCTTAAATTTAACAAAATTACCCTCCTTCTTTTCGAATGTTATCTTGTTTACGTTGTTCAAACTCTTCATTTTCCTTCAATTATTCATATTTTTTTTTTGCAAGATTTGTAACCCCTCGTCCCGGTCTAGCCGGATGACCGGTCCGAGTAGGCTACACGGGAAAAACCGAAGCGAAACCCGTTAAGGTTCCCCCTCGGTTAGCAACCCTAAAATTTTTCTTTCATTTTAATCTTGTCTAAAGGCGTAATTAAAAGCTAGGTGATCACGTCAGCGGAAAACATTAACTAGGAAACACATTCGATCCACAAACCATACATTAAACTGCTCATTTTACACATACATAGCAGGCCGTATCGATACACCAATCAAGGGTATCGATACGCCTTGACTTGGTCAACCCACACAGTCAACTCAGAGAAGACCGTATCGATACAGCCCTTGAGCGTATCGATACGTCCTCCTCAGTCAACATCTCGTGGTCAACGAGATAAACCCGTACCGATACGCCCCATCACCGTATCGATACGCCAAAAACTCCCCAATTTCTCATAATTCCAGCGACCAAAAACCGTATCGATACACCCCCGCGTATCGATAAGCCCAACCAAAATTGAGCTCTGTAGGCAAGACCGTATCGATACGGCCCTTAGGCGTACCGATACGCCCTGCTCTGCAATGCTCCAATTTCAGCAAAAACCCTCAAGACTCCAACTCTAGATGCATATAAGGACTCCCTAAGCCACACTCAACCAGTCATACAACATGCTACGACCATAGACTAACATGTAGAGCAATCAAGATGATCAACAAGGCATAGATTGAAACATTTAATCATGGCACTCATACAAAAGGGCAATTTTAGCATATAAGGTCATACATGAAAGCTCAAAAGGCTAAAATGGCACAAGTTAGCACATATGAGGTTTGCACCCACCAACAAGGCAACCTAAACACCTAAAGGCATGCCATCACACACAACCATTCATCAAGGCATATCATGCTTTACAACCCAAAGTCAATCCAAAACATCAACACATAAAGGAGTCATGCATAGCTCATACAAAACACCCTTGCCACATTGCTAAACTACTACATAATTGTTAACCGTACTTGAGCCACAAAAACTTGGAAAGCCCTTCTTGCCTTGCTCCGAGCTAACACCACGCTAATGATCTGCATTGTTGAAAATGAGAGCGTAAGCTATAATCTTAGTGAGGATGCTCTAAAACCGAAAACATCAACAATGCAGGGTTCAAGCATGTATTCCCTAATTCTCACATCTAACATGCATAGGTAAAGTGACAAGTAGACCTAGCTAGTCTTTCAAGAGGCATAATATGGCATCTTACATCATACTAAGCTCAAACATCACATATCAATGTCATGCATCACAAGTATAAGAACAAATTCAATTGGCCACTATTAGATTACCCGGATGTGCGGATTTAATCTCAACATTCACATTACCTCGGTGGGATTACACTCATCACCGGACCTTGCATGGGCGGGATTCCACTCATCGCCACATGCCCTACGGATGGGATTCCACTAATCATCCCGTAGAATATAATATAAGCTTCCGGTGGAATATTACATCACCGTACTCCTCCTTGATGACTCAACACCATCAAGGCCACGTACGTTTTGACTCAATTTGTGTGCACACTAATCCTAATGATCGATCATTTACACCCGGTAAGTTAATTAGTGCCAATTTTCATTTACCACATCACTTAATCCATCAACCACATCTCATGCTCATCATATATACATATCATGGTATACATGTGCAAAACAACTACGTATCACGAGAGCATAAATAGGCAAACACAAAACATTTAATGGAAATCAAGAGCTTAAGTTAACAATTTAAATCCACATGAAAATGGCCTACCAAGCACATTTCAACTCATACACTACACACACTCGAACCAAACTTTAAAACACATTTAAAGTCACTCACCACCCTTCCTTAGCAACCAAAGCAAGCCTCCTACAAGCCCGGATTCGATCCCGATGCCTCTCCCACGCTTCCTCTTGCTTCTAGCCAAACAAAACACATCCATTACTTCGCAAATAAATGCTAAAACTCAACCATCATTTCACTTCATAAGCACAAGCCAACTTCAATGATTTCCAAACCACATAACCACCCAAAATACCCATTTTCGTGCTCCCCCAAAATCTAGCTAAAAATTCCATTTTCAATCATCCAAAAGACCCCCAAATGGTCCCAAAACATCCTCCTAACATACATAGACCATCAGCCCTCTAATTTAGACCTAAAACCCACCAAAAATCAAGTTTTTGACACTTTTAAAATTGCTTCAAAAACCTATTTCGGGTTTTCACCCAAACCCAACCATTTTAACATATTATGTTCATTTTAAGATGGTTAAATCAAAACCCAACCTAACATTTCAAGGCAAGATGAAAAACCCCATAAAAACCTTAACTTTCATTAAACCCTAACTTTTCAAAAGTTGGTAATTTTAAAATCTATAACCATGAATAGATAGGGAATGAAGAGGAGAGTGGGAAAATGTTTTTACCTTTGAAAATGGCCTTGAGATGAAGTTGGAAATTAATGGAATAATGTTTAAGACAAGGGGATGGGTTTGAGAGCTCTTCCACATTGGGTGTAAAAATGGGGGAGGGAGAAGACCATTTTATTTTTTTGTTCTCTTTAACTCTCAAAAAGTGGTCTAGCTTTTTTTAAAACATTTGGGTTAAATTACCAACTTGGTCCCTCCTAGATAATTAAAACTCAATTAACTCAAGTCAAGGTCAAATTGAATTAATTTAATTTTTCTGACTCGGACCACTAACCCGACTAACTTCTAACCCCAAAACACGGGTGTTACAACTCTCTCTCACTTAAGGAATTTCGTCCCCGAAATTATCTGACTGAAAGAGATACGGAAACTGCCTTTCCATATCCTCCTTCCTCTCCCAAGTGGCCTCGTCCACACCTCGACGTTGCCACCGCACCTTTACTAACTCAATCGATCTACCCCGCAACACCTTACTGTAAGAAGCTAAGATCTCAACTGGTTCTTCCTCATAAGTCAAATCCGGATTCAATTCAATCTCCTCTACGGGCATAACATGCGATGGATCGGACCTGTACTTACGGAGCATCGAAACATGGAATACATCGTGTATCTTCTCTAGCTCGGGTGGCAAAAGCAACTGATAAGCAACCAGACCAACCCTCTTCACAATCTCATACGGCCCTATGTACCTCGAACTCAACTTCCCTTTTCAGCCAAATCTCATTACTTTCTTCCACGGAGACACTTTCAAGAACACCTTCTCACCCACTGAGAACTCAACTTCCTTCCTCTTCAAATCGGCATAGGACTTCTGCCTATCCGAAGCAGCCTTCAAACGATCACAAATCAATTTTACATTGTCAGTTGTCCCTTTGAGCAAATCCGGCATAGGTAACAACTTCTGTCTTACTTCGGCCCAACAAACTGGAGTTCTACACTTTCGGCCATACAAGGCCTCATACGGAGCCATCTGAATACTCGACTGAAAGCTATTATTGTAAGCAAACTCTACTAGAGGCAAGTGCTTCTCCCACGTACCCTGAAAGTCAATGATGCAACAACGCAACATATCCTCTAAGATCTGGATAACTCTCTCTGACTCACCATCTGACTGAGGATGATAAGACGTGCTGAAGTTCAAACGGGTACCCAAAGCTGTATGCAGACACTCCCAAAATCGAGACGTAAACCGCGGATCTCTATTTGAAACAATGGACTTCAGCACACCATGCAGTCTAACAATCTCACCAATGTACAAGTCGACCAATCTATCTAAGGTGTAAGTAGTATTGACTGCCAAGAAGTGAGCACACTTCGTAAAACGATCTACTATCACCCAAACTGAGTTCTTTTTCGTAGGAGTCAAAGGCAAACCCGAAACAAAATACATGGCGATGTTCTCCCATTTCCACTCCGGAATCCTCAACGGCTGTAACAAACCTGAGGGAACCTGATGTTCCGTTTTTACCCTCTGACATACTAAACACTTACTCACAAAGTCGGCTACATCTCTCTTCAAGCCAACCCAAAAGTACACATTCTTCAAATCACGATACATCTTCGTACTTCCCGGATGCATAGCAAACGGACTACTATGGGCTTCAGTCAAGATCGTACGTCTCAAGTCACTGTCCTCTGGCACAACTATCCTATCTTTGAAACACAAAACCCCATCGGTACTGAAACTGTAGCCTGAAGATCTACCTTCGGCTATATCTTGCACGTGAGGTGCCAAAGATCTATCTAAGAGCTGCTTATCCCTAATCAACTGACCTAGAGTAGGTCTAACCTGAAGCTCAGCTACCAAGCCACCATCCCCGGACAAGCTCAACCTAGCAAACATGGCTCTCAAATCCACGGCTATCTTTCTACTCAATGCATCGGCCACTACATTGGCCTTACTCGGATGGTACTCAATGGTAAGATCATAGTCCTTTAGCAACTCTAACCACTTACGCTGTCTGAGATTCAAATCCCTCTGAGTCATAATGTATTTCAAACTCTTGTGGTCGGTGTATACTGTGCATTTCTCACCGTACAAATAGTGTCTCCAAATCTTTAGAGCAAACACAACTGCAGCTAACTCTATGTCATGAGTCAGATAGTTGCGCTCGTGAGTCTTCAACTGTCTTGAGGCATAAGCCACTACTCTCTTGTCTTGCATAAGAACACACCCTAGCCCTACATAAGAAGCATAACTGTAAACTACATAGTCCTTCCCGGACTCTGGCTGAATCAAGATCAGTGTTTGGGTCAAGGCTTCTTTCAATTTCTCAAAGGCTTTCTGTCTTGCATCTGTCCACTCAAATTGAACACTCTTCTGAAGTAACTGTGTCAATGGAGCGGCTAACTTAGAGAAACCTTCTACGAATCTTCTATAGTATCCAGCTAAGCCTAGGAAGCTATGTACTTCTGTCACTGACTTCGGTTGCTTCCATTCAACGATGGCCTCAATCTTCTTCGGATCAACTCTAATCCCATCGGCTGACACTACATGTCCTAAGCAGACTACCTCTCGAATCCAGAATTCGCACTTGCTCAACTTCACATACCACTGATGATCTAGCAAAGTCTTCAAAACCAACTCAAGTGCCGGTCATGGTCTTCTTCAGTTCGCGAGTACACCAAGATGTCATCTATAAAAACAACTACAAACTAATTTTGGTACTGATGAAAAATCCTATTCATCATATCCATAAAAGCAGCCGGTGCATTAGTCAACCCAAAAGGCATGACTAAAAACTCATAGTGACCATACCTAGTCCTAAAGGCCGTCTTCGGTATATCAACCTCTCTTACCTTTAGCTGGTAATAGCCCGATCTCAAGTCAATCTTCGAAAAGACTGATGCTCCTCTCAACTGGTCAAACAAGTCATCAATTCTAGGCAACGGATATTTATTCTTCACTGTCAACTGATTCAACTGTCTGTAATCTATACACATTCTCATACTCCCATCTTTCTTCTTCACAAACAAAATTGGTGCACCCAAGGTGAAGAACTAGGTCGAATGAAACCTCTATCTGTCAATTCTTGCAACTGAGTCTTCAACTCTTTCAGTTCTTTCGGTGCCATGCGATACGGAACAATCGAAACAGGAGCTGAATCAGAATAAGTCTCAATAGAGAACTCTACCTCTCTATCCGGTGGTAACCCTAGAAATTCTTCTGGAAACACACTAAGAAAGTCACACACTGTCCGGATGTCTTGAGGTCTAACCTCACTCATGTTAGGGTTCATCACATATGCCAAGTATGCCTCATACCCTAACTCAACTAACCTCTTAGCCTCTAAGACTGAAACTACATTGGACAAGAACTTCACGTTCTCACCCACCACTACAATCTCATAATCATATGTAAGCCTCAAAGAAATCCTCTTAGTTTCAAAGTCTATCCTAGCTCTATGCTCCGTGAGCCAATCCATACCCAAAATCACATCAAAACCATAGAAAGGAAGCTCCATCATATCCACTGGAAACACATAAAATAACATAAATAATAACCCTTTTTAGGAACAAGAGAAATAACATAAATAATAATATTAAAAATACTAACTTTTACCAAATAAAATAACATAAATAATAATATTAAAAATATCAAATATAATCATATAAGTAAAAGTATAAATAAGCATACCGCTAATTAACCCTTTTAGGAACAAGAGAAAACACACGTAATTTACACCAAACGCAACATCTTCGTCTATGTCGATTCGTCTTTTGGTTTGTGAGAAGCCACAAATTTATCTCTTTCCAATGTTGGAATAAAATCAAACATACTTCCAAACTTTTCAAAAAAAATAAATGAATAAATTTAAGTTAAAATATAAAGAAAAAGACAATCGGTAATTTAAAAGAATGAAGAGAGAGAAAAAACTCATCTTTGGTTTATCCTAGAATCAAATTCTTTCCAATAACTTCTTTTGGATTCAAACAATGAAGAATTCAGTTGATTAGAGTCGTGCTGATAAGGTGTTGTAAATAATGTGAAAAGAACAAGAAGAAGAAGAAATATTATTATTTTTATTGTTTAAAATATAGTTTAAAATATACTTTAAAAATCAAAATAACTTTTATTGTTTTATATTTTTTCAAATTATTTTTTATACTTTTATAATAATTATTATTTTTATATTTTAATTTTTTTCAATATTTAAAATAATTTTAATCTTTTAAAAAATATTGTTTTTGAATAAATTTAGAAATTAAAAAATCTTTTTTATATTTTTAAAATATTTTTTAGAATTTACCAAAATTGTTGGGAAAAAAAGATTTTTTTTCTTCTATTTTTCATATATTCTTTTAAAAATTAAAATTAAAAATTCCTAGAAATGACAAGTGGCATTATCTTATTACGACACATGTCAAAAGAAATTTTTTAAAATAAACTATTAAAGTTAACGATCAACGTTGGTAAAAGGGTCAAATTAATTTTTTCTTGAGTTTTGGGACTTAATTAGGTGCAAAAATAACTTAAGGGTTTAATTATTTTTTTAGTAAAAGTTTAAGGGCTTATTAAACCTTAAGCTATTAAATAAAAACAAAAATTAATAATATTTAATGTCATATAAATGAGCTGAATTTTCTGGGGTGAGTCTAAAATGCGGCAGGGTTGCGGTGCAGTTAAGATACGAAACCAACCGAAAATGTTACAAAATACGAGACTTAAAAGTGAAATGTTACACTTTTTTATAATATTTTAAGTTTGCGGTTAAGTATTAAAATTTAGCTCTGAATATCGATA
This sequence comes from Hibiscus trionum, assembly GCA_030270665.1. NCBI lineage: Eukaryota > Viridiplantae > Streptophyta > Magnoliopsida > Malvales > Malvaceae > Hibiscus > Hibiscus trionum. The sequence continues at coordinate 10,747,316 of BSYR01000056.1, forward strand.
CTTATAACTTATGATAATATTTTAAGTTCTTGTAAGTATCGAAACTTGTCTATAAATATCAATACTTGTCGTGAGACCACCAACCTAAAATGTTATAAAAAAAGTGTAACATTTTAAGTTGGTGGATAATATTTTAAGTTTTGTAACATTCCGATTGGTGTCGCACCATACCATGCCGCTGATAAAAATGATCTGTCCATTTTCGGTACCCTACTTATGCCCCAACACTAAAAAAACTACAAAATTAAGTTCCAAGTACTAACCCTACATCCTATACCGTATACTCTAAAAATACACCTTACTCTAAATTTTCTAAACTCTAACCATAAATCCTAACCTAAAATCTTAAACCCTAACCCCTATCTAAATAACATGTAATATATATATATATATATATATATATATATATTTTTCTTTTTTTCTTGTTTCTTTAACAATAGTCGACTTCATTTCTAACCAAAAAAAAAAGAAAACACAGTAATACAAGAAAGACAGAGGAGAGAAGAGGGGATGAAAATTCTAGCTTTTTTTGTGTCTTTATTTATACTTTTATATTCAAAATTAGATTTAGAGTTTAGGGTTTAAGGTATAAAGTTTTAAATTAGGATTTAGGAATTTTAAGATAGAGTATAATTTTTAAGGTATAGGATATATAATTTAGAATTTAAAATTTAAGATTATAATTTAAAATTTAATTTTATAATATTTTTTTGTGTTAGAGCATAAATAGATCACTAAAAAGAGTTAGAAAAACTAAGAGAAAGATAAATAACAAAAACATCATCAGAAGAGGAGGGATCAAGGCGACAGTCTTCATAAGACGAGGAAAAGAGACCTAAGCACCTCGCAAAGAGCCGAACAAACCTGCAAAGCAACAAAGAACCAAAAAGAAAAAGAAAGGGAGAGATGAGTTTCGCCTACACGCCCGCGTCCAAGCTTCTATTTCGTAGAAAGACCCGACACAAGGATCTTGGTTGCCCAAAAAAAAGATCTCATCGAACATAACAAGAGATGGCAAAGTGAGAGGCTAGCCGCATAAGACGGGAGCGACTGACCCTTACTGGATTAAAAATTAGGGTTTTTGCAAGGGGAAGAGAAACTATTTAGATATTCAATTTCTGGACTTGTCAGTTTTATTATATTATTTATTTTACGCTATCATGAATTCATAACTAAGGATGAAGTGGGCAAGATTTTGATTTGTAGCTTAAAAAACTCGAACAATAATAGTGAAACTAAAATAATTTATTGAAATTAATATACTTTTATAAATTAAAAGTAAAAAAAAAAACTAAATTAAATTACTAGTTTTAACAGGACTAAAGTAGAAAGCTCAGCATTTGATCCGAACAATTCAATTTTTTTAAGTTATAATAGGCCACGTAAACATGGCATGTTATATTTTAAAGACATAATAATAAATTTAAGCCTCAACATTTATATTCTTATCCATTTGGCCATGATTTTTTTGGTTTCATCATTTTATTAGTTAAATTGTTGTGCTTTTAACAAAAAATAATGGATGGAATGTGGAATTCTGCTTTTTAGCACGGTTACTTTCTCTCTGTCTCTTTGACGCGAACTTTCTGCTTTTTAGCACGGTTACTTTGCTTCGATTGTGTTTTGTCCTTCTGGTTATGGAATCTGCAATTGAAAAGAATCAGGAAGGATTAGCAATTGATGAAGATGAAGATTCTGAAATCCAAGTGGAGCCAAATTTATAGATCAGGGTATTTCATTCGAAAACTGTTTTGTTGGGCAGTTTCTCACTTCGGCAGTAGTTCATTTTCACTCAATGAAAACGACACTATCCAATGTATGGAGGCCCCTGGGTGGAGTGTCAATATCGGACATTGGAGAAAATCGGTACATATTCTGATTTTATCACATAGTAGATGTGGATAGAGTGGAGGCAAATGGACCATGGAATTTTAACTCCCATCTCTTGATTTTGCATCGTCTGAAACCTGGTGAGGTCCCTTTACTTGTCCCACTTCATTTAGTCCCATTCTGGGTGTTGGTGAATGATGTGCCCCCTGGTTGTATGTCGGAAGGAGTGGCTCGGCAATTGGGAAATTTTGTGGGTTCTTTTTTGGAATATGATTCAGAAAAGATATCGCTAGGTTACAAAGGTATTATGCGTATTCGAGTTGTTGTGGATGTTCGCAGATCTTTGAAACGGCGAAAGAAAATGGCAGTTCGAGGAGGGGAAGGCATCTATGTATGCTTTGAGTATGAGAAATTGCCGCTGTTTTGTTTTATTTGTGGAAAAATAGGACATGGGGAAAGCTTTTGTCCAGTGCGCCTGACAATGGATGGTAAAGATATAGTTTTTGGTTGGGATTTAAGCCTTAGGGCTCCAACAAGGAGGATGCTGGCTGCTCCGACAAGTAGATGGCTTAGGGAGGATATCTCAATTGTGAAACCAGAGGTTGTTGCTTTGAAGGAGGCTGGTAAAAGTGTTAATGATTCTGGTTTGGATGGACCAGAGAAGGGAAATGTGGGTAAACAACAGCTTGCAAGTGGATCGGGTATTCAGTCTTTTATTACAGATCAAACTGCAATTGGTGTTCAAGGGGGTTATGATATAGTCATGACTCAATTGGATGAGGAAACAATGGATCAGATTCCAGATGGATCCAAAAGGTTACAAACCTCTGTTACTACTTCAGGAGTTTCACATGTTGATTCGAATGAAGCGCAAAACAATGAATCGGCAAACCTTGCAGATAGGGCCAGCCGGGCCCAATGAAAATCTTAAGCTGAAACGTCTGCGGCTTGGGGAAGTCACGGACGACTAGACACCTCAGGAATTACCTGCGGGATGTCAACCCCTCGGTTATTTTTTTAATCGAGACTAAGTTGGAAAGTAGTAAAATGTTAAAATTGCGAAGGTTTTGTGGCTTTACTAATGGTATAGATGTTAGTGCCAGAGGTAGAAGTGGTGGTTTATCGCTCGAATGGAAGGGGAATTGTACTGCTACTTTACGGTCTTTTTCTGATAGACATATTAATGTTCTTTTTACGGAGGACATAGATGGCTTTACTTGGAGATGCACTGGATTTTATGGAGCTCCAGAAGAAAGGAATCGGGAGGATTCTTGGAATTTATTAAGGCAATTGAATGATACTGGAGATTTACCTTGGCTGGTTGTTGGTGATTTTAATGAATTGTTGTTTGCTACGGAAAAAAGTGGAGGGCGATTGCGAAATCAACGTCAAATGGACATTTTTGAAAGGGTTCTTAATGACTGTTCTTTAGAAGATATTGGTTATTCGGGGCCTTGGTTCACTTGGGAAAAAGGAAAGTTTGAAGCTACAAATATCTGGGAAAGGCTTGATCGAGGGGTGGGCAATTCAGCATGGTGGAATTTATTTCCACATTTCAATTTGTGTCATATGTCTCACTCTTTTTCTGATCATTGTCCGTTGCTACTCAACACTGACAGCAGACAACATTCTCCAAATTTGGTTTCACACTTCCGATTCGAGGCATCTTGGTTACTTGAGGATTCTTGTGAGGATGAAGTGAGACGTCTTTGGGAACTATCTTCTAGTTCAATCCCTATTCGGTTGCAGCAATTAAATCATGGATTGGAATTGTGGTTTAGAAGGATCAGGAAAGAAAAGAAGATTACCATAGATGACTTGCGTCGTCGGTTATCTCATCTTATGATTTCTTATCCGACTGATGAAGCATTGGAAGAAATCACTAATGTGAAACTGGAAATTAATCTTGAGACTGATCGGGAGGAAATTTATTGGGAGCAAAAGGCGAGAGCTAATTGGTTGAAAGCTGGAGATAAAAATACAAGGTTTTTTCATCGGCACGCTACTCATCGAAAACGGAAAAATCGTATTCACTCGCTTACGGATGAAAATAATAATATGGTTGAAGAGGATGATGATATTCTTCGGGTTGCAACAGATTATTTTCTGTTCATCCGAAACTACCAATCCTTCTGAGATTTTACAAGGTGTTGATACTTGTGTATCTCCTAATATGAATACAAATTTATTGAAGAATTTTACAGTGGAGGAAGTTCACCAAGCAGTTCGATCAATGGGTCCATTAAAAGCCTCGGGTGAGGATGGTTTGGGTGCTATATTCTAACAACGTTTTTGGCATATTGTTGGCAGTGATGTTGCTGATTTTTGTATTTCGATGATCCATGGGGATGAATCTTTTCAGTCAATTAACCAGACACATATTGTGCTAATTCCTAAGGTGTCCGATGCAAAGGTAATGACTCAATTTCGTCCAATAGCTTTGTGCAATGTGTTATATAAAATAATTTCAAAAATGATGGCGACACGAATGCAAGAAGCTTTACAATTTTGCATAGATGAGGCTCAAAGTGCTTTCCTTCCTGGTCGATTAATTTCTGACAATATTATAATGGCATATGAAATTCTTCATTCCTTGAAAAATAAAAGGGTTAGTCGTCAGGGAACATTTGCTCTAAAATTAGACATGAGCAAAGCTTATGACATGGTGGAGTGGAGTTTTTTTGGAGGAAATGCTACATAAAATGGGTTTTGCAGGAAAGTGGATTGAAAATTTAATGAGATGCATCACTTCAGTATCCTATTCTGTAATAGCTAATGATCAGATTGGCCGAACATTTTAGCCGAGTCGAGGAATTCGACAATGGGACCAAATCAGCCCATACCTTTTTCTGATTTGTAGTAAGGGCATGTCTGCATTGTTGAGAATTGCTTCCCAACAGCACTCTTTAATGGGAGTTCGCATCAATAGAAGGGCACATTTTATCTCACACTTGTTATTTGCCAATGACATTATAGTTTTTGGGGAGGCGACATCACAAGGGGCGATGTGCATGCAGAATATTTTGACCACTTATTCACACTGTTCTGGACATCTAGTTAACTTTGATAAATCAAGCTTATTTTTCAGCTCTAATGTCATTGACAGTAACCGACAGGATGTTTGTAGGATTCTCGGAGTCACAATCCAAGGTAATCCAGAGAAGTATCTTGGCTTGCCATCGATTGAAGGGTGTAATAAGAAACTCTCTCTTGCGTACCTAAGGGATCGATGTCGACAGAAAGTTCAGAGTTGGAATGTTCAACCTTTGTCTATGGGGGGTAAGGAGGTATTTATAAAGGCAATCTTACAATCAATTCCCGTTTTTGCAATGTCATGTTTCTTGTTTCTGAAGACTTTTTGTAAGGAATTAGAAGCAATTTTTTCACGATTCTGGTGGCAAAAATCAAATGAAAAAAGAGGAATACATTGGTGCACTTGGGAGAATTTGTGTGAGTTAAAGGAGGAAGGTGGTATAGGCTTTCGAGATATGTGCAAATTTAATATTGCACTTTTGGCTAAACAAGGATGGAGAATTGTTCAAAATCCAAGCTCTTTAGTGCAAGATTATTGAGATCAAAGTATTTTCCTACTCAAGACTTTATGCATGCATCTTTGGGATCTAACCATTCATACATTTGGAAGAGCTTATGGAGTTCTCGGGGACTTTTGGAGAAGGGTTGTAAATGGTCCGTTGGGTGTGGTAGTTCCATCAACATATGGAATGACTTTTGGTTGCCAGGATATCCATAGAGGAAGATATCCTCCCCAAGCATTCATGGTTTATCTAGAGTTTTGGATCTAATCTCTACTACAGGCTTGCAGTGGAATGAAGAACTAATTTCTTCATGTTTTTCAAGTGAAGATGCTGCTACTATTTTGTCTATAAGGCTTCCTATTTCTCCTATTATAGACAAAGTTTATTGGATTGGAGAGCTGTTGGGACATTACTCCGTACGAAGTGCATACAGACTGCTTAGTTCTAGGGGAGGTTTGGATACTAATCTGTCATCTATATACAGATTGGTATGGAAAGCAGCATGTCCTTCTAAAATCAAAATTTTAGCTTGGAAATTCATTTGGAATTACATTTCAACTATGCTGAATCTATATATTAAACAAGTCAGTCAATCATCCAGATGTCCACGATGTCAAACTCAGGAGGAAGACAATGCTCATGCTAGTTTCACATGTGGTTTTAATGCACAAATATGGCAGATGCTTGGTTATTCTTGGCCTAATCAGGTATCACAGTTTCATTTTCATGACTGGCTAATATGGATATTTAGCAAATATACAAGCCACAAACAAACAGAAATTATTATTGCATTATGGACTATCTGGTTTGCAAGAAATAAGCTAGTGAATGAAGGTATTACCTAGTCAGCTATCGAAGTTGTGCATTCATCGGAGGCTATGTTGCTGAGCTTAGGACGACTGTTACTGGACTCACACATCCTAATGTTCGTAACAATATTCACTGGATACCTCCCCCTGTATCACAAATGAAGGTTAATGTTGATGCATCTTTTTTATCAACAGAGGCCAAATCTATAACAGGGATTGTAATTCGTGACTTTGAAGGACAAATAATTAGAGCAGCTTACCGAATCAATCTCAACATCGCAACTGCCTTTGACGCGAAAGCCCTCGCGGTGGTCCAAGGATTGTGCTTCGCAGAGGACATCGGGTGTTCAGAGGTTATAGTGGAAGGGGATTCAAAATCTATTATTAAGAAATTGAACGATGAAAGTAATGGCTTGTCATCGATTTGATTTCTAATCAGTGATGCGAAGAACATCTCCGGCAGATTTAGAAGTTGTCGATTCACCTTCATCGGTCGCCAGGGAAATCAAACAGCACATGAAATGGCTCACGCAGGTCGATCGGCTGTCGTGGATAGCTTCTGGATGGAAGAGGCACCTCCATCAGTTTAGACGGCGGCAGAGGCAGACCGTCGGTGGCTAGATCCGCCATAGATGCGTGATCTCTGTTAGGGCTTTCGTTTACAAGCTTTTTTTCTTCTCGATTCGAGCTCCAACAAACACTCCATGCTGTTTAATCGAGAGAATCGGATCAACTGAGCAAGCTTTGGTAGGGTTTTTTCATTTGCGTTTTGTGTTTTTTCTTTGTTTCAGTCGATTGATTTTCTTTTGGCTTTTCGTTTTGTGTATTGTGTTTTCCCGTGTCGGTAGACTTCCTCCGACAGGTGTAAATCAGTGTGAACATGTGGCTTTTGTATTTGGTTTGTTTTGTTGTCTTATTCTAATAAAGCTCAGCTGGTACCTTATTAAAAAAACAAAAAACAAAAAATAATGAATATGTAATATTTTATTACTATGCTAATGTGATAATATATGTGACAATTCAAGTGTATTTCATTGCTAATACGATAATTCACCAGAGCCGTCTCAGATATTTAAATATTGAATCTCTATAGAACAAAAATACCCCTTTAAACAATTAATTTAACATTTCATTAATAAACTATAGAAATATGATTAAATGTATCAACCATATCATTTTCATTGTTTCATTGAGAAACAACGTCATAAATAGAACTAAAAAAAAATAAGGGACAACCACTAATTTATTAGATTGTCATTTGAAAAATCTATAAAGTTACGAAGGTATAAGATAGACCCTGAGCGGTTGCTCATGTTGCTCTCTTTGCCAGACACTACAAAGCACAAACAAATAATTAAAATATATTTAAATTTAGACTAGAATAACTATGAATAATATTCACATATAGTAAAAGTTAAAGCAAAATAAATCAATCCACATTTGTATAACTACAACTAAATCAATCACTACAAAGCACAAACAAATAATTAAAATATATTTAAATTTAGACTAGAATAACTATGAATAATATTCACATATAATAAAAGTTAAAGCAAAATAAATCTAAAAGTCTAAGGATCTTGAACTGTAACCATCAACGGTCAACCCATTCACATTTCAATAATGCTAAAGGAAAAATAACTTGCCAAACATAAAAAAATATCAATTTATTTGGTGAATTTCCGTTTACTTTTTTCTGAAAATATATATCCATGTAATAAAAAATTGAAAATATTGTTACAGAATGTAAAAGGAAGAAAAAAACCAAATCATTCGACCAATTGGATGTTAATTTGATTAAAATCCATGTCCTCGTGAGCAACATTTTTTTTGTCAATTACATGCTGCTTAACCTAAATTACCATTTGTATGTGTACAAATTTTAGTCGTTATTTTTTCTCTTCAAAAGTATTTTTTTTCTTCTATTGTGATTTTTTCGTAAGTTTTATTGAGTTTGTTCTCCTACTTTATGATACTATTTTCATATATTTTTATGTAGTTTAACATTAGTGTAGAGATCATCGCGATACAATCCCTTACCACGAAAGACCAATGGTCTAATGTGGTACTTTGTCGATATAACTGAACTATTAGCATAGCAATATGTAACATTTGTATCTATGAAAAAAAATAAGGAATATTTTCTTTAGTTCTTCACTCTTTTAGTTTACATGTTTTAATTTTTTTATATTTATGAGTTTTTTTTAGTAAATATTATCTTAGTGTTCTCTTTATAATTAGCGCATGTTTTATTTGTTGTGCCTACACTTTCTATCAACAAAAAATCAACTTTTTATTAAAAAACTAAATTGCCAAACCAATTTTTTACTTTTTCATATAATACTTTTTGTATTAGAAAATTAACGAAAAACAAACTCAACAAAGTATTCTGCAGAATTGAGTTCATACTTAAAAAGCATTCCTGCAGCTGAGATCGGAATTTTCCTTTTTTTCCATTCTCTTAAAATTATTGAGAAAATTGAACCAATTGGGGTCATTGCTCACATGCCTTGAGAGTTGAGGGCCTCAAAGCCTAATTTAATAACCCGCGTAATCAACCGTATTTAATCTTAAGGTAAACTACCTATTTGTACATACTTATTTCCGTCTTTATGTTTTATTACCCTACTAATTTTCTTAATATAATATTACTTAATGTTACGTTTTGTCTTTATTTTTGTATCTTGTTGTTAAGGATTAACAGCAAAGCTGACGTGATATTTTTTATCATGAGAGATAAAATGACAAAAAAACAAAAAAATGATGTGTCAAATTTGCCATTAATTTTTAACGGTGGTATATCAAACTATAAATAAAAGGTAATCTTATGTATCATTTTATCAAAAAATTAATCGAATGATCAAAATATAAACACGAGACTACACCAAACTTGGTATATAGTTATACTTTTAGCGGCGTTTTTAACTTTAAAATCTCGCGACGTTTACGCATAAAACGCCACAAATAACAAATATCGCGACGTTTACGCATAAAACGCTACAAATAACAAATATCGCGGCATTTTTACCAGGTGCGCCGCAATAGATGCGCAACTTCGTGGCGTTTAAATGACAAACGCCACAAGAAATATCACGTTAGTGGCATTTTAAAAAAAGAAAACGTCGCAAAAGGTTATGTGTAGTGACATTTGGTTATCAAACGTCACAATAGTTTAGTGCTTTAATCAAACCGCGCAGTAAAGAATAAAACATACCCTTTTGTTCTGGAGAAATACCTCTGTCATTCTCTTGCCCTCATCCGATCCCCAAATCAAAACCCACCCAATCCCTAATATCTCAGTCATCTCTCACTTAGGTATTTTTGAGCTTAGGGGATTTTATCCCTAAAGCTATGGTAGTACTTCTCTGTATTTGTCTCTAAATCATTCAAATCCAGCAATAAGAAGGCTCCCACTCAGGTATTTTCGAGCTTCTTTCTCCCTAAAGCTATGGTGGTACTGGTTGATTTTTATCCCTAAAGCTATGGTGGTACTTGTCGATCTTTGTCCCTAAAACTAGTGCAGCAATTGGAATTTGGAAGAGCAAAGTGGAGCGCACCTCCCAATTAAATTGTACTATTAAATCTATGCTCTTTGCTTTGCATTTCACAACCTTCTAGATCATGGAGATTTGTCTCCTCCATTTGTTTTCTTTTATCCTTAAAAATACAATTAGATCTTATTTTTCCTTGATAGATATTAGTTTATGTCCAAATTTCAAATCAAACAAACACAAAACACCTCTTTGTATTTAGAGCAATCATAGAGTATTTTATATTAAAATTTTAGGCTTATATATTAAAAATTGCACTTAAAACATACGAACTTGTTTAGATAAACCCTTATAATATTTTTTTTCACCTAAATAAACCATAAAATGTTTCATATGAGAACTTGTCTTTTCTTGCAAGGGTGTTTTCTCGGTGGAGGAGAGCTGATCGTTCGTCAGTGGTACTTCTGGAGAAAATATTTGTTACTTTTTTTGTTCTCTGGACATTTTACTCTATGTTTCTTTCCTGCAAATAAGGTGAATCGTGACGTGGGTGTCTAGGTGATTTTTCGGCGTTGTCTCTGTGAGAAAGGGGCCATGGTGGCCGGAGATGCAATGAATAATGATGGTTTGTGTGTGGTCGGTGGTCAGGGATTTGTTGTTTGAAGAAGATGAACAAGATATTTTTCAGAGATAACAATGCGTTTCTCTGTATTTTCTTATTATTTTTAATTATTCAAATGTGTGTAAGGTGAGCCTTTAAATAGGCAATTACAGAGTTTTAGTATAGTTAAACTATACTTTATCTCTAATTTAAATAATATTTATCCCTAACTTAAATAAGACTTCTAGTAAATCTAAACTATTGACTTGGGATTAAACTTTAATTACACTCTCCCTCAAACTCTAACACTTCTCGGATAACTTACACTTTCCCTCAAACTCTAACACTTCTCGGATAACTTACAGTCTCCTTTCTATTTTTCATCGACAGTTGCTCGATAGCTTGACTTTCCAACTCGCTACCCTTTGCCCTCAGACATCGACAATATCACACTCAGATGTGATGGTCCTGTTGGCTTGTTCCCTCTGTATTTCTTTGATTGTTTTTATCCTTTAACGACTCCCGAAATGTCATGCAGTTTGGAGACTCTGGTTATGATAAAATTGTTCTTGTCTTGGCTTGGATCTATGACTTTGCCTCTTGTTGTTTTTATGGTTCCCCCCCCCCCCCCTATCATACTCTTCTTATGTGTTTTGCTGTTAATATATGTTGTTTCATTTATCCCTGTTTTAGTTTGTTGATTTTGTTTCTCTAGTCCGATTGTGATGAAGTTACTAGTTTGCAATAATCATTAGTATTAATTAAGTACACAATGGGAGCAAAGACTATACAAAATAAAATTTACATATAACATATAATTTAATATAAAAATGCAAACAAATTTAGACAAAATATAAACCCCTAATAACGAAACATTTGCGTCATGAACTTATTTGGTTTGGTTTGTGTGATGTGCTAGGTATAATTATAATTCGGTTAATCATTTGGCCGAACCCACATAAAAATTTACCAGCATTGTTCAGTTTCACAAATTTTGTAACATTTCTAGACATAAAAAGTATCAAATTTTAATAAATTAAAATAGAAGGATTAACTCCGAAGTATGAACTATTACAATTACGATAAAATATATATTGAATCGTTGGGTTTTTTTTATCACTTTTTTAGTTATTTAAGTTTATAATTTTTTTAATTTAATCATTAAAATTTTAAGTTGTTCATGTTTTAGTCACTTTGCCGTTAAGTATTTAACGGCGTTATGACTGGGCATTGTCTTTAGTAGTTAAAGAAGATATCATAAAATTTTATCTTTGGGGAAGAATGTAAAATAAAAAAAATATAGACGACGCGTAGTTGCCACATCAGTGAAACCAATCAATGCCAGCACCAATGGCTACCACATCAACAAAATCAATCCACATTAGTACGTCTGCTACATCACCATTTTTGTGTCTGATTTAACGCAATGTGACCAGAACATGAACAATTTGAAAATTTAGATATCAAATTGATTTTTTTTAAATTAATGATCATAATAGGAATGGAAGAAAATTGAGTGATAATTCTATAATTTACCCTTATTATATGAAGCTGCCTACAATTACAATCTTATTTTTGTATTATTTTATCTGTCGACGTGTATAATTATTTAATTTATTATTTTCTCAGCGTAAGTTTTGCTCATCTCGATGTTGACAAGTGGGCAAGATCTCCAAATTTGGAAAGATTCAATGATTATTTTAATTCCAATTTAAAAATAACAGTAAAAAATGACTGTGCTTAATGGAAGACTAAACTTAATATTTGTTTAATCTAATTTTTGTTTCCCATACACACGACAAAAAAGAAAGATTAAATAAATAATGTTGTGATTATTTTTAATATATTAATAATGTAAACTTTTAATTCCATAAACTCATGTCTCATAGTATATGATAAAAAAAAACCACAGATGATAAATGAAATAATTTATGAATAGTAAAATTCATGTATTCTTATTCTTAACCAAACAAGTCAAAACATAATACAAGAAATAACCTGTAAAATGTAATATAACCGCCTTTTGATTAGGTTTTGTCACTAATCTTTGTCTTAAAGTCTATCTAGGGAACATATATTTTTTAAAAATAAAAGAAGAGAATGTTCTGTTCCGCACGACCATGAATCCAAATATTCAAAATTAAAAAGTAAAATGTTTAAATTTAAAATATTCATTGATACTTAAGATTTGGCTTTTTAAATGTTAATTAGTTAGTTGTAATTGATTTGGTGTTATTCTTTTCGTATTTTTAATGCGATCTTATGATAATATTTATTTTTAAATAATAAATCTCACGAATAGTGTACAGATAAAATTGTTCGACGAATCTAAATTTTATAGAAAAAATAACATATCTTTTCCATTTAAACCATTCCATGGATTCAATTGTTTTATGTTATTTAAATCTGTTGAAATGAGGTTTTGGATTTAAATTTAGAGAAACTCTTTTCTTTATCACGAATAAAAAATAAACATTATCAAATATTATCAACATTTGAAGGTAAATGTATAATGTAAGTCCTTATGCCATAGCACAAATTGTAGTGACAAAAATAAAATTTCTTAAAATTACGGTGATTATTTATGTAGTCTATCCTTAATTTAAAATATGGTTTTATATGTCACCACAACCATTATATTTTAATAAACTTACTTAATAAGTGAATATGGTGTGAATTCAAGTGAAATTAAAACTTATTCGTAATTTTAAATTGCAATATATAATGTTAATATTCCGTCAAAGATCTCATGTCATTTTTAAAATTAATGTTACATTACTTAATGGGATTTTATCTTATGCATTGACAATAGAAAAAAAAAACTTTCTAAAATTGTTTAGTTTTAAAGGATTTGGGTTAGGATTTGGATGTTTGTGGTTAGGTTTTAAAGTTTTTGGAACATATTGTATGGTTAAAAGTTTATGGTTTAGAATGTAAGAGTGATGGTTTAAGGGCCCTAAAAGAGATACGTGACAGACTTAAAAACCCGCTCGTGGAAAAAAATCTTACTGACGATGCATCAAATAATTACCCTTACATAATTTTTTATTTTTTAATATTCCTAAATTGGTTACAATGTAGTATATATTCATACATGTTTTTAACTATTTGACAACACGCACCTTGCAAAAAAACGATTTGAACTCGGGTCTCATAGGATGAACATCGTCATCTTTTCTATTACGACCACTTGATGGGTTCACCTAATTATCTATTTTAAATACCCCAACCACCAACTTACTGTTTTTTTTTTCTTCAAAAAGTTATTTTAAAAAAAATTGAGTTCTTCTTCGTCAGAATCGTTTTCGGCGACGACTTTTATGTTGTCAATTGAATTTTAATACTTATATTGATTGTAGAAAAATAAGGTTCTTCTACTTTGATGAAGAATCGTTTGTTCTTTTTTAATTTTGTATTTTTCTTTTGTTTTGCTTTGTCAGAGTAATTCTACATTTGTTTTTCTGGCTTTTTTCGTCTACTTGTATGACAATATTTTGTCTGTATTTTTGCAGTTTTGTCTGTCTTTGTGACAATATTGTTTGCTACTATGGCAATTTAGCGTCAGATAATAAGAAATATCGAGCATTTCTAGTCACAAGACGATCGATGGTCTGGTATTTTTTTTTTGGTTCCTTTATGGTAGTTTGCCGATGTGCCAAGAACTTACGGCATAAGAATGCTTGATTCATAGAGCTTTCTGGTCAAAATACATCATTGTTGGATTTCATTTAGAAGACTATGTAAGTTTTTCTGCAAAGTGATGGGTTTTGCTTATCATGTCTTCACACCCTTTGAAGTTTACTATATTTATTTTTCACATTGAATTTTCAATAGTTGTGGTGTAATTCTTTTTCACTTTGAATTCAACCCAATATACTTTTCTTGTTAAAAAAATTTATGTATTTTAAATGCTTATTTATTGTCAAAAATGATAATTCTTTTCAATTTTTACTCAATATAATACTCTTTTCACATTAGAAGAGATTTAAATGAAAAATTAGTCCATAAACTATGTTTTTAACCCGTAAAAAAATTTAAATCAAGACAAGTGCTTAAGCTATTTTTTTCGTCCTCTTAAATCCGACCGTTACCTCAATAAAAGAATTCTTTAGTCAATGAGGGCTCACACGCCACAAAGATTTATGTATTTATTTTGATCAAAGAATAATTTAGGTATTACAAACAAAAATGTTTAGTTTAAATATTTTTTGACCAAAAATTAATTTATATACTTAAATAGACCGAAACAAATAATTTAGGTAACTGTTTTGATAAAAAAAATAGTTTAGGGATTAAAAAACAAAAAAAAAACTAAATTAATATTTTTCATTTAAAACTTTAAAATATAAAAAAGTCATGAAAATTCAAAAAAAATGTAAAAGGGTAGTAAGGTAATTTAGCAAAGCATGTAAAAAAAGACAAGGACAACTATTCCAATTCCAAAACGGTGAAAGGCAAGTGCTGCTATGTTTCCTTCAATTTGTTCATAGAAAACAAGAAAAAATAAAAATAAAAAGAGATACCATGTTGAGGAGAAATTATATTATGGTTATCCGAGCCACATCATTCATGGGATTAACTAATAAAAATAATTTATTTCATTATTTTTTTATGTCATATTTTTACCAAATAAATTTTAATTTATATTTACTGTAAATTAATTTAAAAAACAAATTTTACCAAGTGAAGATTCACTTGGTAAAAACATACATGGAAAAAATAATTAAATGAGTGGTTTTTACTGGTTAGTCTCATGGATGACATGACATGA
The DNA here is from genome assembly GCA_030270665.1 of Hibiscus trionum. Classification (NCBI taxonomy): domain Eukaryota; kingdom Viridiplantae; phylum Streptophyta; class Magnoliopsida; order Malvales; family Malvaceae; genus Hibiscus; species Hibiscus trionum. The sequence continues at coordinate 10,762,354 of BSYR01000056.1, forward strand.
ATGACTCATAATATAATTTCTCCATGTTGAGTCATCCAACAATCCCAAAAAAGGATGTTTGGAAGAAGGGAATTTTGTAGGGTAATTCTATGGCCCTGTTTGGCAATTAACGAATAGCTGATTATATTAACTGATAGCGGATAGTTGATAGCATTAGCTTATTTAACTAGCGGATTGCATTAGTTGATCGTATAAAAGTGTTTGGTAAAATTAACTGATAGCTGACAGCTGTTTGATTATTTAAATAAGCAAAATGACATATAAGGACATGATTATATTCAATACTTGCTTGAATAATTTATTAGTTATTAATATTTTGTATCTATTAATATTAATTAGATTATAAAAATTAATTTTTTAATATCATTGCTAAGCAACTATGAGTGAATGTATTCATTAATTTTTTATTTGTAAAATTATATTTTTAATGATTATTAAATTTAAATGTATATATTAATTTTTGGCTAAAGGGTCAAATTTGCCCCTGTAGTAATCCGAAATCAGCAATGTTGCCCCTACTTTTTTTCTCCGTAATTTTGCCCTCAAAGTCGATCAATTGTAGCAATGTTGCCCTTTGACCGATTTTGACCGTTAAATGCTGACGTGGCAGTTAACGGTGCTGACGGGACAATTTTACCCTTAAAGTCATTCATGCAATTTTGCCATCGAAGTCATTAATTGCAGCACTTTTTTTGATAAATAATGAGAAATGATCTACATAGGCCTCATTAAAAACCCTCCTAACCTAATGAGGGAAAAGAGTACCTATGTACGATCCGTACAAGCCACAAAAAAGGCGAAAACAAGACACCACAACTTAGGGACAATCGTCCATCAAGAGATCAAACACCTCAACCGGAACACTATTAAACACATAGGCCTCAAAGCTAGACCGCTCCGCCAATTTTGCCATCGCATCCGCCACTCTATTTGCATCACGACAAATGTGTCGAAACTCTACTCCACCATGGATCAAAACAAGATTTTGAATAGAATCAATCAAAGATGAAGACCTCAAACAATGTGACATCCCTGAAAACGTATGAAAAACATCCAAATTATCCGTCTCCACCACTATACTCACCCCATCTACACCCATAGCACACTTAAGGCCCTCAAACACCGCCCAACGCTCAGCTTCAAACACCAAGCACTTGCCAATGAATTTGTAAAACCAGTAATCCAATTACCATGAAAGTCGCGGACAATCCCTCCACACGAGGCAGCACCATCGGAATCACTCATCGCGGCGTCCACATTAAGCTTCACAAACCCCTCCTCGGTGGACACCATCTACTCCCCCGCACCTGCTGTTGCACAGCACCAGTAGGCGAGGTTTGGACGCAGGTTTGCTGCGCACGTTGCGCCCCAGCAGCCAAGCGCCTGCTACGCTCAATGACCCCTGCACCATGAGGGATCCAGCTCCCGAAGATCTTTTCATTACGAGTGCGCCATAAGGTCCACAGTATGCTCCCAAATAGCACACCCCAATCGGACGCATCCCTCGCAAAACCAGCACCCGACAGTAGGTTTTGTTTCAACCAATCCTTCATGGGCAGCGCCAAGAACCTCGCCAAGCATTGCGGTTTGATCAAAGTTGCCCAGGTCGAAACTGCCGTGGGACAGCGGCGAAGAATGTGATCAATATCTTCACAAGTCGCCCCACATACCGCACATGTAGCCGAGTCCGATAAATGTCGTCGGGCCCTTTCGCCATTTGTTAAGATTCGACCCTTCCCAATAAGCCAAAGGAAAGCCTTTATACGCGGCAACCCTTTAAACGCATGTATCGCCTTCCACAGACCATCATCCGCCTCAACAACATGCTGCGATCGCGCGTCATATGCAGACCGCACAGTGAACGTTCGCGTGCTGCTCCACTTCCACCCTAGCCAATCGGGGCCATTCAAGGCTGCAGGCGGTTTTATCGCAACTATGTGCTCTAACACGTGCACAGGTAAAACAGCCCGGAAAGCCTCCCAAGTCCAGTTTCCTCCACCATCAACCATATCTTTGACCGGTGTAGGGGCCAAATCCACCGTAGCCCGCATGCAATAAAAACTAAGAGGACCAATATCCGCCAACCAATTGTCCTTCCAAAAGTCCACCGTCGCACCATCACCAATATTCCATACAATTCCTTCCCTAACATCATCCCAAACCGCACACACCCCTCTCCAAAGAACCGAGCAATTATTTCTAAAAATAGTATCTGGAATACGGTCGTAACATTTATACTTGGCTCACAAAAAATGTACCCAAAGCTGGTCCGTTTTCGCCACAATGTTATAGGCCACCTTCATAAGAAAAGCGTCATTTTGTTGGTCCAAGAATTTAAACCCAAGGCCACCCCTAACAGTAGACGATGCAACCTCCTCCCATTTTATAAGATGAACCGCCCGTTTCAACGTCGAGTTACCCCAAATAAACGCACGTATAATTCCCTCAATTTTATCGCATACCCCCTTGGGAATCTTAGTCGTCTGCATGCAATAGGAAGGAATCGCCGAAAGCACTGATTTTGCCAAAACGATGCGCCCAGCAAACGATAAATATCTCGCCTTCCACCCAATATCCGAGGTAGTCTCCGGTTCCACCGTCCCCTCACTCGGCTGCTCCACAACCATACTACCTTTATCCGATTCAGCATTGTCATTCATTCCACATCCATCCGACAAGTGACCATATATACCACATTTGAAACAAATATGATGCAACCCCTCATACTCAAGTTTTTGCGTGAAACCATCGATACCTATACACGGTAACAACGGCTTATTTAGGTCCACCAAACACTGCAAGTCTCGCAAACTTACCCCTCTCAGCTGCCATCGTATTGTAGTCAATGCGGACAACAGTACCGATAATACTTCCAATTAGCTTGAATAATGCCTTGGTATAGTACTGATATGGGAGACCCGGTAGGCGTATCCAAACCATAACTTGCGAAGGATGCTTCTGCGATGTCGAGAAGGACCGCGACCACGGTTGCACTGTTAAATAGCTACCGTATATCGTCCAAGGACCAATTGATAACACCCTCGTATAATCCTCCATTAAATCAAAATTCACAAGGAAACAGTTGTTATCTAAGTCCACAGCTTGGTAATTACCTGCTGGTGCCCAAAGGCCAGAAATCCGAGATAATAACGTCCTAAATCCAATGCTACGCCTAAGGAGACGAACGATCACTGCCCGCTTCATACTATCATCGATCGATGCATGTACCCGCTCTGAAAACCTAATTTTCGGATACGCTCCGCTGCGATCAATCGAAAAATCAGACTCCAGCACTTGAACCCCATCCGTGACCACTCCAGGCTTATGCCTCCCACTGCCGCTGTTCGACCGCAACACCAAGTCCGCGTATGACCCTTTGCTCAGACCCGACGTAGCTGCCCCCAGCTGAACGTCATCCGCAGCCACCCCTGGTGTCCTATCAGCCGGCAAGCCTTTCCCCACAACGCAACCAGCCTCCATGCCATCCGAACCAGCCTCCATGCCATCCGAGCCAGCCATCTCCATAGGTACCGTCCGCTCATCACACAATTCCTTCCCAACCTGTATGGTTTCCGAACCACCCGATGGATGCGGGGCCACCACCAACGACAACCCTCCTTCCTGCGGCTGCCCACTGAGAACGTAAAACCCCATAAACTAGGGTTTTCCCCGTTAGGTCTCTCCCTGTCCGATAAAATAGGAGCTGTCATCGATGTTATCACAATAATAATTGGCTTAATGCACTTTTTGTTTACTAACGTTTACCACTTTTACCCTTGGTTTATTTAGTTTTTGAATAAAATTGGATAAATAATTTGGTTTTTTCGAGTTGAACTTTAACAAACAGAATATATGAAAAATTGATTAACAAATTGATGTAAACATCCTTTGAGTCCCTAGTAATTTTAAAAATAAGCAAAATGAGAACTCTCACAAAAAATCAAAATATTATTCATTTTTTTAAAAACCTATAAACTTAATAAAAATAAATACGATATTCAAAAAAATATTGAAAATAAACCAACGAGAAGCGTGTTAATTGAACGGTGAACGCGAACTATTCTATTTGAACGATGTTCGATTGACACACTTACCGACGATGGGTTGTTAGGAAAAAATGTACGATGATCTCAGAAAATGACATTAGTAGTGTTCGGCGAAAACGACATGGGAGATAAAGGCATGGGAGATAAATACGAGGATATCCAGAAGATAAAGCAGAATTCAACCTGAGCCACATGATTCGAGTTCACCGTACATTTTTTCCTAACAACCTATCGTCGGTAAGTGTGTCAATCGAACGTCGTTCGAATAGAATAGTTCGCGTTCACCATTCATTTAACACGCTTCTCGTTGGTTTATTTTCAATAATTTTTTTGAATATCGTATTTATTTTTATTAAGTTTATAGGTTTTTAAAAAAATGAATAATATTTTGATTTTTTTGTGAGAGTTCTCATTTTGCTTATTTTTAAAATTACTAGGGACTCAAAGGATATTTACATCAATTTGTTAATCGATTTTTCATATACTCTGTTTGTTAAAGTTCAACTCGAAAAAACCAAATTATTTATCCAATTTTATTCAAAAACTAAATAAACCAAGGGTAAAAGTGCTGTAATTAATGACTTCGAGGGCAAAATTGCATGAATGACTTCGAGGGTAAAATTGCCTCGTCAGCACCGTTAACTGCCACGTCAGCATTTAACGGTCAAAATCGGTCAAAGGGTAACATTGCTACAATTGACTGACTTTGAGGGCAAAATTACGGAGAGAAAAAAGTAGGGGCAACATTGCTGATTTTGGATTACTACAGGGGCAAATTTGACCTTTTAGCCTTAATTTTTTGTTTATAAAATTATATTTTAAATATAATTTTATTAATTATTAAATTTATATTTATATATTAATTTCTTATTTATGAAATTATTTTTTAATTTTATTAGTTATTAAAAAAATTAGATAATTTTTTTATAATTATTAAGGATAGTGTTTTATATAAACCTCTAACATCTAAATTAGCGAATTTGACTCAAAAGATTCTTTATAATTATTAAGGACAAAAGAGTCTTTATAAGTGTTTTTATAGGTGTTTTATCCAAACCCCTAACATTTAAATTAGAGGTTTCACCCCAATCTGCTATTACAACCCTCGATTTACCAAACATCTAAATTAGCGGGTTTGACTAGTCAAACGTCTAAAAATGCTTCAAACCTCTAATTTTAGCTCAAAAAACTATTTACCAAACATAGCCTATGTGAGACACGTTAAAATGAGACTAAAATGAGGTTATGCAAAAATGTTTATAAAAATGATCAAAATTTGTGTATCGACTTTTATGTACCTACAAAAATTCTTACAAAAATGGTAAAAATTTAAATATACACACCAATGCTTACCGATTTTTAAGTACCTATTATGTATCTACACAAATTCTTACCAGTAAATACATAAATTTTTATTATTTTTAAATATTTTCGTATAGCCTTATTTTAGCCGCTTTATATTAAAAATCCAAGTCTGTAGTGAAGATGATGTTTCTTTTAAGTGAAGCAGTAAACATAAAAAATAAAAAAATAAACATAGAAAATAATAATAAGTTGTGCATAGGGATGTAAAAATAGGTAATCGGACAGGTTTCAGGTCGGGTTCTGTCAGGTCGGGTAAAATCGGATACAGGTCATTTCAGGTAAAAAAAAAAATTTTGACTCGACTCAGGTCGGGTGCGGGTCCATTGCAGTCGGGTAATTTGCAGGTCGGGTCCATTTCAGGTTGGGTCAATTTTCAGGTCGGGTCCATTTCAGGTCAAACTCGTTGCAGATCGGGTAAAAACAGGTCGGGTAAAATCAGTTAATTGGCAGGTAAATTGCAGGTCGGGTAAATTTCAGGTCGGGTTCATTTCAGTTCGGATTCATTTCAGGTCGGTTTCATTTCAGGTCGGGTTCATTTCAGGTCGAGTAATTTTAGGTCGTCTGGTTCATTTCAGTTCGGGTTAATTCAGGTTCACCAGAAATGAAGAATTTTGAATAAAAACAAAGTTTTATGGACTATAGTGAAAAAAAATAATAAATAAGAACTAATTTGGACTAAAATAAAGTTTTATAGACTATAATAGGCTCAATTTTGAATAAAAAAAGTTTTATGGACTATAGTGAAAAAATAATAAATAAGAGTTAATTTGAAGTAAAAATAAAGTTTTAAGGACTCAATTGAATTGAATTAAAACTTAAAGGACTTGAATAAAAAACTTATATAATATAAAGGGCTTTATTTATAATTTACCCCAAATTAAAATTCAATTTAGGAATTGGGCGGTTTCAAAATAAATTTTCCCGCCCATATATATTATAATTTAATATTATTTATTAATTTTATAATATAATATAACTTATTAATTATTATAATAACTTTATAAGTATAAATATATGTGATTATGTGTATATATATGTATTTTTATGTATTCACAAGTATATAAATTACAATATATAATTATATATTATACAAACATGTATGTATTTATGTATATGTAATGTATTATATATAAATACATGTATATGTATATACATAATACATACTATGATACTAACAACATACATATATATATACATGGGTGGTGGGATAAGAGCCCAAAAGCTCAAGGCCCAAACTATTACTAATTAATATTTATTATTAATTATTATATAAATTATAAGTTATAAGTTTATATATATATATATATATTATATTATATTATATTTATACATTATAGGTTTTAGGGGCCCATCTAAAATAAATGGGTGGTGGGATATGAGCCCAAAGGCCCAAGGCCCAAATTATTACTAATTATTATTTATTATTATTTATTATATTATAAATACATTATATAACTTATAAATTATAAGTTTATATATATATATATTATATTTATACATTATAGGTTTTAGGGGCCCATCTCAAATAAATGGGTTGTGGGATATGAGCCTAAAGGCCCAAATTATTACTAATTATTATTTATTATTAATTATTATATTATAAATACATTATATAAATTATAAGTTATAAGTTTATATATATATATATATATATATATATATATATATTATATTTATACATTATAGGTTTTAGGAGCCCATCTCAAATAAATGGGTGGTGGGATATGAGCCCAAAGGCCCAAGGCCCAAACTATTACTAATTATTATTTATTATTAATTATTATATTATAAATACATTATATAAATTATAAGTTATAAGTTTATATATATATATATATTATATTTATACATTATAGGTTTTATGGGCCCATCTCAAATAAATGGGTGGTGGGATATGAGCCCAAGGCCCAAACTATTACTAATTATTATTTATTATTAATTATTATATTATAAATACATTATGTAAATTATAAGTTATAAGTATATATATATATATATATATATATATATATATATATTTATAAATTATAGGTTTTAGGGGCCCATCTCAAATAAATGGGTGGTGGGATATGAGCCCAAAGGCCCAAGACCCAAACTATTACTAATTATTATTTATTATTAATTATTATATTATAAATACATTATATAAATTATAAGTTATAAGTTTATATATATATATATATTATATTTATACATTATAGGTTTTAGGGGCTCATCTCAAATAAATGGGTGGTGGGATATGAGCCCAAAGGCCCAAGGCCCAAACTATTACTAATTATTATTTATTATTAATTATTATATTATAAATACATTATATAACTTATAAGTTTATATCTATATATATATTATATTTATACATTATAGGTTTTATGGTCTCATCTCAAATAAATGGGTGGTGGGATATGAACCCAAAGGCCCAAAGCCCAAACTATTACTAATTATTATATTATAAATACATTATATAACTTATAACTTATAAGTTTATATATATATATATATATATATATTATTTATACATTATAGGTTTTAGGGGCCCATCTAAAATACATTATATAATTGAAAGACAATTGTTTCACATGTTATATAAGTATAATAACGTTAACTTTATGTTAAACATAATACTAACTTATATTTTGTATTTATTTTAATTTTATGAACATAATAAAGTTTATAAACATAATAAAGTTAACATAATATATATTATATAATAAAGCGTAATAAGTTTAATATATTATATTATCTATATATTACTAATATATTATATACTTAGTAAAAATTATGACAAATCTTTTAAGTATATAATTTTATTATACATAATATATATTTTTATACTTAAACAAATTTCTAAGTATATAATTTTATTATACATAATGTAGTTACAAATTAAGACAAATTTCTAAGTATAATGGAAGATAAATTTTTTCTAAGTAATGAAATTAACATAATCTACTAAAAAATTATTAAGTTTATAATGAACAATTTACACTTTAAATTATTTAACATTTTTAGCCAGGTCTACATTAGTTCAGGTCAACAACAGTTCAGGTTCAAAACAGGTCGGGTTCAAAACAGGTCGGGTAAAATCGGATCTCGGGTCGATTCAGTCGGATAATATCAGGTAATTTGCCAGGTCGGTCTCGGGTTCGGGTCGTTTTCAGTCGGACGCAGATCGGGTTTCAGGTCAAAATTAACAGGTCAGATTCGGGTTCGGGTCGTTTTCAGTCGGACGCAGATCGGGTTCGGTTGCTACAGTAACAGGTTCAACTCGGGTTCGGGTCAGCAACAGTCAGTTACAGTTTGGGTTCAGATCATCAAATTCTCGGGTCAAATCAGGTTCTGACTCGAGCAGGTTTCAAGCAGGTTTTCAGGTCCTGACTTGTTTTTACAACCCTAGTTATGCATTGGGTCACTGTCAAAAGTTGTGATGGTGGCATATAAAGAAAGTATCTATTCATTCAATCTCATCTAATTAAACCAAAGCACCCAGACAAATCTCTTGAACCATAAAACCAAACACTAAAAAGATTGTAACTTTGTTAAGCTAGTCTAAAAATAAGCTCTCCGGCATGAGCAAAAAACCAGAGGAGTTTCTCTCTGGCTGTTGCTACCGGAACATCAGTTCTCCCTCTTTCATTGTTCTGCATCAACCGCTGCGGGTTGTGATCGTCTGGCAGCCTCAGGAGCAGGGTCTCCCTCCCTCAGCTCCACCGTCGCCTATGCAGTGGGTCGTTGAACAGCTGTGGGAGGTGGTTTGGAGACTATATGGTCCAGGTCCGACGCGTTCGGTGAGCACGCAACTCTGGATCTCGTTGAGAGTCGCTGCGTATGGGCAGGATGCATCCATCTGTTGTCCGCCGGGCTCAGATCCCACCGTCTCCCTCAACCCATGGACGTTTTCTCTCCCAGAAGTTGCACCGTTTCTCCTCCACGCTTGGCTTGAACGGGGGTTTTTTATTTTTCCGTTTGTTAAACTGCTGCTGGCCGACAGCTTTCATCCACTGTTTGTTGCCCCTAAATGGCCCAATGACCAGATCTGCTACTTGGTGATGGTTGCCGGAGGCGTTTTTGTCGACGGGACTTGGCCTGGCCGTCCCTTGCGGGACAGAGGAGGGGCCACCAAACTTATTTACCGGAAGGGCTTACCGACTGCCGAGGCGGAGCTACTGGCTGCCTGGAAATCTGAAGCTGGCTCCGGTAGTTGCCTGCTCGCCGGAGTGATGACTGCAACTAAGCCGACCTTGTTCCGTGGCTCGTCTGGGGAAGCAGACAGGCTGGCAGGGACTTTTTGGTCCTTTCTCGGCTTGTCCTGTTTGTTTCCTATTATAGCAAGGGTTGACTCTAGACTTTTGGAAAGCTGGGTTTGGTCTGATTTCTCTAAAGCACGACTATCAATGACCAGATTTGGTGGGATTTGGTTTGCATCCCATGAAAAGTCAAAGTCCTGTCATGGCCAGCTCATTTTGCAGCCAAACTTTCCCAGATTTGGTGGGATTTGGCCCACTTTAAGCTTCTTTCAAGTGTCTTTGTCCACGATTTTCGGATCTGGGATCCTTCTTGAAAATTGGAAACCTGGACATCAACACTTATCTCTAAGTTGTTGGGTTACAATTATTTTGTCGTCAACGGTTGATCAGGGGCTAAAATTATATTGGTTTTCCTCCTTTTGGGGAGTGGGTGACTATTGGAAATCGAATGATATCAGGTTAAAGTGGGATCCAGGCGGTCTAAGTCAGCCGTTCGAACTTCAAATTTTATTTTGGAGTTATCGAATGTCAGCAGTGTTTGTCACGTTCTTTACGGTTGATCTTGGTGTTCTGCTTAAGCCTTGGAAGGTTTTGGGCTTGTCAACATTCAAAAATCCCTGTTGGTGGTTTACTGTAGCTAGTGCCTTGATAAGGACCGGTCCCCACAGATCGGAAGCCTGCCTCTGGATAGAGCTCTCAGGCACTACTCCGGTGAGATACCCTCCTTCGGAGATGAGAATGTTATTTTCGAGCCTAAGTAATTACCCCTGCCGGCTTTTGGTTTTGCCATTTGAACCTTCTGCTTCAACAGTGGTTCTGGCTGTTCTGGTGCCCATTGGTTGGGTTTTGCGGTTTATTGCTCAAGATCTTTTTTTATGTTTTCGTTTGTTTTTAGTCTTTCTGACAGGTAGCACTGTCTTTATGTTTGGTTCTGTTTGTTCCGGCCGTCGGCTACCCTTGACTTTTATCGGCTTTGTTGTTAAGGGTGAACCACTTTCTTTGTATGCTTGTCTGCTTTAATTTTATGGAAGTTACCTTTTGATCAAAAAAGATTGTAACTTTCTTATCCCTTACTAGGTTTAACAAGTTTTTTATAATACAGGTTGAAAGTTTTAGTCAAACCAAACCCTAATCTGTCAAAAGAAAAGTACCATCAAATCATATCTACATATAGTTAGTAAAAAAAACAAGATAAAAGTTATAATTTTATAGTAATTAGAGAGAAAAAAAGTGGAATTTTTAGCTTGGTTGAAATGGTGTTTGTTTAAGGTAATAGTACAATAAACAGCAGCATATGGTGGTGATGAGATGAACAGAGGGATCTTTAATCTTTTGTCTGACCTCAAAAACACTGCCAAGAAAAGTGAAATTACTCTTCCCTATATTAGCTTTTAGCTGATAGCTATAAGCCATGCCTAAAACACAAAACAAATTTTTCTTGGGTAAACTATACTAATGACCACCGAACTATAGTGTTGGTGTCGATTTGACCACTATATTTTCAATTGTGTTAAATATACCACATAACTATTTAATTGGTTCCAATGTAGCCACCTGCCGTTAAAAAAAACGAAAAAGTTAACAGGACCGTTAAAATAATTGGTATAATTACACATTTAGTCCCCTTTATTTATACAATCATTCAATTAGGATGCAATCATTCAATTAGGATGAAAACTTGTTTGGATGCTATTGTTTATTTGGTTTATCTCCTCCGCCACCCTCTGCTGCAGCCTCACCGTCGATATCATGAAAATCGACCCGAAAAACAGACACCCTTCGTTCCCGCCTCCTAAAAAGCTCGACTCTTGCCAGCAATGGACCGCTCCCAAGAGTAAGATCATCAAAAGCAACGAGCTGACATTCCTCATTGCGTACAGAACTTCTCTAAAACCATTGAACTCATTCAGCTTGGATTCCATCGAAACCTTCTCCTCCAACTTCAACGAAAGTGGTTGGATTCTCGTTTCCATGAACCCCTTGTTCTCTTCCTCCAGTCCCATGGCTTCCCTCCTCCACCTCGAGATTGCCCCGATCACCTGTTTCCAGACCATGAATTTATAAACAAAGAAGGGTATAAATTATATTAAGCTTTAAGAATTTTTTAAGTATTGCTACATGTCTGGAAATCTGGGGATTAAGATGTCTATGGTTATCAAGAGAAGAAACGATGTTGAAGCCAGAAGAGTAATAATTTTTCATTCCGAAAATCCCTGATTTAAGAACATGACAAGCTTCCCAAAGCCTGGAACTTTCATCCATGTATTCATCAAGCCACTTATCTCCGACGGGGAGATGGAGTTTTTGAACAAGTAAAAGTAGGTGGGAATGGAAAGATCTGAGAAAGGAAATGACCCTTTGAAGGAACTGGATTGACATGAAATTATTAGAGAGATAGACTCGTTCCAGATCATCCACTCCACGGGTGAGGAAAGTGTAGAATCCATTGACGGAGCTTGTTGAAGATGGATCCATTGGGTTTTGTGGAGAAGAAAAGAGTTGGTGAAGAGGAGATGATGAAGAAATTGAAAGAAAAAAAACAGAAATGAAAGCTCAGATTTTTAAGGTTAAAATTGAAAAGGATTGTTGGGAGAAATGATGGTGTTTCCTATACAGGGGAAACTTATTTTTCGGGTCGAGTTTCATGATATCGACGGCGAGGCTGCAGCAGAGAGTGGCGGAGGAGATAAACCAGATGAAAACTTGTTTTTTGGGCCCACCTGCCCACGTTTGAATTAGTTTAGACCATTTATTGAAATTTTGTGGTTACTTTTTTAATTTTGACTTTTTTATTGTTTAGGATATGTTATTTATAAAATTTAAAAAATACTTTTTAAAAAATTTGAATTAAATAATTCTTTAATATATGTAGTATTTTATACAATTTAATGATTTAAAATAATTATGGTGAAAGTTTAACCAATTTTAACATTAGAATTGAATAATACCAATTATTAGATTAAAATTGAATAATTATAAATAAAAGGGACTAAATGTATAATTATACCAATTATTTTAACAGTCCTGTTAACTTTTTCGTTTTTTTAACGGCAGGTGGCTACATTGGAACCAATTAAATAGTTATGTGGTATATTTAATACAATTGAAAATATAGTGATCAAATCGACACCAACCCTATAGTTCGGTGGTCATTAATATAGTTTACCCATTTCTCTTTTGTTTTAGTAGTAGCTGTAACGAAAAACTTTCTAGTTTGTACTAGTATATTTTTCCAGGAAAATCATTGTTGAGAGAGAGAAAAAAAAGGTTGTTGTTGTTGTTGTTGGGTTGTCCTGGTCAAGTTGGTGGTTTAAGTGTTGAAAAATAAAGAACCCATTTTTGCAAAAAGCTGAGTTTTGAAAGATGGGTTAGGCTGGAAATAAAAAGGTGGACTTTTTAAGAGTGTTTTCGGCTAGGCTTGGCGGTGAGGCTGGTGGGGAGATGGAATCAGAGCCATTGAATGGCGGTGGGTTTTGTTAGAGGCGACGATATCAAGTTTCTCCGGCGGTGTGTCCTCCATCAAAAGCTGGAACAGGGAAAGAACAAGGACCTTAGCCTGGATCCTCAAAGGCATCAGCACCAAAAACATCAACTTGAAGAGGAAGAAGAGCTTGCCGGAGACCAACAAGGAATCTTCCTAGGGCAGCAATAGTTGTATGCAAGCCTGGAAACTCAGGAGTACCCGAAACCGCCGAAGAAGCGCTCGCACTTGCCGTCGTCTGATACATCTTTCGGTTTGAAATCGACACAACATGCAAGAAAAATGGGGGATAGCCACCACCAAGCTGCAACATCGTCAAGATTGGGGATAAGGCATTCTGGAGGGGAGATCGTTGAGGTCTAAGGTGGTCACATTGTACGGTCAACCGGAAGGAAAGACCGGCACAACAAAGTTTGCACCGCTAAAGGTCCTCAGGACCGACGTGTTCGTCTCTCGGCTCACACCGCCATCCAGTTCTACGACGTCCAGGACCGCCTTGGCTACGACCGTCCTAGCAAAGCCGTGGATTGGCTTATAAAAAAAGCTAAGCCCGCTATTGACGAGCTCGCTGAGCTCCCTCCTTGGCACCCAGAAAGTTTGAACACAACGGCTTCGATTGCTAAACTGAGTAACCAAGAAGACCAAATTGTCGGGACGGCAACTGACAATGATAAGTTGTTTCAGTTTCACATCAACCATGGCAGAAACCTGGTGGAAAGCCTTGCTGCTGGGTCGAGTTCTCGGAGAAGAACGACAAAAATTATGGGGAATGAAGTTCAAAGTATTTAGCAACAAGAAATAGGAGAAAACCCGAGTAATAATTCGGGTTTTCTTCCACCTTCTTTAGTTTCTGATGAGATTGCTGATACTATTAAGTCTTTCTTTTCGGTGGGAGCTTCGAGTGAGACTCCGTCTTCTTCCATACAGTTTCAAAATTATCCACCGGATTTGTTGTCGAGGACCAGCAGCTACAGTCAGGATCTTCGGCTTTCACTCTAGTCGTTTCCGGAGCCGATTCTTTTGCATCAACACCACAACCACGCACAAGTTGCTGCTGCAGCTCAGGCACAGCACAGTGAGCCTGTTTTATTCTCTGGAACCAGCCCATTAGCTGGTTTTGATGGATCTTCTGCTGGATGGGAGCATCACCACCATCATCCGGGGGAGATTGGAAGGTTCCAGAGATTGTTTGCCTGAAAAAATAGCGGTGTTGCTGCTGATACTGGCAGTGGCGGTGGTGCTGGTGGAGTAGGAGGATTTCTGTTTGGCACTCCTACACAGCAGCCGATGCCGCATTCTTTTGGCCAAAACAACCAATTTTTTTCTCAGAGGGGACCCCTTCAGTCCAGTAACACGCCCTTGGTTCGTGCTTGGATAGACCAGCCAATTTCCACATTCGACCAACACCATCATCAACATCACAATCAAATCCAAGAAAACATACATCATCAAGCTGTTTTATCTGGCATTGGATTCACCACACCTGGTGTATTCTTTGGATTTCAAGTTCCAGCACGAATTCAGGGCGAAGAAGATGAGCACGATAGCATCGTCAATAAGTTATCCTCTGCTTCATCTGATTCTCACCATTGATCAAGTAAATCAAAGGAAAGCCAAAGTCTTTCCCCTCTATCTGGTTAGCCATTCTTTCTATTTCCATATTTAGTTTTCAATACCATATATTGCACTTAGAGGCTTTTCTGCTTATTTAGGTGATTGATCTTTCAGCACTAGTTGATCGGCAATCGTTGACAGTTCATGTGAAACTCAATGATAGATTCAAGAGTCAAATACCGGTTTGAGGGAAGGTTTTGGTCACTTAGAATCAATGGCCTATTGCCGTGGGAAGAAGAAATCTGGGTGGATTTCAGGTTTTTTGATCCCGATTTTATTTAGTTTTTACCAGTTGATTGTGTTGTAGCTTAAATTTACATTCGAGTCGACTCTTAGAGCTTAACAATGGTTTCTTTTTTTGTTGGACGTGTGTTTCATGTTGCTAGTCAATTTGTTTGCAATGTTTTCTACTGTTTCCTAGTGTTACTACTGAGATGTGAACCTAGTTTGTTTTAATTTTGATTTGATTCTTCCCTCAAATAGGATCGACTCAGTTTAGCATATTCGCTCATTCTTTCAAAATTATCATCAAATAAGGTAACCCCTGATCAGCTAATATCGGAAAAAGTCTTTCCGAATCCTATATCCCTTTGATCAGATATGGAATTAGAGAAGCAATCCTGATTCTTTTCCTCTCTTTAGAAGTTGTCAATTTCTCATATGGATGAAAGAGAACTCTGCTAGTAGTTGCGTTTTGTTGCTTTATTGTTTCCGTAACAGAAACCGATCTAGTTGCATCGAAAGAGGAATCATTTTCTGTAAACAGTAGAAAATTCGGATACAATAGAGCATTAGCTGATTCCCATCGTCAGTGTCCACCTGGCCGAAAACAATGTCTAACTTCTCCTTATCGATCTGTTTTAGATGCCTCAGTTTAGAATCGAAAGCTCATTTTAGAAACAATAAACCAATCGCCATCTTGGACATCACAATTGTCGAAATGAGCAGAATTCAGCTACAAGATGTTTTAATATGAAAGATGGGTTTGGTCCAAAATAATGTCTCGAAGCATACATTAGGATTGAGACCAGGTTGTAGGACACCATAAGGTCACATAATAGCAATCAATGAGAGCATGTTAGCATATAGAGCAAGTGGGGATATAAATGGAGTACCATCTACCCTTGCTAGGGGGTGTAACCATGAAAATGGGGAATGGTATGAATATACAAAGAAAGCTCAATTATGGTATAGAATAGTAGATTACACTATAGATATTAGATACCACCAAAATTTGTGGTATTTTGCCTTTCTGTAAATTGCCCCCTCGAGTCTAGCTGGAAATTCTCATTTTTTTTATTACCATAAAAACATGATGCCAACAATGCGTGTATATATACCATAAAAAGTACTTTACCCTTTTTATTAAACATGATCTTATTGTAAAATATAGGATTTTTTTTATGTAGCGGGATGTTAAAGTTTGGATCTTTGAGACCATACCAGATATAAATTTTGAGGTGGTTGGATTGTTGCAGAGTTTTTTGTCGGGGGCTTAGCCATGATATTGCATAATTGCATGGTGCTATGTAAGAATGAAATAATTGTATATGATAATTAATGCATGTAATGAATAGGAGCATTATGTGACTTTCTAAAAAAATAATAAGATCAAAATTTATTTTAATATAAATTTGGTTACCTTTTATGGTTGCTGCTATAGGGTTTTTTTTCTTCTGCCAGTTTGGACTTTTCTAGTTGAAGTTATACAATTGAGGAGCTGTTCTTAAGACATGATATCTAGGAGGTTTCAAATCATGTTCCGGATATCTCTTGTGCAAAGAGTACAAGGAAATTTTAAGTTAATTTTTACACATATAATCTATGAAAACAGAGATTAAGTCCGGTTGATATGGTAGCTTTAGTGTTTTATGCTCGCATTTCTTGGTGCAACAAAACCTTTGTTATTGTGTATACAATGAGTTGCAAATCCACACAAAAAGTACCAGAGAAAATTGTATTGAATCACTCAAAATAACCGAATGATTTCATCCATAACCGATGAGCTTAGTGAATCTTTCCAATTTCAGCCGTCGATTGCGGCGCTGTTTTTGATTTTTGAAGCAACTTTCCCGTTTGGCAAACTTTGCTTTGTCGAGGCCGGATTCTTCATCTCTTTCTCTGATTTGTTTGCCTGCCTGCCGGGAGTCTTCCTCGGGAGAATAGGCTGAGAATGAACCCTCACTTCCCACGGCCTCGCTGCAATCCATCGCTCTATCCAGCTCCAACCCCAGTTTTCTTTCCCCACACCATAGGATGCTTGGCCTAGATATTGGCTAGCATTCGCCCTCCACTGCAAATTCACAACAAATCAGTCTCGAAAATTTTAGGGACCGAGGTCGTAAGATGATTGTATGAACTCGAAGTTCGTAACCTGATGAGAGAAGGCATACGCCATGGCTCGTTCGCGTTTAACTGCCGCTTCTTCTTTCTGTTGAATCCTAGAAAGAATTTCCTCCATAGTTTCAGAGCCACCACACCATTCTACCTGTAAACCAACCTACTGTTAACAAAAACAGCCTAAAAAACTACTAGATTCATAGATTACCAGTTTCTCTCTTTTCTTGCTTGCCAAACAAAAGATTGGGTGTGCATTATAGGCAAGCGGATATTAATGGCTTTGAAAGCTAATAAAGCTGCTACCCTCTATTAATTACTAATTTGCAAGGCTTAACTCCCCATTGTTCATTTCTTCGTAGATATCGAAATCGAAAGCCTAACTATTAAAAGGTAATAAACAAAGTAGGTAAATAGTGATTATTGTTACCTCCAGTTCATGGAGTTTGGCCTCTAGTTTCATCTGGTTTTCCATTCTCTTTTGCTTAAGCCTGCCTTCTGTAACCATACAGATTCTTCGAGCTCGGATTTGAGACTGCACATTGCACCAGGAATGTAAATACCCTAGTGTGCTTGTTGTTTGTTTTTTCACTGTATGTCCTTGTATCAATACGTTGAATCTCCCGGCATCTCTCAGCCGGCGAACCGTTTTTCTTGCCTGGAAAAAGATGTAAACAAAGTTACTCAAGCTGGAGTGTATTTAATATCGCATTGGTAACAAGTTAAAGTACCCTGTAAGCCCGAAAAGCCTTTTGAATTCGAGCAGCCGCGATCTGTTCAACTGCGTTTCCAGGACTGCTTTGTGAACCGCCGGTCGTTGCCGGACTCCTTCCCTCTTCTTCCGGACCCTCATGATCTATCCTTTCTTCACCATTTGATTTCTCATTACTTAATTGTAGCTGTATTGATGGGTCCTGAAAGCAAATTAGAGATGACCCCAATAATTGCATTGCTAAATATCACAGATATTTCTTAAACTCAGGTACGAATATTAAATATAGGTATGTGTCTGATACGTATACTTGAAGGGTCATATCCTTTAGACATGAGGCTGCATTATTGTCTGAAAAACTTAAAAAAAAACATGTCTGGTTCAGATATAGACATGAAGCTAATATTGATCTGTTCAAGGACATTTATTCTGAAATATTTGTGTTGTTGTAATTGTTGATATATATATATATATATATGTACCTACCTTTGCTTGTTTGGATCTGCTTGACTTGGATTTCTTTAAGCAAATGAATGATCTAAACCAGTTTCCTGAACCCATCAATGAAGATATAGAATTCTATAGTTTATGAACTGATGAAAAAAACCTGCAGAATCAAGAACAAGCATTATGACAAATTAATCAAAAGAAAATGATCATTACAACGGATTTCCAGCTTACCAATTAGAGAGTTCGAAATGAATGAAAATCAAACCAACAAATTAAGCAGATCTCATTTAGAGCAACTTATCAAGGAGCAAATGTAACATTTACAGCATGAAGATACAAAGATATAAAACAAACAAATCCAGAAAAAAAAAAGACAGAAGAATAGCAGATTAAGGAAGCAAACAGACCAGGAAGAAGGAGACAATAATTGGTGTTGGCAAAGGTTGTGGGGGAAGTGTTTGATGAAATACTAAGTTTTAGTGCAATGCAAGGAAAACATAAATACATAAATAGCCCTAAAAAGGAACTGTTTATGCATTGTTCAAGGTTCACTCTCTTGTAGTGACAACTCAACCAAACTGACATTGCTGTTTGATCTCTTGGAGGATCAGTAGTCAGTGTGCAGGGTGTAAAAGATCACGTTTAAACACGTTTAAACCCACGTCTTCCGAGTAATGAAAATTGAAAGTGTAACGTTTTAATTGGGATCGAGGGAGTAATAAAATTAAGCTTCTGGTTTAAATATATTGCTATCTACATGAACTTTCTAATACAATGATCATTTTGTTGGAGCCCTTTTCAATTAATCTAAGGAAGAAAGATGTTGAAAAGAGAAGTGACTTTTTAACTCTAAGAATGTACAATTTGAGTACTTTGTGATCCTAATTAGTAACTTGTATTCTTTTTTTGGAATTTATTTAATAAAATTCTAGCTATTTAAGTATATACACTTTTCTTGATTTTAGTTTGAAGTCATAATTTGGTATTTATCCATAATATTTTCATTACCTTTAAAATTGATCTTCATTTTATTTTAGTAAAATTATGCCCCGGTCCTTGGACTTTTCAAACTTATGGAATTTAATCATGCCTTTAGTTCCTCGAATTTAGTCTCCTGGTTTAAAAATTAAAGTTAAATCGATTATATTATTGACCGACTTCTGTTAAATTTGAATATGTATTACTAATTAGATATTAATTTCAAAACCAAACCTTCAAACCTAAGAGAAGTCTATTAACAATATTATGAATTGTACTTTAATTTCTTAAAGGACTGAATTTCAAAAGTCAGAAGAGTAAAAGGGCTAAGGACATAATTAATCCTTCATAGGATTTTTTTTAAATTTTAATTTGTGAGTAAAGGAAGTGTGAAAACAAGGGTTTGACATGTCAATTAAAATAGCAAAATGAATCCAAATTGTACCAACCCCCTTTTCCAAGCAAAAAAGGGACCTTAGTTTGAGTTATCTTAACTTGCAAGGCTCATCAAAAGTAACCCATCCCCATCATTCCTCAACTTAAACCTTTATATCAACTTCAACTTCAATGAAATACATCTTTCCAAACTTTCCTTAATTTCACATATTTTACATTTTAAAGCATTGAGATCTTTTTCACTAATTGTGACCAAATTTTAGTCATTTCCATTTATTTCACTAATTTTATGTAAGAATTTTATCTTGATGCACTCATGGTGAAATTTTTTAAAAGTTTATAAATAAGTTAATTTTATTTTACTAATTATTAAGGACAGAACTAGGATCGAACATTAAAAAGACAAAAGCAAGTCAAAATCTTATTTGATTAATATTTAAAATAAAAAACCTAAAATATTATTATATCAATTTTTTTGAGGGACAATCCCTCCCATCCACTAAATATCTTTGTCCTTTCTAATTATAATGCCTAAATTATTTCTACAAATGAATTAAAGCTTTACATTCAGAGAACAAGATATTCGAACTCACGACCTTTTAAAATTACAACGACGGTAATATTAACTAGTTAGGTTCCAGGTTTCATTTGGTTGGGATTTTTTTTGTATGAGGTTTAATTTTATGTTTTGAGGTGTTCTCGGTTGGTATTATTCGGTGTATTATTTTCTTCTGATTAAATTTAGAATTTTTTGTATTGAGGCACAAACAATACCGCTTTAGTTTATTTCTTCCCTTTCACCGAAAAAAAAAAACTTCACAACCAGAGAACAAGATAAATTCAAATTTTATATATTTTTTAGATAATTTGTGACAATGAGATTAGGTGGGAAAAGCAGATAAGATTGGGCCATCCTTTTGAGTTTTGATTGAGTCTCAAAGCCCTAAAGAATAAATTCATTATTATTCCTTAAATCACCCTGGAGAAACAATTAGGGACGGCATTCAACTTCTTCTTCTCATTTTTTTAACTATAGCTATCCAACTGATTGACCTATTACTTTATATTGAATTTTGCAGATACTCGATATAGAGACGACCTCTCTAATTTATTTTCTCCATTTATAACGTCAGAATTCAAACCCGTAACCTTACTTATGAGACAAATTCTTTTTAATACACTCAATATTTTCATATGTTTTGTATATAAAAATATTTAAAAATTACTTTAAAAATAATCGACTCTTCTTAAATAATTTTTGATTTTGTCATTACTTTGACGCTAAAGTAATATGTGTGCGCGTGCACGTGCGAATAATATGTATATACACATTATTTATTCGTCACTGTTACTAACTACATCAACTTGCTGTCCCTAAATCCAAACAATGCTTAGCTAAGTATAACTAACTCGTTACGAAATCCACAATTATTTATATGAATTTATACTTCTTTAGCAGTAATGTTACACACATGCACTTTTTTATATTAATAAATACAAAATACTTTTATATGAATACCTTTTTTTTTATAAATTTTATATGAATACTTTTATAATTAAAATGTAAAAAAAGTATTTTTTTTATACAGATATCTAACCCAAATTATCCAGCCCTTAGATAATAATACTTTTTATTTTATGTTATAGTATCAACAAACTTCTTATTAGGCCCACAAAAATTAATGTACTTTAAAACTAGAGGGGCCAAGACATCTTCAATTATTGTTGACACTTTGATGTCAATTCTCATACACTTGCCAATTTTCTATAAATTATAGAAAAATATACAAAACTATTAGTAGTAGTTAATGCGAATTTAACGAGTGTTACCGGTAGAAAAGAAGATGGTATTTATTATAAGAGATTCAAATTCAATCACTTTTGTCTGCAAGGTGTACGTGCCTTATCAAATTATTAAGAAAAAAATATGATCAAATACTAAATTGTAATCACCTGAAGACTATTAAAAAAGAGTAGTTGTTCATGCAAGAAAAACACATATTTTTTAAGAAAAGAATAAATTATATATAGTGAAAGAGAATCTTAGTGGTAGATGCCTTAAATGGGGGGGGGGGGGGGACCTTAACATTTTGTAATATGTAACAAAATCTTGGCATGTTATGTGACAAAGAAGCATGTTGTCATCCATGAAATTAAGGGATAATGATGGCTTTTGCATTTGGAAATGGGTTTTTATTGGAAGAAGAAATAATTTTTGCTTTCTTTGCAATAAAAGTTGGAAACATTATTTGTTTTTGGCTAAGGTGGTCCAAATGTAAAGTTATAGATAGAATTTTCTTAATTTGTCAATCTATATCTTCAATTTTGAAATAATTAAGTTTTTCTTCCTTAATTTAAACTATTAAATTCATATTTAAAGTTTATGTTTTTGTTAATTAGATCTTAATTTATTAAGTTAAATTTTACCTACAATGTATGGGTACATTTATGCTATTATTCCTTTAAATTCTCACTTTCAAATTGAATTTAAAATTTTGGGAGTATCAAGAATGAATATTGGATTGGTCAAATCTAAATCCAATATTTATTTTATATCCAAACAAAATATTCGGATTTACAAATCAATTCCATTTCCCCCCTCAAATCCAACTTACCTGTAGGCCATTAAATTAAAGGGTATTTATGTTCTCGCTGGCGGTGAAAACTTTTTGTTTGAACAAGTGCCTTAACTTTAGGGTTTAAGAGTTTAGAATTTAGGGGTTGTAGTTAGAATTTAAGGGTTATAGATTAAAACCTAAATCTTTAACATATTACCCCAAAACCTAAAACCTAACCTCTACACTCCAAAGTCTAACCACAACCACTAAATTCTAAATCTCTAAACCTAAATCACTAAACCCTAAACTCTAAAATTAAAGTATTTGTGAAAATTTTTGTTTCTACCGCTAATGCATGAAATACTTCCATTCGAATTTTGATAATTTTATATTTGCATTGTTGATTTTTTAAATTGGATGAATTTGGATAGATTCAAGTTGTGAGAAAAGTGTTTCAAAATGGAGTTAACCTTTGCAAGTTATGTGAAGCGATAAAACTTGACCCCATTATTCAATTATTCAACTATATTGAATGAAAATAGTTCTATAACCATGACCACCAAATTCTCCAAATGAAGTAAAAGCCAGGTGGGGCAATGTAGTTCATGGGAAGAAAAATAGATTGAAAATTACACACAAATAGAAAAAGAAAATTACATCACTACAAAATAAGTGTATAACATAAAAAAAAAAATAACTCTAACATGACATATAACACTCAACGATGAAACACCGGATGGGCCTAAGAAGATACGGCGTATCCAACTTTTATGGTTAATGGAATTAAGTCTTACGTTTAACTTTTTTGGTTTTATTACCTTTTTAAGATGTAAAACTAGTGAAATTAAACATTAACCCTTTATTTTTTATGATAATCTTTTAAAACTCTGTTAGTTTAAAAAATGAACAACTTGACTCCCATAATTTCATCCGAATTCCATCTCTGGTAACACAAGTCAATAATAATTAATATAAACATCTATATTAATTCAAATATTTCAAATACGTTTGTAACATGAAAAATATACTAATATAACATGAATACATTATGATATATATATATATATATATATATTTTTTTTTCACACAAACAATTACATTAAAATAATCAAAGGCAAAGATGTAGTCATGAATAAGATCAAGGGGACAAATTATAATTAATCATAAAAAAAACAAAGCTCAAATAAATTGAAAAGTTGGGATCTAAATAGATAAAAAAAAATTCTTATTAATTTTTAATAAATTTTTTGGGAGGACAAAGCTCCCAAGGGACTATATCCCTCCGTCATTGGTCAAAGCAAGGAAAATAGATTATAAATACAAAAATTGAATCTTGATTTTTTTTTGAACTATTCCTACCTAAGAAGATGGGAATGTAAAATTTATTATGGATATAAATTAAACCTATAATTTAAAACGAGAAAAAAGTGTCAACTAAAATTTTTTAATCACATGCTCTAAATACTGTTGACAAATTGAATCCTGACCCTAAATCCAATTAACTTAAGCTGTATAGATCTTCTCATTTAGACCAGTGAGTTGATAGAAACAGTATAAATTCTAAACGCATGATTGTTTTTTTGATGAAACAAATGCATTAATATCAAATGCATGCATGTGTTAAGGAATAAAAGTGAGGGTCCCACAATTAGGTCTGAAAGTTGCGAAGCCAGCAAGAGATACCCCAAACTGAAACGAAACTAAGGTGACAATGCCAAATAGCGTTGCAACTTAGCTTCTTTTACAACATTGAAAAGTGAAAACACAATTTGACACAAACAAATATATATATATAATAATAATAAGTGAGGAGTTGGAGCGAGGATATGGGCGAAAATTAAGAGAAATATATATACAAAAACATTCATATATAGTAATCTAAAGATTTGCATTGAATTTTGAAATATATATAATACTAAGTGAATTGATATCTGTATCTATATATATACATGTTAGCAGAAAACTCCCAGTATCTGCGATATTTTGGGTATCTTTTTCTTCTAAACTTTGTAAATTTCCTCTAGATTTCCCCTCAACTCTTATCCTCAATCTATTTTGATTTCAAAGATTTCCTCTTCTCTCTCCAAATCTCTTTGTTTATATAAACAGTAACATGCATGGAACTTAACCATGGTTGCTACTGGGAACTGTTAACATCTTGCTCTTAGAGTTCTGGGGTGTTTTCTGTGAACTTTTTATGTTCTTGGGGGTTAAAGATTCAATTTCTTAGTGGTGTTTTTTTATGGAATCCCCAAGGTGTAGCAACAGTGGTAAAACCAGCAGTGGAAACAACAACAATATTGGTAAATCTTCCAAGAAGCAAAGGCCTAAAAAAGTACCCCAAAGAGGGCTTGGTGTGGCACAGCTTGAGAAGATAAGGTTAGAAGAACAACAGAAGAATGATTCTGTCTGTCTGATTGCTGCTGAAAGACCACCTTTGTCTGTTGCCTGTAATGGAAACACTAGTACTGTTCCACTGACAAGTGTTGATGGTCGTAAATTTTGGGGTTCTTGTGAGTTCAACCTTGGAAAAGAGTGTTTCAGGACAGATTTGGGTTTGCCTTGTGAAATTGAACCAGTTTGGTCTTTGCCTGGTTTGATGCCTTTCCCACAACATCTACAGCAACAAGAACAACCTTCTTCATCAATGGTAAGAATTACATTGAGGTGTTGGTGTTACTTTTTTCTGGTTTAACCACTTGTATCTGATTCATTAGCCGACTAATCTGGATCGGATTTTGTTTAATGGTGGCCTTTTTAATGCAGGTGAATCTGCCATCAAGAACATCATCAACATCTGTAATGAATTTTCAGATGGAGCCCCCTTCAAACCAAAGCTATTACTATAAAAATTTTAAACCTTTCTTGCCTGAAGAGGAGAAGGTATATCTACATACATACATACATACATAAAGAATTAGGTCTTCTTTCTTTTTCTTGGGGTTTTTTCTTAGAAATGCAGCATT